>JASWHV010000012.1:13228483-14543929 GCA_030760725.1 Neostapfia colusana | reverse complement strand
CGCGGTGGCGGACGACCTTTCAAAGAAAGCCTCTACATGGGCCCGGTCCCCGAAGGCGTGTTTGAAAGGAAGCTACTACGTCCAATAGCCTGGCTCGTGGAACTAGGCGAAGGGGGCGAGTCTAGCACCTCGACGCTGGCAGTCCCGGCGGCTCTGCAACCATGGCACTCGCCAAGGATCGTATGCGTCACCAGGGACTCCGTGCAACCCGATGCCCAAGATCCAGATGGTCAAGTAAGACCCGATGCATGGTTCATAGAGATCCGGGCCTACTTGAAAGAAAATATTCTTCGTGATGAATGTGTATCCGCTAAATGGATCATTCGTATGCCTAAAAGATACACACTAGTAGATGGGGATCTCTAGCGGTGTGGTGCCAACGGCATTCTATTGCGGTGCATAACCCGGGAGGAGGGCTGCGAGCTACTCGTAGAGATCCATGGAGGCCAGTGCGGCAACCACGCTTCGTACCGCACGCTGGTCGATAAAGCCTTCCGGCATGGCTTCTACTAGCTGACAGCTCTCCTAGATGCCGTCGAGCTGGTCAACAGATGCAAGGTGTGCCAGTTCCATGCCAAGTAGATCCACACACCAGCACAGACGCTGCAAATGATCCCTCCTTCATGGCCATTTGCAGTATGGGGGCTGGATATCCTGGCGCCATTCCCCAGGGCCGTCTTAGGGTACAGGTACCTCTATGTCACCGTAGACAAGTTCACCAACACTACAGGAAACCTAACACATTACGACGGCCAAGTTATTTATGACGGCTAGCTGTCGTAAGTAACCTAACTTACGACGGCGCACAGCGACCGTCGTAAGTAAACTAACTTACGACGGCCTTAGGCCCATGGCCATCGTAAGTTAAGGGAACGTCGTAAGTTACCACGGCCATATCCCTAAGCCGTCGTAAGTTAAAGAGATGTCGTAAACTAAGAGTTACTTACGACGGCTTAGGTTACAGCCGTCGTAGGTTGCTGGTTTTAACCACCGCCCCAGTCCGGGCTCGGGCTCATTCAGCCCGAGCCCGAGCCTGCCCTCCGCCCCACGCCGCTGCTGTCCCAGCGCCGCCGCCCCGTGCCGCTGCTGCCACGCCCCGCGCCGCTGGCAGCGCCGCTGCCGCCGCCGAGGTCTACCGGCTCCCCACGCCACCCCTGCTACGCGCCGCCCCGAGGTCCCCCGACCCCCCACGCCGCCCCTGCTGCGCGTCGCCCCGAGGTCCCCGGCCTCCCCACGCCGCTTGCGCCGCCCCGCGCTCCCCCGGCCACGCCGCCGCCGCTAGGCCTTAAGCCAACCCCGCTTCGCCGCCACTTCGAGGTACGTTTTATTTACTAATTAATTTAGTTAATTTAGTTTGTTTAGGAATTAAGTTAATTAATTTAGTTTACTTAGTTCATTTAGTAATTAATTTAGTTCGTGTAGTAATTAATTTAGTTAATTTAGTAAGTAATGTATTTCATTTAGTTTTTTATTAGTTGGTTTAGTTATTGATTTTATTTATTAAGTTAGTAATCTTAGTTTAATTTGATTGCTTGAGTATATATATATATATATATATATATATATATATAATGGGCTTTGGAGTGACTCAGTCTGACACAACCCATATATGGCCTGATACGGGCCATTTAAAGGTCAATGGCCATGTCCATGGCCGCCGTCGAGACAACTGTTGAGAACCGTGTGGTTTCGATCAAGAAGCGCCGTTGGTACGAAGGTTGGAACCTTGGCCGACGGAATTTAATGTATAACTTACGACGGTCGGAACCTTGGCCGTCGTAAGCAAGTAAACCGTCGGAATTTAATCACTATTTACGATAGCTAAAACCTAAACCGTCGTAAGTTAAGAAGCCATCGTAAATAAAGAACATAACCCTACATCTCGCAGGCCGCGCGCGCGACCCACTCACGCGCGCGACCCTCCGATTGCTGCCTCCACCGCTCCACCTCGCTCTTGCCGAGCCGTGCCGCCTCCGCCCCGCCCTACCGCCCTGCCGCCGCCACCGCCGCTCCGCTGCGCCGCCTCTTGGAGCATAACTTAGGATGGCTGACCCACTTCTCTGTCTCTCTCGTTCTTTCCTTCTCTATCTCGTTCTTTCCTTCTCTCTCTCGAATCAAAAATGAAAGGTTGACATAAACCTATACAATATGTGTCACCCATTTCGAACCGGCCCGTCTCACATGTGCTACGCATGTGAGGCGTGTAGGTTCGGAATTGTCCCTTTTTGGACAGCCTGGGAGTGACCGAGGGGGCGTGGCTTGTGATGAGACGCGGGTTTAGATCTAGACGAGATTTCAACGGCATAACCCTGTTGTTCTCTGCTGCACCATTTTCGGGCGTGCAGTGGAGAACAACGGGGTTATGCTACCAAAATTTCGTTCGGATCCAGACCATGCGTCTCGTCATGAGCACGCTCTTCTCGGTCACTCTTGGGTGGGTTTAGGACCTATCCTTTCCAATAGATGTAGGGCCGTGACATAAATAAATTATAAAGTAACTATATTTCCTTGACATTAAACTGCAGATTCAAACATGGGTGAGGACATTAGTTGAATGTATACCGGTTGGAAGAACAGTTCTGGTAGTCACTCGGATGAGTGGTTCGCCAAGGTAGATGCTTTTGTATATCGAGCTTTTTCATTGTCAATGATTGATAAGGTGTGGTGCCCATGTACAAAATGTCGGAATACCAAGTTTTTGGACAAAATGACGGTCTTGATACACTTGTGTCGAAACGGTTACATGCCACATTATGAGGTGTGGACCTTCCACGGCGAGGCAACTTCTGAAATTGTATAAGAAGTGGAAGAGGAAAATGATGATAGCACGGGGGTTGATAGGATGGATGAGATGCTTGAAGCTATACAACCAGAGTTTACGGAGTATCCTCCTACAACAGAGGTTGAAGCGTTCTTCAAGCTTCTCAAAGCTTCAGAAGAGCCGCTGCATGAACACACTAAATTGACCCTCCTCACTTTCATGACTAGACTTATGGAAATTAAATCTAAGTACTTCTTTTCTAATAACTGCTACAACGACCTCATCAAATTGATCAACGACATCCTTCCATAGCCTCATAAAGTACCTAAAGATATGTATTAGGCGAAGAAATTGCTTTCCGGTCTTGGTATGAAATATGAGAAGATTGATGTGTGTCCAGATAATTGCATGCTTTTCTGGAAAGAGCATGCAAAAGAGAATAAATGCTTAAAATGTGGTGAATCATGGTTTGTCGAAGTTGTTAATAACGATGGTGATAATGTGATGACAGAAGTCGCATGTAAGCAACTTCGTTACTTACCCGTGACACCTCGGTTGAAGCGGTTGTTTCTATAAAAAAGAACGGCCAGACCCATGAGATGGCACAAGGAAGGTGTACGTGAGAACAATGCAGTCATGATACATCCGACCGACGGTGAGGCATGGAAGACGCTTGACCGGTTCGATCCAGACTTCAGTCGTGATGCGAGAAATGTTCGCATCGGGTTGGCGACAGATGGATTCTCGCTGTTCAGTACAAACGCCACACCATACTCCTATTGGCCCGTCTTTGTCATTCCGTACAACCTACCACCAGCTCTTTGCATGAAGTACGAGTTCATGTTCCTTAGCCTCATTATACCTGGGCCGGATCATCCTGGGCCACGTCTCAACATGATGTTGAAACCGCTGGTCGAAGAATTGAAAATGTTGTGGACAGGAGTCGAAGCGTACGACTGTTACAAAAAGCAGAAATTCAACCTTCAAGCTGCTTATTTGTGGTCCGTCCATGATTTCCCGGCATACGGTATGTTTTCTGGATGGAGCACTCACAGTCGTTTGACGTGTCTAATATGTGCTTCTGACACGGACTGCTTTCGACTTACTCATGGAGGAAAGATATGCTACTTCGATTGTCACAGACGTTGGCTGCCTACGAATCACATGTTTAGGCAACAGAGGAATGTCTTTAAAAAAGACACCGTTGTCACTAAATGTGACGCCCTCAATTCTATGGAAAACCACGGAACCGAGAACTAATGCATATGTGTGCCCAGGATGTTCATCACACATACACATACACATACGTTCCACAAACTGAATTCAGATTATATATTACCACGAATAACAGAGTTTATTACAACACCTCATGAGTCTTGGACTCATGCTCACAGCGGAAGTCTTTATTTCTACGCAGTGGAAATCTTTATTTAAATGCGGAAGCAAAAACTAATGCAGAAGCAAAACTAAGCAGAAGTGGCTTCATCTCTACTCCCTCCACAGGCAAGGTTGAGAACAAATCACACGCCATAATGTCCCACTTGATCTTCATAATAGGTTTCTCCTGCTGCTGATGAAGAAATAATAATGCAAGGTTGAGTACAATGATGTACTCAGCAAGTGCGGGAATAACACATGATATGCATCTCATAAACAAGGTAGGTAATAAAAAGCTTATTTGCAGAAAAGCAGATTTATAAAAACGTGATAAAACAGCAACTTAACTTTAGATGAATGTAATCCCAGAATGTATTAAATTACCAACATACCTCCATCGCTTTCCATGTTCCATCCGAACATTAACCAATCTTTTATTCATACTCACGAATACCTCCTCGTATTCGCTACCATCTCACCTCATAAAACAACCACATCTCACACCGAGACCAATCTCATGTCATGACCCATCAGTCATGCAACCCTCTTATCTCCCGGATTCCACAGTTCCAAACCAATAACCATAACCGATAACCATAACCAAGAACCTTCCCAATAACCATTCCAATAACCATCCCAGTAATCATCCCATCTAATCATGGCAGTTTAGCCAGGTGCTCGTGACCGTAAGCTCGGCTATCATGATAGTTTTAATAACTCTGCAGAGTTTGTACCTCTTTACCCACAAGTTTGTGATTTCGTCACCCGTCGGCGACTGCAGAACCTCCATTTTACCAGTACACAGCCGTCGGTGTATGGTCAAGAGATCACAAAATAGCCTTTACAAAGGGGTTACTAGATGTATGGACTCACTAAGGTTTCACCGGCAGGCTAGAATCTCCAATTCTCCCACCCACGGGCCCCCTCTTGTGCCATGCAGTTCCCAAGGCAGTCCTCACTCGACTCCCATTCCCCGCGCCTTCCACAGTCCATAACATCCTAGCAACTTACCTAATTACTCAGCTAAGCCGCACCCATATTTGGCCTTGTGGTGGCACTGTTATCCTGGCATGTGCATGCATGAACCGGTCCTTAGATCTACGGCAAGTAAAACCACCATCTCATGCTACCTCATTCACAAACCCAGGCTTGCCTAGATCTTCCCTCCGATCCATGTTCATTAACCTCATCAATTACTTATTATCAGTACGAGTGCAGTTAGCTAGACACATCTATCTCGCTTCCCAATCCCATAAACTCAGCGAAGCATAAAGCAAAAACCATACCCGACTCATAAACTTCCCTGGCGACAAGGATGGTTTAATCAAAACTAGTAAACTCCTATAAAAAGGGTTTCCCATCATGTTTGACTCAGCACACACACCTTTTCGCAAAACAAAATAGTTTTACCCAAAACATAGGATCAACATGGTCAAGGAGCACTTGCCTTGTTCTTGCGGTTCCGGTTATTCTTGATTCTCAAAGCCTTGTTGCTGCAGCTCGTCGTAGACAGCTTCCTGAGTTTATCCTACTTTGTAGGATTCACGTGCATGCAAATTCACAGCAATCAATATCATGCACAAACCCTAAACTAGATGCGATGATGCACATGCATGCTATCCTATGATTAGTTTTATTCGATCGATCTGTACTTATTCTTGCATGGCTTGCATGGTCAGAGGTGTTCATGATGATCTGGTCTTTAGATCAAACTGATCATCAAGTGATCTGTCCACGAAAAGGCTTCTGTTCGAAAGGAATTGAAGAACAGATGCAAGGAGATGAATACAATGATATTGAAGTCCTACCTCGCGTTTTTTCGAGGTCCTCCTCAAACCGCTCGGTTCTTCTTCGATGATCTCCCTTGTTGTGCTTCAGCGATGTTTTTCTCGGCGAGTTAGGGCTAGGGCTCTAAGTCGTCGGCTTAGGAGTTGAAAGAGAAGTTTGTAGTTTCGGCCAGAGGTTTTGGGTTCTATTTATAATCGGGAAGAGAAGAGTCCTAATCTGATTGGATCCCGAATAAGAGTCTTATTCAGATTTTTGTTAGATCCTGACGTCTTATCTTCGGTAACCATCGTGGGGTTTAGATCGGTTTCCGTTGCGCACCGGTATCTTTACACGTAAAAACCGCTTCAGACTCGTTACCTCTGCGGTGATGAGCTCCGGAAGCTCCACGTGTCCTTCCGAGCCTGGTCTCTCTTCTTCCACAGAGACGAGCTCCGGTTATGCCGCGTGTCACGAACGAGACCTCCCTCTTCTTCGGAGGTGAGCTCTACGCACGCCACGTGTTGGCGCCGGTCTTCCTCTTCTTCTTTCCTCAGGGACATGCCCCGCGGTCGACACGTGTTTAGCTGCGACGGACCTTCCGGTGATAAGCTCCGGTGGCGACACGTATTTGATAGATCCGTACTTCTCTGAGATGTGCTCCGAGATTGACACGTATCCCCCGCGAATGGTCCTCTGATTTCCGCGAGGACTAGCTCCGAGGATGACACGTGTCCTATGAAAAATGCCTTTGCTTCTTCCGCAGCGGCTAGCTCCGCGGTAGCACGTGTCCCACAGGGTCGGACCTCTTTCCAATTGCGGAGGTGACCCCCGAGCCTGCCACTTAGCTAGTTTAGCGGCGGACCTCTCCCAATTTCTCGGGGATGAGCTCCGAACAGGCCACGTGGTCTGCTGGTCGTGGAAGTTGCCTTCGGTGCTCTCGGAGAGCTTTATTGGCTATCCTTTTGGTACTTGTCTCTGTTTCTACTCTTCTTAAAATGTTTTTCTTCTTCATAAAGCATGAACATATGCTGTCACCCGAGGTGAGGGTGTCACAAATCTACCCCCCTTAAATTGAATCTCGTCCTCGAGATTCATTAGTAGAAAATAGATGGGGAAATTCCGCCTTGATATCCTCTTCACGCTCCCATGTGGCTTCAGCTTCAGTGTGATGGCTCCATTGTACCTTGCACCATCGAATCACCTTGTTTCGGGTGACCCTTTCCTTTACGTCCAAGATTCGGACAGGGTGTTCTGCGTAAGTCATGTCCTCTTGAAGTTCAAGTTCTCCCATTGACACTTGTTCCTCTGGTATTCTCAAGCACTTCTTGAGTTGAGATACATGAAACACGTCATGTACGTCGGAGAGGTGGTTTGGGAGCTCTAGTTGGTAGGCTACTTCTCCTCGCTTACCCAAAATCTTAAATGGTCTGATGTAGCGAGGCGCTAGTTTGCCTTTGACGTTAAAACGTCGTTGGCCTCGGATAGGCGATGCTTTAAGGTATACGAAGTCTCCTACTTCAAAGGTCAACTTCCTACGCCTATTGTCCGCATAGCCTTTCTGTCGTGACTGAGCAGCCTTTAAGTTCTCCCGTATCGTTTGGACTTGCTTTTCAGCCTCTTGTAGTACTTCGGGTCCAAACACCTGGTTCTCTCCAGTCTCGTTCCAGAATAGTGGCGTTCTACACCGTCTACCATATAAGGCTTCGAAAGGCGACATCTTCAAGCTAGCTTGATAGCTGTTGTTATAGGAGAACTCGGCATACGGTAAACTCCTGTCCCAACTACGCCCATGTTTCAAGGCGCAAGCTCTCAACATGTCTTCCAAAATTTGGTTCGTCCTTTCGGTTTGTCCATCTGTTTGTGGGTGGTAGGCAGAGCTAAAATCCAGTCGTGTACCCATGGCTTTCTGCAGCTTCCTCCAGAATCTAGAGGTAAACTGAGAACCTCGATCTGAGACTATCCTCTTCGGAACTCCATGACGGCACACGATCTGCTCCATGTACAATTCTGCCAACTGTGTAACGTTGTAACTGGCCATTACCGGAAGAAAATGGGCGGTCTTCGTCAACCGGTCCACAATGACCCAGATGGAGTCGTATCCTGACTGAGTTCGTGGCAATCCGACAATGAAGTCCATACTGATGTCCTCCCATTTCCATTCAGGTATTTTCAAAGGTTGCAACAATCCAGCGGGTTTTTGATGTTCGGCTTTTACCCGTTGGCATGTGTCGCATAGGGCAACGTATTCGGCTATATCCCTCTTCATACAATCCCACCAATAGCAAGTTTTCAAGTCCTTGTACATTTTGGTGCTCCCTGGATGTATGGAATAGGGTGAATCATGTGCCTCCCGTAATATCATGTCGCGAAGGTGTCTTAGGTTTGGCACACAAATCCTTTTCCCTAGCCAAAGCATACCCTTTTCATCCTCTTTGAAATCCTTTTCATTCCTTGTCGGATTCTTTCCTTGATTTCCTTGATCCCTTCGTCCATTGCTTGGCCCTTTCTTATTTCTTGCTCCAATGAGGAGTGGATCTCCATCATTTCCATGTTATTCAAAAATCCGAGGTGTAACCGTTCGAACTCCTTACGTAGTTCGGGTGGTAGCTCTCGAACCGTGAGTTGGTGGCATGCTCCCTTTCTGCTCAATGCGTCAGCGACCACATTGGCCTTCCCGGGGTGGTAATTGATTCCTACATCATAATCCTTGATGAGTTCTAACCATCGACGTTGCCTCAAATTCAAGTCCGTTTGTGTAAATATATACTTGAGGCTTTTATGATCTGTATAGATCTCACATCGATGACCAAGGATATAATGTCTCCAAATCTTTAATGCATGCACCACTGCTGCTAACTCCAAATCATGTGTAGGATAGTTAAGCTCGTGCTTCTTTAATTGTCGTGAGGCATAGGCTACCACTTGTCCTTCCTGCATGAGTACACACCCGAGCCCTTGTCTGGATGCGTCACAATATATGTCAAGGCTCTTGCTTACATCCGGCAATACCAGAACTGGTGCTGTGGTTAGCCTTTTCTTGAGTTCCTCAAAACTTTCTTGGCAGGCTTGTGTCCATTGAAAGACCTTTCCCTTCATTAGCAACTCCATCATAGGTTTTGCTATCTTAGAGAAGTCTTTAATGAAGCGACGATAGTATCCTGCCATCCCAAGGAAACTCCGAATATTCCTCACGCTCTTCGGTTGGTCCCACTTCAGAACATCTCTCACCTTTCCAGGATCAACCAATACCCCTTCCTTGGAGATGATGTGGCCTAGGAAGGATATTTCCCTTAGCCAAAATTGACACTTGTTGAGCTTGGCATACAACTGATGCTCTCGCAACTTCTGCAAGGTCAATTTCAGATGTTTTTCATGCTCCTCCTCACTTTTTGAATACACCATAATGTCGTCGATGAAAACCACGACGAACTTGTCCATGTACTCCATGAAAACCTTATTCATAAGGTACATGAAGTATGCGGGTGCATTCGTCAATCCAAAAGACATAACGGTATATTCATATGAACCATACCGTGTCCGAAAGGCTGTCTTAGGTATATCGGAGGGCTTAATCTTCAGCTGGAAATATCCCGACCGAAGATCAATCTTGGAGAACACTTGGGCTCCTTTCATTTGATCGAACAGGTCCTCTATACGGGGCAGAGGGTATTTATTCTTGATTGTTACCTCGTTGAGAGACCTGTAGTCCACGCACATTCTTTGGGTTCCGTCCTTCTTGTCCACGAAGAGTACCAGGGTTCCCCATGGTGACGAACTTGGACGGATAAAACCCTTCTCCAACTGTTCTTGAATTTGCTTCTTGAGTTCAACTAACTCGTTAACGGGCATCCTATATGGACTCTTAGCTATGGGTGCAGTTCCAGGTACCAAATCTATGGCAAACTCGATGTACCGGTCAGGTGGCATACCTGGAAATTCTTCCGGGAACACATCCGAAAATTCCTGAACCACTGGAATTTTGTCCAATGCTACTCCTTCAACATGGTTCAGGTCCGCCCGTTTGGTCGCTTGCTGGGCTGACTCAAATTCGACACGGATACCGTGTTCGTTTGTCAATTGCACGCTTCTCTCAGCGCATTGGATTACTCCATTGTGCTTGCTTAACCAATCCATTCCGAGTATGATGTCAATCCCGTGGGAGTCCAAAACAATAAGGTTGGCAAGGAAGTCTACCCCCCTTATTTTAAGGCTTACTTTAGGACATACTATATTAGTCCTCATTTCTCCTCCGGGAGAATTAACTAACATAGCACATTCTAAGTGGGATACGGGTAGATGATGCTTGGCAACATAATCGGATGATATGAAGGAATGTGATGCTCCAGAATCAAATAAAATGGTGGCTGGGTTGGAGTTGGCAAGGAACATACCAATTGCGACGTCCTCAGCCTGTTGTGCTTCCTCAGCAGTGAAATGGTTAACATGGCCACGAGCATAGTTCTGCGGTCCACGGTTCCCTTGGTGGTCCCCTCCGTTTGGTCGCTGGTTCTGCTTGGGCACGTTACCTTGCTGTCCAGGGCCTTTCTTCGGGCACTGGTTAGCGAAGTGGCCTACTTCCCCGCATGCAAAGCATGCCCTGTTGCCTATGGCAGCAGGTACGTTGGGGCGGGGGTTTTGAACAGGAGCACCATTGTTAGGCTGGGGCGCAAGAGGCATGGGCACTCGAGGTGCCGGTGCAACAAACCGTTGCTGTGGTGGCTGACCAGGGTGGTTTGTAGGAGTGGTCGATCCATACTGCGGTGCAGGGGGCATGTACCTAGGTCGTACGTTGCTCCCTTGGGGCTGGTATGGCATCTTCCTTTTGCACTCGCGCTCGATCTCTCGGATCTTGTTTTCCACCACAATAGCCTTATCAACCAGCTTCTGGATGCTTACGTAGTCATTGTTGAGGAGCTGAACTTGGATCTCATTGTTCAACCCTCTCATGAACAGGTACTGCTTCCTCTGATCTGAGTTGACATCTTCGGGGGCATACCGGGACAGTTGTATAAACTTGTTGAGGTATTCATTCACACTTTTCTGTCCTTGGCGGAGACCTTCAAACTCCTGCCTTTTGAGCATCATTACACCGACAGGGATATAGTGGGAGCGGAAACTTTCCTTGAACTCAGCCCAAGTGATTGTCTCCGGGTTGGCATGGGGGTTGCTCAAGGCATCCCACCAGTCAGCAGCTGCTCCCATCAGTTGGTGCGACGCAAAGAGAACCTTTTCTCGGTCGTTGCACTGTACAATGGCAAGCTTCTTCTCCATGGATTTCAACCAATCATCGGCCTCCATTGGATCGCTTGCTTGAGCAAAGGTGGGTGGCCGAGTCCTCATGAACTCTCCCAACCTGTTATGAGCCGGCGGTGGTGGTGGCGGTGGTGCCGGAACGGGGTGTTGGTTGGCCTGCAACTGACCCAAAGTTTGGATCATGGTTGCATAAGCTGGTTTTGCATGGCCATCAACCTTTCTAGGTTGTTTTCGCCAGCTCCGGGGTTAGCAGGAACTTCCTCGTGGTCATCTTCCTGGACGTTCCTTCGGCTGGCGTTTCCTCTCACCATCTGTGAGATAGAAGGTTAGGTAGGTCCTTTCAACTATATGCATCAAGGTGAGTTGGACTATATATATTAGCCCTTTATGAGGATGTGAGCAAGTGCCGAAACATCTCACATCTCCTTCTTCTTATGTGTGGATTTGGACAACGTTTTTGAGACGTCCCACCACTCACACTAAGCACATATTCACAAATAATCATCACAAGGGCCCACTCAACTCCTATTCAAGGATGGTTTCCTATGTCAAGGTGGTTTCAAGGCCAATCTAAGCTATTCATCCTAGGATGTTTCCTTTGGTCCCCGTAGCTTCTATTTAGGGGTATAACTTGCTGTTAACCCGTGATTCTAATATCAATCTAAGGTTTCTATCTAGGCGTGTAACCTACTGTCAACCTGTGGCTCTGATACCAATCTGTGACGCCCTCAATTCTATGGAAAACCACGGAACCGAGAACTAATGCATATGTGTGCCCAGGATGTTCATCACACATACACATACGTTCCACAAACTGAATTCAGATTATATATTACCACGAATAACAGAGTTTATTACAACACCTCATGAGTCTTGGACTCATGCTCACAGCGGAAGTCTTTATTTCTACGCAGCGGAAATCTTTATTTAAATGCGGAAGCAAAAACTAATGCGGAAGCAAAACTAAGCAGAAGTGGCTTCATCTCTATTCCCTCCACAGGCAAGGTTGAGAACAGATCACACGCCATAATGTCCCACTTGATCTTCATAATAGGTTTCTCCTGCTGCTGATGAAGAAATAATAATACAAGGTTGAGTACAATGATGTACTCAGCAAGTGCGGGAATAACGCATGATATGCAGCTCATAAACAAGGTAGGTAATAAAAAGCTTATTTGCAGAAAAGCAGATTTATAAAAACGTGATAAAACAGCAACTTAACTTTAGATGAATGTAATCCCAGCATGTATTAAATTACCAACATACCTCCATCGCTTTCCATGTTCCATCCGAACATTAACCAATCTTTTATTCATACTCACGAATACCTCCTCGTATTCGCTACCATCTCACCTCATAAAACAACCACATCTCACACCGAGACCAATCTCATGTCATGACCCATCAGTCATGCAACCCTCTTATCTCCCGGATTCCACAGTTCCAAACCAATAACCATAACCGATAACCATAACCAAGAACCTTCCCAATAATGATTCCAAAAACCATCCCAGTAATCATCCAATCTAATCATGGCAGTTTAGCCAGGTGCTCGTGACCGTAAGCTCGGCTATCATGATAGTTTTAATAACTCTGCAGAGTTTGTACCTCTTTACCCACAAGTTTGTGATTTCGTCACCCGTCGGCGACTACAGAACCTCCATTTTACCAGTACACAGCCGTCGGTGTATGGTCAAGAGATCACAAAATAGCCTTTACAAAGGGGTTACTAGATGTATGGACTCACCAAGGTTTCACCGGCAGGCTAGAATCTCCAATTCTCCCACCCACGGGCCCCCTCTTGTGATATGCAGTTCCCAGGGCAGTCCTCACTCGACTCCCATTCCCCGCGCCTTCCACAGTCCATAACATCCTAGCAACTTACCTAATTACTCAGCTAAGCCGCACCCATATTTGGCCTTGTGGTGGCACTGTTATCCTGGCATGTGCATGCATGAACCGGTACTTAGATCTACGGCAAGTAAAACCACCATCTCATGCTACCTCATTCACAAACCCAGACTTGCCTAGATCTTCCCTCCGATCCATGTTCATTAACCTCATCAATTACTTATTATCAGTACGAGTGCAGTTAGCTAGACACATCTATCTCGCTTCCCAATCCCATAAACTCAGCGAAGCATAAAGCAAAAACCATACCCGACTCAGAAACTTCCCTGGCGACAAGGATGGTTTAATCAAAACTAGTAAACTCCTATAAAAAGGGTTTCCCATCATGTTTGACTCAGCACACACACCTTTTCGCAAAACAAAATAGTTTTACCCAAAACATAGGATCAACATGGTCAAGGAGCACTTGCCTTGTTCTTGCGGTTCCGGTTGTTCTTGATTCTCAAAGCCTTGTTGCTGCAGCTCGTCGTAGACAGCTTCCTGAGTTTGTCCTGCTTTGTAGGATTCACGTGCATGCAAATTCACAGCAATCAATATCATGCACAAACCCTAAACTAGATGCGATGATGCACATGCATGCTATCCTATGATTAGTTTTATTAGATCGATCTGTACTTATTCTTGCATGGCTTGCATGGTCAGAGGTGTTCGTGATGATCTGGTCTTTAGATCAAACTGATCATCAAGTGATCTGTCCACGAAAAGGCTTCTGTTCGAAAGGAATTGAAGAACAGATGCAAGAAGATGAATACAATGATATTGAAGTCCTACCTGGCGTTTTTTCGAGGTCCTCCTCAGACCGCTTGGTTCTTCTTCGATGATCTCCCTTGTTGTGCTTCAGCGATGTTTTGCTCGGCGAGTTAGGGCTAGGGCTCTAAGTCGTCGGCTTAGGAGTTTAAAGAGAAGTTTGTAGTTTCGGCCAGAGGTTTTGGGTTCTATTTATAACCGGGAAGAGAAGAGTCCTAATCTGATTGGATCCCGAATAAGAGTCTTATTCAGATCTTTGTTAGATCCTGACGTCTTATCTTCGGTAACCATCGTGGGGTTGAGATCGGTTTCTGTTGCGCACCGGTATCTTTACACGTAAAAACCGCTTCAGACTCGTTACCTCTGCGGTGATGAGCTCCGGAAGCTCCACGTGCCCTTCCGAGCCTGGTCTCTCTTCTCCCACAGAGACGAGCTCCGGTTGTGCCGCGTGTCACGAGCAAGACCTCCCTCTTCTTCGGAGGTGAGCTCTACGCACGCCACGTGTTGGCGCCGGTCTTCCTCTTCTTCTTTCCTCAGGGACATGCCCTGCGGTCGACACGTGTTTAGCTGCGACGGACCTTCCGGTGATAAGCTCCGGTGGCGACACGTATTTGATAGATCCGTACTTCTCTGAGAAGAGCTCCGGGATTGACACGTATCCCCCGCGAATGGTCCTCTGATTTCCGCGAGGACTAGCTCCGAGGATGACACGTGTCCTATGAAAAATGCCTTTGCTTCTTCCGCAGCGGCTAGCTCTGCGGTAGCACGTGTCCCACAGGGTCGGACCTCTTTCCAATTGCGGAGGTGACCCCCGAGCCTGCCACGTAGCTAGTTTAGCGGCGGACCTCTCCCAATTTCTCGGGGATGAGCTCCGAACAGGCCACGTGGTCTGCTGGTCGTGGAAGTTGCCTTCGGTGCTCTCGGAGAGCTTTATTGGCTATCCTTTTGGTACTTGTCTCTGTTTCTACTCTTCTTAAAATGTTTTTCTTCTTCATAAAGCATGAACATATGCTGTCACCCGAGGTGAGGGTGTCACACTAAAGGACCACCGAAACGTCTAAACGGATCTGAAATATCTGATATGCTGGACAAACTGGTGCTAGATAAAGGATGTCCTGGATATTTTATCGGTTACGGAGAGGATCACAATTGGACTCATATATGTGGACTATGGGAGCTACTGATAGGAGGATGAGTCCCGATCTTCCGAGAGGTAGGGTAAACTTGATTGGGTGGAGATCTCGATGTTGATGATCCTAGGCTCCGAAAGAACGAAACCCCGCAATCACTACACCACTGCTCCGTTGGTTATCACCCGTGTCACACGAATGACCTCACCATGAAGGCTTATCCCTGCAAGCGCAATCAAGAACACAAGCAAGAACAGAGAAGTTGCAATCACAACTGAATCGATCACGAATTTGGGGTCTCACAACCGATGATCGGTGAACTGTTCAATGACATATTGTAACTAAGCAAAACCCAGCTGTTTGTGACGGCGGCTAGGGGGTATAAAGGAGGTGGAGGACGACCAGGGGGGTGCTGAGGTCGTGACCTAACCCTAAGACACGTACATAATGGACTTGGACTCGATACAAGGCCCAATGGCCCAACGTGATGCAACACCCTGACAGACTCTAAACTTTATATTGTTTCGAAGTTTCCCGTCGACTCCCAGTAAATTTTGACATGGGGTCAGTTCCATTGTAAAGTTTATCCTCTCAGCTTTTCATGCATATGTAGAACGTCAAAAACGGAGTCTGTATGCTTCCTGTGCATCCATTTTAAGGTGGACTGCTTCTGGGCCCGAGTTGGACTCGAGTTTGAGTTGGGCTCGGTCTCTAACTTCTTGTTGGTGTATTTTCTGGCCCTCCACGCCTCCAAACCCCTCTCCATGTATCTCCATGTCCTCTCCATGGTTCCTAATCATAATTAATCCATTAGGTAGCAACATACTCTCAAAATTCACATATAAAGAATTGTTCAGGAACGAGCTCACCTCTAAATTCAATTTTTGTGCTCGAGCTCTAGTAATTGGACCTTGCATGTCTACCATGTGAGTGTTGTGT
The DNA here is from genome assembly GCA_030760725.1 of Neostapfia colusana. Classification (NCBI taxonomy): domain Eukaryota; kingdom Viridiplantae; phylum Streptophyta; class Magnoliopsida; order Poales; family Poaceae; genus Neostapfia; species Neostapfia colusana. Next base: position 14,528,044 of record JASWHV010000012.1, on the reverse strand, counting down.
ATATCTGCAGGAGTGATGTCCACATCAGCTACCATATGTGAAGTCGTTGATACTAATGCATAACGTTGATGTAATGCATCAAGAGCGTAATATGGCCGAATGTATTATAAGCACATGCATGGACATGACGGGCAAAACGAAAGACAATATAAAGGCTCGAAAGGACCTGGCAGAGCTTTGTAACCGTCCAACTCTTGACCTCTCTGAAAGTGGTGCTAAACCACGTGCTTCTTTCTGTCTTTGACCTAAAGAAAAGAAAGAAGTACTCAAATGGTTGAAAAATTTGAAATTCTCAGATGGTTACACAGCTAGTCTGAAACGAGCCGTGAATATCAAAATGGGAAAGCTGATAGGGTTGAAGAGTCATGATTATCACATAATTATGGCAAGACTTCTACCTGTTATGTTTCGGGGCTATTTTGATGATGCGGTGTGGAAGGTGCTAGCCGAGCTTAGTCACTTCTATAGACAACTCTGTGCAAAAGAAATCACGATAGAGATGATGCTTAAATTGGAGAAGGAGATACCGGTACTATTATGTAAGATGGAAAAAAAATTTCCTCCAGGGTTATTCAATCCAATGCAACATCTCCTCATCCATCTTCCATTTGAAGCTAAAGTTGGAGGTCCCGTGCAATATAGGTTGGATGTATCATATTGAAAGAGCACTAAGATATCTGAAACCAATGGTTCGTAACAGGGCAAAGGTAGAAGGATGCATCGCCGAAGCATTTACTTTTAAAGAAGTAGGATACTTTTCAAGTGTTTACTTTACAGAGGAAAACAATGTCAACACTTCGGCAATGCGGTACAATGTGGATGAGAAACCTCCTTGTAGAGATCTCTCTATTTTTGCAACAAGAGGCACTAGTGTTGGTAGTTCCACTTCCTACAACTCTACCGCAGAAGAAAGGAGTGTTGCTTTCCTTTACACGTACGCGAATATAGATGAGATGGATAAATATTTTGAGTAAGTGTTTGTCTTACATTTATCCTAATAGGCGTATTTTGTAATACATCTATTCTAAAAACTTTTCTTTTCATACATTGAATTCCACAAGCAAAATTGGACACATAGGCATCAACCTACGAGCAAACAAGTAGAAGTGATGCGACGGGAAGGAATAAACGGAGGACCTAATTTCCTATCCTGGTTTCGAGATCATGTAACATTTTCTCGTTAACTTAGCAATATTTATAAAGTATTCTTATAACTTACGAGTATTTACAAAGTTTTCTTATAACAGTGCATGAAAGATGCTGACGTCCATGAAGACTTGCGACAACTATCCTACGGATTGATTAAAGTTAGGAGCTACGGTCGATATGACGTCAATGGCTACCGATTCCGTACAACTCAATTTGAATCTCTTCGTCCTCTCGCGGCAACATCTAATACCGGAGTTGTGACGAGGGCAGACGACTCTCAAGGACGTGAAACTAATTATTATGGAATCATTAATAAAATCCTTAAATTTGCTTTTGCCGGGAATAAGGATCTTCGAGCAGTATTCTTTGACTGTGATTGGTTTGATATCAATCATGGAACTCGACTAAACCAATTTGACATGGTGGAAGTCAAACACAACGAACGGCTACGAGGATATGATTCATTTGTTCTTGCACACCAAGTGGAGCAAGTGTATTATCTATCTTATCCATGCAAAAAACTCAAAGCTTGGTGGGTTGTACATAAGGTTAATCCTCGTGAACGGTTATACACTCAAGGATATGATGGTTACCATGATACTGATGAGGTTGATGAGGTTTACCAAGAAGAAGAGTTGCCAGACTCGTTTATCATCGAGCCTGGTGTAGGACTCGATAACTTAGTTGGAGACGCTCAAGATGTCGAGACTTCTGATATGCGTAAACAGAAACGAAATCCAGTTCAGATGCTCACGAAAGAAGATCGATGGTCTGGTTTAAGGAGTAGGGTACATGATCATGACGTTAATGAATTTTGAAATTGATGATGTAACGTTTTCTTCACTAACATGAATTTTGTATATATTATATTAGCATATTTATCAATTATTCCTTGCAACAGGATGTCGTCATCAAAGGAGAGCGGGAAGAAGGGGGCACGAGGGTTCCTCAATCGGTCGCGTGACCTCTTCTCAGGTAGCTCGTCAGGTGCGAGCAGACGCTCTCAGCTGATGAGGCACCTACCAGACTTTGCGGGCTGAGCTCTGGCCTTACAGCGCACAGAGGTAAATTTCAGTTGTCAATCACGTCATTTTAAATTGCACTTATAAATAATTTATTCTTATCAATCCTTTAATTTTGCAGTCTGACACATAGTCATCAGATTCAGAGTCAGAGGTTAGGGCGCCGCCACAGGCAAGCCAGCCCTCGGAGCCGGCTACTGACACGACCCCACGGTCTTGTCGAGCCAGGATCACGCTGAGGGGTGCTGCGTTGCACAGCACCAGATAACATACATCAAAGGTACAAAGCGGAAGCAAAACTTTTATTATATAAACTGGTTCATGAATATTTTTACATCAAAATAGGTCCAGTCTACACTCACGGGCGTAGACTACGCATCAAGTTCACGTTCAGCCCTTGAACGTGTCCTTGCTAGCAACACGCACACTAACTCTGCGGCGTGCACGGCTCCCACTCGACGGGGTTCCCCTCCTAGGGTTCCGTCTCCTCTTCGGGAGCCCCTTCCTCATAGAACCCTACAAAAGCTTCAAACACAAGCAGTGAGCACGAAGGCTCAGCAAGTCTGACCCGTCTCACGTAAACATGGAACTTCTACATGAGGGGTGATGGGTACATGAGGTAAAACCATTTGCAAAGGACTCGCCTAATTATTGGGACCTTACTTTAAAGTTTTAGCAGCATGTTATGGAGAACCTTATGCTAAGGCACATCTTTCATTCAGCAACATTTTAACATGTAACCTGTTCTTTCTACGTCACGGTACAGTGAACAAGTGGTACTCACTGACCATGAGGGACGGCGATTATAATCTATTTACACCTGCAGGATTACCCGAACAACCCGTCACGTACGCCCGTACTCGATGTTGCCTACAACAACCATCACGGACGCTGTACGCAACTACCTTTCACCCGTTAGCCAAATGTTGAATCGGTCCAATCGTCCCGAGCAAGAGGTCTCTGCACGCGCATCTCAGTGCCGCCACCCGATTTACACCTCGAGCTCTCAACCTACACTCTGAACGACCAGCTATGCCTCAACACCCAGCTACCCGAGTTACATCAGTTTCCCGGTTCCCATATATCCGGTAGGTCTTCGGTACTGTTCTAGCTTGTTCAACAGGCCCGCAAACGGCTCGGTCCTCAATCGACACAAACGGATCTATAGCACACAGGCCCCAAAGTCCTGCTGCCCTTACTCTCCGCTCGGTCTCATCTTTCTTGCCATGTGTATCATGTGCTATCTCTAGCCGAGTCGAGTGCCTCTAGCCTATGCTCGCGAGTAGTTCCAACTACTCGACTTGTACCGAATCCTACTCTATCTTAGCATTGCAGTAGCTAACGGGGTTTTCAATCCTAATCCCAGCCCAAGGTTTTTCTTGGCTGTGCAATTGGGTTTCCAAACAAGACTCTAATGCAAGGAATCATTATACTCAAGTAAGTTCTCAAAATAATAAAAATTTGTAAAAAGGTTAATGCAAACTGGAGCTTGCCTTGCTGCTCTTGGTCGTAGGCTAGCTGCTCCTCCGGAGTAACGAAGTCTAGGACTTCGGGTTCCTTCTCGACCTTAGCGACTACATGATATACAAGTATATGTATTAATTTAAATGCATTTGATTGAATTTAAACTTGTGAAGTCTATAACTCTTACTAGACAGACCCAATGACTGTGAAATTATTAGTATGGTTTGTTTACAACCTACACACAGACTTGGTCAAGTTTTAATTGCAGCCAAGCTCATATGAGCCCTCCACAGTTAATTATGTACTTGACCTTAATTGAAGGCTTGTAGGATGTTCTAAGGATTTTTCATGAAACAAACTATGACTTTCTGAAAACTAGGTTTTCAGAGGGTTCTAATGGAATTGGTCTCACTTAATTTGAAGGTTCCTAGCTAAAGATATGAGCTAAACAATTTTAGAGAAAATTCTGAAAATGTTTCTGAACATTTTCTATTTTCTCTGGAACAGTTTCACTAATCACACCATTAGGTGGGTTAAATAAGCTCAAATGGATCTGAAATTTTTATGGTAGTTCAGTGATATTTTGGTGAACATCCCAGCAAAATTTCAGAATTTTCCTCCAAAGGATTCTCCAGTTAAAATTCCAAACAGTTTAAATTTTGAGGAATTAATTCTGGAGAAATAATGTTTTTCATGAAGTGAAACTTGATTTGCTGGAAAGTGCTCAGAGAGATGAATCCAACAAAATTTGGTTCACTCAATTTGGAGTTTTCTAGCCCAAGTTATGAGGATTTGATGTTTGAATGAAATCTGAAAATCTGGGGAAAAGTTTAAATCTGCCTTGGCCCGCGGGGACACGTGTTGGGCGCGGAGGCGACAGCACACTGAGGCCCACAGGGTTTTTGCGCGCCAGCACACCAGATCCCAGCCGCAGCGCGATCCCGATTTAAAATATCTGCCGCTGACAGCTGGGGTCCACCCCCTTCGTCTACCTCTCGCCGCCCGTGCTCTGCCGCCGGGGTACCTCGCCGGAGAGCTCGCCGGCAGCTTCTGTAAAGCTCCAAACTTCACGATTTTGGCCGCCTCTGCCTATTTTCACTCGGGGAACAGGATTCTTGGGTCAGCTTGCCATGAAAACGGCCGGCACATGGTCGGCGACGAGCGGTGGCTTCGGAAAGACTTCGGCCGTGTCGGCCGACATCCCTAGCACCTCGATCACTCGAGCAACCAGTCAGGGAGCATCAGTGGACCTTAGGGAAGGTCGACATGAGCTTGAAGCAGCTCAGGGGAGGCCCGAAGTAGGGTTTCACCGTGCACCCGATGCCTCCCGCATGTTCCGTCGTCGGTAAACTTCAAGATACGCCGGTTACAGGGGTTCTCAAACCCATGGTTGTGAAGGCAACTTGTGCGCTACCGTGTCTAGTGTATGTGAGAGCGGATTGAGGCCCTCTAATCCTTCCTAGAGTAGGAATTTGACAGAACCGCACCCGAAGGTCGTTCTGCACCCAGAAAGGGAAAAACTGGAAATTCGCCGCTAATGAGCAAGCGCTCGAGCTGTGGCTCGGGGGTGAGAAGCACTGGTCACCAGCGCGTTCAAGGGTGCCTTGGCTCGGGCGTGACAACTCCCCGGTTGGGCTGTCCACGGGAGCCCGAAATGCGGCGGTTTTAGGTCACCGAATTGAACTCTCGGTATAGCCGAGATCAATCGGTTTCAGCTGAGTTTTAGCAACGGGGAAGAAGGAGGAGGGTTCCTAGTACCTTGCCGTAGCTCTGGAGGGGACGGAGAGGCTGTGATCGGAGCTCTCCGATCGGTTCTGAGCGGCGGAGGAAAGTTCCCGGCTCTGTGTTCTTGTGAGGAGGAAATGACGATAGCTTCGGCCGAGGAGGGGGAAGAACGCCTTAAGAAGGCTCTGAACCGCCTCGTGCCCGCGCGTGGCCAAGCAGCTGCTGGCGCGGCGGCCTCCCTCGGTGGCGATCGCAGCTGCAGCTCGGCGACCCGAGTGAGAAAAGTCTCAGTCGGTTGAATCATCCCTGTGGCTGACATGTGGGTCCATTTTCATTTTTAACCTCTGAGATTAACTCCTCATCACTGTTGTAAACAGTAAGCCCCAAAATGCCCATGGTGTTTCAAATTATTCACCCCTGAGCCATTTGAATTGGTTAGAATTCAAATTGGTTTTAGTTTGGAAAAATTTCAGCACATGTTCAGTTTGAAATTCAAATAAAGTTTGAATTTACCCCACTTAGCTCATGTCAAGATCAACTCCAAATGGAGTGAAAATTGGAGTGTGAGCTCACAAAAATGTGCTGAGTAAGAATATGTCTCCCACTTTTGAATTCATGGGATAAAAACAGTTTGGATTTGAATGTAGTTTCAAACTGCCCTCTTTCAAGCTATGCCCAAAATGACCTCAAAAAGGTTTTGAATTTGGGTGAAACTTGGCATGGACATTCCTAGTACCATGTAGGAGTTTTCATATGACCAGCCCCTGTATATCACATGTGGGGAAATACCACTTTTGCAATATGTGAGTTTATTCTCTAACGAGCATGTTGATAGTGGTTATTTGCTCTTCAAATGCGTTTCTCAACTTGCTCCAAATGAGGTGTGTGTGTGGTGATGACACTTCAAACATGTGTCAAAAACTGAGGCCCTTACATTCCTCCCCCTTAAAAGAACCTCGTCCCGAGATTATAAGGTGAAAATGAGAGAGAGGACGGTGGAAAATTACCGGATATGCGATGTGAAAAAGTCGGGGTAGTTAACGCGAAGAAATCCTTCGCTCTCCCATGTCGCTTCGTCCACGGAGTGATTACTCCATAGAACTTTGTAGAACCACAACGTACGGTTGCGTGTGGTTCAGACCTTTTCGTCAATAATCTGAACCGGTTCCTCCCGATAGGTGAGATCTGGTTGCAGTTCCTCAATGTCCTCCAGCTGAACGGTAGTTGATAATTTGAGACACTTCGTCAGCTGGGAAATATGAAAGACGTCGTGCACACCGGAAAGTGCTTCTGGTAATTTCAGCCGGTATGCTACCGATCCACATCTTTCGGTAATCTGGAATGGACCGACGAACCGGGGTGCCAACTTTCCTCTCATCCCGAATCTGTTTATGCCCCTCATTGGAGACACACGTAGATATACGTGATCCACGACTTTGAACTGTAGTGGGCGTCTTCTCCGGTCTGCATACTGTTTCTGACGGGATTGGGCGGCTTTTAGGTTCGCTTGAATCAGTCGAACCTTTTCTTCCGTGTTGTTGACAAGGTCAATCCCGAAGGTAACCCTTTCGCCAGACTCACACCAGTTCAATGGTCTGCGGCACTTCCTTCCGTATAGCGCCTCGTAGGGCACCATCTTTATGCTGGCTTGGTACCCATTGTTGTACGAGAACTCGGCTAACGGCAAGTGATCATCCCAATTCTTGCCGTGGTTGATAGCGCAAGCTCGTAGCATGTCTTCTAAGATCTGATTCACCCGCTCGGTTTGCCCATCCGTCTGCGGGTGGTACGCTGAACTACGGATCAGCTTCTTCCCCAAGGCAGCGTGTAGCTGCTCCCAAAAACGGGACACAAATAAAGTGCCCCGATCCGATATGATGGTACGGGGTTCGCCGTACAAGCATAGGATCCGTGAGATGTATAATTCAGCGTACTTCTTGGCGTTGTAGTTGGTGTTCACCAGGATGAAATGGGCAACTTTGGTGAGCTGCTCGACAATCACCCACACCGAATCATGCTTCTGAAAAGTGGTGGGTAAACCGACGATGAAGTCCATGCTCACATCCTCCCACTTCCAGGCAGGAACGCCCAGTGGTTGTAGCAGTCCCGGTTTCCGCATATGGTCTGCTTTCACCCTTCGACATGTATCGCACTCGGACACGTACTTTGCGATTTCCCGCTTCATCCGTGTCCAACAAAACTTGCTTCTGAGTTCTTGATACATTTTGTTGCTGCCAGGGTGAATAGAAAATTTTGATAAGTGAGCCTCATCAAAAAATTTCTTCCGTAGCTCCGGGTTACGGGGTACGACGATCCGGTCCTTGAACCATAGGATGCCGTCTCCGTCCTTCCGGAAACATTTCAGCTCCCCACTGTCTACACGTCTCCGCAAACGCGACATGCCCTTTTCATGTTTCTGAGCTGCCGCTATCTCTTCACGGATGGTGGGGATCAAAGCTAGGTTGTAGAGAGCTCCATGTGGAATTACATGCAGTGGTGGTTCGCTCTCTCCCAACGGTGTGATGGTCAGATTGTTGACGTGTGACTTGTGGCTCAGCGCATCTGCCACTACGTTTGCCTTGCCGGTATGATAATGGATCTCTATTTCATAATCCTTTATCAATTCTAACCATCATCGCTGCCTCATGTTCAGCTCATTCTGAGTGAATATGTACTTGAGGCTTTTGTGGTCGGTATATAGATGTACGAGGTTACCGAGTAGGTAGTGCCTCCACATCTTCAGTGCAAGTGCCACGGCGGCGAGCTCCAAGTCGTGAGTTGGATAATTCTGCTCATGGTTTCTAAGCTGCCGTGATCCATACGCGACCACTCTTCGGTCTTGCATCAGCACACATCCGAGCCCAATGCCGGAAGCATCGCAGTACACATCGAATGGTTTTGTTGTGTCTGGATGCGCCAAAACCGGTGCTAATGTTAGGTGCTTGACTAAAGCCTTGAATGCTGCTTCACATGCTGGACTCCAAACATATTTGGTAGCCTTCTTCAGCAGCTCCGTCATAGGCTTGGCGATCTTGGAGAAGTTCGGAATGAACCTCCGATAATATCCCGTGAGTCTGAGGAAACTCCGCACCTCGTGAACAGTTCTCGGGGACTTCCAATTCAGCACTTGAGTGACCTTACTCGGGTCTACAGCAATACCCTTCGCTGAGATGATATGTCCGAGAAAAGGCACTTGCGATATCCAAAACTCGCATTTGCTGAATTTCGCGTATAACTTGTGATCCCGCAGCCGTTGCAAGACTATACGCAGATGTTTCTTGTGATCTTCCTCCGACTTGGAATATACCAGTATGTCGTCAATGAAGACCACGACAAATTTGTCCAGCTCCGGCATGAATACCGAATTCATTAAATACACGAAGTGAGCTGTAGCATTGGTGAGGCCGAAGGATATGACCAGGTACTCATAAAGTCCGTACCTCGTCGAGAAAGCCGTCTTTGGAATGTCCTCCGCCCTTATCTTAATCTGATGGTACCCGGATCTTAAGTCCATCTTGGAAAAGATCTTTGCTTCGACCAACTGATCAAACAACATGTCGATCCGTGGCAACGGGTACTTGTTCCTGATGGTTACGGCATTTAATAGATGATAGTCCATGCAAAGACGCAATGTCTCATCCTTCTTCTTTACAAATAATGCCGAACAGCCCCATGGCGAGGAGCTCGGCCTAATAAAACCCTTTTCCAGCAGGTCCGTTAGTTGGGTCTTCAATTCAGCCAACTCCTTGGGCGCCATCTTGTACGGCCTTCGGGATATTGGCATGGTTCCCGGTGCAACCTCTCTATCGGGCGGCATCCCCTTTAAATCATCCGGGAACACATCAGGGAACTCTTGGACCACTGGAATATCTTCCAATCTGATGGTTGTGGATTGATAGACACTTGGAAGTTTTATTTCTGGACTGTCCAGAAATAAGGAATGAGATTCGTGCACTTCTGAGTTCAAGTGCACAATTCGGAGGACGGTGTCTAAAACAGCGCCGTGGCGGGTTAACCACGATATCCCTAGGATGACATCGACCTTTTGTCCCTCTAAAATTATGAGAGACGTAGGGTATACTCTACCCTCTAAGCACAATGGCGCTTTTGGGACCATCATGCTTGCTGAAATTTTCCCACCCGGTGAACAGATCACATAAGGACTATCGGTGGGTAGTATTTGCAAGCTATATTTATCAATGAAAGCTTGGCTAATGAAGCTATGTGTGGCGCCTGAATCAAATAGTACTATGGCGGGATGCTGGTGGAGTTGGAACATACCCGCAAGGATTGGCTCGCCCTCCGGCACGTCCTCTATGGCAAGCTGGTGGACGGTGCCGGGCCTAGGGTTTACCCGCCGCGCATTAGTAGGGTTCCGGGGTTGATTCCTCCCCAGAAACTGCGGTGCAACTCTGCCGCCTTGCCTCTCCGGACAACTGCTGGCGTAGTGTCCTGGACGACCATACTTGTAACATGTGGCCGCTGCTGGTGTGGTGCTCGGGGGACGAAAACCCGGCATGCGCTGCTGAGGTGCATACGCACGCGGCATCGCCCGCTGCTGCTGTTGTTGTTGTGGAAGTGGTGCTGGCAGTGCCACCCTAAATGCCGGTGAAGAGTACGGCCGACTGCGGAACGGCATCGACCTCTGTGGTGGCTGCCAGCGTGGACCTGATGGTGGGCGACTCGCCATCCAAAACTTTTGAGAAGGACCGCCTCCTTCTCCGCTGCTTTGCGGCGCGCTTCGCTTTCTCTCCGCCACTGCCAACTCCTTGCCGGAGTCCTCTTGGACAATCGCAGCATCAATGATATCGTTGAGGCTGCCGCGATTGAACATCGCCAATTTGTCCTTCAGGAGCGGTTAAGGCCCTGGTAAAAGTGGTCTCACCGCTTCTCGTCGGTATCGGCGTGATACGACGCATATAGCGCGAGATCGTTGAACGCCCTGGAGTATTCCAGCGCGTTCCGGCTCCCTTGCTGCAGGTGTAGAAACTCCTGCGTCTTCCTCTTCATCAAACCTGGCAGTATGTGATAGGCCCTGAAGGCCGTCCGGAACTCAGTCCAGATCATAACTCGATCGGTGGGCTGTGAAGCACAAAAGTTTGCCCACCACATGCTCGCGGATCCTTGGAGCTGCTGGACCGCGAACTGAGTCTTGCGCTGCCCACTTATCTGGAGCAGCCTGAACTTCATCTCTATTGCGCGGAGCCAGTTGTCCGCGTCAAGAGGTTCATCCGCCCTTGAGAATACCTGGGGATGAGTCGCTAGGAAGTCGGAGTAGGAGCTCTGTTGACGCTCCTCACGGTCTTGACGTCTCTCTGGGCGAGACGTATTAGCGATGAGAGTCTGCAGCAACTCCATGTGCTGCTGATGTGAACCCGCCATTGCCACGACGATGTCGGCCAATGTAACCGTTGGCAGTGGCGGTGGCGGTGTTGGCTGTTGCTGCTGCTGTCCCGAGGAGTCCTTGGGAGGCTGTTGGGAGGTCTCTCCCCCTTGGCTAGTACCCCCAACGTCCGGGTTGGCACGAGTACGCGTCATTCTGAAATTTAAAACAGCAGCGATTAGCACATGTCCTACTTAAAATTCCATATGTAACAGTAGGTATTGAAGTGACACATGATTAATTTGCACAACATTCACATATATTGATAAAGCATAAACTTTATACAAGATACATTATTCTCGGGTCTCCGAGAAGTTGTTCTCATGTCGTCACTACCTATACATACGCTACTGTCTACACGACATGTCACCGATTACAAAAGTTGGGTTACACTACCCTAGCTGCCCTACTTGGCAACTGTAACCCCCTACTCGGAGTAGAACTCGACCTCCTGCAGGTCGTCCTCCTCCGGTACCTCTGCTGGTGGCTCTGGATCTACCACCCCTTCTCCCATCTCGGGTTCTCCCATTGCTGGAAGGCCCAAGACCACCGGTATGCCCAATACCGGAGGTACGAGGTCCTGCAACGCGTGCACCTCGTCCATGGCTTGGTTGTAGTCTTCTTCCCAGCCTTGCCCTTCCTCAATAGCATTGTCCCGCTCTTGAGCAAGGTCCTCATTCTACTGGGTTAAAGTCTGTACCAGCTCTTGCAACGCCGTGATGTCGACACGGCTTTTCCTCTTCGCCTTCTTCAGACGATGCAACTGATTATGTTGTTCATTCAGTCCCTTGATCGTCGGAAGGAGCACATTGCGGAGTGCGCTGTGGGCACTCTCGAAATGGTCTCCACGGCTTGTTCTCTCTTTGAGCTTTGCGGCGAGATGCTCCGTATGAACAGCTTGGCTGTCCATCACGGCGTTTCCTGCCCTCATTTGGAGGCTAAGGTTTGCCTCCGCGGGGTTGTACCTTGGGCAACCCAGATCGGCTGCCTCCCGGTACCTCCCTTTCCACACATGATGAGCCCGTCCCTCCACCGGAACGAGCGCGTATGGAGTGCCCTCCATAGCCTTCACGTGTAGTTGGCAGAAAGGTGATATGGTGTCACGGGCTGCCACTTGCCACATCCCCTCCGGTTGTCTACCTCTCACCGTGATGGTGAACGGTACCCAACCGGGTGGCGTAGGTCCTGTAGGGACTTCGACATGGATTGTCCACGTCTTGTTCCCCTCTTTGCCTTCTTCCTTGGCAAAGTACTGCGGCATCTGGTTGTATCCGAAATATTGAAGCATCTGCCTCAATGCCTCTGGATAGCCGCTGCGGTGAGAACAGTGGGATACCACCCACCCGTTCTCCAACTGTTTGTCTGCTGTCATCTGTAAAAATATATTTGAGAAATGTCAAATATTTATTTAAACAGTAACCCATTGATTTATTACATAAGTCATGTCATTGAACCCATAAAACTTGGAAACATAGTTCAAATTTAAACAAATTTGACTGCTGATCTGCTGTGCAACATGACAGCCCTGACCAGTTTCCATTTCAACCTGATTTAGGCCATGTTAATTGCAAAACCAATTATGGAGCTCAATATCAAAGTTAAAGATAACTTCAATATCTTTCCAGAAAGTATTTGCTTGGCCTATGATCTGTCTGGTTCAAAAGTTATGAGATGTCAAAGTTAACAGAATTTCTGGAGAAAATTGGACAGCACCTCCCTGCTTTAGGTACTGATTTGATCCAAGAATTCCAGTTAATTCTGTTCCCAATCTGACAAAACTTTCTGTTACAAAGTTGTAACCCATCTCATAAGCTTTCCAGAACTACCTCATTTTCTATTTTTTGGATTTTTAAGCAGGAAGTTGTGCTCAATTTACAGATAGTTTACAGAGAGTGTTTGCTCTGCCCTGTTTTCTGGACAGTTTCAACTCTACTGCATTTTTCGATTGGTTAAGGGATGAAACACCTCTGGACCTCAACAGAAAAGTTGTGAAGCTCTTCCAATGCTTTCCAGAAATGTATCATATGACCCCAACCTCGAAAGAACTCAACCTCTAACCTCTGATTGACCTCAGCCTTAATTCAGCTGAAAACAGAGTGTTCTGTCCTTAGCAACCTATAAGTTGAAAACTTGTTAACTTTGAATATCCTGATTAAGGGAAGAGGTTACAGCAAATTTTTGTGCTTTGGATCAAAACCTTCAAGTTTTTACAATGAAGTTGTTCATTTAGTGGGGTGTGACGTTGATGCGTCACCAGATCATGTCGGTACTACGTCGTCACAAAGAAAAACCTATACCGGACTTAGCCGGCTTCGTTAATTCAGTGGCACTAAACGTCACTCGCACACGGATGCTACACGTCTACCGTTTCATGGTCAAACTACCTGCAGCAACTCAAACAATCGTCAGACTCGGCTGCACACCGAGCCCGGTATCCATACAGTTCGTACACCCGGCCGTCATCACTCGCCCGGATGTTCTCAAGCCAAACACGCTTTGAGTTACGTGTTCAAGTTTCAGACCACGTGACGTGGTCTCCCAGATTGCACCATGCACGCCAGGGACAGATGTTGCTCGGGTACCCCCGAACGACATGAAAAGTCGCAGAGGATATCAATGCGGGTCAGGTTACCTGCCACCCGTGGGGCTCCACCCTTCAGCTTGTGCGCACTGGTGGACAGCGCTTACATGCACCCCCCAAGACATACACGTCCCGAGATGCATGATTTTCCGACATAGACAAATAGGTTAGTATGCCACTTTCTATACACTAATAACATCCTTATACGGGGTACTAACTCGTTCCTCACTGGATTTTTGAAAAAGATGACCTTTTTAATGTGTTAAACCTCCAGCGAGCTCTGATACCAACGCTGACACGACCCCACGGTCTTGTCGAGCCAGGATCACGCTGAGGGGTGCTGCGTTGCACAGCACCGGATAACACACATCAAAGGTACAAAGCGGAAGCAAAACTTTTATTACATAAACTGGTTTATGAATATTTTTACATCAAAACAGGTCCAGTCTACACTCGCGGGCGTAGACTACGCATCAAGTTCACGTTCAGCCCTTGAACGTGACCTTGCTAGCACACACGCACACTAACTCTGCGGCGTGCACGGCTCCCACTCGACGGGGTTCCCCTCCTGGGGTTCCATCTCCTCTTAGGGAGCCCTTTCCTCATAGAACCCTGCAAAAGCTTCAAACACAAGCAGTGAGCACGAAGGCTCAGCAAGTCTGACCCGTCTCACCTAAACATGGAACTTCTACATGAGGGGTGATGGGTACATGAGGTAAAACCATTTGCAAAGGACTCGCCTAATTATTGGGACCTTACTTTCAAGTTTTAGCAGCAGGTTATGGAGAACCTTACACTAAGGCACATGAGAGAGCCGCAATCAAACAAGAAACACATTTCTCTCATGTACTTTGCCCAAAGTTGAAAAGAACTTTAGTTGGCTCTAAACTACAACAAATCATTAACAATCAAAGTCCATCTTTCATTCAGCAACATTTTAATATGTAACTAGCATGTTCTTTCTACGTCACGGTACAGTGAACAAGTGGTACTCACTGACCGCGAGGGATGGCAATTATATTCGATTTACACCTGCAGGGTTACCCGAACAACCCGTCACGTATGCCCGTACTCGATGTTTCCTACAACAACCATCACGGATGCCGTACGCAACTACCTTTCACCCATTAGCCAAATGTTGAACCGGTCCAATCGTCCCGAGCAAGAGGTCTTCGGTACTGTTCTAGCTACCCGAGTTACATCGATTTCCAGGTTCCCATATATCCGGTAGGTCTTCGGTACTGTTATAGCTTGTTCAACAGGCCCGCACACGGCTCGGTCCTCAATCTACACAAACGGAGCTATAGCACACAGGCCCCAAAGTCCTGCTGCCCTTACTCTCCACTCGGTCTCATCTTTCTTGCCATGTGTATCATGTGCTATCTCTACCCGAGTCAAGTGCCTCTAGCCTATGCTCGCGAGTAGTTCCAACTACTCGACTTGTACCGAATCCTACTCTATCTTAGCATTGCAGTAGCTAACGGGGTTTTCAATCCTAATCCCAACCCAAGGTTTTTCTTGGCTGTGCAATTGGGTTTCCAAACAAGACTCTAATGCAAGGAATCATTATACTCAAGTAAGTGCTCAAAACAATAAAAAATTGTAAAAAGGTTAATACAAACCGGAGCTTGCCTTGCTGCTCTTGGTCGTAGGCTAGCTGCTCCTCCGGAGTAACGAAGTCTAGGACTTCGGGTTCCTCCTCGACCTTAGCGACTACATGATATACAAGGATATGTATTAATTTAAATGCATTTGATTGAATTTAAACTTGTGAAGTCTATAACTCTTACTATACAGACCCAATGACTGTGAAATTATTACTGTGGTTTGGTTACAACCTACACACAGACTTGGTCAAGTTTTAATTGCAGCAAAGCTCATTTGAGCCCTCCACAATTAATTATGTACTTGACCTTAATTGAAGCCTTGTAGGGTGTTCTAAGGATTTTCATGTAACAAACTATGACTTTATGAAAACTAGGTTTTCAGAGGGTTCTAATGGAATTGGTCTCACTTAATTTGAAGGTTCCTAGCTAAAGATATGAGCTAAACAATTTCAGAGAAAATTCTGAAAATGTTTCTGAACATTTTCTATTTTCTCTGGAACAGTTTCACTAATCACACCATTAGGTGGATTAAATGAGCTGAAATGGATCTGAAAATTTTATGGTAGTTCAGGGATATTTTGGTGAACATCCCAGCAAAAGTTCAGAATTTTCCTCCAAAGGATTCTCCAGTTAAAATTCCAAACAGTTTAAACTTTGAGGAATTAATTCTGGAGAAATAAGGATTTTCATGAAATGAAACTTGATTTGCTGGAAAGTTCGCAGAGAGCTGAATCCAACAAAATTTGGTTCACTCAATTTGGAGTTTCCTAGCCAAAGTTATGAGAATTTGAAGTTTGAATGAAATCTGAAAATCGGGGGAAAAGTTTAAATCTGCCGGGGCCCGCGGGGACACGTGTTGGGCGCGGAGGCGACAGCACACTGAGGCCCACAGGGTTTTTGCGCGCCAGCACACCAGATCCCGGCTGCAGCCCGATCCGGATTTAAAATATCTGCCGCTGAAAGCTGGGGTCCACCCCCTTCGTCTGCCTCTCGCCGCCCGCGCTCTGCCGCCGGGGTACCTCGCCGGAGAGCTCGCCGGCAGCTTCTGTAAAGCTCCAAACTTCACGATTTTGGCCGCCTCTGCCTATTTTCACTCGGGGAACAGGATTCTTGGGTCAGCTTGCCATGAAAACGGCCGGCACATGGTCGGCGACGAGCGGCGGCTTCGGAAAGACTTCGGCCGTGTCGGCCGACTTCCCTAGCACCTCGATCACTCGAGCAACCGGTCAGGGAGCATCAGTGAACCTTACGGAAGGTCGACATGAGATTGAAGCAGCTCAGGGGAGGCCCGAAGTAGGCTTTCACCGTGCACCCGATGCCTCCCGCATGCTCCGTCGTCGGTAAACTTCAAGATACGCCGGTTACAGGGGTTCTCAGACCAAAGGTTGTGAAGGCAACTTGTGCGCTACCGTGTCTAGTGTACGTGAGAGCGGATTGAGGCCCTCTAATCCTTCCTAGAGTAGGAATTTGACAGAACCGCACCCGAAGGTCGTTCTGCATCCAGAAAGGGAAAAACTGGAAATTCGCCGCTGGTGAGCAAGCGCTCGTGCTGTGGCTCAGGGGTGAGCAGCACCGGTCACCAGCGCGTCCAAGGGTGCCTTGGCTCGGGCGTGACAACTCCCCGGTTGGGCTGTCCACGGGAGCCCGAAGTGCGGCGATTTTAGGTCACCGAATTGAACTCTCGGTATAGCCGAGATTTCAGCTGAGTTTTAGCAACGGGGAAGAAGGAGGAGGGTTCCTAGTACCTTGCCGTAGCTCTGGAGGGGACGGAGAGGCTGTGATCGGAGCTCTCCGATCGGTTCTGAGCGGCGGAGGAAAGTTCCCGGCTCTGTGTTCTTGTGAGGAGGAAATGGCGATAGCTTCGGCCGTGGAGGGGGAAGAACGCCTTAAGAAGGCTCTGAACTGCCTCGTGCCCGCGCGTGGCCAAGCAGCTGCTGGCGCGGCGGCCACCCTCGGTGGCGATCGCAGCTGCAGCTCGGCGACCCGAGTGAGAAAAGTCTCAGTCGGTTGAATCATCCCTATGGCTGACATGTGGGTCCATTTTCATTTTTAACCTTTGACATTAACTCCTCATCACTGTTGTAAACAGTAAGCCCCAAAATGCCCATGGTGATTCAAATTATTCACCCCTGAGCCATTTGAATTGGTTAGAATTCAAAATGGTTTTAGTTTGGATAAATTTCAGCACATGTTCAGTTTGAAATTCAAATAAAGTTTGAATTTACCCCACTTAGCTCATGTCAAGATCAACTCCAAATGAAGTGAAAATTGGAGTGTGAGCTCACAAAAATGTGCTGAGTAAGAATATGTCTCCCACTTTTGAATTCATGGGATAAAAACAGTTTGGATTTGAATGTAGTTTCAAACTGCCATCTTTCAAGCTATGCCCAAAATGACCTCAAAAAGGTTTTGAATTTGGGTGAAACTTGACATGGACATTCCTAGTACCATGTAGGAGTTTTCATATGACCAGCCCCTGTATATCACATGTGGGGAAATACCACTTTTGCAATATGTGAGTTTATTCTCTAATGAGCATGTTGATGGTGGTTACTTGCTCTTCAAATGTGTTTATCAACTTGCTCCAAATGAGGTGTGTGTGTGGTGATGACACTTCAAACATGTGTCAAAAACTGAGGCCCTTACAGCTACCCTACCTTCGGAGCCAGCGAGCGTGGAGCCTTCGGGCTCTAGTGGTGACCAGCCTTCCGGGTCACTGGACGTGGTGCCCGCGCAGAGGCGACGGACGAGGAAGACCCACTTTGCGGCTCCTCCTCCTGTTCCTCGTGAGCGGGTCACTATTCTTCCAGTTGGAGATAGGTAAAAAAATCATATACTTGGTACATATTTCATGATGTCTACAAATACTTATTGAGATAACAAATTTTGCAGATCTTGGTACGACTGTTCGTTCACGGGCCACGGACACCACAGGCAGGTTAACGGTGTCATCGGGACTTTAGTGCGTTTGCACTATCCCGGTGTCATCGATGGTGTCCCTGCTTTGTCATGGGACGACTATGCTCGTGTCTCGCACGAGGTGCACGACACTCTTCAGGGGGGCCATGTGGAACGATTTTATGGTAAGTTTAAATGTTTACATTCTTCAACTCATTTAAATTGTTAATGCATATTGATTAAATGTTTATTTTCTTAAAGCTGAGGTACCAGTTAGAGGAAATGAGCGAGAGCATGATGGACCACATGACACTTGTGTTCCACACAAACGCTCAGAAGCTCGTGACGCAGGCGTTGTCGTACGCCTGCATACAGGCCGTTAACGACTACCAGAAACGGCATCAGCAGCAGCAGGAATGGGATCCCATTAGAAGGGACTCTGACACGTACTTGATAGAGGATCAATACGCAGAGGTAAGTTCTAATTGTTAAAAAAACTCAATAGTTACTTTTGTTAACAGTTAATGATATACTAAATATGTGCATGTTAGTATTTCCTGGTTAGACGGTCAACCCTACGCATACCGAGCTCTCTGTCGGTATTGGGCTAGCGATGACTTCAAAGCTAAGTCCATGAGGGCTCGAGGATGCAGAGGGTCCGACGGGAAGCACACCTATGGCGCCGATGGTCATTTGCGTTTGGCTAAATGCATGGTAAGTGCATTATAAGTTTGTTTATGTGTTCATAACATATTTATCCTACTAACACGCATCTACAGGAGTGAGAGACCGGCCAGGAGCCTAGCGCGACCCAGGTTTGGAAGAGAGGTCAAAGGGGAAGTGACCCGTCGCAGCCGGGGCAGTGCAGTCAGGTCGCGACCGATTGATTGGTAAGTTTTCAGAATTATTCAATTTAATTATAACTAATATTATTATTGACACACTAACACCATTTCTATGTTTTTTAGGAAAAGTACGGGCAAGAAGTCGTCAAAATACACGGTGAAGGGTACGATTGGGAAAACGCGCCAATCGACCCTCAAGCCGTGTATGCAAGCGGCGGCGGGAAGGCCCATGGCCGATGAGTTGGTTTCTTGATTTAGGTTTTTTACTCTTCCTTCTTTTACTTATTATTTTTCTTTCTTTTGTAGGTTTTCTATTTTTGATGGAGTTTTCGACTCGAGGTCGGCGCGACCTGCGAGAGGCACTTCATCGACGTAGACTTCGTCGGTTGGGCCGTCGAGTGGCCGTGCCATGCAGGAGAGGCTGACGCGGACCCAGGAGGAGCTCGACAGGACGAGGGCCATCCAGGAGTACCAAGCTAACTACATGGCCCATATGCAGGCAACGATGGAGGTAAGTAATTTGAATTACTGTAGTTTACTTTCATAACATTTCAGTAATACATATGTTCTAATATTTTCCAATTATAGGCCTTAGCTCGACAAAACGGCCAACAAATCACGATTCCTGCGTGGCAGCCGCCACAGGTGACCCCGTCACAGGAGCTCGCAGCCCAGGTGCCTCCGGTAGAGGTAATAAACTCTTTAATATTGTGTTTTTCATCTAACATAAGGAGAGAGAGAGATTTAGAGTGGTACAGAAGGGAGAGAGGGAGTGCGAGAGAGAGAGTGAGTGAGAGTGAGAGTGAGATGGAGAGATGGAGTGTTGCAATAGAGGGAGAGAGAGTGCGAGAGGGTGTGAATGAGACTGACATAAAGAGGGGATGAATAGTATAGAGATAGAGGAACAGGGTGAGAGATGATGAAAAGTATAGAGAGAGGAAGAGAGTGAGAAAAAAGAGAAAGACATTGATATCTGAATCCAAACCGTCGTAACTACTCATGTGTTTTGTAGGGTTCGGCGACGGAGGCCTCTACTCCATCGCCACAGCTACCGGTTCCAAGAGAGATGCATGGAGATGATTTCTTCGGCTCCGGAGGTAGTCGTGAATGTGGCCTATAGGGGGGGTGAATAGGCCTTTAAAAGATTCCTGCACACTTAATAGAGTTATTAGAAACTTGATTGACCGGACTAGTCCGGTTGTGTGGGCGGACTAGTCCGGTGTGCTGAATTATGTGAGTTAATTAAGTGTGTTTCAGAAATTGAATCTTTCAGCAGTGGAATGAGAACAACAGTTTTTATAAATTAAGTTTATTGTATGAATGCACGTGCAAACTTATAAGAAACTCAAATGATGATTAGCAAACTAGTGATCTAATGTATCAAAATGTAAAGTAAATGAGAGACAAAAGACACGAATTTTTACCGAGGTTCGATCTCACCAAGAGATCTACGTCCTCGTTGAGGAAGCTCACACAGAGCCGGGGTCCTAACCCTTTCCCTCTTCAAGTCACCACAAAGGCCGACTTGACTCCACTATCACGAGCAATTGTAACACCCCAAATTTTTAGTCAAAACTCAAATTTTGATTTAGAACCATAAACCATGTTCAGAGGGGAATTTAGAAATTTTTGGACGTGTTGCATGCTTTGCAAAAATTCAAATTCAAACTGGAATTCAAATTAGACTCAAAACAGAAAAGAAATGGAAAAAGAAAAAGGAAAACCGGAAAAAAACTGGCCAGTGGGCCGAAACCCCAGCCGGCCCAGCAAACCCCCGCGCAGCCCGCCCCCGCGCGCGCCGCGCTGCCCCTCGCTGACGGGTGGGACCCGCCTGTCATCCCTAACCCCGCGACCCCGGACTTCTCCCCCCGCGCGCGCGATCGCAACCGATCGGGAAACCGCGTCCCGCAGCCGAATTCTGGACCCTGAGGACTCTAACTCGATCACAACAGAACCACCGCCCTCCCCCGGCTATAAAAACAACCGATCCGATCAGTTTTTCTCACGCGATCGCCGATTTTCACTCCGGTGAGCACCGAGACTTCGCCGGTGAATTCTGGCCGATCTAAGCTCGGAAACTCTGATCTAACTCGTTGGTCTTGATCCACCGCCTCCGGGGAACTTTGCAGGTGCAGAAAACCCGAAGACTTACGGTGCAAATCCAGCTCCGACGAGCTTCGCCGTGGTTTTGCCTCGGACCTCGCCGCCGAGCATTTTCCAGGACCCCCGAGCTCGAGAAAACCCCCGAGGTGAGATCCCTGACCTCCCCTCTACCGATCTAGGCCATAAGATCACAGTTCTAGGCAGAATTCTCGAGGATCCGAAAGTTTCCGGCGAGATCGCCGCTTCCCGCCGCCGTGCGCCGCCGGCAGCGCCGCCCGCGCTCGATCAGAGCGACGTGGCCGCTTGTGCGCCGTTTATTTTAAATCGCACGGTAGACTTTAAAACCCCGCGTACCGGTTCGATCTTATAATCTCAGCCGTCGGTTTAAAATCAGACGGTCCACGTCAGCCCCGCGTTATAAAGACTGGAATTCTTACGTGCTACCCCCTGGGGTTCTCTGGAATTGAGAGCTAGCCCCGGAAACTTCAGATCTAGCCCCTGGAACTCCAGAAAATCATGTAAATTCATTTAAAAATCAGTTTTAGCCCCTAGACTTAATAGAAATTAGGAAAAACACCTCTGATAAGTGTAGCTAGACCCCTGGAAATTATGAAAATAATATTATAGACCCTGTAATGGGGTGAATTCATTATTTTAGCCCTGTTTAGTATTTAATTTAGAAAATTGAATATGTAACTAGTGTTTAAATATTAAAAAGGGGGACAAACCTAATTGTCAAAATTATTAAAAACTTTCTCAGTACTTAGAAAACTTTGGAGTGAGATAAAAATATATTTTTGGGCTGAAATAAATCTGTTTCATCTATTATTCACATTTAATAGTATAGGGACACATTTTTAAGTAAAGAATAGTTAAAGAAAAATAGGGAAAATAATTATGAAATAGTATACATCAGAAGCCAAGGTCAAAATATGATCTTAAATTATTTAGGACCAGAACCTAATCTGTTTAGGTAGTGTGTATTACTAATTTAATAATAAAATGCACAATTATGCATAAGAATATAAATCTGAAAATATAGAAACTAGTAAATGATAAATGGAATTTCTAAAATACAAAGAATTC
The DNA here is from genome assembly GCA_030760725.1 of Neostapfia colusana. Lineage (NCBI taxonomy): Eukaryota > Viridiplantae > Streptophyta > Magnoliopsida > Poales > Poaceae > Neostapfia > Neostapfia colusana. Next base: position 14,506,181 of record JASWHV010000012.1, on the reverse strand, counting down.
AGTTTAGGGTTGATAGAAATTATGAAGGCACATATGGAGAAGAAAAATACTTTTCATACATACTTGGTAGTTTAATATATAAGGAATTTATTTAAAACTGAAACACACATATATACATGTATATATATATATAGTATGTGAGTATAAATATGAACACCAAAGTAGGAATCATACACATGTAAATAAAAGTGTATGCAAGCCCCAAATCAACACACATAGAGTATCCACAACACATAAAATGGTAAAGAAAATTTCATAAAGGTGAATGTGTGGTTTGTATGAAGTAGAAGTGTGAACTATGTCTTATGATTGTTGTTTTTCTTTTGCTATGTGTGATGGTATGAAGTAGAACCTGTTCAAGAGCAAGCTATCAGTTTCCAAGATCAGGACTACCCATTTCAGGAGCAGCAAGAAGGAGGCAAGTGTCCTTGACCACTTTGATCCTATGCTAGGATGTGTAGATAGAATTATTTGCATTGTCAAATGAAATATGAAACCCATGCTAGGAAGTTTCCCTAGAATTGCATTACCTTGTTTCCTTGTAGCTTGGGTTGGGATTTATTTTGTCATGTCATTTATGTCCATGCATATGCTTAGCCATGTTTAGAATGGGATGTTTGGGACATGAAATCATCAGTTTATATTACCATACTCTTGAATGAGATATTGTGAGTTATGTAGAGGTAGGGATCAAGGCAAGTTGGATGTTTTGGTTGTGTGCTGGGTGCACGAGACTTGGGTTTGTGTTTAGTACTTGCCTGGATCCTAAGGACCGGTTCATGGAGCATGTAACCCGGCTTTACAGTGCCAACCACATGCTGAGATGGGGCAGCTTAGCCAATTAATTAGGTGTATCCCCGGCGTAGTATGGGTGTGTTGGATGGTGCGGGGAATAGGAGTCAGCTGGACTGCCATATGAACCGCAAGGCTCAAGAGGGGGCCACTGCAGCGGGGTTGGAGCCTCTTGTATGCTGTTAGGGGTGAAACCTCAGTGGGCCCACGCTCGTCGGGAATCCCTTTGTAAAGGCTTCGTAGTGATCTCTTGGCCACACACCTGGGAAGTGTGAATGTGGTTCGTAGCCACTGGCATAATGGAGGTTCTTTTAGTCCACCCGGCAACGGGGGATGAAATCACTACTTGTGGGTACAGTGGTACAAACTCTGCAGAGTCAAAACTGTCTTGACAGCCGTGCTCACGGTTAAGAGCGGCCTGGACTTATTCATGATTAGAGAATTGATGGTTTTGGAAGTTAAGCGGGGAGCATAACATTGGAAATGATGATTATGGTTATTGGTTTATGATGATGGGATGGGAGATTTGGACCATTTCACCTGTGTAGTAATGTAGGTGCTTAATAAGCTAAGGTGATAGGTATTAATTGCGTAGTGCTTTAACCATGAGTTCAACCTCTCCTTGTTATAGCCATGCATGATATAATTTTTCCCACACTTGCTGAGTACCATTGGTACTCAACCTTGCATATTTGTTGGTTTATAATGCTGCTCAGGTCAAGATAATGAGGTGGTGTATAATGACCAAGACTTTGGACCCGAAGAAGGTTTCTAGGTTCATGGAGACCCCCGGGCAACACCTGTGATGGAGCCCTAAAGAATAATATTCCGCTGCTAGTTTATTTACTTGTGATGAAGCATTAGTGTTCATTGAGACATTTGTGATGTAAGACTTATTTATATTCGACACCTGGCTTGTAATAAATGATGCTTCACTATTTGTCATCACATGTATGAGAAAATGATCCTGGCATACATGTGATATTCACTTGGTTGTTCTTCGGAAAAACCGGGTGTGACAGAGGTGGTATCAGAGCCAAGGTTGCCCGTAGGAACGTGGACCTAGGTAGAAATGGACGTATTTAAGGGCCCTATTTTCTTAAAAACTATTTTCCAAGGTGTGGGTGAAAAAGTGTTATCAAAAGAGTCATTTTCTTCATCTTACCCCAACTTTCATTCAAAAATAGGATTTTTGTTTGAAATTGTATCTAACCTAATTTTAAAATTCTTTTGTTTTAGATGGTTCGCATGATTCGCACCGCTCGTAAGTCCACGGGAGGGAGAGTTCCCGTAGTTGCCCTTGCTGAAAGAGAGGAGAGTCGTCCAGTGACGTACCTTTCCTACGGATTGGCAGTGGGAGATTTGTTGCGCCGTCTTCGACGTATGCTCGAAGCCGCCGGCAATACGGGCAAGCTCATCATCCACTATAACTCCACCAGGACCATCCGTGAGAAGAGGGAAGAATGGAGTTCGGAGATGAGGATTATACACGAGAATCAGCTGCTTAAGATCCACCACTCTCCAGCTTGTCGAGCAACACAAGTTGACGCGGAGAGAGATGTCACTTGGGAGGCCATCACCTGCCAGAGCCACATCTATCGTCGCCACTTGGACAAAACTGAGTACATGTATGTCCTCCAACGTGAGAGTGGTACCACGGAGTACAAGTACCCACCGGTGCAGCAAGGGACTTCCCATGAGCACATGGACTTGTGCTTGGAGGATGCTGCTATGCTCAGCACTCGACTGCAGGAGTGTCAACAAGAGCTTCAGGATGTCCGAGATACTCTGAAGGAGACGGAGGCATTGCTGCGAGCTTGCTTAAAGGCGAGAGAAAGAGGAGATGGGAATGAACTGTGTGTCACCGTAAGTGATCCATGGACCCCTGACTCCCCGGATCGCCGAGCGATCAGGCGTCGTCGCACTTCTCCACCAGCAGCCTCCCCACCCAAAGCAGAGTCAGAAGGTAGCCGAAATGAGGAGGAAGATCCCGAGGAGCCAGCTCAAGAGGATGAGTAGTGTAGAGTCTTTCCCCTAGCTAGCAAGAGGTCGAGTAGTCGAGTTGTTACGTAGTTAATGGTGTGATAATGCTTGGTGTGTGACGTGAGTTGTGGAAGCCATGAGCAAGTGTCCACAGCCTCGTCTTCAGATTGTTTTTCTTTGGTGTGTGAACCCACAGGAAATAATAGTGCATTTATTGGGTGTGAGATATAAAACCCTCGTAAGATTTTAATGAAACTTCAACACTTCAAAGTACAAACAAGTGAAAGTAGTAAGATGATACTAAATGCTTTCAAATTAACATTTGTTGATTCCACCAGATGGCCGGAAGAGGAAAAGGACGTGCTGCCAACCCCGCCAACAACAATGATGAGGCGTGCAACTCTCATCTTTCTGGAGGCCAGAACCGGGGTGGTCGCCGTGAAGAAGTTGATCCTCTCCACCAAATGCTGGAGAATCAAAATCAGCTCATCCAGAACTTGACTCAAGTAGTGGCCAACTTGCATCAAGTTCCACCTCCACAAGCTGCACAACGCCAACCAAGGTTGAGTGAGTTTCTAGGAACTCAACCTCCAAAGTTTGCAAGTGCTGCTGAACCTCTGGAGGCAGATGATTGGCTGAAGACCATTGAAAGTAAGATGAGGATCATACAATGCCAAGGGTATGAGAGGGTGCTGTTTGCCTCTCATCAATTGCTTGGACCTGCTGCTGATTGGTGGACCGCCTACGTGGCCGCCCATCATGACCCTGAGAGCATCACTTGGGAAGAGTTCAAGCGTAGCTTCCGCAACCATTACATCCCAAGAGGTGAACTCAAAAACAAGAGGAAAGAGTTTTTGGGACTGCAGCAGGGAAACATGACGGTGAGGGAATACCTCACTAAATTCACTCAACTATCCCGTTATGCTCCACGAGACATAGAGACAGATGAGCAGAAACAAGATTGTTTCGTGGAAGGACTTACCGCAGAGATGCAGTGTGCAATGTCCTCCAATGAGTATGAAAGCTTTCAAAAGATGGTGGACAGAGCGTTTGTGGTGGAAAGGAAGCTAAAGGCCCTGGAAAATGAGAATAAGAGGAAGGCTGGGTGGTCACATCAAGCCTCAGGGAGCAACACCCGCCCACGTATGATGCAGCAACCTACGGGGCAGACGAGCCGTGCTGCGGTACCCTATTCAGCACCAAGAGGGTACAACCCAAACTACAGGCCCCCCGCAGCACCAGCACAGCCGCAACGTCAGTTTATGCAGCAGCCTCGCCCTGCATATCCACCTCGACCAGCAGTGCAAGGACCCCCAAACCAACCCCAAGACAACAAGGGCCAAGCATCTAAGATTGGGGTGCAATGTTTCAGCTGTGGTGAAGTGGGGCACTACGCCCATAAGTGTCCAAAGAAGAAGCCCACGCAGCCACAGCAGCAGAACGTAATGAGAGGACGGGTGAACCACGTCACTATGGAGGAAGCACAAGAGGCACCCGACGTGGTAGTTGGTAAGTTTCCTGCCAATTTACACCTTGCAACTCTGCTGTTTGATTCTGGTGCTACCCATTCGTTCATTGCTCAAGGGTTTGTTAAGAAGCATGACCTAGCAACCACACAAATGAACCATATGCTAGCGGTAAACTCTCCAGGTGGAGAAATAAGGACAAGACAAGTGTGTCCCAAAGTGAACCTAGACATTAATGGGGTAGTATTTACCGCTAACCTCATAGTGATCGATTCACAAGGGATAGATATTATTTTGGGTATGGATTGGTTGACCAAACATAAAGGAATCATCCATTGTTCGACCAGAACGGTGGAACTAACTCACCCTAGTGGCACAAGAGTAAAGTTCATAACGATACACGAGCCTAGGAGGGACATTAAATTAAATCAAGTGGAGGTGAAAGTTGAGGAAATCAGGACTATCAGGGAATATCCAGATGTTTTTCCGGAGGAGTTGCCAGGAATGCCTCCCGACCGTGACGTGGAATTCGCAATCGAGCTAGTACCGGGAACAGCCCCGATATACAAGAGACCTTATCGAATGGACTCCAAGCAGCTAGAAGAGCTCAAGGATCATTTGAGAGAATTGACGGAAAAGGGGTATGTTCGCCCTAGTTCCTCACCATGGGGAGCTCCGGTAATATTTGTGCCTAAGAAAGATGGAACTCAAAGGTTATGCGTGGATTACCGTGCCTTGAATGAGGTGACCATCAAGAACAAGTACCCATTACCCCGCATTGAAGACTTGTTTGATCAGTTGAGGGGAGCTTGCGTGTTCTCGAAAATTGATCTCAGGTCGGGATACCACCAACTCAAGATAAGGCAATCTGATATTCCCAAGACAGCTTTCGTATCTCGGTATGGACTGTATGAATACACTGTCATGCCTTTCGGGCTAACCAATGCCCCGGCATATTTCATGTACCTCATGAACAAGGTATTCATGGAATATCTGGACAAATTTGTGGTGGTTTTCATAGATGATATTCTCGTCTTCTCCAAAGATGAAGAAGAACATGAGAAACATCTAAGGTTGGTGTTACAGAGGCTGAGAGAACACCAACTATATGCCAAGTTGAGCAAGTGTGAGTTTTGGCTAAAGAGAGTTCCCTTTTTAGGACATATAATCTCGGAGGGAGGAATCTCCGTAGATCCCGCCAAAATCGAAGATATCCAGAAATGGAAAACCCCTGAAAATGTCGGGGAAGTTCGAAGCTTTTTGGGATTGGCTGGATACTATCGACGGTTTATTGAGGGATTCTCCAAGATCTCGAGACCTCTCACCAAACTGTTGGAAAAGGGAATCACATTCACCTGGACGCCACAGTGCGATACGAGCTTTCAGGAGCTAAAGAAGAGATTGACAACAGCCCCCGTGTTGGTTATGCCAGATATGCAGAAGAATTTCACGGTATACTGCGATGCCTCTGGAAACGGGTTGGGATGTGTTCTCATGCAAGAGGGACATGTCGTGGCATATGCATCCCGGCAGCTTCGGAAGCACGGAAGAACTATCCTACACATGACTTAGAACTAGCTGCAGTGGTACACGCGTTGAAAATTTGGCGGCACTATTTGATGGGAAAGAGGACAGAGATATATACGGATCATAAGAGTTTGAAGTACATATTCACACAGCCAGATCTCAACCTTAGACAAAGGAGATGGTTAGAGCTAATCAATGACTTTGATGTAGGCATCAACTATCATCCCGGGAAAGCAAACGTCGTGGCCGATGCCTTGAGTCGGAAAGTGCAGGTCAATAAGTTGAGCTTGAAGGATATGCCTGCAGAATTGAAGGACGAGGTTATAAGGCTCAATCTATGTCTAGTAAATAGTGGTGAAGCCATCGCCATGGAAGTGGACTCCACACTTGAGCGAGACATACGCGAGGGACAAAAGAAGGATGAGAAGATACAAGAGATCAGACAGCTCATCAAGGAAAATAAAGCTCCTGGTTTTAGAGAGGATGAACAAGGAACGGTGTGGCACGGGAAAAGGATCTGTGTGCCAGAAGTAAAGGAGATTCGTAAATTAATTTTGAAGGAGGCTCACGATTCCGACTATTCCATTCATCCTGGGAGTACGAAGATGTATCAGGACCTCAAAAGCAGGTATTGGTCGTATGGCATGAAGCGAGATGTCGCGGAACATGTTGCCCTGTGTGACACATGTCAGTTGGTGAAAGCAGAACATCAACGACCCGCGGGATTGCTGCAACCACTCAAAGTGCCTGAATGGAAGTGGGAAGAGATCAGCATGGATTTTGTCGTGGGATTGCCTAGGACCCAGTCCGGGTATGATTCAATATGGGTTATTATTGATAGGCTAACCAAGGTAGCTCATTTCATTCCGGTGAAGGAAAGCTACAGCGGAACCAAATTGGCAGAATTGTACATGTCAAGGATTGTGTGTTACCATGGAGTGCCAAAGAAGATAGTGTCGGACCGAGGGACACAGTTCACCTCGAGGTTTTGGCAAAAGTTGCATGAAACCATGGGAACCCATCTGAATTTCAGTTCTGCCTATCATCCCCAAACTGACGGACAGACGGAGAGAACCAATCAGATCCTTGAAGATATGTTAAGGGCATGTGCACTCAAAAACAATAGGAGTTGGGACAAGAACCTACCGTATGCGGAGTTTTCCTATAACAACATTTATCAAGCTAGTATGAGGATGTCACCGTTTGAAGCTTTGTATGGAAGGAAATGCAGAACTCCCCTATTTTGGAACCAAACAGGAGAAAGTAAAGTGTTTGGTCCAGAAGTGCTACAAGAAGCCGAGGCAAAGGTGAGGGAGATTCGCAACAACTTGAGGATAGCACAGACACGCCAGAAGAGTTATGCTGATGTACGAAGAAGAGAGCTCGTTTTCAACGTGGGAGACTATGTTTATCTCAAGGTGTCCCCTATCAGAGGACTTCGTCGGTTCAAGGTGAAAGGGAAGTTGTCACCTCGATACATCGGACCCTTTCAAGTTTTGGAAAGAAAAGGCGAAGTGGCGTACCAACTAGAGTTGCCGGTTCATCTGTCGGACGTGCACGATGTGTTCCATGTGTCGCAACTCAAGAAATGTCTGAGGACGCCTGAGGAGGTGTTACCCATGAATGAAGTGGATGTGGCTGAGGATTTGTCTTATGCCGAGCAACCATACAAGATTTTGGAGACAATGGAACGCCTCACCAGAAATAAGAGAATCAGGATGTGCAAGGTGCAGTGGAAGCATCACTCAGAAGAGGAAGCCACCTGGGAACGGGAAGATGAGCTTAAGGCACAATTTCCGGAATTGTTTTCTTAGAAACACCAATCTCGAGGACGAGATTTCTTTTAAGGGGGGTAGAGCTGTAACACCCCAAATTTTTAGTCAAAACTCAAATTTTGATTTAGAACCATAAACCATGTTCAGAGGGGAATTTAGAAATTTTTGGACGTGTTGCATGCTTTGCAAAAATTCAAATTCAAACTGGAATTCAAATTAGACTCAAAACAGAAAAGAAATGGAAAAAGAAAAAGGAAAACCGGAAAAAAACTGGCCAGTGGGCCGAAACCCCAGCCGGCCCAGCAAACCCCCGCGCAGCCCGCCCCCGCGCGCGCCGCGCTGCCCCTCGCTGACGGGTGGGACCCGCCTGTCATCCCTAACCCCGCGAACCCGGACTTCTCCCCCCGCGCGCGCGATCGCAACCGATCGGGAAACCGCGTCCCGCAGCCGAATTCTGGACCCTGAGGACTCTAACTCGATCACAACAGAACCACCGCCCTCCCCCGGCTATAAAAACAACCGATCCGATCAGTTTTTCTCACGCGATCGCCGATTTTCACTCCGGTGAGCACCGAGACTTCGCCGGTGAATTCTGGCCGATCTAAGCTCGGAAACTCTGATCTAACTCGTTGGTCTTGATCCACCGCCTCCGGGGAACTTTGCAGGTGCAGAAAACCCGAAGACTTACGGTGCAAATCCAGCTCCGACGAGCTTCGCCGTGGTTTTGCCTCGGACCTCGCCGCCGAGCATTTTCCAGGACCCCCGAGCTCGAGAAAACCCCCGAGGTGAGATCCCTGACCTCCCCTCTACCGATCTAGGCCATAAGATCACAGTTCTAGGCAGAATTCTCGAGGATCCGAAAGTTTCCGACGAGATCGCCGCTTCCCGCCGCCGTGCGCCGCCGGCAGCGCCGCCCGCGCTCGATCAGAGCGACGTGGCCGCTTGTGCGCCGTTTATTTTAAATCGCACGGTAGACTTTAAAACCCCGCGTACCGGTTCGATCTTATAATCTCAGCCGTCGGTTTAAAATCAGACGGTCCACGTCAGCCCCGCGTTATAAAGACTGGAATTCTTACGTGCTACCCCCTGGGGTTCTCTGGAATTGAGAGCTAGCCCCGGAAACTTCAGATCTAGCCCCTGGAACTCCAGAAAATCATGTAAATTCATTTAAAAATCAGTTTTAGCCCCTAGACTTAATAGAAATTAGGAAAAACACCTCTGATAAGTGTAGCTAGACCCCTGGAAATTATGAAAATAATATTATAGACCCTGTAATGGGGTGAATTCATTATTTTAGCCCTGTTTAGTATTTAATTTAGAAAATTGAATATGTAACTAGTGTTTAAATATTAAAAAGGGGGACAAACCTAATTGTCAAAATTATTAAAAACTTTCTCAGTACTTAGAAAACTTTGGAGTGAGATAAAAATATATTTTTGGGCTGAAATAAATCTGTTTCATCTATTATTCACATTTAATAGTATAGGGACACATTTTTAAGTAAAGAATAGTTAAAGAAAAATAGGGAAAATAATTATGAAATAGTATACATCAGAAGCCAAGGTCAAAATATGATCTTAAATTATTTAGGACCAGAACCTAATCTGTTTAGGTAGTGTGTATTACTAATTTAATAATAAAATGCACAATTATGCATAAGAATATAAATCTGAAAATATAGAAACTAGTAAATGATAAATGGAATTTCTAAAATACAAAGAATTCAGTTTAGGGTTGATAGAAATTATGAAGGCACATATGGAGAAGAAAAATACTTTTCATACATACTTGGTAGTTTAATATATAAGGAATTTATTTAAAACTGAAACACACATATATACATGTATATATATATATATATATATAGTATGTGAGTATAAATATGAACACCAAAGTAGGAATCATACACATGTAAATAAAAGTGTATGCAAGCCCCAAATCAACACACATAGAGTATCCACAACACATAAAATGGTAAAGAAAATTTCATAAAGGTGAATGTGTGGTTTGTATGAAGTAGAAGTGTGAACTATGTCTTATGATTGTTGTTTTTCTTTTGCTATGTGTGATGGTATGAAGTAGAACCTGTTCAAGAGCAAGCTATCAGTTTCCAAGATCAGGACTACCCATTTCAGGAGCAGCAAGAAGGAGGCAAGTGTCCTTGACCACTTTGATCCTATGCTAGGATGTGTAGATAGAATTATTTGCATTGTCAAATGAAATATGAAACCCATGCTAGTAAGTTTCCCTAGAATTGCATTACCTTGTTTCCTTGTAGCTTGGGTTGGGATTTATTTTGTCATGTCATTTATGTCCATGCATATGCTTAGCCATGTTTAGAATGGGATGTTTGGGACATGAAATCATCAGTTTATATTACCATACTCTTGAATGAGATATTGTGAGTTATGTAGAGGTAGGGATCAAGGCAAGTTGGATGTTTTGGTTGTGTGCTGGGTGCACGAGACTTGGGTTTGTGTTTAGTACTTGCCTGGATCCTAAGGACCGGTTCATGGAGCATGTAACCCGGCTTTACAGTGCCAACCACATGCTGAGATGGGGCAGCTTAGCCAATTAATTAGGTGTATCCCCGGCGTAGTATGGGTGTGTTGGATGGTGCGGGGAATAGGAGTCAGCTGGACTGCCATATGAACCGCAAGGCTCAAGAGGGGGCCACTGCAGCGGGGTTGGAGCCTCTTGTATGCTGTTAGGGGTGAAACCTCAGTGGGCCCACGCTCGTCGGGAATCCCTTTGTAAAGGCTTCGTAGTGATCTCTTGGCCACACACCTGGGAAGTGTGAATGTGGTTCGTAGCCACTGGCATAATGGAGGTTCTTTTAGTCCACCCGGCAACGGGGGATGAAATCACTACTTGTGGGTACAGTGGTACAAACTCTGCAGAGTCAAAACTGTCTTGACAGCCGTGCTCACGGTTAAGAGCGGCCTGGACTTATTCATGATTAGAGAATCGATGGTTTTGGAAGTTAAGCGGGGAGCATAACATTGGAAATGATGATTATGGTTATTGGTTTATGATGATGGGATGGGAGATTTGGACCATTTCACCTGTGTAGTAATGTAGGTGCTTAATAAGCTAAGGTGATAGGTATTAATTGCGTAGTGCTTTAACCATGAGTTCAACCTCTCCTTGTTCTAGCCATGCATGATATAATTTTTCCCACACTTGCTGAGTACCATTGGTACTCAACCTTGCATATTTGTTGGTTTATAATGCTGCTCAGGTCAAGATAATGAGGTGGTGTATAATGACCAAGACTTTGGACCCGAAGAAGGTTTCTAGGTTCATGGAGACCCCCGGGCAACACCTGTGATGGAGCCCTAAAGAATAATATTCCGCTGCTAGTTTATTTACTTGTGATGAAGCATTAGTGTTCATTGAGACATTTGTGATGTAAGACTTATTTATATTCGACACCTGGCTTATAATAAATGATGCTTCACTATTTGTCATCACATGTATGAGAAAATGATCCTGGCATACATGTGATATTCACTTGGTTGTTCTTCGGAAAAACCGGGTGTGACAGCAATCACCGAGTTTGTAGGGCTACCTCACAAGTTGATGGCTCCCACGAGAATTACAATAAGAACGTGATCAAATACACTCGAAAATAGTACAATGCAGAATATGAGTGTAGAAAGATCAAACCCCAAGAGCTCACAACGAAAGAACGACGATCTCCCAATCCCGAATCCAAGTGTTCAATTGATTTTGATCTTTTTGCACTTTAGATGTGTGGGGAGATGTGTTTTGGGCTCTTGGGACAAGGTGGCGGCGCTAGGGTTTGTGTTTTCTGCAGTATTAGTCGTGTATCTTCTGAGAAAAAACGAAGGACCTCTTTTTATAGGGTTTACAAAAAAAAGTTACCGTTGTTAAACCTAATACCGGACTAGTCCGGTGCTGGTCCGGTCTTGTCCGGTCACAGTGAATCATGATGTCCAGAAAGTCTGGCGGACTAGTCTGGTGTGCACAAGGACTAGTCCGTTTTGGGAACAGAGAGTTTGGCGAACTAGTCCGGTCCATGATCGGACTAGTCCGGCCTCCAGAGATAGGAGGTTCCAGAAAGTCTTGCGGACTAGTCCGGTTTGCACACGGACTAGTCCGTTTAGGGAACAGAGAGTTTGGCGGACTAGTCCGGTCCAAGATCGGACTAGTCCGGTGCACTGTGAAGAGTTTGGATAATTTTAAAACCCTTTCCCATGCGCAAAGTCGTGAGCTCTTGGAGTGTGTCTTTCATACACACCCTATACACTTAAATTCTAATTAATTCTTCTAAATTTCCATCAAGGTATTCTTCTTTTGGACACCACTTCATTTTTCACCTTTTTGTGTGCACCGAGCTGTTTCACTTTGTTTATCCTGCAATCATCTCAATAGTTTCATTAGGATCTCATATGTTCGTCATCAATTAGCCAAAACCCACAAGGGATATCCTAGATGCACTTACAATCTCCCCCTTTTTGGTGATTGATGACAACTATTTGAGATATCACAATTGAGAATAAAAAGTTGATTTTCATAAGGTGTGCACATATGAGAATAATAAAGAATTCACAAAAAGCTTCTCACATATGCACACACCTTATGGTGGGGTGCCTAGCAGGTGTGTGATAAACAAAATGTGATAAATTAAAGACAAACAATAGTGAACATATAAGTAGGCATTAGAGCATAGTGCATCACACATAAGAAAAGAAATAGTGCATTACATGATTTTAAAATAGGTACATGTCCTTGATCACAAAAGAGCTTAATAACTAATACTAGATAGTTCGAGTCCAAATCTAATCTCAATCTCTCCCCCTTTGGCATCAAGGCACCAAAAAGGGAAAAATTGAGGGGAATCACTCATCGCTGCCTCCTCCTTCAGTCTCAGTCTGATCTTCATCTTCACCAACTTCGGCATCCACGGGAGCAGGATCTTCCTCTGAGTCCTCGGAGGCGGGCGGTGATCCAACGGGCTCAATCTCAAGCTTTGCACAGATAGACTTTATATTGGCATTGACATACTGTTGATGTTTCTTCCTTGTAAGCTTTTCCTTGCGTTGCCTGTCTTCGATCTTGCGGCAACAGGCAAAGATGGAGGAGAGCACCTTGAGGATGCCACTGGATGATTCTTGGGCAGGTGGAGACCCAGGAGGAGCAGCTGCAGATCTAGTGACATCATGAGCTTGCTTTGATCTCCTCTCCACTGGTGGAGAGGACGGGGTAGTTGGAGCCGGGGGGAGAGTGTACTCGGTGGGTTTTTGCGGCTTCAACCCCGCATGCTTGACATCCTTGACGAACTCGAGTCCCGTCACATTCTCAATCATGTACATGATATACGGTGCATATCCACAGGACCTATTGGGGGTGATTGATATGTTCACGATGTCGTTGTAGATATACTCAAAAACATTGAATGGTCTCCTTCCACTAATGACCTTCAGGAGAGTCCTCAAGGTCCCTTGTATAGTTCCCGCATCTCCATCCTTCGGAGCTATAGTCTTTCTCAAGACTCTATTGAGGACCACAAAGAAGGGCTTCAAATATTTGATGGTGGGAGGAACATATGGCATCCTTGTCATAGAGAAACTCAATCTCTTCCTTCTCCAGGGGTTTCAGATTATGGATGACCAGTTCATGATCCAAAGTGTGTTCGAGGTAAAGAATCCTAGCAAATTCATCATAAGTGACACTATATTTTGAACTATGAGTCAACCAAGTAAGACTGTCTCCATCACCACGAGCAAAGTAGAGAGTGGTGTAAAACTGGGTAATGACTTCATTGTTCCAGTCATACTCAAAGGATAGCAGGTCCGTCAGACCGTGCCTCTCTAAGGCCTCCACCATCTCACGAAAGGCAGGATACCTCTTCGACTTCAGGTATCCAACATTTAGCCATTGACTCTCTACTACAGGATTCTTCATCTTCATGTACACATGCTCGTAGTAGTCTGCATGGAAGTTGCTTCAGAACCTTGGATCAGAACATTGTTTAGGTCGGTCATACACTTCAATCTTCCTGAAGTTATCAGCTAGCTCACCCCCTTTTCCAGTGAAATCCACACTTGAAGGCTGCCTGTTGCGGTGAATAGGGTTTTTCATCTTCAAGGGCCCAAGGGGACCACTAGCAAGTCCCTTCCCTTTATTGAGAACTCTTTTTGGCCCTGATGAGCCCTCAGCAGCATCTTTCCTTTGAGGCTTTTTGACAATGACTTTCCTCTTCTTAGGTAGATTGTCGTCGGAGGGTGGAGAGTGAGCATTGACATCATGTCTCTTCTTCATAACTCTCTCCTTGGCCCTCCTCACTTTCTCGCGTTGAACGTCTTCATCAATGTGAAAAGAGTTGTCATCCGAGCCTAAAGACATTGTGCCTGATAAGGAGTTCACGGATTAGATAAGAATGAATCAAGGATTCAAAGTAATGTAAGGATTCAGATGATAGGGACCAGACTAGTCCGCACTTGAGAACCGGACTAGTCCGCCCCGGCATAAGAACCCTAGCATTTTGATCAAAAAATCTATCTAAGGATGCAAAAGAGTAGAAAAGTGGTGGGAATACATCTCTAAGGCCAATGTATACCCTTGGAATCAAAGGAAACAAGCTAGAACGAGGAAAGTTGAGAATTTGGTTTTGGGGAGAAATTTACCAAGATTTGAAGATCCGCGTCGAAGAAGTAGAAATCAGTCCGGATGAATCCGGAGGAGGGAATCCACTCGTCAAGGGGAGGATTTCCCACGGAGAAAATCTCGATTTTGAGGGTTCAACCCGCAAATCACTTTGGGGGCTAGGGTTTGGAAGAGGAGAGGGAGAGCAAGTCTAATGAGGGGTGAGGGAGAGGTCTGGGCCGGCCAAGGGCTTATATATGCGATGGACCAGACTAGTCCGGTCTATGTGGCGGACTAGTCCGAGCCCCTTGAAATGACCTAACCAGTTTCGTCTGTCCGGACTAGTCCGGTTGAAAATCGGACTAGTCCGTTTCCAACAGACCTGATATATATAGATGATTAATAGTGATCCAAGGACAATAATTTTGCAAATAGTCTTGGTGATTATGACCAGTAGGCAATCAGCAATCAAACAATGGTCATAATCCACAAGATTTCTTCATTAACATAGTTTTCTGAGTAGAAAAGGAGAAGAGGAGCATTTTTAACAATACAAAGGAACATTTTAAGTTGCAACCAGGTATGCAATGTTTCAAGCCACATTTCGAGAGTCAAGAATATTTAGCTCATTTCTTAGTTCACAAAACCTTTTCTCATCTAATGGTTTGGTAAAAATATCCGCAAGTTGTTTTTCAGTCCTAACATGTGAAATAGCAATGTCATCTTTTAATGAATGATCTCTAAGAAAGTGATGATGGATATTTATGTGCTTAGTTCTTGAGTGCTCTACAGGGTTGTGTGCAATTTTTATAGCACTTTCATTATCGCATAGAAGCGGGATATGACTTAGATTGTAGCCGTAGTCCCTAAGAGTCTGTCGCATCCAAAGTAGTTGCGCACAACAACTACCGGCTGCAACATACTCCGCTTCCGCTGTGGAAAGAGCAATGGAGTTCTGCTTTTTAGATGACCAAGAAACTAGGGACCTACCAAGAAATTGACAAGTCCCTGACGTGCTCTTTCTATCGACTTTGCATCCTACATAGTCGGCGTCGAAATACCCTATCAAGTTAAACTTGGATCCTTTGGGATACCAAAGGCCCAAGTTGGGTGTGTGCACAAGGTACCTTAGGATTCTTTTCACATCAATTAAGTGACACTCTTTAGGTGCGGCTTGAAACCTTGCACACATGCAAACACTAAGCATAATATCTGGCCTAGATGCACATAAATAAAGTAAGGAGCCAATCATGGACCGATATACCTTTTGGTCCACATTTGGACCGTCTTCATTGAGGTCGAGATGTCCGTTGATGGCCATGGGTGTCTTGATGGGCTTGGCTTTGTCCATATTGAATTTCTTGAGAATGTCTTGTGTATATTTAGTTTGGCTTATAAATGTACCTTCTCTCAGTTGCTTCACTTGAAATCCCAAGAAGAACTTCAATTCACCCATCATTGACATCTCGAACCTGCCTGTCATTATTTTGCTAAATTCTTCACAGAAGGACTTGTTAGTGGATCAAAGATAATGTCATCAACATAAATTTGACATACGAATAAATGATCATCAAAATGTTTAGTAAAGAGTGTATAGTCAGCTTTACCAATTTTGAATCCATTTTGAGTCAGAAAATCTCTAAGGCACTCATACCAGGCTCAAGGAGCCTGTTTGAGGCCATAGAGAGCCTTACGCAGTTTATAGACATGGTTGGGATACTCCTGATCTTCGAACCCCGGTGGCTGCTCCACATAGACTTCCTCCTTTATCGGACCATTGAGGAAGGCACTCTTGACGTCCATTTGATACAACTTAAAATTATGGTGAGTAGCATATGCCAATAAAATGCGAATGGACTCAAGTCTAGCTACAGGAGCGAAAGTTTCATCGAAGTCCAAACCTTCCACCTGAGAATAACCTTTGGCCACCAACCTCGCTTTATTTCTTGTCACTACTCCATGTTCATCTTGCTTGTTCCGAAAGACCCATTTGGTTCCAACGATGTTAGCCCTTGGTCTTTCCACCAGCTCCCACACTTCATTTCTTTTGAAGTTGTTCAGCTCCTCTTGCATCGCAATCACCCAGTCTGGATCCCTTAAGGCTTCTTCTACCCTGTATGGCTCCAGAAAAGACACAAAAGAATAGTGTTCACAAAAATTTGCAATTTGAGATCTAGTAGTTACTCCCTTAGCAATATCTCAATGATATTGTTGACAGGATGGTCTCTTTGCACACACTAATGTACTCTTGGGTGTGGAATTTGTATAGTTGCTTGTTCTTCATTGTCTTCATGTGTCATGTCTCCCCCTAGATCATTGCTTCCATGATCATCTTGATCTTCTTGACCTTCCTCAACCTGATCTTGTGTAGGAGCTCCCCCTTGATCATTGCTTCCTTGTTGAAATTCGTCTTGTGTTTCCTCTCGTGGTAGGATATCACCAAGTGCCATTTTCTTCAGCGCTTTACATGGAGCTTCCTCCTTATCCGTGAGAAGCTCATATGGAGTTTTCTTCAGTAGTCGATGAAGGTACAACCGATTTGTGGCATGACAAGCGGTGTTCACCGCTTCTGCCCAAAATCGGTCTGACGTCTTGTATTCATCCAACATTGTTCTCGCCATTTCGATCAATGTTCTGTTCTTCCTTTCGGCCACCCTGTTCTGTTGAGGAGAGTAGGGTGTCGAGAATACATGCTTTATACCTTCTTCATTGAGATATTCTTCAACTTGGGTGTTCTTGAATTCTATCCCATTGTCACTTCCGATATTCTTTACGGTTAATGAGAATTCATTCTGAGCTCTTTTCAAGAACTTCTTGAGGATTCCCTGAGTTTCTGATTTATCATACAAGAAAAATACCCAGGTAAATTTTGAAAAATCATCAACAATTACTAAACCGTATTTGTTGCCGCCGATGCTGATGTACGCAATTGGAGAAGTTGCAGCGGTCTAGCGGTGGTCATCACATTCTTGGAGGGGTGTGGTGCTCCAACCTGTTTTCCTGCTTGACAAGCGCTACACGACCTGTCTTTTTCAAAAACCACATCCTTAAGACCACGGATGTGACCACCTTTTAGAAGTTTCTGCAGATTTCTCATTCCAACATGGGCTAGCCGTCTATGCCACAGCCATCCCATGTTGGTCTTAGCAACCAAGCAAGTGTTGAGTTTGGCTTTATCTTTGTTGAAGTCAACAAGATAAAGCTTTCCCTTCAACGATCCCTTGAATGCAATCGAGCCATCGTTTCTTCTAAAGACGGTCACACCCTCATTAGTAAATAAACAGTTATAACCTTTGTCGCATAGTTGAGATATTGATAAAAGATTATAATCTAGAGAGTCTACGTGTAAAACATTAGATAAGGTGTGTTGAGAGGATATTTCAATGTTACCACTACCAAGGACCTTTTCTTGGCTGTTGTCTCCAAAGTATATACCTTCACTTGGATCCTTGTTGCACTCGTACTCCACAAACATACCTCTCTCTCCGGTCATATGATTTGTGCATCCGCTATCTAGCACCCACTTAGATCCACCGGAGGAGTAAGCCTGCAAAATAGAATTATTCCTTGGTTTTAGGTACCCAAGCTTGCTTGGGTCCTCTCAGGTTAGTCACAAGAGTCTTGGGCACCCACACACAAGTTTTTAAGTTCTTGTGGCGTGGCCCTGTATATTTAGCAATGACTTTTCCATACTTGTTTTTCATGAGAACATAAGAAGCATCAAATGTACGGAACAATGTTTGTAACTCAGATTCATGGGATTTTTCTTTAACAAAAGTGATTCTATTCTTAGCATGATTAGGAGTAGACATGTGTTTGTTCCTGTCAAAACCAAGACCATCTTTGACATTGGGAGGTCTAGTGATCATATATGCACTTCGTGCATATTTGATCTTCTCCTTATCAAAGATGCCGTTTTGAGAAGAATGCATGTCATGAGAGGTTGAAGCATTAGAAATTACATTCTTCTTACTAGAGCAAGTGCAGGTTCTTATTGTTGTCAAACTCATGTCTTTGGAGGAAGAGCTCTTGGAGGAAGAGGAGTCACTTTGTTTGAGCGACTCAACTTGCTCCTCAAGGATTTTGTTAACTTTTGACAAGTTAGCAAGTTCTTCCTTGATTGCAATGTGCGAGTCCTCTAACTTTGAGTAAGTTTCCTTACTCAAGGCTAGCTCTAACTCAAGTGACTCATTCTTCTCTCTTTCAAGCTCAAGAAGCTTTTCAACTTCTTGATATCTCTTCCTCTCACGGATGAGCATATCTTCTTGTCGGTTGACAAGTTCCTCCTTTTCAAAGATTTCGTTCGACAACATTTCCATTTTCTTTAAAGCAATTTTACTTAGCCCTCTAAACATTTCTTCATTATCACTAGAGCTATCAAAGTCATCAATGGAGGAATTTAGTACAGGAGGAGTAAGTCGAACCTTTTTCTTGCCTTCCTTAGCCATAAGACAAGTGTGGTTGTTCATGTCCCGTCCTCCCATGTTCAGAAAGAGTGTGGCTCTCATAGTTGGTTTCTTGACTGCGATAGTGGCCATCTCTTCTTCTTCATCGGAGGAGGACTCGTCGTTTGAGTCCCACTCCTTCCCAATGTGAGCTTGATGGACTTGTCTTCTTTTTCTGAAATTTTTATTTTCTTGAGATCTTGTTTCCTTCTTCTTTTTGTTTTCTTCATAAGTACAGTCCACCATGAAGTGACCATACTCTCCACAGTTTTAGAAAGTGCGTCGAGCCTTGGATTTTCCATTATCGTTGCTTTTGCCTTCATGTGAATTGTTGTCGTGTCTTCTCTTCATCATGCGTTTGAACTTTTTGATGAAGAGTACCATTTCTTCGTCATCAAGATCGGTGCTCTCGTTGCTTGTATTTCCATCGTCTTGGTCTTCACGAGTTTCTTTGAGTTTGGGTCTGCACGTTGCTTTGAGAGCAACTTCTTTCTTTTTGGATGAGGTGAGTTCGGCTAAGTCTTTGAAGTATTGGGCTTCTTTCTCCATCATTTCATGATTTATGATCTTCCCTAGTAATTCATCGGGATTCATTTTGTGAAAATCGGGGCTCTCTCTGATCATTGAGCAAAGTGTGACATTTCTTGGCATAAAGGCTCTAATCATTCTTTTGACCACTTCGTGATCTGTCCATTTCTTACTTCCATAAGCACGAATTTTGTTGATGAGTGCTTTCATCCGGTTGTACATGTCTTGAGGTGATTCGCCTTCTTCAATAGCAAATCTCCCCAACTCTCCTTCAAGCATTTCGATTTTGGCTTCACGAACTGACCTATTTCCTTCGTGAGCTGTCTTGAGGGTATCCCAGATTTCTTTTGCACTTTCTAACCCATCGATCTTGGTGAATTCCTCTCTGCTTAGTGATGATGTGATCACGGCGACGGCTTGTGCGTTTCTGTGAATCTCTTGTTCTTGTTCTGGAGTGAGTTCATCATCCGTGTCCGGAATATCTATGCCTGTGCAAACAATGTGCACAGACTAGGATTCAGAGATATTAGATGCATCTTCATGTTGTACTTCCACATGGTATAGTCACTTCCGTCAAACTGTGGAGGCCTTCCATAGGAATCGAAAGATAGTGATTGTTTGAATTGAGACGGTTGTAGTTGTAAGGATACCGGGAGTAGTCGTGATGACCACTCCCAGTCGTCTTCTCTTCTTCTTTTCCCTTTTGTGCTAGCAGTTTCTTTCTTAGGAGTGCTTTTAGCTGCCCCACTTCTTCATCATCATGTGGGCTGTCTTTCAGCACATCGAAGGCTTTAGCTTCTTGCTCCTCCTCATTGATGTTCATCTTTGGGATGTCGTTGTTCTTCTCAGAGGCCATGATCTCTCCGAGATGTGAGTCTCTTTGATGGAGAACCTTGCTCTGATACCAATTGAATGTGGCCTAGAGGGGGGTGAATAGGCCTTTAAAAGATTTCTGCACACTTAATAGAGTTATCAGAAACTTGATTGACCAGACTAGTCCGGTTGTGTGGGCGGACTAGTCCGGTGTGCTGAATTATGTGAGTTAATTAAGTGTGTTTCAGAAATTGAATCTTTCAGCAGCGGAAATAGAACAACAGTTTTTATAAATTAAGTTTATTTTATGAATGCACGTGCAAACTTATAAGAAACTCAAATGATGATTAGCAAACTAGTGATCTAATGTATCCAAATGTAAAGTAAATGAGAGACAAAAGACACGAATTTTTACCGAGGTTCGATCTCACCAAGAGATCTACGTCCTCGTTGAGGAAGCTCACACAGAGCCGGGTTCCTAACCCTTTCCCTCTTCAAGTCACCACAAAGGCCGACTTGACTCCACTATCACGGCCAATCGCCGAGTTTGTGGGGCTACCTCACAAGTTGAGGGCTCCCACGAGAATTACAATAAGAACGTGATCAAATACACTCGAAAATAGTACAATGCAGAATATGAGTGTAGAAAGATCAAACCCCAAGAGCTCACAACGAAAGAACGACGATCTCCCAATCCCGAATCCAAGTGTTCAATTGATTTTGATCTTTTTGCACTTTAGATGTGTGGGGAGATGTGTTTTGGGCTCTTGGGACAAGGTGGCGGCGCTAGGGTTTGTGTTTTCTGCAGTATTAGTCGTGTATCTTCTGAGAAAAAACGAAGGACCTCTTTTTATAGGGTTTCCAAAAAAAGATACCGTTGTTAAACCTAATACCGGACTAGTCCGGTGCTGGTATGGACTTGTCCGGTCACAGTGAATCATGATGTCCAGAAAGTCGGGCGGACTAGTCTGGTGTGCACAAGGACTAGTCTGTTTTGGGAACAGAGAGTTTGGCGGACTAGTCCGGTCCATGATCGGACTAGTCCGGCCTCCAGAGATAGGAGGTTCCAGAAAGTCTTGCGGACTAGTCCGGTTTGCACACGGACTAGTCCGTTTAGGGAACAGAGAGTTTGGCGGACTAGTCCGGTCCAAGATCGGACTAGTCCGGTGCACTGTGAAGAGTTTGGATAATTTTAAAACCCTTTCCCATGCGCAAAGTCGTGAGCTCTTGGAGTGTGTCTTTCATACACACCCTATACACTTAAATTCTAATTAATTCTTCTAAATTTCCATCAAGGTATTCTTCTTTTGGACACCACTTCATTTTTCACCTTTTTGTGTGCACCGAGATGTTTCACTTTGTTTATCCTGCAATCATCTCAATAGTTTCATTAGGATCTCATATGTTCGTCATCAATTAGCCAAAACCCACAAGGGATATCCTAGATACACTTACAAGTCGAGGGGGTAGTGTGTAGCCCGTTTGTCGTTTCTGTTGTGTGTGATGCATATGAACTGTTGTATGAACTGTTTTATGACTGTTTACTATGTTTTGTAACTGTTTGTTCTGTGTGCTGGCCATCGAGCCAGGTTAGTGCGTTTCTATTTTTAAAAAAAAATTACAAACATAACTTACGACGGCTACAGCCCAGAAGCCGTCGTAAGTTAGCTTCTGCTACTTACGACGGTCAGTAAAACCGTCGTAAGTTAGCCTCTGTTACTTACGACGGTCACCAGAACCGTCGTAAGTAACGTGCCTTGGGCCACCACGTGGCCTGGGCCGTTACTTACGACGGATGCGTGACGCCGTCGTAAGTTACTTTATTTACGACGGTAGCCGTGTAAGTTAGCTTATTTATGACATAATAATTACATCGGCTTTATACCGTCGTAAGTAACGAAATATCATCGTAAGTAGCTAACTTACGATGGTTTATGACTTAATTACGACAGCCTTAGCCGTCTTAAGTCCATCCCTGTAGTGCAAGTGGCCGGAGGCAACCCCTGTAGTCACCATCAACAAGCAGTGCGCAGTCAAATTCATCAAGTCAATAATCTGCAGGTTCGGGGTCCCGAACAGGATCATCACTGACAACGGGACCCAGTTCACCAGTGCAGCATTTCAAGGATACTGCGAGGACCTTGGTATCCAGGTCTGCTATGCGTCTGTTGCTCACCCAGAGAGCAACGGCCAGGTCGAGAGAGCTAATGCTGAGATACTCAGGGGCCTCAGGACGCGTACCTATGCTGACCTGGAAAAGCATGGCGCCAACTGGATTGATGAGCCTCCGTGTGTGCTATGGGCTAGCCAGACATCACCCAGCCGAGCCACAGGGGAGACTCCCTTCTTCCTGGTCTACGGAGCTGAGGCCGTCCTCCCTCCGGCGATCACCTTGGGATTCCCTCGTGTCAAGGCATACGATGAAGCCATGCAGGACCAGGCCCGACGTGAAGATCCCAAGCTCGTCAATGAGCACAGATGGCAGGCTGCAATCCGGAACGCGCGATACCGCCAGGTGCTCCGACGCTACCACCAGTGGTCCGTGCAGAGCAGAGAGCTGCAGGTTGGCGACCTTGTGCTCCAGCGAATACTTACCCGGGAGGGGTCTAGCAAGCTTTCCCCCCATTGGGAAGGTCCCTTTCGGGTGATGCGAGTATGCCCACCAGGATGCGTCCGCCTAGCGACGGAGGATGGTGACCCAATTCCAAATCCTTGGAACATCGAGCACCTCTGCGAGCTTTACCCGTAGCTTAGGGTAAGGCGTTTTTCCCTGTAAAAGGGTCACAGAAACTAGGACCAGTGCTCTGATCAGCCAAACTCCGGGGGACCCGGCTACCCTCGCCATTCCGGAGTAAGTCGTTCAGACTCGTGTACAGCCTGACTCCTCCTACAAAGGAAACTGTGGCCCTCCTTTCTAGCTTGCGTATATTATGCCTGTAACCATCGACGTGTACATAATTCTGTTTCTACGTCTAGCCTTTGGACAAAGTTGTGCAACAAAGCAGGAAAGTTGGAAGGACCGGTGGTTGTCTCCGGACCCCCTTTGTTGCCTCCCGGCCAGGTCCGGAGGTACCCACACGACGTCTCTCCCCTCCGGAGTGCACAGGACTCCGATCCGTGAGACTGGAACCTCAGATTCCCGAGGGGGCCACTCGTGGACCCCCGAGGACGGAGTCTCCCATAGGGTTCAAAGCTAGTGTCTTGTGTCTTTTGGCAGGTGTCCCCAATCACTTGGGCACACCTGCCAGGCGGCCATCACAACTGGTCAAACCAAGCAAAATGCCCGGTCCCCTGCAATATGTAAGAAGGAAGATGGTACACATATATAGCAAGCAACTAGGAAGCATCAACCAATTTGGCAAATCACAGAGCCCCTAGTTCTTGTGGCATCAAGGACCAAGAAGCCTCGCGGAAGCCAAAAGTGGTTCTGCCTTCCAGACCCTGCTCTGAGGGACTGAAGAATGAGAGGCCAACAAAAAGTCTTTCGTTCATCAGCACAGGAACACAAGACAAGACACAAAAGACAAAAGAAAAGATACAAAAGCCGGGGCCCGCCTAGTACTCGCCCGCCCGGCGACGATAGCACCTAGGTCTTCGACCGCGGACCGGGCCGCCGCCTCCCTCGCAGCGACGGGGCCTTGGATGACTGGCACCACAGAAAACACTGGGGTCCCAGGTTCGGAAGCAGGTCAACACATGTGTTGCCACCTCCTTAGCCAGGGCTTTTCCCTCCGTCTCCAGCAGGTCGACGACAACGTCTTCCAACGCTGTAATCATTGAGCTAGCAGAGTCAAGTGCAGGGAGCACTTGGCTCATTTCCTGCGAAGGCTCACCGGCGCGCACCGGGCTGAAGCCGAAGGGCACCAGTGCTGACTCGGCACGGCCGAAGAAGTCCCACACTTGCTGGACCTCCGCCGTGCGCGAGGCCTGAAGCTCCTGAAGCTTGCGCCGTGCCGCTGCCAGGGCTGCTGCGTCACACTCAGAGAGTCTTCTCTCCTGGCAGCCAACGTCGCCGGCCGAGCATCAAGCTCACTGGCACAATGCTGCAGTCCCTCCTCGCGGAGCGAGATGGCGAACTCTTCAGCCCGGAGGTCCTAGTGCTCCTTCATCCTCCTCTCCTGCTCCTTGTTCAGATAGGCCTGATGACGGTCCAAGTCGTCGGCCCGAGACTTCAGCTCGGCCTGCTCCCGCTGCAAGCGCGATGAAGCCTCCTCCTCCTTCGCCGCTAGCTCGCACTTACGCTCGACCACGACGACCTCGTGACGAGTCAGATCTAGCCGCAGCTCCTCCAGGGAGGCGAGGCGACTGTTGGGTGTCTGGTGGGCCTCCTTGGCTTCAGCCGAGAGCTTCTTGGACTGCTCGTCCAGCCGATCGACCAGGTCTCGCTGTCGGTTGGTCAGTTCTTGCTCCTCCCGCAGACGAGCCTCCTTTGTCTCCAGCCTCCTCTGTGTCTCTCGGGTCCGGAGCTTGAGCAGCCTTTCCCAGACCATGAGGCGCTCCTCCTCCTGCTGGATGGTTCCCTGCTCCTGGTCCAACGACAGTAGAACCCTACGAAGGCTTGCCTGAGCCAAAGCCACGGCCTCAGCCAAAGGTACCCGCTCGACATGTGCCGGGGCCTCCTGGACATAGTCCACTGGGATGTCGGCGGCCGCCGGAGTAGGCACCAGGATGCAGGGCCCCAGGGAAGTTTCGGCTTGCTCCTCAGAAGAAGGCAAGTGAGCTCCTGACTGGGGAGAGCTATCCTCCGGGGTGGGAGCTGCGGCATCCGACGCGCCCTCGTCGGTGGCAGGTGCAGGCTCAATCGCCGTAAGCTGGTGGAGCCCCATCAGCCACAGCCGGCCCGGAATCAGGCACTGGAGCCTGGATGGGCGAAGGATCCTGGCCGCCCCCCCCCCCCCCCACCCACGCTAGGAGCCACCGAATAGGCATCTACAGAAGAGATTTGCGGTGTGGACGTTGTGACACCCGGTTCCGAAAATAGAACCAAGTGAATGCATATGTGTGCCCAGGATGTTCATCACACATACACATGTAATCCACAAACTGAATTCAGAATATAACCACGAATAAATAGGGTTTAAGTACTTTATTACAATGACTCAATGTCTCACTCATGAATGTTTATATTATTCTTGCAGCAGAAGACTCTAAATGACAATGGAAAGTGACTAAAGACAGCAGGCTCCATCTTCAACTCCACAGGCATGTTGACGGTAGTTCGCACGCCTAGTACTCCACATGGTCCTCGAAGTATTCATCTCTTGTAGCTGATGTTTATGTGGTAATGCAAGGGTGAGTACATGTCGTACTGAGCAAGTGCGGGAAAGGTATGACATGTAGCTTACAACAAGGTATGGAATAAAAAGGCTCATTGCAGCAAGCAAATTTTATTTCACAAACATGATAAAAACAACAACTAAGTCTAGATGAATTAATCCTAATAAAACCAAGTAAAACAGCAACATTCTTTCATCATAATTCACTATTTATCAAGTCTCATCCAGCCATTAATCTTTCTCAAGTTCATCTCATGCTCATAAATATTCATAACCATCTCAAATTCATATAGCCGAAGCCAAACTCATTGTCATGACTCAAAACAGTCCCAAAACTTATCCCAATGACCATACCATAACCATACCGAATAAACATCCCAAGTTTTCCCTCTAATCATGGAAGTTGGCCAGGTGCTTGTGACCGGAAGCACGGCTATCATGATAGTTTTACACTCTGCAGAGGTGGCACAACTTTACCCACAAGTTCGTGATTTCATCACCCGTCGGCGACTGCAGAACCTCCATTATACCAGTACACAACCGTCGGTGTATGGCCAAGAAATCTCAAAATAGCCTTTACAAAGGGGCTACTAGATGTATGGACTCACTGAGGTTTCACCGGCAGACTCGAATCACCATTCTCCCACCCATGGACCCCCAATTGTGCCATGCTGTTCACAGGGAAGTCCTCCTCGACTCCCATTCCCCGCGCCTTCCACGGTCCATAACAAGCTAGCTACACACCTAATTAATCATCTAAGCCGCACCCATACTTGGCCTTGTGGTGGCACTATTTTTCTGGCATATTCTCGCATGAACCGGTCCTTAGATCTACGACAAGTTCCACCATCTCATCCAGCAACATTTATGAACCAAGCTTGCCTAGGTCTCCCCGATTCCATGCCCATTAACATCATTAAGATCTCATCATCATTGTTCATATGAGTGCAGTAGCTAGACATGTTTTATTTTAGCTTCCCGTATCCCGTGAATTAAGCGAAGCAAAAAGGAAAAACGATCATACCCGACTCATCAAATCTCCCGGATACAAGGATGGTTAACAAAACTAGTAAACTCCTATAAAAGGGTGTCCGTCAAGTTGACTCAAGCGTACGAGTTTTCGCAAACAAAACAGTTTCAAAACATGGGATCAATATGGTCAAGGGGTACTTGCCTTGCTCCTGTGGTTCTTGTTGCTCAAGCGCCTCGAAGTCTTGGTGCTATAGTTCTTCGTAGATGGCCTCTTGAGCTTGTCCTTCTACTCACAACCACGCACATACAAAATTTACAGCAATCAATCATCATGCACAAACATTACTCAAGATGCGATGGGGTAGATGAATGCAAATCCTATGGTGCTGTTTTATTAAACCAGTTTATACATGTTCTTGCATGTTTTAACGGGCTTTCATGGGGTTTTATGATGGACAAGGGTGCAGGGATCAAGTGTGGACATGGTGATGATCTTGATTCAAGATCTAGATCAATTCCACCGCCAAAAATCGATCGAAATGCGATCTGTCCACACGAAAAAGTTTCTGTTCGAAAGGGGCGAAGAAATCGAATGTGTAGAAACAGCGGGGATGTCGTAAGACGGGTAACGAAGACCTACCTCACTTCATTTTGGTGGCAGGGCCTTCACCCTAGCAATGGCAGCAGCGGGGAATTTTTCTATAGAGGATTAGGGCAGGACAGATCGTCGGCTTCTTTTCCTGCAACGGCGAGGCGTGACGGGGCTCGTCGGCGGGTCTCGATAACAGGGCTCAACGAAGGGGCTCGACGGCGGGGCTCGATGGCGGGGCTCGACGACGGGGCTCGACAGCGGCGCTCGTCGGCGGGGTTCGACGGTGGGGCTCGTCGGCGGGGCTCACCGGCGACCAAACTCCGGCGAGGGGGGGGTGCCAACTCGGCGACTTGGAGGGGTAGGGCTTCCAACTCACTGACTTTGGATGGGGGAGAGGAGGGGGAGGCTGCGGCCAAAAGGGGGGGGGGCTAGGTTGTATTTGTAAGGGGGGGAATGGAGGAGTCCTACTCCAATTGGAACTCAAATAAGAGTCCTACTCAATTTTGGATCTTAACAAACTTATCTTTTTATTGCGTGCGGCAGCCTTGGGGATTTAATCCCCCAAATGTTGTTAAAATTCTCCTTTTGGGAATTGGGGAATTTGGAAATTTTGGGGGAAATTTGGGGAAATTTGAAAATGGCTCATTTCAGCTATCTTTTTCTCATTCCTCGCCATTTTCTATGTCACTTGTCTCATTTCTACATTCCACTCTCTATTTCTATGTCCCGTTCTCCATTTCTACATTCCCATCTCCATTTCTATGTCCCATTATCCATTTCTACATTCCCCTCTCCATTTCTATGTCCCATTCTCCATTTCTACATTTCCCTTCTCCATTTCTATGCCCCATTCTCCATTTCTATATCCCCTTCTCCATTTCTGTGGTTTTTCCTCCATTTCTATGGTTCCTTCATCCATTTCTATGGTTCTTTCTCCATTTCTATGGTTCTTTCACCATTTCTATGGTTCTTTCACCATTTCTACTTCTTTTATAATGCTTCTCTACATGAAAAATGTATGCAATGCATGGAAATGAATTTGAGCGTGTTACAAACGTCGCTGGCGCGGGAGGGTGCGTACCCTGGTCTGGAGCAATCCTAGAGGCTGCTGGCGGATCGCTAGATCCCACATGTGCCGGAGCGCTCCCAGGAGCGCCCGTGGATGGAGCCCTGCGTAG
The DNA here is from genome assembly GCA_030760725.1 of Neostapfia colusana. Taxonomy (NCBI): domain Eukaryota; kingdom Viridiplantae; phylum Streptophyta; class Magnoliopsida; order Poales; family Poaceae; genus Neostapfia; species Neostapfia colusana. Next base: position 14,478,222 of record JASWHV010000012.1, on the reverse strand, counting down.
AAGACAGATGTCAGCAGGCAACCCCGAAGCATAGAAAAAGAGGGCGAGCATTAAAGGTTGGCCTCGGGTGATCTACCTGGGGCCGGCAAAGTCCCATGAAGCGGCTCGGAGACGCTTGCTCGAGCGTCCAGAGCCACCGGAATCTCCGGCTGTAGATGGCCTCTTCGCCGACAGAGGAGGTGCTGAAGCTGCAGGAGCACCCTCTGCGGGCGTGGATGCAAAACTGGCCACGCCGCTTTCGGCCGCGCCTCTCAGTCCAACCTCGGGCGCGCTTGGGGCCGCCACGGGCATCACAGGGCTAGGAGCAGAGACAAAGCTCCCGTCCGTGAGAGTCAGACTCCGCTTCTTCCCGGGAGAGCTATGCTGGGGGGCTGCCGGCACCTTCCCCTTTCCCTTGTCTAGGCTTGGGGTGGAGGAAGTCGGAGCAGCGGAAATCGGCGTGGCAATACTTGAAGCGGCCAAGGTCAGATCAGGGGAGGTAGCCCTCCCGTCGCTCGCTCCAGTCACCCCGGGGATCGTTATTCCTCGGGAAGCGTCACCAACCTGCCGAGGAGCGATGTTGATGTCATCCAGTGTCGACATCGTCCTCAGGAGTTGCGATTTCAGCTACTGGTTCATGAAGATGGGCAGGCACGGCGCCGGAGGGATGATGAGGTCGTCGGGGACTGGGCCAGCTCCAACATCGGCACATCGTCCCCAACAAAGCGTCCAGGATCTTCATCTTTATGTTGGGCCCGGGACCACGCTCCAGGCGAGTGGAGTTGTTATCGCCGGTGTACATCCAGGCCACACGGCAACGGCTCTGGAGGGAAGTGATGCGCCGGCCCAGGAAGTCTGCCGACACCATCAGTGAGGACAACCCCTGGTCCGCCAGGAACTTAATCCTTGCCAACACGGGGGAGTAGACGCTCTCATGGTGCGGTGTCTTCTCCCAGTCAGTTCGCGTGGTCAAAGGAGGGGAAGTCGGCAGATCCAGCCGGTCGTAGACGCCGGTCTTCACAATGATCCAGTCTTCCGTCTAGTTCTCCCACTTGCTGGAAGAGAAGGGAGAGATGTACATTGCCACGGACCTGGTGCTGTGCTGGAAGTAGTAGGCACCCAGGAAGATCGAGCTCCTCCCCGACGACCAGAGGACAAAGAACGCCCGAACAGTCGCACCGACGACCGCACCCCCACGAACATCTCGCAATGGTAGACGAAAATCAACACCAGCACGAGGGAGTGCGGCGTCAAGTGCTGAAGCTGGAGCCCATAGGACTCCAGCGGGATTAGGAAGAAGGAAGAAGTGAGGAAGGCGAGCCCCGCCAGTATGTACCCGAGGAAGACGACGACCTCGCCGAACACAAGGTCTACAAGCGGGAGGGATCCGCAGCTCGTACTGAGGCGCTTGCCAGCCAATCAAGCGCCTCACATGCCTCACGTCGCTAGCGCTTTGGAGATGAGACTCTCAGAGGTTCGACGCCATTGGAGCAGTGTAACACCCTCAAAATTCATTCCTATACATTGCACACATTTTTCATGTAGAGAAGCATTATAAAAGAAGTAGAAATGATGAAAGAACTATAGAAATGGAGAAAAAACCATATAAATGGAGGAAGGAACCATAGAAATGGAGAAGTGCATATAGAAATGGAGAATGGTGCATAGAAATGGAGAAAGGCAATGTAGAAATGGGGAGTGGGACATAGAATTGGAGAGGGGAATGTAGAAATGGAGAGTGGGACATAGAAATGGAGAGGGGAATGTAGAAATGGAGTAAGTGACATAGAAATGGTGGGGAATAAGAAAAAGATAGCTGAAATGAGCCAATTCCAATTTCCCCAAATTTTTTTTCCAAATCTCCAAATTCCCCCAAAAAAAGGAATTTCCCCCACATTTGGGGAATTTCCCCCACATTGCTTCCGCACCGAATTAATTGGGGAAAAGTTTGTTAGGATTTTGCTCCAATTGGATTAGGATTCTCCGCCCTCCCCCCTTATAAATAGAACACAACCCCCCCCCCCCTGGATGCAGCCCCCTCCCTTCCCACCCCAAGTCGGCGACTTGGAAGCCCTAGCTCCAACTCGCCGAGTTGGACCCCCCTCGCCGGAGTTCAGTTGCTGGTGAGCCCCGCCGTCGAGCCCCGCCGGTACCGACGAGCCCAGCCGTCGAGCCCCGCAGGCGAGCCCCATCGTCGAGCCCCGCCAACGAGCCCTGTCACGCCTTGCCATCGCCGGAAAAGAGCCGACAATCTGTCCTGCCCTAATCATCTATAGAAAAACTTCCCGCTGCTGCCATTGCTAGGAGGAGGGCCCTGCCACCAAAAGGAAGTGAGGTAGGTCTTCGTTACCCATCTTACGACGTCGTCGCTGTTTCTTTGCATCCGTTTTCTTCGCCCCCTTCGAACAGAAACTTTTTTGTGTGGACAGATCATGTTTTGATCGTTTTTTGACGGTGGAATTGATATATATCTTGAGTCAAGATCATCACCACGTCCACACTTCATCTCAGCACCCTTGTTAATCATAAAACCCCATGAAAGCCCATTAAAACATGCAAGAACACATACAAACTGGTTTAATAAAACAGCACCATTGGATTTGCATCCATCTACTCCATTGCATCTTGAGTAAAGTGTAGGATTAAAGTACACGTGTAAAGCTACCAGAGGGGGGTGAATGGTAGATAAAAACTTTTCAGCGGAAGCAACAAAACACCCCTCAGCAGAAAACTAATCTGTTAAAGAAACCGTGTGTGTGACTTATCTAAACATGTTCAACTGTGACAAAACTAGTATAGATTGTAGAGAATCAAGTCACAAAGACGTCACACCAAGAATCATGAAAATCCGTTGAGAGAAACTCAAGTTACGATCGAAAGATCGAACAAAGGTCAATCTGTCCTACGCGAGAAAAACAATTCTGGAATACCGCAAAGAAACTCGTGGATATCATAAACCACAAATTCAATGACTGTGAAATTTTCACAGATGATACATAATCAAGTTGTGAAGACAATCCAAAAATAATCACATCAATTGGATCTGTAAAACTCGAGTTATGATAAAACCACAGAAGCAAGGTAGTGCTGAACAGAAACTCGACGAGAAAAACTTGTCTAAAATAAGTCGGACGAAAAAGGCACAAAAGTTCCTTTAGAATACGTATTTTATTTATCAAAACACAAGAGGAACAGCCCCAAAGTCGTGCTCCACGAGCTCTGGCCTCCCTTGCTTATATAACTAGCCCGAAGGCCAACTCAACTCAAAGTAGGACTCCTACTCCTACTTGGATTCAAACTGTAATTTTCCAATACAGCTTAGAACTCTTCTATACGCAGATAGAAGCAATCTTAAGACTTCCAAAAATCTTAGGAACGTATCCCACATTCCTAAAATAACTCAAATTCGTGACCCACACGAAATCCTATCATAACCAACTCAAAACTTTCCATATTTGAGTCAAACACGACTCAGCCGCAGCCTGAGTCCATAACCTAGTCGGTTGGACCTTTCCGACCAATTCTTTACGTCCACATCTCTTCATCACGCCTTGGAACCATGCAGCCACGTCCATGCACTCCTTGCACACGTGCAAACATCTTCCAATGACGTCCAAGATACCTTCATATGCATTGTTCTTGATTCAAATATACTGCGCAACCTCCCGATCAACTCAACCACAATTCCTCCCGAACTTGGTTGTTGAACCTCATCTTCTCCCTAAGACTAGTTCAATGGATCCCATCACCAGCCATGTCTTGAACTCAAGCAACACCTGCACATGAATAAACAACCAATACTTCCGAGCACAAGTCCTCGACTTGACTCTCGTTAGTTTCGAAACTACAACATCTTACGTGAGCACCTCACATAAGCATGTTGTAAACCATAGCAAAATGGTATCAGCCATAACCACCAAAACACACCAAAAACTTAGTAAAATAATACAAAGCAAACTTTCCATAAGAGTATAGCAAGTTAGAAACATTACAAGTTAAAAGCAGAACCATTGCAATCAAGCTCCGAACCTTACCAAAGCTAACCGGACCTTGAACCGGAGCTTACCAAAGCTAGTCAGACCCAGCGCCAGAGCTTACTAAAGCTTAGTCGGACCTAGCACGGAACTTACCAAAGCTAGTCGGACCTAGCGCCGGAGCTAGCAAAAACAAGTCGGATCTAGCCAAAATAAGTCAGACCTAGACAAAGAAAGTCGGACCTTACGTCGTACCTTGCCAGAGCTACCCAAAACAAGTCGGACCTATCGTCGGACCTTGCAGGAGCTCGGACCTAGAGTCGGACCTTGTTAAGAAGGTGTTTTGGTAGTATTCAAAACTTTTATCGTCAAAGACAATGTATTCAGCACACATAGGTCTCACAATCTCCCCCTTGATGAATGCACTGGTAACACCACTTAAAATCCGAACATTGGCTTATTCACATAAAAAGTTTTGAAAATGATTTCTCCCCCTTTGTAAATCAGAAATAAAATGAGAAGAAAAACAAAAATACCAAAAATTATTCCCCTGAGAAGAATCGTGCCAAAACACTTGTGAATGTGTGCAATGTGTGATCAATTTCTCCCCCTTTGACAATGTATTCAGCAAGGTACAAAAGAGAAATTTTAATTTGTTATGAGCACATTATAACATATACATATAAAACAAAGCGCATCCAAATCATACTATCAAGTAACTTACACTAACACATCAATGAGACACATAAAGTAGTGTAAGCCATGCTAGAGATCAAGTGTAATTTTCAATTTAAGCAAGTCATGATCTCACAAACTTAACTATTTCAAGACCTAAAAGCACGACACTTGTTGCTGCATTTTATTTAACATTTAAAGCACAAATTTTGATCTTATGACATTTGCAAGAGATTATATGCAGCATCAGCCTTATTCTAACCAACCAAGCCAAGCCTATGTCATTTGACAGTCAGAAGCTAAAGGACATGGTTTTAGTCATACACAACTCCTTTCAAGTTCATATCTAAGTGCAATGATAAGCCATCTCAAAAGAAGAAGTGCGATGCATGCATATTCTCTTGATCTTTTCTCATTTTTTTATTTGAACATAAAAACTCAACATGTGAGTTCATTACTTGATTAATTCTTTATGATTAAAAGCACTTGTGAGCATGCAACAAGTTCAAAACAGCAAGAAAGTTCGACCATGACCAGATTTAGTGTAAGTAATTATTCCAGTTACTAGATATGGTAAAAACTACAAAATGTATAACACGAGTAATGTAGTAAGAACTTTCAGCATGAAAAAGGAATCACAAAGTCATATATGCATGAAATACTATGCTCATATTATTTTAATTTCAGATTCACACATAGACTTCCCAAGTTTCAAAATTCTCCCTTAATTTAAGCCATGAGGATGCATAACCCCTATTTCACTATGAATGTAACAAAAACGAGTGAAATCCAAAGGTTTTGTAAAAATGTCAGCCAATTGTTGTTCGGTATCTACATGGTGAAGCACAATGTTCCCTTTTTCGACATTATCACGGAGAAAGTGATACCTAATGTCAATGTGCTTAGTTCTCGAATGTTGCACGGGGTTTTTAGCAATGCAAATGGCACTAGTGTTATCACAAAACAGTGGAACACTATCTAGATCAAACCCATAGTCCTTAAGTGTTTGAACAATCTAAAGAATTTGTGAGCAAGCACTAGCAGCAGCTACATATTCAGATTCGGCTGTGGATTGTGCAACTGAACTTTGTTTTCTAGAGGACCAGGCAACAAGTGAATTACCAAGAAAATGACAAGCACCAGAAGTACTTTTCCTATCAATCCTACAACCCCCAAAATCAGCATCGGAAAAAGCTTTCAATGTAACGGTTGAGGAAGAAGGAAGAAAAATGTCAAATTCTTGAGTTCCATGTAAGTACCTGAGAATCCATTTTATAGCTTGACGATGTGAAGCACGTGGGGAGGCTTGAAATCATGCACAAAGACATACGTTGAATTGTATGTCCGGTCTTGATGCCGTGAGATACAAAAGTGATCCGATCATGCTTCTTATATTCTTTTTGATCAACGGGATCACAATCTTCATCAAGTTCAAGTGTTGTTGCTATTCCCATTGGTGTCCGAAGAGGATTGCTTTTGTCCATGTTGAAGCGCCTTAGGAGATCTTTTGTATACTTTGTTTGATGCACAAAGGTACCCTCCTTGGTTTGCTTGATTTGCAGCCCCAAAAAGTATATGAGTTCTCCCATCATACTCATCTCAAATTCTGAACTCATCATAGCTGAAAACTTGGACACAAGATCATGAGAAGCACAACCAAAGATAATATCATCCACATACACTTGAACGAATAATGGGGCATTGCCATGCTTAAGCACAAAAAGAGTTTTATCAACCATGGCCATGGTAAACCCCTTTTCAAGTAAGAATGTTTTTAACCTATCATACCATGCTCTAGGGGCTTGTTTGAGACCGTACAAGGCTTTGGACAGTTTGTAAACATGATTAGGAAAATTTGGATTTTCAAGACCAGGTGGTTGTTTGACATAAACCTCCTCATCTATGTAGCCATTAAGAAAAGCACTTTTAACATCCATTTGATATAGCTTAAAACCTTTAGATGCAGCAAAAGCTAACAAAATTCTTATGGCTTCTAATCTAGCAACAGGAGCAAAAGTTTCATGAAAATCTAGACCTTCAACTTGTGTGAAACCTTGAGCAACCAACCTAGCCTTATTCCTAACCACAACCCCATCCTCACTTTGTTTATTTTTAAACACCCATTTAGTTCCAATTAAAGTGTGACCTTGAGGTGAAGGTACAAGTTTCCAAACATTATTTATTTCAAAATTTTCTAACTCTTCTTGCATGGCAATAATTCAAGATTCATTAGTGAGTGCGTGTGATTTATCTTTGGGTTCAAAAGAAGCAACAAAAGCAGAATGGGCATGAGAATTGGGGTCCAAAAACCTGGATCTTGTAACTCATTCATGCAAGCTTCCAATAATTTGTTGTGGATGATGTCTTTTGAGAATCCGTAGGGGAGTGGACACTTCACAAGCTACTTCTTCATGTTCATCACAAATAGATGAGCTTGTGACGTGAGGAGGATCTGGACCATCAATGGTGGTCATCGGTGCTGGCTGTGAATCAAGTTCAGGAGCTGGAACAATGTCATTAGCTGCTGAAATTTCGGGCAGCAGCACCACTTCTTCCTTTTTTCTGACGAAAATACTCTCCCCCTGCGGATATGGATCCGGACCTGCAATATTTGAACTAGTACCTGGGCTAGCTTCATCAAAAGAAACCTCACATGTCTCCACAATTTTGTTAGTATCAAGTAAAAGCACACGGTAGCCTCTAGTATGAGATGGATAACCAAGAAAAATGCCATCAACAGATCTAGCTTCAAATTTATCAAGATTACCATGTTTCTTAACAAAGAATTTGCAACCAAAGACCCTAAAGTGTGTGACACTAGGGCTATGTCCAAATCTGAGCTCATATGGTGTTTTACCTAGCTTAGCACACAAGAAAACACAATTTGAGACATAACAAGCGGTTGCAATTGCATCAGCCCAAAGTTTCCTAGGAGTTTGATATTCATCAAGCATTGTCCTAGCCATCTCAACTAAGGTTCTGTTCTTTCTCTCTACAACACCGTTTTGTTGAGGTACATATGGTGAAGAAAATTGATGATCTATTGCATTTTCAGCACAAAAGTGATCAAACGATTGATTTTTAAATTCGGTTCCATTATCACTTCTAATTGCTCTTAAAGATCCTGGGTGATCAATTGATAATCTAAGAAATAAAGTTCTAAAGTGACTAAAAGATTCATTCTTAGATGCCATAATGTAAACCCAAGAGTATCTAGAATAGTCATCAACAATCACAAGAACATACCATTTACCTCCGAAGGATTGAACACGTGAAGGTCCTACAGTGTCAAGGTGTAAAAGTTGACCCGGTTCAGTTGTCATGGTCATTGTGAGAGGAGCATGTGAACCTGCAATCATCTTAGCATGTCTACAAGAGGAGCACACAATTTCTTTGTCCCCTTTAAGCTTAGGCAGTCCACGTATGCGATCAAGAGTACTAACACGCGTGAGATGATCAAAGCCTACATGACCAAGTCTATGATGCCAAAAATATAAATCTTTGGAATCATTTGCAACTAGACATCTATGCTTAGAGGAAGACATATCAAAATCAGCTTTAAAAACTCTTCCAAACCGAGACATGTTAAAAATAAGCTCACTATTTGAACCTACAACTTTGCAGCAGTTTTTATTGAAAATAATTTCCAGATTTTCATCTAGCAATTGTGAAACAGAAAGCTAGTTGTATTTCAAATTTTTGACAAGTGCCACATCCTTCAAAGTGTAGTGATCATTTACTCTAACCGAACCCTTAGCAATTATAGGAGTTGAAGAATTATCGGCAAACGTAACATTCTCTACACGTGACACAAAAGAGAGAGATAAGAACCATTCTTTGTTACCGGTCATGTGGCGTGAGAAACCTGAATCCACAATCCAAATGTTCTCCTTCCTCAAGCGTGTAACCTACATAGAAGCACAATACATCAATGAGTCAATACTGGGGTTAGTTAAAAGGCATTTAGGAATCCAGTACTGAGTCACACGATGTCCAGCAGGAATAACATGCAAAAGCTGAGATAAAACAGCAGGTTTGTGAGTCAAAGTTTGAGATTTTTTGTTCTTAACTACTGACCTATGAGGTGTTACTTGTGTAGCACGAAAATCAGTAGCTCCGGAGGCAAAAACAAAAGGTCCAGAGACAAAAACTGAAGCTCCGGAGGCAAAAACTGAAGCTCCGGAGGTAAACTTTGAATATTTCTGACTCATAACAGCAGGTTGCATGTTCCTGACATTTGGTTTAGTATGTGCAGCAAATTTTGCATGAGAGTTATAAGATCTAGCTTGCATTCTTTCCTTTTTTATGTTGTTTAGCTAGTCTATAACAAAAATCTATGACATGACCATCTCTACCATAATAGGTACAATGAAATTTAACTTCGTGTTCATGTCTAGATGAGCATGCAGTATACTTATTTAAACCCGAATGTGACAACACTCATGCAGATTTACAAACCATTTCTTTTTGTTTAGGAACTGTTTGAATCAAACCACTTCCTAATGATTTTACAATTTTAGGTGGATGTTCCTTAGCATGAGCATGTGAATCAAAAACTAAACTAGTTTTATCATTGCAAGACTTGGAAGAATTCAGCAGTAAGTTTAGGTTCTTATTCCCATTACAAAACCGATCTAATGTCTTATGCATGCTATCAAGTGTATTTGATAGATCAAGGCAATTTTCACATGAAGTTTTTCCTTTTAATTTGCAATTGGAACAATATTTAACTTCATGAGAACGTAAAGCATTGTTCAATATAGAAATTTCTTTCATAGCATCTTGTAGTTTCTTATCAAGATCATCGCAAGTAGAACAATGCAAATTAATTGTAGAACAACAAGCATCTTTCAAGTTTTTATCATTAAGTGCAGCAAGCTTTTTGTTCTTTTCGATTTCAAGTTCAAGTTTATCAAGTGTGGAGGTGTGTGCACTTCTTAGAAAGGACAATTGTTCATATATTAAATCACAGGAGGAACAAGAATCATCACTAGGAATCAAGGATTTTAAACGATTAATTTCAGATTCTAGTGACTCAATTTTAACAGCATTGTCCCTAAGTTTTTTGTCCTTTTTCTTAACAATAATAGTGGCACGAGAAATAGAATCACACATTTCTTCGCAAGTAGGACATACCTCTTCGTTGTCACTGTTGTCCATACTTGATTTTGATTTACCCGCCATGAAGCACAAGTTTGCCAGATCATCTTCATCTTCATCATTTCCAATGTCTACATCACTCGAGCCAAGTTCTTGAAGTGCGGTGATGAAACTGTTTATCAGTTTGCGTCCTGTAAAACCCTTCTTTTTCTTATTGGTGTTGCCAAAAGAGGACTTGACTTTATTCTGCTTTTCATCACGGTTAGAAGGACCTGAAAGGTTACGGCAATCTGTATGAAAGTGTCCTGTCTTACAACATTCAAAGCATCGTTGAGGTCCGGAGCTTCCTCTCCTAGTTCTCACATTTTGTAATGCTGTTGAGAACCTAGTAGAAAGAAGTACTAGCTCCTCCTCTGGAAACTCCTCAATCTGTTCCAGGGTTAGTGAAGACAGCAAAGCAAGTGTATTGCTAGATGATTGGCCGGAGCTAGGCATATCACGTTGTGAGACAAATGCAATAGTCTTATTTTGGTTCTTACGTGATATAATGTCAATTTCATGAGTTTTTAGCTTAGAATAAAGCACATCTAATGTAAGAGTACTCATGACAGTGGATTCACGTATGGATGTTACTTTCATCTCCCAAATTTACATGTCTAATGCACTTAGTAATTGCCTAGCATTTTTAGCATCTGAAAAATTAACATTGACGCTACGCAAGTTGCAGAGAATTTTATTAAAGCCAGCAAAGAGGTCATCAATGGACTCATTGGGTTGCATCTCAAAGCGCATGTATTCTTTATTGAACATATCCTGTCTTACCTCCTTGATCGTGTTGGATCCTTCGTGGTAGTCACAAAGTGCTCTCCACACATCGTACGCCGATCGGAGGTGTGCAACACGGTCGAAGTCACTCTGAGTTAGTCCTTGTATGATCAAGTTCCGAGCCTTGTTGTTGTTGTCGACATCTCTCATGTTTGTAGCCGTGACTTGATCGTTTGAAGGAACATCGTAAGGCTTGTACACCTTTTCCCATATTGCAAAGCCTTGCGCCTGGATGAAAGATTCCATGCGTGCCTTCCAAACCTGAAAATCAATACCACTAAACACACAAGGTTTGGCGGAGTATTTCTTCATGATGATTAGTCAAAACACGTGCAAATCACAAAGATTAGAGCAACCTGGCTCTGATACCAATTGTAGGATCGAAGTACACGTGTAAAGCTACCAGAGGGGGGGTGAATGGTAGATAAAAACTTTTCAGCGGAAGCAACAAAACACCCCTCAGCAGAAAACCAATCTGTTAAAGAAACCATGTGTGCGACTAATCTAAGCACGTTCAACTGTGACAAAACTAGTATGGATTGTAGATAATCAAGTCACGAAGATGTCACAACAAGAATCATAAAAATCCGTTGAGAGAAACTCATGTTACGATCGAAAGATTGAACAAAGGTCAATCTGTCCTACGCGAGAAAAACAGTTCTGGGATACTGCAAAGAAACTCGTGTAGATCAGAAACCACAAATTCAATGACCGTGAAATTTTCACAGATGATAGATAATCAAGTTTTTAAGACAACCTAAAAAGAATCACATCAATTGGATCTGTAAAACTCGAGTTATGATAAAATAACCGAAGCAAGGTAGTGCTGAAAAGAAACTCGACGAGAAAAACTTGTCTGAAACAAGTCGGACGAACAAGGCACAAAAGTTCCTTTAAAATACGAATTTTATTTATCAAAACACAAGAGGAACAGCCCCAAAGTCGTGCTCCACGTGCTCTGGCCTCCCTTGCTTATATAACCAGCCCAAAGGCCAACTCAACTCAAACTAGGACTCCTACTCCTACTTGGATTCAAACTGTAACTTTCCAATACTGATTAGGACTCTTGTATACGCAGATAGAAGCAATCTTAAGACTTCCAAAAACCTTAGGAACGTATCCCACATTCCTAAAATAACTCAAATTTGTGACCCACAGGAAATCCTATCATAACCAACTCAAAACTTTCCATATTTGAGTCAAACACGACTCAGCCGCAGCCTGAGTCCATAACCTAGTCGGTTGGACCTTTCCGACCAATTCTTTACGTCCACATCTCTTCATCACGCCTTGGAACCATGCAGCCACGTCCATGCACTCCTTGCACATGTGCAAACATCTTCAAATGACGTCCAAGATACCTTCATATGCAATGTTCTTGATTCAAATATACTGCGCAACCTCCCGATCAACTCAACCACAATTCCTCCCGAACTTGGTTGTTGAACCTCATCTTCTCCCTAAGACTAGTTCAATGGATCCCGTCACCCGCCATGTCTTGAACTCAAGCAACACCTGCACATGAATAAACAACCAATACTTCCGAGCACAAGTCCTCGACTTGACTCTCGTTAGTTCCGAAACTACAACATCTTACGTGAGCACCTCACATAAGCATGTTGTAAACCATAGCAAAATGATATCAGCCATAACCACCAAAACACACCAAAAACTTAGTAAAATAATACTAAGCAAACTTTCCATAAGAGTAAAGCAAGTTGCAAACATTGCAAGTTAAAAGCAGAACCATTGTAATCAAGCTCCGAACCTTACCAAAGCTAACCGGACCATGAACCGGAGCTTATCAAAGCTAGTCGGACCCAACGCCGGAGCTTACTAAAGCTTAGTCTTTCCTAGCACGGAACTTACCAAAGCTAGTCGGACCTAGCACTGGAGCTAGCAAAAACAAGTCGGACCTAGCCAAAATAAGTCAGACCTAGACAAAGCAAGTCGGACCATACGTCGGACCTTGCCGGAGCTACCCAAAACAAGTCGGACCTATCATCGGACCTTGCAGGAGATCGGACCTAGAGTCGGACCTTGTTAAAAAGGTATTTTGGTAGTATTCAAAACTTTTATCATCAAAGCCAATGTATTCAGCACACATAGGTCTCAAATAAAGTTTGTGCATGATGTTTGATTTCTGTAAATTTTGTATGTGCGTGGTCGTGAGTAGAAGGACAGGCTCAAGAAGCCATCTACGAGGAACTACAGCACCAAGACTTCGAGACGCTCGAACAACAAGAACCACGGGAACAAGGCAAGTGCCCCTTGACCATATTGAGCCCATGTTTTGAAACTGTTTTGTTTGCGAAAACGTGTACGCTTGAGTCAACTTGATGGGACACCCTTTTATAGGAGTTTACTAGTTTTGTTAACCATCCTTGTCACCAGGAAAGTTGATGAGTCGGGTAAGGTCGTTTTTCCCTTTTGTTTCGCTTAATCCATGAGATACGGGAAGCTGAATGAAAACATGTCTAGCTACTGCACTCATATGAATAATGATGATGAGAACTTGATGATGATAATGAGCATGGAATCGGGCGAGATCTAGGCAAACTTGGTTCGTGAATGTTGCTGGATGAGATGGTGGAACTTGCCATAGATCATAGGACCGGTTCATGCGAGAATAGGCCAGGAAAACCGTGCCACCACAAGGCCAAGTATGGGTGCGTATTAGCTGATTAATTAGGTGTGTTGCTAGCTTGTTATGGACCATGGATGGCGTGGGGAATGGGAGTCGAGAGAGGACTGCCCTGGGAACTGTATGGAACAAGAGGGGGCCCGTGGGTGAGAGAATGGTGATTCGAGTCTGCCGGTGAAACCTCAGTGAGTGCATACATCTAGTAGCCCCTTTGTAAAGGCTATTTTGTGATCTCTTGGCCATACACCGACGGTTGCGTACTGGTGTAATGGAGGTTCTGCAGTTGCCGACGGGTGACAAAATCACAAACTTGTGGGTAAAGTGGTGCCACCTGTGCAGAGTGTAAAACTATCATGATAGCCGTGCTTCCGGTCACAAGCACCTGCTCAACTTCCATGATTAGAGGGAAAACTTGGGATGGTTAGTTGGTACGGTAATGGTATGGTCATTGGGATTGGTTTTGGGACTGTTTTGAGTCATGATAATGAGTTTGGTTTCAGTTACATGAATATGAGATGGTTCTGAATATTTATGAGCATGAGATGAACTTGAGAAAGGTTAATGGCTGGATGAGACTTGATAAATGGTGAATTATGATGAAAGAAAGTTGCTGTTTCTTTGGTTATGTTGGGATTAAACTCACCTAGAAATAGTTCCTATTTTTACCATGTTTGTGAAATAAAATTTGTTTGCTGCAATGAGCATTTGTATTCTATACCTTGTTGTAAGCTACATGTCATATTTTTCCCGCACTTGCTGAGTACGACATGTACTCACCCTTGCATTATCACATAAACATCAGCAACAGGAGAAGAGTACTTCGAAGACCATGTAAAGTACTAGGTGTGCGAACTACCGTCAACATGCCTGTGGAGTTGAAGTTGGAGCCTGCTGCCTTTATTGATATTCCACTGTCGTTTAGAGTCTTCCGCTGCAAGAATAAGTTAGAGATTCATGAGTGAGACAATGAGTCGATGTAATAAGGTACTTAAACACTATTTATTCGTGGTTATATTCTGAATTCAGTTTGTGGATTACATGTGTATGTGTGATGAACATCCTGGGCACACATATTCATTAACTTGGTTCTATTTTCGAAACCGGATGTCACAGATTGGTATCAGAGCCACGTTGACTGTAGGATGCAAGCCTAGGTAGAATGGACACTCTAATACCCATAGGCACACCCCTCTAAACTGCTGTTTTCGAAAATTGCTTGCTGCTGCACTTTTCTTGTCAAATCAGCCACCGCAAAGTGCTATTTTCAGCTCCTCTTTTCTCTTCTTTCGGACAGCAACGCCTTTGCTTTCTTGCTCCATAGTTTCTGAAGTTTTGAGAGTTATTTCTTCCTTCTCTAAAGTTTCTCATGTATTATTTGTAGATGCCGGTGACCAGGAGCACATCACGCATAAGAGCCCGTCCACCACCATGTGGGAGTGCTCTTAACCCCATTGAGGTGTCCGATGGACCGTATTGGGAAGAAGTGAAGACGAAACCTCGTGATGAAGATGAAATCAACAGTTATATGCATGAGGAAGAGGATCCAGAAGAGGTGGAACCATTTGAAGACGATATGAAGAATGATCCCCAAGAACGGCATTGGTACGCCCCTCAGGAGGAGTTTCACGCGGGCTTACACTCCGTGGAGCCTCATGAAGCTATGACGAGAGGAGATGAACCCGAGGAGGAGCCACCCCTTGCTGGGGCCGAGAATGAAGGTGATGAATGGGCCAACCATTCAGTTCAAGAATTCCGGTCCGATGGAATGGAAGGAGGACACACATCCAGGGAGCTCAAAGAATTTCTGGATTGCTGCAGCTTATACCCGGAGTATCTCCTCAAGAAAGTCCCTCGTCGGGGACATGAAGAGTGGAAGGCTGATGTAACCATCCTATCTAACGGTAGGGTTGTCACTCGGCACTTCACACCCACTTGGAGAGCTACAAGGGCAGAAGCTATCGATGATGCTGCATGGGATGCACTCACCGGACTGTGCTACGCCTTCCGTGGGCAGCTTGAGGACACAACTTTTGAGCTGCATCCATGTCGGAAGAGTGGTACAAGGGAGATCATTGGACCCCATGTAATAGCTCTTTCCAACCCACAAGCTGTTGACAAGTCTCAGAGGTTGCTCGTGGAGTTAGGAAACCACTAAGCAAGCGCACAAGAAGAGATCCGTTACCTCCGCAAGAAGTTGTATTTGCTTGAGAAACAAGACGAGACTCGTGCCAACGCGTGAGCAAATGGAGCACCAGCATCATCTAACCCTACATGGACTGCCGACTCACCATGACGTGCGCCCATGTATGGACCACCACCTTCACACGGCGAGAACAGCACCGGTTCTCACGATTAAGTTTAGGTTTCCATTGAATAAAGCTGTAATAGGAACGTTAAGATCTTAGTAGCTTGAATAAGAGTGGTGTGATGAATTTTTGTGATGATTGCTTGTATTTGTGTGCTGATGTGAGTTGTGGGACGCTTCAGCAAATGTCCACATCCATATATAGTGGAGAGATGTGAGATGCTTCGGCACGTGTTCACATCCTCATATAGGCTGAAATTAATAAAAGAAGATACTTAGTTCATATACCATGATGCATATAGTTGGGAAATATTTTCTCTCAAATCTGAATTCTAGCTCCTACAAATATAGTATGTCCGAAAGTAAGCCTTAAAATAAGGGGGTAGACTTTCCCGCCATCCTTATTGTCTTGGATTCCCAAGGGATTGACATAATACATGGAATTTATTGGTTAAGCAAGCACAATGGAGTAATTCAATGTGCTGAGAGGATCATGCAGTTGACAAGTGAGCACGGTACTCGTATTGAGTTCGAGGCAGCCCAACCGGCAACCGAGAAGGCAGCGCTTAACCACGTCAAAGAAGCGACATTGGAAAGCATTCCGGTGGTTCAAGAATATTCAGATGTGTTCCCGAAAGAACTTCCAGGTAGGCCACCTGACGGGACATTGAATTTGCTATTGATTTGGTACCCGGAATCGCACCTATAGCGAAGAGGCTGTATAGGATGCCTGCTAATGAACTAGTGGAGCTCAAGAAGCAAATTCAGGAGCAGCTAGAAAAGGGTTTTATACGCCCAAGCTCGTCACCGTTGGGAGCCCCCGTGCTCTTCGTAGACAAGAAGGATGGGACCCAAAGGATCTGTGTGGATTATAGGTCTCTCAATGAGGTGACGATCAAGAATAAATACCCACTGCCCCTTATAGAGGACCCGTTCAACCAAATGAAAGGTGCCCGAATTTTCTCCAAGATTGACCTTCGGTCGGGATACTTCCAGCTGAAGATTAAGACCTCCGACATACCCAAGACTGCATTTCGAACACGGTATGGTTCGTATGAGTACACCATTATGTCTTTTGGGTTAACGAATATACCCGCATACTTTATGTACCTCATGAATAAGGTATTCATGGAGTACTTGGACATGTTCATCATGGTTTTCATCGACGATATCATGGTGTATTCGAAAAGCGAGGAAGAGCATGAAGAACACTTGAGATTGACATTGCAGAAACTGCGAGAGCTTCAATTGTATGCCAAGTTCAGCAAGTGTCAATTTTGGCTAAAGGAGATATCGTTCCTAGGCCACATCATCTCCGAGGGAGGAGTATTGGTTGATCCCCGAAAAGTGGGAGATGTTTTGAAGTGGAACCAACCGTAGAATGTGATAGATATTCAGAGTTTCCTTGGAATGGATGGATACTACCGCCGGTTCATCAAGGATTTCTCCAAAATAGCTTAGCCTATGACTGAATTGCTAATGAAGGGAAAAGCATTTCAGTGGACACCAGTGTGCCAAAAAAGCTTTGAGGAGCTCAAGAAACGACTAACCACAGCGCCGGTTTTGGTATTGCCGGACGTGAGCAAGAGCTTCGACATATATTGTGACGCATCAAGACAAGGGCTTGGATGTGTGCTCATGCAAGAAGGAAAAGTGGTAGCCTATGCATCGGGACAACTAAAGAAACATGAGCTGAATTACCCCACACATGACTTGGAACTCGCAGTCGTGGTACATGCATTGAATATTTGGAGACATTATATCCTTGGCCACCGATGTGAGATCTATACGGATCACAAAAGCCTCAAGTATATATTCACGCAAACGGATCTGAATTTGAGGCAACGTCGATGATTGGAACTCATCAAGGATTATGATGTTGGAATCAACTATCACCCCGGAAAGGCCAATGCAGTAGCTGATGCGTTGAGCCAAAAGGGAGCATGTCACCAACCCACGGTTTGGGAGCTTCCACCCGAGCTGCGCAAGGAGTTCGAATGGTTACGTCTCGGGTTCTTGAACGAGATGGAAGTGATAGAACTCAACTCTTCGCTGGAACAAGAGATACGAGATGGCCAAGCAACAGATGAGGAAATCAAGAAAAGAATCCGACAAGGCATAGAAGAGGATTTCAAGGAAGACGAGAAAGGCACCCTTTGGTTAGGGAAAAGCATTTGTGTGCCTAACGTGAAGCATATCTGCTACACGATATTAAAGGAGGCACATGACTCACCTTATTACATACATTACGGCTGTACAAAGATGTACAAGGAACTGAAAACTTGCTATTGGTGGGATGGTATAAAAAGGGACATAGCTGAATATGTTGCCTTATGCGACACGTGCAGACGGGTGAAGGCCGGACATCAAAGACCCGCTGGACTGTTGCAGCCATTGAAAATACCCGAGTGGAAGTGGGAAGACATCAGCATGGATTTCATCGTCAGATTGCCACGTACTCAATCGGTTTACGACTCTATTTGGGTTATTGTGGACCGATTGACAAAAACAGCCCATTTCCTTCCTGTTAAAACCAAGTACAACGTTGCACAACTAGCCGAGCTGTATATGGAGCAAATCGTGTGTCGCCATGGTGTTCCGAAGAGGATGGTTTCAGATCGGGGTTCTTAATTTACCTCTAGGTTCTGGAAGAAGCTGCATGAAGCCATGGGTACACGACTGAATTTCAGCTCCGCTTATCACCCGCAAACCGACGGGCAAACTGAGAGGACAAATCAAATTTTAGGAGATATGTTGAGAGCTTGCACCTTGAAACATGGGTTTAGTTGGGATAGGAGCTTGTCGTACGCTGAATTCTCGTACAACAACAGCTACCAAGCCAGCTTGAAGATGTCACCTTTCGAAGCATTGTATGATAGACGGTGTACAACGCCGCTTTTCTGGAATGAGACCGGAGAGAGCCAAGTGTTTGGACCCGAAGTGCTGTAAGACGCCGAGAAGCAAGTACAAACGATCCGAGAAAACTTGAAGGCCGCTCAGTCACGACAAAAAGGTTACGCGGACAATAGGCAAAGAAGATTGACCTTCGAAGTGGGAGACTTCGTGTATATTAAAGTATCGCCTATCCGAGGCCAACGACGGTTCAACGTCAAAGGCAAGTTAGCACCTCGCTATATCGGGCCATTCAAGATTTTGGGCAAGCGAGGAGAGGTAGCCTATCAACTATAGCTGCCAACGCACCTCTCCGACGTGCACGACATGTTTCACGTGTCCCAACTAAAGAAGTGCTTAAGAGTACCGGAAGAACAATTACCGATAGATGAGATCGAGCTTCAAGAGGATCTGACCTACGCGGAGCACCCCGTCAAAATTTTGGACGTGAAGGAAAGGGTCACGAGGAACTAAGTGATCCATTGGTGCAAGGTACAATGGAGTCATCACACAGAAGCCGAAACTACATGGGAGCGTGAGGAAGACCTCAAAGCAGAATTCCCTCATCTATTCTATACTTTATCGAATCTCGAGGGCGAGATTCAGTTTAAGGGGGGTAGGTTTGTAACACCCTCAAAATTCATTACTATGCATTGCACACATTTTTCATGTAGAGAAGCATTATAAAACAAATAGAAATGGAGAAGGAACTATAGAAATGGAGAAAGATCCATAGAAATGGAGGAAGGAACTATAGAAATGGAGAAGTGCATATAGAAATGGAGAATGGGGCATAGAAATGGAGAAAGGCAATGTAGAAATGGAGAGTGGGACATAGAAATAGAGATGAGAATATAGAAGTGGAGTAAGTGACATAGAAATGGTGGGGAATGGGAAAAAGATAGCTGAAATGAGCCAATTCCAATTTCCCCAAGTTTTTCCCCAAATCTCCAAATTCCCTAATTCCCCCATAAAAGGGGAATTTTCCCCACATTTGGGGAAGTTTCCCCATATTGCTGCCGCACCCAATTAATTGGGGAAACATTTGTTAGGATTTTGTCACACCCGGTTTTTCCGAAGAACAACCAAGTGAATATCACATCTATGTCAGGATCATTTTCTCATACATGTGATGATAAATAGTGAAGCATCATTTATTACAAGCCATGGGTCGAATATAAATAAGTCTTACATCGCAAATGTCTCGATGGACAATAATAAGTTCATCACAAGTAAATAAACTAGCAGCGGAATAATTATTCTTGAGGGCTCCGTCACAGGCGTTGCCCGGGGGTCTCCATGAACCTAGAAACCTTCTTCGGGTCCAAAGTCTTGGTCATTATACACCACCTCATTATCTTGACCTGAGCAGCAATATAAACCAACAAATATGCAAGGTTGAGTACCAATGGTACTCAGCAAGTGTGGGAAAATTATATCATGCATGGCTAGAACAAGGAGAGGCTAAACTCATGGTTAAAGCACTACGCAATTAATACCTATCACCTTAGCTTATTAAGCACCTACATTACTACACAGGTGAAATGGTCCCAATCTCCCATCCCATCATCATAATCCAATGACCACAACATCATTTCCAATGTTAAGCTCCCCGCTTAACATCCACAACTTCCAAAACCATCAATCCTCTAATCATGAATAAGTCCAAGCCGCTCTTGACCGTGAGCACGGCTGTCATGACAGTTTTGACTCTGCAGAGTTTGTACCACTGTACCCACATGTAGTGATTTCATCCCCCGTTGCCGGGTGGACTAAAAGAACCTCCATTATGCCAGTGGCTACGATCCACATTCACACTTCCCAGGTGTGTAGCCAGGAGATCACTACGAAGCCTTTACAAAGAGATTCCCGACGAGCGTGGGCCCACTGAGGTTTCACCCCTAACAGCATACAAGAGGCTCCAACCCCGCTGCAGTGGCCCCCTCTTGAGCCTTGCGGTTCATATGGTAGTCCAGCTGACACCTAATCCCCGCACCATCCAACACACCCATACTACGCCGGGGATACACCTAATTAATTGGCCAAGCTGCCCCATCTCAGCATGTGGTTGGCACGGTAAAGCCAGGTTACATGCTCCATGAACCGGTCCTTAGGATCCAGGCAAATACTAAACACAAACCCGAGTCTCGTGCACCCAGCACCAACCAAAACATCCAACTTGCCTCGATCCCTACCTCTACATAACTCATAATATCTCATTCAAGAGTAAGGTAAATAAATTGATGATCTCATATCCCAATTTTCCCATTCTAAGCATGGCTAAGCATAAGCATGATAACAAATGACATGATAAAATAAATCCCAACCCAAGCTACAAGGAAACAAGATAATGCAATTCTAGGGAAACTTTTTAACATGGGTTTCATATTTCAATTGACAATGCAAATAATTCTATCTAGACATCCTAGTATAGGATCAAAGTGGTCAAGGACACTTGCCTCCTTCTTGCTGCTCTTGAAATGGGTAGTCCTGGTCTCGGAAAGGAATAACTTGCTCTTGAGCAGGTTCTACATCATACCATCACACATAGCAAAAGAAAAACAACAATCCATAAGACATAGTTCACACTTCCACTTCATACAAACCACACATTCATATTTATGAAAGTCATTCACCCTTATATGTGTTGTGGTTACTCTATGTGTGTTGATTTGTGGCTTGCATGCACTTTTAATCATGTGTATATGATTCTTACTTTTGTGTTCACATTTATACTTCATACTATATATATGAGTTTCCAGTTTAAATAAATTCCTTATATTCAATTACTACACCTTTTAGCTACCAAGTATGCATGAAATGTATTTTCCTTCTCCATATGTGCCTTCAGAATTTCTACCAACCCTAAACTGAATTCTTTGGATTTTAGAAACTCCATTTATCATTTACTAGTTGCTATATTTTCAGATTTATTTACCTATGCATAATTGTGTACTTTATTATGAAATTAGTAATACACATCATCTAAACAGAATAGGTTCTGGTCCTAAATAATTTAATAGCACATTTTGACCTTTGCCTCTGATGTAAACTATTTCACAATTATTTTCCCTATTTTCGAAAACTATTCATTACTTAAAAATGTGTCCCTAAATGTGAATAATAAATTAAACAGATTCAACTCAGCCCAAAATATGTTTTTATCTCACTCCAAAGTTTTCTAAATACTGAGAAAGTTTTTAAATTTAATTATGACAATATGTTTGTCCCACTTTTTAACTTTTAAATACTAGCCACATTTTCAATTTCCTAATTTAAATACTAAACAGGGCTAAAAAGGTAAACTCACCCCATTACAGGGTCTATAATATTATTTTCAGAATTTCCAGGGGTCTAGCTACACTTATCAGAGGTGTTTTTCCTAATTTTTATTAAGTCCAGGGGCTAAAACTGATTTTTAAATGAATTTACATGATTTTCTGGAGTTCCAGGGGCTAGATCAGAAGTTTCCGGGGCTAGCTCTTATTTCCCGAGAACCCCAGGGGGTAGCACGTAAGATTTCCAATCTTTATAACGCGGGGCTGACGTAGACCGTCCGATTTTAAACCGACGGCCGAGATTATAACATCGAACCGGTACGCGGGGTTTTAAACCCTACCGTGCGATTTAAAATAAACGGCGCACAAGCGGCCACGTCGCTCTGATCGAACGCGGGTGGCGCTGCCGGCGGCGCACGGCGGCGGGAAGCGGCGATCTCGCCGGAGACTTTCGGATCTTCGAGAATTCTTCCTAGAACTGTGATCTTATGGTATAGATCGGTAGAGGGGAGGTCGGGGATCTCACCTCAGGGGTTTTCTTGAGCTCGGAGGTCCTGGAAGGTGATCGGCGACGAGGTCCGAGGCAAAACCACGGCGAAGCTCGTCGGCGCTGTGTTTACACCGCAAGTCACCGAGTTTTCTGCACCTGCAAGGTTCCCCGGAGGCGGTGGATCAAGACCAGCGAGTTAGATCGGAAATTCCGAGCTTAGATCGGCCAGAATTCGCCGGAGAAGTCTCGGTTCTCACCGGAGGAAAAATCGGCGATCGCGTGGGAAAAACAGAACGAGGCCAGGGTTTTTATAGACGGGGGAGGGCGGCGGGGTGGTTTAGATCATATCCGCGTTGCCTACGAACAGAATTCAGCGGGGAGACGCCGAAATCCCGATCGGTTTTGATTCGGGTGCGAGGGAGTCCGGCGTGGCGCGAGGTAGACGACGATCGGGAGGGCCCCGCCTGTCAGTGTGAGGAAGCAGCGCGCGGCTGCGGGCTGGCGCGGGGGCTGGGTGGGCCGGCTGGTGGGTTTCGGCCCACTGGCCGGTTTTTTTCTGTTTTCTCTTTTTCTTTTTTCTATTTCTTTTCTGATTTGCGTTTAATTTGAATTCCAGTTTGAATTTGAATTTTTGCAAAACATGCAACACGTCCAAAAAATTTTAAATTCCCCTCTTGACATGATTTAGGGTTTTGAATCTAAATTTTGGGGTGTTACAGCTCTACCCCCCTTAAAAGAAATCTCGTCCTCGAGATTGGTGTTTCTAAGAAAATAATTCCGGAAATTGTGCCTTGAGCTCATCTTCCTGCTCCCAGGTGGCTTCCTCTTCTGAGTGATGCTTCCACTGCACCTTGCACATCCGGATTCTTTTATTTCTGGTGAGGCGTTCCATTGTCTCCAAAATCTTGTATGGTTGCTCGGCATAAGACAAATCCTCAGCTACGTCCACTTCATTCATGGGTAACACCTCTTCAGGCGTTCTCAGGCATTTCTTGAGTTGTGACACATGGAACACATCATGCACATCCGATAGACGAGCCGGTAATTCTAGTTGATACGCCACTTCGCCTTTCCTCTCCAAAACTTGAAAGGGTCCGATGTATCGAGGTGACCACTTCCCTTTCACTTGAACCGATGAAGTCCTCTGATAGAGGACACCTTGAGATAGACATAGTCTCCCACCTTGAAAACGAGCTCTCTTCTTCGTACATCAGCATAACTCTTTTGTCGTGTCCGTGCTATCCTCAAATTGTTGCGAATTTCCCTTACCTTCTGTCACACCCGGTTTTTCCAAAGAACAACCAAGTGAATATCACATGTATGCCAGGATCATTTTCTCATACATGGGATGACAAATAGTGAAGCATCATTTATTACAAGCCAGGTGTCGAATATATATAAGTCTTACATCGCAAATGTCTCGATGGACAATAATAAGTTCATCACAAGTAAATAAACTAGCAGCGGAATATTATTCTTTAGGGCTCCACCACAGGCGTTGCCCGGGGTCTCCATGAACCTAGAAACCTTCCTCGGGTCCAAAGTCTTGGTCATTATACACCACCTCATTGTCTTGACCTGAGCAGCAATATAAACCAACAAATATGCAAGGTTGAGTACCAAGGGTACTCAGCAAGTGTGGGAAAATTTATATCATGCATGGCTAGAACAAGGAGAGGTTGAACTCATGGTTAAAGCACTACGCAATTAATACCTATCACCTTATCTTATTAAGCACCTACATTACTACACAGGTGAAATGGTCCCAATCTCCCATCCCATCATCATAATCCAATAACCATAACATCATTTCCAATGTTAAGCTCCCCGCTTAACTTCCAAAACCATCAATCATCTGATCATGAATAAGTCCAGGCCGCTCTTGACCGTGAGCACGGCTGTCAAGACAGTTTTGACTCTGCAGAGTTTGTACCACTGTACCCAGATGTAGTGATTTCATCCCCCGTTGCCGGGTGGACTAAAAGAACCTCCATTATGCCAGTGGCTACGATCCACATTCACACTTCCCAGGTGTGCAGCCAGGAGATCACTACGAAGCCTTTACAAAGGGATTCCCGACGAGCGTGGGCCCACTGAGGTTTCACCCCTAACAGCATACAAGAGGCTCCAACCCCGCTGCAGTGGCCCCCTCTTGAGCCTTGCCGTTCATATGGTAGTCCAGCTGACACCTACTCCCCGCACCATCCAACACACCCATACTACGCCGGGGATACACCTAATTAATTGGCCAAGCTGCCCCATCTCAGCATGTGGTTGGCACGGTAAAGCCAGGTTACATGCTCCATGAACCGGTCCTTAGGATCCAGGCAAGTACTAAACACAAACCCAAGTCTCGTGCACCCAGCACACAACCAAAACATCCAACTTGCCTTGATCCCTACCTCTACATAACTCACAATGTCTCATTCAAGAGTATGGTAATATAAACTGATGATCTCATGTCCCAAATACCCCATTCTAAGCATGGCTAAGCATATGCATGGAAATAAATGACATGGTGAAATAAATCCCAACCCAAGCTACAAGGAAACAAGGTAATGCAATTCTAGGGAAACTTTCCTATCATGGGTTTCATATTTAAATCGACAATGCAAATAATTCTATCTACACATCCTAGCATAGGATCAAAGTGGTCAAGGACACTTGCCTCCTTCTTGCTGCTCTTGAAATGGGTAGTCCTGATCTTGGAAAGGGATAACTTGTTCTTGAACAGGTTCTACTTCATACCATCACACATAAAAGAAAAACAACAATCATAAGACATAGTTCACACTTCTTACTTCATACAAACCACACATTCATATTTATGAAATTCATTCACCATTATATGTGTTGTGGTTACTTTGTGTGTTGATCTGTGGCTTGCATACACTTTTATTTATATGTGTATGATTCCTACTTTGGTGTTCATATTTATACTTACATACTATATATATATATATATGTGTGTGTTTCAGTTTTAAATAAATTCCTTATATTAAACTACCAAGTATGTATGAAAAGTATTTTTCTTCGCCATATGTGCCTTCATAATTTCTATCAACCCTAAACTGAACTCTTTGGATTTTAAAAACTCCATTTATCATTTACTAGTTGCTATATATTCAGATTTATATTCCTATGCATAATTGTGTATTTTATTATGAAATTAGTAATACACATTATCTAAACAGTATAGGTTCTGGTCCTAAATAATTTAATAACATATTTTGACCTTGGCCTCTGATGTAAACTATTTCATAATTATTTTCCCTATTTTTCTATAACTATTCTTTACTTAAAAATGTGTCCCTATACTAATAAATGTGAATATTAAATGAAACAGATTCATTTTAGCCCAAAAAATATATTTTTATCTCACTCCAAAGTTTTCTAAATACTGAAAAAGTTTTTAATTAATTTTGACAATTATGTTTGTCCCACTTTTTAATTTTTAAGCACTAGTTACATATTCAATTTTCTAAATTAAATACTAAACAGGGCTAAAATAATGAATTCACCTCATTACAGGGTCTATAATATTATTTTCATAATTTCCAGGGGTCTAGCTACACTTATCAGAGGTGTGTTTCCTAATTTTTATTAAGTCCAGGGGCTAAAACTGATTTTTAAATGAATTTACATGATTTTCTGGAGTTCCAGGGGCTAGATCAGAAGTTTCCGGGGCTAGATCTTATTTCCCGAGAACCCCAGGGGGTAGCACGTAAGAATTCCAGTCTTTATAATGCGGGGCTGACGTGGACCGTCCGATTTTAAACCGATGGCTGAGATTATAACATCGAACCGGTACGCGGGGTTTTAAAGTCTACCATGCGATTTAAAATAAACGGCGCACAAGCGGCCACGTCGCTCCGATCGAGCGCAGGCGGCGCTGCCGGCGGCGCACGGCGGCGGGAAGCGGCGATCTCGCCGGAAAGTTTCGGATCCTCGAGAATTCTGCCTAAAACTGTGATCTTATGGCATAGATCGGTAGAGGGGAGGTCGGGGATCTCACCTCGGGGGTTTTCTTGAGCTCGGGGGTCCTGGAAAGTGATCGGCGGCGAGGTCCGAGGCAAAACCACGGCGAAGCTCGTCGGCGCTGTGTTTACACCGTAAGTCTCCGAGTTTTCTGCACCTGCAAGGTTCCCCGGAGGCGGTGGATCAAGACCAGCGAGTTAGATCAGAGTTTCCGAGCTTAGATCGGCCAGAATTCACCGGCAAAGTCTCGGTGCTCACCGGAGTAAAAATCGGCGATCGCGTGGGAAAAACCGATCGGGGCTAGGGTTTTTATAGCCGGGGGAGGGCGGTGGGTCAGTTGTGATCGAGTTTGATTCTTCTGGGACCGGAATTCGGGCTGAGGGACGCGGTGTTCCGATCGGTTAAGATCGCGCACGCGCGGGAGAGCCCGGGGTCGCGGGGTTGGGGATGACAGGTGGGTCCCACCTGTCTGTGAGGGATAGCGCGGGCGCGCGTGGCTGCGGGCTGGCGCGGGGGAAACTGGGTCGGCTGGCGGGTTTCGGCCCACTGGCCGGTTTTTTCCCGTTTTCTCTTTTTCTTTTTCCATTTCTTTTCTGATTTGAGTTTTATTTGAATTCCAGTTTGAATTTGAATTTTTGCAAAACATGCAACACGTCCAAAAATTTTTAAATTCCCCTCTGAACATGGTTTAGTGTTTTGAATCAAAATTTTGGGGTGTTACAGCTCTACCCCCCTTAAAAGAAATCTCGTCCTCGAGATTGGTGTTTCTAAGAAAACAATTCCGGAAATTGTGCCTTGAGCTCATCTTCCCGTTCCCAGGTGGCTTCCTCTTCTGAGTGATGCTTCCACTGCACCTTGCACATCCGGATTCTTTTATTTCTGGTGAGGCGTTCCATTGTCTCCAAAATCTTGTATGGTTGCTCGGCATAAGACAAATCTTCAGCTACATCCACTTCATTCATGGGTAACACCTCCTCAGGCGTCCTCAGGCATTTCTTGAGTTGTGACACATGGAATACATCGTGCACATCCGATAGATGAACCGGTAACTCTAGTTGGTACGCCACTTCGCCTTTCCTTTCCAAAACCTGAAAGGGTCCGATGTATCGAGGTGACAACTTCCCTTTCACCTTGAACCGACGAAGTCCTCTGATAGGGGACACCTTGAGATAAACATAGTCTCCCACGTTGAAAACGAGCTCTCTTCTTCGTACATCGGCATAGCTCTTCTGGCGTGTTTGTGCTATCCTCAAGTTGTTGCGAATCTCCCTCACCTTTGCCTCGGCTTCTTGTAGCACTTCTGGACCAAATACTTTACTTTCTCCTGTTTGGTTCCAAAATAGGGGAGTTCTGCACTTCCTTCCATACAAAGCTTCAAACGGTGACATCTTCATACTAGCTTGATAGCTGTTGTTATAGGAAAACTCCGCATACGGTAAGTTCTTGTCCCAACTCCTATTGTTTTTGAGTGCACATGCCCTTAACATATCTTCAAGGATCTGATTGGTTCTCTCCGTCTGCCCGTCAGTTTGGGGATGATAGGCAGAGCTGAAGTTCAGATGGGTTCCCATGGTTTCATGCAACTTCTGCCAAAACCTCGAGGTGAACTGCGTCCCTCGGTCCGACACTATCTTCTTTGGCACTCCATGGTAACACACAATCCTTGACATGTACAATTCTACCAATTTGGATCCGCTGTAGCTTTCTTTCACAGGGATGAAATGAGCTACCTTGGTTAGCCTATCAATAATGACCCCTATTGAATCATACCCGGATTGGGTCCTAGGCAATCCCACGACAAAATCCATGCTGATTTCTTCCCACTTCCATTCAGGCACTTTGAGTGGTTGCAGCAATCCCGCGGGTCGTTGATGTTCTGCTTTCACCAACTGACATGTGTTACATAGGGCAACATGTTCCGCGACATCTCGCTTCATGCCATACCACCAATACCTGCTTTTGAGGTCCTGGTACATCTTCGTACTCCCAGGATGAATGGAATAGTCAGAATCGTGAGCCTCCTTCAAAATTAATTCACGGATCTCCTTTACTTCTGGCACACATATCCTTTTCCCGTGCCACACCGTTCCTTGATCATCCTCTCTAAAACCAGGAGCTTTATTTTCCTTGATAAGCTGTCTGATCTCTTGTATCTTCTCATCATTCTTTTGGCCCTCGCGTATGTCTCGCTCGAGTGTGGAGTCCACTTCCATGGCGATGGCTTCACCACTATTTACTAGACATAGATTGAGCCTTATAACCTCGTCCTTCAATTCTGCGGGCATGTCCTTCAAGCTCAACTTATTGACCTGCACTTTCCGACTCAAAGCATCGGCCACGACGTTTGCTTTCCCGGGATGATAGTTGATGCCCACATCAAAGTCATTGATTAACTCTAACCATCTCCTTTGTCTGAGGTTGAGATCTGGCTGTGTGAATATGTACTTCAAACTCTTATGATCCGTATATATCTCTGTCCTCTTCCCCATCAAATAGTGCCGCCAAATTTTCAACGCGTGTACCACTGCGGCTAGTTCTAGGTCATGTGTAGGATAGTTCTTCTCGTGCTTCCGAAGCTGCCGGAATGCATATGCCACGACATGTCCTTCTTGCATGAGAACACATCCCAACCCATTTCCAGAGGCATCGCAGTACACTGTGAAATTCTTCTGCATATCTGGCATAACCAACACTGGGGCTGTTGTCAATCTCTTCTTTAGCTCCTGAAAGCTCGTCTCGCACTGTGGCGTCCAGGTGAATGTGATTCCCTTCTCCAACAGTTTGGTGAGAGGTCTCGAGATCTTGGAGAATCCCTCAATAAACCGTCGATAGTATCTAGCCAATCCCAAAAAGCTTCGAACTTCCCCGACATTTTCAGGGGTTTTCCACTTCTGGATATCTTCGATTTTGGCGGGATCTACGGAGATTCCTCCCTCCGAGATTATATGTCCTAAAAAGGGAACTCTCTTCAGCCAAAACTCACACTTGCTCAACTTGGCATATAGTTGGTGTTCTCTCAGCCTCTGTAACACCAACCTTAGATGTTTCTCATGTTCTTCTTCATCTTTGGAGAAGACGAGAGTATCATCTATGAAAACCACCACAAATTTGTCCAGATATTCCATGAATACCTTGTTCATGAGGTACATGAAATACGCCGGGGCATTGGTTAGCCCGAAAGGCATGACAGTGTATTCATACAGTCCGTACCGAGATACGAAAGCTGTCTTGGGAATATCAGATTGCCTTATCTTGAGTTGGTGGTATCCCGACCTGAGATCAATTTTCGAGAACACACAAGCTCCCCTCAACTGATCAAACAAGTCTTCAATGCGGGGTAATGGGTACTTGTTCTTGATGGTTACCTCATTCAAGGCACGGTAATCCACGCATAACCTTTGGGTTCCGTCTTTCTTGGGCACAAATATCACCGGAGCTCCCCATGGTGAGGAACTAGGGCAAATATACCCCTTCTCCGTCAATTCTCCCAAATGATCCTTGAGCTCTTCTAGCTTCTTGGAGTCCATTCGATAAGGTCTCTTGTATATCGGGGCTGTTCCCGGTACTAGCTCAATTGCGAATTCCACGTCACGGTCGGGAGGCATACCTGGCAATTCCTCCGGAAAAACATCTGGATATTCCCTGATAGTCCTGATTTCCTCAACTTTCACCTCCACTTGATTTAATTTAATGTCCCTCCTAGGCTCGTGTATCGTTATGAACTTTACTCTTGTGCCACTAGGGTGAGTTAATTCCACCGTTCTGGTCGAACAATGGATGATTCCTTTATGTTTGGTTAACCAATCCATACCCAAAATAATATCTATCCCTTGTGAATCTATCACTATGAGGTTAGCAGTAAATACTACCCCATTAATGTCTAGATTCACTTTGGGACACACTTGTCTTGTCCTTATTTCTCCACCTGGAGAGTTTACCGCTAGCATATGGTTCATTTGTGTGGTTGCTAGGTCATGCTTCTTAACAAACCCTTGAGCAATGAACGAGTGGGTAGCACCAGAATCAAACAGCAGAGTTGCAAGGTGTAAATTGGCAGGAAACTTACCAACTACCACGTCGGGTGCCTCTTGTGCTTCCTTCATAGTGACGTGGTTCACCCGTCCTCTCATTACATTCTGCTGTTGTGGCGGCGCAGGCTTCTTCTTTGGGCATTTATGGGCGTAGTGCCCCACTTCACCACAGCTGAAACATTGCACCCCAATCTTAGATGCCTGGCCCTTGTTGTCTTGGGGTTGGTTTGGGGGTCCTTGCACTGCTGGTCGAGGGGGATATGCGGGGCGAGGCTGCTGCACAAACTGACGTTGCGGCTGTGCTGGTGCTGCGGGGGCCTGTAGTTTGGGTTGTACCCTCTTGGTGCTGAATAGGGTACCGCAGCACGGTTCGTTTGCCCCGTAGGTTGCTGCATCAAACGTGGGCGGGTGTTGCTCCCTGAGGCTTGATGTGACCACCCAGCCTTCCTCTTATTCTCATTTTCCAGGGCCTTTAGCTTCCTTTCTACCACAAACGCTCGATCCACCATCTTTTGGAAGCTTTCATACTCATTGGAGGACATTGCACACTGCATCTCTGCGGTAAGTCCTTCCACAAAACAATCTTGTTTCTGCTCATCAGTCTCTATGTCTCGTGGAGCATAACGGGATAGTTGAGTAAATTTAGTGAGGTATTCCCTCACCGTCATGTTTCCCTGCTGCAGTCCCAAAAACTCCTTCCTCTTGTTTTTGAGTTCACCTCTTGGGATGTAATGGTTGCGGAAGCTACGCTTGAACTCTTCCCAAGTGATGTTCTCAGGGTCATGGTGGGCGGCCACGTAGGCGGTCCACCAATTAGCAGCAGGTCCATGCAATTGATGAGAGGCAAATAGCACTCTCTCATACCCTTGGCATTGTATTATCCTCATCTTGCTTTCAATGGTCTTCAGCCAATCATCTGCCTCCAGAGGTTCAGCAGCACTTGCAAACTTTGGAGGTTGAGTTCCTAGAAACTCACTCAACCTTGGTTGGCGTGGTGCAGCTTGTGTAGGTGGAACTTGATGCAAGTTAGCCACCACTTGAGTCAAGTTCTGGATGAGCTGATTTTGATTCTCCAGCATTTGGTGGAGAGGATCAACTTCTTCACGGCGACCACCCCGGTCCTGGCATCCAGAAAGATGAGGGTTGCATGTCTCATCATTGTTGTTGGCGGGGTTGGCAGCACGTCCTTTTCCTCTTCCGGCCATCTGGCAGAATCAACCAATGTTAATTGGAAATCATTTAGTATCATCTTACTACTTTCATTTGTTTGTACTTTGAAGTGTTGAGGCTTTGTTATACTTTTACGAGGGTTCATATCTCACACCAAATAAATGCACTATTATTTCCTGTGGGTTCACACACCAATGCAAAACAATCTGAAAACGAGGCTGTGGACAATTGCTCATGGCTTCCACAACTCACGTCACACACCAAGCATTATCACACCATTAACTACGTAACGACTCGACTACTCGACCTCTTGCTAGCTAAGGGAAAGACTCTACACTACTCGTCCTCTTGAGCTGGCTCCTCGGGATCTTCCTCCTCATTTCGGCTACCTTCTGACTCTGCTTTGGGTGGGGAGGCTGCTGGTGGAGAAGTGCGACGACGCCTGATTGCTCGGCGATCCGGGGAGTCAGGAGTCCATGTATCATTCACGGCGACACACAGTTCATTCCCATCTCCTCTTTCCCTCGCCTTTAAGCAAGCTCGCAGCAACGCCTCCGTTTCCTTCAGGGTGTCTCGGACATCCTGAAGCTCTTGTTGACACTCCTGCAGTTGAGTGCTGAGCATAGCAGCATCCTCCAAGCACAAGTCCATGTGCTCATGGGAAGTCCCTTGCTGCACCGGTGGGTACTTGTACTCCGCGGTACCACTCTCACGTTGGAGGACATACATGTACTCAGTTTTGTCCAAGTGGCGACGATAGATGTGACTCCGGCAGGTGATGGCCTCCCAGGTGACATCTTTCTCCGCGTCAACCTGTGTTGCTCGACAAGCTGGAGAGTGGTGAATCTTAAGCAGCTGATTCTCGTGTATAATCCTCATCTCCGAACTCCATTCTTCCCTCTTCTCACGGATGGTCCTGGTGGAGTTATAGTGGATGATTAGCTTGCCCGTATTGCCTGCGGCTTCGAGCATACGTCGAAGACGGCGCAACAAGTCTCCTACTGCCAATCCGTAGGAAAGGTACGTCACGGGGCGACTCTCCTCTCTTTCGGCAAGGGCAACTACGGGAACTCTCCCTCCCGTGGACTTGCGAGCAGTGCGAATCATGCGAACCATCTAAAACAAAAAGAATTTAAAATTAGGTTAGATAAACTTTTTTAAACAAAAATCCCGTTTTGAATGAAAATTTGGGATAAGATGAAGAAAATGACTCCTTAAATAACACTCTTCAACCCACACCTTGGAAAATAGTTTTTAAGAAAATAGGGCCCTTAAATACGTCCATTTCTACCTAGGTCCACGTTCCTACGGGCAACCTTGGCTCTGATACCACCTCTGTCACACCTGGTTTTTCCGAAGAACAACCAAGTGAATATCACATGTATGCCAGGATCATTTTCTCATACATGGGATGACAAATAGTGAAGCATCATTTATTACAAGCCAGGTGTCGAATATATATAAGTCTTACATCGCAAATGTCTCGATGGACAATAATAAGTTCATCACAAGTAAATAAACTAGCAGCGGAATATTATTCTTTAGGGTTCCACCACAGGCGTTGCCCGGGGTCTCCATGAACCTAGAAACCTTCCTCGGGTCCAAAGTCTTGGTCATTATACACCACCTCATTGTCTTGACCTGAGCAGCAATATAAACCAACAAATATGCAAGGTTGAGTACCAAGGGTACTCAGCAAGTGTGGGAAAATTTATATCATGCATGGCTAGAACAAGGAGAGGTTGAACTCATGGTTAAAGCACTACGCAATTAATACCTATCACCTTATCTTATTAAGCACCTACATTACTACACAGGTGAAATGGTCCCAATCTCCCATCCCATCATCATAATCCAATAACCATAACATCATTTCCAATGTTAAGCTCCCCGCTTAACTTGATTTAATTTAATGTCCCTCCTAGGCTCTTGTATTGTTATAAACTTTACTCTTGTGCCGCTAGGGTGAGTTAGTTCCACCGTTCTGGTCGAACAATGGATGATTCCCTTATGTTTTGTCAGCCAACCCATACCCAAGATAATATATATCCCTTGTGAATCTATCACTATGAGGTTAGCAGTAAATACCACCCCAGTAATGTCTAGATTCACCTTGGGACACACTTGTCTTGTCCTTATTTCTCCACCTGGAGAGTTTACTGCTAGCATATAATTCATTTGTGTTGTTGCTAGATCATGCTTCTTAACAAACCCTTTTGCAATGAACGAGTGGGTAGCACCAGAATGAAACAGCAGGGTTGCAATATGTAAATTGGCAGGAAACTTACCAACTACCACGTCGGGTGCCTCTTGTGCTTCCTCCATAGTGACGTGGTTCACCCGTCCTCTCATCACATTCTGCTGTTGTGGCTGCGTGGGCTTCTTCTTTGGGCACTTATGGGCATAGTGCCCCACTTCACCACAGCTAAAACATTGCACCCCAACCTTGGATGCCAGGCCTTTGTGGTCTTGGGGTTGGTTCGGGGGTCCTTGCACTGCTGGTCGAGGTGGATATGCAGGGCGAGGCTGTTGTACGAACTGACGTTGTGGCTGTGCTGGTGCTGCCGGAGGCCTGTAGTTCGGGTTGTACCCTCTTGGTGCTGAGTAGGGTACCGCAGCACGGTTCGTCTGCCCTGCAGGTTGCTGCATCAGACGTGGGCGGGTGTTGCTCCCTGAGGCTTGATGTGACCACCCGGCCTTCCTCTTATTCTCAGTTTCCAAGGCCTTTAGCTTCCTTTCTACCACAAATGCTCTGTCCACCATCTTTTGGAAGCTTTCATACTCATTTGAGGACATTGCACACTGCATCTCTGCGGTAAGTCCCTCCACGAAACAATCTTGTTTCTGCTCATCAGTCTCTATGTCCCGTGGGGCATAACGGGATAGTTGAGTAAATTTAGTGAGGTATTCCCTCACCGTCATGTTTCCCTGCTGCAGTCCCAAAAACTCCTTCCTCTTGTTTTTGAGTTCACCTCTTGGGATGTAATGGTTGCGGAATCTACGCTTGAACTCTTCCCAAGTGATGTTCTCAGGGTCATGATGGGCAGCCACGTAGGCGGTCCACCAATCAGCAGCAGGTCCATGCAATTGATGAGAGGCAAACAGCACCCTCTCATACCCTTGGCACTGTATGATCCTCATCTTACTTTCAATGGTCTTCAGCCAATCATCTGCCTCCAGAGGTTCAGCAGCACTTGCGAACTTTGGAGGTTGAGTTCCTAGAAACTCACTCAACCTTGGTTGGCGTGGTGCAGCTTGTGTAGGTGGAACTTGATGCAAGTTGGCCACCACTTGAGTCAAGTTCTGGATGAGCTGATTTTGATTCTCCAGCATTTGGTGGAGGGGATCAACTCCTTCACGGCGACCACCCCGGTCCTGGCCTCCAGAAAGATGAGGGTTGCATGCCTCATCGTTGTTGTTGGCGGGGTTGGCAGCACGTCCTTTTCCTCTTCCGGCCATCTGGCAGAATCAACCAATGTTAATTTGAAAGCATGTAGTATCATCTTACTACTTTCATTTGTTTGTACTTTGAAGTGTTGAGGCTTTGTTATACTTTTCTGAGGGTTCATTTCTCACACAAAAATAAATGCAATATTATTTCACATGGATTCTCACACCAAAGCAAAACAATCTAAAGACGAGGCTGTGGACAATTGCTCATGGCTTCCACAACTCACATCACACACCAAGCATTAACACACCATTAACTTAACGTAACGACTCGACTATTTGACATCTTGCTAACTAAGGGAAGATCTCTACACTACTCGTTTTCTTGAGCTGGCTCCTCGGGATCTTCCTCATCATTTCGGCTGCCTTCTGACTCTGCTTTGGGTGGGGAGGCTGCTGGTGGAGAAGTGCGACGACGCCTTATTGCCCGACGATCTGGGGAGTCAGGAGTCCATGTATCATTCGCGGTGACACACAGTTCATTCCCATCTCCTCTTTCTCTCGCCCTCAGGCAGGCTCGCAGCAACGCCTCCGTTTCCTTCAGGGTGTCCCGAACATCCTGAAGCTCTTGCTGACACTCCTGCAGTCGAGTGCTAAGCATAGCAGCATCCTCCAAACACAAGTCCATGTGCTCATGGGAAGTCCCTTGCTGCACTGGCGGGTACTTATACTCCGTTGTACCACTCTCACGCTGGAGGACATACATGTACTCAGTCCTGTCCAGGTGGCGACGATAGATGTGACTCTGGCAGGTGATGGCCTCCCAGGTGACATCCTTCTCCGCATCGACCTGTGTCGCTCGACAGGCTGGAGAGTGGTGGATCTTAAGCAGCTGATTTTCGTGTATAATCCTCATCTCTGAACTCCATTCTTCCCTCTTTTCACGGATGGTCCTGGTGGAGTTATAGTGCATGATTAGCTTGCCCGTATTGCCGGCGGCTTCGAGCATACGTCGAAGACGGCGCAACAAGCCTCCTACTGCCAATCCGTAGGAAAGGTACGTCACCGGACGGCACTCCTCTCTCTCGGCAAGGGCAACTACGGGAACTCTCCCTCCTGTGGACTTGCGAGCGGTGCGAATCATGCGAACCATCTAAAAAAAAAGAATTTAAAATTTGGTTAGATAAACTCTCAAACAAAAATCCTATTTTGAATGAAAGTTGGGGTAAGATGAAGAAAGTGACTCATTAAATAACACTTTTCAACACACACCTTAAAAAATAGTTTTTAAGAAAGTAGGGCCCTTAAATACGTCCATTTCTACCTAGGTCCACGTTCCTACGGGCAACCTTGGCTCTGATACCACTTCTGTCACACCCGGTTTTTCCGAAGAACAACCAAGTGAATATCACATGTATGCGAGGATCATTTTCTCATACATGTGATGACAAATAGTGAAGCATCATTTATTACAAGCCAGGGGTCGAATATAAATAAGTCTTACATCGCAAATGTCTCGATGGACAATAATAAGTTCAAATAAACTAGCAGCGGAATAATTATTCTTGAGGGCTCCGTCACATGCGTTGCCCAGGGGTCTCCATGAACCTAGAAACCTTCTTCGGGTCCAAAGTCTTGGTCATTATACACCACCTCATTATCTTGACCTGAGCAGCAATATAAACCAACAAATATGCAAGGTTGAGTACCAATGGTACACAGCAAGTGTGGGAAAATTATATCATGCATGGCTAGAACAAGAAGAGGTTAAACTCATGGTTAAAGCACTACGCAATTAATACCTATCACCTTAGCTTATTAAGCACCTACATTACTACACAGGTGAAATGGTCCCAATCTCCCATCCCATCATCATAATCCAATGACCATAACATCATTTCCAATGTTAAGCTCCCCGCTTAACATCCACAACTTCCAAAACCATCAATCCTCTAATCATGAATAAGTCCAAGCCGCTCTTGACCGTGAGCACGGCTGTCATGACAGTTTTGACTCTGCAGAGTTTGTACCACTGTACCCACATGTAGTGATTTCATCCCCCGTTGCCGGGTGGACTAAAAGAACCTCCATTATGCCAGTGGCTACGATCCACATTCACACTTCCTAGGTGTGTAGCCAGGAGATCACTACGAAGCCTTTACAAAGGGATTCCCGACGAGCGTGGGCCCACTGAGGTTTCATCCCTAACAGCATACAAGAGGCTCCAACCCCGCTGCAGTGGCCCCCTCTTGAGCCTTGCGGTTCATATGGTAGTCCAGCTGACACCTAATCCCCGCACCATCCAACACACCCATACTACACCGGGGATACACCTAATTAATTGGCCAAGCTGCCCCATCTCAGCATGTGGTTGGCACGGTAAAGCCAGGTTACATGCTCCATGAACCGGTCCTTAGGATCCAGGCAAGTACTAAACACAAACCCGAGTCTCGTGCACCCAGTACCAACCAAAACATCCAACTTGCCT
Source organism: Neostapfia colusana (assembly GCA_030760725.1). Classification (NCBI taxonomy): domain Eukaryota; kingdom Viridiplantae; phylum Streptophyta; class Magnoliopsida; order Poales; family Poaceae; genus Neostapfia; species Neostapfia colusana. The sequence goes on along the minus strand of JASWHV010000012.1, from coordinate 14,441,003 downwards.
CGATCCCTACCTCTACATAACTCATAATATCTCATTCAAGAGTAAGGTAAATAAATTGATGATGTCATATCCCAATTTTCCCATTCTAAGCATGGCTAAGCATAAGCATGATAACAAATGACATGATAAAATAAATCCCAACCCAAGCTACAAGGAAACAAGATAATGCAATTCTAGGGAAACTTCCTAGCATGGGTTTCATATTTCAATTGACAATGCAAATAATTCTATCTAGACATCCTAGTATAGGATCAAAGTGGTCAAGGACACTTGCCTCCTTCTTGCTGCTCTTGAAATGGGTAGTCCTGGTCTTGGAAAGGAATAACTTGCTCTTGAGCAGGTTCTACATCATACCATCACACATAGCAAAAGAAAAACAACAATCCATAAGACATAGTTCACACTTCCACTTCATACAAACCACACATTCATATTTATGAAAGTCATTCACCCTTATATGTGTTGTGGTTACTCTATGTGTGTTGATTTGTGGCTTGCATGCACTTTTAATCATGTGTATATGATTCTTACTTTTGTGTTCACATTTATACTTCATACTATATATATGAGTTTCCAGTTTAAATAAATTTCTTATATTCAATTACTACACCTTTTAGCTTCCAAGTATGCATGAAATGTATTTTCCTTCTCCATATGTGCCTTCAGAATTTCTACCAACCCTAAACTGAATTCTTTGGATTTTAGAAACTCCATTTATCATTTACTAGTTGCTATATTTTCAGATTTATTTTCCTATGCATAATTGTGTACTTTATTATGAAATTAGTAATACAAATCATCTAAACAGAATAGGTTCTGGTCCTAAATAATTTAATAACACATTTTGACCTTTGCCTCTGATGTAAACTATTTCACAATTATTTTCCCTATTTTCTAAAACTATTCATTACTTAAAAATGTGTCCCTAAATGTGAATAATAAATTAAACAGATTCAACTCAGCCCAAAATATGTTTTTATCTCACTCCAATGTTTTCTAAATACTGAGAAAGTTTTTAAATTTAATTATGACAATATGTTTGTCCCACTTTTTAACTTTTAAATACTAGCCACATATTCAATTTCCTAATTTAAATACTAAACAGGGCTAAAAAGGTAAACTCACCCCATTACAGGGTCTATAATATTATTTTCAGAATTTCCAGGGGTCTAGCTACACTTATCAGAGGTGTTTTTCCTAATTTTTATTAAGTCCAGGGGCTAAAACTGATTTTTAAATGAATTTACATGATTTTCTGGAGTTCCAGGGGCTAGATCAGAAGTTTCCAGGGCTAGCTCTTATTTCCCGAGAACCCCAGGGGGTAGAACGTAAGATTTCCAATCTTTATAACGCGGGGCTGACGTAGACCGTCCGATTTTAAACCGACGACCGAGATTATAACATCGAACCGGTACGCGGGGTTTTAAACCCTACCGTGCGATTTAAAATAAACGGCGCACAAGCGGCCACATCGCTCTGATCGAACGCGAGCGGCACTGCCGGCGGCGCACGGCGGCGGGAAGCGGCGATCTCGCCGGAGACTTTCGGATCTTCGAGAATTCTTCCTAGAACTGTGATCTTATGGTATAGATCGGTAGAGGGGAGGTCAGGGATCTCACCTCGGGGGTTTTCTTGAGCTCGGAGGTCCTGGAAGGTGATTGGCGACGAGGTCCGAGGCAAAACCACGGCGAAGCTCGTCGGCGCTGTGTTTACACCGCAAGTCACCGAGTTTTATGCACCTGCAAGGTTCCCCGGAGGCGGTGGATCAAGACCAGCGAGTTAGATCGGAAATTCCGAGCTTAGATCGGCCAGAATTCGCCGGAGAAGTCTCGGTTCTCACCGGAGGAAAAATCGGCGATCGCGTGGGAAAAAGAGAACGAGGCCGGGGTTTTTATAGACGTGGGAGGGCGGCGGGGTGGTTTAGATCATGTCTGCGTCGCCTACGAACAGAATTCAGCGGGGATACGCCGAAATCCTGATCGGTTTTGATTCGGGTGCGAGGGAGTCCGGCGCGGCGCGAGGTAGACGACGATCGGGTGGGCCCCGCCTGTCAGTGTGAGGAAGCAGCGCGCGCGGCTGCGGGCTGGCGCGGGGGCTGGGTGGGCCGGCTGGTGGGTTTCGGCCCACTGGCCGGTTTTTTTCTGTTTTCTCTTTTTTCTTTTTTCTATTTCTTTTCTGATTTGAGTTTAATTTGAATTCCAGTTTGAATTTGAATTTTTGCAAAACATGCAACACATCCAAAAAATTTTAAATTCCCCTCTTAACATGATTTAGGGTTTTGAATCAAAATTTTGGGTGTTACATATTTTACTCCAATAAGATTAGGATTCTCCACCCCTCCCCCCTCGGCCACAGCCCCCATCCCCTTCCCCATCCCAAGTCGGCGACTTGGAAGCCCTAGCTCCAACTTGCCGAGTTGGACCCCCCCTCGCCGGAGTTCAGTCGCCGGCGAGCCCCGCCGGTGAGCCCCACCGACGAGCCCCGCCGTCGAGCCCCACCATCGAGCCCCGTCGTCGAGCCCCACCGGTGAGCCCCGTCGTCGAGCCCCGTCAAGCCTCGCCGTCGCCGGAAAAGAGCCGACGATCTGTCCTGCCCTAATCATCCATAGAAAAACTTCCCGCTGCTGCCATTGCTAGGAGGAAGGCCCTGCCACCAAAAGGAAGTGAGGTAGGTCTTCTTTACCCATCTTACGACGTCGTCGCTATTTCTTCGCATCTGTTTTCTTCTCCCCCTTCGAACAGAAACTTTTTCGTGCGGACAGATCACGTTTTTATCAGTTTTTGACGGTGGAATTGATCTAGATCTTGAGTCAAGATCATCACCACGTTCACATTTCATCCCAGCACCGTTGTTAATCATAAAACCCCATGAAAGCCCATTAAAACATGAAGAACACATACAAACTGATTTAATAAAACAGCACCATAGGATTTGCATCCATCTACTCCATTGCATCTTGAGTAAAGTTTGTGCATGATGTTTGATTGCTGTAAATTTTGTATGTGCATGGTCGTGAGTAGAAGGACAAGCTCAAGAAGCCATCTACGAGGAACTACAGCACCAAGTGTAACACCCCAAAACCTGTTAAAGAGGGGAATTTAAATTTTTTGGACGTATTGCATGTGGTGAAACAATTCAAATTCAAACTGAAACTCAAATTTGAATCAGAACAGAAAAGAAAAAGGAAAAAGAAAAAGAAAAACAGCCAGTGGGCCGAAACCCACCTCAGCCGGCCCAAAGCCCGCGACCGCTCCCCCCTCCCCCTCTCTCTGACGTGTGGGGCCCGCGTGTCATCTCCCTCCCCGCGCGCGTGCCCAACCGCCACGCTACTTCCGCGCCGATCGCCGCTGCCACGCCCGATTTTCTTGCTCCGGAGCCGCGATCTCCAGCCCATGCATTGCTGCACATATAAACCAACCCCCGCCGCCCTCCCTCGCCCATTTAAACGCCAAAATCCGCCCCTTTTTCCTCCCCGTTCTGCCCGCCTCAGTTCCCGGTGAGAACCGAAGCTCCCATCGCCTTTTTCCTTCGATCCTCGTACGGATTCTCTGATATAACGGGCTTGTTGTGTTCCACCGCCGACTGGGAGTCTTGCAGGTGAAGGAAACCCGGTGTTTTGCGCTCTAGACACAGCTCCGGTGAGCACCACCGCGTTTTCCCCTCGGACCTCGTCATCGACCGCCTTCCAGGGCCTCCGAGCTCAAGAAAAACCCCGAGGTGGGATCCCCTACCTCCCCTCTTCCATTCTATGTCAATAAATCCAAGTTTTAGGAAGTATAGACGAAAACCCGAAACACTCCGGCGAGATCGCCGCCTCCCTCCGCCGCGCGCCGCCGGGCAGCGCCGCCCGCACACGGCCAGGGCGACGTGGACCCCTGAGGCCCGTCCATTTTAAATTGTGCGGCCCCGAATAGATCTAACCCGTACCGTTTCACGTTATAATCTCAACCGTCTGTTTTAAATCCAACGGCCCACGTCAGCCCCACGTTATAAAGGCCGGGAATCTTACGCTTTACCCCCTGGGGATCTCAGAAAACACGAGCTAGCCCTGGAAACTTCTGATCTAGCCCCTAGACCTTCAGAAATTCATGTAAATTTATTTAAACATCAGTTTTAGCCCCTGGACTTAATAAAAATTAGGAAAACCTCTCTGTTTTGTGTAATTAGGCCCCTGAAAATTTAGGAAATAGTAAAATAGACCCTGCAGTAGGGTGGATTTGCCCTTTAGACCCTATAGGATATTAAATTCAGAAATTTGAACATATGAGTAGAATTTAAATTCAAATGGTGATGTAAACACATGTGCAAATACAAATGTAAATTTTCCTAGCACATGGAAAACATTTAGAATGAGTTGAGAACTGATTTTAGGCTGAAATGAAATCTGACTAAGTGCTGTTTACTTTTATTATTTCTGGAAATTCATTTTTAGGCTAGAAAATAATTCTGAAAATGGGTAAAATAAATTTAATTTGATCCCCATCAGAGAGGAAGTTCAAAGATATTTTATTGAACATTTTAGATCAGAACCTATTCTGTTTAGGTGATATGTCTTACTATTTTAATATTAAGTTCACTTTTAGGCATAGAAAATAAATCTGAAAATATAGGAAAATAGGTATGCATAATTATAAAATGTTAAATGAGGTCTCCAAATCCAAAAACTTCAAATTAAGATTTTGTAGAAGATCTGAAAACCTATTTGGAGTAGGAAATTATCTTTCATGCAAATTTTGTGGCTAAGAAGTGTATTAATTAAATAAAGAGAATTTGTTCAAATTGGAAATTTATATATAGTGCGCAATTAGAAATCTTAATACAAAAGTTAGAAATAATATATATGTTTAAAAGTGCATGTAGGCCTAAAAATCAACACATCTAGGGTAACCACAACACTTAAAAATGTGAATGACTTTCATATGTATGTATGTGTGGTTTGCATGAGTGGAAGTGTGGACTATGGCTTATGGAATGTTGTTTTCTTTTGCTATGTGTGTATTGGCATGAGTAGAACCAGCCCCAGAGCAGGTTCTCACCTTTCAAGATCGAGACTTTCCATTCTCAGAGCAGCAGGAAGAAGGCAAGTGTCCTTGACCACTTTGATCCTATACTAGGATGTGTAGTTAGAATTTAATTGCATTGTCAATTTGGAATATGATACCGAAACTAGGAAGTTTCACTAGATTTTCATTATCTTATTTCCTTGTAGCCTGGGTTGGGATTTATTTTATTATGTCATTTATTTATATACTTATGCTTAGCCATGCTTAGAATGGGATAGGTGGGATATGAGATCGTCATCTTATTTACCTTACTCTTGAATGAGATATTATGAGTTATGTAGAGGTAGGGATCGAGGCAAGTTGGATGATTTGGTTGGTGCTGTGTGCACGAGACTCGGGTTTGTGTTTAGTGCTCTCCTGGATCCTAAGGACCGGTTCATGGAGCATGTAACCTGGCTTTACCGTGCCAATCACATGCTGAGATGGGGCAGCTTGGCCAATTAATTAGGTGTATCTCCGGCATAGTATGGGTGTTTGGATGGTGCGGGGAATAGGTGTCAGCTGGACTACCATATGAACCGCAAGGCTCAAGAGGGGGTCACTGCAGTGGGGTTGGAGCCTCTTGTATGCTGTTAGGGGTGAAACCTCAGTGGGCCCACGCTCGTTGGAAATCCCTTTGTAAAGGCTTCGTAGTGATCTCCTGGCTACACACCTGGGAAGTGTGAACATGGTTCGCGGCCACTGGCATATTGGAGGTTCTTTTAGTCTACCCAGCAACGGGGGATGAAATCACTACATGTGGGTATAGTGGTGCAAACTCTGCAGAGTCAAAACTGTCATGACAGCCGTGCTCACGGTCAAGAGCGGCTTGAACTTATTCATGATTAGAGGATGATAAATTTAGAAGTTGAGGATGTTAAGCGGGGAGCTTAACACTGGAAATGTTGTTATGGTTACTTAATTTTGATGACAGGTTGGGAGATTGGGACCATTTCACCTATGTAGTAATGTAGGTGCTTTATAAGCTAAGGTGATAGGTATTATTACGTAGTGCTTTAACCAAGAGTTCAACCTCTCCTTGCTCTAGCCATGCATGACATAATTTTCCCACACTTGCTGAGTACCAACGGTACTCAAGCTTGCTTTTCTGTTGGTTTAAATTGCTACTCAGGCCAAGGGAATGACGTGGTGTTCAATGACCAAGACTTCGGACCCGAAGAAGGATTCTAGGTTCACGGAGTTCCCCCGGGCAACACCTATGACGGAGCCCACAAGATTTATATTCCGCTGCTGTTTTATTTCCATGTTATGAACATATTATCGTCCATCGAGACATTATGCTATGTAAGACTTATTTTATATTCGAACTCTTGGCTTGTAATAAATGATGCTTCACTATTTGTCATCACATGTATGAGAAAATGATCCTGGCATACATGTGATATTCACTCGGTTGCTCTTTGGAGAAACCGGGTGTGACACCAAGACTTCGAGACGCTCGAACAACAAGAACCACGGGAACAAGGCAAGTGTCCCTTGACCATATTGATCCCATGTTTTGAAACTGTTTTGTTTGCGAAAACGTGTACGCTTGAGCCAACTTTATGAGACACCCTTTTATAGGAGTTTACTAGTTTTGTTAACCATCGTTGTCGCTGGGAAAGTTGATGAGTCGGGTATGGTCGTTTTTTCCTTTTGCTTTGCTTAATCCATGGGATACAGGAAACTGAATTAAAACATGTCTAGCTACTGCACTCATATGAATAATGATGATGAGATCTTGATGATGATAATGAGCATAGAATTGGGGGAGATCTAGGCAAGCTTGGTTCGTGAATGTTGCTGGATGAGATGGTGGAACTTGCCGTAGATCTAAGGACCAGTTCATGCGAGAATATGCCAGGAAAACAGTGCCACCACAAGGCCAAGTATGGGTGCGGCTTAGCTGATTAATTAGGTGTAATTGCTAGCTTGTTATGGACCATGGATGGCACGGGGAATGGGAGTCGAGAGAGGACTGCCCTGGGAACTGCATGGCACAAGAGGAGGCCCGTGGGTGGGAGAATGGTGATTCGAGCCTGCCCGTGAAACCTCAGTGAGTCCATACATCTAGTAGCCCCTTTGTAAAGGCTATTTTGTGATCTCTTGGCCATACACCGACGGTTGTGTACTGGTACAATGGAGGTCCTGCAGTCGCCGACGGGTGACGAAATCACCAACTTGTGGGTAAAGTGGTGCCACCTCTGCAGAGTGTAAAACTATCATGATAGCCGTGCTTCCGGTCACAAGCACCTGGCCAACTTCCATGATTAGAGGGAAAACTTGGGATGGTTAGTCGATATGGTAATGGTATGGTCATTGGGATTGATTTTGGGACTGTTTTGAGTCATGATAATGAGTTTGGTTTCAGTTACATGAATATGAGATGGTTCTGAATATTTATGAGCATGAGATGAACTTGAGAAAGGTTAATGGCTGGATGAGACTTGATAAATGGTGAATTATGATGAAAGAATGTTGCTATTTACTTGGTTATGTTGGGATTAAACTCACCTAGAAATAGTTGCTGTTTTTACCATGTTTGTGAAATAAAATTTGCTTGCTGCAATGAGCCTTTTTATTCCATACCTTGTTGTAAGCTACATGTCATATTTTTCCCGCACTTGCTGAGTACGACATGTACTCACCCTTGCATTATCACATAAAAATCAGCAACAGGAGAAGAGTACTTCGAAGACCATGTGGAGTACTAGATGTGCGAACTACCGTCAACATGTCTGTGGAGTTGAAGTTGGAGCCTGCTGCCTTTATTGATATTCCGCTGTTGTTTAGAGTCTTCCGCTGCAAGAATAAGTTAGAGATTCATGAGTGAGACAATGAGTTGATGTAATAAAGTACTTCAACACTATTTATTCGTGGTTATATTCTGAATTCAGTTTGTGGATTACATGTGTATGTGTGATGAACATCCTAGGCACACATATGCATTAACTTGGTTCTGTTTTCGGAACTGGGTGTCACAATCAGGGAGAGGAAGCGAGAAGACGAAGTGCAAGGGATCAAACGAAGGAGAAAACTCCTACCAGCAGCAGGGGGTCTCGTTATTTGCCCTAGACCCTTCGAGAACCGCCAATCACGACGTGCCCGAAACAATGGCACCCGCATCGGTTGAACCATCAAGAGCTGAAGCGCTAGGCCCACTCGGTAGCCAGTGTGGGCAAAGGGCACCGCTGTTATGATGGGAAAAAGCGATTCCCCGATAAAGCCTAGCAAGAGGAAGAGCAGGGGTCGTGGAGAGAACCGACGCAAGTAATGCAGCAGTTGCACGAAAACGTGCGCCTCCCACGACCCTCCAGCAATGAAGAGGCGCCAGTCTGTGGCGGTAGAGAAGTCTCTTTGACCGAGAGCAAGCAACCTCTTCATCTCCCAGGTGCGGCCGCTCGCCCACTACGCAAAAGTCTCGCCTCCACTTCGATTTCCAAAATTGCAAGTTCAAAACCACCACGCGGGAGAGACGGGGGTACCACCTGTGGACTCAATACCTCCCCCAAGATGGGCCTGGGGCCACTATATGTACCCTACGAACCGGGTACCCTTGCGTAGTGGATAAAAAAACAGCCTGGGGCCCGCCTTTCTAGTTTAGGCTGGGCCCAACGTAAGCCACATGCCTTGAGCCCCACGGGCGGCCCTGAGGCTGCCACGTGCCCGGAACCTCCGAGCACACCCTCCGCCAGAGAGAGCTCCGGAGGTGCCATGTGTCCTACGGCTCCGGATCCAACCTCCAGCATGGGAGGGCTCTGGTGCTGCCACCTGGGCTACGGCTCCAGGTGTACATTCTCTCCAAGGAAGGTTCCGGATGTGCCACGTGTTCTACGGCACCGGGCTCAACCACCAGCATGGGAGGGCCCCAGTGCTGCCACGTGTCCAATGACTCCAGACCACCCGCTACTCCGTAAGGCGGCTCCGGAGGAGACGCGTGTCCCGAGGGCCAGCCGCCCGGATGCCACAACGACGAGCAACGGGCAGATGGCCAAGGAGTAAAGAGGAAGGTATGCTGTCAGGCCGAGCATTCAAGGCTCTCACCTTCCCCAGAAGCATGGCGCAAGGCGCACGCTTCCGTTTCCCGTCTACGCACTATTACGGTGAAAGACATAGCGGCGAGGCGTGACGGCACAACAGTGCCGCCCAACGGCACAGAGCTGCTTAGCAGAGCAAGGAGACGTGGCGACAAGACGGGAACTTCATCATCACCGGCCGTCCGGACAGAGGCGCCTGGCGTGACAGGCGGCACGCCTAACTCCATCGAAAGTGACAAAGCATATAGCTGTAGATGCCTATAGCTCATGTATAGGATGCAGAAAGCCGCAGGCCACCTTTCGGGTCCCGGTCCACCTTGTAACTGCCCCGGCCTTGGGCAATAAAAGGACCGGGGCGGCCTCCGGGAAAAGGGTTTGCATCCCAGCCAACTCATTCACTCACACGCGCAAGCAATACAACAAACACACCCGTGGACGTAGGGTATTACGCTCCGGTGATCCGAACCATGTAAATCCTCGTGTCCCTCTCACCATTGTGCTCCGACCTTCGAGATCCACTAGCCCTTCCGAGAAAAGAACATCCGCGGGCTGCTCAGGCAGACCAGGTGAAGTGTCGCAGAAAAACACTTCGAAAGCTATGAAAAAGATATTATGATCTGTGATGAAAGAAAACATTCAGTTGTGTAACCAATGGCAGGTGGGTAAATTTTTTCAACGGTTGGATAAGAAATCTAGGATATCTAGAATTAGAGGAGGTTTCAATTTGTACTAGGAAAATTTATAACTTTTTAAAAATATGTTTTGCGAGAAAACCAATTTGAATGAGATTTCAAATTATTATTAAGATTTCAAATTATTATTGAGATTTCAAAATCTTGATAATTAATATGATACATATATAGAGTTGAACCAAAGACCCTAAGTAGATAAATGATAATTCGTTACATGAGTATATTCCACGAGAATAAGGCATCTGGCTCTCCCCGGTTGTTGCATTAGCAAAAGGAAAAACTATTTTGTAGCCTTATGGTTGAAAGCGCGTATACATTGTATACCAGCCCCTCAAGTTGTTGGTTCTGTACCGTGGTATACAGTGCTAGCTCACTCCCACTACAAGAATCCGTAATATTTTCGTGTGCCAGAAGCACACGAAAATATACGAAAAGCCCACGAAAATAGTTATTTTCGTGGGCCTAGAGCTTATTTTCATGGGTCTCAGGCCCACAAAAATAACTTGTCGAAAATAACATTATTTTCGTGGGTGGCTCACGAAAATAAAACTATTTTCGTCGGCCGCTTCTGGCTCACGAAAATAACTATTTTCGTGGGCCAGTTTTTGGCCCACGAAAATACTGTCTCAGTATCAAAGTATTTTCATGGGTCAGCTTGTGGCCCACGAAAATACTGTCTCAGTATTTTCATGGGCCAGCTTGTAGCCCACGAAAATAGTGAGGCAGTATTTTCATGGGCTACAAATTGGCCCACGAAAATACTTGAAATTTTTGTGTAAAAAATATGCTCATTGTTTCATTTCGAGCACATAAATGAACAGAATAAACGAGCACAAAAAACCTGCTTATTATTCTGTAACCTCGGTGATTCCTTCAATGATAAAAGAAGGATAATATTATTTGAATAGAACACCTTATTAAATCAAGATATTCCAAGTCCTAATCCCCTAGACTCTTGTAGAGCAATTGGTGGCTAATACTTCTATTATCAAGCAAAATAATATTTATCTACTGGATGAGCGGCCAACCTATATAAAAACGGAATGCCTCTTCCATAAAAAAATAATGGGTGCCTCAGCTTCCAAGAGTATAAAGAAATGACAAATCATCAACCATTACTGGTTCAGCAAAGAAGGAATAATCACATTCTGTGAGTAGAGAGTAGGTGATTTTTTTCAAGTATTTTGGTGAGAAAGTACTGAATGAACTATTATAAAACTATTCTATAATTGAGAAGACATTGTAATTGAGATATGAAGACAGAAAAATATGTAAAACAATCCACACCTCTGTTTGGATCATTCCAGGTCGCTGTGACCTAAATTTTCTGATGGTTTCAGCAATATCTTCACCAGGTAAAATCTTCTCTATTGTATTGTGGATAGTGATATAAGCATCTGTTCTTCAAATGCCAACACTGCACGAGGAGAAGGCAACAGAATTGAGTTTTATAGAAGAACAGATGCACAAGAAGCAACGCTTTAACTAGAAACAAACCTGCAATGTGCAACTATTGGATGTTCTTGGAATGTAGTAGAATCTTTTAAGTATTTGTTGTACAGCAGCACTGTTATTTGATACTCCATGGTCACGCCATTCAGAGTGCTCAATGTGGAGAAGAGTGTGTACTCTGTCTGACTGCAATATGAACAATCAAAGCCAGGATACACTTCAGTAAACAATCCTTCACATTAACTTGCTACTATTTCGATACAATTATGTTACAAAGATGAGAGTAAAATAAATAGCATTAAAAAGTAGAAAAAGTAAAGAAATGAGAGGAAAAGTGAGAGCAACATAAAAAAAGTCATGTGAGATAATTAGGAGAGCTAACAAGCCTGCAGTATCTCAAGCAGCATTGTAAATATTGACATAACAAAATTAACATTTATATGGCTGCTTACATTGCATCTAACTCAGCGATGCCACATTATAAGCTGGCAAGAAAGAAATCTGAAAATGATATCTCAGCAAGACATAAAAACCTAACTCAACTGCACATAACCATGGGAATAATTTTGGAACTGGAGAGAGTATAAAGTTTAAGTAATTGCAACAGCATATACGGAAAAAAGTTTGTTGGCAAATAATCTCGACTTCAGTCTTCACCCAAAAATAAATAACTTGCATCAGAACTCTTTTTCAGTGAACATGCGCACAAGATATTGATATAATAATCAATACAATATCTATTGTACAAGTAACAATGAAGTTCAATCAATGACCTTCAATTCTTAAATGAACTGTGTATGCCATACTTCCAGCATATATTAAAAGTTAGGGTAAATCAAAGAGTAAAAAGAGATATGTCATTGTTCCACCTAAAGAATCCGATTGACGCAGAGTAACATTTGAAACGACACCATTTGCAGATAGGATGCATATTGCTCCTGGACCTTGTTGGGAGAAATATATAACCTTCATATTGACATCCTAGCAATGTGTAAAAGCAACTATTTATATCAAGCTATCAATATCAATATGTAAAAACAACTTTATCTATTTTTCTCCTAAAGACTGTGCTTCCTAGAGCCACCAACTGACCTAATATCACTATCAGCCATAGTAAACTGTCCAACCACCTAATAAACTCGTCCGGAACCGACGCCGAGATCGACCTTACCTTCAGCGGCCGCAGCAGGCTACCGTCCGGCCGGTACTTCCTCGGCCTCCCCCTCTCCCTCTTCCCCTCTCCCTTTCCAGCTCCTGCTAGTAACAACTTTGTACAACCTTTGCATTTATCCTCGTAGGAGCTCGGGCGAGGGGAAGGAGCCAAGCAAGCGGTCGGGTGGTGGCACAACCACCGGTGCGGCGGCTCGGTGCTCCAAGCCGGCCGGCGGCGCGATGCTCGGGGCCGGATGGCGGCGATGAGCAAGGGGCGGGTGGCAGCGCGACGCAAGGTGGCGGGAGCGGTGCGGCGGCGGCGGCGGGGCCGAGAGGAGCCCGCGGCGGCCTCCGGTCGAGTCGGGCGCGTCTGAAGAAAACTGCACCCAGGAAGGGAATCGGGGCCAATGCATAGTCCACTTAATTTCGTGGGCCGAGATGCATACCCACGAAATTATATGTTATTTTCATGTGCTTCCTCGTGGCCCACGAAATAAGTTTGTATTTTCGTGTGCTTAATTGTTGGCCCACGAAATTAGAAATTAGATTGAATTTTCGTGTGCTTGTTTCTTGGCCGACGAAATTAGACTGTATTTTTGTGTGCTCCTTTCTGGCCCACGAAAATATATTTTATTATCGTAAGCTGAGTCCCGGCTCACGAAATTATGTTTATTTTTGTGAGGGCCCACGAAATTACTTTAGGCCGACGAAAATAATGTGTTTTCCTGTAGTGTCCATTAATTCAAACCTTGATCACGTCAAAAGGCTACTAAAATCCCTACTCAAATTAGTGGAGTTTATCAAATCACTCCACGACTCGATATGCATTAAGTTTCGTCCAACAGCTCCAAAACGTTTTCACACACAGAAGTGTGAACGAAAAGATGCACGTCATATCAACACCTGTTGCCGCTGTCTTGCATTGTGTCGCCATTCATACGTATAGTCGGTGCTAAAAGATCGCCAGTTTTACCTTATCTGGAAAGTTGAAAACGTTCGTGCATGCTTTCCTCCCTTCATTTTCCAACTTTGTCCAGCTAAAAATCCAATATTCAAAAGTCAACAAGAAGCTACAGAGGATGAGATATAATGTGGAGATTATTGTTGGTATAACAATATTTCACATGACACAAAACACTGTTAAAGATATTGTACTCAGGATTAGCTAGGCTAACAGATCGTCCTGATCTCCTGTTGAACCCTAACTTGTACATGTTACGACCTTTTTCGTCCATATAAGCACCGACACCCAGGCAATTTGCCATGAGGTGATTCTGCTATTCTACATGGTATCGAGCCAAATTCCCGATCCCCATTTCCCTTCCGCCCCTTCCGCAGCCTCCTGTGTGCAACACGTGGCCACCCAACTCTAGCCTTAGCGGCACACAGGAAAAAAAATCAGTACATAAAAAATTACGGAGTCACCTACAAACACGAATTTTTTGCAATTTTGATGAACAAAAGATCTAATTGGGTTGGACTCTTCTCCGGACCCTGTGCAAGCGGAAGCTACATGCAACAGGCTGTTTTTTTTTATGAATAAATTCGAACTATTTTGAGAATAATTAGCATGGTTTTAAAATAAAATATTTTCAACCTACTAAATATCATGGTTGCATATACAAACAATGCAATTTGAATTAATTTGAGGTAGTCAGTGATAAAATTTTACTGATATTTATTATTTATGGACCTCACATGATTTTCATATATTCGGTGAAATTTCGCCCAAAGTTTTTTCCTAGCCACCGCCTCCTTGCGGCCTCTGCCGCCCACAGTTGTGATCGTGTCGATCAATTGCTCCAGCTCTTCATCCTCCTCAACCAACAACTCCGTCTCCACCCCGACCGTCGTCCTAAACCCCTTCTGCACGTTCCGATCAAGCTGGAGCTCCTCCGCCCAAACTTCACCAAGTGGTCCACGTTCTTCCTTCCCGTGTGCGGCAAATTTCGGCTCATGCTGCACATCGATGGCACGGTGCCATCCCAGCCAAATGATGGCAAATTGCGCCATCAAGAGTTTTTTAACGTAACATGATAAATGCAAGTACACATAGCAGACTTCTACGAATTTACTGGTCTAAAAAAGGATATTTTGATACATCATTCAGCTTGAATAATGTTAAATGAGTTTTGTTCTCAGATCGTCAACTATCCTATTTTGCTATAATTTCTATTTGTTAGCATAGTTGTTTGTTATCCCGCTACAAACGTATGTTGGACAATCGTACAGAAATGGGTGTGAACTTGCTGTGTATAAACCTTACCTAGTATAGAGGCAAGCATATTAGAGCCGAGTAGCACCATAACGGGTATGTTTCACTATTACAGAAACATTCATTTATACTGGTTTATAACCGAGTTTTAATACCAGTTCTAATTACAAACCGGTATTTATAAGTCGATTATCAGAAGTTGTTCTAGTTACAAATCAGTACTGATAAGTCGACTTTCCCAAATCAGTTTATTTTATAAATCAGTACTTATTAGTCGATTATCACAACCAGTTCATATTCCAAACCGGTACTCACAATTCAACCTTTCCAAACCCGTTCATATTACAAACTGGTACTAATATATAGAATTTCTCAAACCGGTTCATTTTTTTAACTTGTACTGATTAATCGATTATCAAAAGTGGTTGTTATTTTGAACCGATACTGATAAGTTAGCCTTTCCAAACTGGTTCCATTTAGGAACCAGTGCTCATAAGTCGGCTATCAGAAGGAAGTTCAAATTTTGTACCGGTACTGATAAGTTGATTCTTCGAACCAATTTATGTTGCAAACCGGTACTGATTATTGATTATCAAAATTGATTCTGGTTACAAGACGATATGGATAGGTACTATCCGAACCAA
This sequence comes from Neostapfia colusana, assembly GCA_030760725.1. Lineage (NCBI taxonomy): Eukaryota > Viridiplantae > Streptophyta > Magnoliopsida > Poales > Poaceae > Neostapfia > Neostapfia colusana. Next base: position 14,425,769 of record JASWHV010000012.1, on the reverse strand, counting down.
TTTCAGTTATGAAACGATACAAATAAGTATTCGAGGCAAAAAATAAATTCAATTTCATATAAACATCACATAGAAATCAGAACATATAAACAACAACTACAAACAAAGCAATAAAATTAAAACATATAATTGTAAAATAACTAATTCTTGAAAAATAACTGTTGCTTCTGAATCGTAATTGTAACTGCTTTGTTTTATATAGCACTAACAATTCATTTTCGTTGATCATACCTTCTCTACAATTAAAACTTTTAAGAGCTGCTTTATATATAAATGATCTATCATATCGGTTTGCATTTATTTTAACTGTTAATAGCATTCATGTCATGATATACAAAAAACTAGCATAATAAAATTATGTATGAAAATCAATTAACAATGTGATATGTCCATACACATAATAAAAAAACAAGATGCTCATATATCGTACAATGACTCATAATAATGTCTAAGCAAACTGATAAGGAGAGTACCAAGTCATATAGTACAATCAACACCTCTTAGGCTCACAATTCAATAAATAGGGTTCAAACAAAATAACAATTCTATTACTAAAACTCCAAGCATGCTTAACAAAAACTTCCATGATCAGAGTCTCCATGAGTCGACTGCCAAGTCTCAAACTTCCATGATCACCTACAAAAGGAGAAATGCCACTAAAAAAACAAATGTTGTATAGTTTATAATTATCCTGGTGAGATATATTCATATAGTTACCCTCAATTTTCATTCATATAACAATAATGTCCTGTGGCACTGGGTTTGCAGCCTGATCTCATTAGGCCAGACACCCCAACCCTGATAGTTGACCTGTAAGTTCTACTAAGCCCCTACCTCTTGTTGTTCTATCAGGGCATCCTAATAGGGACCCCCTTGCCCCGTAGGAATAATATTTGGTGGGATGGGGGAGAGGACGTGGATTGTCGTCTGTCAGTGGGCCATCTTCCGTTGGCATGAATGCTTTCGGATGATCCTAATTAAGAATTGCATTGGACAGCTCCAATATGAGGCGATATCATGCCTCGTCCACATTCTAATCACCAAGTTGCGTGGTAGTGTCGCGGCTCATTAAATAAACACTTGCACAAAACCAATCCGAGTGCGTTGTGATTGTTATACCAATGGATCAACTTTCCAAATGATAAAACTGCTAAGTTAATGTTCTCCAATGTTTTGTAGTCTAGCGGAAAGTCTAGTATCATAATGGAACCCACACGAGAAAAGATTATATCCCTTCCGTTGACGCCATAATCATGTCCCACAAAGCTAACCCTGATCCCAACAATCTCTATTGCGTCCATAAAAAGAAGATTGTCTCTTTGGAAACTATTATCAAGCTCGAAAAGTGTTATTCCTAGTGGTGTAAGGCAAGGAGATCGGACTTTCAAGTTGAGTTCATCTAGCAAATGTTGACGAACCTTTGGCATGATAAAGTTGTAATCAATTTGATCCAGAATCTCATCAGCATCCACTGCTATGATGTACTCCTCATTAGACATTATGGTCTTTTCTGACTCTATTCTACCTACCATCTTTAATGTTGAACTGGACATGAGGGATGAAGAAGCAAGTAGGATCCATGAGAAAGTTGACCATTGAATCGTGGGAGTAAGCAAGAGAGAATCTTTTGTCTAGTTGAGAGCAAGGAGGGTGAAAGGAAGAACTGATCAACACCGTGATGCAGAAGGCAAACCACTTCGCAAGTGCACTTATTGTCTTTAAGATCCATTGTATAATTGTCAATGTATAACTGAGCTTATATTGTCTGCAAGACATATCTCTGTTTGTTCATAAATGGAACGGATACAGAAACTAATTATCTGTATAGGTTCACAACTAGAACCGATCCATAAATCTGCTGAGGTATCAGTACCCGTTCCAGTGATGAGCTGGTGCACATAAGATATTATCTGTACCGGTTCGTATCTGGAACTGATACAAAAAGTATACTTAGATATCAGTATCGTGTCCAGTTAAGAACTGATACTAATATCAACTATCTGCATCGGTTCTTCTTGTCTCAGAGGCCGATGCGGCCGCGGATATTAGAAACTGGTAATGATAATGTTTCTAAACCGGTTCTTGTTTAACCCTGTTCTGACGGAGCGGTACAATGATTGTTTCCGTTGTAGTGTTCCTCCGGGCACCTATTTTTTGTGTGATTTGCTTATTGGGTGTGTTAGGGACGTCCGATAACAAACACGGTACAGCACTACAGGAAAATGAGTTATTTTCCTGAGCCCAGTTTATTTTCGTGGGCACTCACGAAAATAAGTTTATTTTTGTGTGCTGTTTCCTAGCTCTCAAAAATAAACATTATTTTCGTGGGTTTCAACCAGGGCACATGAAATTAAGTCTATTTTCGTGGGTTCCGACACTAGCATACGAAATTAGATGTATTTTCGTGGGTTTTGATGAGGCACACGAAAATAAATAATCCTACTTTCGTGGGTTTGTACCGTGGCTCACGAAGACAACCCTAATTTCGTGGGTTCCCTTCCGGCTCACAAAATTAACGCCACTTTCATGGGTTTCTCACCCGGCACACAAAAATAAAGGACACTACTTTTCGTGGGTTCTGCACCGGGCTCACGAAATTACGTCCACTTTCGTGGGTTTCAACGCGGCACACGAAAATATAGGTAATAAAGCTGTCGGGAGCTCGGTTTCTTCCCCACACCACCGCTCCTCGACCGAATACCGTGGCACGCTCCCGCCTTTCGTCGCTCCGCCGCGGCGCCACAGCTCCCCCGCCACGCCGACCGTCCTTGGACCTCCCTCCGTTGCGCCGTCGCTCCAACCACCGCAGCCCCGCCATGCCAGACGCTCCTCCGCCACGCTGCCGCTCGGAATCACCCCTCCCCCGCCGCGCCGGCCGTGCTAGGGCCCTCCTCCGTGGCAGTATTCTCGTCGGGCACATCTTGGCTCACGAATATGTTTTTGCGGGTCCTTTTTGACCGACGAAAATAGCTTTATTTTCGTGGGCCGCCGACAAAATTATATTTGTTTTCGACTAGACATTTTCTTGGGCCTTTGTCCTTATTTTCGTGGGTTTTATGCTTATTTTTATGGGTATATGGCCACAAAAATATTGTCATTTTCCTGTAGTGCACCTTAAGGCTGTAGACAATTTGAGCCGCTCGATCTTAATTTAATGGTTGTGGAAGCAAATGAAACAACAAATTAACTGCTTCCAAATAAAAAAGTTCACGCGCACAGATACGTTTCCTCTATTTTTTAATTTGGATTTTTAAGGCTGCATGGGAATTGAGTAAGATGCATCAATAAATTGCTCTTTAGAAGAGGCACATGAAAAAAACAAATTTATGCACATCAGAATGTCTTGATATTTTTTTACCCTTTCCTCAAGTTTAAAAGTAAATAAAGTTTTTTCCACTCTTATGGGTTATGGCTTACGGATTAATGTGCCGCAGACGCTATCCATGAGCTATATGTTCCACAACTTGATTCCACTATGTTGTGGGGACCACCCCGTGGCTCACCCACTCCGGGATCGCAGAGGGTGGTACCATGCGATGCGTCACCCAACAGCACAGGAAAAGAATATGAACAATATACAAACTTTTATTTGACATAAACTAGCGGAAGTCTTTTTACAAAACTTGATTATACAATGGAAGTCTTATACATAGCTAGTCTCCAATCCTATCTACGCAAAAGTACAGCCGTCCAGCCCGGGGATGCTACACACTAGCAGCATAGAACCGGAGATCACGGTGGCGTGCAGGGCTCCAGCTCGGCCCTGTATCCCGACGGGGGCATCGCCTCAGACTCGGAACCTTCCTCATAACTCTCACCTGCACACAGCTCAAATATTGCAACCGTCAGCACGATGGCTCAGCAAGGCTTAACCGAGAACCCTAGTCATGGAACTCTACATGCAGGGATGTGTAACATAGGAAAAAGTCTTTGCAATAAAGACACGCCTACATATTGATCCTTACTTTTAGTTTTATAGCAACAGTTTCGTGTGCCTTAGGCAGCCCTCACATCGGAAGTCCACAATCAAACCAGAAACGCTTTCCTCCAATGTGGTGATGTCCCAAAGTGGAAGATAAACTTAATTAGCCCTACATCTACATCATACAAGGTTTCAAGACATTAATAGTTCAATGCAGCATATTCATCTGGCTTATTTCACTTCTTACTACATCACAGCGCAGTGAACAAGCGGTACTCAAATAACCGCAAGGGACGGTGATTGCAATCAGGAGACACCCGGATAACACGTCACATACACCCACTTTCAGGAGTGTGGTGCTTCACACCTTCCTACTCTGTTGTATGCAGCAACCTTTCAAAGGCAACCAAAATGCCGAACCAGTCCATCCGTAACGGGCAGGAGGTCCCCACATGGAGTGTGTCTGTGCCCACCGGCAGATTTACACCTTGCTACCCTCAACACACTCCTATAAAACGGTTGGGTAAGCCTCAGCACCCAAGTTAAACCAATTACATCAGTTTCCTGGTTCCCATATGCCAGTATGCATCCGGTACTGTTCGATACTTGTCCAGCAGGGCCGCACACGGCTCGGCCCTCAAACGACACCAACGGGGCTACGCACGTGAGACCTCCGCTCACTGCATCCTATCCCCCCTGCTGGGTCTCAATTTCATATTCTTAAGCCATTTTCTACCTCTTTCCATACCGTGTGAATAAATTCCTATCTTGCGAGTAGATTCCAACCACTCGACTTCTACCAAGATCCTAAGAACATTAGCATGGCATTCTCTACTCGTCGAGTTTGTAACTACCCAACCCTCCATAGGATTTAAAGTTTATGCAAGTGAGGTTTCAATCACCCTAACTCTAATGCAAGCATTTCACCCGAAACATAAGTGATACAAATGGAAACTTTGTAAAAGTACTTAAATGCAAACCAAGTCTTTCCTGGTTGCGAGTTAAATGGAATGTCAGCGTCTGGTGGGAGGACGTCCAACGGCTCCGGTGTATCCTCAACTTCGGTCACTATATGAAATGTAACAAAATATATGCGTAAGTGCTAAGGGAGTATAAGAAGTAAACTTCTATTCATAGCTACTGCTATTTAGGTTCCTTAATTGGCTTTGGGATTTTTCCTGTGGATACTATACTCTCTAAGGATGATCTGAGCAAAATTCGGAGAAATTTCATTGAACCTTGTGGTCTCCAAAATTCCCACAAGTACAAGGCCTCTCTGAATTTTGAGCCCAAATCTGGAGTTTTAACATGTATAAAAGTGGAAGATCTAATTAGGGTAAGTCTCCATGGTTCTAACAAAATTTGTTTCACCATTTTTGGAGCTACCAACAGAGAGATATGAATTTTTGAAGTTGATAAGAAATGCTAAAAATGTCTCTATTTATTTTCCCATTTTTCAGAGACATAAAGGATTGACACCACATTTGGCCAAGCAAATGAGGTCCAATGCCTCTGAAATTCTACTGGAGTTCAACGATTTTTGGAAAAATGTCCTGCCCAAATTTGGGAATTTTTCAATAAATAGAATCCTGAGAAAATTCCTACAAGATTTTCTTTAAATGAATTAATGAGCCAAATCCAGAGACTTTCATAACCATTGGCCTGCATCCGTGGATATTACTCTCTGAGAGGAATCCAACAAAATTTGTTTGACAATTTTTGGACATTCCTACACAAAGTTATGGCTCTTCAAAGTTTGAACTGGAATAGGAAAATCTGGAAATGTTTAAATGTTGTGGCGGGCCCCACATTTCAGCATCCTCTTCCACCTCGCGCCAAACAGAGGACCCGGCAGCGCCCTCCAGCGAGTGTAGACGGAACGGCATTCCCGGCCTCCTCCCGGGCCAAATCTCGCCGCCCCCCCCCCCCATTTTTCAACCCGCTGAGCACGATGGTGGTGTCGCCGACGGCCGAAACTCGCCGGAAATACGCGCGCACCGGTGACAGCAAGGGTTAGAACTCCGGCAAGGTCGGGATGCTTCATTCCTCCACCAAACGATTGGCTCTCGGTCTCTAGAGCACCAGTGGGAGATGTAGGAGCTAGGCATGGCAACCAAATCCGCCGGGGAGCCCCCAAACCCATCGGCACCGTGCGCCCGAAGTGGTCCGAAGTTTTTCCCGCGGCAAGAACGTGGAATTCTCGCTCTACACTTAATTTCCCGGCCTAGAACCGAGGGAGGAAGGGCGCTAGCTAGTTTAGAACCTGTATGCGAAGTTTGAACCACTCACAACACGAATTGAAGATGAATTTTGCAACTCTTTACCTCGGGGTCGAGTTGCGCTTTCCGGGGGAAATTTCCAAATTCTCCTCCGAGGAGTCAGGGCTTGGGCTGAGTTTTTCGGGTGAGCAACTCCGGTCGTAGGTACACCAATGGGCTGGATCGCTTGAGCATGAGCTTCTCCGGTTTGAGCTGTCCACGGAGACACAACTTGGTTCTTCGGTGTTTACTCAGGAGCTGCAGCAACTTTGCTGTTTTCCGGTGCAAACGAGCTCGGAACCGTGGGGAGGAGTTGCTAGCCGGATAGAGCACTCATGGACGAAGATTTTTGCCGTGGGGAGCTTGAGCAACCGAGCTCGGGTTGCTGTGGTTGATTGGGGAGGAACTGAGCGGCTGGTTCGTCACGAGGCAAACAACCGAGATGTGAGAGCAAGCTGGGGAAGGCGAAATGGCTCTGTGGCACTCGTGGCGTGGTGATCAGGACGAGCACCGGTTGAGCAAGCAGGAGGTGGCGCCAGAGAACTTCAGCCGAGGTCGGCTCCGGCGGCTGCTGCGCGCGTGCTCACCAGAGAGACCAAAAACATAGTCAGTTGTATTGGATGTGTGGCTGACATGTGGGTCCCACCCCCCCTCATTTCTTAATCAAATTTTTCCCACTGCTACTCAAAATTAAAGGCTTTGCTTCACCTCAAAGTTATGGTTTGAAAATTTGAATTCCCATTCATTTGAATTCTAGTGTGGAATTTGAATTGAGTTTGGTTAATTGAATTTGAAATGGAATTTGAATTATTCATTTGCATTGTTCCTAAAGCATAGCAAACCAACTCCAACATTTCTGAATTTTGGCATGGCTGCTAATTCAAATGTGAACACATTTGCGGAACCAAATTTGCAAATTGAAGAGTTGGGATTTGAAACTGAAATTTTAATTCAGATTAGAGGGTTTCCTCTTTTAATCCCAAACAAATATTAGAACCCCTCCAAATGAGCTGAAATTTGGAAGGTTAAATATTTGAAATATGAAGACCCAAGTTATGAATTTAGATCTCCATGTTGGAAGTTTTTGGGAGGTTTGAATCATCACTTTGAACTCACACAGTTATAATTCAAAGTTTTAATTCTCCTCATTTTTCCTAAGTGTAAATGTTGAAATTCTTGCTACCACTTTTCGGTGATTTTACATCCCTCCCCCTTAAAAAGAATCTCATCCCGAGATTCCAAAAGAAAACCAAAGTGGGGAAGCTTTATCGGGTATATGATGATAGCAAGTCCGGATAATTTGTTCGTAGGTAGTCCTCGCTTTCCCATGTTGCCTCATCAGCGGTATGGTTACTTCACAAGACCTTGTAAAATCATAAAGTCCGGTTTCTTGTGGCGCGAGTCTTTCATCGATAATCCGGATCGGATACTCCATGTATGTGAGGTCCGGTTGAAGAACTTCTATGTCTTCAGTACGGATTTCAGCCGAGGGTTTGAGGCACTTCCTCGGATGAGAGATATGGAAGATGTTGTGAATTCCTACGAGCGACGCTGGTAACTCCAAGCGATAGGCCATGGGTACGCATTTTTCAATGACAGCGAACGGACCAATGAATCATGGTGCAAGTTTGCCCTTCACTCCGAAACGATGAACTTCCTTCATCAGAGACACACTGACATAAACATGGTCCCCGATGTCGAAATGAAGAGAACGACGTCTTTTATCCGCATAGCTCTTCTGACGAGATTGAGCAGCCTTGAGGTTGGCTTGTATTACTCGCACTCGTTCTTCAGCCTCATTCACAAGTTCAATGCCGTAGATAACTCGCTCGCCGGACTCGCACCAGTTGAGTGGTGCGCGACATTTCCGGCCATAGAGAGCTTCATATGGCACCATCTTGATGCTAGCTTGATAGCCATTGTTGTAAGACACCTCCGCCAACGGCAAATGATCGTCCCAATTTTTGCCAAGGTGGATGGCACAAGCGCATAGCATGTCTTCAAGCACTTGATTCACCCGTTCGGTTTGACAATCCGTCTGCGGGTGATACGCGGAGCTTCGGATCAGTTTGGTCCCCAATGATGCGTGCAGCTGTTCCTAAAATCGAGCGACGAACAGCGCACCGTGATCTAAAATAGTGGAGCGGGGAACACCGTGCAAGCACAAGATCCTTGCGATATACAACTCCGCATATTGCTTGCACTACAGGGATTCGAGAAACTTACAATGGCTCAGGTCGTCGTAATTAACTGGTAAACCGTCGTAAGTTAGCTACTTACGACGGTATTTCTTTACTTACGACGGTATACAGCCGAGGTAATTACCCGATCGTAAATAACGTAACTTACGACGGCTACCGTCGTAAATAACTTAACTTACGACGGCGTCACGCATCCGTCGTAAGTAACGGCCCAGGCCACGTGGTGGCCCAAGGCACGTTACTTACAACGGTTCTGGTGACCGTCGTAAGTAACAGAGGCTAACTTACGACGGTCACCAGAACCGTCGTAAGTAACAAAGGCTAACTTACGACGGTCACCAGAACCGTCGTAAGTAACAAAGGCTAACTTACGACGGCTTCTGGGCAGTAGTCGTCGTAAGTTATGTTTGTAATTTTTTTAAAAAAATAGAAACGCACTAACCTGGCTCGATGGCCAGCTCACAGAACAAACAGTTATGAGTAAACAGTCATAAAATAGTTCATATGCATCACACACAACACAAATTACAAACGGGCTACACACTACCCTCTCGACTACCTCCGGAGCCGAAGATATCATCTCCACGCGTCTCTCTTGGAACCGGTAGCTGTGGCGATGGAGTAGAGGCCTCCGTCGCTGAACCCTACAAAACACATGAGTAGTTATGAAGGTTTGGATTCAGATATCAATGTCTTTCTCTTTTTTCTCACTCTCTTCCTCTCTCTGTACTATTCTTCCCCTCTTTATGTTATTCTCACTCACACCCTCTCTCGCACTCTCTCTCTCTCTATTGCAACACTCCATCTCTCCATCTCACTCTCTCTCGCACTCCCTCTCTCCCTTCTGTACCACTCTACATCTCCCTCTCTCCTTATGTTAGATGAAAAATACAATTTTAAAGAGTTTATTACCTGTACCGGAGGCACCTGGGCTGCGGGCTCCTGTGACGGGGTCACCTGTGACGGCTGCCACGCAGGAATCGTGATTTGTTGGCCATTCTGTCGAGCTAAGGCCTATAACTGGAAAATATTAGAACATATGTATTACTGAAATGTTATGAAAGTGAACTACAGTAATTGAAATTACTTACCTAGACCGCTGCCTGTATTTGGGCCATGTAGTTAGCTTGGTACCCCTGGATGGCCCTCGTCCTGTCAAGCTCCTCCTGGGTCTGCGTCAGCCTCTCCTACATGGCACGGAACTTCATGTCCCTCCGCGAGAGACGGCCACTCGACGGACCAACCGACGAAGCCTGCGTCGATGAAGTGCCTCTCGCAGGTCGCGCCGACCTCGAGTCGACAACTCCATCGAAAATGGCAAACCTACAAAAGAAAGAAAAATAATAAGTAAAAGAAGGAAGATTGGAAAACCTAAATCAAAGAAACCAACTCACCGGCCATGGGCCTTCCCGCCGCCGCTTGCATACACGGCTTGAGGGTCGATTGGCGCGTTTTCCCAATCGTACCCTTCACCGTGTATTTCGATGACTTCCTGCCCATACTTTTCCTAAAAAATATAGAAATGGTTTTAGTGTATCAATAATAATATTAGTTATAATTAAATTGAATAATTCTATAAACTTACCAATCGATCGGTCGCGACCTGACTGCACTGCCGGGGCTGTGACGGGTCACTTCCCCTGTGACCACTCTTCCAAACCTCGATCGCGCTAGGCTCCTGGCCGGTCTCTCGCTCCTGTAGATGCGTGTTAGTAGGATAAATATGTTATGAACACATAAAGAACTTATAATACACTTACCATGCGTTTAGCCAAACGCAAATGACCATCGGCACCATAGGTGTGCTTCCCGTTAGACCCTCTGCATCTTCGAGCCCTCATGGACTTAGCTTTGAAGTCATCGCTAGCTCAATACCGACAGAGAGCTCGGTATGCGTCGGGTTGACCCTCTAACCAGGAAATACTAACCTGCACATATTTAGTATATCATTAACTGCTAACATAAGTAACTATTGAGTTTTTTTAACAATTAGAACTTACCTCTGCGTATTGATTCTCGGTCAAGTACGTGTCGGAGTCCCTTCTAAAGGGACCCTGTTCCTGCTGCTGCTGATGTCGTTTCTGGTAGTCGTTAACGGCCTGTAGGCGGGCGTACGACAACGCTTGCGTCTCGAGCTTCCGAGCGTTTGTGTGGAACACGAGTGTCGCGTGCTCCATCATGCTCTCGCTCGTTTCCTCTAACTGGTACCTCAGCTTTAAGAAAACAAACATTTAATCAATATGCATTAACAATTTAAATGAGTTGAAGAATGTAAACATTTAAACTTACCATAAAATCGTTCCACACGACCCCCTGAAGAGTGTCGTGCACCTCGTGCGAGACACGAGCGTAGTCGTCCCAGGACAAAGCAGGGACACCATCAATGACACCGGGATAGTGCAAATGTACTAAAGCCCCGATGACACGGTTAACCTGCATGTGGTGTCCCTGGCCCGTGAACGAACAGTCGTACCAAATGTTCAAAATTTGTTATCTCAGTAAGTATCTGTAGACATCATGAAATATGTACCAAGTATATGATTTTTTTACCTGTCTCCAACTGGACGAATAGTGACCCGCTCACGAGGAACAGAAGGAGGAGCCGCAAAGTAGGTCCTCCTCGTCCGTCGTCTCTGCGCGGGCACCACGTCCGGTGACCCGGAAGGCTGGTCACCACTAGAGCCCGAAGGATCCATGCTCGCCGGCTCCGAAGGTAGGGTAGCTGGCTCCGAGGGCTGGCTAGCCCGTGGCGGCGCCCTAACATCTAACTCTGAATCTGACGACTGTGAGTCAGACTGCAAAAATAAAGGATTGATAAGAATAAATTATTTATATGCAATTTAAAATAACGTGATTGACAACTGAAATTTACCTCTGTGCGCTGTAAGGCCAGAGCTCGGCCCGCAAAGTCTAGTAGGTGCCTCATCAGCTGAGAGCGTATGCTCGCACCTGACGAGCTACCTGAGAAGAGGTCCCGTGACTGACTGAGGAACCCTCGTGCCCCTTCTTCCCGCTCCCCTTTGATGACGACATCCTGTTGCAAGGAATAATTGATAAATATTGTCGCTCCCCTTTTATGACGACAAAATTCATGTTAAGTTAGTGAAGAAAACGTTACATCATCAATTTCAAAATTCATCAACGTCATGATCATGTACCCTACTCCTTAAACCAGACCATCGATCTTCTTTCGTGAGCATCTGAACTGGATTTCGTTTCCATTTACGCATATCAGAAGTCTCGACATATTGAGCGTCTCCAACTAAGTCATCGAGTCCTACACCAGGCTCGATGATAAACGAGTCTGGCAACTCTTATTCTTGGTAAACCTCGTTAACCTCATCAGTATCATGGTAACCATCATCTCCTGGAGTGTATAACCGCTCACGAGGATTAACCTTATGTACAACCCACCAAGCTTTGAGTTTTTTGCATGGATAAGATAGATAATACACTTGCTCCACTTGGTGTGCAAGAACAAATGAATCGTATCCTCATAGCCGTTCGTTGTGTTTGACTTCCACCATGCCAAATTGGTTTAGTCGAGTTCCATGATTGATATCAAACCAATCACAGTCAAAGAATACTACTCGAAGATCCTTATTCCCGGCAAAAGCAAATTCAAGGATTTTATTAATGATTCCATAATAATTAGTTTCACGTCCTTGAGAGTCGACTGCCCTCGTTACAACTCCGGTATTAGATGTTGCCGCGAGAGGATGAAGAGATTCAAATTGAGTTGTACGGAATCAGTAGCCATTGACGTCATATCGACCATAGCTCCTAACTTTAATCAATCCATAGGATAGTTGTCGCGAGTCTTCATGGACGTCGGCATCTTTCATGCACTGTTATAAGAAAACTTTGTAAATACTCGTAAGTTATAAGAATACTTTGTAAATATTGCTAAGTTAACGAGAAAATGTTACATGATCTCGAAACCAGGATAGGAAATTAGGTCCTCTGTTTATTCCTTCCCGTCGCATCACTTCTACTTGTTTGCTCGTAGGTTGATGCCTATGTGTCCAATTTTGCTTGTGGAATTCACTGTACGAAAATAAAACTTTTTAGAATAGATGTGTTACAAAATACGCCGATTAGTATAAATATAAGACAAACACTTACTCGAAATATTTGTCCATCTCATCTAAATTCGCGTACATGTAAAGCAAAGCAGCACTCCTTTCTTCTGCGGTAGAGTTGTAGGAAGTGGAACTACCAACAGTAATGCCTCTTGTTACAAAAATAGAGAGATCGCTACAAGGAGGTTGCTCATCCACATTGTACCGCATTGCCGAAGTGTTGACATTGTTTTCCTCTGCAAAGTAAACACTTGAAAAGTATCCTACTTCTTTAAGAGTAAATGCTTCAGCGATGCATCCTTCTACCTTTGCCCTGTTACGAACCATTGGTTTCAAATATCTTATTGCTCTTTTAATATGATACATCCACCTATATTGCACGGGACCTCCAACTTTAGCTTCAAATGGAAGATGGATGAGGAGATGTTGCATTGGATTGAAAAACCCTGGAGGAAATTTTTTTCCATCTTACATAATGATACCGGTATCTCCTTCTCCAATTTTTGCATCATCTCTATCGTGATTTCTTTTGCATAGAGCTGTCTATAGAAGTGACTAAGCTCAGCTAGAACCTTCCACACCGCATCATCAAAATAGCCCCGAAACATAACAGGTAGAAGTCTTTCCATAATTATGTGATAATCATGACTCTTCAACCCTGTCAGCTTTCCCGTTTTGATATTCACGGCTCGTTTCAGACTAGCTGCGTAACCATCTGGGAATTTCAAAATTTTCAACCATTTGAGTACTTCTTTCTTTTCTTTAGATCGAAGACAGAAAGAAGCATGTGGTTTAGCACCACTTTCAGAGAGCTCAAGAGTTGGACGGTTACAAAGCTCTGCCAGGTCCTTTCGAGCCTTTATATTGTCTTTTATTTTGCCCGTCATGTCCATGCATGTGCTTATAATACATTCGGCCATATTACGCTCTTGATGCATTACATCAACGTTATGCATTAGTATCAACGACTTCACATATGGTAGCTCCCATAGTCCACATATATGAGTCCAATTGTGATCCTCTCCGTAACCGATAAAATATCTAGGACGTCCTTTATCCTTGACTTGAGATGGCGCATAACATGAAGATGCATCTAATATCCTTAAACCTTAGCTTGTGACAAATTGTCTTAACAGATGTTCATCTTCCAAGGAATGAAGAAGATGTTACCCCAGAGCAAGCCATTCTACTTCATTGCAATGCTCAAGCAGATGGGGTCATCACCTCATCCTTGACTCGAGAAGAGTTCAACCGAGTTGATGGATTGGAGGTGGCCAAAGATATATGGGACACACTCAAGATGGCGCATGAAGGAAACTGAGTCATTACGGAGGCCAAGATCGAGATGATTGAAGGAGAGCTTGGGAGGTTCACCATCATGGATGGTGAGTCCCCTCAAAACATGTACAACCGTCTCAAGGTGCTCGTTAACAAGATCCGATCTTATGGATGCACCCGGTGGATGGATCATGAGGTGGTGAAGAAGATGCTTCGGGCATTCATGCCTCGAAACATTGCTCTTTGCTCCTTGATCCATGAGAGCCCGGGATATGCTCAAATGACCCCGTAGGAAGTGCTTGGAAGAATCATCAACAATGAGATGATGGAGAAGGAAGCCATGTTCTACAGCGACCTACAAAGACTTGCCTCCTCAAAGAAGAAAGATGTTGCTTTCAAAGCAACATCCTCATCACAAGACTTCGAAGCAAGTGATGATGAGGGCCTCGACACCAATGAAGAAGAGGCGCTCTTCATCAACAAGTTCAAGATGATGATGAGAAGAAGGAAGGGGGCAACCATTATGAGAACAAGAACAAGGAAAGGTCCAAGCCCAAGACGAAAAAAGCATGCTACAACTGTGGTGAATATGGACACTTCATTGTGGATTGTTTATATGAAGAGAGTAAGAAGAAGAAAGATGGCAAGTCTCAAGAGAAGAAATTCTTCAAGAAGAAGAAGCCATAAGGATACACTCACCTTGGGAAGCAATGGGACTCAAACGAAGACTCATCCTCCGAGGATGAAGAGAAAGTGGCAACACTTGCCATTGGAAGGAGCAAGCTCTTCCCAAACATTGAAGACTTCAAGTCTACATGTCTCATGGCTAAGGAGGGAAGAAGAAAGGTTAAATCTAAATCATCCTCCTCTACTTCTTCACTTGATAGATTTGATAGTAGCAGTGAAAATGAATCCATGCTTAAGGATCTAAGTAGGAGCACCTTGAAAAAGATGAGATTGTTGTCGGAAGAAATCTTTAAGAAGGATGAACCCTTCAGCCGTCAAGAAGACATGCTCATCCTTGAAAAGGAGATATGTCATGAGCTTGAAGAGCTCCTTGAGGTTGAAAGGGAAAGAAGCAAGGCACTTGAGCGTGAACTCGCTTTGAGCAAGGAAACTTTCTGAAATCTTGAAGACACAACTGTTGTGCTCAAGGATGAAATTGTTAACTTGACAAAAGTCAACAAGATCCTTGAAACACAAGTTGAGTCTCTCAAGATCAATGCACCTTCTTCCTCTATGATTTCACCCTCCTCAAAGAAATCTCCCGAAGCAACTCAAACTTACAAGTGCTCAAACTTAATCCTAAAACTCAAAGATGAACTCAAGTTGGCACAAAACAAGCAGTCACCGAAAGGTGGTATCTCTGACAAGGAAAAAGTGGCATATCCATGAAGTGCATATACCAATGTAAGACCTCCATATGTCAAAGATGGTCTTGGCTATTCTCGGGAGTGGAGGCAACATGCTAAAACTCCCAAGAAGGGAAAAGAGTTGATTGTATTTGTCAAGGAAGGTTCATCCGACAAAGAAAATATAAAGAACATTGCAAACTCATCTAACACGCCTAAAAATAAACCTCATCCTTTGTTCCATGATTTTGATGCCTCATATGTTTTATTGAGAAATCAATTTGGAAAGATCTATGCTAGGTATGTTGGGCCACTCCGCAAGAGTCCAAAACCTTGTGTGTGGGTGCCCAAGTGCCTCTTGACTAACATGAAAGGACCCAACTCCGCTTGGGTACCAAAAGGTAAGGCATAACTCTATTTTGTAGGCATACTCCTCCGGTGGATCAAAATGGGTGCTCGACAATGGATGCACAAACCATATGACCGGAGATAGAAGGATGTTTGTTGAATATGAGGAAAACAAAGATCTAAGTGAAGGAATATACTTTGGGGACAATAGCCAAGAGAAAATCCTTGGCACTGGTAAAATTGCTATCTCTCCCCATCATACTCTTTCAAATGTTTTGCATGATGAATCCCTTGATTATAACCTTCTATCCATATCCCAATTATGTGATAAAGGTTAAAATTGTATTTTCACTAACGAGGGTGTGACTGTCTTCAGAAGAAGCAATGACT
Source organism: Neostapfia colusana (assembly GCA_030760725.1). Taxonomy (NCBI): domain Eukaryota; kingdom Viridiplantae; phylum Streptophyta; class Magnoliopsida; order Poales; family Poaceae; genus Neostapfia; species Neostapfia colusana. The sequence goes on along the minus strand of JASWHV010000012.1, from coordinate 14,409,938 downwards.
CAATCGCCTTTAGGGGCATGCTCAAGGGAGAGCTTTACCTTGTGGATTTCATCATGGATAAAGCTCAACTTGACACGTGCTTAATGGCGAAGACCGACATGGGATGGCTTTGGCATAGAAGTCTAGCCGATGTTGGGATGAGGAACTTGCAAAAACTTCTCAAGGGAGAACACATTCGAGGCTTGAAAAATATTGTTTTTGATAAGGACAGACCATGTAGTGCTTGTCAAGCCGAAAAGCAAGTTGGAGTTCAACATCCATCCAAAAATGTCATGACGACTGCAAGACCTTTGGAGCTACTTCATATGGACCTCTTCGGTCCAACCGCCTACATAAGCATCGGCGGTAACAAATATGGTCTTGTTATTGTAGATTATTATTCTCGTTTCACTTGGGTGTTCTTTTTGCATGACAAAGGCGAAACTCAAAGTGTGCTCAATAAATTCTTGAGACGAGCTCAAAACGAGTTCTCCTTAAGAATCAAGAACATAAGGAGCGATAATGGCACCGAGTTCAAGAACACTCAAGTGGAAGAATACTTGGATGAAGAAGGCATCAAGCATGAGTTTTCAGCCCCCTACTCCCCTCAAAAAAACGGGGTGGCTGAAAGGAAAAATAGAACTCTTATTGAGATGGCAAGAACCATGCTTGATGAGTACAAGACGTCGGACCAGTTTTGGGCGGAAGCGGTTAACACCTCTTGCCATGCCATAAACCTGTTGTATCTTCATCGACTTTTGAAGAAGACGTCTTACGAACTTCTAACCGGTAACAAACCAAACATCTCTTATTTTCGTGTCTTTGGGAGCAAGTGTTATATTCTCAACAAGAAGCCTAGGACTTCGAAGTTTGCTTCAATGTCCAATGAAGGTTTCTTGCTTGGTTATGACTCAAACACCTACGCCTATCGTGTTTTCAACAAAATTTCCAGAATTGTTGAAATAGCGAGAGACGTAGTGTTTGATGAGACTAATGGCTCCCAAGTGGAGCAAGTTGATCAAAGTGTGCTAGATAAAGAAGAGGCTCCACAAGAAGCACTTAAAAGGATGGCACTTGGAGACATTTTTCCTCAAGAACATCCTCAAGACTCAAATGATCATCCAACAAACGAAAATATGTCTCCCTCCCATGATCAAGTTCAAGATGAGCAAGACCAACCTCAACAAGATCAAAATGATCATAGTCAAGATGGAGGATTGGATCAAGGGGGGAGACGAAGAAAAGAGTGAAAATGGAGATGAAGATCAAAGAGTTCAACCACCTCATCCAAGAGTGCACCAAAGTGTTCAACGGGATCATCCCGTCGACAACATACTAGGAGATATCTCCAAAGGGGTGACCACTCGCTATCGGATGGCTAATTTTTGTGAACATTACTCTTTTGTTTCCTCTTTGGAGCCCCGCAAGGTAGAAGAAGCACTACAAGATCCGGATTGGGTGGTGGCCATGCAAGAGGAACTCAACAATTTTGAAAGAAATCAAGTATGGGAACTAGTGAAGCGACCCAACGCAAATGTTGTGGGAACCAAGTGGGTATTCTGCAATAAGCAAGACGAGTATGGCGTTGTAACAAGAAACAAGGCGAGACTTGTTGCAAAGGGATATGCACAAATAGAAGGTTTGGATTATGATGAAACTTTTGCCCCCGCAGCTAGGCTCGAATCAATTCATATATTGCTTGCCTTTGCTACTCACCATGATTTCAAGCTATACCAAATGGATGTGAAAAGTGCTTTCCTCAATGGTCTGATCAAGGAGAAAGTGTACGTGGAGCAACCACCAGGATTTGAGGACGATAAGTTTGAGATGTCAATGATGGGGGAATTGAAGTTCTTCCTAGGATTTCAAGTCAAACAACTCAAGGAAGGAACGTTCATAAGTCAAACCAAGTATACTCAAGACATACTCAAGAGGTTCGACATGGACAAAGGCAAACCCATCAAGACTCCCATGGGAACCAACGGACATATTGATCTTAATTAAGATGGTCAAAGTGTGGACCAAAAGGTATTTCCTTCCATGATAGGTTCTTTGCTTTACCTTTGTGCATCTAGGCCCGATATAATGCTTAGTGTATGTATGTATGCACGATTCCAAGCCGCTCCTAAGAAGTGTCACTTGACGGCCGTTAAGCGGATTCATAGATATTTGGTTCACACTCCTAACATAGGACTTTGGTATCCCAAAAGATCCAAGTTCAATCTCATTGGATACTCCGATGTCGATTATGCCGGTTGTAAGGTAGATAGGAAGAGCATGTCAGGGACTTGCCAATTCCTTGGTAGGTCCTTGGTCTCGTGGTCTTCAAAGAAACAAAACTCCATTGCCTTATCCACAGCCGAAGCGGAGTACGTTGCAGCCGGGAGTTGTTGTGCACAACTCCTATGGATGCGACAAACTCTTAGGGACTATGGTTACACTTTGAGCCATATTCTACTCCTATGTGACAATGAGAGTGCCATCAAGATTGCTCACAATCCCGTGGAGCATTATAGAACCAAACATATTGATATCCATCACCATTTCCTGCAGATCACTCTATCAAGGGAGATATCGTTATCTCTCATGTTAGAAGTGAGAAACAATTGGTGGACATCTTCACAAAACCCCTTGATGAGAAACGCTTTTGTGACCTAAGGAGTGAATTGAATATCCTAGATGCTCAAAACGTTGCTTGAAGTGTGCACATCTTTTTGTTGCTTGTTTATAAACTTAAAAAAAAGCATGTTTTCAACATACTACCCTAATCTCTCTTACTCTATGAAAACTATGTTCAAAAGGACTCTTTGTCAAGTATGGTCATTGTTTGTTTGATGTATGCTTACTGACCATGTTTGCCAAAGATATTTGCAAAAACTTTTCCAAAAGGATCATATTCTTGAGCTAAAAATTCAAATTATGTGAATTTCACCATGTAGATGGACTAGTCCGCCCATGGGCCAGACAAGTCCGGGATATCTAGGTCGGACTTCGCAGCGAACAAGTCCAAACCGGACTAGTCCACCATGGAGGTCGGACAAGTCTGGCCCCAGATAAGTCTGGCTCTGGTCCGCCAACCAGACTTGTCCGGACACCAAGCCGGACTAGTCCGGTCCCTGGGGACCTAACCCCCAGGTGCGGCCAGACCCCTCACTCTTCATAGACTAGTCCGCCCTCACACCCTCACTTAAGCCGAAAGCGCCCAAATTGGTGATTTTCGATCTCCTCCACCAAAAATCTTATCTAATCCACGGATTGGAGCCCTAAGGAGTGTGGAAATCTTTCCCCGTGCTTCGTTGCTCAAGTTTCGACTCCAAATTCATCACATTTGAAGATTTCAAGAGGTATTCTTGACCTAACCAAAAATCCTTCCTTTTCTTCATTCTTAGGTCTTTTGCTAGAAACCTCTTCACAAATGTTGTTTCTAGTGTCAATGCGATCGTAGCCTAGACTAGTCCGGAAGACCCACGGCTTAGTCCGTTTTAGGGTGGACTAAGAATTCCTGACTGAGTTCGGACTTGTCTGTTTTGGGACGGACTAGCCCGTTTCTCTCTTGGTGATAGTGTTTTGGGACTAAGTCCTGGTAGGCCGGACTTGTCCGCCTTGGTGGCCGGACTAGTCCGGGCTAGCCAGACTTGTCTATTTTCACACAGACAAAGAGTTCTTGTGTGAGTTCGGGCTAGTCCGTTCTGAGGCGGACTAGTTCGTATGGTTGTGAGATGAGAGCTCCCACGGCTAAGTCTTGGTGGACCGGACTTGTCCACCTTAGTGGCTGGACTAGTCCGGGTCCTACTGACTTGTCCGTTCTCACCTGGACATAGAGTTCATGTGTGAGATCTGACTAGTCTGGTGTAAGTCGGACTAGTCCAGACTTTTGGTAGGTGGCAACAGTTGGCTTCGGGACTTCTATAAAAGGAGATGCCCCGACCTCATTTAAACATCTCTAGAACCCTAGCGCAACCACAACCTTTCTAGAGCCTCTTCAAGACTTCTCCATTGTCTACTCACCCTCTTGAATCAAATCCTAAGTGAATTTGGTTGTGTGAGAAGAGGAGAAGGAAGAACTTCGCGTTTAAGGCTCTCGGAGTGATCTCGTGCACTTGGTGTGACCTTTGACTTGTCAGATCGGTGAAGCTTTGTAGAAGTGATCAAGTGGGAGCCTCGGATTGTGAGCAGCCCCAAACTTTGTAAGTTCACCCTTGAGATAGTGAAGAAACGGGTTGGCCTTAGTGGCGACTTGGTGAGGAAAGGGTTGCTAGACCCGGTCCTTTGTGGACTCCTCAACGGGGACGTAGATTTCTGAGTGGGATCGAACCTCGGGAAAAAATTCTCAGTGTCTCTCTTGCAAGTACATTTCTTTGAAGATCAAGATTGCTTAGGGTTTGTTTTAATTATCTCGCGATTAGTGTATACATCATCACAATCCTGCAATTCATTTCAATATTCTATCACACTTTTCATATAGTATTGCTAGTTGTTTCATTCACATTTTGTTAAACTAAAATCTAGAGAAAAACCATAAAAACCAAGTTTTAGGCTTTTCCAGCAATTTGACCAGACTAGTCCACTCCTAAGGCAGACTATTCCAGCCCTTTTAGGCTTTTCAGCAAGTAAACCGGACTAGTCCGCCCGTGAGCCAGACTAGTCCGGTCATTGTGTTCTAATTTCATTTAATTAATTCATTTCAGGTACTTTAGCCTATTCACCCCCCCTCTAGGCAATTTCAGTCTCCACATTTTCAATGCCAACACCACAGCAGCAAGCTCAAGATCATGAGTCGGATAGTGCTGCTCGTGGTTACGAAGTTGACATGAGCCATAGGCGACCACTCTTCCTCATTGCATCAATACACATCCAAGCCCGATACCGGACGCAACACAATATACGTCGAAGGGCTTGGTTGTATCCAGTTGAGCTAACACTGGGGCTGTTGTAAGATGCTTCACCAATGCTTGGAAAGCTCCTTCACAAGCTGAACTCCAAACTTATTTGATCCCTTTCTTCAGCAATTCAGTCATCGGCTTAGCAAGTTTGGAGAAGTTTGGTATGAATCTCCGATAATATCCCGCTAAACCGAGGAAACTCCTGACTTCATGGACAAATATGGGGGACTTCCATTTCAGCATTTGCTCGATTTTGCTTGGATCAACTGCAATGCCTTCCACAGAAAAAAATATGACCCAGAAATGGCACTTGGCTGATCCAAAACTCGCACTTGCTGAACTTGGCATAAAGCTTATGGTCTCGCAATCGTTGGAACACGATATGCAGGCATTTGACGTGTTCTTCTTCAGAGTTGGAATAAACCAAGATGTCGTTGATGAACACCACCACGAACTTGTCCAACTCCAGCATGAACACTAAGTTCATGAGATATATGAAATGTGCCGGGGCGTTGGTGAGACCAAAAGACATGACGAGGTATTCATACAACCCATATCTCATCGAGAATGCCGTCTTCGGAATGTACTCCGCTCGGATCTTGATTTGGTGATATACGGAGCAAAGATCCATCTTCAAAAAAAACACTCGCACCACAAGTTGATCGAAGAGAATATCGATGTGGGGCAGTGGATATTTATTCTTGATGGTGACGGCGTTGAGAGGTCGGTAATCCACACACAACCTCAAGGCTTCATCCTTCTTTTTCACAAACAGTGCGAGCATCCCCATGGCGAGGAACTCGGTCGAATGAAACCCTTCTTCATTAAATCATTGAGCTGCTCCTTCAATTCACCTAACTCATTCGGATCCATCTTGTACGGTCTCCGTGATATCGGTGTCGTCCCGGGTACAAGTTTGATCTTGAACTCGACATCTCTTTCGGGTGGCATGCCCAGGAGATCATCCGAAAAGACATCCGGGTATTCATGGACCACATGAATATCCTCAAGTTTTGAGGCTTCCGTGTTATATGTGGCTGGAGCTTCTTGAACCGAACGGTTAAGAATAAGAACATGTGGTTCATGAAGTGGAGAGTTTAAACGAAAGACACGTGGAATGATGTCAAGAACAGCACCATGGCGATGTAGCCATGACATTCCTAAAATGACATCAAGTTTTTGACTCTCTAACATAATTAAGAGAAGTCGGGTGTAGCTAGATTCCCACCATTCAAACGATAAGCACATGTTTGATTACTTCATCCAGTCTATACAATAGTAGTGTGAGAATGGAGTAATTAATACGTATAACATTCACACATATGGATAAAGTATAAACTTTATACAACATATACATCCCTGGACCATGTCACATGATCGAGTTCCAAAGTAATGAACTTTATGAATTAAAAGTTCATTTCAACCATCGTGGGTCATCACGGGATGTTAAGTGCGTTATCATGCGTAATTCCTCGCTATTGTACTGGACCCAAACATGTCCTATCTTTAGGTGATATATCGAATGCATAAAATTTTCGACTCCAACTCGCTGTTTTACAGCAGCCGCTGGATATCGAAATGTGAAACTAAGTGTTTTGGTTGAAAAACTTCAACATGGTGTTCACTGTGCAGTTGGAATAATTTAATTGTTTTGGCCACCTTGGAGACAAAACTGGACTAGAGTTCAACAACAAAGTTGTAGTAGACTCAAAAATGAATCCATATTGTATTTATGTGCCTCCATAGCCTTCCTAGTTTATGAGTTATAGTTTCTACAAGTTGACAGAATTTTCTCAGGAATTTTGACAGCACCTCCTTTGCAAGTGGCTGTTTTATTCACAAAATTCCAACTATTTCTGCCCTCCAACTAGGAAAAAACTGAACTAAAAATTTGTAGCACATTTCCTATACTTTCCAATTATGTCTTACTTGACCCTTAGAAATTTTTCTATAGAAATTTGTGGTCAAAATACAGAAAATTCCAGAGAGCATTTTGGTCTGCCCTGTTTCTAGACATTGCCTACTCATATGAGATTTTCATCCATTTAGAGGGAGATTTTGTTCTGGAGTTCTACAGAAAAGTTGTAGAAGACTTCAAAACTTTCCAGAATAGTATCACACACCTCCATTGATTCAACCAATCCTAAGTTATGCCCTGTTTAAGTTCAGCAAAATTTCTGCCGAAACACAGGGGAGGTTGTTCCTAAGTCTTTGAGATTGAATCTATACTCCCAATTGACTCTTAGTTCAATATGGGAGTTCAATAACCCCTAAATGGAATCCTAAACTTCATATTAACTCTTTTCTTTGAAAATATACTTTTTTGCAACTAATACTCATCTCGGTACTACGTTTCCTCACCAAAGAAAAATCCTAAGCCGATACTCTGGCATATACGTGTCAAATGGTGGAACTAAGAACGTCAATCAAAAATGGTTTCTAAATGTCATGCACTTATGTGGTTAATGTACCTGTAGAAGAACACACAATAATGGTGCACACAAAGGTTTTTTGACATTTTAGGTAGTTCCATATTATAATAAAAACATACGGTTTGTATCATTGCCATACGGATCGTCCTTGAGTCAAGCCACGTCTCAAGGTACATGGTCGTGTTTTCACACCACACGACGGGGAACCTGAGTAGAGAGCGCACGGATCATCGCGGTTGGGAGTTTTATCAACCCAACGGATAAAACCTACTGCCTCATGACCGTTGAGGCACGCCGATGGCGAGCGCTGCGTATGGCCCTTTGAACATTGAACGCTTAAGAGTTTCATACTATCGTGTTGCTTACCACACGATGGGGTATTCTCACTTTTGCCTAAAGCACGCTGGAGATCAGCGTTTTCATATGCTCTCAGAACTATGGAGACGTTCAGAGACTCATATTCACTACCGTGCGAAGCCGCGGTACCATTCCATACCATTGCTCGTATGGCGAGCTTACCGCAATTGATCCGCTTGCGGTGGCGTACCTTACCTCTTACCTGATGTCGGAGCGTCGTTACAGAATGTATAACAAGTATGTTAGCATTTCGACCATAATATCTACTACTATCATAGACCTTATGTGGGCATAATGACTAATTCTCACTCGATTACTTCTAAGTTTTTAAAATAGGCTCTTTTCGAGCGTGCTATTCCCAATGCGGCTCTGATACCATGCCTGTGGGGACCACCCCGTGGTTCACCCACTTCGGGATCGCAGAGGGTGGTGCCGTACGATGCGGCACCCAACAGCACACAGGAAAAGAATATGAACAACATACAAACTTTTAATTGACATAAACCAGCGGAGGTCTTTTTACAAAACCTAATTATACAGCGGAAGTCTTATACATAGCTAGTCTCCAATCCTATCCACGCAAAAGTGCAGCCGTCCTGCCTAGGGACGCTACACACTAGCAGCATAGAACCAGAGATCACGGCGACGTGCAGGGCTCCAGCTCGGCCGTGTACCCCGACGGGGGCATCGCCTCGTCCTCGGAACCTTCCTCATAACTCTCGCGTGCACACAGATCAAATATTGCAACCGTGAGCACGATGGCTCAGCAAGGCTTAACCGACAACCTTAGTCATGGAACTCTACATATAGGGATGTGTAACATAGGAAAAAGTCTTTGCAATAAAAACACGCCTACATGTTGATCCTTACTTTCATTTTTATAGCAACAGTTTCATGTGCCATAGGCAGCCCTCACATCGGAAGTCCACAATCAAACAAGAAACGCTTTCCTCCGATGTGGTGATGCTCCAAAGTGGAAGATAAACTTAATTAGCCCTACAACTACAGCATACAAGGTTTCAAGACATTAATAGTTCAATGCAGCATATTCATCTGGCTTATTTCACTTCTTACAACGTCACAGCGCAGTGAACAAGCGGTACTCAAATAACCGTGAGGGACGGTGATTGCAATTAGGAGACACCCGGATAACACGTCACATACACCCACTTTCAGAAGTCTGGTGCTTCACACCTTCCTACTCTATTGTATGGAGCAACCTTTCAAAGGCAACCCTAATGCCGAACCGGTCCATCCGTAACGGGCAGGAGGTCCCCGTGTGGAGCGTGTCTGTGCCCACCGGCAGATTTACACCTTGCTACTCTCAACCCACTCTTATAAAACGGTTGGGTAAGCATCGGCACCCAGGTTAACTAATTACATCGGTTTCCTGGTTCCCATATGCCAGTATGCATCCGGTACTATTCGATACTTGTCCAGCAGGGCCGCACACGGCTCGGTCCTCAAACGACACCAACAGGGATACACACATGAGACCTTCGCTCACTGCATCCTATCCCCCCTGCTGGGTCTCAGTTTCATATTCTTAAGCCATTTTTCTACCTCTTTCCATACCGTGTGAATAAATTCCTATCTCGCGAGTAGATTCCAACCACTCAACTTCTACCGAGATCCTAAGAACATAAGCATGGCATTCTCTACTCGTCAAGCTTGTAACTACCCAACCCTCCATAGGATTTAAAGTTTATGCAAGTGGGGTTTCAATCACCCTAACTCTAATGCAAGCATTTCACCCTAAACATAAGTGATACGAATGAAAACTTTGTAAAAGTACTTAAATGCAAACCGGGGCTTTCCTGGTTGCGAGTTAAATGGAAAGTCAGCGTCTGGTGGGAGAACATCCAACGGCTCCAGCGTATCCTCAACTTTGGTCACTATATGAAATGTAACAAAATATATGCATAAGTGGTAAGGAAGTATAAGAAGTAAATTCTATTCGTAGCTACTTCTATTTAGGTTCTTTAATTGGCTTTGGGATTTTTCCAGTGGATACTAGACTCTCTAAGGATGATCTGAGCAAAATTCGGAGAAATTTTATTGCACCTTGTGGTCTCCAAAATTCCCATAAGTACAAGGCTTCTCTGGTTTTTGAGCCCAAATATGGAGTTTTAACATGTCTAACAGTGGAAGATATAATTAGGGTAAGTCTCCATGGTTTTAAAAAAATTTGTTTCACCATTTTTGGCGCTACCAACAGAGAGATATGAATTTTTGAAGTTGATAAAAAATGCTGAAAATGTGTCTGTTTATTTTCCTATTTTTGAGAGACATAAAGGATTGACACCACATTTGGCCAATCAAATGAGTTCCAATGCCTCTGAAATTTTTACTGGAGTTTAAGGATTTTTGGAAGAATGTCCTGCCCGAATTTGGGAATTTTCCAATAAACAGAACTCCTGTGAAAATTCCTACAACTTTAAATAAATTAATGAGCCAAATCCAAAGATTTTCATAACCATTGGCATGCACCCTTGGATAGTACTCTCTGGGAGGAATCCAACAAAATTTGTTTGACAATTTTTGGACATTCCAACACAAAGTTATGGCTCTTCAAAGTTTGAACTGGAATAGGAAAATCTGGAAATGTTTAAACGCTGCGTTGGGCCCCACATGTCAACATCCTCTTCCACCTCGGGCCAAACAGAGAACCCGGCTGCGCCCTCCGGCGAGGGTAGCCGGAACTGCATTCCCGGCCGCCTCCCGGGCCAAATCTCGCCGCCGCCCCCATTTTTCAACCCGCTGAGCACAATGGTGGTGTCGCCGACGTCCGAAACTCGCCGGAAATACGCGCGCACCAGTGACAGCAAGGGTTAGAACTCCGGCGAGGTCGGGATGCTTCATTCCTCCACCAAACGATCGGCTCTCGGTCTCTAGAGCACCAGTGGGAGATGTAGGAGCTAGGCATGGCAACCAAATCCGCCAGGGAGCCCTCCAAACCCATCGGCACCGTGCGCCCGAAGTGGTCCGAAGGTTTTCCCGCGGGAAGAACGTGGAACTATCGCTCTACACTTAATTTCCCGGCCTAGAACCGAGGGAGGAAGGGCACTAGCTAGTTTAGAACCTGTGTGCGAAGTTTGAACCACTCACAACATGAATTGAAGATGAATTTTGCAACTCTTTCCCTCGGGGTCGAGTTGCGCTGTTCGGGGGAAATTTTCCATTCTCCTCCGAGGAGTCACGGATTGGGCTGAGTTTTGGGGGTGAGCAGCTCTGGTCGTAGGTGCAACGATGGGTTGGATCGCTCGAGCGTGAGCTTCTCCGGTTTGAGCTGTCCACGACGACACAACTCGGTTCTTCGGTGTTTACTCGGGAGCTGCAGCAACTTTGCTGTTTTCCGGTTCAAACAAGCTCGGAACCGTGGGGAGGAGTTGCTAGCTGGTTAGAGCACTCGTGGGCGAAGCTTTTTGCTGTGGGGAGCTCGAGCAACCGAGCTCGGGTTGCTGTGGTTGATCGGGGAGGAACCGAGCGGCTGGTTCGTCGCGAGGCAAACAACCGAGGCGTGAGAGCGAGCTGGGGAAGGCGAAATGGCTCTGTGGCACTCGTGGCGTGGTGATCAGGATGAGCACCGGTTGAGCAAGCAGGAGGTGGCGCCAAAGAACTTTAGCCGAGGTCGGCTCCGGCGGCTGCTGCGCGAGTGCTAACCCGAGAGACCAAAAACAGAGTCGGTTGTATTGGATGTGTGGCTGACATGTGGGTCCCACCCCCCTCATTTCTTAATCAAATATTTCCCACAGCTACTGAAAATTAAAGGCTTTGCTTCACCTCAAAATTATGGTTTGAAAATTTGAATTCCCACTGATTTGAATTGTCACACCCGGTTTTTCCGAAGAAACAACCAAGTGAATATCACATGTATGCCAGGATCATATTCTCATACATGTGATGACAAATAGTGAAGCATCATTTATTACAAGCCAGGTGTCGAATATAAATAAGTCTTACATCGCAAATGTCTCAATGGACACTAATGCTTCATCACAAGTAAATAAACTAGCAGCGGAATATTATTCTTTAGGGCTCCATCACAGGCGTTGCCCGGGGGTCTCCATGAACCTAGAAACCTTCTTCGGGTCCAAAGTCTTGGTCATTATACACCACCTCATTATCTTGACCTGAGCATCAATATAAACCAACAAATATGCAAGGTTGAGTACCAATGGTACTCAGCAAGTGTGGGAAAATTATATCATGCATGGCTAGAACAAGGAGAGGTTGAACTCATGGTAAAAGCACTACGCAATTAATACCTATCACCTTAGCTTATTAAGCACCTACATTACTACACAGGTGAAATGGTCCAATTCTCCCATCCCATCATCATAATCCAATAACCATAACATCATTTCCAATGTTAAGCTCCCCGCTTAACTTCCAAAACCATCAATCCTCTAATCATGAATAAGTCCAGGCCGCTCATAACCGTGAGCACGGCTGTCAAGACAGTTTTGACTCTGCAGAGTTTGTACCACTGTACCCACATGTAGTGATTTCATCCCCCGTTGCCGGGTGGACTAAAAGAACCTCCATTATGCCAGTGGCTACGATCCACATTCACACTTCCCAGGTGTGCAGCCAGGAGATCACTACGAAGCCTTTACAAAGGGATTCCCGACGAGCGTGGGCCCACTGAGGTTTCACCCCTAACAGCATACAAGAGGCTCCAACCCCGCTGCAGTGGCCCCCTCTTGAGCCTTGCGGTTCATATGGTAGTCCAGCTGACACCTATTCCCCGCACCATCCAACACACCCATACTACGCCGGGGATACACCTAATTAATTGGCCAAGCTGCCCCATCTCAGCATGTGGTTGGCACGGTAAAGCCAGGTTACATGCTCCATGAACCGGTCCTTAGGATCCAGGCAAGTACAAAACACAAACCCGAGTCTCGTGCACCCAGCACACAACCAAAACATCCAACTTGCCTTGATCCCTACCTCTACATAACTCACAATGTCTCATTCAAGAGTATGGTAAAATAAACTGATGATCTCATATCCCAAATATCCCATTCTAAGCATGGCTAAGCATATGCATGTGAATAAATGACATGACAAAATAAATCCCAACCCAAGCTACAAGGAAACAAGGTAATGCAATTCTAGGGAAACTTTCCTAGCATGGGTTTCATATTTCATTTGACAATGCAAATAATTCTATCTACACATCCTAGCATAGGATCAAAGTGGTCAAGGACACTTGCCTCCTTCTTGCTGCTCTTGAAATGGGTAGTCCTGATCTTGGAAAGGGATAACTTGTTCTTGAACAGGTTCTACTTCATACCATCACACATAAAAGAAAAACAACAATCATAAGACATAGTTCACACTTCTTACTTCATACAAACCACACATTCATATTTATGAAATTCATTCACCATTATATGTGTTGTGGTTACTTTGTGTGTTGATCTGTGGCTTGCATACACTTTTATTTATATGTGTATGATTCCTACTTTGGTGTTCATATTTATACTTACATACTATATATATATATGTGTGTGTGTTTCAGTTTTAAATAAATTCCTTATATTAAACTACCAAGTATGTATGAAAAGTATTTTTCTTCTCCATATGTGCCTTCATAATTTCTATCAACCCTAAACTGAACTCTTTGGATTTTAAAAACTCCATTTATCATTTACTAGTTGCTATATATTCAGATTTATATTCCTATGCATAATTGTGTATTTTATTATGAAATTAGTAATACACATCATCTAAACAGTATAGGTTCTGGTCCTAAATAATTTAATAACATATTTTGACCTTGGCCTCTGATGTAAACTATTTCATAATTATTTTCCCTATTTTTCTATAACTATTCTTTACTTAAAAATGTGTCCCTATACTAATAAATGTGAATATTAAATGAAACAGATTCATTTTAGCCCAAAAATATATTTTTATCTCACTCCAAAGTTTTCTAAATACTGAAAAAGTTTTTAATTAATTTTGACAATTATGTTTGTCCCACTTTTTAATTTTTAAACACTAGTTACATATTCAATTTTCTAAATTAAATACTAAACAGGGCTAAAATAATGAACTCACCTCATTACAGGGTCTATAATATTATTTTCATAATTTCCAGGGGTCTAGCTACACTTATCAGAGGTGTGTTTCCTAATTTTTATTAAGTCCAGGGGCTAAAACTGATTTTTAAATGAATTTACATGATTTTCTGGAGTTCCAGGGGCTAGATCAGAAGTTTCCGGGGCTAGCTCTTATTTCCCGAGAACCGCAGGGGGTAGCACGTAAGAATTCCAGTCTTTATAATGCGGGGCTGACGTGGACCGTCCGATTTTAAACCGACGGCTGAGATTATAACATCGAACCGGTACGCGGGGTTTTAAAGTCTACCGTGCGATTTAAAATAAACGGCGCACAAGCGGCCACGTCGCTCCGATCGAGCGCGGGCGGCGCTGCCGGCGGCACACGGCGGCGGGAAGCGGCGATCTCGCCGGAAAGTTTCGGATCCTCGAGAATTCTGCCTAAAACTGTGATCTTATGGCATAGATCGGTAGAGGGGAGGTCGGGGATCTCACCTCGGGGGTTTTCTTGAGCTCAGGGGTCCTGGAAAGTGATCGGCGGCGAGGTCCGAGGCAAAACCACGGCGAAGCTCGTCGGCGCTGTGTTTACACCGTAAGTCTCCGAGTTTTCTGCACCTGCAATGTTCCCCGGAGGCGGTGGATCAAGACCAGCGAGTTAGATCAGAGTTTCCGAGCTTAGATCAGCCAGAATTCACCGGCGAAGTCTCGGTGCTCACCGGAGTAAAAATCAGCGATCGCGTGGGAAAAACCGATCGGGGCTGGGGTTTTTATAGCCGGGGGAGGGTGGTGGGTCGGTTGTGATCGAGTTTGATTCTTCTGGGACCGGAATTCGGGCTGAGGGACGCGGTGTTCCGATCGGTTAAGATCGCGCGCGCGCGGGAGAGTCCGGGGTCGCGGGGTTGGGGATGACAGGTGGGTCCCACCTGTCTGTGAGGGATAGCGCGGGCGCGCGGCTGCGGGCTGGCGCGGGGGAAACTGGGCCGGCTGGCGGGTTTCGGCCCACTGGCCGGTTTTTTTCCCGTTTTCTCTTTTTCTTTTTCCATTTCTTTTCTGATTTGAGTTTTATTTGAATTCCAGTTTGAATTTGAATTTTTGCAAAACATGCAACACGTCCAAAAATTTTTAAATTCCCCTCTGAACATGGTTTAGTGTTTTGAATCAAAATTTTGGGGTGTTACAGCTCTACCCCCCTTAAAAGAAATCTCGTCCTCGAGATTGGTGTTTCTAAGAAAACAATTCCGGAAATTGTGCCTTGAGCTCATCTTCCCGTTCCCAGGTGGCTTCCTCTTCTGAGTGATGCTTCCACTGCACCTTGCACATCCGGATTCTTTTATTTCTGGTGAGGCGTTCCATTGTCTCCAAAATCTTGTATGGTTGCTCGGCATAAGACAAATCTTCAGCTACATCCACTTCATTCATGGGTAACACCTCCTCAGGCGTCCTCAGGCATTTCTTGAGTTGTGACACATGGAATACATCATGCACGTCCGATAGATGAACCGGTAACTCTAGTTGGTACGCCACTTCGCCTTTCCTTTCCAAAACCTGAAAGGGTCCGATGTATCGAGGTGACAACTTCCCTTTCACCTTGAACCGACGAAGTCCTCTGATAGGGGACACCTTGAGATAAACATAGTCTCCCACGTTGAAAACGAGCTCTCTTCTTCGTACATCGGCATAGCTCTTCTGGCGTGTTTGTGCCATCCTCAAGTTGTTGCGAATCTCCCTCACCTTTGCCTCGGCTTCTTGTAGCACTTCTGGACCAAACACTTTACTTTCTCCTGTTTGGTTCCAAAATAGGGGAGTTCTGCACTTCCTTCCATACAAAGCTTCAAACGGTGACATCTTCATACTAGCTTGATAGCTGTTGTTATAGGAAAACTCCGCATACGGTAAGTTCTTGTCCCAACTCCTATTGTTTTTGAGTGCACATGCCCTTAACATATCTTCAAGGATCTGATTGGTTCTCTCCGTCTGCCCGTCAGTTTGGGGATGATAGGCAGAGCTGAAGTTCAGATGGGTTCCCATGGTTTCATGCAACTTCTGCCAAAACCTCGAGGTGAACTGTGTCCCTCGGTCCGACACTATCTTCTTTGGCACTCCATGGTAACACACAATCCTTGACATGTATAATTCTGCCAATTTGGATCCGCTGTAGCTTTCTTTCACAGGGATGAAATGAGCTACCTTGGTTAGCCTATCAATAATGACCCATATTGAATCATACCCGGATTGGGTCCTAGGCAATCCCACGACAAAATCCATGCTGATTTCTTCCCACTTCCATTCAGGCACTTTGAGTGGTTGCAGCAATCCCGCGGGTCGTTGATGTTCTGCTTTCACCAACTGACATGTGTCACATAGGGCAACTTGTTCCGCGACATCTCGCTTCATGCCATACCACCAATACCTGCTTTTGAGGTCCTGGTACATCTTCGTACTCCCAGGATGAATGGAATAGTCAGAATCGTGAGCCTCCTTCAAAATTAATTCACGGATCTCCTTTACTTCTGGCACACAGATCCTTTTCCCGTGCCACACCGTTCCTTGTTCATCCTCTCTAAAACCAGGAGCTTTATTTTCCTTGATAAGCTGTCTGATCTCTTGTATCTTCTCATCATTCTTTTGGCCCTCGCGTATGTCTCGCTCGAGTGTGGAGTCCACTTCCATGGCGATGGCTTCACCACTATTTACTAGACATAGATTGAGCCTTATAACCTCGTCCTTCAATTCTGCGGGCATGTCCTTCAAGCTCAACTTATTGACCTGCACTTTCCGACTCAAAGCATCGGCCACGACGTTTGCTTTCCCGGGATGATAGTTGATGCCCACATCAAAGTCATTGATTAGCTCTAACCATCTCCTTTGTCTGAGGTTGAGATCTGGCTGTGTGAATATGTACTTCAAACTCTTATGATCCGTATATATCTCTGTCCTCTTCCCCATCAAGTAGTGCCGTCAAATTTTCAACGCGTGTACCACTGCAGCTAGTTCTAGGTCATGTGTAGGATAGTTCTTACCGTGCTTCCGAAGCTGCCGGGATGCATATGCCACGACATGTCCTTCTTGCATGAGAACACATCCCAACCCATTTCCAGAGGCATCGCAGTACACTGTGAAATTCTTTTGCATATCTGGCATAACCAGCACTGGGGCTGTTGTCAATCTCTTCTTTAGCTCCTGAAAGCTTGTATCACACTGTGGCGTCCAGGTGAATGTGATTCCCTTTTCCAACAATTTGGTGAGAGGTCTCGAGATCTTGGAGAATCCCTCAATAAACCGTCGATAGTATCCAGCCAATCCCAAAAAGCTTCGAACTTCCCCGACATTTTCAGGGGTCTTCCACTTCTGGATATCCTCGATTTTGGCGGGATCTACGGAGATTCCTCCCTCCGAGATTATATGTCCTAAAAAGGGAACTCTCTTCAGACAAAATTCACACTTGCTCAACTTGGCATATAGTTGGTGTTCTCTCAGCCTCTGTAACACCAACCTTAGATGTTTCTCATGTTCTTCTTCATCTTTGGAGAAGACGAGAATATCATCTATGAAAACCACCACAAATTTGTCCAGATATTCCATTAATACCTTGTTCATGAGGTACATGAAATATGCCGGGGCATTGGTTAGCCCGAAAGGCATGACAATGTATTCATACAGTCCGTACCGAGATACGAAAGCTGTCTTGGGAATATCAGATTGCCTTATCTTGAGTTGGTGGTATCCCGACCTGAGATCAATTTTCGAGAACACACAAGCTCCCCTCAACTGATCAAACAAGTCTTCAATGCGGGGTAATGGGTACTTGTTCTTGATGGTTACCTCATTCAAGGCACGGTAATCCACGCATAACCTTTGAGTTCCATCTTTCTTAGGCACAAATATCACCGGAGCTCCCCATGGTGAGGAACTAGGGCGAACATACCCCTTCTCCGTCAATTCTCTCAAATGATCCTTGAGCTCTTCTAGCTGCTTGGAGTCCATTCGATAAGGTCTCTTGTATATCGGGGCTGTTCCCGGTACCAGCTCAATTGCGAATTCCACGTCACGGTCGGGAGGCATACCTGGCAATTCCTCCGGAAAAACATCCGGATATTCCCTGATAGTCCTGATTTCCTCAACTTTCACCTCCACTTGATTTAATTTGATGTCCCTCCTAGGCTCGTGTATTGTTATGAACTTTACTCTGGTGCCACTGGGGTGAGTTAATTCCACCGTTCTGGTCGAACAATGGATGATTTCTTTATGTTTGGTCAACCAATCCATACCCAAAATAATATCTATCCCTTGTGAATCTATCACTATGAGGTTAGCCGTAAATACTACCCCATTAATGTCTAGGTTCACTTTGGGACACACTTGTCTTGTCCTTATTTCTCCACCTGGAGAGTTTACCGCTAGCATATGGTTCATTTGTGTGGTTGCTAGGTCATGCTTCTTAACAAACCCTTGAGCAATGAACGAGTGGGTAGCACCAGAATCAAACAACAGAGTTGCAAGGTGTAAATTGGCAGGAAACTTACCAACTACCACGTCGGGTGCCTCTTGTGCTTCCTCCATAGTGACGTGGTTCACCCGTCCTCTCATTACATTCTGCTGTTGTGACGGCGCAGGCTTCTTCTTTGGGCATTTATGGGCGTAGTGCCCCACTTCACCACAGCTGAAACATTGCACCCCAATCTTAGATGCCTGGCCCTTGTTGTCTTGGGGTTGGTTTGGGGGTCCTTGCACTGCTGGTCGAGGGGGATATGCGGGGCGAGGCTGCTGCACAAACTGACGTTGCGGCTGTGCTGGTGCTGCGGGAGGCCTGTAGTTTGGGTTGTACCCTCTTGGTGCTGAATAGGGTACCGCAGCACGGTTCGTTTGCCCCGTAGGTTGCTGCATCATACGTGGACGGGTGTTGCTCCCTGAGGCTTGATGTGACCACCCAGCCTTCCTCTTATTCTCATTTTCCAGGGCCTTTAGCTTCCTTTCTACCACAAACGCTCGATCCACCATCTTTTGGAAGCTTTCATACTCATTGGAGGACATTGCACACTGCATCTCTGCGGTAAGTCCTTCCACGAAACAATCTTGTTTCTGCTCATCAGTCTCTATGTCTCGTGGAGCATAACGGGATAGTTGAGTAAATTTAGTGAGGTATTCCCTCACCGTCATGTTTCCCTGCTGCAGTCCCAAAAACTCCTTCCTCTTGTTTTTGAGTTCACCTCTTGAGATGTAATGGTTGCGGAAGCTACGCTTGAACTCTTCCCAAGTGATGTTCTCAGGGTCATCGTGGGCGGCCACGTAGGCGGTCCACCAATCAGCAGCAGGTCCATGCAATTGATGAGAGGCAAACAGCACCCTCTCATACCCTTGGCATTGTATTATCCTCATCTTGCTTTCAATGGTCTTCAGCCAATCATCTGCCTCCAGAGGTTCAGCAGCACTTGCAAACTTTGGAGGTTGAGTACCTAGAAACTCACTCAACCTTGGTTGGCGTGGTGCAGCTTGTGTAGGTGGAACTTGATGCAAGTTAGCCACCACTTGAGTCAAGTTCTGGATGAGCTGATTTTGATTCTCCAGCATTTGGTGGAGAGGATCAACTTCTTCACGGCGACCACCCTGGTCCTGGCCTCCAGAAAGATGAGGGTTGCATGCCTCATCATTGTTGTTGGTGGGGTTGGCAGCACGTCCTTTTCCTCTTCCGGCCATCTGGCAGAATCAACTAATGTTAATTGGAAATCATTTAGTATCATCTTACTACTTTCATTTGTTTGTACTTTGAAGTGTTGAGGCTTTGTTATACTTTTACGAGGGTTCATATCTCACACCAAATAAATGCACTATTATTTCCTGTGGGTTCACACACCAAAGCAAAACAATCTGAAAACGAGGCTGTGGACAATTTCTCATGGCTTCCACAACTCACGTCACACACCAAGCATTATCACACCATTAACTACGTAACGACTCGACTACTCGACCTCTTGCTAGCTAATGGAAAGACTCTACACTACTCGTCCTCTTGAGCTGGCTCCTCGGGATCTTCCTCCTCATTTCGGCTACCTTCTGACTCTGCTTTGGGTGGGGAGGCTGCTGGTGGAGAAGTGCGACGACGCCTGATCGCTCGGCGATCCGTGGAGTCAGGAGTCCATGTATCATTCACGGCGACACACAGTTCATTCCCATCTCCTCTTTCCCTCGACTTTAAGCAAGCTCGCAGCAACGCCTCCGTTTCCTTCAGGGTGTCTCGGACATCCTGAAGCTCTTGTTGACACTCCTGCAGTCGAGTGCTGAGCATAGCAGCATCCTCCAAGCACAAGTCCATGTGCTCATGGGAAGTCCCTTGCTGCACCGGTGGGTACTTGTACTCCGTGGTACCACTCTCACGTTGGAGGACATACATGTACTCAGTTTTGTCCAAGTGGCGACGATAGATGTGACTCTGGCAGGTGATGGCCTCCCAGGTGACATCTTTCTCCGCGTCAACCTGTGTTGCTCGACAAGCTGGAGAGTGGTGAATCTTAAGCAGCTGATTCTCGTGTATAATCCTCATCTCTGAACTCCATTCTTCCCTCTTCTCACGGATGGTCCTGGTGGAGTTATAGTGGATGATTAGCTTGTCCGTATTGCCTGCGGCTTCGAGCATACGTCGAAGACGGCGCAACAAGTCTCCTACTGCCAATCCGTAGGAAAGGTACGTCACGGGGCGACTCTCCTCTCTTTCGGCAAGGGCAACTACGGGAACTCTCCCTCCCGTGGACTTGCAAGCAGTGCGAATCATGCGAACCATCTAAAACAAAAAGAATTTAAAATTAGGTTAGATAAACTTTTTTAAACAAAAATCCCGTTTTGAATGAAAATTTGGGATAAGATGAAGAAAATGACTCCTTAAATAACACTCTTCAACCCACACCTTGGAAAATAGTTTTTAAGAAAATAGGGCCCTTAAATACGTCCATTTCTACCTAGGTCCACGTTCCTACGGGCAACCTTGGCTCTGATACCACCTCTGTCACACCCGGTTTTTCCGAAGAAACAACCAAGTGAATATCACATGTATGCCAGGATTATTTTCTCATACATGTGATGACAAATAGTAAAGCATCATTTATTACAAGCCAGGTGTCGAATATAAATAAGTCTTACATCACAAATGTCTCAATGGACACTAATGCTTCATCACAAGTAAATAAACTAGCAGCGGAATATTATTCTTTAGGGCTCCATCACAGGCGTTGCCCGGGGGTCTCCATGAACCTAGAAACCTTCTTCGGGTCCAAAGTCTTGGTCATTATACACCACCTCATTATCTTGACCTGAGCATCAATATAAACCAACAAATATGCAAGGTTGAGTACCAATGGTACTCAGCAAGTGTGGGAAAATTATATCATGCATGGCTAGAACAAGGAGAGGTTGAACTCATGGTAAAAGCACTACGCAATTAATACCTATCACCTTAGCTTATTAAGCACCTACATTACTACACAGGTGAAATGGTCCAATTCTCCCATCCCATCATCATAATCCAATAACCATAACATCATTTCCAATGTTAAGCTCCCCGCTTAACTTCCAAAACCATCAATCCTCTAATCATGAATAAGTCCAGGCCGCTCATAACCGTGAGCACGGCTGTCAAGACAGTTTTGACTCTGCAGAGTTTGTACCACTGTACCCACATGTAGTGATTTCATCCCCCGTTGCCGGGTGGACTAAAAGAACCTCCATTATGCCAGTGGCTACGATCCACATTCACACTTCCCAGGTGTGCAGCCAGGAGATCACTACGAAGCCTTTACAAAGGGATTCCCGACGAGCGTGGGCCCACTGAGGTTTCACCCCTAACAGCATACAATAGGCTCCAACCCCGCTGCAGTGGCCCCCTCTTGAGCCTTGCGGTTCATATGGTAGTCCAGCTGACACCTATTCCCCGCACCATCCAACACACCCATACTACGCCGGGGATACACCTAATTAATTGGCCAAGCTGCCCCATCTCAGCATGTGGTTGGCACGGTAAAGCCAGGTTACATGCTCCATGAACCGGTCCTTAGGATCCAGGCAAGTACAAAACACAAACCCGAGTCTCGTGCACCCAGCACACAACCAAAACATCCAACTTGCCTTGATCCCTACCTCTACATAACTCACAATGTCTCATTCAAGAGTATGGTAAAATAAACTGATGATCTCATATCCCAAATATCCCATTCTAAGCATGGCTAAGCATATGCATGTGAATAAATGACATGACAAAATAAATCCCAACCCAAGCTACAAGGAAACAAGGTAATGCAATTCTAGGGAAACTTTCCTAGCATGGGTTTCATATTTCATTTGACAATGCAAATAATTCTATCTACACATCCTAGCATAGGATCAAAGTGGTCAAGGACACTTGCCTCCTTCTTGCTGCTCTTGAAATGGGTAGTCCTGATCTTGGAAAGGGATAACTTGTTCTTGAACAGGTTCTACTTCATACCATCACACATAAAAGAAAAACAACAATCATAAGACATAGTTCACACTTCTTACTTCATACAAACCACACATTCATATTTATGAAATTCATTCACCATTATATGTGTTGTGGTTACTTTGTGTGTTGATCTGTGGCTTGCATACACTTTTATTTATATGTGTATGATTCCTACTTTGGTGTTCATATTTATACTTACATACTATATATATATATGTGTGTGTGTTTCAGTTTTAAATAAATTCCTTATATTAAACTACCAAGTATGTATGAAAAGTATTTTTCTTCTCCATATGTGCCTTCATAATTTCTATCAACCCTAAACTGAACTCTTTGGATTTTAAAAACTCCATTTATCATTTACTAGTTGCTATATATTCAGATTTATATTCCTATGCATAATTGTGTATTTTATTATGAAATTAGTAATACACATCATCTAAACAGTATAGGTTCTGGTCCTAAATAATTTAATAACATATTTTGACCTTGGCCTCTGATGTAAACTATTTCATAATTATTTTCCCTATTTTTCTATAACTATTCTTTACTTAAAAATGTGTCCCTATACTAATAAATGTGAATATTAAATGAAACAGATTCATTTTAGCCCAAAAATATATTTTTATCTCACTCCAAAGTTTTCTAAATACTGAAAAAGTTTTTAATTAATTTTGACAATTATGTTTGTCCCACTTTTTAATTTTTAAGCACTAGTTACATATTCAATTTTCTAAATTAAATACTAAACAGGGCTAAAATAATGAACTCACCTCATTACAGGGTCTATAATATTATTTTCATAATTTCCAGGGGTCTAGCTACACTTATCAGAGGTGTGTTTCCTAATTTTTATTAAGTCCAGGGGCTAAAACTGATTTTTAAATGAATTTACATGATTTTCTGGAGTTCCAGGGGCTAGATCAGAAGTTTCCGGGGCTAGCTCTTATTTCCCGAGAACCCCAGGGGGTAGCACGTAAGAATTCCAGTCTTTATAATGCGGGGCTGACGTGGACCGTCCGATTTTAAACCGACGGCTGAGATTATAACATCGAACCGGTACGCGGGGTTTTAAAGTCTACCGTGCGATTTAAAATAAACGGCGCACAAGCGGCCACGTCGCTCCGATCGAGCGCGGGCGGCGCTGCCGGCGGCGCACGGCGGCGGGAAGCGGCGATCTCGCCGGAAAGTTTTGGATCCTCGAGAATTCTGCCTAAAACTGTGATCTTATGGCATAGATCGGTAGAGGGGAGGTCGGGGATCTCACCTCGGGGGTTTTCTTGAGCTCGGGGGTCCTGGAAAGTGATCGGCGGCGAGGTTCGAGGCAAAACCACGGCGAAGCTCGTCGGCGCTGTGTTTACACCGTAAGTCTCCGAGTTTCCTGCACCTGCAAGGTTCCCCGGAGGCGGTAGATCAAGACCAGCGAGTTAGATCAGAGTTTCCGAGCTTAGATCGGCCAGAATTCACCGGCGAAGTCTCGGTGCTCACCGGAGTAAAAATCGGCGATCGCGTGGGAAAAACCGATCGGGGCTGGGGTTTTTATAGCCGGGGGAGGGCGGTGGGTCGGTTGTGATCGAGTTTGATTCTTCTGGGACCGGAATTCGGGCTGAGGGACGCGGTGTTCCGATCGGTTAAGATCGCGCGCGCGCGGGAGAGTCCGGGGTCGCGGGGTTGGGGATGACAGGTGGGTCCCACCTGTCTGTGAGGGATAGCGCGGGCGCGCGGCTGCGGGCTGGCGCGGGGGAAACTGGGCCGGCTGGCGGGTTTCGGCCCACTGGCCGGTTTTTTCCCGTTTTCTCTTTTTCTTTTTCCATTTCTTTTCTGTTTGAGTTTTATTTGAATTCCAGTTTGAATTTGAATTTTTGCAAAACATGCAACACGTCCAAAAAATTTTAAATTCCCCTCTGAACATGGTTTAGTGTTTTGAATCAAAATTTTGGGGTGTTACATGAATTCTAGTGTGGAATTTGAATTGAGTTTCGTTAATTGAATTTGAAATGGAATTTGAATTATTCACTTGCATTGTTCCAAAAGCATAGCAAACCTCCAATATTTCTGAATTTTGGCGTGGCTGCTAATTCCAATGTGGAGAATACATTTGTGGAACCAAATTTGCAAATTGAAGAAGTTGAGATTTGAAACTGAAATTTTAATTTAGATGAGAGGGCTTCCTCTTTTAATCCCAAACAAATATTAGAACCCCTCCAAATGAGCTGAAATTTAGAAGGTTAAATATTTGAAATATGAAGACCCAAGTTATGAATTTAGATCTCCATGTTGGAAGCTTTTGGGAGGTTTGAATCATGACTTTGAACTCACACCGTTATAATTCAAAGTTTTGATTCTCCTCATTTTCCTAAGTGTAAATGTGTTGAAATTCTTGCTACCATTTTTTGAGGATTTTACAGTTGCCAATGCCACGATTTTCATATACTAACCAACCCATATAGAAACTTGTACTATATTACTGATAAAATGTAAGGAAAACACTCAAAATAAGTTAGTGAACAAAAAAAATAAAACTAAATGTTGGTCCGGATCCATAGGGACTTTCTAACACGTGGCGACCATCCATTGATTACTGCTGGAGTTCTTCAGAGTGCTCCTCCTTTGCATAGTTGTAGGCCATGCTTTTTTTCCGATAAGGAGATTGCAGGTCATGCTTAAAGCAAGAACAAAAGCTATTCCATTTTTGATAAAGAGGTGGCAACAAGAAAAAGACGATTTGGCAGGATCCCCAAATAAGTAGAATTCCTTCGCCGCCTAAATGGACTCCACTCACTACAAGTGGACAGCGGACAACTGCTTTTGAAGAGAATTTTCCTTGGGAGTTCGACACATTACGCGAGGCCAGTCGTTCTCTTGGAATGCCTCAAAGTTCCGCTCAAAAGGCCAGAGACAATGGAGTCGAAAGAGCATGTGGATAGTGGGGAGTCTGCTCGCCAAAAGGCTAGAGGCTGCTGTGCTCTCTCCCAAAGCTCCTTTCTGATACCTCAAATGAAGCCCAAAAGTGATACTAACTTGCAGTACTAAGCACAACAATGTAGTACTACTAATCTTTTAACACAAAAAACAATGAGTAGATTCAGTTAGCAGAGGCACGTAGGCATATTGGCTGCTTTCCTGAGCCTGCTCCACTGACTGAAGTGCCTTATCTGCTAGTGCTTTATGCATGGAGAAGGGGCCTGAAGTTTACACTAGTGAAAAGCTGCTGGTGGAAAGGCTGTGGCCTGAAGTGAGGGGGAAAGCACAAACACCATCCTTCACCTGACAGATAAATCAACTGAAGTGTTCACGATGACATGTTGTCTTGATTTGTAGGATGAAATGATGTCTCTGCAGCAGCTTTAGTCTTCCATCCCCTCGGCTTTCTTGCAACCTGCGTCTTTTCAGTTAACTGTAACATGCATCAGAGCAACCAGATCTCAGCGATGATAGGAAACAAAATTAATTTCCTACATATGAGTGCCAACTTTGTTATTCCCCGTGGAAAATATTTACCCCTGACTATTTATTTGTACATGCACCATACCTTTCATTTCGAGCAATTGCGCTGCAGTTATAGTTATATCGTTCGATGGTCCTCTAAGCTAGTCTTCAAACGTGTCCTCCAATCTCATTTAAGCTCTAGCTTCAGTTCTCGCCAGTACTACAATTTGATTGATTGTACCACTTAAGTTCATCTATCAATTTGGTATTCGGACAACTGATGGCTGGGATGTCGATGCTTCATGTATGAAAATAAACAAGAGCAGTCATCAAAACGTTTCTTCTTTAAACATTATTTTGTGTGTCATCACTCATCGGTAGGAAAACAATATGGCGCAAAATTTTCTATGGCATCAAAACAAAGGGAAAACACTTCAATTTATCTAGAAGAAGAGAGGAGAAAAAGTTGGTGGCTAAGCATGATGATGTTAGTGAATAAACTTAGTGCTCCACGTTGAGCTTGTTGTTTCAGTCTACGTTTTGTTAACGATTAGGCTCATGATCTGGTCAGAGAGATTTTAGCGTTGAACTGTTAGGAGGGTGAGAATAGTTCGGCAGAGGGTTAGCACGATCTGTAACGGCCAACGAAAAATGCTCCTGGCCATTGCATGTAGTCTGTATCATAAGATAAACCAGTGCTTAATGGAATAACGCAGCACACGCTTCGTGCCTGCAACAAAGTACCTGAGTCTCTATTTTCTTGTGTTCTCTGTTTACAGTGAGTGCCATCGAGAAGGAAGAGTGATATACGAGTGTTCCTCCTGACAATTGGCCTCAGAGCCAGGTTGTTTATCGGAGCAAGCTATGGAGGACACAAGATCACCAACTTCCGATGACAGGCGCGGCCGGTCACCGCCGCTGCGGCGCGGACAGCGCGTCGTCATCGAGCGTGTTGTCGAGAAGGTGTCGTCAGCAGGCCCGGCGAACTACCCAGTACTCACCAAGGGAAACCACAACGACTGGGCGTTGTTGATGAAGATCAAGTTGGAGGCTCGCGGGTTGTGGAAGGCGATCGATCCGGGCGACGCCAAGTTCCAAGTGGACAGAATGGCTTTGGATGCGGTGTGCAGCGCCGTGCCCACTGAAATGATCTCCACCCTTGCAACGAAGGAGTCGGCGAAGGAGGCCTGGGAAACCATCAAAACGATGTGTCTCGGTGATGATCACATCAGAAAGGCGAGTACCCAGAAGCTGCGACGCGAGTACGAGCTACTTGCGTTCAAGGAGGGGGAGGCGGTGGAAGACTTTACCATGTGCCTGAACGGCATCGTCAGCCAACTCAACACCTTGGGTGATCCGGAGCCGGAGCACAAGGTGGTTGAAAAGCTTATGAGGATCGCAAGGCCGAAATATAAGCAGCTGGTGCTGGCGATTGAGACCCTGCTTGACGTTTCCCAACTCTCTGTTGAGGAAGTCGCGGGGCTTCTCAAGGCAGCCGAGGAAGACGGCGACCTGAAGCCAGCTGCAGAAGGGAAGCTATACTTGACGGAGGAAGAATGGCGTGAACGCTATAAGAAGAAGGAGGCTGATGAAGGTGGGAGAAACAGCAACGGCGGCCGTGTGAGCCGTGGTGGGCGCAGAGGGCGCGGACACGGTAGACGAAGTGATGGCGTCGGCTCATCGTCAGGAAGAGGGAATGGCAACAACAATTGTCACCGCTGTGGCAACGCGGGACACTGGGCTAACAAGGTGAAGAAGGAACAAATAGCATAAGTTGCTCAGAGAGAAGAGAAGGAGGGGAGTCTTCTCATTGCCAGTGTCGAAGCCAAGGCCATCAACACTATGAGTAGTGGAGAACCAACAATCATCATGCCAGAGGTCATGACAGAACCTGAAGTGGCAGCAGTAGCAATCACTCAGACTGAACCAAAGCAGTCTGCCCAGAACTTGATCAACAAGAGAGCTCAGGGAGGAGAGATCATGATCAACATGGCTATCAAAGGAGAAGAGACGAGGATGTCTGACTGGTGGGTGTTAGACACTGGCACCTCAAACCAGATGTTCGGGTCACGAGCGACATTCTCGGCCATCGACAGGCGGATGATCGGGAACGTTTGGTTTGCGGATGGGACTGTCGTCGAGATCGAAGGATGCGGGACAGTCCTCTATTAATGCAAGAACGGAGAACATCGAGCGCTCAGTAATATGTATTACATTCCCCACATCAACACCAACATCATTAGTGTTGGACAGCTTGATGAAGAAGGTTGGGAATTGCTTATACGAGACGGTGTCATGAGCATTCGGGATGATCATGAAAGCCTTGTTGCCAAGGTGGATCACAACACAGGAAAGATATACAAGATCAAGCTGCATATGGCAAGTCCAGTGTGCATGGCCACTCAGGCCGTCAGTGACGCATGGCGCTGGCATGCGAGATTTGGGCACTCGGGGTTCAAGTCACTGATCAAGATGGCAAAAGAGGATTTTGTACGTGGTCTCCCCGTCCTGGAACACGTCGATCAAGTCTGTGAAGCGTGTCTAGCAGGCAAGCATCACGAACTCCATTTCCTCAGCAAGCTTCTCGGCGCGCGACAAGAACGCTGGAACTTGTCCATGGCGATCTCTGTGGTAAGATCACGCCTGTCACTCCGAGTGGAAATCAGTATTTTTTTGCTTCTTGTTGATGATTATAGCCGATATATGTGGATCTCTCTATTGGCCACGAAGGATGAAGCCTCAACTGCAATTAAGCACATTCAAGCTGCTGCTGAAAGAAAGAGCAGGAACCTCCTCGGTGCACTCAGAATGGACCGGGCGGGGGGGGGGGGGGGGATTCACTGCTGTACACTTCAACGAGTATTGTGCCGAGCTCGGTGTGCGACGTGAACTGACGGCCCCATACTCACCTCAACAGAATGGGGTCATTGAGAGAAGAAATCAAAGCATTGTTGCGATGGCAAGATGTATGCTCAAGGGAAAAGGTTTACCATGAATGTTCTGGGGTGAGGCAGTTAACTGCGCCGCGTACCTGATCAACCAAACGACACCAAAGAGTACTGAGGGTAAAACACCCTATGAACTCTGGACAGGGAAGAAGCCAAGTGTTCATCATCTGAGGACTTTTGTGTGTGTGGCTCATGAGAAGAAAACAAAGCCTCACTTAAAGAAACTTGAAGATCGAAGTCGTCCCATGATCTTTGTGGGATATGAGCCTGGGTCAGCTGCATATAGATGCTACGACCCTGTCAGCAAAAGGGTTCACATCAGCAGGGATGTATGTTTTGATGAAGGAGCCCAGTGGGAGTGGAAGGAGGATCAGGCCCAGCTGAGCAACAATGATTTCACCATTGAGTACACAACTATGGAATATCCAGAGATGGAAGGAGAGCAAGAAGATTCTCTAGGAAGAAATGGAGAAGGTATGAGTCCAGCACCTCCTGAAACACCAATTTCTGGAAATGCACAAGTACCTGTTCAGTTTGTCACTCCAACAAATCTGCAAGATCATCTTGATGCTGATCATGGTAGTGACCCAGCGCGTTTTAGGCGTGTGAGTGCAATACTTGGGCCAGGGAGTCCACCTGGGTTTGCTGACAGGGAAATACTTGAGGACTTGTTCCTCACTGAAGAAGGTGAACCAGCAAGCTTCTGTCAGGCAGAACAAAATGCAGCTTGGAGGCATGCCATGCTTGAAGAGATAACTTCTATTGAAGAGAACAAGACATGGAGGTTGGTCAAGCTTCCTGCAGGACATCAGCCAATAGGCCTCAAGTGGATTTATAAACCGAAGAGAGATGCCACATGGGCTGTTGTGAAACACAAGGCTCGGCTTGTGGCAAAAGGATATGTTCAGAGAGAAGGTGTTGATTTCAGTGAGGTATTTGCCTCAGTTGCTAGATTGGATTCAGTCAGAGTTCTTCTTGCCTTGGCTGCACAAGAAGGGTGGTTTGCACACCACATGGATGTGAAATCAGCCTTCTTAAATGGAGAATTGGGGGAAGAAGTATATGTTTCTCAGCCCCCTGGTTTTGTAGTAGAAGGCAAGGAGGAAATGGTATACAGACTGGACAAAGCATTATATGGCGTAAGACAGGCTCCAAGAGCTTGGAACATCAAGCTTGACACTACTCTAAAAAAGTTGGGCTTTGTTCAGAATCCCCTGGAACATGGCTTGTATGCAAGGGGTGAAAAAATGAGAAGACTACTGGTGGGAGTATATGTGGATGATATCATTATAGTTGGAGGAGATATCACTGTGGTAAATGGGTTCAAGGAACAAATGAAGACTGAATTCAGAATGTGTGACTTGGGTATGTTGAGCTTTTATCTGGGAATAGAAGTTCACCAGAGGAGGGGAGAAATTAAGCTGAGTCAAACAGCTTATGCCTTGAGCATTGTTGAAAAGGCAGGTCTGAAGGGATGTAATCCATGTCTGATTCCTATGGAGCCCAGAATTAAGTTGAGCAAAGAAAGTGCTGCTACTGATGTTGATAAAACTGAATATAGAAGCCTTGTTGGGAGTTTGAGATACTTAGTAAATACCAGATCAGATTTACCTTTTTCAGTTGGTTATGTGAGTAGGTTTATGGAGAAGCCTACTATAGAGTATCTCGCAGCAGTAAAGAAAATCATCAGGTATGTTGCAGGGACAACAGGCCTTGGTTGCAGCTATGGCCAAAACAAAAACTGGGAACTGTCAGGGTATACTGACAGTGATTATGCTGGGGATGTGGACACTAGAAAAAGCACATAAGGTACAGCATTTTTCCTTCGCAAGAAGTTGATTACATGGACATCTCAAAAACAAAAGACAGTGGCATTATCTACCTGTGAGGCAGAGTATATGGCTGATGCTTAAGGGGCATGTCAGGCAATTTGGCTTGAGTTTTCTGAAGAATGAAGACACAAAGAGTGTTGCTCTGAAAATTGACAACAAGTCAGCTTTGGCCTTAATGAAGAATCCATTTTTTCATGACCGAAGCAAGGATATTTGTGAAATCCCAAAACTCAAGCAAGTGGATCTACATGTCACACCGAGAAAACGAGAGGGAATTTAAACTTTTGAATTTAACGGTGTGAGATCCAAGTCTAAACTTGAACTTGCAAGAATTCCCGAACACTGAGATCTAAAGCTATCATTTGGTTCTCCACACATCCAATAATAGCCCGGCAAATTTTCAGAGCATTTTAAAAGGATTTCCTATTTGTTAGAATTTAAACGGGAGAAAATTCGAATTTGAATTTAAATCTCAGTTTCAAATTCTGACTTCACCGAAATTCAAATTCGAGTGCACCGTTGAGTTGCTCACATTTCTTTTGGCCTACCCTCCGAGTTTGATCAAATTTGGAGCTCGTTTGCTATTTTAAACACAAATTGGGGGATAAGGGGGATAGGTGGACCCCATCTGTCAGCTACACAGGGAGTGAACCGACTCTGTTCTGTTTCTCGGGTGAGCCACACGCGACAGCAGCCGACTTCGACCGATCATCGCAGGCTCCACCTCCTGGTTTCCTCACGGTCGCTCGTCCTGATCAACACAACGAGTGCCACAACCCTTTTTCGCTTTCTCCCCGATCGAGCTCGGCTAATTTTTTTTGATCCGCCTATGCCAGTCTGGCGAGTCGCTATCATCTGTTGCCCTGCAAGTGAGTAGGTAGCCGAAAGATCTGAAGGGACCAAGGCTCGTGGTTTCTCCCGCACGCAAAAAACAGCCGCTCGTACGCTCTCAGTTCTTCTCTGATCAAACCACAGCAGCCTGAGCACCGATTGCTCGAGCCCCCAACAGAAAAGAGCTGCACCCCCGAGTGCTCTAGCCGGCTACCAACTTTCCCCCACGGCCCTGAGCTCGTTAGCACCAGAAATCAGCAAAGAATCTGCAGCTCTCGGGTAAACGCTGAAAAACCGGAACTGATCACCGTGGGCAGCCCAAACCAGAGGTGATCACGCCCAAGCAAGCCACCCCATCGGTGCACCTACAAGCCTAGTTGCTCACCTCCGAAGCTCAGCCCTAGCCATTGATCACAGAGGGAGAATTTCAAATTTTTCTCCCGGGCGGCCGAAACTAACCTTAAGGTAAGGAATTGCAAAATTCGTCCTCAATTCATGTTGGTTGTGTTTCAAACTCCGCACACAAGTTCTTAACTGCCTAGTACACCTCCTCCATCGATTTTAGACAGAGAAATTGAGTGTAGAGCGAGAAATTCGAGTTCTTTTCGAGGGTATACCGCTGGACCATATCGGGCGCACGGTGCCGATAGGTTTGGAGCTCTCCCCGGCTTGTTTAGACCTCATGTCGGTCTTCTATACGATCCCACGGTGCTTTAGAGCCCAAGAACCGACCATTTGGTGGAGAATTCACCGTGCACGACCTCACCGGAGCCCTAGGGTTTGCTGTTGCCAGTGCGCCCTATTCTCCGGCGAGTTGCAGCCGCCGGCGACCTCACCAACGTGTTCAGTGTGGGGGGAATGGGCGGGCGGCCAGCAGGGGGTCCGGAGGTGGCTGGGAAGTACTTTTACGGCGACCTCGCCGGAGGAAGCCGCCACTGCTCTGTTTGGCGCGAGGCTGGAGGTTAGGGATGACAAGTGGAACCCACTGTCGGCATTTAAATATTTTCCAGATTTTCCCATTTCAGTCCAAACTTTGGAGAGCCATAACTTTGTGTAGGTGTGTCCAAAAATTGTGAAACAAATTTTGTTGGATTCCTCTCAAAGAGTACTATCCATGGATGCAGCCCAATGTTTATGAAAATCCCTGGATTTGGCTCATTAATTCATTTAAAGAAAATCTTGTATGAATTTTTACAGGAGTTCTGTTTATTGGAAAATTCCCAAATTTGGGCAGGACACTCTTCCAAAAATCCTTGAACTCCAGTAAACTTTTTAGAGGCATTGGACTTTATTTGCTTGGCCAAATGTTGATTCAATCTTGTATGTCTCTGAAAATTAGGAAAAATAACAGAATGATTTTCAGCTTTTAGCCCCAACTTCTAAATTCCATATCTCGATGTAGGAAGCTCCAAAAATGGTGAAACCAAGTCCTATGGACTCATGAGACTCTAAAGTTTCTGAAAAACCAAATTTGGAGCATGAAAAGACACATCTTACATAAACTTTGTCTGAAATTTTGCAAGCCATACCTATGTATGATCTATGGTCCACTATAAACATTTCAGAGCAAATTGAGATCATCTTCTCTAGTTTTCTGCTGGTTCATTCCACTACCTTTCTTATGTCCATTATAAATAGATCTTTGCATTTTCTTCAACAAACATCCACTGCCCACCTAAAGATATCCTCTGTTTTTGTCTATAACAGAGATTTTCACTCACCTTAGAGTTGGTCTAAACCATTCCTATTTCCTAAAACACTTTTGATTTATAATGTCTTTACTTGCAACATAAAACTGTGCATATTCATATCAGTAGGAAAAACGACGAAGGAACTCGACGAGGAACTGTACTCGGAGAAGCAAGTTGAGGCTTAACTCATCGCCAAGCTACTGACTTAAAAGTAGAAATAAACCTGCAGCAACATAAGGCAAGCCCCGGTTTGCATTTAACAGATTTTTAGTTACATTTTACTTTGTATCACTTTTATGGGTCTAGTATGTATTGTGCATTAGGTCAAGGTGATTGATACTCCAAATGCATGACCCACAAACCCTTGGAGTTAAAGGGTAGAATAGGTTACCTTCATGTAGTTTCGGCTAGGCTTAAATTGTATAGGATCCGGTACAAGTCGGGTAGTTGGAAGCTACTCGCGAGTTTAGGATGTTGGTTCAGCGGGGTATGATTCTAGAGAATGAAAGTTTGGAATGGAAAATGAGACCGAGCAGAGAGTAGGAGCAGCAGGACGTTGGGCCTGTGTGGCCGTAGCTCTGTTTGTGTCGGTTAAGGACCGATGCGTATGCCGTCCTGCTGAGCAAGTTTGAACAGTACCGGATGCATATCAGATATATGGGACCCGATAAACCGATGTAACTCGGATACTCTCGTGTCGAAACTTATACGGCCGTCCTTCGGGGGTTGGTGTCAGAGGTGTAAACCCGCTAGCGCAGCAACTTCGATGTGTTCCGGGTAGTGGCCCTTTTGATGGGTCGGCGGAACTGGTTCGGCATTGGAGTGACGGGTGAAAGGTTGCCGCATACAACATAAGAAAGAGCTCGCGTGAGTCTTTCGAGACGGGTGTATGTGTCGTGTATTCCGGGTGTGTCCTGATTGCAATCACCGTCCCTCGCGGTTATATGAGTACCACTTGTTCATTGAGTTGTGACGTAGTAATAAATTCCAGATAAAGTGTGATGAATCATTGCTGATGTGAAGTTCTTAAATTCATTGTATTGCCAACCATGTATGCTATAGTTGTAGAGCTCATTAAGTTTATATTCCACTTTGGGCATCATCACATCGGAGGAAAGCGTTTCTTGTTTGATTGTGGACTTCCAATGTGAGGGCTGCCTAAGGCATAATAATCTGCTGCTATAAACCTGAAAGTAAGGATCAACATTTAGGCGTGTCGTTGTTGCATCATATTTTTCCAATGTTAGTAATGCCTGCTTGTAGAGTTTCATGGTTAGGAGTGTCGGTTAAGTCTTGTTGAGCCATCGTGCTCATGGTTGCATTATTAGTGTTTTGCAGGTTATAAAAATTTGTTATGAAGATGGTTGTTCGGTGAGCCATCACAGACTCATCGGAGACCCTGCCGCTGCACTCATCTTTGTGGAAGCTAGTAAGAAGCGTACGCGGGCTTGACGTCTTCTCTTTTGTATAGTTAGGACCGAGAGTAAGTGTGTGTGTGTGTATTCCACTGCGTGTACCTTCGTGGTACATTATTTTGTAAATGACACTATCTTGAGAAATAAAAGACTTTGTACTTTATGGTTCTTTTTGTGTATGCTATTGGGTGCCGCATCGCACGGCACCACCTAATGTGTATCCTAGAGTGTGGATCCTGGAAGGGGTTCCCTACAGGCGTGGTATCAAAGCCGCATTGGAAATAGCATGCATGAAAAGAGCTTATTTTCAAAAACTTAGAAGTATACGAGTGAGGAACGTATAGTATGCCCACATAAGGACTATTAGAAGCATAGTTACTTAAGGTGGCAAGCTAACAGTTTGTTAATATTTAGTATTTTAATTCTGTAACGATGCACCTACGTGGAGGTAAGAGGTAAGGTACGCCACCGCATGCGGATCAATTTCGGTAACTCGCCATACGAGTAATAGTATGGAATGATATACCGTGGCTTGGCACGGTAGTTAATATGAGTCTCTGAACCTCTCTATGGTTCTGAGAGCATATGAAAATGCTGATCTCCAGCGTGCTTTAGGCAAAAGTAAGAATACCCCATCGTGTGGTAAGCAACACGATAGTATGCAACTCTTGAACGTTCAATGTTCAAAGGGCCATAAGCAGCGCTCGCCATCGGCGTGCCTCAACGGTCATGAGGCAGTAGGTGGTATCCGTTGGGTTGATAAAATTCCCAACCGTGACGATCCGTTCGCACTCTACTCGGGTTCCCCGTCGTGTGGTGTTAAAACATGACCATGTACCTTGAGACGTGACTTGACTCAAGGACGGCCCGTATGGCAATGATACGGGGCGTATATTTTTACTATGATATGGACCTGCCAGAAATGGAAAACCCTCTTGTGTGCATCACTATTGATTGTTTTTATTCAGGTACCTTAACCACGTTAGAACATTGCGTTTAGAAAACGTTTGTGAGTGATCGTTTTAGTGCCACCACTTGAGACGTATATGCCGGTATGACGCCGATTAGGATTTTGATTTGGTGAGGAAACGTAGTACCGTGAAATGTTCTTAACTGCATGAAACAGAAAGTTTTCTAAGAAAAGAGTATATTTTCAGTCTAGGATTCCATTAGGGGTTAATGAACTCCTATATTGAACTAAGAGTCAATTGGAAGTATAGTTTCCATCTCAAATATTTAGAAACCATCACCCCTTTTTTCAGCAGAATTTTTACTGAAATTGAACAGAGCATAACTTTTAATTGGTTAAACTAATGGAGGTGAAGAATACATTTCTGGAAATATTTTCAAGTCTTCTACAACTTTTATATAGAACTCCGGAACAGAATCTCCCTCCAAATGGATGAAAATCTCAGAGGAGTCTTAACTGTCCAAAAACAGGGCAGGCCAAAAATGCTCTCTGGAATTTTCTGTATTTCGACCATAACATCCTGTAGAGAAATTTCTAAGGGTCATGTAAGACACCGTTGGAAAGTTTGTGATATTTGCTACAACTTTGTAGTTCAAAGTTTATCCATATTTTGGGTAGAATTTTATGAAATCTTGCGGACAAAACAGACACTTTCAGAGGAGGTGCTGTCAAAATTGTTTCAGATTTCTGTCAACTTTGAAATATCACAACTCCTGATCCAGAAATGATAAGAAGGCAAATAAATACTCGTTGGAAAGATATTGAAGTTACATATAACTTTTATATTCACCTTGACACATGAAACTGCCATTTTCATAATCAAATACTGGGAATTAGGTCAAATGGTCAATCTGAACAGAGCATTGTTCATTGCCCATGTAACTTGAGACTTGTTATGGACATGAAGATTTTTATACTTCTCTAAGTTTTATGACATATTCATTAGTTATCTTTCATCATTCCTTGCTGTTGATTTAAGTGTTTGACAAACTTGAACAATCATTGGTCATATTTCAGAATTGTCAAAAACCTTGTTTCCTTTATATATGCTGCACAGTTGATGTGATGCTTTTGCGGTTAATAATTTCGAGTTAAAGCTGAGTACACTCTTGGATATTAACCGTAAATTGCTCACTCTTGCAGTATGGATCATACTCATTCCGGGTATGAGGTTGGTGGTTCTAGTCGGGATGGAAATGATTCGTCGCAGCGACGATTACCGCCATCATCAACCGGACTGGCGGAAGTGTTGGGAAGAATTGCTGAGTCTCTTGAGATGTTGGTACAGCAAGGCATCTGACAAGATACCTCACAGCAAAATCCCACATGGAATACGTATCTGGATTTTCTAGCAAGACAACCACCGGTATTCTCTGAAGCTAAAGAAGCCTTGGAGGCAGATCATTGGCTCCGGGTTATTGAAACTAAATTGGGAATGCTCCAGTGTGGTGAATATGAGAGGGATTTATTTGCCGCTCAGAAACTTCATGGATCCGCTGGGGCTTGGTGGTCTGAATATCTTGCTAAGATCGCTGAAGACCATCGTGTGACGTGGATGGAGTTTCGTGATGCTTTATGTGCACGTCATATTTGTGAGGGCATCGTCCAAACCAGAATTGAAGAGTTCTATGAACTCAAGCAAGGAGGCATGAGTGTTATGGAGTACTTTACTAAATTCAACCGTTTAGTACAATATGAATCCTCTTATGTGCATACGGAGACGATGAAGTGTCATTACTTCTTCCGAGGCCTCGATGTGAAGCTTCGGACAAAAGTGGCACAATGCAATAAAGGGAATTATAGCGAGTTAGTCAATGCCGCTATGATTCAATAAATAGCTGAACTCGAGCATAAGGAAAGTAAGAGGAAGAGAAAATTATCACTGGCAAGTACGGGTGATTATCATCAAGAACAACCGGTGATATATTGCTTACCATCCGGGGTGGAGATTCAATCCTTTGACGGACCACCTCAGATCCAATACTGTCCATATTCACCCATGGATGTTCAGCCACTGCTGCAATAGCAGCAAATGAGTAGTTGTGCGCCCCCACTTCAACAAGGTGCACAAGAATATCAATCACTTTCATATTATGAAGATCCTGAGCTCGCATCGTATGGTACTCGTAGCGATGTAGAGCATATTTCTCAGGAGGGTCAAGTGACCCAGCAAAGCAGCAGTCACATGTCATCTCAAGCTGCAAAGAAATTCTATGGTCGATCAAGGAGAACATCACTAAAAGTGGGAAACGTAAACTATATGGCAGTTGAATACGTTCCCGTAGGAGAACCCGTGTTAGCGGGCATGTTCAGCCTACTTGATCAGCCCACGCTCGTGTTCTTCGACTCAGGTGCTACACATAATTTTATCAGCAAAGATTATGTGGTTAAGCACCAAGTACCATCAACCACCTTGGCCGCATATTATCAGATTAATTCACCGGGAGGTAGTAGGATAGCTGACAGAATTGTTGCTCGAGCGCCAATATGTTTGAATGAGCGGATATATCCTACTACTCTTATCTTCCTGGAAGGCTTGCGGATTGACATCATCTTGGGAATGGCTTGGTTGACACATCGCCAAGCTATCTTTGATATTAGTTCACGAACGGTGCAGCTGAATTCAAAGAAGCACGGGCAACATACGTTGATTCTGACAAATGTTGCACCAGAAGTCACTGCTGTCCACACTGTTGAAGCTAAGAAACTGGAGGACATTCCAGTGGTCCGGGAATATCCGGACGTGTTTCTCGATGATCTATCGGGCATGCCGCCCGATCGTGAAGTGGAGTTCAAAATTGAACTAGCACCGGGAACCACACCCATATCTCGGAGGCCGTATAAAATGGCACCGAAGGAACTCGCGGAGCTGAAGGAGCAGCTGAATGATTTATTAAGCAAAGGCTTCATTCGACCCAGTTCATCACCATGGGGATGCTCCGCGCTGTTCGTCAAGAAAAAGGATGAGACTCTGAGGTTATGTGTGGACTATCGTCCGCTCAATGCCGTAACTATCAAGAACAAGTATCCACTACCACGTATCGATATACTTTTCGATCAACTAGTGGGTGCTAAGGTTTTCTCAAATATGGATCTTCGGTCCGGATATCATTAGATAAAAATCCAGGCGGAAGACATACCCAAGACGGCATTCTCGACGAGATACGGATTATATGAGTATCTCGTCATGTCATTTGGGCTCACTAATGCTCCGGCCCATTTTATATACTTGATGAATTCAGTCTTCATGGCGAAGTTGGACAAATTTGTCGTGGTCTTCATCGACAATATTGTCACACCCTCATTTTTGGTTTCTGCATGTATTCATGTTTCATGTAGAGAAAACATTTTAAAAGAAGAGGGGACAGAGAAAGAATTAAAAAGATAGCCAAAAAGAACGAAAATCCAGTTCACCAAGAGTGCCGAAGACAACTCTCGCGGCCCGCTGGCCACGTGGCGCCTTCGGAGCTCATTCCCGCAAAGGAGGAGAGGTCCGACCCTATGAGACACGTGTTGCCCCAGGAGCTAGCCTCTGTGGAGAAGCGAAGGCAGTTCCACAGGACATGGGTCACCTTCGCAGCTAGTCACCGCGGAAATCAGAGGACCAGTCGCGCGGGATACAAGTCGATCTCGGATCTCACCTCCGAGAGGTCCAGTTCTATTGGACACGTGTCGCCACCGGAGCTTATCTCCGGGAGATCCGTCACTGTTGGACACGTGTTAACCTCGAAGCTCGTCTCTGTGAAGAAAGGAAGTCTGGCGCTATTAGGATACGTGGCACACCCGAAGCCACCTCCGAAGAGAGTGAAGGTCCGGCACTGACACGTGGCGTGCGCGGAGCCACCTCCGAATAGAGAGGAGGACTCGACCGCCAGGATACGTGGCGCATGCGGAGCTCACCTCCGAAGGAGAGGGAGGTCTCGCTCGCTTGACACGCGGCACAACCGGAGCTCATCTCTGCGGAAAGGGAGAGACCAGGCCCCGGTGGACACGTGGAGCTTCCGGAGCTCATCACCGCGGAGGTAACGAGTTCTGGATCGGTTTTTGGATTCTGTACACGTAGAAATACCGGTACGGAGAGGAAACCGACCTGAATTCCACAATGTTACCGCACCAAATCAACTAAAGATAAGTTGTTAAGATTCAACAACAATCTGAATAGGACTCTTATTCGAAATACAATCAAATTAGGACTCTTCTTCTCCCGATTATAAATAGAACCCAGAACCTCTGGCCGAAACCACAAACTTCTTTTCCACCTCCTGAGCCGACGACTTAGAGCCCTAGCCCCAGCTCGCCGAGTAAAACCCTTCGCCGGAGTTCAGTCACGGGAGATCGCTGGAAGAGAGCCGCAACGATCTGTCTTGCTAGGAGAAGGACCCAGAGACCAAGAAGAACGTAAGTTAGGTCTCCAATGTTACCTTACGACATCATCGCATTTTCTTTGCCTCTGTTCTTCGATTCCTTTCGAACAAAAGCTTTTTTGTGGACAGATCACTTGTTGATCGATTTGATCTAGAGTCAAGATCATCGCCACGTCCACGATTGACCTCTACAACTCTGTTCATCATAAAACCCATGCAAACATACAAGGACACGTACAACCGATCTAATAAGAACTGTATCATAGGAATTACATGCATATGCATCATCGCGTCTAGTTAAAGCTTGTGCATGATAATGATTGTTGTAAATCTTGTTTGTGCGTGATCATGTATAGAAGGACAAGCTCAGGGAGCTACCTACGACGGGCTACAACAACAAGATTTTGAGCAACCGGAACAACCAGAACAAGGCAAGTACCCCTTGACCATATTGATCCTATGTTTTGGGAAACTGTTTTGTTTTGCGAAAAGGTGTGTGTGTGTGCTGAGTCAAACATGATGGGAAACCCTTTTATAGGAGTTTACTAGTTTTGGTTAAACCACCCTTGTCGCCAGCGAAGTTTATGAGTCGGGTATGGTTTTTGCTTTATGCTTCGCTGAGTCCATGGGATTGGGAAGCGAGATAGATGTGTCTAGCTAACTGCACTCGTAATGATAATGAGAAACTGATGTTGTTAATGAACATGGATCGGAGGGAGATCTAGGCAAGCCAGGTTTGTGAATGAGGTAGCCTGAGATGGTGGTTACTTGCCGTAGATCTAAGGACCGGTTCATGCGAGCACATGCCAGGATAACAGTGCCACCACAAGGCCAAGTATGGGTGCGGCTTAGCTGACTAATTAGGTAAGTTGCTAGATTGTTATGGACCGTGGAAGGCGCGGGGAATGGGAGTCGAGTGAGGACTGCCCTAGGAACTGCATGGCACAAGAGGGGGCCCGTGGGTGGGAGAATTAGAGATTCTAGCCTGCCGGTGAAACCTTAGTGAGTCCATACATCTAGTAGCCCCTTTGTAAATGCTATTTTGTGATCTCTTGGCCATACACCGACGGTTGTGTACTGGTATAATGGAGGTTCTGCAGTCGCCAACGGGTGACGAAATCACAAACTTGTGGGTAAATAGGTGGAAACTCTGTAGAGTCTAAAACTATCATGATAGCCAAGCTTACGGGCTTACGGTCACGAGCGCCTGGTCATCTTCCATGATTAGTTGGGATGGTTATTGGCTATGATTATTGGTTATGGTTTTGGATGGTTTGGTTTTGGTTTTGTTTTCGGGTCTGTTGAGTCCGGGTGATAAGATGGGTTGCATGACTGTTGAGTCATGGCAACAAGGCTGGACGGTTTGAGACGGAAATTGTTTATGACATGAAATGGTAGTGAATACGAGATAGTATTCGTGAGATGGTAGCGAATACGAGGAGGTATTCATGAGCAAGAATGAGGTTGATTGATGTCTGGTTGGGACATGGAAGGTAATGAACATAATGGAGGTATGATTGGTATTTTAGTACATGTTGGGATTACATTCGCTTAAAGATAAGTTGTTGTTTTATCATGGTTTTGATAAATAACTTTGCTTTTCTGCAATGAGCCTTTTTATACCTACCTTATTGTGAGCTACATATCATATTTTCCCGCACTTGCTGAGTACATCATTGTACTCAAACTTGCATTATTATTTCATCATCAGCAACCGGAGAAGATTACTATGAAGACCAAGTAGAGCATTAGGCGTGTAATCTGTCCTCAACCTTGCCTGTGGGGATGGAGTAGAGATGGAGCCGCTACTGCTTAGAATTGCTTCCGCATTAGTTAGAAGACTTCCGCTGCCAGAATAAAGACTTCCGCTGTTAGATTAAGACTTTCGCTGTGATCATGAGTCCAAGACTCATGAGACATTGTAATAAACTCTGTTATTCGTGGTCATATATATTCTGAAATTCAGTTGTGGATGGTGTGTATATGTGTGATGAACATCCTGGGCACACATATGCATCAGTTCTCAGTTCCGTGGTTTTCCACAGAATTGAGGGCGTCACAGATATTTTGGTATATTCTAATTCGGAGGAGGAACACGCCAAACATCTGCATATTGTGCTCCAACGCCTACGGGATCACAAACTATATGCACAATTCAGCAAGTGCGAGTTCTGGATCAACCAAGTGCCATTTTTTGGGCACATTATTTCTGCGGAGGGCATCGCAGTTGATCCGAGCAAAATTGTCCAAGTTCTGAATTGGAGTTCACCAAAATCAGTCCATGAAGTCCGTAGTTTTCTCGGTTTAGCAGGTTACTACCGGAGATTCATTCCGAATTTCTCCATGGTCTCTAAACCGATGACGGAACTTCTAAAGAAAGGCAACAAATATGTGTGGAGTGAAGCATGTGAGGAGGCATTCAAAACATTGGTAAAGCACCTCACAACAGCCCCGGTGTTGGCGCAGCCTGATACAACTAAGGCTTTTGATGTTTATTGCGATGCATCCGGCATCGGCCTTTGCTGCGTGCTTATGCAAGAAGGGCGAGTGGTCGCATATGGATCCAGGCAGCTTAGGAATCATGAGCAGAATTATCCAACACATGATCTCGAGCTAGCTGCTGTCGTTCTTGCTCTAAAAATGTGGAGGCACTATTTGCTTGGAAACTTAGTCCACCTCTACACCGACCACAAGAGTTTAAAGTACATCTTCACACAAAAGGAGCTAAATATGAGGCAGCGAAGATGGTTAGAGTTAATCAAGGATTATGAACTGGAGATTCATTACCATCCTGGAAAAGCGAATGTGGTTGCCGACGCACTTAGTCAGAAATCACTTGTGCATAATCTAACTATGGCTGCAATGGAAGAAGAAGAACCGAGCCTGCGCCTTGGTTCCCTATGGGTCATTGTTTAACCTTGCCCTCATTCCTACAATTCGTGATGAAATTGTAGAGGCTCAAAAGAAAGATAAGGGCATGGCCCATATCCGGAAGAAAATAGACAAAGGAGAAGCTAAGTGCTTCCGGAAAGATGAGAATGGTACGCTATGGTTCAAGAACCGTATAGTCGTACCGAGGGACATGAAGCTTCATAAGAAAATATTAGACGAAGATCATCTATCAAAAATTTTCATTCATCCAGGAAGCAACAAGATGTACCAAGATTTGAGAAACATGTTTTGGTGCACACGGATGAAGCGGGAAATAGCTAAATACGTATCCGAGTGCGATACATGTCGAAGGGTGAAAGCAGATCACATGAAGAAACCTGGTTTGCTGCAGCCCCTCCATATTCCGGCATGGAAGTGGGAATATGTGAGTAAAGATTTTATTGTCGGGTTACCACTGACATCTCAGAAGTATGATTTGATTTGGGTAATCGTTGACCGATTAACCAAGTCAGCACACTTCATACCGGTGAATGTGAGATTCAACGCCAAGAAATATGCGGAGTTATACATTGAACGGATATTATGCCAGCATGGAGTTCCAAGAACAATAGTTTCAGATCGTGGTGCACTGTTCATTTCTCGTTTCTGGGAACAGCTGCACGTATCTTTGGGAACCAAATTTCTTAGAAGCTCCGCATATCACCCTCAAACCGATGGACAAACCGAGAGGGTGAATCAAGTCTTGGAAGATATGTTGAGAGCGTGTGCCATTCACCACGGTAAGAATTGGGATGCTTATCTACCATTGGCGGAATTCTCGTACAACAAAAGCTATCAAACGAGTATCAAGATGGCACCGTATGAGGCTCTCTATGGCCGGAGATGTCGCACACCACTGAATTGGTGCGAATCCGGTGAAAGAGTGACATTCGGGATTGACCTTGTCAATGACGCCGAAGAACGAGTTCGGGTCATACAAGCAAATTTAAGAGCTGCTTGATCTCGACAGAAGAGTTATGTAGACCAGCGACGTCGACCGCTGAACTTCAACGTCGAAGAGTACGTATATCTCCGCGTATCTCCAATGAAGGTAGTTCACCGATTCGGTGTAAAAGGAAAGCTTGCTCCCCGGTTTATCGGTCCATTTGCTATCACAGAGAAATGTGGACCCGTAGCCTACCAGCTTGAGCTACCGACAAATCTCGCTGGGGTGCATGATATATTTCACGTCTCTCAGCTTCGGAAATGTCTCAAGAATACCACTGCTGTCCGCAATGAAGATCTCGAGACATTGCAACCGGATCTCTCCTGTACCGAGCATCCAATTCGGATTATCGATAAAAAGTCTCGGTCGACAAGGAATCAGACGCTGCAATTCTATAAGGTATTATGGAGAAATCATACCGTGGAGGAGACGACATGGGAGAGTGAAGAATACCTCCGTTCGAATTACCCGGACTTGTTGTCCGCTCATATAAGGTAATTCCTTCTCTACCGCTTTGTCTCTTCTTTATGAATCTCGGGACGAGATTCTTTTTAAGGGGGGAGGGATGTCAAATTCCAAAACTCAAGCAAGTGGAGCTACAAGTCACACCGAGAAAATGAGAGGGAATTTAAACTTTTGAATTTAACGGTGTGAGCTCCAAGTCTAAACTTAAACTTGCAAAAATTCCCGAACACGGAGATCTAAAGCTATCATTTGGTTCTCCACACATCCAATACTAGCCCAGCAAATTTTCAGAGCATTTGAAAAGGATTTCCTATTTGTTAGAATTTAAACAGGAGAAAATTTGAATTTGAATTTAAATCTCAGTTTCAAATTCTGACTTCACCGAAATTCAAATTCGAGTGCACCGTTGTGTTGCTCACATTTCTTTTGGCCTACCCTCCGAGTTTGATCAAATTTGGAGCTCGTTTGCTATTTTAAACGGAAATTTGGGGATAAGGGGGAGAGGTGGACCCCATCTGTCAGCTACCAGGGAGTGAACTGACTCTGTTCTGTTTCTCGGGTGAGCCACGCGCGACAGCAGCCGACTTCGACCGATCATCGCAGGTGCCACCTCCTGGTTTCCTCATGGTCGCTCGTCCTGATCAACACCACGAGTGCCACAACCCTTTTTCGCTTTCTCCCCGATCGAGCTCGCTCTCGTGGTTTCTCCCGCACGCAGAAAACAGCCGCTCGTACGCTCTCGGTTCTTCTCTGATCAAACCACAGCAACCTGAGCACCGCTTGCTCGAGCCCCCAACAGCAAAGAGCTGTGCCCCCGAGTGCTCTAGCCGGCTACCAACTTTCGCCCACGAGCCCCGAGCTCATTAGCACCGGAAATCAGCAAAGAATCTGCAGCTCTCGGGTAAACGCTGAAAAACCGGAACTGATCACCGTGGGAAGCCCAAACCAATGGTGATCACGCCCAAGCAAGCCATCCCATCGGTTCAC
Organism: Neostapfia colusana; assembly: GCA_030760725.1. Taxonomy (NCBI): domain Eukaryota; kingdom Viridiplantae; phylum Streptophyta; class Magnoliopsida; order Poales; family Poaceae; genus Neostapfia; species Neostapfia colusana. The sequence goes on along the minus strand of JASWHV010000012.1, from coordinate 14,364,940 downwards.
ATACATGCCTAGTTGCTCACCTCCGAAGCTCGGCCCTAGGCATTGATCACAGAGGGAGAATTTCAAGTTTTTCTCCCGGGCGGCCGAAACTAACCATGAGGTAAGGAATTGCAAAATTCGTCCTCAATTCATGTTGGTTGTGTTTCAAACTCCGCACACAAGTTCTTAACTTCCTAGTACACCTCCTCCATCGATTTTAGACCGAGAAATTGAGTGTAGAGCGAGGAATTCGAGTTCTTTTTGAGGGTATACCGCTGGACCATATCGGGCGCACAGTGCCGATAGGTTTGGAGCTCTCCCCGGCTTGTTTAGATCTCATGTCGGTCTTCTATACGATCCCACGGTGCTTTAGAGCCCAAGAACCGACCATTTGGTGGAGAATTCACCGTGCACGACCTCGCCGGAGCCCTAGGGTTTGCTGTTGCCGGTGTGCCCTATTTTCCGGCGAGTTTCAGCCGCCGGCGACCTCACCAGCGTGTTCAGCGTGGGGGAAAATGGGGGAGGGGGAAGCAGGGGGTCCGGAGGTGGCTGGGAAGTGCTTTTACGGCGACCTCGCCGGAGGGAGCCGCCACTGCTCTGTTTGGCGCGAGGCTGGAGGTTAGGGATGACGAGTGGGACCCACTGTCGGCATTTAAACATTTCCAGATTTTCCCATTTCAGTTCAAACTTTGGAGAGCCATAACTTTGTGTAGGAGTGTCCAAAAATTGTGAAACAAATTTTGTTGGATTCCTCTCAAAGAGTAATATCCAGGGATGCAGCCCAATGTTTATGAAAATCCCTGGACTTGGCTCATTAATTCATTTAAGGGAAATATTGTATGAATTTTTACAGGAGTTCTGTTTATTGGAAAATTCCCAAATTTGGGCAGGACACTCTTACAAAAATCCTTGAACTCCAGTAAACTTTTCAGAGGCATTGGACTTCATTTGCTTGGCCAAATGTTGATTCAATCTTGTATGTCTCTGAAAATTAGGAAAAATAACAGAATGATTTTCAGCTTTTGCCCCAACTTCTAAATTCCATATCTCGGTGTAGGAAGCTCCAAAAATGGTGAAACCAAGTCCTATGGACTCATGAGACTCTAAAGTTTCTGAAAAACCAAATTTGGAGCATGACAAGACACTAGAATTGCCATAGGAATTTAGAGAAGCCAAATAGCTAAGGAACTTCTTTAGGCCACATCTTACATCAACTTTGTCTGAAATTTTGCAAGCCATACCTCTGTATGATGTATGTTCCACTGTAAAAATTTCAGAGCAAATTGAGATCATCTTATCCAGTTTTCTGCTGGTTCTTTCCACTACCTTTCTTATATCCATTATAAATAGATCTTTGCATTTTCTTCAACAAACATCCACTGCCCACCTAAAGATATCCTCTGTTTTTGCCCATAACAGAGATTTTTACTCACCTTAGAGTTGGTCTAAACCATTCCTATTTACTAAAACACATTTGATTTATAATGTCTTTACTTGCAACATAAAACTGTGCATATTCATATCGGTAGGGAAAACGATGAAGGAGCTCGACGAGGAACTTGACTCGGAGCAGCAAGTTGAGGCTTAACTCATCGCCAAGCTACTGACTTAAAAGTAGAAATAAACCTGCAGCAACATAAGGCAAGCCCTGGTTTGCATTTAACAGCTTTTTAGTTACATTTTACTTTGTATCACTTTTATGGGTCTAGTATGTATTGTGCATTAGGTCAAGGTGATGGATACTCCAAATGCATGACCTACAAACCCTTGGAGTTAAAGGGTAGAATAGGTTACCTTCGTGTAGCTTCGGCTAGGCTTAAGTTGTATAGGATGTGGTACAAGTCGGGTAGTTGGAAGCTACTCGCGAGTTTAGGATGTTTGTTCAGCGTGGTCTGATTCTAGAAAAAATGAAAGTTCTGGAATGGAAAATGAGACCGAGCAGAGAGTAGGAGCAGCAGGACGTTGGGTCTGTGTGTCTGTAGCTCTGTTTGTTGTCGGTTAAGGATCGATGCGTATGCCGCCCTGCTGAGCAAGTTTAAACAGTATCGGATGCATATCGGATATATGGGACCCCATAAACCGATGTAGCTCAGGTACTCTCGTGTCAAAACTTATACGGCCGTCCTTTGGGGGTTGGTGTCAGAGGTGTAAACCCGCTAGCGGAGCAACTTCGATGTGTTCCAGGTAGTGGCCCTTCCGATGGGTCGGCGGAACTGGTTCGGCATTGGAGTGACGGGTGAAAGGTTGCCGCATACAACGTAGGAAAGAGCTCGCGTGAGTCTTTTGAGGCGGGTGTATGTGTCGTGTATTCCGGGTGTGTCCTGATTGCAATCACTGTCCCTCGCAGTTATATGAGTACCACTTGTTCACTGAGTTGTGACGTAGTAATAAATTCTAGATAAAGTGTGATGAATCATTGCTGATGTGAAGTTCTTAAATTCATTTTATTGCCAACCATGTATGCTATAGTTGTAGAGCTCATTAAGTTTATATTCCACTTTGGGCATCACCACATCGGAGGAAAGCGTTTCTTGTTTGATTGTGGACTTTCGATGTGAGGGCTGCCTAAGGCATAATAATCTGCTGCTATAAACCTGAAAGTAAGGATCAACATTTAGATGTGTCGTTGTTGCATCATATGTTTCCTATGTTAGTAATGCCTGCATGTAGAGTTTCATGGTTAGGAGTGTCGGTTAAGTCTTGCTGAGCCATCGTGCTCACGGTTGCATTATTAGTGTTTTGCAGGTTATAAAAATTTGCTATGAAGATGGTTGTTCGGTGAGCCATCAGAGACTAACCGGAGACCCTGTCGTTGCACTCATCTTTGTGGAAGCTAGTAAGAAGCGTCCGCGGGCTGGACGTCTTCTCTTTTGCATAGTTAGGACCGAGAGTAAGTGTGTGTGTATATTCCGCTGCGTGTACCTTCGTGGTACATTATTTTGTAAATGACACTATCTTGAGAAATAAAAGACTTTGTACTTTATGGTTCTTTTCGTGTATGCTATTGGGTGCCGCATCGCACAGCACCACCCAATGTGTATCCTGGAGTGTGGATCCCGGAAGGGGTTCCCCACAGGCGATTGTGTGATATTCTGACTCCCGGCTTAATAGGATTGATAGAGTACTCATACCACCAAGGTATACATTCTTTTCCGGAAGCCCACCTGCAAAGGACTCCGGGGTTAAGCGTGCTTGGCCCAGAGGAATTTGGGGATGGGTGACCGACGGGAAGTTTTCCCGGGTGCGCACGAGTGAGGACAAAGTGCGCAGAAAGGACGAGTGGTGGTATGTGGGGCCAATCTATGATCCTAGAGAGCTGTCACAAATGGTATCAGAGCCGACCCTCGCAGTTTCACAGGTGCGTACGGGTCAGTGAGAAGGATACAGTAGCGTACGGGTCAGGGACTTGGGTACATACGCATGACACGTGGGTCCTCTATGTGGGACACGGTATGGTACGTATGCTGCTAACCGGACATACGGTATGCGTATGCCAGTACTGAACGTACGGACGTGGCTAAGAGGGGACGTTCCTGTCTTGGCATTGACCGACGAGGACGTCGGTCTTCTAAGGGGGTGGATTGTGTGATATTCTGACTCCCGGCTTAATAGGATTGATAGAGTACTCATACCACCAATGTATACCTTCTTTTCCGGAAGCCCACCTGCAAAGGACTCCGGGGTTAAGCGTGCTTGGCCCAGAGGAATTTGGGGATGGGTGACCGATCGGGAAGTTTTCCCGGATGCGCACGAGTGAGGATAAAGTGCGTAGAAAAGACGAGTGGTGGTATGTGGGGCCAGTCTATGATCCTATAGAGCTGTCTGTGACGCCCTCAAATCGGTGGAAAACCACGGAACCGACAACTGATGCATATGTGTGCCCAGGATGTTCATCACACATATACACATCATCCACAAACTGAATTTCAGAATATATACGACCACAAATAACCAAGTTTATTACAATGTCTCATGAGTCTTGGACTCATGCTCACAGCGGAAGTCTTAGTCTAACAGCGGAAGTCTTCTAACTAATGTGGAAGCAATCTAAGCAGCAGCAGCTCCATCTCTACTTCATTCCCACAGGCAAGGTTGAGGACAAATTACACGCCTAATGCTCCACCTGGTCTTCATAGTAATCTTCTCCTGTTGCTGATGATGAGATAATAATGTAAGTTTGAGTACAATGATGTACTCAGCAAGTGCAGGAAAATATGATATGTAGCTCACAACAAAGAAGGTATAAATAAAGGCTCATTGCAGAAAGCAAAGTTATTTATCAAAACCATGATAAAACAGCAACTTATCTTTAAGCGAATGTAATCCCAACATGTACTAAAATACCAATCATACCTCCATTATGTTCATTACCTTCCATGTCCCAACCAGACATAAATCAACCTCATTCTTGCTCACGAATACCTTCTCGTATTCGCTACCATCTCACGAATACCATATCGTATTCGCTACCATTTTATCTCATAAACAATTTCGTCTCACACCGAGACCAACCTCGCTGCCATGACTCAACAGTCATGCAACCCATCTTATCACCCGGACTCAACTGTCCCGAAAACAAAACCAAAACCAAACCATCCAAAACCATAACCAATAACCATAGCCAATAACCATCCCAACTAATCATGGAAGTTGGCCAGGCGCTCGTGACCGTAAGCTCGGCTATCATGATAATTTTAGACTCTGCAGAGTTTGCACCTCTTTATCCACAAGTTTTTGATTTCGTCACCCGTCGACGACTGCAGAACCTCCATTATACCAGTACACAACCGTCGGTGTATGTCCAAGAGATCACAAAATAGCCTTTACAAAGGGGTTACTAGACGTATGGACTCACTAAGGTTTCACCTGCAGGCTAGAATCTCCAATTCTTCCACCCACGGGCCCCCTCTTGTGCCACGCAGTTCCCAGGACAGTCCTCACTCGACTCCCATTCCCCGCGCCTTCCATGGTCCATAACAATCTAGCAACTTACCTAATTACTCAGCTAAGCCGCACCCATACTTGGCCTTGTGGTGGCACTATTATCCTGGCATGTGCTCGCATGAACCGTCCCTTAGATCTACGGCAAGTAAACCACCATCTCTTTCTACCTCATTCACAAACACAGGCTTGCCTAGATCTCCCTCCGATCCATGTTCATTAACAACATCAGTTTCTAAATATCATTAAGAGTGCAGTTAGCTAGACACATCTATCTCGCTTCCCAATCCCATGGACTCAGCGAAGCATAAAAGCAAAAAACCATACCCGACTCATAATTCCCTGGCGACAGGGTGGTTTAACCAAAACTATTAAACTCCTATAAAAGGGTTTCCCATCATGTTTGACTCAGCACATAGGATCAGTATGGTCAAGGGGCACTTGCCTTGTTCTTGCGGTTCCGGTTGCTCAAAATCTTGTTGTTGTAGCCCGTCGTTGGTAGCTCCCTGAGCTTGTCCTTCTATATATGATCACGCACATACAAGATTTACAACAATCAATATCATGCACAAACTTTAACTAGATGCGATGATGCTTATGCATGTTAATCCTATGATGTAGTTTAGTTTGTACGTGTTCTTGCATGGCTTGCATGGTTTTATGATGAACAGAGTTGTAGAGATCAATGTTGGACGTAGCGATGATCTTGACTTTAGATTAAATCGATCAACAAGTGATCTGTCCACGAAAAAGCTTCTGTTCGAAAGGAATCGAAGAACAGATGCAAAGAAAACGCGATGATGTCGTAAGGTGGTAGTGGAGACCTACCTTATGTTCTTCTTAGTCTCGGGTCCTTCTCCTATTAGACAAATCGTTAGGGCTCTCTTCCGATGATCTCTCTTGACCAAACTCCGGCGATGGGTTTACTCGGCGAGTTGGGGCTAGGGCTCTAAGTCGTTGGCTCAGGAGATGGAAAAGAAGTTTGTGGTTTCAGCCAAGGGTTCTGGGTTCTATTTATAATCGGGAGAAGAAGAGTCCTAATCTGATTGTATTTTGAATAAGAGTCCTATTCAGATTGTCGTTGAATCTTAACAAGTTATCTTTAGTTGATTTGGTGTGGTAACATTGTGGAATTCATGTCGGTTTCCTCTCCGTACCGGTATTTCCACGCGTACAGAACCCAAAAACCGCTCCAGAACTCGTTACCTCCACGGTAATGAGCTCCGGAAGCTCCACATGTCCACCGGGGCCTGGTCTCCCCCTTTCCGCAGAGACGAGCTCCGGTTGTGCCGCGTGTCAAGCGAGCGAGACCTCCCTCTCCTTCGGAGGTGAGCTCCGCATGCGCCACGTATCCTGGTGGTCAGGACCTTCCCTCTATTCGGAGGTGGCTCTGTGCACGCCACGTGTCAGTGTCGGACCTTCCTTTCTTCTCAGAGACGAGCTCCGAGGTTGACACGTGTCCAACAGTGACGGACCTCCCGGAGAGAAGATCTAGCGGTGACACGTGTCCAATAGAACCGGACCTCTCGGAGGTGAGCTCCCAGATCGATACGTATCCCGTGCAACTGGTCCTCTGATTTCCGCGGTGACTAGCTCTAAAGGTGACACGTGTCCTGCGGGACTGCCCTTGCTTCTCCGCAGAGGCTAGCTCCAGGCAACACGTGTCCCACAGGTTCAGACCTCTCCCCCTTTGCGGAGATGAGCCCCGAGCCCGCCACATAGCCTGTTTAGCGGTGGACATCTCCCCATTTGCGGAGATGAGCTCCGAAGGCGCCACGTAGCCTGTTTAGAGGTGGACCTCTCCCTATTTGCAGAGATGAGCTCCGAAGACGCCACGTGGCCAGTGGGCTGCGGGAGTTGTCTTCGGCGCTCTTGGTGAACTAGATTTTGCTCTTTTTGGCTATCTTTTTTATTCTTCCGCTGTTCCTACTTCTTTTAAAATGTTTTCTCTACATGAAACATGAATACACGCAGAAACCAAAAATGAGGGTGTCACAAATCTACCCCCCTTAAATTGAATCTCGCCCTCGAGATTCGTTAGTAGAGAATAGATGAGGGAATTCTGCCTTGATGTCTTCTTCGCGCTCCCATGTGGCTTCAGCTTCGGTGTGATGGCTCCATTGTACCTTGCACCATCGGATCACTTTGTTCCTTGTGACCCTTTCCTTTACGTCCAAAATTCGGACAGGGTGCTCTGCATAAGTCAGGTCCTCTTGAAGTTCAAGCTCTTCCATTGGTACTTGCTCCTCTGGTACTCTCAAGCACTTCTTGAGCTGGGATACATGAAACACGTCATGTACGTCAGAGAGATATGTTGGGAGCTCTAGTTGATAGGCTACTTCTCCTCGCTTGTCCAAAATCTTAAATGGTCCGATGTAGCGAGGTGCTAGCTTGCCTTTGACGTTGAAACGTCGTTGGCCATGGATAGGCGATACCTTAAGGTATACGAAGTGTCCTACTTTGAAAGTTAACTTTCTTCACCTATTGTCCGCATAGCCTTTTTGTCATGACTGAGCAGCCTTTAAGTTCTCCCGTATCGTTTGGACTTGCCTTTCAGCTTCTTGTAGCACTTCGGGTCCAAACACCTGGTTCTCTCCGGTCTCGTTCCAGAACAGCGGCGTTCTACACCGCCTACCATACAATGCTTCGAAAGGCGACATATTCAAGCTAGCTTGATAGCTGTTGTTATAAGAGAATTCGGCGTACGGTAAACCCCTATCCCAACTACGCTTACGTTTCAAGGCGCAAGCTCTCAACATATCCTCCAAAATTTGGTTTGTCCATCAGTTTGTGGGTGATAGGCGGAGCTAAAATCCAATTGTGTACCTATAGCTTTCTGCAACTTTCTCCAGAATCTAAAGGTAAACTGAGAACCTCGATCTGAGACTATCCTCCTCGGGACTCCATGACGGCACACGATCTGCTCCATGTACAACTCGGCTAATTGTGCAACGTTGTACTTGGCTCTTACAGGGAGAAAATGGGTTGTTTTCGTCAATCGGTCCATGATAACCCAGATGGAGTCATAACTCGACTGAGTACGTGGCAATCCGACGATGAAATCCATACTGATGTCCTCCCACTTCCACTCGGGTACCTTCAAGGGTTGCAATAATCCAGCGGGTCTTTGATGTTCGGCCTTCACTCGTTGGCATGTATCGCATAGGGCAACGTATTCGGCTATGTCCCTTTTCATACCATCCCACCAATAACAAGTCTTCGAGTCCTTATACATTTTGGTACTTCCGGGATGTATGGAATAGGGTGAATCATGTGCCTCTTTTAATATCATGTCGCGGATGTGTTTCACGTTAGGCACACAAATCCTTTTTCCTAGCGAAAGCGTACCCTTCTCATCTTCTTTGAAATCCTTCTCTATTCCTTGTCGTATCCTTTCCTTGATCTCCTTGATCTCCTCATCTGTAGCTTGGCCATCTCTTATCTCTTTCTCCAATGAAGAGTGGGACTCCATCACTTCTATCTTGTTCAAGAATCCGAGGTGTAACCGTTCGAACTCCTTGCGTAGTTCGGGTGGTAGCTCCCGAACCGTGAGTGGTGACATGCTCCCTTTCGGCTCAATGCATCAGCTACTACATTGGCCCTCCCAGGGTGGTAGTTGATTCCAACATCATAATCCTTGATGAGTTCCAACCATCGTCGTTGCCTCAAATTCAAGTCCGTTTGTGTAAATATGTACTTGAGGCTTTTATGATCAGTATAGATCTCACATTGGTGACCAAGGATATAATGTCTCCAAATCTTCAATGCATGCACTACTGCAGCTAGCTCCAAGTCATGTGTAGGATAATTAAGCTCATGCTTCTTTAATTGTCGTGAGGCATAGGCTACCACTTGTCCTTCTTGCATGAGAACACATCTGAGCCCTTGTCTAGATGCGTCACAATATACGTCAAAGCTCTTGCTCACGTCCGACAATACTAAAACCGGCGCTGTGGTTAGCCTTTTCTTGAGTTCCTCAAAACTTTCTTGGCATGTTGGTGTCCATTGGAAGGCTTTTCCCTTTGTTAGCAACTCCATCATAGGCTTTGCTATCTTAGAGAAGTCCTTAATGAAGCGTCGGTAGTATCCAGCCATCCCAAGAAAACTCCGAATGTCCTTCACGTTTTGCGGTTGGTTCCACTTCAGAACATCTCCCACTTTCCTGGGATCAACCAATACTTCTTCCTCAGAGATAATGTGATCTAGGAACGATATCTCCTTTAGCCAAAATTGACACTTGTTAAGCTTGGCATACAATTGATGCTCACGCATTTTCTGTAGGGTCAATTTCAAATGTTCTTCATGCTCCTCCTCACTTTTTGAATACACCATAATGTCGTCGATGAAAACCACGACGAACTTATCCAATTACTCCATGGAAACCTTGTTCATAAGGTACATGAAGTATGCGGGTGCATTTGTTAACCAAAAAGACATGACGGTATATTCATACGAACCATACCGTGTTCGAAAGGCAGTCTTGGGTATATCGGAGGGCTTAATCTTCAGCTGGAGGTATCCCGACCGAAGATCAATCTTGGAGAACACTCGAGCACCTTTCATTTTGGTCAAATAGGTCTTCTATACGGGGCAGAGGGTATTTGTTCTTGATTTTCACCTCGTTGAGAGACCTATAGTCCACGCACATCCTTTGGGTCCCATCCTTCTTGTCTACGAAGAGCATAGGAGCTCCCCATGGTGATGAGCTTGGACGTATAAAACCCTTCTCCAACTGCTCTTGAATTTGTTTCTTGTGTTCCACTAGTTCACTGACGAGCATCCTATAGGGTCTCTTTGCTATGGATGCAGTTCCGGGTACCAAATCAATGGCAAACTTAATGTCCCGGTCAGGTGGCAGACCTGGAAGCTCCTCTGGAAACACGTCCGTGAATTCCTGAAACACTGGAATGCTGTCCAATGTTGCTCCTTCGACGTGGTTCAAAATTGCCCTTTTGGTTGTTTGTTGGGCTGAATCAAACTCGACACGAATACCGTGCTCGTTTTTCAACTGCACGCTTCTTTTAGCACATTGGATTACCTCGTTGTGCTTGCTTAACCAATCCATCCCGAGTATTATGTCAAGCCCTTGGGAATCCAAGATAATGAGGTTGGCACGAAAGTCTACCCCCTTCTTACTTTCGGACATACTATATTAGTCCTCATCTCTCCACCGGGAGAATTAACTAACATAGCACATTTTAAGTGTGATATGGGTAGATTATGCTTGGCAACATACTTGGATGATATGAAGGAATGCGATGCTCCAAAATCAAATAAAATGGTGGCTGGGTTGGAATTGGCATGGAACATACCAATTACGACGTCCTCAGCCTGTTGTGCTTCCTCAGCAGAGACATGGTTCACGTTGCCGCGAGAATAGTACTGTTGTCCACTGTTTCCTTGATTGTTCCCTCCGTTCGTCCGCGGGTTCTGCTTGGGCACATTGCCTAGCTGTCCAGGGCCTCTCCTTGGGCACTGGCTCGCGAAGTGTCCTAGTTCCCCGCATGCAAATCATGCCCTGTTGCCCATGGCAGCAGGTTCGTTGGGGCGGGGGTTTTGAACAGGAGCACCCATGTTGGATCGGGGCACAGGAGGCAAGGGAACACGAGGTGCTTGTGCAACGGGTCGTTGCTGTGGTGGCTGACTAGGGGGGTATGCAGGAGCGGTCGATCCATACTGCGGTGCGGCCGGGGGCATGTACCGAGGTCGTACGTTGCTCCCTTGGGGCTGGTATGGCATCTTCCTCTTGCACTCTCGCTCGATCTCTCGGATCTTGCTTTCAACCACTATAGCCTTGTCAACTAAGGGGGGTGGATTGTGTGATATTCTGACTCCCGGCTTAATAGGATTGATAGAGTACTCATACCACCAATGTATACCTTCTTTTCCGGAAGCCCACCTGCAAAGGACTCCGGGGTTAAGCGTGCTTGGCCCAGAGGAATTTGGGGATGGGTGACCGATCGGGAAGTTTTCCCGGATGCGCACGAGTGAGGATAAAGTGCGTAGAAAAGACGAGTGGTGGTATGTGGGGCCAGTCTATGATCCTATAGAGCTGTCTGTGACGCCCTCAAATCGGTGGAAAACCACGGAACCGACAACTGATGCATATGTGTGCCCAGGATGTTCGTCACACATATACACATCATCCACAAACTGAATTTCAGAATATATACGACCACGAATAACCGAGTGTATTACAATGTCTCATGAGTCTTGGACTCATGCTCACAGCGGAAGTCTTAGTCTAACAGCGGAAGTCTTCTAACTAATGCGGAAGCAATCTAAGCAGCAGCAGCTCCATCTCTACTTTATTCCCACAGGCAAGGTTGAGGACAGATTACACGCCTAATGCTCCACCTGGTCTTCATAGTAATCTTCTCCTGTTGCTGATGATGAGATAATAATGCAAGTTTGAGTACAATGATGTACTCAGCAAGTGTAGGAAAATATGATATGTAGCTCACAACAAGGTAGGTATAAAAAAGGCTCATTGCAGAAAGCAAAGTTATTTATCAAAACCATGATAAAACATCAACTTATCTTTAAGCGAATGTAATCCCAACATGTACTAAAATACCAATCATACCTCCATTATGTTTATTACCTTCCATGTCCCAACCAGACATAAATCAACCTCATTCTTGCTCATGAATACCTTCTCGTATTCGCTACCATCTCACGAATACCATCTCGTATTCGCTACCATTTCATCTCATAAATAATTTCGTCTCACACCGAGACCAACCTCGCTGCCATGACTCAACAGTCATGCAACCCATCTTATCACTCGGACTCAACTGTCCCGAAAACAAAGCCAAAACCAAACCATCCAAAACAATAACCAATAACCATAGCCAATAACCATCCCAACTATTCATGGAAGTTGGCCAGGCGCTCGTGAACATAAGCTCGGCTATCATGATAGTTTTAGACTCTGCAGAGTTTGCACCTCTTTACCCATAAGTTTGTGATTTCGTCACCCGTTGGCGACTGCAGAACCTCCATTATACCAGTACACAACCGTCGGTGTATGGCCAAGAGATCACAAAACAGCCTTTACAAAGGGGTTACTAGACGTATGGACTCACTAAGGTTTCACCGGCAGGCTAGAATCACCAATTCTCCCACCCACGGGCCCCTCTTGTGCCATGCAGTTCCCAGGGCAGTCCTCACTCGACTCCCGTTCCCCGCGCCTTCCATGGTCCATAACAATCTAGCAACTTACCTAATTACTCAGCTAAGTCGCACCCATACTTGGCCTTGTGGTGGCACTGGTATCCTGGCATGTGCTCGCATGAACCGGTCATTAGATCTATGGCAAGTAAATCACCATCTCTTTCTACCTCATTCACAAACCCAGGCTTGCCTAGATCTCCCTCCGATCCATGTTCATTAACAAAATCAGTTTCTCATTATCATTATGAGTGCAGTTAGCTAGACACATCTATCTCGCTTCCCAATCCCATGGACTCAGCGAAGCATAAAAGCAAAAACCATACCCGACTCATAACTTCCCTGGCGACAAGGGTGGTTTAACCAAAAACTAGTAAACTCCTATAAAAGGGTTTCCCATCATGTTTGACTCAGCACACACACCTTTTTGCAAAACAAAATAGTTTCCCAAAACATAGGATCAGTGTGGTCAAGGGGCACTTGCCTTGTTCTTGCGGTTCCGGTTGCTCAAAATCTTGTTGTTGTAGCCCGTCGTAGGTAGCTCCCTGAGCTTGTCCTTCTGTATATGATCATGCACATACAAGATTTACAACAATCAATATCATGCACAAACTTTAACTAGATGCGATGATGCTTATGCATGTTAATCCTATGATGCAGTTTAGTTTGTGCGTGTTCTTGCATGGGTTTTATGATGAGCAGAGTTGTAGAGATCAATTGTGGACGTAGCGATGATCTTGACTTTAGATTAATTCGATCAACAAGTGATCTGTCCATGAAAAAACTTCTGTTCGAAAGGAATCGAAGAACAGATGTAAAGAAAACACGATGATGTTGTAAGGTGGTAGTGGAGACCTACCTTATGTTCGTATTAGTCTCGGGTCCTTCTCCTATCAGACAGATCGTTGGGGCTCTCTTCCGGCGATCTCTCTCGACCAAACTCCGGCGATGGGTTTACTCGGCGAGTTGGGGCTAGGGCTCTAAGTCGTCGGCTCAGGAGGTGGAAAAGAAGTTCGTGGTTTCGGCCAAGGGTTCTGGGTTCTATTTATAATCAGGAGAAGAAGAGTCCTATTTGATTGTATTTCGAATACGAGTCCTATTCAGATTGTCGTTGAATCTTAACAACTTATCTTTAGTTGATTTGGTGTGGTAACATTGTGGAATTCATGTCGGTTTCCTCTCCGTACCGGCATTTCCACGCGTACAGAACCCAAAAACCGCTCCAGAACTCGTTACCTCCGCGGTGATGAGCTCCGGAAGCTCCACGTGTCCACCGGGGCCTGGTCTCCCCCTTTCCGCAGAGACGAGCTCCGGTTGTGCCGCGTGTCAAGCGAGCGAGACCTCCCTCTCCTTCGGAGGTGAGCTCCGCGTGCGCCACGTATCCTGGCGGTCGGGACCTTCCCTCTATTCGGAGGTGGCTCCTCGCACGCCACGTGTCAGTGCCGGACCTTCCTTTCTTCTTAGAGACGAGCTCCGAGGTTGACACGTGTCCAACAGTGACGGACCTCCCAGAGATAAGCTCCGGCGGTGACAGTGTCCAATAGAACCGGACCTCTCGGAGGTGAGCTCCGAGATCGATACGTATCCCGTGCAACTGGTCCTCTGGTTTCCGCGATGACTAGCTCTGAAGGTGACATGTGTCCTGCGGGACTGCCCTCGCTTCTCTGCAGAGGATAGCTCCGGACAACACGTGTCCCACAGGGTCGGACCTCTCCCCCTTTGCGGAGATGAGCCCCGAGCCCGCCACGTAGCCTGTTTAGCGGTGGACCTCTCCCCATTTGCGGAGATGAGCTTCGAAGGCGCCACGTAGCCTGTTTAGCGGTTGACCTCTCCCCATTTGCGGAGATGAGCTCCGAAGGCGCCACGTGGCCAGCGGGCCGAGGGAGTTGTCTTCAGCGCTCTTGGTGAACTGGATTTTGCTCTTTTTGGCTATCTTTTTGATTCTTCCTCTGTTCCTACTTCTTTTAAAATGTTTTCTCTATATGAAACATGAATAGATGCAGAAACCAAAAAATGAGGGTGTCACACTGTCACAATATTCAGACGAGATTTCACTTTATTTGGCAAGCTCTAGAAGATGGAAACATTAGGCCTGAATTTATCTGCAGTGAAGATCAACTTGCAGACCTGATGACCAAAGCACTCCCGAAGGCAAGGTTCCAAGCACATCGTGAAAGAGTAGGGATGGAACGAGTAAGAGCATAAGTTTAGGGGGAGAATTGTTAGTGAATAAACTTAGTGCTCCACGTTGAGCTTGTTGTTTCAGTCTACGTTTTGTTAACGATTAGGCTCATGATCTGGTCAGAGAGATTTTAGCATTGAACTGTTAGGAGCGTGAGAATAGTTCTGCAGAGGGTTAGCACGATCTGTAACGGCCAACGAAAAATGCTCCTGGCCATTGCATGTAGTCTGTATCACAAGATAAACCAGTGCTTAATGGAATAACGCAGCACACACTTCGTGCCTGCAACAAACTACCCGAGTCTCTATTTTCTTGTGTTCTTCTCTATTTACAGTGAGTGCCATCAAGAAGGAAGAGTGATCTACGAGTGTTCCTCCTGACAGATGATCCGACACTAACCAAGTGGGAGGTTAGAATTATGTAACCCATGGAGTCCATAAGAACAAGCGTCTTGCACAGTTGCTCAGGGGCGCCTTTGAATCGTGTGGTAATGGAGTCTGGACAAACTTTCCAAGGGAATAAATATGGAGGGAGGAAAGCATTGGCCCTTTTCATGTGCCTTGTTGTCTCCAACCATCAAGGACAATATGGTGGGTTCGCACACTTGATAAATTAAAGATCAGCTTGAAGCACAGCGGTGGGGACAAGTTGAATAGATTGAGGTGCATTGTATATGTGAGGAAGAAGCATCAATTTGTAAGCTAACGAGCCCTTTTCCCCTGTGGTCCTGTGATGCAATGTACTCTCTTTTATTTTTTTCCTTGAAAATAGAAAGATGTATAATTCAAGAAGGAAAAGGATTGCCCATGGTGATTAGGAAAAGGTGAATAATAAGGATTTTTTAGAAAAAATACCAAGTTGGATTTTTAATGTGTCGCGTTTCTCTTGTACCTGCAACTGCAAATTATTTCTTTCATCTTTTCTTTTTTTTTCTCTCGCAATGTAATTTGCAAGATGTGCTCCTGTTCCTCATGCTTGACAAAGAAATTTGCAAGTAATAACAAGGAGAATATTTATTAGGATACATGTTTGTTTGCGTTTTATTAATTCCTCCAAAAGAAATCTTTACCTTGTCTTTTTTGTTTCTTCCTTGTGTTCGCAGAGAGGATTCTTTTTCAGTTCCCAGTACTGTTGGTACTTAGCTAGCACACCATGCCTTTTTCAGTTCCTAGTATTGCAAAGTCTAAACCTTTTTGTGTCAGTTTTCATGCTGTTCGTCCGGTCACCTCAAAACCAGCAAAATAGCGAGTCCTAGCTAGAACGCTGGTAGTAAACCACAGCACTGTCCACATCCTTCCACTAAACGAGTTCCCACAAGAGGTATACTATAGATGAGAATGATCAGAAAAACACACAAAACAAGCCCATTTTGGTGTCAAGGCATTCAAGAAAGAAAAAAACACACACAAAACAAGCCCATTTTGGTGTCAAGGCATTCAAGAAAGAAACGATAAACTTAGCAGAAATTAGTTTTGAGACGACAGATCTGAACAAGGCTCGAACGTTTCTTTGAAACAAAGCGTGTGAGACGAATCCGAACCATGCAAACATCACGTGCGGGTCTCTGAAATTACCCTGAAGTCAGCAGCAGCTGTTTCTGACTAACCCATATTCCACACCGGTATTCACAGATACGCCTACCCCTGAAAGCTCCCATGCCGTTTTTTTTTTCAAGGCGAGGCGAGCATGTGAAGCCCACGAGATTTATGACAGCGCTACACGCATTTGCATCTGTAATAGGGGAATGGGCAGTGCAGTGCATGAGCTGCAGATATTTGCGGCTCCAACAAACAAAAGTGACGGTGAAAAAACAGGCAAGCATAATCGATGCCCTTAATGATAGGTTTTAAAAACTAATCTGTGCTTGCATACCTATAGCTGCACAAAAGAAAAAAACTATGTGACATGAAATGAAGGAATTTCATAGGAGCAATACAATTGGCGTGCAGTAGCTAATCGGCATCTGGACCAGCTTTCAATCTGGACAGCTGGTGAGTGAGTGAATGCATCAAGCGACCCATCAGAAAAAGGCCCCAATGGCAAGAGGACAAACGGCCCATCAGTCACAAAATTATGGACTGGAGGGCCCTGATTAATGGTTCTTAATAATGACGGAAAACAGTGATGGTCCCTGCTTCTTCTACAACCATCTGCCTGTAGTGTGGGGGAGTGCAGTGCTGAATGCTCTTGCATAGAATCTTATAGTAGCACGCACATCATGGTTGATGTTGGTGTGTCCGTGTTGTACGTGTTAAGAACCGAGACATCGATCACACCTCTACAGGTGGAACCAAGAAGTGCATTAACCGTACATGACCGCGGCCTGTCACCATTATGCTATGAGACAAAAATGCAAATTACCATATAATATATAATAGGGTACTTTCTTTTACGGAACAAAGTCAGATCGAAGCCATCGGGAATGCCTATAAGAAACTAGACACGCAGATCTTAAGAGAAATCAGCACTCAGCACGCACGCTTTGCTATTGACAGGCATGTCGGCGACCACTGAAAGTTTGCTGCAAACGCGAACACCCAAACTGAACCGGAGGCATTCCACCATAGAAGAATTTAATGAAGTGAGCTAAGCTCAGTTCACCGGGTAATTCATGTGAAAATATACAACTACACGCTCGTGTTTGATTTACATGTGGCTCTAACTTATCCTACTCTTTTATATTCCACATATGCAAAAGCTAAGTGGATATCGCTCCTCTATAATTTTCTACGTGGAATTAATATTCCATACATAGATGAGCTTTTGGAGTTTCATTTGAAATTATTAATAACCAAGGTCCATGTATTCTCCAACAATTCCCACCAGAGGCAGACAATGGGTCGTCGTTGTTGAGGTTGTGAGAAGAAAGAGAAAAACAAAATCCGTCACTAAGATTAAAGTTGGCAGAAACACTAAGAAACCAAAATGTGTCTAATAAAAGGATTATTTTTGAGTAGCAGTGGTCTATGTGACTTTACTAAACATAGATGTTTGTATGAGATGGTTGGAGAGGAGCAAACTAATTTTACTGCACTCTCAAAAACGGGTAGAGAAAATTTTACATATGCAACTCTTATAACTTTTGTAATGGTTGTGACTTTATTTGGCATAGTATGACCCTACGATCGTTCACATGGCATTCTTCTAGGTGCTGACTTAGACACATTTGACATTGGATCTACAGATGGAGAGGATTCCTATGTAAAATCTTGCCTTTGAAATAAATTCGATGGATTCAAATTTACGTTGTATACAGTGTATGGACCAGCAAAGTAACAGAACAAAGAAGTCATTCTAATAGAATTGTAACAAACCTGTTTTAATAAAAAATTGCCTTATATCATAGGTAGAGATTAAAATGTTTGTGCGCCAATATATATGGCATGGCTCGAGAAACGACACCACATATGAGAAGCTAGATAGAGTGCTACTGAGTACTGAATAGGAAGATAAATTTCCATTAGCAACGGTAGAGGCTAGCGACAAAAGCCTATCTCACTACAAGAATACGATTTATTTTCGTGGGCTAAAAACCCATAAAAATATATAAAAAAACCCATGAAAGTACTCATTTTCGTGGGTTTAGTCCTTGCGACAAAAATAAATTTATTTTCGTGGGTGGCCCACAAAAATAAATGTATTTTCGTTGCCTTTTATGGCTCACAAAAACAAATATTTTCGTGGGCCAAAATTTGGCTCACGAGAATAATACCTAACTATTTTTGTAGGACAGAAAAAACCACGAAAATAATGAGATTATTTTCGTGGGCAAAAAAACCCACGAAAATAATGTGGTTATATTTTCATGGGCCAAAAAACCCACAAAAATATTGTGGTTATATTTTCGTGGACCGGAAAAACCAACAAAAATAATTTGGTTATATTTTTTTGGGCCAGAAAAACCCACAAAAATATTTGCATTACAGTTTAAAATACAAACCTAATTATATACTTTCCAGCACATAAATAAACAGAGTAGCTTAAATTAAAACATACACAACACATTGATACTTTTCATAACAAATATTGTTCATTTCAACTCACAACCAATTTCAATTCACATCAAAACGTTCATTACATAGTCCATAACACATTGCAACTCACAACGAGTTCAATTCAAATTCAAACGTCCATTACATGGTTCATAGTAATTGGAACTAGCAATTAATTTGATAACACATTACAACTCACCCTCTTCCCGCTCGCCGTTCTTCCTGTATCAACCAATTTGATAACACATTACAACCAATTTGATAAGATGTAAAAGAAAACTAACATGATATCTATTCTTGGTATGGCTTCTTAAAAGCGAATTCATTTTGAAAACCGGAAGCGGAATGGATTTGTAACACGAGGACTCTAGATGCATCTTAGTTGGTTTTAACAACTTACCTAGTTGCTATCACCCGGAGCGAAGAACTGATCGATGAAGTCTTCTCCTCCACACCGTTCTCTTGTAGACGATGTGTGCAAATTTGTAATATGAGGACTTTGAAGGTTTTATGGTCTCAAGGATGATCCCTAATGATAAATGACGATACATGTTATAAGTATAATAATAGTTTGTAAAAGTGAAAAGAACATTACGAGCATATATTACCTATGTTCTAGTAGGAA
Organism: Neostapfia colusana; assembly: GCA_030760725.1. Lineage (NCBI taxonomy): Eukaryota > Viridiplantae > Streptophyta > Magnoliopsida > Poales > Poaceae > Neostapfia > Neostapfia colusana. Next base: position 14,346,048 of record JASWHV010000012.1, on the reverse strand, counting down.
GAAGCTGTGGAAGCATCGGTATCGGTGGACACGTCGATAGCTATGGGGGCGTCGGTAGCGGTGGCATTGCGGTAGCTAGGCAGTCCAAGCTGAGAAAAGTATCCCTAAATTTATTTTGAAATGTTTAGCACAATTATTTTAAAGTTTATAGATCCAATAAGACTAACACATAGTGTTACAGAATTGATTGCTAAAATTTTGGCATCACTACTACATTGGCACCTGAAGAGAACATGCAACAACAAGTTTGTGTTAAATGCAGCACCTTGTTTAATATTTTCTGGTTCACTGATTGACTGGTCTGTTTCATGCTAAGTATGAATGATGTAGCTGAATGAGCCTTAAGAAACAGCCGATTCTGAGGATCTATCTGAAGTTTGCTCTAAGGTATCACATAGGTTGCTGGAATCGGTTCATTATATTGAACCGGTTATCATATCAAGACCCTCTAAACTAAAGGTTTCCCTCCTTGACGCCTCACCCCTCTTTGTGAGACATAGCTATGATATATACATTGAGGAGAAATCTAAATGACCTTCAAGATCAATTTAATTCACTGACTTTCTATGGCAAATACATATTATAATATCATACACAGCTACAATGAAGCTATTTAAGTGGCAGGCTAGCTATAAGTGTCTGCAGTGGTGGGCACCATGATGTCATCTAAGCTTTTGCCACTACAAGTTGGCCCAGGTCAGTTGCAGGCATGGTGCCTATAATAGGCCCGCCACATCAGCGCTCACAACTGAAGATGCTCCCAGCAGTGGTGGGCCTATGACATCAGTGTGCTCAGCACTGGAGATGGGCTCAATAGTGAAGGGCTATCATATCAGCGTACCCGTCAGTGTTGGTCTTTTTCAGTGGTGGTCTGATGACGCCATCTATCCGTCACTTTTGCACTTATCTTTTCTAGTGGATGTTAACGTCAGTTACCTGTCACTGGAGTTCATTTTGCACAGTGACATTTTGGTACAAAATTCAGTTCTCACGCTAAAATTTAAATCACAAAGATTAGATTTTATGATTGCGACAAACCAAAGTGAGTTCATCCCTGAAAGATGCATACATGCTAAATTCATATTGGTGCAATAGACAATTAAACTACTTCAAACCAATTGCATTACTCGAAAGTGACATCAACTTCTATGAGCTCACACACAACAGAAGCTAGAGACAAGTGCCCGTTTACATGACAACTACTATGAGCTCACGCATGAAATGTCATCCAGAAAAAACTTGACCAATCTAGTAATTAAGGACTATGGGGCTGTTTGGTTTTTGCCCATGTCTGACTACGCAAATTAAAGTCGGGCTATTTTTAGCGCAGGATTTGGCATGTTTTGGCCAATGTTGGCATGAAAATTCTGTCTCAACACATGGATTCGTAGCTCAACACATGGGTAAAAACATGGCCAAATCATGGCTTCAATCCAAATGCACGCTCTTTTTATGCCAAATGACTAAAATATGGTTTGACGGCCATCGGCTGCACTCTTCATTTTGGTTAGCGTCTCTGGGAACAAAGGAAGCGAAGGGGACGAAATACCGGTTAGCGTTAGATATTATAGTGAGCGGTAACCCTAGCTTTGGCGCGCGCAGAGCGGACCGACACAGGCAGCGTGTCCAGGCAATTTTTTAGGCTGCCTCATGCATCCAATCCAATACAACCAACCAAACACACTCTATACTTCAACGTTCAATCCGGGTATGAAAAATACAATAAGAACTTATAGAGATTAATTAGAGATTACCCTTTGTAGGAGGAAGCCGGTGGGGCCGGACCGAGGAGCGCTGCGCCAAGAGCTGCGATGTCGGGACCGGGCCGAGGAGCAGCGGTCGGGGCCGGGACCAAGGACTGGCGGAGCAGCGGGGGCGGGGGAGCGGTGCTTTGAGCGAAGGCACGGCGGAGGAGCGTCCTAAGAGGGCCGGCGCGGCGGGGGAGCGGTGCTTGGAGCGGCGGCGTGGCGGACGAGCGTCCTAGGAGGGTCGGGCGGCGGGGGAGCAACGAATGGTGGCAGCGCGGCGTGGTCTAAACGGCTGTCGGGCGAGGAGTGGTGCAGTGCGGAAGAAACTGAGCGCAGGCTGACATCTTTACGACCTTCATTTTCATGACCCGGGTTGGAAACCCACGAAAGTAACATTAATTTCGTGATTCAGGGTTGAAACCCACGAAAGTAGAGTCCTTTATTTTCGTGTGCTGGGTTGGAAACCCATGAAGTAGATTTAACTTCATGAGCCAGGTTTGGACCCACGAAAATAACTCTAATATCGTGAGCCTCGCCGCGGGCACACGAAAATAACTTATTTTCGTGAGCTCAGTTAGTGGCCCATGAAAATAGAGTTTATTTTCTTGATCTAGGAACCGGCTCACGAAAATAATCTTATTTTCGTGAGAGCCCACGAAAATAATTTCGGCCCACGAAAATACATAGGTTTCATGTAGTTTCTGATTGCACACTTCTTATCCTCAACACCAGTTCTTCTACGCATAGTAATAAGAAACCAACGCTTCAAATTTGAGAGAGGTTGGTTCATATAGGTTGTTTTTTCGAACTAGTGAATAGTCGAGGGAGACACTAAATGGAAGAGATGCATCATTAATCATTACAAAGGCCTTCTCAGAAATCCACTGAAAACAACATATCTCTAATGGAGAATTGATCTGGTGGCATTCCACAGGTTACTGAAGCCGAGAATGAGATATTTATGTCAAGTTCACTGAAAAAGTGGTTCAGGAAGTTATTTTTCAAATGTAACACATTTAGGCCCCTATCCCATATGGGTTCACTGTGGAATTCTACTAGGTTTTCTGGGAGATAATAAAAGAGGATTTGATGATAATTTTTAACGAATTTTATGAAAAAATCCTACCATCATTCAATATTAACTTTGGTGTGATTACATTATTACCAATGTATTTAACGCAAATAAAATTTAGCATTATAGACCGTTCTACTTACTAAATGTCAGCTTTAAAATTTTCATAAGAGTTGGCACAAACATATTAAATCGAGTCGCCTAGACGGTAGTCAGGCCGCCACTAACGGCATTTATGCCGTGGTAAAATATAATCAAAGATGTGATTATACTACATCATACCATTTGTGAACTAAATACAAAGAAACTCAATGGGGTCTTATTCAAGATTGATTTAAAAAGGCCCATGATAATGTCAACTGGTCATTCCTATAACAAATCTTATAAATGTAAGGTTTTTCTCGCAAACGGTGTAGATGGATTGAGAGATTCATCACAAAAGGTAGCGTTACTGTCAAAGTGAACGATGATATAGGTTATTATTTTCAACTGAAAAAAAAGACTATGATAAGGTGACTGATGTCTCCAATTCTTTTTAATTTAGTGGTAGATAAGCTTGCAGTTCTAATTAAAAGGGCAAAGAATGACGGATAAATAAGAGGCATCATTCCCCATCTAATAGATAATGGCTTATCAATTCTGCAATATGCGGATGATACAATCATTTTCATGAGACACAATGGAAGAAGGAAAAAATATGAAAATACTTTTGACTGTTTTCGAACAACTATCCGACCTTATTAATTTTCATAAGACTGCAATATTATGCTACTGTTGGTATTTGCTAATGTCTATAGTTCATCCTGGCAATGAGTGCCAGCAATACATGTGACGACTAAGTTAACCTAGGGTCAAAGCAAGATGAGTTTTGTAAGCGCACGGAAAATATCGTTGTAGCATTTCACCCAAGAGTATTCCCTAGGGTATCATATTTATTTATCCTAAAGAAAGAATGTAAACTGTGACAGAATTATGGATAGTGTAGGGTGTTCTGGTGTGAAGCCAAGTAGGTTGGATAAATAGATAATGACGTAGTGTAACACACACTTAGGCTTTCTACTCTAAAGGTTAATATGGTGATAGTGGATGTTAGACTAAGATGAGGGCTTGTTCCTAAAGTTCTCCTATTACACATATGCATAGCCTAATGATGTACACGTGAATATGCTAGTGGTGAATACTAGTACTTAGTGGTTCAACACATCGGGCATGGGCTTATTTCTGGCAACACCAGAGAGACTCCTGCTAAGAGCCTGTAGCATACCCGAAGGTGGGGGGAGTACAAAGGACGTACAGGGCTGTCACCACCTGTCGCCTACCCATATAATCCGTGAGACTACGAGACATCCAATGCTACTTAACTATTTAAGCACCACGCTAGCATGCTAAGCAAATACCTTAAGAGTTGCAATACAAGTACCATCCTTAGGTAATGACTAACCTAAACATCGTTGAACCAATATTGGATCATATCACTAATGTGTTCGTACTAACTTATTCATATATTACCTAATTAGACTAAAGTGAAGGATTATGATGTTTATGATAACATAACAATAACATTACTACATTATCATAATGACAATTTGACGGGGTGATGGACCCCGGGTACCTAAGGAACGGTGAAAATGATAAAGCTACGTGGACTCAACACGCCGATCGAGCCGCCCGAAGAAATACCTGCACCAGGACTCGACTCGGGGTTGGGGTGTGGGAACCGGCGACGACACCTGACCTCAGGTTCAGGATAAAGCGGCCAGCCTCCAAGGGTCAGGGCAGAAAGACCAGTCCCTAAAGGCGGCAAGCAATGTCGACCCGCAAAAGTTGGAAGGCCTTAAATGATAAAAAGAGAAGACGAAGGAAGGACTTCAAAGCAAGGCGAAGTCCGCACGTGAAGGTACAGGCACAAGTCTGACCCTATTGCCTCCCATCCCATCCAGAGAAGGTGGACAGGGGCGGAAAGCATACATCGACTACAAACAAGACAACAGCAGAAGTACTCATACCATCGTGCAGCGGCTAGGAAGTCTAGGACCGTAGCGCCCATTGTAAACCCCCGCCCCATTTATGAGGAAGCGGCGGGTAGGCAGAGGGAAAAGGAGTATAAAAAGGAGAAACCCGTAGAGAAAAGGAAGAGGCCTCTCTCCCCATCTTGTAACCTAAATCGCACAAGCCACGTGAGCTAATACAAGGATTACGAACCCCCCTGTGCTGGACGTAGGACATATTGTCCGAACTAGGATAAATCCTTGTCTTTGTTAGCTAGACATCCAGCGAAAGAACTTGAGCCATACGATTACTAGTCGGAATTCTGAAACACCTTGGCGTGCCAGGTAGGAGGCACCTCACGTTTCTTCATTCCCCATGTGATGGGCTTCGCAAGCTCAAGCTCCATCGGCGGCGGGAGACTCCGTCTCAACAGCCCTGGGGTCGCCATCACCTCCAGCCGCGGGCTCGAGGTCAGAGCCGCCTCCACGATGCATCAGGAGCCCCATCTCGAGACATGGGAGCCCACCATCGACGACGACGCAATCCTTCGCTGCAAGGACTACACAGGCGGATTGCCACCTCCACGTCCCCTCCCGCCTCCAGAAGACGCGAGCGGCTTCGACTGCAGCACCAACACCGGGTCTAACGAGGACCATTGTCATCCCCATGAGCGTGAAGTCGAAAGAACCCACAGCGCCCCTCCGATCTTTACCCCCATGAGAACCTTACTCCCATCAACAACCACATGGCGGCAAACGCCGCAACGAAGCCGCAATGAAGAGCCAGCAGCCGTGCAAGGTCTACTCGAGCGGCTAGTGGCGTACCGCACCTCACTCAAGGAAGAAAGGGCTCAGCTAGAGGCCGACAAGGCCGCACTCAGGGCTTTACGAAGCCTTCACCCCAACAAACACGGAGCGTGGCCATGCAACTACCAAGCGTGGATGAGCGCTGCCGTCGAAACATGCGTCCCGCTTTGCACCGCATGGCCGGACCGCGGCTTGGCGACCGCGGATGCCATGCTGTGCAGCATCCCGGAGCCAGAAGACCCGGAGGCACGGCGCACTTATCGAGACCTCAGCTCGCTGCTGGAGGGGGTTGTCACCCAATCCGCCGAGGGCTCGCCAGCCTTTCGGCAAAGAGCATTGCCTCGTGGCTGCCCATGCGAGCACACCTCAAGCGCCGTGAGGACATCACAGGTCCACGCGCCAAGCGACATCATTGGAACTTCCCAGCCTAGAACAAAAAGCAGGGTTCCGAAGACCGAGCCAGGTCGGATCGAGCTGAGTAAGGCCAAGGACCCGTCTGCTACTGACGCCGACCGTGCCTTGGAAAAACGGGCCGTCGGGACAACTCCCAATCGTACGACCGCAGAGGCACTTCACGCAAGACGAAGCACAGTGCCATGCCCAAAGGGAAAGAAGAGAGGGAGGTCGGACGCTGGCAAACGATAACTTGGTGGCCAAGTGCGTTCGGGCTCGGGCATCAGGGCCAAGTGCCACGAAGGCAAAAGGCTAGCCCCACCGAAGACCGACCACTTTGAGAGGCTGCTTGATAGGTCGTGCGCCAACCACACCTCCCAGGTGAAACACATCCTCAGGGACTGCGCCCTCCTCAGACGCTTTTAGCAAGAGGGTCGGATCCCCCAAGCGGCAAGGATTGAAATATCCGTGCGGGCGATCGCCGTAAGGGCCCAAGTTTTTGCACACATTCAAAGTGTTCACCTCACAACACACACCTATTTGAGGAAGTTTTATGAGCGTCTTTGAAGAGCAAGTAAACACCATCAACATAGTCATTAGACGATAAACTAACAAAATGCAAAAGTGGTACTTCCCACATGCATCATATAGGGGCTGAGCATATGAACAATTCCTAAATTTTGCTAGGAATGCTCATGCCAAATTGCACCCAAATCCAAAACCTTTTGTGATATTTTTGGGTATAATTAGAAAGAGTCTAGTTTGAACTTAAATTCAAATTCAAACTCATTTCATCCCATGAATTCAAAAGTGGGATTCATATTCACACTCAGCACATTTTTGTGAGCTCACACACCAATCTTCACTCCATTTGGAGTCAATCTTGACATGAGCTATTTTGGCTATATTCAAATCAAATTTGAATTTCAGTTCAAATGTGCTGCAAATCCAATTCCACAATTTGATCATTTTCCAAACCAAATCCCAATTGGGGTGAATGATCAAATGACCAAGGGTAGGAAGGTCTCTACTGTTTTGAGCAGTGGGAAAATTGAATTTAGGAGGTTAAACTTGGAAGTGGGGCCCTATTGTCAGTCACCCATTTGAGCCAACCGGCTGAAAAACAGAGGCGCTCGGTTTCTCGGGCCGGTGCTGTGGTCGCCACCGAGCCAGACGCCGCTGCCAGCTCCTGCTTGGCGCGCGCGCACGCTCATCCGACGTCCACCCTCCTTATCCTCGAGCCCGAGCCGGCAAAGGCGTAGTTCGCCCGTTCCTCTGCTTCCTAGCGCAAGAAACAGCACCCTCACCGCTGCCTCAGTTGTTCGATCGGGAGACCACGCCAACTCGTGTGTGGACTCCTCCTGAGTAGCAAAACGGCACCGTGAGCTCGTGCACCAGATCCTCGACACAAAACCTCCCTGTGATCGGCACCCACAACCCTAGAAACCACAGTTTTTGCGGAGACGGGAAAACGGCCGCACCTCGGGCTCACGTAGACAGATCGAACGGTAGCTTGTCACGCCTGAGCAAAAGCACTCACAGACACGTCGGACCACCGTGCTGCTTCCATCCAAGTCTCATCCCAAGCCGTGGTTCATCGCCAGAGTAATTTCAATTTTGCTGTCGGTTGGTGTAAACCGAGTTCTCAGTAAGGATTCGGTAAATTTCTGGTCACTCGTTGTTTCTAGTGCCTAAGATCGCACACACGTACTCTAGACTCGTTAGCGCACATGCACAGGAAAAATCTTAGCTTAAGAGGGGGTGTACCGACAGTATTTCATGGTTTTCCACCGGCGCACCGTCGCTACACCCCCTCGGGCGCACGGTGAGAGCTACCCTAGAGCCTTTTCCGAGTCCCTTTACGACTAAGTCAAGCATCACGATGATCTACTGATGCTGCAGCACTGTTTATCCGGATTTTTGGTGGGCTAGAAAGGGCGGGCAACGTCGCCGGACCTCAGTTTGAGCCGCCACTCATCGCGAGATGGGTTAGGGGCATAACTGGGCCGGCAAAGTTGCACCAATGTGTTCAGCACATATAAATAAGGGCTGGCGGCAAGTGGGAGCGCGGGAGGAGGCCGGACGATGGAGTTCCGGTGAACTCCGGCGAGCTCGGGCACGGGAGAGCGCGTGCAGCAGGAGGTTGAAGATGACCCCCCTGACCCATGCGTCAGTCACTGAGAGAGTTAAATCGGATTGTCTGCGGTCCGGGATCAAGTTGTGCCTATGCAGCGGAACTCAGTGGCCCGGTGTGGTATTCACTGAGGAGCTAACACATAGCCCGGTCCACGCGCAGGAATTTAAACATTTCCGATTTTCAGATTTAGTTCAAACTTCAAACCTACATAACTTTGGCTAGGAAACTCCAAATCAAGTGAACCAAATTTTGTTGGATTCATCTCTCTGAGTAATTTCCAACAAATCAAGTTTCACTTCATGAAAACCTTTATTTCTCCAGAATTAATTCTTCAAAATTTAAACTGTCTAATTTTAACTTGAGAACCCTTTAGGTGAATTCTGAAATTTGGCTAGGATGTTCCTCATAATATCCCTGAGCTACCATAAAAATTTCAGATCCATTTGAACTCCTTTGATCCACCTAATGGTCTGATTAATAAAACTGTTCCAGAGAAAATGGAAAATGTCCAGAAACATTTTTCAGATTTTCTCTAAAATTGTTTAGATCGTATCTTTTGCTAGGATTCTTCAAATTAAGTGAAACCAACTCCATTAGAATCTTTGGAAAATATAGTTCCCAGAAAGTCATGGCTTGCTCCATGAAAATCCCTAGAACACCCTAAGAGCTCCAGTTAAAGCCAAACACACATTTATTTATGTAGGGCTCAAATGAGCTTGCTGCAAATGAATTTTGGCCAAGTCTCTGTTTAGGTTGTATCCAAACCACAGTAAAAATTTCAGAGTCATTGGGCCTGTCTAGCAATACTTATAGTCTTAACAAATTCAACTTCGAATTCAAATGCATTCAAATTGACATATACATATGTTTATCTCATGTAGTTGCTAAGGTTGAGGAGGAGCCAGAAGTCTTAGAATTCATAACTCCGGAGGAACAGCTAGCCTACGACCAACAGCAGCAAGGCAAGCTCCGGTTTGCATTATCCATTTTATAAAATTTACTGTTTTGAGAACTTACTTTGAGTATCCACTTCGTTTATGCATTAGAGTCTTGTTTGAAAACCCAAATGCATAGCCATGAAAACTGTAAGGGCCTCAGTTTTGGCACACATTTGAAGTGTTCATCACCACACCGCACACCTCATTTGAGGAAAGATGAGGAACACAAATGAAGAGCATGTAACCACCATCAACATGCTCATTAGGGAACAAACTCACATGTTGCAAAAGTGGTATTTCCCACATGTGATATAGGTGGGCTGGACTTATGAAAACTCCTACACATTGCTAAGGATGTCCATGCCAAGTTTCACCCAAATTCAAAACCTATTTGAGGTCATTTTGGGTATAGATAGAAAGAAGGCAGTTTGAAACCACATTCAAATTCAAACTGTTTTTGTCCCATGAATTTAAAAGTGGGAGGCATATTCTTATTCAGCACATTTTTGTGAGCTCGCACACCAATTTTCACTCCATTTGGAGTTGATCTTGACATGAGCTAAGTGGGACGAATTCAAACTTTATTTGAATTCAAAACTGAACTTTTGCTGAAATTCACTCAAACCGAACCCAATTTGAATTCTATTCAATTCAAATGGCTCAGGGGTGAATAATTTGAATCACCAGGGGTATTATGGGGCTCACTGTTTACAACAGTGATTAGGAGTAAATTTCAGAGGTTAAAACCCCGGGTGGGACCCACATGTCATAGAGGGAAGAAGGAGAAACTTGCACCCAAAGTCAGAGTCTCGGTGGGAAATTCCACCGAGCAGCTGTCGGCTGTGCCACCGAGCAGCTACCGGCGCCACCAGCTGCTTCCCTCTCCGCGTGCTGGCGCCCAGGGCAGCTGGCTCGCGCCCCCACGCGACCGGCACCGCCTCAGCCGAGCAGGAGTCGGCCGGCTTTATCTTCTCGCGGGCAAACCCGAGCAGCGGCATTGTTTCTCGCCGCAGCTCTCTGCTCAATCGGGAAAACCAGAAAAACCATCTCCTCCTTCGTCCCTGAGCTGCTAGACAGCCACCTGAGCTCGCACTCCACCTCTCCAACGCCAGAAACCGCGAGCTCCGACCTCCTTTGCCCAAAGACGATCGCCACCGCGGCGACCTAGCCTCAGCCGAGAGTCAGGCGCCCGTGGGCAGCATTCCACAGGCATTTTCATGGTCCAGCGAGAGAGGCAACAGGAGCGCGCGACCACCGTGCTGCTCTCCTCCATGTTTGGAAGCCAACCGTGAAGAATCCGCAGAGAATTTCCAGTTTTTGCTCCGGCAACCGTAAACCGAGCTTCCGGTACGGTTTCTTTAAATTCTCGCTCTATGATCTTTCGGAGGTCATCAAATCTTGCACATAAACGCTGGACTAGCCGGCGATCAAGTTCTTTTCTGCATCCGTAACGTGAAACTGTCTAGGAGTGACGAATTTCGAGCTTGATCGAGGGCGGTCATGGCGGGCACGATCGGTCACACGGTGCCGACCGACTTGCCGCCATCCCTGAACCCTTTTGACACCTTGTTGAGCTTCCTAGAGGTACACTGATGCGGTAGGGCCGTTTGTTCGAGGTGTTGGCGGGTTTAGAAACCACGGTCGACGGTGTCGAACCTCAACCGAGGCCGCGGCACGTCACCGAGCTATTTCCGGTCACCCCCAGCCAGACCTGTCACCCCCGACGTGTTCCTCGACGTCGACAACCCCCTGGCGGCGAGTTTCAGACCATGGGAGGTCCGGCAGCGGCGAGCCGGCGAGCCCCGAGTCTGCTCTGGCGAGGTCGGTGGCGCAGGCGCGAGAGAACGGCGGGAGGAAGACGAAGCCGGCTAACCCACCTGTCAGCGGCTAAAGAATTTAAATCGGGATCGGGTGTGGCCAGGGATCGGCTGTGCTGGCGCGCAAACACCCTGTGAGCTCCGGTGTGCCGGACACCTCCGCGCTCGACACGTGTGGTATCCCCGGCGTGCCGGACACATCCGCGCTCGACACGTGTCCCCGCGGGTCCCGAGAGTTTAAACTTTTCCCCGATTTTCAGAATTCTTCCAAACTGCAAATCCTCATAACTTTGGCTAGAAAGCTCCAAATCGGGTGAACCAAATTTTGTTGGATTCAGCTCTCTGAGCACTTTCCAGCAATACCAAATTAAGCTCATGAAAGTGAATAGTTTCCCAGAATTAAATCCCTAAAGTTTAAACTGTTGAGAATTTTATCTGGAGAACTACGTTATGAAAAAATCTGAAATTTGGCTGAAAGGTTCATTAGAAAATCCCTGAATACCAGTAAAGTTTTCAGACTCATCCAAGTTCATTTAGTTACCCTAATTGGGTGATTAAGGGAACTGCCCAGAGAAAATAGAAAAAAATGTACAGAAACATTTTTCAGATTTTCTCTAATCTTAATTAGGACATAACTTTCTGTAGAATTCTTCAAATGACATGAAACCAACTCCATTAGAACCATCCTAAATTCTAGTTTCCAGAAAGTAATGGTGGGAACCATGAAAAACCCTGGAATTACTTAGAGGCTCAATTATTGACCAAAGAGGCTTTTATTTGTACAAGGTTCAATTGAACTTTGTTTCAAATAAAACTTGGTCACAACTCTGGTTAGGACCCTACCAATCCACCATAAAAATCTCAGGACCCAATGGGGAGGGCTAGTGTCACACCCGGTTTTTCCGAAGAACAACCAAGTGAATATCACATGTATGCCAGGATCATTTTCTCATACATGTGATGACAAATAGTGAAGCATCATTTATTACAAGCCAGGTGTCGAATATAAATAAGTCTTACATCGCAAATGTCTCAATAGACACTAATGCTTCATCACAAGTAAATAAACTAGCAGCGGAATATTATTCTTTAGGGCTCCATCACAGGCGTTGCCCGGGGGTCTTCATGAACCTAAAAACCTTCCTCGGGTCCAAAATCTTGGTCATTATACACCACCTCATTATCTTGACCTGAGCAGCAATATAAACCAACAAATATGCAAGGTTGAGTACCAATGGTACTCAGCAAGTGTGGGAAAAATTATATCATGCATGGCTAGAACAAGGAGAGGTTGAACTCATGGTTAAAGCACTACGCAATTAATACCTATCACCTTAGCTTATTAAGCACCTACATTACTACACAGGTGAAATGGTCCAAATCTCCCATCCCATCATCATAAACCAATAACCATAATCATCATTTCCAATGTTAAGCTCCCCGCTTAACTTCCCAAAACCATCAATTCTCTAATCATGAATAAGTCCAGGCCGCTCTTAACCGTGAGCACGGCTGTCAAGACAGTTTTAACTCTGCAGAGTTTGTACCACTGTACCCACAAGTAGTGATTTCATCCCCCGTTGCCGGGTGGACTAAAAGAACCTCCATTATGCCAGTGGCTACGAACCACATTCACACTTCCCAGGTGTGTGGCCAAGAGATCACTACGAAGCCTTTACAAAGGGATTCCCGACGAGCGTGGGCCCACTGAGGTTTCACCCCTAACAGCATACAAGAGGCTCCAACCCCGCTGCAGTGGCCCCCTCTTGAGCCTTGCGGTTCATATGGCAGTCCAGCTGACTCCTATTCCCCGCACCATCCAACACACCCATACTACGCCGGGGATACACCTAATTAATTGGCTAAGCTGCCCCATCTCAGCATGTGGTTGGCACTGTAAAGCCGGGTTACATGCTCCATGAACCGGTCCTTAGGATCCAGGCAAGTACTAAACACAAACCCAAGTCTCGTGCACCCAGCACACAACCAAAACATCCAACTTGCCTTGATCCCTACCTCTACATAACTCACAATATCTCATTCAAGAGTATGGTAATATAAACTGATGATTTCATGTCCCAAACATCCCATTCTAAACATGGCTAAGCATATGCATGGACATAAATGTCATGACAAAATAAATCCCAACCCAAGCTACAAGGAAACAAGGTAATGCAATTCTAGGGAAACTTCCTAGCATGGGTTTCATATTTCATTTGACAATGCAAATAATTCTATCTACACATCCTAGCATAGGATCAAAGTGGTCAAGGACACTTGCCTCCTTCTTGCTGCTCCTGAAATGGGTAGTCCTGATCTTGGAAACTGATAGCTTGCTCTTGAACAGGTTCTACTTCATACCATCACACATAGCAAAAGAAAAACAACAACCATAAGACATAGTTCACACTTCTACTTCATACAAACCACACATTCACATTTATGAAATTTTCTTTACCATTTTATGTGTTGTGGATACTCTATGTGTGTTGATTTGGGGCTTGCACACACTTTTATTTACATGTGTATGATTCCTACTTTGGTGTTCATATTTATACTCACATACTATATATATATATATACATGTATATATGTGTGTTTCAGTTTTAAATAAATTCCTTATATATTAAACTACCAAGTATGTATGAAAAGTATTTTTCTTCTCCATATGTGCCTTCATAATTTCTATCAACCCTAAACTGAATTCTTTGTATTTTAGAAACTCCATTTATCATTTACTAGTTTCTATATTTTCAGATTTATATTCTTATGCATAATTGTGCATTTTATTATTAAATTAGTAATACACACTACCTAAACAGATTAGGTTCTGGTCCTAAATAATTTAAGATCATATTTTGACCTTGGCTTCTGATGTATACTATTTCATAATTATTTTCCCTATTTTTCTTTAACTATTCTTTACTTAAAAATGTGTCCCTATACTATTAAATGTGAATAATAGATGAAACAGATTTATTTCAGCCCAAAAATATATTTTTATCTCACTCCAAAGTTTTCTAAGTACTGAGAAAGTTTTTAATAATTTTGACAATTAGGTTTGTCCCCCTTTTTAATATTTAAACACTAGTTACATATTCAATTTTCTAAATTAAATACTAAACAGGGCTAAAATAATGAATTCACCCCATTACAGGGTCTATAATATTATTTTCATAATTTCCAGGGGTCTAGCTACACTTTTCAGAGGTGTTTTTCTTAATTTCTATTAAGTCTAGGGGCTAAAACTGATTTTTAAATGAATTTACATGATTTTCTGGAGTTCCAGGGGCTAGATCTGAAGTTTCCGGGGCTAGCTCTCAATTCCAGAGAACCCCAGGGGGTAGCACGTAAGAATTCCAGTCTTTATAACGCGGGGCTGACGTGGACCGTCTGATTTTAAACCGACGGCTGAGATTATAACATCGAACCGGTACGCGGGGTTTTAAAGTCTACCGTGCGATTTAAAATAAACGGCGCACAAGCGGCCACGTCGCTCTGATCGAGCGCGGGCGGCGCTGCCGGCGGCGCACGGCGGCGGGAAGCGGCGATCTCGCCGGAAACTTTCGGATCCTCGAGAATTCTGCCTAGAACTGTGATCTTATGGCCTAGATCGGTAGAGGGGAGGTCAGGGATCTCACCTCGAGGGTTTTCTCGAGCTCGGGGGTCCTGGAAAGTGCTCGGCGGCGAGGTCCGAGGCAAAACCACGGAGAAGCTCGTCGGAGCTGGATTAGCACCGTAAGTCTTCGGGTTTTCTGCACCTGCAAAGTTCCCCGGAGGCGGTGGATCAAGACCAACGAGTTAGATCAGAGTTTCCGAGCTTAGATCGGCCAGAATTCACCGGCGAAGTCTCGGTGCTCACCGGAGTGAAAATCGGCGATCGCGTGAGAAAAACTGATCGGATCGGTTGTTTTTATAGCCGGGGGAGGGCGGTGGTTCTGTTGTGATCGAGTTAGAGTCCTCAGGGTCCAGAATTCGGCTGCGGGACGCGGTTTCCCGATCGGTTGCGATCGCGCGCGCGGGGGAGAAGTCCGGGGTCGCGGGGTTAGGGATGACAGGCGGGTCCCACCCGTCAGCGAGGGGCAGCGCGGCGCGCGCGGGGGCGGGCTGCGCGGGGTTTGCTGGGCCGGCTGGGGTTTCGGCCCACTGGCCAGTTTTTTTCCGGTTTTCCTTTTTCTTTTTCCATTTCTTTTCTGTTTTGAGTCTAATTTGAATTCCAGTTTGAATTTGAATTTTTGCAAAACATGCAACACGTCCAAAAATTTCTAAATTCCCCTCTGAACATGGTTTATGGTTCTAAATCAAAATTTGAGTTTTGACTAAAAATTTGGGGTGTTACAGCTCTACCCCCCTTAAAAGAAATCTCGTCCTCGAGATTGGTGTTTCTAAGAAAACAATTCCGGAAATTGTGCCTTAAGCTCATCTTCCCGTTCCCAGGTGGCTTCCTCTTCTGAGTGATGCTTCCACTGCACCTTGCACATCCTGATTCTCTTATTTCTGGTGAGGCGTTCCATTGTCTCCAAAATCTTGTATGGTTGCTCGGCATAAGACAAATCCTCAGCCACATCCACTTCATTCATGGGTAACACCTCCTCAGGCGTCCTCAGACATTTCTTGAGTTGCGACACATGGAACACATCGTGCACGTCCGACAGATGAACCGGCAACTCTAGTTGGTACGCCACTTCGCCTTTTCTTTCCAAAACTTGAAAGGGTCCGATGTATCGAGGTGACAACTTCCCTTTCACCTTGAACCGACGAAGTCCTCTGATAGGGGACACCTTGAGATAAACATAGTCTCCCACGTTGAAAACGAGCTCTCTTCTTCGTACATCAGCATAACTCTTCTGGCGTGTCTGTGCTATCCTCAAGTTGTTGCGAATCTCCCTCACCTTTGCCTCGGCTTCTTGTAGCACTTCTGGACCAAACACTTTACTTTCTCCTGTTTGGTTCCAAAATAGGGGAGTTCTGCATTTCCTTCCATACAAAGCTTCAAACGGTGACATCTTCATACTAGCTTGATAACTGTTGTTATAGGAAAACTCCGCATACGGTAGGTTCTTGTCCCAACTCCTATTGTTTTTGAGTGCACATGCCCTTAACATATCTTCAAGGATCTGATTGGTTCTCTCCGTCTGTCCGTCAGTTTGGGGATGATAGGCAGAACTGAAATTCAGATGGGTTCCCATGGTTTCATGCAACTTTTGCCAAAACCTCGAGGTGAACTGTGTCCCTCGGTCCGACACTATCTTCTTTGGCACTCCATGGTAACACACAATCCTTGACATGTACAACTCTGCCAATTTGGTTCCGCTGTAGCTTTCCTTCACCGGAATGAAATGAGCTACCTTGGTTAGCCTATCAATAATAACCCATATTGAATCATACCCGGACTGGGTCCTAGGCAATCCCACGACAAAATCCATGCTGATCTCTTCCCACTTCCATTCAGGCACTTTGAGTGGTTGCAGCAATCCCGCGGGTCGTTGATGTTCTGCTTTCACCAACTGACATGTGTCACACAGGGCAACATGTTCCACGACATCTCGCTTCATGCCATACCACCAATACCTGCTTTTGAGGTCCTGATACATCTTCGTACTCCCAGGATGAATGGAATAGTCGGAATCGTGAGCCTCCTTCAAAATTAATTTACGAATCTCCTTTACTTCTGGCACACAGATCCTTTTCCCGTGCCACACCGTTCCTTGTTCATCCTCTCTAAAACCAGGAGCTTTATTTTCCTTGATGAGCTGTCTGATCTCTTGTATCTTCTCATCCTTCTTTTGTCCCTCGCGTATGTCTCGCTCAAGTGTGGAGTCCACTTCCATGGCGATGGCTTCACCACTATTTACTAGACATAGATTGAGCCTTATAACCTCGTCCTTCAATTCTGCAGGCATATCCTTCAAGCTCAACTTATTGACCTGCACTTTCCGACTCAAGGCATCGGCCACGACGTTTGCTTTCCCGGGATGATAGTTGATGCCTACATCAAAGTCATTGATTAGCTCTAACCATCTCCTTTGTCTAAGGTTGAGATCTGGCTGTGTGAATATGTACTTCAAACTCTTATGATCCGTATATATCTCTGTCCTCTTTCCCATCAAATAGTGCCGCCAAATTTTCAACGCGTGTACCACTGCAGCTAGTTCTAAGTCATGTGTAGGATAGTTCTTCTCGTGCTTCCGAAGCTGCCGGGATGCATATGCCACGACATGTCCCTCTTGCATGAGAACACATCCCAACCCGTTTCCAGAGGCATCGCAGTATACCGTGAAATTCTTCTGCATATCTGGCATAACCAACACGGGGGCTGTTGTCAATCTCTTCTTTAGCTCCTGAAAGCTCGTATCGCACTGTGGCGTCCAGGTGAATGTGATTCCCTTTTCCAACAGTTTGGTGAGAGGTCTCGAGATCTTGGAGAATCCCTCAATAAACCGTCGATAGTATCCAGCCAATCCCAAAAAGCTTCGAACTTCCCCGACATTTTTAGGGGTTTTCCATTTCTGGATATCTTCGATTTTGGCGGGATCTACGGAGATTCCTCCCTCCGAGATTATATGTCCTAAAAAGGGAACTCTCTTTAGCCAAAACTCACACTTGCTCAACTTGGCATATAGTTGGTGTTCTCTCAGCCTCTGTAACACCAACCTTAGATGTTTCTCATGTTCTTCTTCATCTTTGGAGAAGACGAGAATATCATCTATGAAAACCACCACAAATTTGTCCAGATATTCCATGAATACCTTGTTCATGAGGTACATGAAATATGCCGGGGCATTGGTTAGCCCGAAAGGCATGACAGTGTATTCATACAGTCCGTACCGAGATACGAAAGCTGTCTTGGGAATATCAGATTGCCTTATCTTGAGTTGGTGGTATCCCGACCTGAGATCAATTTTCGAGAACACGCAAGCTCCCCTCAACTGATCAAACAAGTCTTCAATGCGGGGTAATGGGTACTTGTTCTTGATGGTCACCTCATTCAAGGCACGGTAATCCACGCTTAACCTTTGAGTTCCATCTTTCTTAGGCACAAATATTACCGGAGCTCCCCATGGTGAGGAACTAGGGCGAACATACCCCTTTTCCGTCAATTCTCTCAAATGATCCTTGAGCTCTTCTAGCTGCTTGGAGTCCATTCGATAAGGTCTCTTGTATATCGGGGCTGTTCCCGGTACTAGCTCGATTGCGAATTCCACGTCACGGTCGGGAGGCATTCCTGGCAACTCCTCCGGAAAAACATCTGGATATTCCCTGATAGTCCTGATTTCCTCAACTTTCACCTCCACTTGATTTAATTTAATGTCCCTCCTAGGCTCGTGTATCGTTATGAACTTTACTCTTGTGCCACTAGGGTGAGTTAGTTCCACCGTTCTGGTCGAACAATGGATGATTCCTTTATGTTTGGTCAACCAATCCATACCCAAAATAATATCTATCCCTTGTGAATCGATCACTATGAGGTTAGCGGTAAATACTACCCCATTAATGTCTAGGTTCACTTTGGGACACACTTGTCTTGTCCTTATTTCTCCACCTGGAGAGTTTACCGCTAGCATATGGTTCATTTGTGTGGTTGCTAGGTCATGCTTCTTAACAAACCCTTGAGCAATGAACGAATGGGTAGCACCAGAATCAAACAGCAGAGTTGCAAGGTGTAAATTGGCAGGAAACTTACCAACTACCACGTCGGGTGCCTCTTGTGCTTCCTCCATAGTGACGTGGTTCACCCGTCCTCTCATTACGTTCTGCTGCTGTGGCTGCGTGGGCTTCTTCTTTGGACACTTATGGGCGTAGTGCCCCACTTCACCACAGCTGAAACATTGCACCCCAATCTTAGATGCTTGGCCCTTGTTGTCTTGGGGTTGGTTTGGGGGTCCTTGCACTGCTGGTCGAGGTGGATATGCAGGGCGAGGCTGCTGCATAAACTGACGTTGCGGCTGTGCTGGTGCTGCGGGGGGCCTGTAGTTTGGGTTGTACCCTCTTGGTGCTGAATAGGGTACCGCAGCACGGCTCGTCTGCCCCGTAGGTTGCTGCATCATACGTGGGCGGGTGTTGCTCCCTGAGGCTTGATGTGACCACCCAGCCTTCCTCTTATTCTCATTTTCCAGGGCCTTTAGCTTCCTTTCCACCACAAACGCTCTGTCCACCATCTTTTGAAAGCTTTCATACTCATTGGAGGACATTGCACACTGCATCTCTGCGGTAAGTCCTTCCACGAAACAATCTTGTTTCTGCTCATCTGTCTCTATGTCTCGTGGAGCATAACGGGATAGTTGAGTGAATTTAGTGAGGTATTCCCTCACCGTCATGTTTCCCTGCTGCAGTCCCAAAAACTCTTTCCTCTTGTTTTTGAGTTCACCTCTTGGGATGTAATGGTTGCGGAAGCTACGCTTGAACTCTTCCCAAGTGATGCTCTCAGGGTCATGATGGGCGGCCACGTAGGCGGTCCACCAATCAGCAGCAGGTCCAAGCAATTGATGAGAGGCAAACAGCACCCTCTCATACCCTTGGCATTGTATGATCCTCATCTTACTTTCAATGGTCTTCAGCCAATCATCTGCCTCCAGAGGTTCAGCAGCACTTGCAAACTTTGGAGGTTGAGTTCCTAGAAACTCACTCAACCTTGGTTGGCGTGGTGCAGCTTGTGGAGGTGGAACTTGATGCAAGTTGGCCACTACTTGAGTCAAGTTCTGGATGAGCTGATTTTGATTCTCCAGCATTTGGTGGAGAGGATCAACTTCTTCACGGCGACCACCCCGGTTCTGGCCTCCAGAAAGATGAGAGTTGCATGCCTCATCATTGTTGTTGGCGGGGTTGGCAGCACGTCCTTTTCCTCTTCCGGCCATCTGGTAGAATCAACAAATGTTAATTTGAAAGCATTTAGTATCATCTTACTTCTTTCACTTGTTTGTACTTTGAAGTGTTGAAGTTTTGTTAAAATCTTACGAGGGTTTTATATCTCACACCCAATAAATGCACTATTATTTCCTGTGGGTTCACACACCAAAGCAAAACAATCTGAAGACGAGGCTGTGGACACTTGCTCATGGCTTCCACAACTCACGTCACACACCAAGCATTATCACACCATTAACTACGTAACGACTCGACTACTCGACCTCTTGCTAGCTAGGGGAAAGACTCTACACTACTCATCCTTTTGAGCTGGCTCCTCGGGATCTTCCTCCTCATTTCGGCTACCTTCTGACTCTGCTTTGGGTGGGGAGGCTGCTGGTGGAGAAGTGCGACGACGCCTGATCGCTCGGCGATCCGGGGAGTCAGGGGTCCATGGATCACTTACGGTGACACACAGTTCATTCCCATCTCCTCTTTCTCTCGCCTTTAAGCAAGCTCACAGCAATGCCTCCGTCTCCTTCAGAGTATCTCGGACATCCTGAAGCTCTTGTTGACACTCCTGCAGTCGAGTGCTGAGCATAGCAGCATCCTCCAAGCACAAGTCCATGTGCTCATGGGAAGTCCCTTGCTGCACCGGTGGGTACTTGTACTCCGTGGTACCACTCTCACGTTGGAGGACATACATGTACTCAGTTTTGTCCAAGTGGCGACGATAGATGTGGCTCTGGCAGGTGATGGCCTCCCAAGTGACATCTCTCTCCGCGTCAACTTGTGTTGCTCGACAAGCTGGAGAGTGGTGGATCTTAAGCAGCTGATTCTCGTGTATAATCCTCATCTCCGAACTCCATTCTTCCCTCTTCTCACGGATGGTCCTGGTGGAGTTATAGTGGATGATGAGCTTGCCCGTATTGCCGGCGGCTTCGAGCATACGTCGAAGACGGCGCAACAAATCTCCTACTGCCAATCCGTAGGAAAGGTACGTCACTGGACGACTCTCCTCCCTTTCAGCAAGGGCAACTACGGGAACTCTCCCTCCCGTGGATTTACGAGCGGTGCGAATCATGCGAACCATCTAAAACAAAAGAATTTAAAATTAGGTTAGATAAAATTTCAAACAAAAATCCTATTTTTGAATGAAAGTTGGGGTAAGATGAAGAAAATGACTCTTTTGATAACACTTTTTCACCCACACCTTGGAAAATATTTTTTTTTAAGAAAATAGGGCCCTTAAATACGTCCATTCCTACCTAGGTCCACGTTCCTACGGGCAACCTTGGCTCTGATACCACCTCTGTCACACCCGGTTTTTCCGAAGAACAACCAAGTGAATATCACATGTATGCCAGGATCATTTTCTCATACATGTGATGACAAATAGTGAAGCATCATTTATTACAAGCCAGGTGTCGAATATAAATAAGTCTTACATCGCAAATGTCTCAATAGACACTAATGCTTCATCACAAGTAAATAAACTAGCAGCGGAATATTATTCTTTAGGGCTCCATCACAGGCGTTGCCCGGGGGTCTTCATGAACCTAAAAACCTTCCTCGGGTCCAAAATCTTGGTCATTATACACCACCTCATTATCTTGACCTGAGCAGCAATATAAACCAACAAATATGCAAGGTTGAGTACCAATGGTACTCAGCAAGTGTGGGAAAAATTATATCATGCATGGCTAGAACAAGGAGAGGTTGAACTCATGGTTAAAGCACTACGCAATTAATACCTATCACCTTAGCTTATTAAGCACCTACATTACTACACAGGTGAAATGGTCCAAATCTCCCATCCCATCATCATAAACCAATAACCATAATCATCATTTCCAATGTTAAGCTCCCCGCTTAACTTCCCAAAACCATCAATTCTCTAATCATGAATAAGTCCAGGCCGCTCTTAACCGTGAGCACGGCTGTCAAGACAGTTTTAACTCTGCAGAGTTTGTACCACTGTACCCACAAGTAGTGATTTCATCCCCCGTTGCCGGGTGGACTAAAAGAACCTCCATTATGCCAGTGGCTACGAACCACATTCACACTTCCCAGGTGTGTGGCCAAGAGATCACTACGAAGCCTTTACAAAGGGATTCCCGACGAGCGTGGGCCCACTGAGGTTTCACCCCTAACAGCATACAAGAGGCTCCAACCCCGCTGCAGTGGCCCCCTCTTGAGCCTTGCGGTTCATATGGCAGTCCAGCTGACTCCTATTCCCCGCACCATCCAACACACCCATACTACGCCGGGGATACACCTAATTAATTGGCTAAGCTGCCCCATCTCAGCATGTGGTTGGCACTGTAAAGCCGGGTTACATGCTCCATGAACCGGTTCTTAGGATCCAGGCAAGTACTAAACACAAACCCAAGTCTCGTGCACCCAGCACACAACCAAAACATCCAACTTGCCTTGATCCCTACCTCTACATAACTCACAATATCTCATTCAAGAGTATGGTAATATAAACTGATGATTTCATGTCCCAAACATCCCATTCTAAACATGGCTAAGCATATGCATGGACATAAATGTCATGACAAAATAAATCCCAACCCAAGCTACAAGGAAACAAGGTAATGCAATTCTAGGGAAACTTCCTAGCATGGGTTTCATATTTCATTTGACAATGCAAATAATTCTATCTACACATCCTAGCATAGGATCAAAGTGGTCAAGGACACTTGCCTCCTTCTTGCTGCTCCTGAAATGGGTAGTCCTGATCTTGGAAACTGATAGCTTGCTCTTGAACAGGTTCTACTTCATACCATCACACATAGCAAAAGAAAAACAACAACCATAAGACATAGTTCACACTTCTACTTCATACAAACCACACATTCACATTTATGAAATTTTCTTTACCATTTTATGTGTTGTGGATACTCTATGTGTGTTGATTTGGGGCTTGCACACACTTTTATTTACATGTGTATGATTCCTACTTTGGTGTTCATATTTATACTCACATACTATATATATATATATACATGTATATATGTGTGTTTCAGTTTTAAATAAATTCCTTATATATTAAACTACCAAGTATGTATGAAAAGTATTTTTCTTCTCCATATGTGCCTTCATAATTTCTATCAACCCTAAACTGAATTCTTTGTATTTTAGAAACTCCATTTATCATTTACTAGTTTCTATATTTTCAGATTTATATTCTTATGCATAATTGTGCATTTTATTATTAAATTAGTAATACACACTACCTAAACAGATTAGGTTCTGGTCCTAAATAATTTAAGATCATATTTTGACCTTGGCTTCTGATG
The DNA here is from genome assembly GCA_030760725.1 of Neostapfia colusana. NCBI lineage: Eukaryota > Viridiplantae > Streptophyta > Magnoliopsida > Poales > Poaceae > Neostapfia > Neostapfia colusana. The sequence goes on along the minus strand of JASWHV010000012.1, from coordinate 14,322,999 downwards.
TATACTATTTCATAATTATTTTCCCTATTTTTCTTTAACTATTCTTTACTTAAAAATGTGTCCCTATACTATTAAATGTGAATAATAGATGAAACAGATTTATTTCAGCCCAAAAATATATTTTTATCTCACTCCAAAGTTTTCTAAGTACTGAGAAAGTTTTTAATAATTTTGACAATTAGGTTTGTCCCCCTTTTTAATATTTAAACACTAGTTACATATTCAATTTTCTAAATTAAATACTAAACAGGGCTAAAATAATGAATTCACCCCATTACAGGGTCTATAATATTATTTTCATAATTTCCAGGGGTCTAGCTACACTTTTCAGAGTGTTTTTTTAATTTCTATTAAGTCTAGGGGCTAAAACTGATTTTTAAATGAATTTACATGATTTTCTGGAGTTCCAGGGGCTAGATCTGAAGTTTCCGGGGCTAGCTCTCAATTCCAGAGAACCCCAGGGGGTAGCACGTAAGAATTCCAGTCTTTATAACGCGGGGCTGACGTGGACCGTCTGATTTTAAACCGACGGCTGAGATTATAACATCGAACCGGTACGCGGGGTTTTAAAGTCTACCGTGCGATTTAAAATAAACGGCGCACAAGCGGCCACGTCGCTCTGATCGAGCGCGGGCGGCGCTGCCGGTGGCGCACGGCGGCGGGAAGTGGCGATCTCGCCGGAAACTTTCGGATCCTCGAGAATTCTGCCTAGAACTGTGATCTTATGGCCTAGATCGGTAGAGGGGAGGTCAGGGATCTCACCTCGGGGGTTTTCTCGAGCTCGGGGGTCCTGGAAAGTGCTCGGCGGCGAGGTCCGAGGCAAAACCACGGCGAAGCTCGTCGGAGCTGGATTTGCACCGTAAGTCTTCGGGTTTTCTGCACCTGCAAAGTTCCCCGGAGGCGGTGGATCAAGACCAACGAGTTAGATCAGAGTTTCCGAGCTTAGATCGGCCAGAATTCACCGGCGAAGTCTCGGTGCTCACCGGAGTGAAAATCGGCGATCGCGTGAGAAAAACTGATCGGATCGGTTGTTTTTATAGCCGGGGGAGGGCGGTGGTTCTGTTGTGATCGAGTTAGAGTCCTCAGGGTCCAGAATTCGGCTGCGGGACGCGGTTTCCCGATCGGTTGCGATCGCGCGCGCGGGGGAGAAGTCCGGGGTCGCGGGGTTAGGGATGACAGGCGGGTCCCACCCGTCATCGAGGGGCAGCGCGGCGCGCGCGGGGGCGGGCTGCGCGGGGTTTGCTGGGCCGGCTGGGGTTTCGGCCCACTGGCCAGTTTTTTTCTGGTTTTCCTTTTTCTTTTTCCATTTCTTTTCTGTTTTGAGTCTAATTTGAATTCCAGTTTGAATTTGAATTTTTGCAAAACATGCAACACGTCCAAAAATTTCTAAATTCCCCTCTGAACATGGTTTATGGTTCTAAATCAAAATTTGAGTTTTGACTAAAAATTTGGGGTGTTACAGCTCTACCCCCCTTAAAAGAAATCTCGTCCTCGAGATTGGTGTTTCTAAGAAAACAATTCCGGAAATTGTGCCTTAAGCTCATCTTCCCGTTCCCAGGTGGCTTCCTCTTCTGAGTGATGCTTCCACTGCACCTTGCACATCCTGATTCTCTTATTTCTGGTGAGGCGTTCCATTGTCTCCAAAATCTTGTATGGTTGCTCGGCATAAGACAAATCCTCAGCCACATCCACTTCATTCATGGGTAACACCTCCTCAGGCGTCCTCAGACATTTCTTGAGTTGCGACACATGGAACACATCGTGCACGTCCGACAGATGAACCGGCAACTCTAGTTGGTACGCCACTTCGCCTTTTCTTTCCAAAACTTGAAAGGGTCCGATGTATCGAGGTGACAACTTCCCTTTCACCTTGAACCGACGAAGTCCTCTGATAGGGGACACCTTGAGATAAACATAGCCTCCCATGTTGAAAACGAGCTCTCTTCTTCGTACATCAGCATAACTCTTCTGGCGTGTCTGTGCTATCCTCAAGTTGTTGCGAATCTCCCTCACCTTTGCCTCGGCTTCTTGTAGCACTTCTGGACCAAACACTTTACTTTCTCCTGTTTGGTTCCAAAATAGGGGAGTTCTGCATTTCCTTCCATACAAAGCTTCAAACGGTGACATCTTCATACTAGCTTGATAACTGTTGTTATAGGAAAACTCCGCATACGGTAGGTTCTTGTCCCAACTCCTATTGTTTTTGAGTGCACATGCCCTTAACATATCTTCAAGGATCTGATTGGTTCTCTCCGTCTGTCCGTCAGTTTGGGGATGATAGGCAGAACTGAAATTCAGATGGGTTCCCATGGTTTCATGCAACTTTTGCCAAAACCTCGAGGTGAACTGTGTCCCTCGGTCCGACACTATCTTCTTTGGCACTCCATGGTAACACACAATCCTTGACATGTACAACTCTGCCAATTTGGTTCCGCTGTAGCTTTCCTTCACCGGAATGAAATGAGCTACCTTGGTTAGCCTATCAATAATAACCCATATTGAATCATACCCGGACTGGGTCCTAGGCAATCCCACGACAAAATCCATGCTGATCTCTTCCCACTTCCATTCAGGCACTTTGAGTGGTTGCAGCAATCCCGCGGGTCGTTGATGTTCTGCTTTCACCAACTGACATGTGTCACACAGGGCAACATGTTCCGCGACATCTCGCTTCATGCCATACCACCAATACCTGCTTTTGAGGTCCTGATACATCTTCGTACTCCCAGGATGAATGGAATAGTCGGAATCGTGAGCCTCCTTCAAAATTAATTTACGAATCTCCTTTACTTCTGGCACACAGATCCTTTTCCCGTGCCACACCGTTCCTTAAAGTGGCACACAGGAATCAGTAGTTGCCCAAGTAAGGACTATATTAGCATAGTTACTTAAAGTGGCAAATACTAACCTACGTGTTATAATTCTGAATTTTAATTATGTAACGATGCACCTACACTCTGGTAAGTTTGGTAAGGAACGCCACCGAAAGCGGTTCAATTTCGGTTAGCTCCCCCTGACGAGGAACGTGGTTCAGGGATTGATCTCACAGCTTGGTGTGAGACGTCAATATGAAACTCTTGGACTCTTCATGTCCCTGAGTTCATATGAAACGCTGATCCCAAGCGTGCATTAGGCAAGTAAGTGGAGACCCCATCGCGTGGTCAGTAACGCGAGAGTGTGTTCGTCTGAAAATAGCCCAGAAGGACATACGCAGCGCTTGCCATCGGCGTGCCCTGCAGGGCAGTAGGTGGTATCTGTTGGGTTGATAACATTCCCAACCGTGACGACCCATTCATGACCTACTCGGGTCCCCCGTCGTGTGGTGTTGAAACACGATCGCGTACCTTGAGACGTGACCTAACTCAAGGACGGCCGTATGGCAATGATACGGGCGTTTGTATTTACTTTTAAATATGGTACTGCCTGAAATGGAAACAAAACCATTGAGTGCACCATTATTTTGTGGTCTTCTGCAGGTATTAACCACGTAAGTATTCGTGTAGTAAACGTGTGCAAGAGACCGTTTAGTGCCACATTTAAGACGTATATGCCGCTATAATCCGGTTAAGATTTTCTTTTGTGAGGAACGTAGTACCGAGATATCATAGGCATATGCATGCAAAATAATGATAACAAGGAATTAAAATCTATAGGTTCAATATTTAGGACCCTGGTTGGGTATAAGAATGGGATAGTGGAGCAGGATAGCCAAAGGGATGAAAAACAGAGTGCTCTGTTTTGGACAGCAAGTTTGCTGATCTTCAACAGGGCATAACTCACGGGTCCTTTAGCCCAGAGAGGTGTGCTATATAGTTCTGGAAAGGTATTGAAGTACTCTACAACTTTGTTGTAGACTTCCAGAGCTGAAACTCACCTTAAGATGGCTTAAATCCCAGAGGAATGTAAACTGTCCCGAACCAGGACAGAGTAAAACATTCTCTGAACTGTTCTGTTTTTCAATGATAACTCCCAGTAGCAACATCTAAAACTGTCATATGATACATCTTTAGAAAGGGTAGAAGATGTGTGACATCTTTGCAATTCAAAGTTCTGAAATTTGAGCACAGATTTCAGTGGAAACCAGGGTTGAAAACAGCCACTTCCAAGGGAGGTGCTGTTGAAATTCTTCCAGAAATTCTGCTGACTTTGAATTAGCATAACTTTTTAACCAAAGCTGATCTGGGGGCAAATGAGTACTCTTTAGAAAGATACTGAAGTTAACTTTAACTTTGGTGTTCAGCTTGAGTCATGAAAATGCCCAGAATCAGATCAAAACTTGGAATAGGTAGAAACTGGTCATTCTGACAGAAGAATGACAGTTGAACTCATTGGAGAGGGTGTTGTACCCTAAGGGTGGTATACGTGATGACAACGCGATAGTAATGTCTCGTAGAGGCCAAACCTAGTTATAGTGAGCTTCCAAAGTGGAGGTTCATCAAGTTGGATTAAACTAGCTTGTGTTTGGTCTGGTAATGGTGTAGCTTGTGCAAAGATATTACACTATGTACTTACGAGATGTATCGCATGTTTTTATTGTCATTATGTTTTACACCTATTTCATTTGGACTGCATGCACTCTCTAGTGGGACTGATGTTATTACCGTATGGTTGCAGATGGTTCGCACTAGGACCACGCACGAGGTTGGTGGCTCTAGCCAAGGGGGAGGTGATGACTCCCAGCCACCGGCCTACGAAAGCACCCCGCAGCAGCAGCCACCACCGCCGCCTCCGCTTACTCTAGCGGATGTGATAGCGGCACTGGTGGGAGGACGTGAGGAGCAGACCGACCTGCTCCGCACGATCGTGCAGAATACGTCCCCGGCGGGGGGACGTCAAGATAGAGGGCCTCGTGAGCCCCGCGAAGTGTCGTACTCGGATTTCATGAGTACGCACCCTCCAGTGTTCACCGAAGCCGAAGAACCACTGGAGGCGGATAACTGGCTGCGGACCATCGAGTCCAAGTTCGGGCTGCTCCAATGTATGGAGCGGCAGAAGACTCTGTTCGCAGCGCAGCAACTCCACGGTGCCGCTGGTGCGTGGTGGGCGAACTATGTCGCCTCACGTCCGGCTGGCCATGCCGTGGAATGGCAAGAGTTCCGGGAGGCATTCCGCGCCTATCATATTCCTCCCGGGATCATGAAGAGGAAGTTCCAAGAATTCTTGGAGCTGAAGCAGGGCGGGAGGAGTGCCCATGACTACTCCCGTGCCTTCAACCATCTGGCGCAATATGCGTCAGACTACATCTCCACCGAGGAGAAAAAGCAGGAGCACTTCTATCGGGGGTTACACCCCGAAATGAAGACCCATCTCGTTCAGTGGAATCGCGGCACATTCAACGACTTAGTCAATGCCGCGATCATGCAAGAGGATGCTCAGCGGGAGTTGGCAGCTGAGCAGCGGAAGCGCAGCGCTCCACCCAGCGGTGGGAGTGGCGCTCCCCAGAAGTACCGTATGGTGTATCGGACACCATCCGGGCAGCAGTGGCGTCCACCGGCGCGACCTCAACAGTTCGGGGGACGTTCGTTCCAAGCACCCCCGTTCCGTCCGCCGATGCCACCACCAAGACAGCAGCAGCAGCAGCAGACGGTACCCCGGGCGTTCCCACCACCACAACGCGCCCCGGGATTCCGTCCACCGATCAGCGGGGGACCGCCCCATTTCACCTGCTTCACGTGTGGCCAGGCGGGCCACTCGCGAAGGACTGTCCCCAGGGGCAGCAGAGCAGCGGGAAAGCCCAGTTCCAGGGCGGTGCTCGAGGCTGACCTCCAGTGAAGAAGGTTGGTCAGCGGACTGGGGGTGTCCGCAACTTCGACAATGAGGACGCCCCAGAGGGAGACAACGTGCTGGCGGGTACGTTTACTCTCAACCATCAAGCCATCGTCATACTTTTTGATTCTGGTGCAACTCACAACTTTATAAGTGCATCGTACATGGTTAAGCATCAGCTGGAAGCCTTTCCAACCGAGTGTTCGTATATGATCTGCTCACCGGGAGGAAAGATTTCAGCAACGATGATGGTTCCAAAAGCGCCACTGTGCTTAGGTGGGAAGATATATCCCACCACTATGATTATCCTAGGGGGGCAGAAGATTGATGCAATCTTGGGAATGTCATGGCTAAGCTACCATGGCGCTGTCCTGGAAACACTATCACGGACGGTTCACCTCAACTCCCCATTACACCGTCTGCAGTCCCTCCTATTAGATAATCCAGTCCGGGAGGTTTCAGAAATCAATAATACTGAAGCTCTCAAGTTAGAGGACATGACCGTAGTCCGGGTGTATCCCGACGTGTTCCCGGATGATCTACCGGGCATGCCACCTGAGCGGGATGTCAAGTTCAAGATCGAGCTCGCACCCGGGACTATGCCCATATCACGGAGACCATATAAGATGGCTCCAAATGAGCTGGCGGAACTGAAAGAACAGCTCAATGATCTGTTGAGCAAGGGTTTCATTAGGCCGAGTTCCTCGCCTTGGGGATGCTCGGCGCTGTTCGTGAAGAAGAAAGATGAAACCTTGAGGCTGTGTGTGGACTACCGGCCGCTCAACGCCGTCACCATCAAGTATAAGTACCCACTGCCCCGCATCGACATATTGTTTGATCAACTTGTGGGTGCAAGTGTGTTCTCAAAGATGGACCTTCGCTCTGGATATCACCAGATCAAGATCCGGGCGGAGGATATCCCGAAGACGGCCTTCTCGACGAGATATGGACTATATGAATATCTCGTCATGTCCTTTGGTCTCACAAATGCTCCAGCCCATTTCATGTATCTCATGAACTCGGTGTTCATGCCGGAGCTGGACAAGTTCGTGATAGTGTTCATCGATGATATCTTGGTTTACTCCAAGACAGAAGCCGAACATGCCAAACACTTGCGGATCGTTCTCCAACGATTGCGAGACCACAAGCTCTACGCCAAGTTCAGTAAATGCGAGTTTTGGATCAGCCAAGTGCCATTCTTGGGACATATCATCTCGGCTGAAGGCATTGCAGTTGACCCAAGCAAAATAGAGCAAGTGCTGAAATGGAAAGCTCCCACTTCAGTTCATGAAGTCAGAAGCTTCCTCGGGTTAGCGGGATACTATAGGAGATTCATTCCAAGCTTCTCCAAGCTCGCTAAACCGATGACCGAATTGCTGAAGAAAGGGACGAAGTATGTTTGGAACACGGCGTGTGAAGGAGCGTTCCAAGCATTGGTGAAGCATCTCACAACAGCCCCGGTATTAGTTCAGCCGGATACAACAAAGCCCTTCGACGTGTATTGTGACGCGTCTGGTATCGGGCTAGGCTGCGTGTTGATGCAGGAAGGACGTGTGGTCGCATATGGCTCACGCCAACTTTGGAACCATGAGCAGCATTATCCCACTCATGATCTTGAGCTTGCTGCAGTGGTTTTGGCGCTGAAAATGTGGAGGCACTATCTCCTGAGGAATCTGGTGCATCTCTACACTGACCACAAGAGCTTAAAATACATTTTCACCCAGAAGGAGCTGAACATGAGGCAACGGAGGTGGCTAGAATTAATCAAAGACTATGAAATGGAGATCCACTACCACCCCGGCAAGGCGAATGTGGTTGCCGACGCGCTGAGTCGGAAATCACATGTCCATCACCTCACCATTACACTGGTGGAGGAGGAAGAGCCAAGTTTATACTTGGTTCCGCATGGATCACTGTACAACCTTGCCCTCATCCCTACTATTAGGGAGGACATCATTGCAGCTCAGAAGACTGATAAAGGCATGGCACATCTCCGGAGACGGACAGACAATGGAAAGATTAAATGTTTCCGGAAGGATGATGAGGGGACGCTATGGTTCAACGACTGCATAGTCGTACCCCGGGACATGAAACTGAGGAAGAAAATCCTCGATGAAGCTCACTTGTCCAAGTACTCCATTCATCCGGGCAGCAACAAAATGTACCAAGATTTGAAAAAGAAATTTTGGTGGACACGGATGAAGCGGGAGGTAGCTAAGTACGTATCCGAGTGCGATACGTGCCGAAGAGTGAAAGCTGATCATATGAGGAAATCAGGGCTGCTGCAACCCCTGAAAATTCCAGCATGGAAATGGGAAGATGTGAGCATGGATTTCATTGTGGGATTACCCTTAACATCCAACAAACATGATTCCATATGGGTAATCGTTGACCGACTGACCAAGTCAGCTCACTTCATTCCCGTGCATACACATTTCCATGCCAACCGATATGCGGAGTTATACATTGCCAGGATTCTATGTTTGCATGGCGTACCCAAGACCATAGTCTCAGATCGAGGTGCATTGTTTGTATCTCGCTTTTGGGAGCAGTTACATGCTGCTTTGGGTACTAAACTGATTAGAAGCTCCGCTTACCACCCTCAGACAGATGGGCAGACAGAGAGGGTGAATCAAGTATTAGAAGACATGTTGAGAGCATGTGCCATCCACCATGGTAGGAACTTGGATGATCACCTACCATTGGCGGAATTCTCGTACAACAATGGCTATCAGGCGAGTATCAAGATGACACCCTACGAAGCTCTCTACGGTCGTAAATGCCGCACCCCATTAAACTGGTGCGAGTCCGGTGAAAGGGTCACATTCGGAGTTGATGTGGTGAACGACGCCGAAGAGCGCGTTCGGACAATTCAAGCCAATATGAAAGCCGCTCAATCCCGGCAGAAGAGCTACGCTGATAAGAGGCGTAGGCCGTTGCACTTTGACGTCGGTGAATACGTGTACCTCCGCGTGTCTCCGATGAAGGGCGTGCACCGGTTCGGCGTCAAGGGGAAGCTCGCTCCTCGTTTCATTGGACCCTATGCTATCACCAAGAAGTGTGGACCAGCAGCGTATAGACTGGAGCTACCGGCATCCATTGCTGGTGTCCATGATGTTTTTCATATTTCGCAACTGCAAAAATGTTTGAGGCATACGGCTGCTGTTCCTACCGAAGACATCAGCGAGCTGAAACCGGATTTAACATATGATGAGTATCCGGTGGAAATTCTTGATGAAAAAGCCCGAACCACGCGTAACAGAACGTTGTGGTTCTACAAGATCCTCTGGAGTAACCATACCGTGGAAGAAGCGACGTGGGAGAGCGAGGAATTCCTTCGCTCAAATTACCCGGAGTTCATGGCTTCTAAACACGGGTAAGTCCCTACTACATCGCTATCTCTTCTTTTGTAATCTCGGGACGAGATTCTTTTAAGGGGGAGGAATGTAAGGGCCTCAGTTTTGGCACACATTTGAAGTGCTCATCACCACACCACACACCTCATTTGAGGAAAGATGAGGAACACAAATGAAGAGCATGTAACCACCATCAACATGCTCATTAGAGAACAAACTCACATGTTGCAAAAGTGGTATTTCCCACATGTGATATAGGTGGGCTGGACTTATGAAAACTCCTACACATTGCTAAGGATGTCCATGCCAAGTTTCACCCAAATTCAAAACCTATTTGAGGTCATTTTGGGTATAGATAGAAAGAGGGCAGTTTGAAACCACATTCAAATTCAAACTGTTTTTGTCACATGAATTTAAAAGTGGGAGGCATATTCTTATTCAGCACATTTTTGTGAGCTCACACACCAATTTTCACTCCATTTGGAGTTGATCTTGACATGAGCTAAGTGGGATGAATTCAAACTTTATTTGAATTCAAAACTGAACTTGTGCTGAAATTCACTCAAACCGAACCCAATTTGAATTCTATTCAATTCAAATGGCTCAGGGGTGAATAATTTGAATCACCAGGGGTATTATGGGGCTCACTGTTTACAACAGTGATTAGGAGTAAATTTCAGAGGTTAAAACCCCGGGTGGGACCCACATGTCATAGAGGGAAGAAGGAGAAACTTGCACCCAAAGTCAGAGTCTCGGTGGGAAATTCCACCGAGCAGCTGTTGGCTGTGCCACCGAGCAGCTACCGGCGCCACCAGCTGCTTCCCTCTCCGCGCGCTGGCGCCCAGGGCGGCTGGCTCGTGCCCCCACGCGACCGGCACCGCCTAAGCCGAGCAGGAGTCGGCCGGCTTTATCTTCTCGCGGGCAAACCCGAGCAGCGGCATTGTTTCTCGCCGCAGCTCTCTGCTCAATCGGGAAAACCAGAAAAACCATCTCCTCCTTCGTCCCTGAGCTGCTAGACAGCCACCTGAGCTCGCACTCCACCTCTCCAACGCCAGAAACCGCGAGCTCCGACCTCCTTTGCCCAAAGACGATCGCCACCGCGGCGACCTAGCCTCAGCCGAGAGTCAGGCGCCCGTGGGCAGCATTCCACAGGCGTTTTCATGGTCCAGCGAGGGAGGCAACAGGAGCGCGCAACCACCGTGCTGCTCTCCTCCAAGTTTGGAAGCCAACCGTGAAGAATCCACAGAGAATTTCCAGTTTTTGCTCCGGCAACCGTAAACTGAGCTTCCGGTACGGTTTCTTTAAATTCTCGCTCTATGATCTTTCGGAGGTCATCAAATCTTGCACATAAACGCTGGACTAGCCGGCGATCAAGTTCTTTTCTGCATCCGTAACGTGAAACTGTCTAGGAGTGACGAATTTTGAGCTCGATCGAGGGCGGTCATGGCGGGCACGATCGGTCACACGGTGCCGACCGTCTTGCCGCCATCCCTGAACCCTTTTGACACCTTGTCGAGCTTCCTAGAGGTACACTGATGCTGTAGGGCCATTTGTTCGAGGTGTTGGCGGGTTTAGAAACCACGGTCGACGGTGTCGAACCTCAACCGAGGCTGCGGCACGTCGTCGAGCTATTTCCTGTCACCCCCAGCCCGACCTGTCACCCCTGACGTGTTCCTCGACGTCGACAACCCCCTGGCGGCGAGTTTCAGACCATGGGAGGACCGGCAGTGGCGAGCCGGCGAGCCCCGAGTCTGCTCCGGCGAGGTCGGCGGCGCAGGCGCGAGAGAACGGCGGGAGGAAGACGAAGCCGGCTGACCCACGTGTCAGCGGCTGAAGAATTTAAATCAGGATCGGGTGTGGCCAGGGATCGGCTGTGCTGGCGCGCAAACACCCTGTGAGCTCCGGTGTGCCGGACACCTCCGCGCTCGACACATGTGGTATCCCCGGTGTGCCGGACACCTCCGCGCTCGACACGTGTCCCCGTGGGTCCCGAGAGTTTAAACTTTCCCCCGATTTTCAGAATTCTTCCAAACTGCAAATCCTCATAACTTTGGCTAGAAAGCTCCAAATCGGGTGAACCAAATTTTGTTGGATTCAGCTCTCTGAGCACTTTCCAGCAATACCAAATTTAGCTCATGAAAGTGAATAGTTTCCCAGAATTAAATCCCTAAAGTTTAAACTGTTGGGAATTTTATCTGGAGAACTACGTTATGAAAAATTCTGAAATTTTGCTGAAAGGTTCATTAGGAAATCTCTGAATCCCAGTAAAGTTTTCAGACTCATCCAAGTTCATTTAGTTACCCTAATTGGGTGATTAAGGGAACTGCCCAGAGAAAATAGAAAAAAATGTACAGAAACATTTTTTTCTATTTTTGATTAACTGCCCAGAGAAAATAGAAAAAATGTACAGAAACATTTTTCAGATTTTCTCCAATCTTAATTAGGACATAACTTTCTGTAGAATTCTTCAAATGACATGAAACCAACTCCATTAGAACCATTCTAAATTCTAGTTTCCAGAAAGTAATGGTGGGAGCCATGAAAAACCCTGGAATTACTTAGAGGCTCAATTATTGACCAAAGAGGCTTTTATTTGTACAAGGTTCAATTGAACTTTGTTTCAAATAAAACTTGGTCACAACTCTGGTTAGGACCCTACCAATCCACCATAAAAATCTCAGGACCCAAAGGGGAGGGCTAGCTAGAGTTGTTAGCAATGAGGTATTTAAGTTCACACATTTGCATTTAAATTTACATGTAGTATTGTATCCAACGTGTAGCCATTGAAGAAGAGACCCCGGAGGTGCTGGATTTACTTCTTCCGGACGAAGAACTAACTACTGACCAGCAGCAACAAGGCAAGCCCCGGTTTGCATTAACCTTTTATAAGTTTTACTTTGTTTACATATGTCATATGAAGTGTGAATGTGCATTAGGTATAGGATGGATGGAACCCCACTTGCATGACCAAAACTTTTCCATAAGAGTGAGGGTAGGGTCTAAGACCTCGAGTAGACAGGCTATGCTTAATGATTCATAGGGCTTCGGTACATGTCGAGTAGTTGGAATCTACTCGCGAGATAGGCTTGGGACACACGGGTTCGGTTGAGTGATGTGAGATCACGTTAGTAATGAAAATGAGACTGGGCAGGGGCTAGGGCGCAGCAAGAGGGAGTCTTGTGTGCGCAGCCCTGTTCGTGTCGATTGAGGACCGAGCCGTGTGCGGCCCACGCTGATCAAGTTTGAACGTACCGAAGGCATATCGGATATATGGGCCTTGATAAATCGATGTAGCCTAAACCTCCGGGCGTCGAGGCATAACGCACCGATTTATAGGTGTAGGCTGAGGGCAGAAAGGTGGAAATCTGCCAACGGGCATAGAGAGATGCTCCATGTGGGGAACCTCCTGCTCGTTTCGGTGCGACCGGTTCGACGTTTGGGCTGTTGGGTGAAAGGTTGTCCCGTACGACATCGAGTGAGCGTGCTGTGCAGCTCCACGGGTGGGCGTACGTGACGTGCTCTTTGGGTTTCCCTGCAGGTGTATATCGAGTCGATTCGCCGTCCCTCGCGGTGAAGAGTACCACTTGGTCACTGAGTCGTGACGTAGATTAATGGATGAAATATGTTGATTCAATACTGCTGGTTGATATAATTGTATTGCTACATGTGTGCCACCAAATACTGCTTACTAAATTTCAGATTTCATGAACTGTTAACTTGTTGCTAAAAGATGAACTAAGGATGAACTTGTAGGCGTGTCCTTTTGCTGAAATGTTACTATCCTATGTCCATTGTACCCCTAATGTAGAGTTTCATGCTTAGGTGAGTCGGTTAAGCCTTGCTGAGCCTTCGTGCTCACGGTTGCTGCTTAAGTGTTTTTCAGGTGAGGAGCCACCCACGGACTCGAAGTACGAGTCCACCGGCGAGGGTTACCCTCCGTCGGGGACCACGGCTGAGTGGGAGCCGTACACGCCGCGCTGAGTTGAGACGTGCAGCTAGTGTGGGTTGCCCTAGGGCTGGGCAACCGACTTTTGCTAGATAGGCGGGCGTGAGTTGTACAAAAGAAACTTCCGCTGTGTAATAAAGACTCTAGTTTGTAACTGAGAAGTGTACTACTTTGTACCTTCACTTTGTTTTCCCTTGTAATATAATGTGTTGACGTGTGCCGTCGGGTGTCGCATCGCGCGGCACCACCCTCTGATCCTGGATGAGCGGATTCCGGTCTGCCACAAAAACCCTAGTTTTGGGCTTAGGCTTTTAAACCTCGAGTACCCACTGCAATGCTAAAATAGTGTAGGATTCGGTACAAGTCGAGTAGTTGGAACTGCTCACGAGAACAGGCTAGAGGCACACCACTCGGTTAGTGATAGCAAATGGAACACATGGCAATAAAAATGAGACCGAGCGGAGAGTAAGGGCAGCAGGACTTTGGGGCCTAGGTGTCATAGCTCCGCTTGTGTCGATTGAGGACCGAGCCATGCGCGGGCTTGTTGAACAAGCTAGAACAGTACCGATGACCTACCGGATATATGGGAACCGGGAAACCGATGTAATTTGGGTAGCTAGATGTTGAGGCATTGCTTGTCGTCCAGAGGGTAGGTTGAGAGCTTGAGGTGTAAATCGGCTGGCGGCACTGCAGATGCGCGCGCAGAGACCTCTTGCTCGGGACGATAGGACCGGTTCAACATTTGGCTGACGGATGAAAGGTGGTTGTGTACGACGTCCGTGATGGTTGCTGTAGGCAACATCGAGTACGGGCGTACGTGACAGGTTATTCGGGTAACCCTGCAGGTGTAAATCAATTATAATCGCCATCCCTCACGGTCAGTGAGTACCACTTGTTCACTGTACCGTGACATAGAAAGAACAGGCTGGTTCCATGCTTAAAGATTGCTGATTGAAAGATATACTTTGTTTGCTAATGACTTGCTGTAGTTTAGAGCTAATTAAAATTCTTTTCAACCTTGGGCAAAGCACATGAGAGAAATGCGTTTCTTGTTTGATTGCGGATCTCTTATGTGTCTTAGCGTGAGGTTCTCCACAACTTGCTGCTAAAACTTGAAAGTAAAGTTCAACTATTTAGGCGTGTCCTTGCAACTTACTTCCTATTACACATTGCAATTCCAGCATGTAGAGTTACATGTGTAGGTGAGACGAGTCAGACTTACTGAGCCATCGTGCTCACTGCTTGTGTTTTTGAAGTTTTTGCAGGGTGTTATGAGGAGGAGACTCCCGAGGAGGAGACAGACCCCCAAAAGGGCAAACCCGTCAAATGGGAGTCATGCACGCCACCGTGTTAGTGTGTGTGCGTGCTAGAAGGAACATGTTCACGGGATGAACGTGAACTCTGTGCTTAGTCTATGTCCGCGAGTGTGGACTGAACATATTTTGTTGTAAACATGTCTATAAACTCTTTTATGTAATAAAACTTTGCTTCCGCTTTGTATCTTTTATGTGCGTTATTCGGTTCTGTGCAACGCTGCACCCCTCAGCGTGATCCTGGCTCGTCGAGGCCGTGAGGCCTTCGCAATCGCAGGGCGGGAAAAGAGGGCCTGCCTCCTACACAACTGATTGCCTCACTTCCCCCAACAGCCTCGCATCCCATGGGCCCGAATCGGACCGTATCCTCAAAAGGGAATCGGGGCAGCCAACCTCCTGGTCGAAATGAACAGCCGGCAGGCGATCCTCGGTGTCCTCGGCAGAAGAAAAGATGTTGACGAGCCACTCGCAACGGCCAAAGAGTGGCCCCCAACCAAGAAAAGTGAGGATCTCACCCCCCTCGCAGAAAGCACTGGTGCTCCCCCTAGACGAACGGGGACGACCATCTCAGCCCTTCCCCGAAGAGACGCCCGGGGGCTCCTCTGCCTCGTCACTCAGGAACAAGCCGACAAGATAAGAGGTCGGCGGACGCCCAGTTCCCACCGCCTGCAACAGCCCCGACCTCGCATCTTCAAGGTCGGCGATCCGCCTGATCAACGAAGACAAACATGAGTAATCCTCCTTACGAAGGGCTCGGAGTGGCAGCAAGCACCCCAAGTCCTAGGCCGTGCTGGCGAAAGGGCAACAACAAGGACACCTGCCCTGGCAAGGGCAACGTCAGGCACTCCAGAACGTTACGTGCGGCAGCCCTAACCTCTGGACAAAAGGAAGCGGATCGTGAAACCAAAAGATAAGTACTCACCCCCCGTTTTCTTTACCTTTATCCTTGAACCTCTGCTCGCGTACCGAATCTAGGACCAACCGCCCGGGCTCGACCCCAGGCGCATCGCTAAGGTAAGGAAACCGAGTTTTTCCGACCCTAGGCTAGCGAAAGCCTAGGCGAACACGTGCCTTACAAAATGCCACATCGCGCCCCGGCCAGCTCGGTCGCTATATAACACTTGGGGGCTGTCTCCCTTAGGGAAACGGCAAACATTTGTCCTCAGCACCTCCTTCGTGCTGTCAAACCTACGTCCAGGAACCACGAAAAGTCCTCGAGACTACGGATCAGACGTAGCATGAAAGGGAAAATGGCATAGTTGTTCTTTTTCCTTCAAACCAAGCATTCGCACCCTGTGAACGAGGTCTGCCGAAGCCCTTAGAATTACAAACCAAAACACAATACAAGGTTGTCAAACACATTGGACAAATTTCTTTGCTTTTTTCTCCATTAGAAAAGCCACGAAGGGCAAATGTTTTTACGTTATAAGGGGAAAAAGGTAAAAGAAAAGGGGAGACTACCGAACAAAGGCTTACAGGAGGATGATGTCTGTAAGAATACTAATGATTACAGACAACATCTTCAATTCAACAAACTTAAAAGATCTCTGACCCCGTGTCGGCGTTCTTGAAAGTTTGCTTGCCCCCGGTCGGCTCCCTTGCTTGCCCCTGATCGGGTTTCTTACCTGCGGCGCCTTGACCCACACCAAAAGCCACAACGGCCTGGCATACGCACACCTCCACAATGCTCCAACACTGCAGGCCGATGATCAGCCAACCCACAAGGAGCAGCGGCTCCGACCCCGTATGGATCCAGAGTTAGCCTTGACGCCGGCCCCTCACAGACTTCAGCAACGACGGAGCGAAGCGCCTGTAACACCCTCAATTTCGTATCCATGCATGCATACATATTTAATATAGGGAAACATTTTAAAATAAGTAGAACGGGAGAAAGATAGCTAAAAAGATCCAATTCAAATTCACCGAGGAGCGTCGTCGACACTTCCCACGGCCTGCTGGCCACGTGGCGCCTTTGAAGCTCACCTCTACCGAAGAGGCGGGGTCCGGCCCCGCTGGACACGTGTTGTCCCCGGAGCTAGCCTCTGCGGAGAAGCGAGGCCCAACCCTGCTGTACACGTGTTGCCTCCGGAGCTAGTCTCTGTGGAGAAATGAGGCCCAGCTCCGCTGGACACGTGTCGCTCTCGGAGCTCACCCCTGCGGAGGGAGTGAGGTCCAGTTCTGATGGACACGTGTCATCCTCGGAGCTCACCTCCAAGGAGAAGGAAGGTCCGACACTACGGGACACGTGTCATCCTCGGAGCTCACCTCCGAGTAGAAGGGAGGTCCGATGCTGTTGGACACGTGTTGACCTTGGAGCTCGTCTCTGAGGAGAAAAGAAGTCCAGCGCTGCTGGACACGTGGCACTCTCGGAGGTCGCCTCTGAGGAGAGGGGGAGGTCCGGAACTGACACGTGGCACCCCCAGAGCTCGCCTCTATAGAGAGGGGAGGCCCGACCCGCCAGACACGTGACGCACGCGGAGCTCGCCTCTGAGGGAGAGAGAGGTCCCGCCCGCCAGACACGTGGCGCACCCGGAGCTCACCCCTGAGGAAAAGGGAGGCCCGGCCCCCGCTGGAC
The DNA here is from genome assembly GCA_030760725.1 of Neostapfia colusana. Taxonomy (NCBI): domain Eukaryota; kingdom Viridiplantae; phylum Streptophyta; class Magnoliopsida; order Poales; family Poaceae; genus Neostapfia; species Neostapfia colusana. The sequence goes on along the minus strand of JASWHV010000012.1, from coordinate 14,306,043 downwards.
ACGTGGAGCCTCCGGAGCTCATCCCTGCGGAAGGACGAGATCCTTAAGTGGTTTTCCTCCTGTGCGCGGGAGTACCCGATACGGAGGATACCAACACAATTTCTTCCACGTTGCTACCACACCCAAATCAATTGAAGATAAGTTGTTATGATCCCAAAACAAATTGAATCAGAATCTTATTTGAAATCCAATCGGAGTAGGACTCTTCTTTATCCCCTTATAAATAGAACCCGAAAACATCCTTGGCCGTAACACCTTCCCAAGTCGACAACTTAGAGGCCTTAGCCCCCAACTCGCTGAGTTAACCCCCTTCACCGGAGTTCAGCCACCGGTGAGACCGCCGACGAGCACCGTCACGCTCGCCGTCGCCGGAAGAGAGCCGACGATCTGTCCTGCTGCCATTGCTAGGATGAAGGCCCTGTCACCAGGGAGAAGTGAGGTAGGTCTTCGTTACCACCTTATGACATATCGCGGTTTCTACGCATCTGTTTCTTCGGACAGAAGCTTTTTCATGTGGACAGATCACGTGTTGATTGGTTTTTGATGGTGGAATTGATCTAGATCTTGAGTCAAGATCATCGCCACGTCCACACTTGATCCTTACACCCTTGTTCACCATAAAACCTATGGCGGACCGGAATCCGCTCATCCAGGATCGCAGAGGGTGGTGCCGCACGATGCGACACCCGACAGCACACATCATAAGGAAACATTATATTACATAGAAAACCAACTGAAATGTACAAAGTAGTACAATACTTCAGTTACAAACTAGTGTTTATATTACACAGCGGAAACTAAATTTATACAACTCACGCCCTTCTATCTAGCAAAAGTCGGTTGCCCAGCCCTAGGGAAACCCACACTAGCTGCACATCGCAGCTCAATGCGGCATGTACGGCTCCCACTCAGCCGTGGTCCCCGACGGAGGGTAGCCATCACCGGTGGACTCGTAACCCGAGTCCGAGGGATGCTCCTCACCTGAAAACACTTAAGCAACAACCATGAGCACGATAGCTCAACCATGAGCACGATGGCTCAACCTTGTTGCTGCTAGTCAGTGGTTAGGGCTTCATCCGGAAGAAGGAAGTCGAGCACTTCTGGAGTTTCCTCGCCTTCAGCGACTACACGTCAACGATATACTATATGTCAATTCAAATGCAACGTTTAGAACAGAATAAGTAATCACTATAACTCTAGCTAGCCCTCCCCTTTGGTTCTGAAATTTTTATGGTGGCTTAGTAGGGTACTAACCAGAGTCTTGACCAAGTTTCATTTGAAACAAAGTTCATTTGAGCTTTGTACAAATAAAAGCCTATTTGGTCAGTATTGGAGCCTCTATGGAATTCCAGGGGTTTTCATGGCTCCAACCACTACTTTATGGAAAGTAGAATTTGATATGATTCTAATGGAATTGTTTTCATTTCATTTGAAAAATTCTAGAGGGAGTTATGCCCTAAACAAGATTTGAGAAAATCTGAAAAATGTTTCTGTACATTTTTCTATTTTCTCTGGGCAGTTCAATTAACCACACCATTAGGGGGATTAAATGAACTGGGATGGGTCTGAAAATTTTACTGTGACTCAAGGATTTTTCAGTGAACCTCCCAGCCAAATTTCAGAATTTTTCATAAAGTAATTCGCCAGATAAACTTTCTAACAGTTTAAATTTTAGGGAATTAATTCTGTAAAATTATTAAGTTTCATGAGCTGAAATTTGTGTTTCTGGAAAGTACTCAAAAATCTGAGTTAAGCAAAATTTAGTTCACTAAATTTGGAGCTTCCTAGCAAAAGTTGTGTGCATTTGAAGTTTAAACTAAAACTGGAAAATCCCAGAAATGTTTAAACTCTGTGGGTGGGCCCCACTCTTTAAACCGGCCCACTGAGATCGCGGCCACACCGCAGCCCATGGGGTTTTTACCCGCGCTGCCGCATCCGATCCTGGCCGCAAAGTGGATCCCTGCTGGAACACAGGGACTGACCGGTGGACCCGGCGCCCCCTTCGTCTACCTCGCGATCTCCCCCGACTCCCGCGGCGGTGCTTCGCCGGAGAACAAGCCACCGGCCATTTCACCGCATGTATTTCGCCGCTTGTGCCCAACTTTGCTCGGAGAACACGTTGGTGCACTCACCGAAGCTCGGCGATGGCCGGAACCACGCTTGCGACGGTGACAGCGGCGATCCCCACTCCGGTGATGTCGCCCGAACTACTCAGGGCCTTATTTTCGGAACAGTTTGCTCCTACAGCTCCACTGTGGCACGCTGAGCATGAAAATGAACTCGGTTTTCCATGGAAACGGCCGGAGCTAGGACCTCACCGTCGACCTAGGGCTAAAACGGCGGATGCTCAAAAAACTTGAATAGCAGCGTCCAGACTCGATGGTTTTTGATCCTAGGTGGCCATGGGGACGTGTAGAACATGTGCTTAGCTGGGTTTACGCGGTGGTGGACTGATCGCCACGAATTTCGGATTCTTTGCTAGCTCGGTTCTTTGAACACCGAGAACTAAACGTGGAAATTCCTTCCCTACAGGGCATGAAAGGAGGTAAGGTTTTCACCGTGAGTTCGAGCATCCTCCGGCGCATCTCTTTGCTGTTGATTGTCGGTCGTGAGAGTGCTCAGATCGGCGGCGCACCGTGGACCCGAGGAGAGCGGCCGAAAGGTGAATGTTTTCGGGCGAGCGCGTGTGAAAGCCAGCCGGTTGTCGTGTGAGCTGTGAGAGATGGCTTCGTGGGCAGGCAAAAGCGCGGCGCAAGCCTCCAGCACGACACCAGCTCGTCACGGTGGCCGCTCGGCAGCTGCTAGGTGGCGCCCGCTGCGGTTTCCCGTGGAACAGAGCCCGTGGGCAACTTGATCAGGGCATTTGACTGCCAGGTGGGCCCTGCCTCCCCCTAATCCTCCCTGTTGTTGTGCAAATATCTCAACTACTCAGACTTGAAAAGGAAACATAGCCACCAATCCAGAGGAGGAATTTGAATTCATCAGTTTAAAATTGGTTCGGCCAAATTCCCTTCACATTTGAATTTGAAATTCCAAATTCAGTTTGAATTCTTGCAAATTCGGCTCCCGACAAGATGAAGTCCAATGGGGATGAAAATTGGTGGACTAACTCAGAAAAATGTGCTAAGTTTGAATATGAAGTCAACTTTTGAATTCAAGTGATGAAAGTGGCTGCAATTTGAATTTACATTCAAATTAGCCTCTTTTTCGAATGCCTCCAAAAGTGCCTCAAAAAGTATTGGATTTGCATGAAATTTGGCCTGAGCCTTCCCAAGACTATTTAAGGTCTAGGGGTGGGCTCAACCTTTCATGTTCATGTGTGAAAACCTCACTTTTTGGAAGTTTAGGGCTTTCCCCTCTAATCACCCTTTTGATGGTGGTTACTTGCTCTTCACAAGTGTTCACAAGATATCCACAAGATGAGCTATGGTGTTGTGAGGTCACGAACATTTTTTTTGCAAGTCCCTGTCTTGGGATTTTACATCCCCCCTTAAAAGAATCTCGTCCCAAGATTACAAAAGAAGAGGCAGCAATGTAATAGAAACTCACCTGTGCTGAGACGGCATGAACTTCGGGTAGTTCGAGCGAAGAAACTCCTCGCTCTCCCACGGCGCTTCTTAAGTGGTGTGGTTGCTCCAGAGTATCTTGTAGAACCACAACGTTCGGCTACATGTGGTCCGGGCCTTCTCATCAATAATTGCCACCGGATATTCATCATACGTCAAATCCGATTGCAGCTCGTCCCTGAGGGAGAGGGAGGTCCCGCCCGCCAAACACGTGGCGCACCCGGAGCTCGCCCCTGAGGAAAAGGGAGGCCCGGCCCCCGCTGGACACGTGGAGCCTCCGGGGCTCATCCCTGCAGAAGGACGAGATCCTTAAGCGATTTTTCCTCCTGTGCGCGGGAGTACCTGGTACGGAGGATACCGACACAATTTCTTCCACGTTGCTACCACGCCCAAATCAATTGAAGATAAGTTGTTAAGATCCCAAAACAAATTGCATAGGACTCTTATTTGAAACCCAATCGGAGTAGGACTCTTCTTTATCCCCTTATAAATAGAACCTGAAAACTCCCTTGGCCGTAACACCTTCCCAAGTCGACAACTTAGAGGCCTTAGCCCCCAACTCGCCGAGTTAACCCACTTCGCCGGAGTTCAGCCACCGGTGAGACCGCCGACGAGCCCCGTCATGCCCGCCGTCGATGGAAGAGAGCCGGCGATCTGTCCTGCTGCCATTGCTAGGAGGAAGGCCCTGTCACCAGGGAGAAGTGAGGTAGGTCTTTGTTACCACCTTACGACATCATCGCGGTTTCTACGCATCTGTTTCTTTGAACAAAAGATTTTTCGTGTGGACAGATCACGTGTTGATCGGTTTTTGACGGTGGAATTGATCTAGATCTTGAGTCAAGATCATCGCCACGTCCACACTTGATCCTTACACCCTTGTTCACCATAAACCCCATGCAATCCTATTAAAACATGCAAGAATACGTACAAACTGATAGCACCATAGGATTTGCATCCATCTACACCATTGCATCTTGAGTAAAGTTTGTGCATGATGTTTGATTGCTATAAATTTTGTATGTGAGTGGTCGTGAGTAGAAGTACAAGCTCAGGAAGCCATCTACGAAGGACTACAGCACCAAGACTTTGAGACACGTGAGCAACAGAAGTCACAGGAACAAGGCAAGTGCCCCTTGACCATATTGATCCCATGTTTTGAAACTGTTTTGTTTGCAAAAATGTGTGTGTGCTTGAGTCAACTTGATGGGAAACCCTTTCATAGGAGTTTACTAGTTTTGTTCACCACCCTTGTCGCCGGGGAAGTTAACGAGTCGGGTATGGTCGTTTTTCCTTTTTGCTTCGCTAATCAACGGGATATGGGAAGCGAGATAGAACATGTCTAGCTACTGCACTCATATGAATAATAATAATAATAATAATAATAATAATAATAATAATAATAATAATAAGAACTTTGTAACAGCCCTAACTTTTGTAAAGTTTGATGTCAGCTCATAAAACAAAGTTAAGGCAACAAAAGGCTATAATTGTGTCACATGAAATGATGAACACACAAATGGACATGTGAGGGAGTTAAAAATTTCCTCTAGCCCTTGCTCAACACATGTTAACCTAGGGGAAAGAATTAGACTCCCAAAAACTCTAACTCATGTGCACCTTCTTTATGAGTAGAGTGGGGAAATTTAAACGCAATTTGAATCTTTTGAAAGGATTTCTATTCAGATTGTCGAAGGGCCTATATGTGAGATCATAGATGCATCTCTCATATATCAAGAGCCTAAGTTTCAAATTTGGAGAATTTTGGAGCTCATCTACCAATTATTTGGAGGAATATTTGTGAGCACATTCAAATTCAAATTTGAATTTGAAAACTGAGCCAAATGTGCTCAATATTGAAATCAGGTTTCATATTCAAATTTTTCACATCATGTTTGACCTCTCCTCCAAATTTGGGGAGATTTGGACAATGTTTAGGTGGGAATCTTAAAGCACAGTGAGGGAAAAAAATTTTGGGAGATGTGGACCCCACCTGTCAGCCTCTCAACACAGGGCACCGCCTCTGTTTTTCCCTCGGACGAGCGTGCGCCCGACAGCGCGCCGGCGCCCGGCGTTACCGCCACTCCCCAGCGCCAGCTCCTGCTTGCCGCTCTCGCTCGACCTGATCGACTCCACCGCGGGCGCACCGAAGGAGTTCGCTTACTCCTCTTCCCTCTCGCCTCGGTAGTTTGCCCACGGTCACAACAGCTCGGCCGCTCTCGATCTCCCGATCGTCAGCCGCCACCGCACCTCCCCAGCTGAAGCTTCCAACACAGAAAAGGCGTGCAAGGGCGTGCACAAGTTGCTCACCGGCGCACCTCGGAGTTGGGAGCTGCGATTCGGCGTGAGTTGGAGATTTGGCGCCAAGAACCGAAGCTCACGGCGGAACTCCGACTGGCTCACCGTGGACACCGAGCTACAGACCATTTAAACCGTTCCCCCTCTACACAAGAAAGGTGTGTCATTGTCCCTAGCTCGCGTAGCTGCAAACCGTACAACGATCCATCAGCCGAGTGAGGAGAATTTCCAGTTCTCCCGAAACGTGGTGTATCCGGGTAGAACTCGGTCTACCCCGGAATTTGAGTTGCTCGGGTAACTACTGCCTTAGCGAGCTTGCAAACATCTTCCTCACATCCTAGCGCTCCCTCTCGACCAAGAATCGGGCTAAACGATCCAGAAACGACTGAGTTCTTGCGGTTTTTCGGGCCGCCATGGAAGAACGCCTCGGGTCTCCGTGGAACCCTAGGTTGCCGGCCGTTTCACCGGTGTTAGAGTCCCTGTCCAGCCTCTACTAGTCCCCCTGATGCTGTAGAGCCCGAGAGATGGTCATTTGGTGAAGGAACGACGGAAACCGACCTCGTCGGAGTTCTAACCTTCTCTGTGATCGGTGCGGGCTAGATTCCGGCGATCCTCGGCCGGCGACGACCTTCTAACTGAGTTCAGCACCGAAAGTTGTGGGGGGGCGGCGGACTTGAGGTTGGGAGGCGACTGGAAACTGGGTTCCGGCGAACCTCGCCGGAGGACGCCGCCGCTCGGGCCTCTGGCGCGAGGTTGAAGGAGAAGGCTGACAGGTGGGACCCACTGTCAGCATTTAAACATTTTCCAGATTTTCCCACTTTAGTTCAAACTTTGGAGAGCCATAACTTTGTGTAGGAGTGTCCAGAAATTGTGAAACAAATTTTGTTGGATTCCTCTCAAAGAGTACTATCCAGGGGTGCAGACCAATGTTTTTAAAATCCCTGAATTTGGCTCATTAATTCATTTAAGTAAAACTTTGTATGAATTTTTACAGGAGTTCTGTTTATTGGAAAATTCCCAAATTTTGACAGGACATTCTTCCAAAATTCCTTGAACTCCAGTAAAAATTTCAGAGGCATTGGACCTAATTTTCGTGGTCAAATAATGTGTTCATTCCTTATGTCTCTGAAAAATAGGAAAATAAACAGAGACAATTTCAGCTTTTCACCATTCTTTGAAAAATCCATATCTCCATGTAGGAAACTCCAAAAATGGTAAAACCAATTCCTATGGACCCAGGACATTTTGTACTTCACAAAAAGTCTACTTTGCAGCATAGGAAAGCTTAGTATCTAGGGGGTAAAGGCAGATTAGTGAAAACCACATAAGGATTTGTTGTGCTCACATGAAGCCAGTTCATGAGCTCAATTTTTGCACACTGCCTGAATACATTCCATAGAGGCTGTGGTTAAATTCTCAGCTTCATTGGACCTCTGGAACTTGAGCTACCATCTTTTAGGTTTAAGTGTTCATATAATGGACTTAATCACATGGTGAGTATTAGTATCTCTTTTCACCTTAGCTTTCATCATCTCTAAGGTTGTAGATCCAACAACAGAAACCTTGCTGTTGTTTATCTCTCTTATGCGTGAGTTAACTTGTACAACAACAGTTTTGAATCATTTTCTAAATTGCTTGTGAATACATGTGCATAAATCATCTTAATAGCTCACGTGACGTCGACGTTCGACGAGGACTCGACTCTACAGCGAGGATCTCCATCTCGGGACGAGTTTGGCGGATTCTCCGGAGGAAGACTAACTCCTAGCTTCTAACAAAACCGTTGAGCAAGGCAAGCCCCGGTTTGCATATCGTTACCGTTTTAAATTTTGCTTTACTTCACCTCATGTTGATTAGACTTGATAATGTGCATTATGTCTAGGATGATTGAAACCCACTTGCATGACTATTACATCCCTGATTAGAAGGTTTAGTGTAGGCTTTGCCTCGTTGTAGATGCTAGGCTAATGTTGTAGCTAGCTCGGTAGAAGTCGAGTAGTAAAAAGCTACTCGCGAGAAAGTTCGAGTAATGGAGTTACTCGCGAGAGATAAATGATAAGAGCACCCTCATGAATATGAGATGGGGATGGGGATGTTCCTGTAGGATGGAGCGCTCAAGGTTGGTCTCGACCTGCGATGGGTGTGACAATGCTTGAGACCACATTTGGCCTGGACCGGGAGGGTAAGGCAAATGTGGAGGTTGGTTGTAGCCCCGTCCGTGTCGGTTAAGGACCGTATGTATGCGGCCCTGCTGGACAAGATTGAGCTGTACCGGATATATAGTGGGGTATGGGACCCATGAAACCAATGTAACACGATGGACCGTGATATAGAAACTCATCCTTCGCGTGGGAATGGCGTTGAGAAGGCGGGAGGTGTAAATCCTTTAGCGGGCAACTTCGACGTGTCCGCGTAGAGGACCATCCTGCTCGGCGCGAAGCGTTTTTCTATGTCGGGGTGTTGTGTGAAAGGTTGCTGCATACAACGTAAGAAAGAGCTTATGAGAGAGTCTTTCGAGGCGGGTGTATGTGTCGTGTATTCCGGGTTGTTATTGATTCGAATCACCGTCGCTCGCGGAAGAGGATTGAGCATACTTGCCCACTGCGCCGTGACTTAGTAAAAAGAGAAACTAAGTCTCTTAACTTGCTGTTTGTGGATTAATCACTGTATTGGAACCTTGACTGAAGTAGTTATAGAGCCAACTAAATTTCATTTCCACCATAGGCTAGCAACATCGGAATAAGCGTTTCTTGTTTGATTGTGGACTTCCGATGTTGTGAGGCGTGAGGACCACTAAAATGAAGGCTATAAGAATCTGAATATAAGGATCAAGTTTAGTCAAGATGCATTTTGCAAATTCCTATGCCTACTCTTTCACTACCCCTGCATGTAGAGTTACATGTTTAGGAGTGACGGGTAAGTCTTGTTGAGCCTTAGTGCTCACGGTTGCTTCTGAGTTGTTTTTGCAGGTAGCAGGATGCCTGCTATGAAGAGGGTTGTTCGGTGAGACAAGGAACCCTACGGTTCGTTCCACTCATCGGAAACCTAGCCGCTGCCTTTCTTGGGTGAAGCTAGTAGGAAGCGTTCACGGGCTGAACGACTTCTCTTTGGCGTAGTTAGGGTCGAGAGTGAGTAGTTTGTCCAGCAAATTTTTATTTCCGCTGCGTGTGTACATTATGTTGTAAAAGAAATTATCTTGAGTAACAAAATGGTTCCGTTATGTTTCTTACGCCTCTTTTCGTGCATGCTGTTGGGTGCCGCATCGCACGGCACCACCCACTGCGATTCCGGGGCCGCGGGCGTCTCACAGGCGTGGTATCAGAGCCGCATTGGGAATAGCACGCATGAAAAGGGTCTATTTTCGAAAACTTAGAGGTATACGAGTGAGGAATGTATAGTATGCCCACATAAGGAGTATTATTAGCATAGTTACTTATGGTGGCAAGCTAACAGTGTGTTACTCTTCAGTATTTAAAATTCAGTAACGACGCACCTACGTGGAGGTAAGAATGGTAAGGAACGCCACCGAAAGCGGATCAATTTCGGTTAGCTCACCCATACGAGGAAAGTAGTGTGGGATGTCCTGTTCAGCAATGGACGGGAAGTGAATATGTTTTCTAAGACTCTTCATGTCTTAGAGACATATGAATGGCACTAGCCTCCAGTGCGCAAACCCAGGGGCAAGAGGAGGAGACCCCATCGTGTGGTTTGTAACACGAAGTATGTTCTCTAGGACTCTTCATGTCCTATGAGGCTTACGGAAGCGCTGTTCCACCGGTGTGCTTCATTGCAAAGGTGTGGATCCCCCGTCGGGTGGTGAATAACCCGATCATGTACCTTGAGACGTGGCTTGACTCAAGGACGGCCCGTATGGCAATGATACGGGGCGTATGTTTTTACTATGATATGGACCTGCCTGAAATGATAAACCAATGTGTGCATCATTATTGAGTGATTTTCTGCAGGTACCTTAACCACGTTAGAACATGTCGTGTAGAAAACGTTTGTGAGTGATCGTTTTAGTGCCACCACTTGAGACGTATAAGCCGGTATAAAGCCGGTTAGGATTTTAATTTGGTGAGGCAACGTAGTACCGTGATGTGTTTTGAACTGCATGAAAAGGAAGGTTTGAAAAGAAAAGGAGTAAATTTGGAGTCTAGGATTCTATTAGGAGGTGATGAACTCCTATATTGAACTAAGAGTCAATTGGGAGTATAGATTTCTTCACAAAGACTTAGGAATAAAACCTCCCCTGTTTCCGGCAGAATCTTTGCTGAAGTTGAACAGGGCATAATTTTTGTTTGGTTGAACCAATGGAGGTGAGTGATACATTTCTGGAAAGCTATTGAAGCCTTCCACAACTCTTCAGTAGAACTCCAGATCAGAATCACCCTCCAAATTAATGAAATTCTCAGAGGAGTGTGAACTGCCCAAAAACAGGGCAGTCACAAATTGCTCTCTGGAAATTTCTGTACTTCGACAATAACATTCTGTAGCAAAATTTCTAAGGGTCAAGTAATACACCTTTGGAAAGCTTGTGATATATGCTATGACTTCGTAGTTCAAAGTTTCTCCAGATTTGGAGTTTAAAGTGATGAAATCTTGCGGACAAAACAGCCACTTTCAAAGGAAGTGCTGTCAAAATTGTTCCAGATTTCTGTTAACTTTGAAATATCACAATCTTTGATCCAGAACATATATGAAGGCAAATGAATACTCGTTGGAAAGATATTGAAGTTAACTATAACTTTGATATTCAGCTTGAGATGTGAAATTGCCATTTTCATATTCAAATTCTGGGGTTAAGACCAATTGGTCATTCGGAACAGTGTAGTGCTTATTGCCTATGTAACTTAAGACTTGTTGTGGACAGGGATGTTTCAGACTTCTCTAAACTCCATAACATGTTCTTGAGTTAAATTTTCAGTTTGTCCTACTGTTGGAATTAAGGGTTTGGACAAACTTGCTCACATTTAATAGATTTCAGTATTGTCAAACCCTAGTTAGCTTGTGTAATGCTGCAATATTGATGTGATGCTTTTACGGTTATGTTTTCAATTCAAGTTGAGTTTAAACTTTGAATTTTAACCGTAAATTGCTCACTCTTGCAGCATGGATCGTGCTCATTCCAGGAGTGAGGTTGGTGAGTCGAGTCACGGCGAAAGTAATAAGCCACGACAAGAAGTGCCGACATCATCAACCGGATTGGCGGAAATCTTGGCAAAGATGGCTGAGTCTCTGGATCTGTTGGTGCGACAAAGAATACGACAGGAGACACTACAGAAAAATCCTCCGCCAAGCACTTATCTGGATTTTCTAGCAAGACAACCACCGGTTTTCTCGGAAGCGAAAGAACCGTTGGAGTCGGCTCATTGGCTCCAATGTATTGAAGCCAAGTTTGATACGCTTGAGTGCGATGAATATCAGAAGACTCTATTTGCCGCTCAACAACTCCACGGAGCTGCTGGAGCTTGGTGGGTGGAGTACATCGCTACTCTTCCTGAAGGTCATCGGGTGACGTGGGATGAATTCCGGGATGTTTTCCGGGCACGTCACATTTGTTCGGGAATTCTTCGAACAAAGTATCAAGATTTTCTGGAGCTAAAGCAAGGGGAAAGGAGTGCGTACGAGTACTTCAAGGAGTTTGAAGACTTGATGCAATACGCAACTCATATGGTTGACTCGGAAGCGTTGAAGTGCGAGTATTTCTTCCGAGGTTTGAATGTCGAACTTAAGGAACAACTGACCTTGTTCAATAACGGTATTTACAATGAGTTGGTAAATGCCGCTATCATTAAGGAAGACATGCATCTTCGTTGTGAAGCGGAACTGAAAAGAAGTATACCGCCGGATGGTAACATCGAGGTTCGCCGAACTATCGAGTGCGGTATTACTCGCCAGTTAGGCAACAAATTCAGCCTGTGGTGCAACTCTCACAACCACGGCTGGAGTTGATCACTTATGAGCCACCACCTCAACAGCAGCGGACAGAAATTATTCGTGCAACCCTACCGCAACCAGCTACGCACGAGTTATCTCCACCTCGTGTTAGTAGAGAGCTGAAGATTTCTTCAACACGAAACCGTCGTGGTGCTGAGCAGAGTCACACTCGTGTGTTGCCTCGTCCATGCTCAGATCAGCATCGCGAACCTTCACAGAAGAATCTTTCAAAAGCTGGCAGGATTAATTATACTGCTATTGAGGACATTGCAAAAGGCGAACCAGTTTTGGCGGGCATGTTCACTTTACATGAGCAGCCCACTTTCATGTTATTTGATTCCGGAGCCACCCACAATTTTATTAGCAGAGACTATGTGCTGAAGAATAATCTTCCATTTAGCACAGTTAAGCATCCGTTTCATATCAGCTCACCCGGAGGCAAGATATCAACAGATGAAATGGTCTCACGGGCACCTTTATGTTTGGGTGGAAACATCTATCCTGCGAGCCTTATCATACTCAAAGGCCAAAGGATTGATATTATCTTGGGGATGTCATGGTTGACACATTATGGGGCTATCTTTGACATCAGCTCTCGAACTGTCCAACTGAATTCCCCAATACACGGTTGCAACACATTGAATCTTGTGGATCCATCACAACAAGTTGCAGCAGTGCATCAGATTGAAGCTCCTAAACTTGAGGATATTCCAGTGGTATGTGAATATCCAGATGTGTTTCCCGAAGACTTGCCGGGCATGCCGCCCGAACGTGATGTAGAGTTCAAGATTGAACTAGCACCGGGAACAACACCTATTTCTCGGCGACCATATAAAATGGCACCGAAGGAGCTAGCAGAATTGAAGGAGCAGCTTAATGACCTCATGGACAAAGGTTTTATACGCCCAAGTTCATCACCTTGGGGCTGTTCCGCACTCTTCGTGAAGAAGAAGGACGAGACTTTGAGACTATGCGTAGATTATCGTCCACTGAATGCTGTCACTATCAAGAATAAGTATCCACTACCGCGCATTGACATTTTGTTCGATCAACTAGTGGGTGCTAAGGTATTTTCCAAGATGGATCTTCGGTCCGGGTATCACCAGATAAAGATCCGGGCAGAAGATGTATCTAAGACGGCGTTCTCAACAAGATATGGTCTTTATGAATATCTTGTCATGTCCTTTGGATTGACCAATGCTCCGGCTCGCTTTATGTATCTCATGAACTCTGTGTTCATGCCGGAGTTAGATAAATTCGTGGTGGTTTTCATCGACGATATTTTGGTCTATTCAAAGTCAGAAGAAGAACATGCTGAACATTTGCGTATTGTACTCCAACGCTTGAGGGATCACAAGCTATATGCAAAGTTCAGTAAATGTGAGTTTTGGATCAGCAAAGTGCCGTGCCGTTTCTTGGGCATATTATTTCAGCAGAAGGCATCGCTGTGGACCCAAGTAAAATCGAGCAAGTGCTGAATTGGAAATCTCCAACATCTGTTCATGAAGTGAGGAGTTTCCTAGGTTTAGCGGGCTATTACCGGATATTCATTCCAAACTTCTCCAAAGTCGCTAAACCTATGACGGAGCTGTTGAAGAAAAGCACCAAATATGATTGGAGCGATTCATGTGAACAAGCTTTTCAAACTTTAGTGAAGCATCTCACTACAGCTCCAGTTTTGGCCCAGCCGGACACCACGAAGCCTTTTGATGTCTATTGTGATGCATCCGGCATTGGTTTGGGTTGTGTGTTGGTGCAAGAAGGACGTGTGGTCGCGTATGGATCCCAGCAACTCAGGGGTCATGAGCAGAATTACCCGACGCACGACCTTGAACTAGCTGCAGTGGTCTTAGCATTGAAAATGTGGAGACATTATCTACTAGGCAATCTAGTACATCTCTACACTGACCATAAAAGCTTGAAGTACATCTTCACATAGAAAGAGCTGAATATGAGGCAGCGAAGATGGCTCGAATTGATCAAGGACTATGAACTTGAAATTCATTACCATCCGGGTAAAGCGAATGTGGTTGCCGACGCACTTAGTCGGAAAGCTCACGTTCACCATTTAGCCATGGCTGCACATGAAGAAGGAGAACCAAGCCTGCGCTTAGTTCCCTATGGGTCGCTGTTCAACCTCGCTCTTATTCCTACAATCCGAGATGAGATTGTAGAGGCTCAGAAGAGAGACAGAGGTATGTCTCATATCCGGAGGAGAGTGGACAGCGGTGAATTGAAGATGTTCCGCAAGGATGAAGAGGGTACTCTATGGTTTAACAACCGTATAGTTGTACCCCGAAACATGAAATTGCGGAGGAAGATATTGGATGAAGCACATTTATCCAAGTACTCCATTCATCCGGGAAGCAATAAGATGTACCAGGACTTGAAATCTAAGTTCTGGTGGACACGGATGAAAAGAGAGATTGCGAAGTACGTATCCGAGTGTGATACGTGTCGGCGGGTTAAAGCCGACCATATGCCGAAAGCCGGACCACTTCATCCGCTGAAGGTTCCAGCATGGAAGTGGGAAGACATAAGTATGGATTTCATCGTCGGTTTACCCATGACCAGCAACAAGCATGATTCTATTTGGGTAATCGTCGATCGTTTGACCAAGACCGCTCATTTTATTCCAGTCCATACTAAATATGTGGCAAAGAAGTATGCGGAGCTGTTCATCTCGAAAATCGTGTGTTTACACGGGGTTCCCCGCACCATCGTGTCTGACCGAGGTGCGTTGTTCGTATCCAGATTTTGGGAGCAACTGCATGCTTCCTTGGGAACCAAGTTAATTCGGAGTTCAGCGTATCATCCGCAAACTGATGGTCAAACGGAGAGGATAAATCAGATTCTGGAGGATATGCTACGGGCATGTGTCATCAATCATGGGAAGAATTGGGATGACCATCTACCGTTAGCAGAATTCTCATATAATAACGGTTATCAATCCAGCATCAAGATGGCCCCGTACGAAGCTCTTTATGGCCGTAAGTGCCGCACACCACTAAATTGGTGTGAGTCCGGCGAGAGAGTGGTCTACGGGATTGATCTGGTGAATGAAGCCGAGGAACGAGTGCGAGTGATTCAAGCCAATTTAAAGGCTGCTCAATCTCGGCAGAAGAGTTATGCAGACAAACGATGTCGACCTCTTCACTTCGACATCGGGGACCATGTGTATCTTCGTGTCTCTCCGATGAAAGGGGTTCATCGGTTTGGAGTGAAGGGAAAGCTTGCTCCGCGATTCATCAGGCCGTTTGCTGTCACTGAGATATGCGGACCCGTGGCCTATCGTCTGGAGCTACCGGCGTCACTTTCGGGTATTCGCAATGTTTTCCACGTCTCTCAGCTGCGGAAATGTCTTAAGTACCCAACCGCAGTTCATATGGAGAACATTGAGGATCTTCAACCGGATCTCACTTATTCAGAGTATCCGATACAGATTATTGACGAGAAGACTCGCGCCACAAGGAATCGGACATTGCGATTTTACAAGGTCTTGTGGAGCAACCACACCGCTGATGAAGCTACGTGGGAAAGCGAGGAATTTCTCCGTTTAAATTTTCCAGACTTGTTTGTACCATATGTCCAGTAGTCATTCTCCCTTCCTCTTTGTTTTTGTAATCTCGGGACGAGATTCTTTTAAGGGGGGAGGAATGTAACAGCCCTAACTTTTGTAAAGTTTGATGTCAGCTCATAAAACAAAGTTAAGGCAACAAAAGGCTATAATTGTGTCACATGAAATGATGAACACACAAATGGACATGTGAGGGAGTTAAAAATTTCCTCTAGCCCTTGCTCAACACATGTTAACCTAGGGGAAAGAATTAGACTCCCAAAAACTCTAACTCATGTGCACCTTCTCTATGAGTAGAGTGGGGAAATTTAAACGCAATTTGAATCTTTTGAAAGGATTTCTATTCAGATTGTCGAAGGGCCTATATGTGAGATCATAGATGCATCTCTCATATATCAAGAGCCTAAGTTTCAAATTTGGAGAATTTTGGAGCTCATCTACCAATTATTTGGAGGAATATTTGTGAGCACATTCAAATTCAAATTTGAATTTGAAAACTGAGCCAAATGTGCTCAATATTGAAATCAGGTTTCATATTCAAATTTTTCACATCATGTTTGACCTCTCCTCCAAATTTGGGGAGATTTGGACAATGTTTAGGTGGGAATCTTAAAGCACAGTGAGGGAAAAAAATTTTGGGAGATGTGGACCCCACCTGTCAGCCTCTCAACACAGGGCACCGCCTCTGTTTTTCCCTCGGACGAGCGCGCGCCCGACAGCGCGCCGGCGCCCGGCGTTACTGCCACTCCCCAGCGCCAGCTCCTGCTTGCCGCTCTCGCTCGACCTGATCGACTCCACCGCGCGCGCACCGAAGGAGTTCGCTTACTCCTCTTCCCTCTCGCCTCGGTAGTTTGCCCACGGTCACAACAGCTCGGCCGCTCTCGATCTCCCGATCGTCAGCCGCCACCGCACCTCCCCAGCTGAAGCTTCCAACACAGAAAAGGCGTGCAAGGGCGTGCACAAGTTGCTCACCGGCGCACCTCAGAGTTGGGAGCTGCGATTCGGCGTGAGTTGGAGATTTGGCGCCAAGAACCGAAGCTCACGGCGGAACTCTGACTGGCTCACCGTGGACACCGAGCTACAGACCATTTAAACCGTTCCCCCTCTACACAAGAAAGGTGTGTCATTGTCCCTAGCTCGCGTAGCTGCAAACCGTACAACGATCCATCAGCCGAGTGAGGAGAATTTCCAGTTCTCCCGAAACGTGGTGTATCCGGGTAGAACTCGGTCTACCCCGGAATTTGAGTTGCTCGGGTAACTACTGCCTTAGCGAGCTTGCAAACATCTTCCTCACAACCTAGCGCTCCCTCTCGACCAAGAATCGGGCTAAACGATCCAGAAACGACTGAGTTCTTGCGGTTTTTCGGGCCGCCATGGAAGAACGCCTCGGGTCTCCGTGGAACCCTAGGTTGCCGGCCGTTTCACCGGTGTTAGAGTCCCTGTCCAGCCTCTACTAGTCCCCCTGATGCTGTAGAGCCCGAGAGATGGTCATTTGGTGAAGGAACGACGGAAACCGACCTCGTCGGAGTTCTAACCTTCTCTGTGATCGGTGCGGGCTAGTTTCCGGCGATCCTCGGCCGGCGACGACCTTCTAACTGAGTTCAGCACCGAAAGTTGTGGGGGGGGGCGGCGGACTTGAGGTTGGGAGGCGACTGGAAACTGGGTTCCGGCGAACCTCGCCGGAGGACGCCGCCGCTCGGGCCTCTGGCGCGAGGTTGAAGGAGAAGGCTGACAGGTGGGACCCACTGTCAGCATTTAAACATTTTCCAGATTTTCCCACTTTAGTTCAAACTTTGGAGAGTCATAACTTTGTGTAGGAGTGTCCAGAAATTGTGAAACAAATTTTGTTGGATTCCTCTCAAAGAGTACTATCCAGGGGTGCAGACCAATGTTTTTAAAATCCCTGAATTTGGCTCATTAATTCATTTAAGTAAAACTTTGTATGAATTTTTACAGGAGTTCTGTTTATTGGAAAATTCCCAAATTTTGACAGGACATTCTTCCAAAATTCCTTGAACTCCAGTAAAAATTTCAGAGGCATTGGACCTAATTTTCGTGGTCAAATAATGTGTTCATTCCTTATGTCTCTGAAAAATAGGAAAATAAACAGAGACAATTTCAGCTTTTCACCATTCTTTGAAAAATCCATATCTCCATGTAGGAAACTCCAAAAATGGTAAAACCAATTCCTATGGACCCAGGACATTTTGTACTTCACAAAAAGTCTACTTTGCAGCATAGGAAAGCTTAGTATCTAGGGGGTAAAGGCAGATTAGTGAAAACCACATAAGGATTTGTTGTGCTCACATGAAGCCAGTTCATGAGCTCAATTTCTGCACACTGCCTGAATACCTTCCATAGAGGCTGTGGTTAAATTCTCAGCTTCATTGGACCTCTGGAACTTGAGCTACCATCTTTTAGGTTTAAGTGTTCATATAATGGACTTAATCACATGGTGATTATTAGTATCTCTTTTCACCTTAGCTTTCATCATCTCTAAGGTTGTAGATCCAACAACAGAAACCTTGCTGTTGTTTATCTCTCTTATGCGTGAGTTAACTTGTACAACAACAGTTTTGAATCATTTTCTAAATTGCTTGTGAATACATGTGCATAAATCATCTTAATAGCTCACGTGACGTCGACGTTCGACGAGGACTCGACTCTACAGCGAGGATCTCCATCTCGGGACGAGTTTGGCGGATTCTCCGGAGGAAGACTAACTCCTAGCTTCTAACAAAACCGTTGAGCAAGGCAAGCCCCGGTTTGCATATCGTTACCGTTTTAAATTTTGCTTTACTTCACCTCATGTTGATTAGACTTGATAATGTGCATTATGTCTAGGATGATTGAAACCCACTTGCATGACTATTACATCCCTGATTAGAAGGTTTAGTGTAGGCTTTGCCTCGTTGTAGATGCTAGGCTAATGTTGTAGCTAGCTCGGTAGAAGTCGAGTAGTAAAAAGCTACTCGCGAGAAAGTTCGAGTAATGGAGTTACTCGCGAGAGATAAATGATAAGAGCACCCTCATGAATATGAGATGGGGACGGGGATGTTCCTGTAGGATGGAGCGCTCAAGGTTGGTCTCGACCTGCGATGGGTGTGACAATGCTTGAGACCACATTTGGCCTGGACCGGGAGGGTAAGGCAAATGTGGAGGTTGGTTGTAGCCCCGTCCGTGTCGGTTAAGGACCGTATGTATGCGGCCCTGCTGGACAAGATTGAGCTGTACCGGATATATAGTGGGGTATGGGACCCATGAAACCGATGTAACACGATGGACCGTGATATAGAAACTCATCCTTCGCGTGGGAATGGCGTTGAGAAGGCGGGAGGTGTAAATCCTTTAGCGGGCAACTTCGACGTGTCCGCGTAGAGGACCATCCTGCTCGGCGCGAAGCGTTTTTCTATGTCGGGGTGTCGTGTGAAAGGTTGCTGCATACAACGTAAGAAAGAGCTCTTGAGAGAGTCTTTCGAGGCGGGTGTATGTGTCGTGTATTCCGGGTTGTTATTGATTCGAATCACCGTCGCTCGCGGAAGAGGATTGAGCATACTTGCCCACTGCGCCGTGACTTAGTAAAAAGAGAAACTAAGTCTCTTAACTTGCTGTTTGTAGATTAATCACTGTATTGGAACCTTCAATGAAGTAGTTATAGAGCCAACTAAATTTCATTTCCACCTTAGGCTAGCGACATCGGAATAAGCGTTTCTTGTTTGATTGTGGACTTCCGATGTTGTGAGGCGTGAGGACCACTAAAATGAAGGCTATAAGAATCTGAATATAAGGATCAAGTTTAGTCAAGATGCATTTTGCAAATTCCTATGCCTACTCTTTCACTACCCCTGCATGTAGAGTTGCATGTTTAGGAGTGACGGGTAAGTCTTGTTGAGCCTTAGTGCTCACAGTTGCTTCTGAGTTGTTTTTGCAGGTAGCAGGATGCCTGCTATGAAGAGGGTTGTTCGGTGAGACAAGGAACCCTACGGTTCGTTCCGCTCATCGGAAACCTAGCCGCTGCCTTTCTTGGGTGAAGCTAGTAGGAAGCGTTCACGGGCTGAACGACTTCTCTTCGGCGTAGTTAGGGTTGAGAGCGAGTAGTTTGTCCAGCAAATTTTAATTTCCGCTGCGTGTGTACATTATGTTGTAAAAGAAATTATCTTGAGTAACAAAATGGTTCCGTTATGTTTCTTACGCCTCTTTTCGTGCATGCTGTTGGGTGCCGCATCGCACGGCACCACCCACTGCGATTCCCGGGCCGCGAGCGTCTCACAAACTTGATGTTGATAATGAACATGAATCAGGGGGAGATCTAGGCAAGATTGGTTCATGGATGTGGTACAATGAGATGGTGGTTTACTTGCCGTAGATCTAAGGACCGGTTCATGCCAGCACATGCCAGCACATGCCAGGAAAACAGTGCCACCACAAGGCCAAATATGGGTGCGGCTTAGCTGACTAATTAGGTAAGTTTCTAGATTGTTATGGACCGTGAAAGGCACGGAGAATGGGAGTCAAGAGAGGACTGACCTGGGAACCGCATGGCACAAGAGGGGGCCCGTTTGTGGGAGAATGGTGATTCGAGCCTGCTGGTGAAACCTTAGTGAGTACATATATCTAGTAGCCCCTTTGTAAAGGCTATTTTGTGATCTCTTGGCCATACACCAACGGTTGTGTACTGGTATAATGGAGGTTCTACATTCGCCGACGGGTGACGAAATCACAAACTTGTGGGTAAATGGTGCCACCTCTGCAGAGTGTAAAACTATCATGATAGCCGAGCTTACGGTCACAAGCGCCTTGCCAACTCACATGATTAGATGGGATGGTTATTTGGATGATTATTGGGATGGTTATTGGTTTGGTTATTCGGTATGGTTATGATATGGTCTTTGGGATTGGTTTCGGGACCGTTGAGTCTTGGTAATGAGATTGGTTTCGGGACTGTTGAGTCATGACAATGAGTTTTGGTTCATGAGATGGATATACATATGAGATGGTTATTATGAGCATGAGATGAAGTTGAGAAAGGTTAATGGCTGGATGAGACATGATAAGTGGTAAATTATGATGGAGGTATGTTGCTGTTTTTAATTGGATATATGTTGGGATTAAATTCACTTAAAGATAGTTGCTATTTTTATCATGTTTGTGAAATAAGCTTTGCTTTCTGCAATGAGCCTTTTTATTCCTACCTTGTTGTAAGCTACATGTCATACTTTTCCTGCACTTGCTGAGTACGACATGTACTCATCCTTGCATTATCATACAAACATCAGCAATAGGAGAGGAGCACTTCGAGGACCATGTGGAGTACTAGGCGAGCGATCTACCGTCAACTTGCCTGTGGAGTTGGAGATGGAGCCGCTGCTGCTGTTTTGTTTGCTTCCGCTATCGTTTAGAGACTTCCGCTGCTAGAATAAGTTAGAGACTTCTGCTGCAAGAATAATATAGAGGTTGATGTAATAAAGTACATAAATCCTATTATTTGTGGTTATATTCTGAATTCAGTTTGTGAATTACATGTGTATGTGTTATGAACATCCTGGGCACACATATGCATCAGCTGGGTTCCATTTTCACGGGACCGGACGTCACAGATTGGTATCAGAGCCACGTTGACCGTAGGACGCAAGCCTAGGTAGAATGCACAGATTAGCATCAGAACCACATTGACCGTAGGATGACAGCCTAGGTAGAATGGACACCCTAAAACACATAGGCACACCCTTCTAAGCTGCTATTTTGAAAAACTTCTTGCTGCTGCACTTTTCTTGTCAATTCATCCATCGCAAGGTGCTATTTCAACCCCTCCTTGTCTCTTCTTTTGGACAACAACACACTTGCTTTCTTGTTCCATAACTTCTGATGTTTTGGAGTTATTTCTTCCTTCTCAAAGTTTCTCATGTCCCATTTATAGATAGCGCTGGTGTTCCCGATCAACGCCATCTAACCATACATGGAATGCCTACTCACCATGACGTGCATCCATGTGTGGACCACCCCCGTCACATGGCGGGAAAAGCACCAGTTCACATGATTAAGTTTAGGACTCCCATTGAATAAGCTTGAATAGGAGCGGTGTGAACTTTTGTGATGTTTGCTTGTGTTTGTGTGTTTAGTATGAGTTGTGGGACGTTTCCGCGTTGTCCATATCCACACATAAGTAGAGAGATGTGAGATGCTTCGACATGTGTTCACATCCTCATATAGGCTAATATATTTAGTCCATCCACCTTAATTCATATAGTTGGGGGGATCAATCTAAACTTCTAACTTCTATTCTACCCAACTCTCTCTCACAGATGGTAAGAGAAAACGCCAGCCGACAAAGGAGGAATGTTCGTGGCAACCAGGAACCACAAGAGGATAGCCACGTTGAAGTTTCTGAGAATGTTAACCCCGGGGCTGGTGCAAACAACCTTGAACTGTTGATGGCTATGCAGAACCAGCTCATGCAAACTATGATCCAAACTTTGGGTCAGCTGCAAGCCAACAACAACCATCCTAATCCTATTCCTGCACCCCTACCACCACCACCGCCACCACCACCGGCTCATAACTGGTTGGGAGAGTTCATGAGGACTCGACCGCCTACTTTTGCACAAGCTAATGACCCCATGGAGGCTGATGACTGGTTGAAATCCATGGAGAAGAAGCTTGCTATTGTTCAGTGCAATGATCGGGAGAAAGTTCTCTTCGCATCGCACCAACTTATGGGAGCAGCCGCTGACTGGTGGGACACTCTTTGCAATGCTCATGTCAACCAGGATACTATCACTTGGATTGAGTTCAAGGAGAGTTTCCGCTCTCATTACGTCCCTGCTGGAGTCATGATGCTTAAAAGGCAAGAGTTTGAAGGTCTCCGCCAAGGACGGAAGAGCGTGAATGAGTACCTCAACAAGTTCACGCAGATGTCAAGGTATGCCCCCGAGGATGTCAACTCGGATCAAAGGAAGCAATACTTGTTCATGAGAGGGTTGAACAATGAGCTCCAAGTTCAGCTTCTCACCAACGACTATGCAAACTTCCAGAAGCTAGTTGACAAAGCTATAGTGGTTGAGAGCAAGATCCGTGAGATCGAGCAAGAGGGCAATAGAAAGATGCCATACCAGCCACAAGGGAGCAATGTACGTCCCTGTTTCATGCCCCCAGCTGCACCGCAGTATGGCTCGTCCGCTTCTACTTTTCACCCTAATCAACCATCACAGCAACGTCCTGCTATGCAAGCACCTCGTGTGCCTTTGCCTCCTGCGCCCCGTCCCAACATGGGCGCTTATGCTCAAACCCACCCTCGCCCCACCATACCTGCTGTCTTGGACAACAAGGCATGCTTTTCATGCGGAGAGATGGGACACTTCGCAAGTTAGTGCCCGAGGAAAGGCCTTGGACAGCCAAGCAACACGTCCAAGCAGAACCCACGGCCGAACGGAGGAGCTACGCAAGGTAGCCATGGGCAGCAGAACTACGCTCGGGGCAACGTGAATCATGTCTCCGCTGAGGAAGCGCAACAGGTTGAGGACGTCGTGATTGGTATGTTCCTTGCCAACTCCAACCCAGCCACTGTTTTATTTGATTCCGGAGCATCACATTCATTCATATCATCCAAGTATGTTGCCAAGTATAATCTGCCCATATCACACATGAAATACACTATGTTAGTTAATTCTCCCGGTGAAGAGATGAGGACTAATATAGTATCTCCGAAAGTAAACCTTAAAATAAGGGGGGTAGACTTTCTTGCCAACCTTATTGTCTTGGATTCCCAAGGGCTTGATATAATACTTGGAATGCATTGGTTAGGCAAGCACAACGGAGTAATGCAATGTGCTAAGAGGAGCGTGCAGTTGACAAACGAGCACGTAACTCGTATTGAGTTTGAGTCAGCCCAACCGGCAATCGGGAAGGCAACCTTGAACCACGTCGAAGAAGCAACATTGGAAAGCATCCCGGTGGTTCAAGAATTTTAGGACATGTTCCCGGAAGAACTTCCAGGTATGCCACCTGACCGGGACATTGAGTTTGCCATTGATTTGGTACTTGGAACTGCACCTATAGCAAAGAGGCCATATAGGATGCCCTTAATGAACTAGTGGAACTTAAGAAGCAAATTCAGGAGAAGCTCGAAAAGGGTTTTATACGCCCAAGCTCGTCACCGTGGGGATCCCCCGTGCTCTTTGTGGACAAGAAGGATGGGACCCAAAGGATGTGTGTGGATTATAGGTCTCTCAATGAGGTGACGATCAAGAACAAATACCCGCTGCCACATATAGAGGACCTATTCGACCAAATGAAAGGTGCCCGAGTGTTCTCCAAGATTGATCTTCGATCGGGATACTTCCAGCTGAAGATTAAGCCCTCCGACATACCCAAGACTGCCTTTTGAACACGGTATGGTTTGTATGAATCACTACAGGAAACAGGGCAACATACGACAGCTAGTATAACATACGACGGCTAGCTGTCGTATATAAACTTACATACGACGGTCAGCCGAGGCTGTCGTATATAAGTTTATAAACGACAGTACAGCCATCGTTTAGTACGTGGCTGTCGTATATAAGTGTTATATACGACAGCCAATCCTAGGCTGTCGTATATAGCAGTTATATACGACAGCCACACCGAGGCTGTCGTAAATAAGTCTTATTTACGACGGCCCATGGTGTGGCCGTCGTAAATAAGGCTTATATACCCGCGGGAGCTCGGGTCGGCGCGAGCATTCACGCCCGCGCCGACTTGAGCCCGAGCAGCCCTAAGCGCCCCGGCCGCCGCCCGCCTGCCGCCGCCAGCCGCCGCCCCGGCCGCCCCCCCCCCCCCCCCCCCGGCCGCCGCCCTCGCAAGCCGGCGCCCCGGCCTGCCACCCGGCCGCCGCCCGCCAGGCGCCGCCCGGCCGCCGCCCGCCAGGCGCCGCCCGGCCGCCGCCCCGGCCGCCCCCCGGCCGCCGCCCCGGCAGCACCCCCGGCCGCCCCCGCCAGCCGGCGCCCCAGTGGCCGAAGCCCCGGCCGCCGCCCCGCCCGCCCCCCGCCCGCCAGCCGGCGCCCCGGCCGCCACCCGCCGCCCGCCCGCCGCCGCCCCCGACAGCCGGCGCCACGGCCGCCACCCGCCCGACAGCCGCTGCCGCTGCCCCGGAGGTCCCCGCCCCAGCCTCCACCCCGCGTTGTGCGCCGCCGCACCGTGCCGGTCCGCCTCCGCACGCCGTCAGCCACACCGTGCCGCGCCGCCTCCACCGTGAGGTAAGTCGCCCGCCTCCCTCCCCATCTAGATAGTTTGGTTTTTTAATTACCAATTGTTTATATTATGCTTGTTTGTTTTTTATTGTTTAGTGGATAATTTCTTAGATTTAGATGAATTGATATGCTTAGGTTTAATTATTGCCCATGTTTATTTGAATTGCTAGCTAGGTGTTTTTTTAATTGCTTAGAATTGATAAGCTTGTTAACTACGGTAATTATGTTTGTTTAGATGAGTTGTTAATTGCTTAGATGATTAATGCATATGAGTTAATAGTTTAATTGATTATTGTTTCGATTGTTTGAGTGTTTAAAAGTACTATATGTACATAAATGGGCTTAGGGCCCGATACGACCCATTTAGTGGTAACGTATACGTCTACAAAAGCACGATGTGAACAACCTAGGCCGCCTCGCCCTACCCCCCACCCCCACCCCCCCCCCCCCCGCCGCGGCGTTCGGCCTCCGATCCCCCATCCCCCTCCCCCCCCTGCGGCTTAGCCAGCGCTCGGCCTCCGACACTCTGCCGCGGAACTGCCAATCCTTCGGCGCTCGGCCTCCTCCGCCGCGGGACTGTCGATCTGCCGGCACTCGTGGCCTCCATTGACCGGCTGCCGCGGATCTGCCGGCGCTCAACCTCATACGAACGCAAGATCCTGTGCGCGGGCGCCGCCGCCGCCTCCCTTGTGTGCAAGCGCCGCCGCCGTATTCACCTGCCTTACGCCGGGATCTAAGGCGATGGGACGCCTTACGATCCCTAGGCGCCTTACCGCTTAAGCGACGCTTAAGCGATGCCTTAACAACTATGGTTCTTTCCTTCTCTCTATTGTTCTTTCCTCTCTCTCTCTTTGAAATCACTCAAAAATGAAAGATTGACGCAAACCTTTACAATATGCGTCACCCGTTTCGAACCAGCCCGTCTCACACGTGTTACGCATGTGAGGCGTGTAGGTTCGGAATTGTCCCTTTTTGGACAGCCTAGGAGTTACCGAGAGGGCGTGCTTATAATGAGACGCGGGGTTTAGATTTGGACGTAGTTTCGACAGCGTAACCCTAATGTTCTCCGCTGCTCCATTTTTGGACGTGCAGTTGGAGAACAGCGGGGTTATGCTGCTGAAATTTCGTCTGAATCTAGACCTCGTGTATTGTTATAAGCATGTTTGTCTCGGTCACTCTTGGGTGGGTTTAGGACCTATCCTTTCCAATAGATATAGGTCCGTAATATAAATAAATAATAAATTAACTATAAATTCTTTGACTTAAAACTGCAGAGTTAAACATGAGTGAAGACCGTAGTTGGATGTATACCGGTTGGAACAAGGCAACTGGTCACTCAGATGAGTGGTATGCCGGGACAGACGACTTTATTTATCGAGTGTTCTCGTTGTCTACGACCGATAAAGTTTGTTGTCCATGTGCGAAATGCCGGAATACTAAGTTTTTGGACAAAACGTCATTGTCATTACACTTGTGCAAAAACGGTTACATGCCATATTATGAGGTTTGGAGTTTCCACGGCGAGTCTGCTCCTCAAGCCGTTCATGTAGATGATGATGATTGTCCGGGTGTTGACAGGATCGATGAGATGTTACAAGATATACAAACCGAGGATCCGCCCACAAATGAGGCAGACGCATTCTTTAATCTCTTGAAAGCTTCTGAAGAGGTGTTGCATGATCATACTGAAATGACTCTTCTTACTTTCATGACCAGATTTATGGCAATCAAATCTAAGTATTCCTTCTCTAATAATTGCTACAATGATATGATGAAACTTATCAGCGATGCTCTTCCACAACCTCATAAACTGCCCAAAGATATGTATCACTCAAAGAATTTACTATCTGGACTGGGTATGAAATATGAAAAAATTGACGTGTGTCCAGATAACTGCATGCTATTTTGGAAAGAGCATGACAAAGAGAAGAATTGTTTAAAGTGTGGAAAATCGAGGTTTGTCGAAGTTGTCAATGACGATGGTGATTAAGTAATGACAGAAGTTGCACATAAGAAATTGTGTTGCATGCCTCTGACACCTCGGTTGAAGCGGTTGTTTCTTTCTAAAAGATCTGCCAGACACATGAGATGGCACAAAGAAGGTGTGCGTGAGAACAAAGATGTGTTGACTCATCCATCGGACGGTGATGCATGGAAGTCTTTGGACTCTTTTGATCCTGCTTTTGCTAGTGATGCGAGAAATGTTCGCATCGGGTTAGCGACGGATGGTTTTTCACCTTTCAGTACAAATGCCACACCATACTCCTGTTGGCCCGTCTTTGTTATTCCGTACAACCTACCACCTTCTCTTTGTATGAAGTACGAGTTTATGTTTCTTAGCCTCATTATACCAGGACCAGATCATCCGGGATCACGTATCAATGTGATGTTGAAACCATTGATTGAAGAATTGAAAACGTTGTGGATTGGAGTTGAAGCGTATGACTGTTACAAGAAGCATAAATTCAACCTTCGAGCTGCTTATTTGTGGTCTCTCCATGATTTCCCTGCGTACGGCATGTTTTCTGGATGGAGCACACATGGTCGTTTGTCGTGTCCCATATGTGCGTCTGACACAGAGTGTTTTCGACTTACATACGGTGGCAAGATAAGCTACTTTGATTGTCATAGGCGTTGGCTTCCTCGAAACCACCCATTCAGGCAACAGAGGAATGTCTTCAGAAAAGATATTGTTGTCACTAAGGAACCACCTAAATGCCTAAGCGGGTGTGAAGTATCCGATGTGTTGGACTCACTAGTTCCTGATGAAGCTCACCCTGGATTCTTTGTAGGTTACGGAAATGTTCACAACTGGACTCATGTATGTGGAGTTTGGGAGCTACCATATGTGAAGTCATTGATACTGATGCATAATATTGATGTAATGCATCAGGAGCGTAACATGGCCGAATGTATCATAAGCACGTGCATGGATATCACGGGCAAAACGAAAGACAACTTAAAGGCTCGAAAGGATTTGGACGAGATTTGTAATCGACCTACTCTTGAGCTCTCTGAAAGCGGTGGTAAGCCACGTGCTTCTTTCGTGCTTCGACCTAATGAAAAGAAACAAGTTATGGAATGGTTGAAAACTTTGAAATTCCCAGATGGTTATGCTGCTAGTCTGAGACGAGCCGTGAATGTTAAAACGGGAAAGCTCACTGGGTTGAAGAGTCATGACTATCATATAATAATGGAAAGACTCTTACCTGTTATGTTTCGGGGATATCTGGATGATGCGGTGTGGAAGGTGTTAGCTGAGCTATCATTATTCTATAGGCAGTTATGTGCCAAAGAAATAACGAAAGACATGATGGAGAAGTTAGAGAAGGAGATACCTGTACTTTTATGTAAGATGGAAAAAATATTTCCTCCTGGTTTCTTCAATCCAATGCAGCATCTTCTTATACATCTTCCATTCGAAGCAAAAGTTGGTGGTCCTGTGCAATATAGATGGATGTACCATATTGAAAGAGCATTGAGATATTTGAAAACTATGGTTGGCAACAGAGCAAAGGTTGAAGGGTGCATTGCCGAAGCATTTACTCTAAAGTAAGTAGGTTACTTTTCTAGTTTCTACTTTGTAGAGGAAAACAATGTCAATACTTCGGCAATGCGATACAATGTAGATGACGAACCACCAGTTAGTGATCTCTCTATTTTTGAATCGAGGGGAACTACTGTTGGCAGCAGCACATCATACGATTTTACTGAAGGAGAAAGGACTGCTGCTTTACTCTACATGTATGCTAATATCGATGGCATGGAGAAATATTTCGAGTAAGTGTTTCTCTTACATTTATGATGATTATTGTATTTACCAATACATGTATGCTAATGTCGATGACATGTGTTTTGTGTGTACAGTGAGTTCCACAATCAAAATTGGAAACATAAGCATCAACCAACGAGAAAGCAAGTAGAAACGATGCGACGGGCTGGAATTAATGGAGGGCCTAATTTCTTATCCTGGTTTCGAGCTTATGTATTAGCGAACACAGACATCCATCAATATTTACGACAACGATCTTATGGATTAGTGAAAGTTAGAAGCTATGGTCGATATGACGTAAATGGCTTCCGATTCCGTACAACTCAATTAGAAACTCTTCGTCCTCTCGCAGCAACATCAAATTGCGGAGTTGTGACGAGAGCAATCGACTCACAAGGGAAAGAAACCAATTACTATGGAATCATTAACAAAATTCTGGAATTTACTTTTGCTGGCAATAAAGAACTTCGAGTGGTGTTCTTTGATTGTGATTGGTTTGATAACAATCATGGAACTCGAGAAAATCAATTTGGCATGGTGGAAGTGAATCACAACGAACGCTTACGAGGTTTAGATACATACGTTCTTGCACATCAAGTGGAACAAGTGTATTATCTACCTTATTCATGTAAGAAGCTTAGCACTTGGTGGGTGGTATATAAAGTGAATCCTCGTGAGCGCTTGTATACTCCTAGAGATGATGGTTATCATGATAGTGGAGACACTGAAGAAGTTTACCAAGACGAAGAGTTGCCAGACTCTTTTATCGTCGAGTCTGGTGCAGGACTCGATAACTTAGTAGGAGACATTGCAGATGTAGAGACATCTACAATGCGAAAGCGGAAACGTAAACAGCTCAAGACGACAAATCGCGATGTTGATGATCGTGATGTTGATGATCATGATGATGATGAATTTTGAAACTGATTACGAGTAATGTTCTTTTAAATGAAAGTGACATTAATTATCGCTTACATTACTTTTGAAACTGATTAGGAGTAATTACTTTTTAAACTGATTAGGATGTCGTCAAGCAAGGGTTCAAAGGGTTCAAAGGGGAAGAAGGCGCCGAGTGTGAGGGGTTTCCTCCCCTCGCAGTAGAGAGACGACTACTTCTACGGTTCCACTTACAGCGGGAGCAGACGCACTCAGCTGTTAAGTGCGTGTCCATAGTTGCGGGACAGGGTTGTCAGTTTGCCACGTACAGAGGTAAATTTTTCTACAATGCACAAAATTATTAAAATCACTTTTTCAATTTAGCTTACTTACTTTACCATTGTAGTCTGATTCGGACTATGAGTCCGAGGCCTGAGCGGCACCTCAGGAGACGGGTACGCAGCGCAGCGTGCCCTCGGGCAGCGAGCCCTCTGGTAGCCAGCCCTCCGGCAGCCACCCCTAGGGTAGTCTACCCAGCGAGCCCGAGGGCACCCAGCCTGAGGACACGTCCGATGACCAGCCTTCTGGGTCACCAGACGTGGTGCCGCAGCGGAGGAGACGCACGAGGAGGAGTAACTTTGTTGGTCCTCCACCTATTCCTAGAGAGCCGATAATTATTCGTCCGGTTGGAGACAGGTAACACATTAATAAATTATTCATTTCTATTTGTTCTCAAAGACTATGATCTTACTTAATGACTTAACAAACGACTTTTTAGTTCTTGGGAGGACCTCTCGTACGACGGGCAGAAACACCACAGGACGGTGAACGGTTGCATCGGGAACTTAGTGCGTCTGCACTACCCCGGTGCGATTGATGGACGTGCAGCTACGTCGTGGGACGACTACGCGCGCGTTCCTCACCTGGAGAACGACAACCTACAGGGAGTCGTGTGGGCAGATTTTTGGGTAAGTAACTTTCATAAATATTTGAAGTTTCAATTCTTTATGTTCCTTCAAATATTAATGTGCGTATATGTCGAACTGTGTTGGCTTCCTACAGCTCAGGTACCGCCTTGCGGACCCGGCTGAGCAAATGGATCACACCCGCTCCGTGTTCGAAGTGAACGCTTGGAAGCTTGTTATGCAAATGTTTTCGAACGCTCGGAGTCAAGTAGTTAACGACTACTTAAAGCTCCACGACCACGAGGTTGGGTCGTTCAGAGACGCCTCCGACACGTACTTGACGGAGGAGCAATACGCAGAGGTAGGTTGCGTAATCTTTAAATTGTTCATATTAATATTGCTAAGTAACACCTAATGAACTACGCATGTGTGCAGGTTAGTGTCCCTTGGTTACAGGGACGAACTGAAGATTACCGAGCCCTTTGCAGGTATTGGGCTAGCAATGAGTTCATCGCTAAGTCCAAGAAGGCTCGAGATGGCAGAGGGAGCTCAAGGAAGCACGATATGGGCGTCCAAGGTTTTGTGCGAATGGATAAATGGACGGTAAGTTTCTTGGTAGTTTTTATTATATTCATAATGTAGTATTGTTCGTACTAACATATGTTCACAGGAAAAGGAGACCGGCGTGCGACCGAGTGCTACTGCGGTCTATAGGAGAGGTCACGCTGACCCTTCTCAGCCGGAGCAGTGTAGTCAGTACGCAGCGGAGCGCCTGGTAAGTTTCATGACCTCTGAAATTATTTGACACTATATATGTTGTTGAACTTACACAATTTCATTGTTTTTCAGACTAGGTATGGGCAAGAGGCTGTGAGGATAAACGGCGAAGGGTTCGATTGGGAAAACTCCCCGAACATCGACCCTCAAGCCGCGTATGCAAGCGGAGGTGGAAAAGCACACGGAAGGTGAATTCATTTAGTTTCATTGTTTTCAATTCAAGATTATTTAATTTTACCTTGAATTGATTCGTTTTTTTAGGCTTGCCATATTCTCTGGAGTCGTCAACTCTAGGGAGGCACGACCTGCGAGAGGCAGCTCCTCGCAGTCTTCGGCTGCAGGCTCCTCCAGCCGCCGTGTCACCGAGAGAGATCTCAAAGTCATGGCGCTTCGGGAGAGCTTGGCTCGGCAGGAGGAGGCCTTGGCGAGAGAGCGAGAGAACAACAGGGCTGCCATGGCGTACCATGCGTCCTATATGGCACAGATGCAAGCGGCAATGGAAGTAAGAAACATACAATTATAGTTTAATTACATTGCATTTCAATTAGTTTTGTAAATTGTAATGTTGAAATGGCAGGCGCTAGCTCGACAGCAAGGGCAGCAAATCCAGATACCGTTGTGGCAGCCACCTCCGTTCGTGCTGGAGCCGTCGCCACCACAGGAGCAGTTTCCTGGAGTACAGGTATAAAAAGAAAGTTTCATTAAGTGGAAGCCCCAACCGCTAAGAATCCTAATGAACCTAGAAAAACAATTGTAAACTTGTACATAAGTCACTTTGTTTCGCAGGGATCAGGGACGGAGGCTCAGACTCCATCGCCACAGCTAAGGGCGCCAGGTTCGCCGCGGCAGGATGACTTCTTCGCTCCCGGAGGTAGTGGAGGGGCTAGTAATCAATAGATTTGTGATTTTGTTTTTATTTGTGTGGATGTCAGACTTTGTGATTGTCGATGTGTACTATTGCACTTTGTTGTGAATTTATATATCAAACTGTTTTGTTGTTGTCTTTGGATGTGTAGCTGGCCATCGAGCCAGGTTAGCCATTTTCTATTTTTTTTTAAATGGAAAAGCTTATATACGACGGTCTGTATAGTTTATATACAATGGCCGCTATACAGGGCCGTCGTATATAAGCCTAAATTATATACGACGGCTGGGCCAGGCTGTCATATATAAGGGCTTATATACGACAGCCACGGTCCAGCGGCTGTCGTATATAAGCCCTTATATACGACAGCCAGGGCCCAGCGGCTGTCGTATATAAGGCCTTATATACGACAGCCAGGGCCCAGCCGTCGTATATAAAGGCCCTGGCCCACTGGGCCAAGTCAACAAAACGGGCCGTTGTATATAAGCGGCCATAGTATATATACTGTTATATATGACGGCGCCGTCGTATATAACTATATATACGACAAAATATATACGACGGCCGTAAACCGTCGTATATAAACAACTGCCGTCGTATATAAACTATATACGACGGCTTCTGCTTTATATACGACGGTTTTAGCCGTCGTATGTTGATGGGAATCCTGTAGTGAATATACTGTTATGTCTTTTGAGTTAGCGGATGCACCCGCATACTTCATGTACCTCATGAACAAGGTCTTTATGGAGTACTTGGACAAGTTCGTCGTGGTTTTCATTGACGATATCATGGTGTATTCAAAAAGCGAGGAAGAACACGAAGAACATTTGAGATTGACATTGCAGAAACTGCGAGAGCATCAATTGTATGCCAAGCTCAGCAAGTGTCAATTTTGGGTAAAGGAGATATCGTTCCTAGGCCACATCATCTCCGAGAGAGGAGTATCGGTTGATCCCAGAAAAGTGGGAGATGTTCTGAAGTGGAACCCACCGCAGAATGTGAGAGATATTCGGAGTTTCCTTGAGATGGCTGGATACTACCGCCGGTTTATCAAGGATTTCTCCAAAATAGCAAAGCCTATGACTGAATTGCTAATGAAGGGAAAAGCATTTCAGTGGACACAAGTGTGTCAAGAAAGCTTCAAGGAGCTCAAGAAAAGGCTAACCACAGCGCCGGTTTTGTTATTGCCGGACGTAAGCAAGAGCTTCGACTTATATTGTGACGCATCAAGACAAGGGCTTGGATGTGTGCTCATGCAAGAAGGACAAGTGGTAGCCTATGCATCGAGACAACTAAAGAAACACGAGCTGAATTACCCCACACATGAATTGGAACTCGCAACGTGGTGCATGCCTTGAAGATTTGGAGACATTACATCCTTGGCCACCAATGTGAGATCTATACAGATCACAAAAGCCTCAAGTACATATTCACGCAAACGGATTTGAATTTGAGGCAATGTCGATGGTTGGAACTCATCAAGGATTATGATGTTGGAATCAATTATCACCCCGGAAATGCCAATGTAGTAGCTGATGCATTGAGCCGAAAGGGAGCATGTCACCAACTCACGGTTCGGGAGCTACCGCCTGAGCTGCGCAAGGAGATCAAACGGTTACATCTCGGGTTCTTGAACGAGATGGAAGTGATGGAACTCCACTCTTCACTGGAACAAGAGATAAGAGATGGCCAAGCAACGGATGAGGAAATCAAGGAAATCAAGGAAAGAATCCAACAAGGCATAGAAAAGGACTTCAAGGAAGACGAGAAGGGTACGCTTTGGTTAGGGAAAAGGATTTGTGTGCCTAACGTGAAGCACATCCGCGACACGATATTAAAGGAGGCACATGACTCACCTTATTCCATACATCCCAGCAGTACAAAGATGTACAAGGAACTGAAAACTTGTTATTGGTGGGATGGCATGAAAAGGGACATAGCTGAGTATGTTGCCTTATGCGACACGTGCCAACAGGTGAAGGCCAAACATCAAAGACCCGCTGGACTGTTGCAACCATTGAAAGTACCCGAGTGGAAGTGGGAAGACATCAGCATGGATTTCGTCGTCGGATTACCACATACTCGGTCGGGTTACGACTCTATCTGGGTTATTGTGGACCGATTGACGAAAACAGCCAATTTTCTTCCTGTTAGAACCACGTAGCGCGTCGCAGAACTAGCCGAGCTGTACATGGAGCAAATCGTGTGCTGTCATGGAGTTCCGAAGAGGATAGTTTCAGATCGGGGTACCCAATTTACCTCTAGGTTCTGGAAGAAGTTGCATGAGGCTATGGGTACACGACTGGATTTTAGCTCCGCTTATCACCCGCAAACCGACGGGCAAACTGAGACGACAAATCAAATTTTGGAGGACATGTTGAGAGCATGCGCCTTGAAACATGGGCGTAGTTGGGATAGGAGCTTGCCGTCCTGAGTTCTCATACAATAACAGCTATCAAGCTAGCTTGAATATGTCACCTTTCGAAGCATTGTACGGTAGACGGTGTAGAACGCTGCTGTTCTGGAATGTGACCAGAGAGAACCAAGTGTTTGGACCTGAAGTACTGCAGGAAGCTGAGAAGCAAGTCCAAACGATACGGGAGAACTTGAAGGCTGCTCAGTCATGACAAAAAGGTTATGCGGACAATAGGTGAAGAAAGTTGACATTCGAAGTAGGAGACTTTGTATACCTTAAGGTATCACCTATCCGAGGCCAATGACGTTTCAATGTCAAAGGCAAGCTAGCACCTTGTTACATCGGGCCATTTAAGATTTTGGGCAAGCGAGGAGAGGTAGCCTATCAACTAGAGCTCCCAACGCACCTCTCCGACGTGCATGACGTGTTTCACGTATCCCAACTCAAGAAGTGCTTGAGAGTACCAGAAGAACAAGTACCAATGGATGAGCTCGAGCTTCAAGAGGATCTGACCTATGTAGAGCACCCTGTCCAAATTTTGGACGTGAAAGAAAGGGTCACAAGGAACAAAGTGATCCGTTGGTGCAAGGTGCAATGGAGCCATCACACGGAAGCCGAAGCTACATGGGAGTGCGAGGAAGACATCAAGGCAGAATTCCCTCATCTATTCTCCACTCTATCGAATCTCGAGGGCGAGATTCAGTTTAAGGGGGGTAGGTTTGTAACACCCTCAATTCCGTATCCATGCATGCATACATATTTCATATAGGGAAACATTTTAAAAGAAGTAGAACGGGAGAAAGATAGCTAAAAAGAGCCAATTCCAATTCACCAAGGAGCGCCGTCGACACTTCCCGTGGCCTGCTGGCCACATGGCTCCTTCGGAGCTCACCTCTGTGGAAGAGGCGGGGTCCGGCCCCGCTGGACACGTGTTGTCCCCGGAGCTAGCCTCTGCAGAGAAACGAGGCCCAACCCCGCTGTACACGTGTTGCCTCCGGAGCTAGTCTCTGCGGAGAAATGAGGCCCAGCTCCGCTGGACACGTGTCGCTCTCGGAGCTCACCCCTGCAGAGGGAGTGAGGTCCGGTCCCAATGGACATGTGTCGTCCTCAGAGCTCACCTCCGAGGAGAAGGAAGGTCCGACACTACGGGACACGTGTCTTCCTCGAAGCTCACCTCTAAGGAGAAGGGAGGTCCGATGCTGTTGGATACGTGTCGACCTCGGAGCTCGTCTCTGAGGAGAAAGGAAGTCCGGTGCTGCTGGACATGTGGCACTCTCGGAGCTCGCCTCTGAGGAGAGGGGAGGTCCAGCATTGACACGTGGCACTCTCGGAGCTCGCCTCTGAGGAGAGCGGAGGTCCGGAACTGACCGTGGCACCCCCAGAGCTCGCCTCTGTAGAGAGGGGAGGCCCGACCCGCCAGACATGTGGCGCACGCGGAGCTCGCCTCTGAGGGAGAGGGAGGTCCCACCCGCCAGACACGTGGCGCACCCGGAGCTCGCCCCTGAGGAAAAGGGAGGCCCGGCCCCCACTGGACACGTGGAGCCTCCGGAGCTCATCCCTGCGGAAGGACGAGATCCTTAAGCGGTTTTTCCTCCTGTGCGGGAGTACCCGGTACGGAGGATACCGACACAATTTCTTCCACGTTGCGACCACACCCAAATCAATTGAAGATAAGTTGTTAAGATCCCAAAAAAATTGAATAGGACTCTTATTTGAAATCCAATCGGAGTAGGACTCTTCTTTATCCCCTTATAAATAGAACCCGAAAACTCTCTTGGCTGTAACACCTTCCCAAGTCGACAACTTAGAGGCCTCAGCCCCCAACTCGCCGAGTTAACCCCTTCGCCGGAGTTCAGCCACTGGTGAGACCGCCGACGAGCCCCGTCACGCTCGCCGTCGCCGGAAGAGAGCCGATGATCTGTCCTGCTGCCATTGCTAGGAGGAAGGCCCTGTCACCAGGAGAAGTGAGGTAGGTCTTCATTACCACCTTACGACATCATCGCGGTTTCTACGCATCTGTTTCTTCGAACAGAATCTTTTTCGTGTGGACAGATCACGTGTTGATTGGTTTTTGATGGTGGAATTGATCTAGATCTTGAGTCAAGATCATCAGCACGTCCACACTTGATCCTTACACCCTTGTTTACCATAAATCCCATGCAATCCTATTAAAACATGCAAGAATACGTACAAACCGATAGCACCATAGGATTTGCATCCATCTACACCATTGCATCTTGAGTGAAGTTTGTGCATGATGTTTGATTGCTATAAATTTTGTATGTGCGTGACGGGACCCCACCGTCCCGATCACGTCATAGGGACAGGGCACCTTGCCCGGGAATCGCATTGGGTGGTGCCGTGTTATGCGGCACCCAACAGCACACATATAAGGAACAATGCATTACAAAAATCAAAGCGGAAGCTTACAATTGTTCTTTGTAAATAATTTACATAAAATAGCTACAGCAGAAGTTTATAACACCTCACGTCGAATATCTAAGAAGCACTCGAGAAGAGGTCCAGCCCGCGGACTCCTCTCGCTAGCAACACGAAGACATGGCAGCGGCTAGGTTCTCCAAGTGTGACATGACTCGGGAGTTCCCGAGTCTCACCGAACAACATTCTTTATAGCGTCGAGGATTACCTGCAAAACCACTTATATAGCAAGAGTGAGCACAAAGGCTCAGCAAGACTTAACAGTCTCTCCTAAGACATGAAACTCTACATGAAAGTAACCTAATACTTAAGCCTGTCATTTGCGAAAAGACTCGCCTACGAGTTCATCCTTAACTTTCAGATTTTTAGCCATAATAGTAGTGACCTTGCGCCCAGCAACATTAGAACTCCACAATCAAACAAGAAATGCTTCATTCCAATGTTACTTGTCCCAAGGTGGAAAATAACTTTAGTTTGCTCTATCTCTACTTCAAACAAGGTTTTTATGCAATTTACAGTAATCATAGCAGCAATTAAACTTTGCAAACTGTTTCCACACAAGTTGATTACTACGTCACAACATGGGAGCAAGCGGTACTCAATAACCGCGAGGGACGGTGATTCGAATCAAACACTACCCGGATAACTCGACACATACGCCCGCCTCTGAAGACCCAACTCTGGCGTCCTTCATTACGTTGTATGTGGCAACCTTTCTCAAGACACTAGACTGTAGAACCGGTCGCGCCGTCTCGGGCTCATAGGTCTAACGAGACGATGTGGTATGCCTCTACAATCCAGTGAACCTGGTACATCGGTTTCCTGGTTCCCATATATCAGTAAGCATCCGGTACACAACTCAATACTTGCTCCTGGACGCGGCACACACATCGGTCCTTAACCGACACAGGCAGAGCTATTCGACCAAGACCTCGTCTTGTCGCTGCCTAACCCCTCTGCCCAGTCTCATCTCTAGAAATGTAAACTTTAGTTTGCCTCTCCCTTCCAACCACCCTTATAAAACCCTGAACTATAACTCGCGAGTAGATTCTAACTACTCGTCTTCTACCGGATGTCCTAGCCTATTTAGCACGGCCTTATTATACAGCGATGAAACCATTCTACCCTTGATCCCAGGGTTCTTTTTGGTCATGCAAGTGGAGTATAAAACATCCTTGACCTAATGCACATACAAACTTTGACCCATAGTGGTGAACAAAGTAAAAACTTTTAGAAAACAACTTAAATGCAAACCGGGGCTTGCCTTGGTTTTGCAGGTGACTAAAGTCAGAGAGGTATGAAGTTAGTTTCTTCTGACTTGAAGCTCAATCCCTGCCCTTCTTGCTCCTTGATCCAAGATTAACTTCTCCTTCTTCACTTTCCACGTTTTATCACTACACGTTATGAATAGGTATACATGTTTAATTATAAAACTATTGCTAACAAGTTCTAAAGACAAGTTTAAAACTGGAACTCTTTTTAAGAATTTAAAATGACACTGGGGCTAGTGGTTTGGTTTGGGTGAAGCAACATGATCAAGTGATAATTACATTCATCACTTGTGTGCTACTCATCTAAATAGGTTGAACAGGATAGTGTGGATCCAGAGCTCCAATTGAGCTGAAAAATTTCATGTGAGTTCCTTGTCACAAGAAAGTCATCTGGACCAAAATTCAGAATATTCCACTAAGTAGATCACCCAGAACAATTCCCTAAGCATTTAGGCAAAAAGGAATTAATTCTGAATAAATTTGCACTTTCATGCGAATTCAAGTGAACTACAATTCCATATATAGCTCAGGGAGCATGCATGAATTGTACTAAGATTTTTGGAGCTAAGTAATGGCCAGAACTGAATTTCTAAGTTTTGGAAATTCTCTGAAAATGTTTCTGTATTCATTTGAATACAGAAACTTGAAATCAGAATTACCCTAACTAATTCAACTCCAAATGGGCTGAAACTTTAACAGGTGTTTCCTAACATCCTAAAGAATAACCTTGAAAAATTTGGGAATTTTTGGATGAACCAAACTTTCCCTAAAATTCTTTTTCTGAAAAGCTTTAAAGAATTTTCCAGAATATTCTATTGATTTTCATACAAATTGGGTTGCATATTTGGATAGGTCTTTTCATCCTGAATCCAACCCAATTTGAATCACTAAATTTGGAGCTTCCTAGCTAAAGTTATGAATTTCTAAACTTTGTTTGAAATCTGGAATTAATTTCCTACAGAAAATCTAACTGGACCCACTGTTTAAAAGGGCAGCCAATAAAATGCGAGGACACACGGGTTTACACAGTTATTCGCCCATAGCCACAAAATATCAGCAGCCACAGGGGATCCCGTTTAAACTCTCGGCGGCTTACAGGTGGGACCACCACCTTCTTCAACCTACGGCTCCTCTCTTTCCCGCGCCCGCGCCTCCTCACCGGCAGAAATTTCCCCCACTCGGTCCCCCCGTTTCCCGGTCGTCTCCCGGCCCGAAGTCCGCCGCCTGGGGGTTTCTGAAGGCGGGAAAACCATTTCCGGGGTCGGTGTGGGCTGTAGAGGACCGCAAGGGGTCGGGCGACGGGCGGCGGCCTCGGTCCATATCCGGCGACGTCGGCCGGCTTCCCTACCGACCCA
This sequence comes from Neostapfia colusana, assembly GCA_030760725.1. Lineage (NCBI taxonomy): Eukaryota > Viridiplantae > Streptophyta > Magnoliopsida > Poales > Poaceae > Neostapfia > Neostapfia colusana. The sequence goes on along the minus strand of JASWHV010000012.1, from coordinate 14,266,759 downwards.
AACTCGCAGCTTTCTTGATCTAGAGCATCAGTGACTCATGGAAATGGTAGTCATGCAAGCAAAAGAGCTTGAAAACGCCCCTAACCACCAAGTCACCATGCGCCCTAGCTCGAAAACTGGCGGCCGAAGCTAAAACTCGAATAACAAGGATGTCTCTAGCCTATCCCGTGATCAGAATGAGCAAAGAAGTGCTATCGGTCATGAATTTTTGGAAATTCCCCAACCACGGCTTATGGACACCTTGTCGGTTTTCTAGAAATTCCCGGGGCTACCGTGGATGAATTTCCTAGGGTTTTCGGCAGCGTGAAGAGAAGGGAGTGGCGCACCTTTTTGCTGTTCAGCCCTCGGTGTGACACGCTCTGTATCGCCGGGGCGTTGAGGAGGCACGGTGGCGGCTTGAACCAAAGCTCCACGGCAAATTCTTGCTGTGAACCGCGCACAAGGGCTGGTGGGTCGGTTTGGGTAGCTCGAGGAGGATCAATGGGCTCTTGTGCATGTTTCCACGAGCTCAGATGGCCGTGCGAAGGAAGAGAGGCGCCCAGTGAGGATCGGCGCCGAGGTTCGGTCGAGCGGCGGGTCTCGGTGTTCGGGCGAGGGACGAGTAGAGCCCGAGTGGGGGTCGGCTGGGCAAAAGATCACGCTGAGGACGAGTGAACCATCGAGTCGGTCGCCAGCGCGAGAAGGAAACCAGGAGGTGTCCTCCCCGTGGAGTCTCGGTGGTGCCTGCAGCCCCCTCGGCAGTTCGGGTAAGAACAGATACACAGAGGCTGAAACTTAAGCAGTAAGTCACTCCCCCCCTCTCCATGACAATTGGGGCCCACAGCTCCTCTCTGCCCCAAATATCTCCAAATTTTTGGCACATGCAAAGTTCACTCATATGGAGCTCAAATTCAAAAGCCATTTGACAATTTGACAAGTTGTGCCTCAGTTTCAAATTTGAATTCAAATTTAGAGGAAATTTGCAAGTCCCATTGATATACATATCACAGCACCTCCAAATTTTCTCAAAATTTGTCTCCCTCATAATTTGGACCTGAGGAATTCAAATATGCCATCTGATCCTTAAGTTGGCCATTGCAAATACTAATTTTCAAACAACAGTTTGAATTTCCTTTTTGGAGAGGGCCTTCTTTGCCTTGAAGTAAACCATTTAATTCAAACTGAAATTTAAGTCCTCTTTGGTGATGACCCATCTGAATTTGGGTGAAACACTTTGGTTTGCTCCTAGCCCATGCTTGATCAATCTTGATCTCAAGCTGAACCTCACAAGTTCAGTTTGACCATGCCCCTCAAATTTGAATTTGAAGGTGATCTCAAACAATGCTTTGAACAAATGGTATACGAGCTTAAAATCCCTCCCATTTTGGAACTTAAGCTCTTCAATACCTTAGGACTGCAATGGTCATCTCGTATATATGCTTTTGGACCATCTGAACATGAATGCTTTGCAAGGGTTCAAAAATGGGGTTTAAACTTCCCTCCCCTCTACTCATAGGGAGTGTGCATATGAGTTAGATTTTTGGGAGTGAAATCCTTTCCCGGGTTAACATGTGTTCAACAGGAGTTAAAGAAGATTTTAGCTCTTCCCACATGTCCATGTTTGAGTTTATCCTTTTATGTGACATAACTCAAGTCATTCCCTTGTCCTAACATGTTTGAATTCAGCATGAACTCAACATGATCATAGTCCATTCCCTTTTGGCTCACCCTCAAATCAGAAAGTTGCCACCATAATCTCCTCGATTTCAAATGTATGAGGCTCCATGTGCATTCAAAAGTTTGGCGGCAATTTGAGCTGAGCCTTTGAGTCTAAAGACCTTATTTTTGTTCTCTCTCATATACATGTATGATTACACATGAGTTTAACTCCACCTTGGTCCAACACACTCAAATGAATGCTCGAACCCGTGTTGTCGAACCTCACGTATACCATCCCATGTAAGAAAGTTTTTGTAAGCCCCATTTTTCATGAACCAGAAACACAATGGCGTTCAATCGCCCATTTCTTTGCATTCACGTTTTTGGTACTTTTACATTCCTCCCCCCTTAAAAAGAATCTCATCCCGAGATTCCAATAGGAGAACGAGACGGGAGAGGTAATGCCAAGCGGTAGATGATAAAAATTCTGGATAGTTCATGTGGAGGTAATCTTTGCTTGCCACGTTGTTTCTTCCGTGGTATGATTACTCCACACCACCTGGTACAATCTTAATATCTGATTTCAGGTGTTCCAGATCTTTCCCTCGCTAGTCTGAAACGGTCGCTCGGTGTAGGCACGATCCGGCTTCCACTAGTCGATTCCTTTTGTGCAGACAGCGATGGTAGCTTTAAGCCACTTCCGTAGCTGTGACATATGAAATATGTCGTGAATACCAGCAAAGTTTGCCGGTAGTTACAGCCAGTAAGCTACGGGTCCACACTTTTCCATGACAGCAAATGAATCTAAGGCTAGGGAAGCAAAATCTCCCTTTTACATTGGACCGGTGAATTCCTTTCCATCGGAGACACGCGAAGACAAACGTGTTCTCCACCATCGAAAGGCAACGGTCTATGCCTTTGACCATCTTAACTTTTCTGTCGGGATTGCACAGCCTCCAAGTCCGCTTCTACCGCCCGAACTCGGTCATCGGCTTCGTTGACAAATCAACCCTGAAAGGTCTGGGTTCTACACGGGTATACCCAGGAAGGATCCCACGGAATAATGGACACTGAGTCCTGACCAGGTTCAAACTTGGTTCCCAGGCCTTGCGAAGATGCAGAGGGTTTCCACTCGGATCAGCCCGTTAGGCAGCTCACCAAGCCCGATAATTCAGCCAATCGAGGTAAATCCCCGACGGCTCAACCCCTCCAAACATAGGGCAATTTGAGGACGGGAAACAATACATTTTAGGCCCAATGATAGCACGAGCAAACTCGCGTCCTCGAAACCCATTGAACCAAGGCAACACGCCCCACCGTCTATATATTAACATATGTGGCGCTCGAAGGTATTATATCGAATAAATAAACCCGGAAGAATAGACGAGTTTTTAAAATCTGCACTCGAAAATGCGATCAAAGTTCCCGGTTCGATGGCCAACCTGGCGAACAGGTCGAAAGGGCTGCCCGGAATGACCTAGAGCAAGGGGCGGACAACTCGAGATGGCCAAACGAACGGCGGACTCAGGAGTGCCCGGATGCTCCCGACATCTCCGATGCTCTGCTATCCGAGTCCTGCCTTCCAACCTCACCGTTTCCCTCCCAGGAGGGTCAGCATCGAGCCGTCCGGGCCCCCTAAAGGCCCGGGTCCTGCTCAGGTAAACCCAGGCAGGATCCCATGGAACGATGAACACCGAGTCCCGACCAGGTCTAAACTTGGTTCCCCAGCCCTTGCGAAGAGGTAGAGGGTTTCCACTCGGATTACCCCGTTAGGTAGCTCACCAAGCCCGGGAATTCGGCCAACCGAGGTAAATCCCCGACGGCTCAACCCCTCCAAACCACGGGCGGTTTTCGGATGGGGAACGATATGGAATCTCAGCCCAAATCAAACCCGACCACTGAAGGAGGGGCCCGGTTGATAACCAAGCCCCCCCCCCCCCCCCCCCCCCCCCCCGCGATGAAGGGCTCAGCGTCTAGAATACTGACCTGGATGTGGCTCCGAACCAAGCAAAGAAAAATCATGGCCCGAGCCAAGTCCGACAACCGAAGGAAGGGGGCTAACAAAGCACCCCTCCGTGATGAAGGTCTTAGCGTTCAGGATACCGAGCCTGGACGTGGCTCCGGACCAAGTGAAACAAAATCATGGCACGAACCAAGACCGACCAACGAAGAAAGGGCCCAGGGCTATCAAAACATCCCTCCATCATCGAGGGCGCAACGCCCGAAATGTCGAGCCTAAACACGGCTCCGAGTCAGATGAAATGGAATCATGGCTCGAGCCGAGGCCAGCTGACGAAGAAAAGGCTCAGCGATTGTCAAAACAACCCCGCCACAAAGGATTCGATATTCAAGATACCGAGCCTAACATGGCTTTGAACAAAACACAAAAAAATGCTAACTCTCTTATGTTCCATCCTCAGGTTCATAACCGGTCCCCGCCGAATGAAGGATGTGCCCCTGACCAACTCAAAGACAGATCGACTCAGGGCTTGGGGGCTACTGACGGGGTGAAGGAACTGGGGTACCTAAGCAACGGCAAAAACGATGAAGCAACGCGGACTCGGAACACCGATCGAACCGCCCGAAGAAAGACCCACACCAGGACCCGGCTCGGAGTTGGGGTGTGGGAACCAACGACAATGACCGACCTCGGGGTCGGGATAAAGCGGTCGGCCCTTAGAGGTCGGGACGAAAAGACCAGTCCCCAAAGGCAGCAAGCAATGTCGACCCGAAAAAGGTGGAAGGCCTTAAATGATGAAAAGAGAAGACGAAGGGAAGTACTTCAAAGCAAGGCGGAGTCCGCACACGAAGGGACAGACACGAAGTCTGAACCTATCGCCTCCCGTCCCATCCCGTCCAGAGCAGGTGGACAGGGGCGGAAAGCTGATATCGACTACGAACAAGACAAGAGGAGAAGTACCCATACCCCCACGCGGCGGCTAGGAAAGCTAGGACCATAGCGCCCATTGTAAACCCCCGCCCCATTTATGAGGAAGCGGTGGGTGGGCAGAGGGAAAAGGAGTATAAAAAGGAGAGACCCATAGAGAAAAGGGAGATGCCTCTCTCCCTAGCTTGTAACCTGAATCGCACAAGCCACATGAGCTAATACAAGGCCGACGAACCCCCCCCCCCCCCATCCGAACAAGGATAAATCCTTGCGTTTGTCAGCTAGCCATCCAGCGAAAGAACGTGAGGCATACGATTACTAGTCGGAAATACGAAACACCGACACAACTATACCTATCAAATATATGGAATCCGCAATCTAACAAAAAACGCTTCATCCAAGCATATGCATAAAAAAAGACTATTATTATTATAAATAAGCACAATGTCATAAATAAAGAAAAAATACATGATCGGATGAGCATACTTTTTCTAAGATGGACTTGGGAACTAGAGGCTCTTCTTTTACGGCCTAAACTCCACTAAGGACTAAGAGCAATGTGTATACAAGAGAGTGATGCTCAAGTGGTGTGTGTTGAAGTGAGGAGTGAGGGGCTATTTATACAAGAATTAAGGCAGCTTGGCGCCAGAATCTGCGTGGGGAGCAGTTGTTGCCGCCATCAGGGAGCCACTAGGAGATGACACGCGTCGTTTGACCGAGAGGCGCAAGGATCAGGTCGGCCAAATCCATAGTTCGGCCGAACCTGAGGTGGTCCATTTCGCGGTGTGTTTCCTCTAGGTGACTAACAGATAGGTTCTCATGACTTCCTCGGGTGATACACAGTTGGATTCCCTCGGATAAGTCTGAGAATGGGTCTATAGATCCATTTGCTGCCACATTTAAGCCTGTGATTGGCTGAAATGGAAGTTTTAAGGATCGCTCCCTCAATTCCTATACATTTCTACAATAAAATGTCTGCATGCATCATTTCTCCAAGTACAAGTGGAATTATGTTATTTCTAAAGACAATACGTGAAAAAAATGTTTACTCCTTCACATAATTGAGTCATATTTATGGTCGAAATTAGTAACTAATGACCGTCAACAGGTACGATGAAGCAAAGGAATATGAGGATGAATACATACATCTCTTCAGGCAATACAGTGAATACCCATTCAAAGATCTAGGTATACCTATCCATTATAAAAAAATCATCAATAATGATTGGTGGTGCATTGAAGAGGGGTTCCAAAAAGCTTGCATGTTGAAAAGCTAAACATCTATCTTCTATAAACAGATAAGTCTCATAAAGTCAGTACTCAGCTCTTTGCCATGTACACGATGTCAAACTATAGATAACGAAGGGGGTACTAAAGAAAGTAGACTATTATATATCTAGATTATTTTGACAGGGCAATAAAGATAAAAAATTATATGCTTGCAAAATGGGAAATTCCATACCGTCCTGGGGATCAAGGTGGTATTGGCATATTGGAAATCCAAAATAGATGCTTGTTAAGCAAATGGATTGTGAAATTGCTTAATGAGGAAGGACTTTGGCGAACAATGATAAAAAATAAATATCTAGGCTCAAATCCATTTAAAAAGTTTGAATTAAATCTAATGACTCCCACTTAGAGTCTAAGGGGTTTAGACTTAGTAGGACAAAGACCGAGTATATGAGATGTGACTTTAGTGGTGTTAGTCGTGAAGAGGGAAATGTTAGTCTACAAGAACAAATAGTACCTAGAAGGGACTCTATCCGATACTTAGGATCAATGTTACAAAGCAATGGCGATATTGATGAATATGTTTGCCACAGGATCAAGGTAGGGTGGATGAAATGGTGACAAGCCTCTGGAATCCTATGTGATAGGAAGGTCCCACAAAAGCTAAAAGAGAAGTTCTATAGGACGGTGATCAGACCCGCGATGCTATATGGGGTGGAATGTTGGCCAACTAAACGGCAACATGTCCAACAAATGAGCGTCGAGAGAAGGCTGAGTACCCCGGCATGTAAGAGCAACAGAAGTCATACGTCAGCACGTATGCAGAAGACAGGAACTCATCCTGCAGGCTGGGCCCAACCGCCAACTAGGGAGCACTCATGAGAAGGCGCGTGCCCTAGGCCTCGGGTCTGACCACCTGCTAAGGAAGGCTCCGAGGCTGCCACGTGTCTTCAGGCTTTGAGACTCACTACCGGCCGAGGATGGCTCCGGAGCCACCACGTGTCCGATGGTGCCGGACCCGACCTTCCGCCAGGGAGGGCTACGGCACTACCACGTGTCCAGAACCTCCGAGCCACGTCTCCCGCCAAGGATAGCTCTGGAGGTGCCACGTGTCCTACGGCTTCGGACCCGACCTCCAGCATGGGAGGGCTCCGGTGCTGCCACGTGAGCAACAACTCCAGACATCCCTTCCCGCCAAGGAGAGCTCCGGAGGTGCCACGTGTCCTACGTCCCCGAGCCCGACCTCAAGCATGGAAGGGCTCCGGTGCTGCCACGTGTCCAATGACTCCGAACCAATTGCTACTCCGCAAGATAGCTCCGGTGACGACGTGTGTCCCGAGGGCCAGCCACCCGGACGTCGCGCCGACAAACAATGGGTAGATAGCCAAAGAGTAAAGAGGAAGGTGTGTTTTCCTATCGCGCATTTAAAGTCCGCGTGTTCCCCAGGCAAGCAATCCAGCGTACCCCGGTGCAGGCGTGCCTGGCAGCAGAGACCAGTCGCGCGGCGCTCTGATGGCAGCAACAGTGCGGCGCCGCGGGACAAGACGCATTCCTGCCTCCTTTGTCAGGCAACATTCAAGGAAGCCAGTGTGACAAGGCGACGCGCCCGACGGCTTCATCGAGTATGTTACTGCTAGCACTGGGCGCTCTAGCCGTAGTAGGAGTTGCATCCCATACCGGGGCCGCCTGTCAGGCCCCGGGCCCACTTGTAAGATTGTCTAGCCTTGAGCTATAAAAGGACCAGACAACCAACGGGCAAAGGGATTCGAATTCCATTCTAGCTCAGGCATAGTCCCAGTCTCCGGACACCATTATAAGCTGACAACCTCGAGCCACCCTCAAACTCAAACAACAAAGAACAACCAACACTCCGTGGACGTAGGGTATTACGCTCAGACGGTCCGAACCACTTAAATCTTCGTGTTCATCTCGCCATCGTGCTACGACGCTCAAAACCACTAAGCCCCTCCTAAAAAAGAACCTCCACGGGCTGCTCCAGGGCACACCGAGGGAAGTGTCGCAGGAAACACTTCGACAATATATATAAATAATTATTGGGTTTCATGTCTAGCCGACCCCAACATGCTTGGGATAAAGACTTGGTTGTTGTCGTTGTTTGTTGACTCCCACTTCTGAAAATGGCTAATGAACATTAAACAGAGGTCCTAAGTTGTGGTTTATTCAATATAAAGATGGAACACAAACAAGATTTTTGGAGTACACATGGATTTGTTTCCAACTGCTCAAAGATATATACCCGACATTATACAATATCATTCACCACCCACATGCTCTTGTGGCTGAGGTGATTGGTTCAAATCATTTAAACATCGTTCAAACCTTTGCTAGATAAAAAAAACTTCATGAATGGTATGAGCTAGTAGCTAAACTAATCCATATTATCTTAACTGACAGGAGAGATAACTTTAGATGGTACCTTTATAAGATGGGACAATTCACCATTCTATCAATATATCTCCACCAAATAAATCACTATATACCGTTTTATCATAAGCTAATTTAGAACTTTAAAATTCCATTTAAAATCAAGCTATTCCTTTGGTACCTCAAAGGTGGGTAACATTAACGAATGATAATTTAGTAAGGTAGATGTGGCGGACCGGAATCCGCTCATCCAGGATCGCAGAGGGTGGTACGATGCGACACCCAACAGCACACATCATAAGGAAAACAGTGTATTACATAGAAAACCAACTGAAATGTACAAAGTCGTACAATACTCAGTTACAAACTAGGGTTTATATTACACAGCGGAAGTTAAATTTGTACAACTCACACCCGCCTATCTAGCAAAAGTCGGTTGCCCAGTCCTAGGGCAACCCACACTAGCTGCACTCCTCAGCTCAGCGCGGCGTGTATGGCTCCCACTCAGCCGTGGTCCCCGACGGAGGGTAACCCTCGCCGGTGGACTCGTAACCCGAGTCCGTGGGATGCTCCTCACCTGAAAAACACTTAAGCAGCAACTATGAGCACGATGGCTCAACAAGACTTAACCGACTCACCTAGGCATGAAACTCTACATGTAGTGTACCACGAACATGGGACGGTAAATTGCAGCAAACGGACATGCCTACAAGTTCATCCTTAGTTCCTCTTCTAGCCACAAGTTAACAGTTCATAAATATGAAATTTAGTTAGCAATATTTGGTGGCACACATGTAACAATACAATTATACATATCAGCAGAATTGAATCATAACATTCCATAATTTATCTACGTTACGACGCAGTGAACAAGCGGTACTCGTCACCGCGAGGGATGGCGAATCGACTCGATATACACCTGTAGGGATACCCAAAGAGCACGTCACGTACGCCCACCCGTGGATCTGCACAGCACGCTCACTCGATGCCGTACAGAACAACCTTTCACCCAACAGCCCAAACGTCGAACCGGTCGCACCGAAACGAGCAGGAGGTTCCCTACACGGAGCATCTCTCTATGCCCGTTAGCAGATTTCCACCTTGCTGCCCTCAGCCTACACCTATAAATCGGTGCGTTATGTCTCGACACCTGGAGGTATAGGTTACATCAGTTTATCGGGGCCCATATGTCCGATATGCCTTTGGTACGTTCAATACTTGTTCGGCAGGGCCGCATACGGATCGGTCCTCAATCGACACGGACAGAGCTGCACACACAAGACTTCCTCTTGCTGCACCCTAGCCCCTGCCTAGTCTCATTTTCATTTCTAAAGTGATCTCACATCAATCAAACCAATCCCATGTGTCCCAAGCCTAACTCGCGAGTAGATTCCAACTACTCGACTTGTACCGAAGTCCTATGAATAATTAAGCATAGCCTGTCTACTCGAGGACTTAGACACTACCCTCACTCTTATGGGAAGCATCTGGTTATGCATTTGGGGTTTCATCCACCCTACACCTAATGCATATATACATACCTCATACTAAGTATGTAAACAAAGCAAAACGTTGTAAAACGGTTAATGCAAACCGGGGCTTGCCTTGTTGCTGCTGGTCAGTTGTTAGAGCTTCGTCCGGAAGAAGGAAGTGGAGCACTTCCGGAGTCTCCTCGCCTTCAGCGACTACACGTTAAAAATAAGCTATATGTCAATTTACATGCAATGTTTAGAATTGAATAAGCAATTACTATAACTCTAGCTAGACCTCCCCTTTGGTTCTAAAATTTTTATATTAAATTGGTAGGGTCCTAACCAGAGTACTGACCAAGTTTCATTTGAAACAAAGTTCATTTGAGCCTTGTATAAATAAAAGCTTAATTGGTCACATTAGAGCCTATAAGGAATTCCCGGGGTTTTCATGGCTCCAACCATTACTTTATGGAAACTAGAATTTAGGATGGTTCTAATGGAATTGGTTTCATGTCATTTGAAGAATTCTAGAGGAAGTCATGCCCTAAACAAGACTTGAGAAAATCTGAAAAATGTTTCTGTACATTTTTTCCATTTTCTCAGGGCAGTTCCCTTACTCACCTCATCAGGGGGACTAAATGAACCCGGATGGGTCTGAAATTTTTACTGTGACTCAAGGATTTTCCAGTGAATCTGTCAGTCAAATTTCAGAATTTTTCATAAAGCAATTCTCCAGATAAAATTCCTAACAGTTTAAATTTTAGGAAATTAATTATGGAAAACTAAGTTTCATGAGCTGAAATTGGTGTTGCTGAAAAGTACTAAAAAATCTGAGTTCCGCAAAATTTGGTTCACTGAATTTGGAGCTTCCTAGCAAAAGTTCTATGCATTTGAAGTTTGAACTAAACTGGAAATCCCCAAAATGTTTAAACTCTGTGGGTGGGGCCCACTCTTTAAACCGGCCCACTGAGAATGCGGCCACACCGCAGCCCACGGGGTTTCACCCGTGCTGCCGCACCGGGTCCCGGATGCAAAGTGGATCCCCGCGAGATAACAGAGACTGACCGGTGGACACGGCCCCCCTTCGTCTACCTCGCGACCTCCCGCGACTCCCGCGGCGGCGCTTCGCCGGAGCTCTCGTCGCCGGCCATTTTGCTGCACAAACTTCGAAGGATTTCGCGGCCTGTGCCTAACTTGGCTCGGAGAACATGCTGGTTCCCTCACCGAAGCTCGGCGATGGCCGGAACCATGCCCGCGACGGTGACAGCGGCTCTCGCTACTCCGGCGATGTCGCCCAAGCTACTCAGGGCCTTATTTTCGGAACGATTTGCTCCTACAGCTCCGCTGTGGCATGCTGAGCATGAAAATGAGCTCGGATTGCCATGGAAACGGCCGGAGCTATGTGCTCACCGTTGACCTAGGCCCGATATCGGGTGTGCCCTGAAAGACTCAATAACCCGAGTCTATACTCGACGGTTCTTTACTTTTTGATCCCGGATGGCCGTGGCAAGGTGTAGATCACGTGTGTAGCTAGGTATACCCGGTGATGAGCTAATACCTGCGAATTTTTGGATTTGGGATGGCTCGGTCCTAAGAACACTGAAACTTTCCCGGGGAAAATTCTCCCGCGACATTGCATGAAACAAAGAACGGTTTGGACTAGCAGGACCAGCACCTCAGGGCGGTTGTTTCTTGTGTTGATCGTCGGGTACGAGGAGACCTGTCTCGCCTGGACGCCGGTGATCAGTGAGGTCGACCGGAGGCTACGTGCTTCGGTGAGTGAAGGGGATGGGAGCGAGGGGACGGTTTCACGTGGCTTGAGCGCGTAGTGATCACGGCAACCGGTACTTCCAGGCGCAACCCAGGCGTGCGGTGTCTCCTCGCTCGGGCGCTGGAGCAGGAGGTGGCGCGCGACGATCGTCGGCCGCCGAGTGACTCGCCTGAATTGCCTTCGATCCTAAGCCTTCTGACCAGTGGGCCCCCTTCTCCCCTCTAATTCTTCCTCCCCCCTTCTGCTGCAAATATCTCACCCACTAAACATTGAATGGTAGACTTTGCCACCAAGTCATTGTTTGAATTTGATTTCCTAAATTTGAAATTTGTTTGGCTAAATTTGCTTCACAATTGAACTGAAATTCAAATTCAGTTTTGAATTAATGCAAATTTAGCTCCCAACAAGATAAATTCCAATGGGGATGAAAATTGGTGGACCAACTCAGAAAAATGTGCTGAGTTTGAATATGAAGCCAACTTTTGAATTCAAGTGATGAAAGTTGCTGCAATTTGAATTTACATTCAAATTGGCCTCTTTTTCAAATGCCTCCAAAAGTGGCTCAAAAAGTATTGGATTTGCATGAAATTTGGCCTGAACCTTACCAAGACTATTTAAGTTCTAGGGGTGAGCTCAACCTCTCATGTTCATGTGTAGAAATTCTACCTTGTGAAAGTTAGGGCTTTCCCCTCTAATCACCCTTTTGATGGTGGTTACTTGCTCTTCACAAGTATTCACAAGATATCCACAACAAAAGCTGTGGTGTTGTGAGGTGATGGAAATTTTTTTTGCAAGTCCCTTTTCTTGGGCTTTTACATCCCTCCCCCCTTAAAAGAATCTCGTCCTGAGATTACAAAAGAAGAGGCAGCGATGTAATAGGAACTCAACCGTGCTGAGACGCCATAAACTCCGGGTAGTTTGAGCGAAGGAATTCGTCGCTCTCCCATGTCACTTCTTCGGCGGTGTGGTTACTCCAGAGTATTTTGTAGAACCACAACGTTCGGCTACGTGTGGTCCGGACCTTCTCATCAATAATTGCTACCGGATATTCATCATACGTCAAATCCGGTTGCAGCTCGCCGATGTCTTCGGTGGGAACAGCGGCTGTATACTTCAGACATTTTCGCAGTTGTGAAACATGGAAAACGCCGTGAACACCAGCAAGAGATGCCGGTAGCTTCAGTCTATACGCCACTGGTCCACACTTCTCGGTGATAGCATAGGGTCCAATGAATCGGGGAGCGAGTTTCCCCTTCACGCTGAACCGGTGCATGCCCTTCATCGGAGATACACGGAGGTACACGTGCTCACCGACGTCAAAGTGCAGCGGTCTACGCCTCTTATCAGCGTAGTTTTTCTGCCGGGATTGAGCGGTCTTCAAGTTGTCTTGAATCACCCGAACGCGCTCTTCGGCGTCGTTCACCACATCAACCCCGAATGTGACCCTTTCACCGGACTCGTACCAGTTTAATGGGGTGCGGCATTTGCGACCGTAGAGAGCTTCATATAGTGCCATCTTGATACTCGCCTGATAGCCGTTATTGTACGAGAATTCCGCCAACTGTAGGTGATCATCCCAGTTCCTACCGTGGTGGTTGGCACACGCTCTCAACATGTCTTCCAGTACTTGATTCACCCTCTCTGTTTGGCCATCTGTCTGAGGGTGATAGGCGGAGCTCCTAATCAGCCTAGTACCCAATGCAGCGTGCAACTGTTCCCAAAAGCGAGACACGAATAACGCACCTCGATCTGAGACTATGGTCTTGGGTACCCCATATAAGCATAGAATTTTCTCTATGTACGTCTCTGCATATTTGCCGGCATTGTAACGTGTATGCACAGGGATGAAGTGAGCCGTCTTGGTTAACCGATCAACGATTACCCAAGTGGAATCATGCTTTTTGGACGTCAGGGGTAATCCCACAATGAAATCCATGCTCACATCTTCCTATTTCCATGCCAGGATTTTCAGGGGTTGCAGCAGCCCTGATTTCTTCATATGATCAGCTTTCACTCGTCTACACGTATTACACTCGGATACGTACTTCGCTACTTCCCGCTTCATCCGTGTCCACCAAAATTTCTTTTTCAAATCTTGATACATTTTGTTGCTGCCCGGATGAATGGAGTATTTAGACAAGTGATCTTCATCAAGAATTTTCTTCCTCAGCTCCATGTTCCGGGTTACGACTATGCGGTCATTGAACCATATCGTCCCCTCATCATCCTTCCGGAAACATTTGATTTCCCCGTTGTCTATACGTCTCCGGAGATGTGTCATACCCTTATCAACCTTTTGAGCTGCAATGATGTCCTCCCTAATGGTAGGGATGAGGGAAAGGTTGTAGAGCGATCCATAAAGAACCAAGTATAAACTCCGCTCTTCCTCCTCCACCGATGTAATGGTGAGGTTATGGAGATGTGACTTCCAACTCAGCGCATCGGCAACCACATTCGTCTTGCCGGGGTGGTAATGAATCTCAATCTCATGATCTTTGATTAGTTCTAATCACCTCCTTTGCCTCATGTTCAGCTCCTTCTGGGTGCAAATATACTTCAGGCTCTTGTGGTCGGTGTAGAGATGCACCAAATTCCTCTTCAACGCCAGTACCACAGCAGCAAGCTCAAGATCATGAGTTGGGTATTGCTGCTCATGGTTCCGAAGTTGGTGTGAGCCATATGCGACCACACGTCCTTCGTGCAACAACACGCAGCCGAGCCCAATACCGGACGCATCGCAATACACGTCGAAGGGCTTGGTTGTATTCGGTTGAGCTAAGACCGGGGCTGTTGTGAGATGCTTCACTAATGCTTGGAACGCTCCTTCACACGCCGTGTTCCAAACATATTTTGTTCCCTTCTTTAGAAATTCTGTCATTGGCTTAGCAAGCTTGGAGAAGCTTAGAATGAATCTCCGATAGTATCCCGCTAAGCCGAGGAAACTTCTGACTTCATGGACTGAAGTGGGAGCTTTCCATTTCAGCACTTGCTCGATTTTGCTTGGGTCAACCGCAATGCCTTCCGCTGAGATGATATGTCCCAAAAATGGCACTTGGCTGATCCAAAACTCACATTTGCTGAACTTGGCGTAGAGCTTGTGGTCTCGCAATCATTGAAGAATGATCCTCAAGTGTTCGGCGTGTTCTGCTTCTATCTTGGAGTAAACCAAGATACCATCAATGAACACCACAACAAACTTGTCCAGCTCCGGCATGAACACTGAGTTCATGAGACACATGAAATGTGCCGGAGCACTCGTGATACCAAAAGACATGACAAGATACTATATGAACCTTATCTCGTTGAGAAGGTCGTCTTCGGGATACCCTCCGCTCGGATTTTTATTCGATGATATCCAGAGCGAAGGTCCATCTTGGAGAAGACACTTGCACCCACCAACTGATCAAACAGGATGTCAATGTGTGGCAGTGGGTATTTGTTCTTGATGGTGACGGCGTTGAGCGGCCGGTAGTCCACACACAGCCTCAAGGTTTCATCCTTCTTCTTTACGAACAGCGCCGAGCATCCCCAAGGCGAGGAACTCGGCCTAATGAAACCTTTGCTCATAAGATCATTGAGCTGCTCTTTCAATTCAGCCAGCTCGTTCGGAGCCATTTTGTATGGTCTCCGCAAGATAGGAGTAGTCTCGGGTGCAAGCTCAATCTTGAACTCGACATCCCGCTCAGGTGGAATGCCCGGAAGATCATCCAGAAACACATCGGGGTATTCCCGGACTACGGGGATGTCCTCTAACTTGAGAGTTTCAGTATTATTGATTGCTGAAACTTCGCGGACTGGATTGTCTAATATGAGGGACTGCGGATGGTGTAGTCGGGAGTTGAGGTGAACCGTCCGTGATAATGCTTCCAGGACAGCGCCATGGTAGCTTAGCCATGACATCCCTAAGATTGCATCAATCTTCTGCCCCTCAAGAATAATTATAGTGGTGGGATATATCTTCCCACCTAAGCACAGTGGTGCTTTCGGAATCATCATAGTTGCTGAAATCTTTCCTCCCGGTGAGCAGATCATATAAGAACACTCGGTGGGAAAGGCTTCCAGTTGATGCTTAACCACATACGATGCACTTATGAAGTTGTGGGTTGCACCCGAATCAAATAATATGATGATTTCTTGATTATTGAGAGTGAACGTACCCGCCAGCACGTTGTCTCCCTCTGGGGCGTCCTCGGTGTCGAGGTTGTGAATGCCCCCAGTTCGCTGACCAACCTTCTTGAGCGGAGGTCGGCCTCGAGCACCGCCCTGGAATTGGACTTGCTCGCTACTCTGCTGCCCCTGGGGACAGTCCTTCGAGAAATGGCCCACCAGGCCACACGTAAAGCATGTGTAGCGAGGCGGTCCTCCGCTGATTGGTGGACGGAAACCCGGGGCGCGTTGTGGCGGTGGAAACGCCCGGGGTGTCGCCTGCTGCTGCTGTTGCGGTCGTGGTGGTGGCATCAGCGGTCGGAACGGGGATGGCTGGAAAGAACGACCCCCGAACTGTTGAGGTCGCGCCGGTGGATGCCACTCCTGACCGGATGGTGTCCGATACACCATGCGGTACTTCTAGGGAGCGCCAACCCCACTGCTGGGTGGAGTGCTGCGCTTCTGCTGCTCAGCCGCCAATTCTCGCTGAGCGTCTTCTTGCATGATAGCGGCATTAACGAGGTCGTTGAAGGTGCCGCAATTCCATTGGACGAGATGCGTCTTCATCTCGGGGTGTAACCCCCGATAGAAGTGCTCCCGCTTCTTCTCCTCGGTGGAGACGTAGTCCAACGCATATTGCGCCAGATGGTTAAAGGCACGGGAGTAGTCATGGGCACTCCTCCCGCCCTGCTTCAGCTCCAAGAACTCTTGGAACTTCCTCTTCATTATCCCGGGAGGAATATGGTAGGCGCGGAACGCCTCCCGGAATTCTTCCCACTCCACGGCATGGCCAGACGGACGTGAGGCGACATAGTTCGCCCACCACGCACCAGCGGCACCATGAAGCTGCTGCGCCGCAAATAGAGTCTTCTGCCGCTCCGTACATTGGAGCAGCCCGGACTTGGACTCAATTGTCCGCAGCCAGTTGTCAGCCTCCAGTGGTTCTGCTGCTTCTGTGAACACCGGAGGGTGCGTACTCGTGAAATCCGAGCACGTCACCTCACGGGGCTCACGAGGACCCCTCTCTTGACCCTCGCCCCCCCCCCCCCCGCCTGGGACGTATTCTGCACGATCGTGCGGAGCAGGTCGGTCTGCTCCTCATGACCACCCACCAGTGCCGCAATCACATCCGCTAGCGTAAGCGGAGGCGGCGGTGGTGGTTGTTGCTGCGGGGTGCTGTCGTAGGCAGGTGGTTGGGAGTCATCACCCCCCTGCTGGCTAGAGCCACCAATATCATGCGTGGTCCGAGTGCGAACCATTCTTTCACTAGTTGAAGATAACCATTCATGAGTATGTTCTATCTCATTGGAAGTACTTATACCCCCTGGGGTACAACAATCTCTCATATGAGTTCAACTGTCATCTCTCTGTCAGAATGACCAGTTTCTACATATCTCAGATTCTGATCTGGTTCTGGGCATTTCATGACTCAAGTTGAATACCAACGTTAAAGTTAACTTCAGTATATTTCCAACGAGTATTTATTTGCTCTCAGATCAGCTCTGGTTTAAAAGTTAAGCTAATTCAAAGCAAACAGAATTTCTGGAAGAATTTCAACAGCACCTCCTTTGGGAAGTTGCTGTTTCCAACTCTGTTTTCCACTGAATTCTGTGCTGAAATTTCAGAAACTTTGAATTACAAAGATGTAACACATCTCCTATTCTTTCTAAAGATGTATGATATGAAAACTTTTGATTTTTCTACTGGAAGTTATGCTTGAAAAACAGAACAGTCCAGAGGGTGTTTTTGACTCTGTCCTGGTTCTGGACAGTTCACAGTCCTCTGAAATTTCGGCCAGCTTAAGGTGTGATTCAGCTCTGGGAGTCTACAACAAAGTTGTAGAGTACTTAAACACCTTTTCAGAACTTATTCCCACACCTCCATTGGCCAAATAATCTGTGAGTGATGCTCTGTCAAAGTTCAGCAAACTTGCTGCCCAAAACAGAGCACTCTGTTTTTCAATCCCTTTGACCACACTGATCAACTATTAAATTTTTTCTACCCAACCAGGGTCCTAAATGTTGAAACTTAGTGATTTAAATTACTTGTTATCATTATCTTTCATGCACATGCCTATGATATGTCGGTACTACGTTCCTCACAAAAAGAAAATCCTAACCGGATTATACCGGCATATACGTCTCAATTGTGGCACTAAACGGTCTCTCACACACGGTTACTACATGGGATACATACGTGGTTAGTACCTGCAGAAGACCACACAATAATGATGCACTCAAAGGTTGTTTTCATTTCAGGCAGGACCATATTTGAAAATAAATACAAACGCTCGTATCATTGCCATACGGCCGTCCTTGAGTTAAGCCACGTCTCAAGGTACGTGATCGTGTTTTAACACCACACGGCGGGGAACCCGAGTAGAGCGCGAACGGGTCGTCATGGTTGGGAATTTTATCACCCCAACAGATACCACCTACTGCCCTGCAGGGCACGGCGATGGCAACGTTGCGTATGTTCCCCTGGGCTATTTCCAGATGAACACACTTTCGCATTACTGACCACGCGATGGGGTCTCCACTTACTTGCCTAGTGCACGCTAGGGATCAGCGTTTCATATGAACTCAGGAACATGAAGAGTCCAAGAGTTTCATATTAACGTCTCACACCAAGCTGTGAGACCTATCCCTGAACCACATTCCTCATCAGGGGTGCTAACCAAAATTGAACCGCTTTCCTAACCATTCTTACCAGAGAGTAGGTGCGTTGTTACATAATTAAAATTCAGAATTATAACACATATGTTAGTCTTGCCACTTTAAGTAACTATGCTAATATAGTCCTTACTTGGGCAAACTACCGAATCCTCACCGTAAACCTAAGTTTTCCCGTAATACAGTCCTTAATTAATGTGCTATCCCCAATGCAGATCTGATACCAGTCTGTGCGGATCGGAATCCGCTCATCCAGGATCGCAGAGGGTGGTGCCGCACGATGCGACACTCGACAGCACATATCATAAGGAAAACAGTGTATTACATAGAAAACCAACTGAAATGTACAAAGTCGTACAATACTCAGTTACAAACTAGGGTTTATATTACACAGCAGAAGTTAAATTTGTACAACTCATGCCCGCCTATCTAGCAAAAGTTGGTTGCCCAGCCCTAGGGCAACCCACACTTCCTGCACTCCTCAGCTCAGCGCGGCGTGTACGGCTCCCATTCAGCCGTGGTCCTCGACGGAGGGTAACCCTCACCGGTGGACTCGTAACCCGAGTCCGTGGGATGCTCCTCACCTGAAAAACACTTAAGCAGCAACCATGAGCACGATGGCTCAACAAGACTTAACCGACTCACCTAGGCATGAAACTCTACATGTAGTGTACCACGAACATGGGACGGTAAATTGCAGCAAACGGACACGCCTACAAGTTCATCCTTAGTTTCTCTTTTAGCCACAAGTTAACAGTTCATAAATCTGATAATTAGTAAGCAATATTTGGTGGCACACATGTAGCAATACAATTATACATATCAGCAGAATTGAATCATAACATTCCATAATTTATCTACGTTACGACGCAGTGAACAAGCGGTACTCGTCACCGCGAGGGACGGTGAATTGACTCGATATACACCTGCAGGTATACCCAAACAGCACGTCACGTACGCCCACCCGTGGAGTTGCACAGCACGCTCACTCGATGCCGTACGGAACAACCTTTCACCCAACAGCCCAAACGTCGAACCGGTCGCACCGAAACGAGCAGGAGGTTCTCTACACGGAGCATCTCTCTATGCCCGTTAGCAGATTTCAACCTTGCTGCCCTCAGCCTACACCTATAAATCGGTGCATTATGCCTCGACGCCTAGAGGTATAGGTTACATCGGTTTATCGGGGCCCATATATCCGATATGCCTTTGGTACATTCAATACTTGTTCAGCAGGGCCTCACACGGATCGGTCCTCAATCGACACGGACAGGGCTGCGCACACAAGACTTCCTCTTGCTGCGCCCTAGCCCCTGTCTAGTCTCATTTTCATTTCTAAAGTGATCTCACATCACTCAAACCAATCCCGTGTGTCCCAAGCCTAACTCGCGAGTAGATTCCAACTACTTGACTTGTACCGAAGTCCTATGAATAATTAAGCATAGCCTGTCTACTCGAGGACTTAGACACTACCCTCACTCTTATAGGAAGCATCTGGTTATGTATTTGGGGTTTCATCCACCCTACACCTAATGCATATATACATACCTCATACTAAGTATATAAACAAAGCAAAACGTTGTAAAACGGTTAATGCAAACCCGAGATTTCCTTGTTGCTGCTGGTCAGTTGTTAGAGCTTCGTCCGGAAGAAGGAAGTCGAGCACTTCCAGAGTCTCCTCGCCTTCAGCTACTACACGTTAACAATAAGTTATATGTCAATTTACATGCAATGTTTAGAATTGAATAAGCAATTACTATAACTCTAGCTAGAACTCCCCTTTGGTTCTGAATTTTTTATGTTAACTTGGTAGAGTCCTAACCATAGTACTGACCAAGTTTCATTTGAAACAAAGTTCATTTGAGCCTTGTATAAATAAAAGCTTAATTGGTCACATTAGAGCCTCTAAGGAATTCCAGGGGTTTTCATGGCTCCAACCATTACTTTCTGGAAACTAGAATTTAGTATGGTTCTAATGGAATTGGTTTCATGTCATTTGAAGAATTATATAGGAAGTTATGCCCTAAACAAGACTTGAGAGAATCTGAAAAATGTTTCTGTACATTTCTCCATTTTCTCAGGGCAGTTCCATTAATCACCTCATCAGGGGGACTAAATGAACCTGGATGGGTCTGAAATTTTTACTGTGACTCTAGGATTTTCCAGTAAACCTCTCACCCAAATTTCAGAATTTTTCATAAAGTAATTCTCCAGATAAAATTCCTAACAGTTTAAAATTTAGGGAATTAATTCTGGAAAACTATTAAGTTTCATAAGCTGAAATTAGTATTGCTGAAAAGTACTCAAAAAGCTGAGTTCAGCAAAATTTGGTTCACTGAATTTGGAGCTTCCTAGCAAAAGTTCTAGGCATTTGAAGTTTGAACTAAACTGGAAAATCCCCAAAATGTTTAAATTCTACAGGTGGGGCCCACTCTTTAAACTGGCCCACTGAGAACGCGGCCACACCGCAGCCCACGGGGTTTCACCCGCGCTTCTGCACCGGATCCCGGCTGCAAAGTGGATCCCCGCGAGATAACAGAGACTGACCGGTGGACCCGGCCCCCCTTCATCTACCTCGCGACCTCCCGCGACTCTCGCGGTGGCGCTTCGCCGGAGCTCTCGCCGCCGGCCATTTCGCTGCACGACCTTTGACGTATTTCGCCGCCTGTGCCTAACTTGGCTCGGAGAACACGCTGGTGCCCTCACCGAAGCTCGGCGATGGCCGGAACCATATGTCCGCGACGCTGACAGCGGCTCTCCCTACTCCGGCGATGTCGTCCGAGCTACTCAGGGCCTTATTTTCAGAAATATTTGCTCCTACAGCTCCGATGTGGCATGCTGAGCATGAAAATGAGCTCGGTTTGCCATGGAAACGGCCGGAGCTATGTGCTCACCGTCGACCTAGGCCCGATATCGGGTGTGCCCTGAAAAACTCGATAACACGAGTCTATACTCGACGGTTCTTTGTACTTTTTGATCCTGGATGGCCGTGGCAAGGTGTAGATCACGTGTGTAGCTCGGTACACCCGGTGATGAGCTAATACCCGCAAATTTTTGGATTTGGGATGGCTCGGTCCTAAGAACACCGAAACTTTCCCGGGGGAAATTCTCCCACGACATTGCATGAAACAAAGAACGGTTTGGACTAGCAGGACCAGCACCTTAGGGCGGTTGTTTCTTGTGTTGATCGTCGGGCACGAGGAGGCCTACGTAGCCCGGACGCCGGTGATCAGTGAGGTCGACCGGAGGCTACGCGCTTCGGTGAGTGAAGGGGATGGGAGCGAGGGGACGGTTTCACGTGGCTTGAGCGCGTAGTGATCACGGCAACCGGTACTTCCAGGCGCAGCCCAGGCGTGTGGTGTCTCCTGGCTCGGGCGCTGGAGCAGGAGGTGGCGCGCGACGATCGTCGGCCGCCGAGTGACTCGCCCGAATTGCCTTCGGTCCTAAGCCTTCTGACCAGTGGGCTCCCTTCTCCCCTCTAATTCTTCCTCTCCCCTTCTGCTGCAAATATCTCACCCACTAAACATTGAATGATAGACTTTGCCACCAAGTCATTGTTTGAATTTGATTTCCTTAATTTGAAATTTGTTTGGCTAAATTTGCTTCACATTTCAACTAAAATTCAAATTCAGTTTTGAATTAATGCAAATTTAGCTCCCTACAAGATAAATTCCAATGGGGATGAAAATTGGTGGACCAACTCAGAAAAATGTGCTGAGTTTGAATATGAAGCCAACTTTTGAATTCAAGTGATGAAAGTTACTGCAATTTGAATTTACATTCAAATTGGCCTCTTTTTCAAATGCCTCCAAAAGTGGCTCAAAAGTATTGGATTTGCATGAAATTTAGCCTGAACCTTCCCAAGACTATTTAAGTTCTAGGGGTACGATCAACCTCTCATGTTCATGTGTAGAAATTCTAACTTGTGAAAGTTAGGGCTTTTCCCTCTAGTAACCCTTTTGATGGTGGTTACTTGCTCTTCACAAGTATTCACAAGATATCCACAACAAAAGTTGTGGTGTTGTGAGGTGATGGAATTTTTTTTTGCAAGTCCCTTTTCTTGGGCTTTTACAGTAGAATTACAAGGATAGAGAAAATTTTTGTTTTTGTAATAATGAAACAAGTGAACACCTTATATTTGATTATCAAAATGTAAAGGCAATATTGCAACCCAGTTAAAACCACCTAGATCAGTGATTCATATGTCAGTAAATTGACAACAAGCTTATAATGTGAAACAGAAAAGAATCATATTGGTTGGGACAACCTCCCTATATTGAGCAATTTGGTGATGTTGGAATGATATAATATTTGATAATATCAAATATTCTTCATTTATGCAGGTTGTTTTCAGTGGAATGTACTGGTTTCGGCTATGGGCACTGCAAATGATAGGACAAATGAGATGTTCCACAAGGCGAGTAGATCTATGGAGACATCATCTGTTTATGAAATGCCATCTATGTCCACTTTGCTACCGAAGTTTGGAAACGGTCGCATCTGTTTATAGAATGCCCTATGGCCAGGGATATATGGTCAAGAGTTGCAGAATGGTCTGGAATTCCCTCGCTTCGGCCTACTATGTGGCAGCAAGGGTCTGGAATGCTAGACTGGTTCCGGGAATTGTCTGCTACTAATAGTGGCTGCAGCAAAGACGTCCGCTCCATCGTAATCTTGACAGCTTGGGGCATCTGGCTAGAATGGAATAGCAGAGTTTTCGAAGCACGTGAGAACACGACAAAGAGGATCACTGCCGAGATCAAGGAACTGGCAAACTGCTGGGCACAAGCCGGAGCGACGCGTCTGACTGCAATCATTCATAGGGGAACTAACTAATAGTAGTTAATGGGTTCTCAAGATTTTAGCGACTAGCTGTGCTTGGCATGTCTTGTGCTGGTTGGTGCCTTACGTTCTGTAAATATGACTTTCTTTTCTTGCTTAATATATATCCCTAAGGGGTTTTCGAAAAAAAATGGATGGAAACATTACAATAGAATATGTCATTCAAAATATTTGTTTGATTTTGATTCCCATTGTAAACAATAATCTGGAGGCTGCGTACATTGTAGAGGCTGAAAAACTTTGTTCAATTATCTAAAAATCAAGGATGTCTCATTTACTGTTGGAGATGTAAAATGCAGGGAAGAAACAGCCCATACCATTTTTTAAAGATATGATGGGTTGGGTCATTTTTTAGTTGAGCTGATTGACCACCTGGTTTTGCAAAACGGCCCAATATCCAGATTTGTTTGCAATTTCTCTAATAGAGCTTTTGTTCTTTGTCAGATAGTTTAAATGGTTAGTGGTTTCATTCGTATTCTAAACCCCATAATAAATAATTTACCTTTTCAATACAAAAACAATCGACATCGAGCTCTGCTTTCAATTGAGTTTGATTACAGTTGAGCTCTGCTTTCAATCAAATATATACTGATTTTTTATATACATGTTGGCTGCAAATTGGTATATTCTCTCCAAACAGATAAAGATATCCTAGCTAACGAGTAGGTTTCACAAACAAGGTTTTCGGACGCGGCTTCAATGCTCCCTGACCATCCTCCCATGCCTGCTCCCGACAGCTGGCAAAATAATATTGGTCCACATTTTTCCCTCCCCCACATATCATCAAACGGCAGCGCTAGCGGCTTCAATGCTCCCACCCAAAGAGAAAAATGGCGCCATACAAGAATAAACTCCCGGCACAATATTGTATATATGGAAGGAGATTTTATCCATAATGGCATTCTAATATCTCAACTCCCGTAACTAATGGCAATGCATGCTTACATGGTGAGATGCGCTATTGAGGAAACTTGCGGCAAAACACCCATTCCCTTGAGAAGACCTGCTGCAGGATACCACAGAAGACCCATCCCCTTGAAAAGATCTACTGCAGGCTAGTAGAGGGGACCCATCCCCTTGAGGAGACATTCTGTAGCCTAGGAGAGGTGACCTACCCTCTTGAATAGAACTACTCCACCTTGGGAGAGCAGACCTGCTGCACGTTGCCCCACCCTGAGGACTCCTGCTGCACACTGTCAGAGAAAGATGTAAGATTATATTTACATACATGCTCCTTTTCATACTATGGATGAATCTTGCTTTAATTCACAAAAAATGTTAATATGATAGCTTATGTTTTACATCACCTATACATGTCCCTTTTTGATTCTGTAGATGAAGCTTGTTTTAGTTCAAAATAAAATGCTATACAACAACTCTTTATACATTTCACTTTTTGATACATGGTAGTTTATGTTTTACAGTAGCCATAAATGGAAAATTGTCCAATAGATATGATGCCCAGGATTGGAATGACATTTAAGTCTGAGCAACACGCATATGATTTTTACAATGCTTATGCTGGAAATATGGGTTTTATATCCGAAGAAATGGATGCCACTATGTGGGGACCTCTTTCGTAATAAAGACTAGAACATTCTGTTGCTCTCGTGAAGGTAAACGTTCAGTACTATTGGTATGATAAATTGTTTTAGGACAATCAAATTTTAACCAATCTTTTACACCATCAGGAGCTCGTCACAAAAATGTCAGATTCAACAGACAAAAGTACATGTTATATAAGGGCAGAGACAAGGTGTATGTGTCAAGCATCTATAAAGATAAGCCTCATAGATGGTTCCTATGTAGTCTATCACTTCGTGTCTGAGCATAACCACATCCTTTCCACTATAGAACAGACCCACCAATTACGATTGCAAAGGAAAATAGGCACAAATTTCAAGGATACACGTTGCAAAATCTGAGGCATCTCTACAAAGGCAGCTATTGATCTATTGGCCAAGTAAGCAGGTGGAATGGAAAATCTTGGGTTCACTCGTGTAGATGTGAAGAACAGATTATATACAAAAAGATCACTAAAGGTACACCAAGGAGATACTGGGGGCGTATTAGAATATATGGAGAAGAAGACATCAGAAGATGCTAACTTTTTCAAGTCTATTCAAGTTGATGAGGATGATTTGATAACAAATATTTTTCGGGCAGTTGCTAAAATGGTTGCAGACTACAAATCCTATGGTGATGTTGGTTTTGACACAACATATAGAAAATTGGATGATGGTTGTCCTCTTGGTTTGCTTGTTGGGGTAATAATCATGAGAAAACAATTGTTTTTGGTGTTGCACTGCTATACGATGAGACAACAGAGAGTTTTATTTGTTTGTTTAGAACATTTCTCAAGGTAATGTCTGGAAAGAAACCACAAACTAGTTTGACTGATGAAGATGCAGCCATGGCTAAAGCTATCAGAATAGTTCTACCTGATACTCATCATAGGCTATGTGTGTGGCATATCAATCGAAATGCATGCAAGCATCTTGCTAGATCTCTTAAGGATTATAAGAAATTTAATAGTGAATTTCATAAATGTATTTATGATTAAGAAGAGGAGAATAATTTTATAAATGCATGGAGAAAATTGCTGAACACGTTTGAGCTCTAAGGTAACCAACTGCTTCAACGCCTTTTTGTAAAAGGTATCATTGGGCACTAGTATATGTTAGAAACTCATTTTCTGCTGATACGAGTACTACGCAGAGGAAAGCTTGAATAACGAAGTGAAAGGTTATATTAGTGTAAAGTATGACATGCTTACTTTTTTTGAGCACTTCGACAGACTGGTGAGGGATAAACGATATGAAGAGGCCACACGCGACTTCAAAGCAAGTCAAAGTACACCTGTGCCAAAGGCAGAGTTGACAATATTAAAGCAAGCAGCAAAATAGTATACCCCAGCAGTATTTAGGTTGTTTGAGTATCAAGTTATGCAAACTTTAAACTGTGACTTGTTGTGTTGTGATGATGATGGTGTTGAAAAGGAGTACAAAGTAAAAGTACATGGAAGGCATCATGAACATACTGTTAAGTTCTCACCTTTAGAGTGAAGAGCGAGATGCAGCTGCAAGAAGTTTGAATTCGCTGCAACCTCTGTTGTCATGCATTGAAGATACTGGACATCAATAATACGAAAACATTAACCGAGGAATATATTCTGAAAAGGTGGACAATTAATGCGAAAGTTCTACACATAACTAGCAACCTTAGCATGCATGAGGATCCCAAAGTCCAGCTATCGATTCGATACTCTACATTAAGCAGAATTTTCAATCGAATACTTGCTAGAGCTGCTGAATCCGAAGAAACATATTCTATTTCTACTAAAGCAGATGAGAAATTAGCAGAAAAAATAGAGAAAAACTTGAAAATCAGTCCTGTTGAGAGAGTCTTCCGTCTGTTGCGTGGATAAGCCACGATCTCATGCATAATCTGTTAATCCGTTGCCGCATGGGTCACAGTGGCATGCATGCCACTCCCGCACGCTACGCTCGTGCGTAGCCTGGATAGCAGACACGTTTGTTGCTGCTAACCAGCCTATATATTGTAATTCATGATTCAATAAACTCTGAGCACTTCCATTCCTATATGGTATCAGCCTACTTACGTTGTTCCTCTCCCTCTCTGCTGCTCCTCCCATGGCAACCAGTCCGACGTCCTCAGTCTCTGGTTCTGCCACCGCACACAGCTCCAACCCGTTCGGTGAGCCAAATTCAATGCCCATCACTGCCGCATCTGCCATACAGCACGTAAATATTCGTGCTCATGTTCCAATAATTTCGGACTACGGCGACTCTAATTTTTCGATTTGGTGCTCCTTCTTCGACGCCACTTTTCGCAAATTTGGTCTTCTAGACCATATCGATGGCACCGTCGATGCACAAACTATGTGGCACAATCCCGAGTGGCTGCAAGTTGATCAGTGTATCATCTCCTGGCTCTATAACTCTATCACTGTCAGTTTGATGAAGATGATCCAGATGCCGCGCCCCACGGCGTCCATCCTCTGGTCTGCCATTCGGGGTATTAGCGCATACTCCACGCTCAGCCAGTAACCAACTCCGGTAGAGCAGGATCTCCATGTAAACCACGACTACGTCGTGCTCCTTATCTCTGGCGATAGTCCAGGATCTGTGTAACTACCTACGCTGTAACTCTGCCTATATAAGGCAACATGATCAACACGAGACATAGACTTGAGCAGCATATTAACATGGTAATCAGAGCGCTGTGAATCCTGTTCTTTTTGCCCACCTCTCCCACCACCAGCAATGACGGACACTACCTCTTTCTCTGCCGCTAGCAATACTGCCGGCGCCATGACGTCGTCGACATCCAGTGCAGTTCCTCCTGGCTCCATCTCCCACACCACAACTGCATCTCTCGCTGCTGCCGCCCAGTCAGTCAACATCACGAGCCTCGTCTCGGTTCGTCTTGATATGTTTTCTACTGCATATCGCCGTTGGAAAAGATTGTTCCTGGTGGTTCTAGGACGCTTCAACCTGCGCCACCAGGTTGATGGTTCCACTCCGCGGCACGATGACGCCATCTGGATTCAAGAGGACCTAACCGTCCTCATGTGGCTACACGCCACGCTCGCCGACGACCTGCTCGACTTCGTCATGGAGGATGAGATCACGGCATTTGACGTCTGGAACAAAATTGCAGACTTCTTCCTCGGCAACAAATCAAGCCACGCCGTCCAACTGGAGCAAGAACTCCATGGTCTTGTGCAAGGTGACATGTCCGCCACTGCTTATTGTCACAAGCTGAAAACCCTTGCAGACTCTCTTGCAGATTGTGATCAGCCTGTTACTGATCGTGCACTCGTGCACCAACTCATCCGTGGTCTTAATCCTAAGTACCACGTTCTACGTCAACTGCTTCCGGCAATGCCGACATTCCCCACCTTCATGGAGGCAAGAGATCAACTCATAGTCGCAGAGAACACCCTGCAATCCTCAGTCACTCAGTCTCAAGAGACGGCACTTCACTCACAAGAGCAGGCGTCAGACAACAGCAGCAGTCAGAACACGCCACCAGCGCAGACGCCACGTTCTGATGGTGAGCGTGCACCATTCAACAATTACATGCGTGGCCGTGGCCGCGGTGGTGCCCGGGGACGTTCTCGTGGCAGAGGACGTGGTGGTCACACCGGGTACAACAACTGGCAGCAGAACATGCCTCCCTGGAACGTGCCATGGTTTGGTGCTGCACAGCCTTGGCGTGCGCCTTGGACAGGTGCCACAGGTCCAGGTGTGCTTGGTACTCGGCCACCCACTGGACAAGCATTCCATACTCAATTTGTGCCACCATCAACTCAGTTTGCACCAGCTGCACAGTCCAACTTCGACACTAGTGGCCTTCTCCAAGCCCTACAAGCTGCTGCTCAACAACAAACCTCTCCACACGAATGGTATATGGATACCGGTGCGAGTTCACACATGTCTGCAGACTCAGGTATCATCACCAATTATTGTCCAGCTTCATTGCATAATTCTTCTCATATTATTGTCGGTGATGGATCTTCCATTCCTATTCAAGGGTCTGGTTCAGTCTCACTTCCCACTAGATATGGCACTTTTCAGTTAGACAGAGTACTGCATATTCCTAGTCTAATCAAGAACCTCATCTCAGTTAGAAAATTTACTACTGATAATTCTTGTTCTATTGAATTTGACCCATTTGGTTTCTCCATAAAGGATCTTCTCAGCAAACTCGTGATCATGAGGTGCAATAGCAAAGGAGAG
The DNA here is from genome assembly GCA_030760725.1 of Neostapfia colusana. Lineage (NCBI taxonomy): Eukaryota > Viridiplantae > Streptophyta > Magnoliopsida > Poales > Poaceae > Neostapfia > Neostapfia colusana. The sequence continues at coordinate 14,237,951 of JASWHV010000012.1, read as the reverse complement.
CTTTATCCATTCCTTCATCAGACCAGACCTACTTCGGCCACTGCACTGACTGCTACTGCTAGTACACTCTGGCATAGAAGGCTAGGCCACCCTGGTCATAAATCCTTAGACAATATTTTATCAGAGTTTTCCATTCCAGTTAGCCACAATAAAAATTCTTTGTGTGATGCCTGTCAAAAAGGGCGTCATGTCAGACTTCCATTTTCACATTCTCTATCTGTAACTTATTTCCCGTTTCAGCTAGTTCATTGTGATCTTTGGACTTCACCTATTGAGAGCATTACAGGTTACAAATACTACATTGTTTTACTTGACGATTTTAGTCATTACATGTGGACAGTGCCACTCAAACAAAAATCCGATGCCTTCCATGCCATTCAAAACTTTTGTGCTCTCATAAACAATCAATTCAGGATTAACATTCAATGTTTCCAATGTGATAATGGTAAAGAGTTTGACAATGTGTCACTCAGGTCCTTTTTCACCACCAAAGGCATCACCTATCGCTTCTCATGCCCTTATACCTCTGCTCAAAATGGCAAGGCTGAGAGGTCCCTTCGAACCATAAATAATATTCTTCGTTGTCTCTTGTTTCAGGCTTCCATGCCACCTAAATACTGGATTGAAGCACTTCACACATCCACTTATATTCTGAACCGGCGACCCTGTCAGCCACTGAATTTTTATACACCTTATCAAATTCTTTTCGGACAACCACCAGCCTATGATCACATGAGGGTGTTTGGGTGCCTTTGTTACCCCAACATCTCTGCATCATCTCCTCATAAATTGGCTCCTAGATCCACTGCTTGTCTCTTCCTCGGCTACCCAGCAGAGCACAAGGGATACAGATGCATGGACTTGACCACCAATAATATCATCATCTCAAGACATGTCATTTTTGATGAGTCAACATTTCCCTTTGCATATGCACACAGTTCTGCATCAACACCAAGCTCACCTCCATTACCACAACAGCCTATCTTAGTACCAGGACCTCCACAAACACACTCCCATATGAAACATTCAGAACCTACAGTCTGCACAACGCATCAGAATTCAGACTCTGGTATACACTACAACTTTCCCTCCACACCCACTTCTGCATCCACCCATCAAACTTCCTAAGCTAACATTCAAAATACATCTGCTAGCAAGAATACACCTTCCCCACCACTCTTGCCTCAGCCTCACCAGATGCTCACTCGAGCCAAACAAGGGATCTTCAAACCAAAACATATCATGAATCTACACACTCATGAAACCTTCTCACCAATACCTTCTAGCTACAAAACTGCATTAAAAGATCCTCACTGGCTCTCTGCTATGCAAGAGGAATATAATGCTGTGATGTTGAACAATACTTGGAATCTAGTACCTAAACCTGCAGGTGTGAATGTTGTTACTGGAAAATGGATTTTCAGGCACAAACTTAACTCTGATGGGTCCATCGCAAGGCACAAAGCTAGATGGGTTGTCAGAGGTTTCACACAGGAACAAGGTGTTGATTTTCAAGAAACTTTCAGTCCTGTGGTTAAACCAGCAACCATACGGACGGTACTCATCATTGCTATTTCTTCCTCCTGGCCAATACATCAAATGGATGTGAAGAATGCATTTTTGCATGGTGACCTTCAAGAGACTGTTTTTAGTGTGCAACCATCTGGCTTCGTCGATCCTCAAAAACCTGACCATGTTTGCAAACTGAATAAGTCTCTCTATGGGCTCAAACAGGCTCCCAGGATCTGGTTTTTACGGTTTCAGAAGTTTCTCACATCCATTGGATTCAAGGCATCCAAGGCTGACAGCTCATTGTTCATACTTCACAGCAAGCACAATACGGCATACATTCTCCTCTATGTCGATGGTATAATCATCACAGCCAACTCTGACGTGTTCCTGCAACAGGTTACTTCAAGTCTTGGCAAAGAATTTTATATGACTGATCTTGGTACTCTTAATCATTTTCTAGGCATCCGTGTTCAAAGAACTGCACAAGGACTGTTTTTGGATCAGGAGCAGTATGCACTCGAGATCCTTGATCGAGCAAACTTGCAGAACTGTAACTCGGTTAACACACCGATTGATACAAAGTCCAAGCTTTCTGCTTCTGATGGTCCTCTTCTGAAACATCCTTCTGAATACCGAAGCTTAGCAGGTGCGCTGCAATATCTGACGTTAACACGCCCTGATCTAAGCTATGCAGTGCAGCAAGCATGTCTCTTCATGCATTCACCGAGAGAGCCTCATCAACAGCAACTCAAGAGGATCCTTCGATACGTCAAAGGCACTATCAAGTACGGTCTGCTCATCACAAAATCCTCTTCAACAGACTTGATTGCCTACTCGGATGCCGACTGGGCAGGTTGCCCGGACACCCGTCGTTCGACCTCTGGGTTCTGCGTATACTACGGAGACAATCTGATTTCTTGGTCATCAAAGCGTCAATCTACCGTTTCACGTTCTAGTGCCGAAGCTGAGTATAGAGGGGTGGCCAATGCTGTCTCCGAAGTAACCTGGTTGCGTCAACTACTGAATGAACTGCAGTGTTCCCTAGCTAAGTCAACAGTTGTTTTCTGCGACAATGTAAGTGCAATCTATCTATCAACGAACCCAGTACAACATCAAAGGACAAAGCACATTGAAATCGATCTTCACTTTGTGAGAGATAAAGTTGCGCTTGGCGAGATAAAAGTCCTTCATGTTCCTTCAGCACACCAGTTTGCAGACATTTTCACCAAAGGGCTGCCCTCCAACTTGTTTCAGTCATTCAGATGCAGTCTCAACGTTAGTAACGTTCCGACTGAGGGGGGGGTATTAGCGCATACTCCACGCTCAGCCAGTAACCAACTCCGGTAGAGCAGGATCTCCATGTAAACCACGACTACGTCGTGCTCCTTATCTCTGGCAATAGTCCAGGATCTGTGTAACTACCTACGCTGTAACTCTGCCTATATAAGGCAACATGATCAACACGAGACATAGACTTGAGCAGCATATTAACACGGGGCCTATTCCTCGATAATGCGGACCAGCGCGCCGTCTACGCCTTGCAAGAATATCACAGCCTCTTTGAAGGCGATCTCTCCATCTCTGAGTATTTCGGCAAGCTCAAGGAGCTGGCCGACTTACTGCGCGACGTCGGTCATCCCGTCTCCGACTCCGCCATGGTGATTAACGTGCTACGAGGATTGAGATCCAAGTTCAGTCATGCGATCTCTATCCTCACAGCGCGCAAGCCGCTGCCCACTTTTCTCTTCGTCCGCGACTATCTACTTCAAGATGAGAAGCGGCAACTTCACACTGCCAAGATGGAAGCGCACAGTGCCCTGCTAGCATCTGGCAGTGCGGCTGCCTCCTCAACGACGCAGACATCACACTCTGCACTCCAAGCCTCAGTGCAGCAGCAGCCACTGTCTCAGAATAAAAATAACGGTGGGAAAGGCAAGAACCACAAGAAACATAAGAAGAACGCTGGGAGCGCACCCAGCAATCCTGCTGGCCAAGGCGCACAGCGGCCTCCTTGGGGCCCAGCCTACCACCCCTGGACCGGCGTTGTCCAGGCGTGGCAAATGCCGATATGGCGGCCATCCTCCGCCGGTCTCCTTGGCCCACGCCCAGGCCATGTCCAGCAGCAGGCGTTGCTCACGTCTGCACCTACTGTTCTGCATGAGGCCAATCAACACGGCGTCCAGCAGACGCTGCCTCCGCAAGGGTTGCTGACTGCCCTTCATGGCGTGCCTCCTGCGCATCAGTACCAAGGAGGTGGTGATTGGGTCTTAGACACCGGTGCCAGCTCTCATATGGCGTCCGACCCGGGTATACTCTCTTTCTCCTCCTCTACTCCTCCACCATACTCTGACATTGTTGTTGGTAATGGTGCATCTCTTCTCGTACACGGCATCGGCCATACATCCATCAACACTAACACAGTACCACTGCAGCTTTCTAACGTCCTTATTTCTTCTAATTTAATTAAGAATTTGATCTCTATCTGTGCTCTTACCAGAGATAATTCAGTGGCCATAACATTTGATCCGTTTGGTTTTTCTATAAAGGATTTCCGCACAGGGACGATTCTTCTCCGATGTGACTCTTCGGACGATCTTTACACTCTCCGTTCCAATAACAGGCCAAGACATCGGGCGCTCTATGCCGCCCTCAGCTCGGAGCTTTGGCATGCCCGGTTGGGGCACCCGGGTCATGGCCAGCTCCACCGCATCCTCTCCAAATTTGATTTCCGCTGCACCAAGGCTGATGTGCACTGCTGCAACTCCTGCCAAGTTGGCAAGCATGTCAAATTGCCTTTTTCTACATCCAATAGCATTTCTATATTTCCCTTTCAAATTTTACATTGTGATGTATGGACATCGCCAATAAACAGCAATTCCGGTTTCAAATACTATCTTGTCCTACTCGATATTTTTTCGCATTTTGTTTGGATCTTTCCACTTCGCTACAAGTCGGATGTTCTTGCCACACTCATATCATTCCGCGCGTTTGTACAAACACAATTTCGCTGCCCTATTGCCTGCCTCCAAACAGATAACGGCAAGGAATTCGACAACCAAGCCTCACACATGTTCTTTACAAACCATGGAATTATATTGCGCCTTACATGTCCATACACATCACAGTAAAATGGTCGTGCTGAGAGGATCATCCGCACTCTAAATGACAACATGAGAACCATGATTTTACATGCTGGTGCGCCCCTCTCATTTTGGCCTGATGCACTCGCCACAGCCACTTACCTCCTCAACAGACGCCCCTGTCTTGTCCGTCAAAATCTCACTCCCCATGAAATTCTGCTGGGACGCGTGCTAGAATACGATCACATGCATGTCTTCGAATGCCTATGCTACCTAAATACCTCCACCATCGCACCACATAAACTCGCTCGCAGATCCACCCATGCATATTTTTTGACTACCCCACAGAATCAAAAGGCTACAGGTGTTTCAATCCTGAAACACGACGGGTTATCACCTCCCGTCACGTGACTTTCGAGAACGAGTTTTTCCTTTCAGGTGCATCTCGGAGAAAAACTCGGCGGGGCAGCCAACGGCGTCTCCTCCACACGTCGATCCGATTATCATGCAACTTCCTCCGGCACAGCGGTGTCCTCATCCACTACGGCCACAACGACTGCAGATCCCGGCTCCTGAGGCGGCCCCGACCGCTTCCGCTGCCGTGATTCCCGGGGCTCCAACCGATATGCATGCTATCCAGTGCGCTCCTAGCGCGTTGGACGCAGGCACGTTGCGTCCCGGCGTCCAGCATGCAGACCCGGCGCCTAGCAGCGTGGCAGGTGTGGGCACGTTGCACCCAGGCACGTCTCCAGCCAACACACCTCATGCAGGGTCAACTCCTGTGGGCCAGCCCACTGATGTGTTGCCGCCATGCACCAACATCAACGCCGCTGCTCCACCTGCTACATCTGGACACCACATGTTGACTCGAGACAAGGCAGGCATTCGCATGCCTAACCCACGCTACGCAAACGTGGCGGGCTCTGCTCCTCCACCTGCGCCCACCTCGGTACGTGCCGCGCTACGAGATCCATCGTGGCACCGAGCCATGGAAGAGGAAGTCGAAGCTCTGCAAGCCAACAACACATGGACACTGGTGCCGCGACCACCAGGTGTTCATAACATTTCTGGTAAATGGCTGTTTAAAAACAAGCTCCGTTCTGATGGTGGTCTGGAACGACATAAGGCACGTTGGGTTATTCGCGGGTTTCATCAGCGACGAGAGATCGACTTTGATCAGACTTTTTCTTCTGTCGTTAAACCTGGAACAATTCGTACCGTCTTGCACATTGCTGCTTAATTCACGCAACTGGCCGGTCCATCGGCTTGATGTTAAAAATGCGTTCCTTCACGGCAAATTGTCGGAACGTGTTTATTGTGTGCAGCCAACGGGATTCATCGATAAAAGGTATCCAGATTATGTATGTCTTCTAACCAAATCGCTCTATGGTCTCAAACAGGCTCCAAGAGCGTGGTTTCAGACATTTGCTGCAGAACTACATCAGTTCGGGTTCACTGCAACACGATCAGACTCGTCCTTGTTTGTTTACAAACGAGACAATGACATGGCGTATCTGTTGCTCTACGTCGACGACATTGTTCTCACCGCCTCAACTACAGGTCTCCTCCAACAAATCGTCAAGCATCTCAGCAACATATTCGCGATGAAAGATCTCGGCCCTCTTCATTTTTTTCTGGGCATCCAAGTGCAACGCAATGATTCTGGCTTCTTTCTCTCACAATCAAAGTATGCTGAGGAAATCCTTGATCGAGCAGGGATGTTGAATTGCAAAACTTCACCTACGCCTGTTGATGTGAAGCCCAAGACATCTAGCTCAGAGGGTGCCCTTGTTGATGATATCTGCCTCATTCTATCGAAGCATTACTGGAGCACTCCAGTACTTAACCTTAACTCGTCCGGACATTGCCTATGCAGTACATCAGGTGTGCCTGCATATGCATGCACCCCGTGATACACATTGGGGCCTCGTCAAAAGAATTTTGCGCTACATCAACAGGACTCGGCATCACGGTTTACAACTTCATTCTTCACTAAGCAACAAGATTGTCGCTTATTCCGACGCCGACTGGGCAGGATGTCCGAATACCCGGCGGTCAACATCCGGTTACTGTGTATTTCTCGGAGACTCACTTATTTCTTGGTCCTCAAAGAGACAATGCACCGTCTCTCGATCAAGCGCGGAGTCGGAATATCGGGCAGTCGCGAATGCTACTGCAGAATGTTGTTGGCTCCGTCATCTCCTCACTGAACTGCACATCATCGTACCGACGGCAACTATTATCTACTGCGACAACATCTCAGCAGTCTACCTCTCTCAGAATCCAGTACACCATCGGCGCACGAAACATGTGAAGCTGGACATTCACTTCGTAAGAGAAAAAGTAGCCATTGGAGAACTTCACGTCATTCAAGTTCCATCACATCTCTAGTTCGCCGATATTATGACAAAGGGACTGCCAAGACCACTATTTGAAGATTTTAGGCGCAGTTTATGCATCACCTATTTAGATGCATAAACTGAGGGGGGGTGTTGAGAGAGTCTCCCGTTTGTTGCGTGGATAAGCCACGATCTCATACATAATCTGTTAATCCGTTGCCACATGGGCCACAGTGGCATGCATGCCACTCCCGCACGCTACGCTCGTACGTAGCCTGGATAGCAGACACGTCTTTTACTGCTAACCAGCCTATATATTGTAATCCATGATTCAATAAACTCTGAGCACTTCCATTCCTATAAATCCTAACCCGGATCTAAGCAGTTCATCTAATTCAGAAGGTATATATATTAAATCACACTACTCCTGTCATCGTTTCATCTCTGCACTTCCTAATACATTTACTATTTAGATTTATAATTTTTTTCCTGATGAGTTGTATGTAAGGTCTACTGACAGTAACTACCATGAAACACACAAGCTGTCATACGTTGGGGCTATTCTGGTTTCTAAAACTTTCTTACAACACATTATGATTTTCCTGTTTATGTGTATAACCTGTGGTCATGTAGTGTGTGATAAGTAATCAGTTCTTGTATTGAGAAACAACCAAGGATCGGATATTGTGCTAGTTCCAGTTTTCGAAGTCAAAATTACATTATCATGCAAAAGTACTAGCAACAGGCATCAAAGTTTGACCCAAGCATACAAACCGTTGGGGAAGAATATCCTTTTCACATGGTAGTACTTTCCATTGACATATAACATGGAAATCACACAGAATAGTACTACCCTAGATCCATGATACTTGAGTGATGCAAAGATCCTCCACATGGATGAGATCCTTAAATCTTCATAGTTTATAACTACTAAATAATATCAGTAATTCCTTTAGTGATATCAAATGAATAGACCCAATAACGATGCCACACATTAGATTACTAGTGTCTAATTTTCAGATTCAGCTGTTAATCTTGGAAACCAAAACTCAATTAAGACTTCCAATCCCATTAAAGAAGAAAAAAACTCAATCTTCGAATCTTCAAGTAGTAGTCCGAACCTTCATTAGTTAACCGCTGAAAACTTCTGAAACGGTAAAATGTGCAACTCCAAACTTGAAATATCTGGCTTAACTATTTTGAACTCCCAGCTTTGATTTTTCAGATGTCGAACACAGATTCAGGCTTTCAGCTCTGTAGCACTGCGAAATGGTAACTTTTCAATAATATTTATTAGTGCGTTAACTAGTGATGTTTGGGAGATAGCAAAAGCATATTCATGTTTTCTGACAAAAAGCCTACTATATCTATGTCATCGATTCTCCTTGATGCCTAGGAAGATCCTATAACAGGACACCAGCCCATGCTGGTTTCTGTTGTGTGTAACCCATGATTTGCTCTGCCATCTTTCTCGTCTCTGCTGGCCTTCAAGAATCAAGATCCGTCACATGAGCCTCACGCTGAGGTCAATCGATTCGTCGCTCGCATGCATGGCCGTTCCTTTGCTAAGCTAGGGTTGACCTGCACGCTAGCCTGCTCGGCTTCTGGGACGGTGGTATGTGAAACTGTAAACAAATCAACTGCACCATGTGATGAGGTAATGAAAATTATCAGATGCCAGTGACAAGAAAATTCCAAATTAGTTTTCATTCTACATCCCGTACATGTATGTGTTTGCTGTCGGTGTCACAAGTCCACTCGTGGTAACTCTTGTGTTTGGTGTCGGTGGCACGGAACAAACGAATTGGGCCTCAAAACCAAATCCTGGTAGAATTAAAGTTGCTCTCTAATACCAACTTTTCCGTTTTTGGTTGTCAAAGAAATCGTAACATGGAAATAGAAACTTCAACATAATCCAATTCGTGTTTAGCGTTGCCTTACGTCAGGTACAATCACATTTAACGAAAGATGAGAGAAGCGGCACCAAGATGATGTTGGTCGACGCCTCGACGGCAGCAGAAGACAGGGCAACGTGATGCTCCCAAGCGGCGGTGGCACGGATGGGTCGAGTCCGCGGTTGCCGGAAGGGTTGGGTTCGCCGGAGTTGCACAGGTTTGAGGTGGCCGGCGTCGGTAGGGTCCAGTCAACAAGGAGAGTTGTGTTCACACCCGGCGGACAACAGCGTCATCGCCGGACTTGGGAAGAAGGAGAATGCACATCAATGCGGTCGCCGGACACATGAGGAAGAAGGAGGCACACTACATGAAACACAGGCATTTACGATGATCAAAGCCAGCGTAATTAACCCATGTGTCGTCGTAAATAACTTTATTACGATAGTAATAGTTTATTTACAATGGCAGCCGGCCATCACAAGTCCAGTCGTAAATAATATTGTGTATGACAGTCACCGTCATAAATAAGTTATTTATAAAGACGTACCATATGGAGACGTGTCAGCTGGCATCATCTGAAAGCTTATTTACCAGCTGGCACCCTCTCGATGACACAGCTTAACAAATGTTGTAATTGCTGACATGTACGCATGTAACCAGCGCTGGGTTAACCAAGATCTAGGGCACTACACCGAGACAAATTTATATTCATGTCCATATAAATTCCTTTAAGGATGTGGTTGGAATCGGTGTTGTGTCTTGATGATTGACTCTTCCGGCTCCTGCTTTGTGGTAGAGCTAGTGTTTTGTTAATGAATGTAGAGAGGGTCTCGCATTCTGGCATTGGGCACTTCCCGAACAAGATTTAAGTATTTAAATGGCTGTGGTTGATAGCTGATAAGCTGCTGAATTCTGTTGCATCTTTCTGTTTTGCATGCATGCAATAAGCTGAGCTAGGACTTAGCCAAGCCTGTTAGGGAATCGCTACAGTTCGGTAAGTGCATGCACGTTGTGAGCGGCCGAAGCGGCACTATCGGGTGACCACGTCAGAGTTGGTACACCCACGATCCGAATTGTACTCTGATCATTGTGTGTTCTGCATCGTTTGCTATTTAGTTAGAGAAAAACGGCTGCCAAGGTATCACAGCGAAACAACTTATGTTCTCGTTCTTCCTCCAACGCACGGTGAGCTCGAGAGATCTAACAAGTCGCACGCTAAGCTTGAGAGATCTAACAAGTGGCATCAGACCGGTTGGCGAGTGGAGCCTGTGATGAATGTTGGCGGCGCCGCCAAGAAGAAGATGGGAGACGACGATGACGGTGGCTCACCGGGAACCGCAGCCTGGCAGGAGCTGGCGGTGATGCGGCAGTTCGCACTGGTCGTGTCGAGTCCTTCCAGTGTGCCAACGCTGACCCGATCAAACTACGCCGAGTGGAGCCTGTTGATGGAGGTTGGCCTGCAGCCGAGAGGCCTGTGGCATGCGATCACCGGTGAAGAGGATCTCAGCGACGAGTTCGGTTATCGGAATGATCGAGCAGCATTGGAGATGATCTACCGGTCAGTACATTCGGAGATGCTACAGGTGCTGCGGCGACACAAGACTTCCAAGGAGGTGTTGGAGGCGATCCAGGCTCTTCGCGCTGGATCAGAACGCTTGTGGGATGCCAAGGCCCAGAAACTTCGAACCGAGTATGACCAACTCCGTCACAAGCCTGGCGAGTCCATTGATGCGCTCGCCATGGGTTTGATGGGTCTGGCCTCTCGACTTGGTGAACTTGGCGATCCAATAAGTGACAGGAAGGTGATGCAGAAGTGGCTTCGGATTGTTCCCATATGCTACTCCCAGCTCGCTATCTCAATTGACAATCTCGTCGATCTGAACACCACGACGATCGAGGAGTTGATTGGTCGTTTCAGGGTGGCTGAAGAAAGATTCGAGATGGATGCTGAAGATGACGGTGGATCCAAGTTGTTACTCACCGAGGAGGAGTGGAAGGCTCGTTTCAGTCCCCGTGAGCAGGGTGGATCCTCAAGTGGTGGCAAGAAGAATCATCAGAAAAGCCAAGGCAATCGTGCCAAAGATGGCGCACGCACTGGAGGTGGTTCTGGCAGCGGGAACAAGTCCGGACCAAAGGGCGCTGGGAACTGTCGTTATTGTGGCATCAGTGGGCATTGGGCTCGTGAGTGTCGCAAGAAGGAGCGTGATGAAGCCACTGCGGCGGCGTACATCGCGGAAGGTGACGATGAAGAGTTGTCGCTACTCATGGCTCAGGTAACATCGTTGTCAGCTCATCAGTATGCTCCGGGGCACAGCAACACAATTGTACATCTGCACGAGGAACGTGTCAAAGTTTGTCTTGGGATCACGGAGCAAAAGGAGGATCCAAAGTGGCACCTCGACACAGGGGCGTCAAATCATATGGCGGGGAACGCCGGTGCTTTCTCCGAGCTTGACCGACATGTCACCGGAACAGTAAGATTCGGAGACGGCTCGGTTGTCGACATCAGGGGACGCGGCACAGTGGTGTTCGTTTCACACGGAGGACGTCATCGCATGCTTACGGGGGTGTATTACATTCCACGTCTTCGCACGTCGATCATCTCCGTCGGGCAACTTGATGAGGTCGGGTGTTCAATCCTGGTCAGGAGTGGAGCAATGGTGGTACGTGATCACGAAGAGAGTCTCATCTCTGAGGTACAAAGGACTGGTAATCATCTATATACTGTTGTATTGGAGATTGCCCGCCCAATGTGTCTAGCGTTATCAAGCGGAGATGAAGTCTGGAGGTGGCATGCACGCTATGGTCATCTGAACTTCAAGTCTCTCTACAAGCTGGCCATGTGTGACATGGTCAGGGGCATGCCGTTGATTGAGCACATTGATCAAGTGTGTGATGGGTGTCTTGTGGGAAAGCAGAAGCGCATGCCATTTCCGACGGAAACCACCTATCGAGCGGGTGAACATCTGGATCTGGTTCATGGCGATTTGTGTGGACCTATCTCACCGCCGACACATGGTGGCAAGAAATACTAATTGCTTCTTATGGATGATAAGACACGTTACATGTGGATTGTCCTGTTGATCAGCAAAAATGAGGCATCGTTGGCGATCAAGCTTTGGCAGGATGGAGTGGAGGTTGAGACTTCCACCAAGCTATGCGCACTCCGGACAGACAGAGGCGGTGAGTTCACGTTAACCGAATTTGGAGAGTATTGTGCAGATCATGGCGTGCAGTGACAACTCACGGCGCCGTACTCACCACAGCAAAATGGCGTCATGGAACGCTGAAACCAGTCCGTCGTTGGCATGGCAAGATGTCTATTTAAATCCAAGAACATGCCGAACGAGTTTTGGGGGGGAGGCGGTGACTACGGCAGTGCATCTTCTGAATTGTGCGCCAACTAAGTCTGTGCATGGCATGACACCCTATGAGTCCTGGCACGGAAGGAAACCTGCAGTGAGTCACTTTTGAACCTTCGGGTGTATAGCCCATGCTAAAGTGGGTCTTAAGAAGCCTGACGATTGCAGTGTGCGTACTGTCTGCATCGGGTATGAGCACGGACACTCAAAGGCATGGCGAGTCTATGATCCTGTGGCCCGAAGATTGTATTTGACTCGTGACGTTGTGTTTGATGAAGCAGCAAGCTGGGAGTGGGAGAAACCGGAGCATGACAGTGAGTCTTTCGTCGTCGACTACACCCCACCGTGGACCCATCCACTGCAGGTCCGGAGCCGAGAGCCGGGTGTTGCACCCACAGACTCGTCGACATTCCCATTCACGCCGGGTCGTGCTGATACAAAAATGCCCGTGATGAATGAACAGATACCACCTACTGACCTGCAGGGCACGCCGATGGCAAGCGCTGCGTATGTCCTTCTAGGCTATTTCCAGAATAACACACTATCGTGTTACCGACCACATGATGGGGTTTCCACTTTCTTTCCTAATGCACGCCAGGGACCAGCGTTTCATATGAACTCAGGAACATGAAAGGTTCAAGAGTTTCATATTAACGTCTCACACCAAGCCGTGAGACCTATCCCTGAACTACATTCCTCGTCAGGGGGCTAACCGAAATTGAACCGCTTTCGGTGGCATTCCTTACCATGCTTACCTGAGTATGGGGACCACCCCGTGGTTCACCCACTCCAGGATCGCATAGGGTGGTGCCGTGCGATGCAGCACCCAACGACACACACGAAAAGATTAAAGAACAACATATAAACTTTTATTTGATATAAAACAGCGGAAGTCTTTTTACAAAACTTATTTATACAGCGGAAGTAATTTACATAAGTAGCCTCTCATCCTAACTATGCAAAAGTGCAGCCGTCCAGCCCGGGGACGCTACACACTAGCAGCAAGGAACCGGAGAATCATGGCAGCGTGCAGGGCTCCAGCTCGGCCGTGTACCCCGACGGGGGCATCGCCTCATCATCGGACCCCTCCTCATAGCTCTCACCTGCATACAGCTCAAATATTGCAACTGTGAGCACGATGGCTCAGCAAGGCTTAACCGACTAGCCTAGGCATGGAACTCTACATGCAGGGATGTGTAAAATAGGAGAATGGACTTTGCAACAAAGACACGCCTATAAGTTGATCCTTACTTTCAGTTTTATAGCAGAAAATTCATGTGCCTTAGGCAGCCCTCACATCGGAAGTCCACAATCAAACAAGAAACGCTTTCCTCCGATGTGGTGATGCCCAATGCGGAAAGTAAACTTAGTTAGCCCTACATCTACAGCAGCCATGGTTTCCAAAATATTACTCTATCATCACAGCATATTATCATTCAACTGACTTACTTTACTTCTTACTATGTCACAAAACAGTGAACAAGCGGTACTCAAATAACCGCGAGGGACGGTGATTGCAATCAGGAGACACCCGGAAAACACGTTGCATACACCCACTTTCAGAAGCGTGATTCCACACCCCTTCCTACTCTGTTGTATGCAACAACCTTTCAAAGGCAACCCAAATACCGAACCGGTCCATCCGTAACGGGCAGGAGGTCCCCGCGTGGAGCGTGACTGTGCCCACCGGCAGATTTACACCTTGCTACCCTCAACCCACTCCTATTTACGGTTGGGTAAGCCTCGACACTCAGGTTAAACAATTACATCGGTTTTCTGCTTATGTCAGTATGCCATCCGATACTGTTCGATACTTGTTCATCAGGCCTGCACATGACTCGGTCCTCAGTCGACACCAACAGGGCTACGCACGTGAGACCTCCACTCACTGCTTCCTATCCCCCCTGCTGGGTCTCATTTTTCACCATTCTTTAGCCATTTTCTATTCTGACCGAACCGTGTGATAAACCTTACCTCGCGAGTAGATTCCAACTACTCGACTTCTACCGAGGTCCTAAGCATATTAGCAGGGCTTTGTCTACTCGTCGGCTCTGTAAGCTACCCAACCCTTCATAGGATTTAAAAGGTTATGCAAGTGGGGTTTCAATCACCTTAACTCTAATGCAAACATTCACCCTAGACATAAGTGATACAAATAAAGAATTTTATAAAAGGTACTTAAGTGCAAACCAGGGCTTGCCTGGTTGCGAGTTAGATGGGAAGTCAATTTCAGGTGGCAGGACGTCCAAAGGCTCCGGCGTATCCTCAACTTCGGTCACTATTATGAAATGTAACAAAATATATGTATAAGTATTTAAGACTTATAAGAAGTAAACTTATATTCATAGCTACTGCTATTTAGGATCCTTATTGGCTTTGGGATTTTTACAGTGAAGACTAGACCCTCTAAGGATGATCTGAGCAAAATTTGGAGAAATGTCGTTGCACATTGTGGTCTCCAAAATTCCCACAAGCACAAGGTTTCTCTGAATTTTGAGCCCAAATCAGGAGCTTCGTCATAGCTAAAAGTAGAAGAACTGATTAGGGTAAGTCTCCATGGTTCTAAAAAAATTTGTTTCACCATTTTTGGTGCTACCAACAGAGAGATATGAATTTTTGAAGTTGGACAGGAGTTCTGAAAAGTTTCTGTTTAAATTTGAATTTTCAAATAAATGCTGAACTTTGGAAGACAATTTGACCTAGCAAATGAACTCCAATGAATCTCAAATTTTTACTGGAGATCCGTTACTATGAAAAGGATTTTCTCCCCAAATTTGGGAGTGTTTAATAAAGAATTGCTCCTGAAATAAATCTCCAAAGGATTTATTAAAACAATTCCTACAGAAATTCTTTGGCATTTTCATAGCAAGAAATTTGTTCCTTTATTAAGTACTCCTCATGAGGATTTCAACAAAATTTGTCTCACTAATTTTGGAGCTTCCTACCCAAAGTTATGTATTTTTCAAGTTTCACTAACTCTCTGTTTGAATTGTACAGAGCACTCAACGTGGGGCCCACACGTCAGGTCTTTCTTCAACCTCCCGCCAGAGAACGCGCGTGCACACCAGCTCAGATCGTGGCATGGCTTGTTCTCTCTCATTTCTCCACCAAATTAGCTCCGGTTTTGCCCTACATGCTCCTTGGAACATGGCGCAGCTACCGGGCAAGGTTACCACGCATGAAAACGGCCAAAAACAGGTCAGCACCGGTGGGGCGGCTCGGGAGCTCGGCATCAACGCGCTGGCACGTCCGAAGCTTCTCCCGGCGATCTACCTTGCCCTAAAGCATCACCAGTGATTCGGGAACATGGAACGCATGCTAAACCTTGCAGCAAACAGCCGGAAAATAGGGTTCACCGGAGGACCGACACGTTTTTGCCGCCGCCGGCGATTTCGCGTCGCCTGGGGCGTGGGATGGCTGGTTTAACCCGTGCTTTGGCGTGAGAGGGCGCTAGGGTCACTAGTTTCTGTGGCTTGAATTGTAGAACCAACGATCAACCACGTTGGACGAATTTCCAGTTTTTGTTTAGGTCGGTCCTTCACGTGTACCGGCGCCAAAACCTAAATTCCGGCGAGCCGGCGATGGGGAAGGGCAAGGGGACTGCGGTAGCATGATCTACACACCTTGGCGCACCTTAGGGAGGTGTTGGTCGTGCGGGAGAGGCGTTGGAGCGGCTGGAAGACGTGGAGCAGTGCTGGCCATGTCGTGGTGCACCGAGGGGAGAAGATTGGCTCGGCACCGGCCGGAGGACGATGGACACAGGCTGTTGAGGTGTGGATGACGTCCAGTGGAGGCCGGAGCACCTCCTAGTCGGCTCAGCTGGGCGCCACAGTGGCTGTAGGTTGAGCGGGGGTGAGGAGCACAGACGCACGGGGTGTTTTTCTTCTGCTTCTGGGCGCGTGTGTGCAACGAAGCGAGGAGAAACGTCCTGTGACCAGAGAAGATGCAATTGAGTTGTGCACTGCCGTGGATATCGCCCTCCCCACGAAGCTGAATTCCTTCGGAAGCAAGACATGAGCAGCAGCTCGGTGGTTGCCTCGGTGGCGCGCGCACACAGACCCAATTTGATTATTGTCTCTGTTCACTGACACGCGGGTCCCACCGGTAGTCTCCCCCCTAAACAACAGTGGCTCCCAAATTCAAATTTTTAATTTGCAGCAAATTCCACATACTGAATTTGATTACCGGGAGTTAACCATCCGTTAGGTTCAAAACTTTAAATTCGGCGCCTCGGATTCAGTTCCTCTGTGAGGGGAAATAACACCCGGGGTTGCTGTTTTTGTGAGCGAAAGATTACACCGGAAGCTACTCAATCCCATGAGCTAGTCGCCAGCGCGACAGAAACAGCGAGGAGGTGGCCTCCGCTTGCAGCTCGGTTGGTGAGTGAGAGGATCACGCCGTGAGGTGTTGAAGCCACGAGCAGGTCGTCAGTCAATGCAAGAAGCTGGAGGTGGCTGCCCTCGGTGGCGCTCTGAGGAGGCTCGGGTGGTGTTCGACACCGAACAGAGAAAGACTTTGGGAGCAAGTTAAAGCAGCCCAATGACATGTGGGGTCTACCCCCTTACTCCTCTTCTTATCCTCCAAATGTCTCCAAAAGATCTTCATTCGAGTGAATCCCCTCAATCTGATATTTCGGGAGTTTACACGTGGGCGGAAATTTAACTAAACCAAATCCAGTGTGAAGTTCACTTTCAAATTTGAATTCAGCTCACATTTGGAAATGATCATGTTTTAACTCCTTTTTAGCCCACTCTGAACTCAGAATGTGGCCACCCTGACTTTCCTCGCATTCAAAGATTTGAGGATACATGTGTGCTCCAAATTTTTGGCAGCAACTTGAGGGGAACAATTGAGTTCAAATCTGAATTTAAACCCCCTCTTACACATGAGAACTTTACACATGGTGTTTATCCAACCCTGGTTTTACACATTTCAAAGGAACGTGAGAGCTCGGTTGATTGGACAGCCATGTGCATCATCACGTGTATAAATTTTTTTTTGTAATTCCCATTTTCATGCATTCCAAACACAAAGGAGAATCAAAATTCACTTTATTAACTTTGCATTTTTGGGACTTTTACATTCCTCCCCCCTTAAAAGAATCTCGTCCCGAGATTCCAACGAGGAAGGAAAGTAGGGAATATTATCGGTGATATGACGATAATAAACCGACAGATATCCTGACCGTTGTGCTTTTCAATAGTGCTCCCTTTGACGCTATGGTGAGTCTGTAAAACTCTGTAGGCCCATATCAACCGGGTCGATTGGCTGGGCTCTTTACTGTCCTAATCTTGACATAGATAACAAATACTTATCTAGAATATATGCGTCCTTAGGTGCTTAGTGTAGTACTTCCTCAAACATGAATCGAGATGTTTGGTGAGATTAAACAATGAATCGGAAATCTCGCCTCAAATTGGCATCTCAACCCTTTAGTCAAAACCGATTGCTTTGCTTGCACATAAGAGCAGCCACAAGTCAATTTCACTTATGTTACCAACATAGCAAAGGTCAACTAGCTATGGTGACCACAAGGGTGTCAAAGGCACCATATGATCTCTCAAGAATTTAGATTGTGTTCAAGAATTGTCATGAGGTCGAGCAATCAATCGGTAAGCCCCGCGATGAGAAATTAGTTTAGTTCCAACAATTATGGCACTCGAAGCTAAACAAGTCATAGATGAAAGTTCAAAACTTTCTTAGGTACAAGGGATGTTGAGTAACTGGTTTCCCTGGTATAGTCCAATGAGGTAGAATCAACAGCTTGATCAATAATACATGGTCATTAGACACCGCTTAATAGTTTGAAGAGAGGTACACAATCTTGCTTAGTACTTTGGTATTTCACATGTTATATGATGCAATGCATATGCATATGGTATGGTGCAAATGGTGCACATGTATGATGCAAAATGGTGTATATGTATGATGCATACAAGGCGTTGCGCACAATAGGTTGCACATCTCTCAATGCTTTTCAATATGTATGGTGCATCATATTTGTATAGTCTGAGCAAGAATTAGTACGATAATTCAAACATGGTTAAGAAGCATCTCAAACTTTGCCATGTACAGATAACTTGGTCAGGTCAAGAAAGGTGCTAAACAGGGCATGCCATTTTCATGTGGTGACCAAGTTTAAGGAAAATATGTCAAATGTGTGACACGATCGTTGAGAAAATACTCCATGATAACCTAACATAGGAAATCTCTATTCTTACGTTCACTTTACTTTCTCTTTTCTCCTGAGGCTTCACAATACCCGTTTAGCATGAGACACCAGCTACTAGTTCTAGCTCCTAGTCTTGTTCTCTCAAGTCTTGTGATTCTTGCGAGCATTTGTGTGTACGTGGTGAAGACGCTAAAACTACATCTTTCTCGATGATGATGGATCTTGTACTTGAACTTTGATTACATAAAAATGTAATTTCCTCTTGCCTCTTGGTAATGTCATACTTCGATGTATAGCCCATGGGCTATCAATGCTATGGTTTGCATGGATGCACTCCTCCCCCCTTAAGTTCCAATGTAGGAAATTGAAAAATTAATCCATAATCTTCTTATGGGAGGGTAATGCATAACCATGCCTTCCAGAGCTATATCACACAGCCTTTGATAACAAGGTATACCTGAAGTTATGGTCCAGCAACAGCAAGGTAGAGAAACTGATCAATCTTCTGTTCGATGGTTTAAATCCTAATTCAATGTTTGAACTGTTGTGGCAGTGAACAGAAAAGTTGGAGAAGGCTTCCATATATTTCCAACAGGTATTTATTTTCCTTCAACTAAGTTCTAGATCAAAATCTATGAGCTTCTAAAGTCGACAGAAATTCTGGAGGAATTTCAGCAGCACCTCCCCTGTAAGTGCTCACTTCGGTCAACCTTTCCATATAGTTAAAAATGTATATGGACCAAACTCATACTTACAAAGTTGAAGCAATTGACAAGATTTATAGAATCGTAAGATTTTACCTTTTATAATTCTTATACAGGAAGTCATAAGCAAGATCCAATTCAGTATAGAAACTATGCACAGACTTTGATACTCTGGACAGTTTCACTTGTACTGCGAATTTCACCTCTTTACAGGAGGATTCTGTCCTGGGGTTGAACAGAAAAATTGTAAATAACTTCCCAAGCTCTCCAAAAATGTATTTATATGATCTATTTGGATTCATGGATCAAAAGATATGATGGTTCAAAGTTAACAGAATTTCTGGCAGGATTTTGACAGCACCTCCCCAGAGGTACCTAGTTTCAATCCGCAATTCCATTTAATTATGCTCCAGTTTTGGCAAAACTTTGAATTACAAAGTTGTAGCATATCTCATTCCCTTTCCAAATGTGTCTTATCTGACCCTTAGGAATTTTTCTAGAGAAAGTTGTGGTCGAAATACAGAAAATTCCAGAGAGCATTTTTGGTCTGTCCTGTTTCTGGACAGTACATACTCCTCTGAGATTTTCATCCAATTGAAAGGAGATTCTGTTCTGGAGTTCTACAGAAAAATTGTAGAGGACTTCAAAACCTTTCCATAATGCTATCACACACCTCCATTGGTTCAACCAATCCGATGTTATGCCCTGTTTGAGTTCAGCAAAATTTCTGCCAAAAACAGGGGAATTTTTTCCTAAGTCTTTGGAAATGAATCTACATTCCCAATTGACTCTTAGTTCAATATGGGAGTTCAATAACCCCTAAATAGAATCCTAAACTTCATTTCGACTCTTTTATTTAAAAATAAACTTTTATACAGTCTCGGTACTACGTTTCCTCACCAAAGAAAAATCCTAAACCGGTATTCCGGCATATACGTGTCAAATGGTGGAACTAAGAACGTCACTCACAAACGGTTTCTACACGTCATGCATTAACATGGTTAATGTACCTGCAGAATAACACACAATAATGGTGCACACAAAGGTTTTTAACATTGCAGGCAGTTCCATATCATAGTAAAAACATACGGTCCGTATCATTGCCATACGGATCGTCCTTGAGTCAAGCCACGTCTCAAGGTACATGGTCGTGTTTTCACACCACACGACAGGGAACCCGAGTAGAGCGCGAACGGGTCATCACGGTTGGGAATTTTATCAACCCAACGGATACCACCTACTGCCTCATGACCGTTGAGGCACGCCGATGGCGAGCGCTGCGTATGGCCCTTTGAACATTGAACGTTCAAGAGTTGCATACTATCATATTGCTTACCACACGATGGGGTATTCTCACTTTTGCCTAAAGCACGCTGGAGATCAGCGTTTTCATATGCTCTCAGAACCATGAGAAGGTTCAGAGGCTCATATTAACTACCGTGCCAAGCCACGATATATCTTTCCATACTATTACTTATATGGCGAGTTACCGCAATTGATCCGCCAGCGGTGGCACACCTTACCTCTTACCTGACGTCGGAGCGTCGTTACAGAATGTATAACAAATAAATTAGCTTTTCCACCTTAGTAACTACTACTATAATAGACCTTATGTGGGCTTAATGACTAATCCTCACTCGACTACTTCTAGATTTTCAAAATAGTTTCTTTTCGAGCGTGCTATTCCCAATGCGGCTCTGATACCACGACTATGGGGACCACCCCATGGTTCACCCACTCCAGAATCGCATAGGGTGGTGTCGTGCGATGCGGCACCCAACAGCACACACGAAAAGATTAAAGAACAACATACAAACTTTTATTTGATATAAAACAGCGGAAGTCTTTTTACAGAACTTATTTATACAGCGGAAGTAATTTACATAAGTAGCCTCTCATCCTAACTATGCAAAAGTTCAGCCGTCCAGCCCGGGGACGCTACACACTAGCAGCAAGGAACCAGAGAATCACGGCGGCGTGCAGGGCTCCAGCTCGGCCGTGTACCCCGACGGGGGCATCGCCTCATCATCGGACCCCTCCTCATAGCTCTCACCTGCATACAGCTCAAATATTGCAACCGTGAGCACGATGGCTCAGCAAGGCTTAACCGACTAGCCTAGGCATGGAACTCTACATGCAGGGATGTGTAAAATAGGAGAATGGACTTTGCAACAAAGACACGCCTATAAGTTGATCCTTACTTTCAGTTTTATAGCAGCAAATTCATGTGCCTTAGGCAGCCCTCACATCGGAAGTCCACAATCAAACAAGAAACGCATTCCTATGATGTGGTGATGCCCAAAGCAGAATGTAAACTTAGTTATCCTACATCTACAGCAGACATGGTTTCCAAAACATTACTCTATCATCACAGCATATTATCATTCAACTGGCTTACTTTACTTCTTACTACGTCACGAAACAGTGAACAAGCGGTACTCAAATAACCGCGAGGGACGGTGATTGCAATCAGGAGACACCCGGACAACACGTTGCATACACCCACTTTCTGAAGCGTGATTCCACACCCCTTCCTACTCTACTGTATGCAACAACCTTTCAAAGGCAACCCAAATACCGAACCGGTCCATCCGTAACGGGCAGGAGGTCCCCGCGTGGAGCGTGACTGTGCCCACCAGCAGATTTACACCTTGCTCCCTCAACCCACTCCTATTTACGGTTGGGTAAGCCTCGGCACCTAGGTTAACCAATTACATCGGTTTCCTGCTTATGTCAGTATGCCATACAATACTATTCGATACTTGTTCATCAGGCCCGCACACGACTCGGTTCTCAATCGACACCAACAGGGCTACGCACGTGAGACCTCCGCTCACTGCTTCCTATCCCCCCTGCTGGGTCTCATTTTTCACCATTCTTAAGCCATGTTCTATTCTGACCGAACCGTGTGATAAACCTTACCTCGCGAGTAGATTCCAACTACTCGACTTCTACCGATGTCCTAAGCATATTAGCAGGGCTTTGTCTACTCGTCGGCTCTGTAAGCTACCCAACCCTTCATAGGATTTAAAAGGTTATGCAAGTGGGGTTTCAATCACCTTAACTCTAATGCAAACATTCACCCTAGACATAAGTGATACAAATAAATTTTTTTTTATAAAAGGTACTTCAGTGCAAACCGGGGCTTGCCTGGTTGCGAGTTAGTTGGGAAGTCAACTTCAGGTGGCAGTACGTCCAAAGGCTCCGGCGTATCCTCAACTTCGGTCACTATTATGAAATGTAACAAAATATATGTATAAGTATTTAAGACTTATAAGAAGTAAACTTCTATTCATAGCTACTGCTATTTAGGATCCTTAATTGGCTTTGGATTTTTACAGTGAAGACTAGACCCTCTAAGGATGATCTGAGCAAAATTTGGAGAAATGTCGTTGCACATTGTGGTCTTCAAAGTTCCCACAAGCACAAGGATTCTCTGAATTTTGAGCCCAAATCAGGAGCTTTGTCATAGCTAAAAGTAGAAGAACTGATTAGGGTAAGTCTCCATGGTTCTAACAAAATTTGTTTCACCATTTTTGGAGCTACCAACAGAGAGATATGAATTTTTGAAGTTGGACAGGAGTTCTGAAAAGTTTCTGTTTAAATTTGAATTTTCATAGCAAGAAATTTATTCCTCTATTAAGTACTCCTCATGAGGATTCCAACAAAATTTGTCTCACTAATTTTGGAGCTTCCTACCCAAAGTTATGTATTTTTCATGTTTCACTAACTCTCTGTTTGAATTGTACAGAGCACTCAACGTGGGGCCTACCCGTCAAGTCTTTCTTCAACCTCCCGCCAGAGAACGCACGTGCACACCAGCTCAGATCGTGGCATGGCTTGTTCTCCCTCATTTCTCCACCAAATTAGCTCCGGTTTCGCCCTACATGCTCCTTGGAACATGGCGCAGCTGCCAGGCAAGGTTTCCACGCATGAAAACGGCCGAAAACAGGTCAGCACCGGTGGGGCAGCTCGGGAGCTCGGCATCAACGCGTTCTGGCGCGTTCGAAACTTCTACCGGTGATCAACCTTGCCCTAAAGCATCACCAGTAATTGGGGAACATGGAACGCATGCTAAACCTTGCAGCAAATGGCCGGAAAATAGGGTTCACCGGAGGACCGACCCGTTTTTGCCGCCGCCGGTGATTTCTCGTCACCCGGGGCATGGGATGGCTGGTTTAACCCGTGCTTTGGCGTGAGAGGGCGCTAGGATCACTAGTTTCTGTGGCTTGAATTGTAGAACCGATTATCAACCACGTTGGACGAATTTCCAGTTTTGGTTTGGGTCGGTCCTTCACGTGTACCGGCGCCAAAACCCAAATTCCGGCGAGCCGGCGATGGGGAAGGGCAAGGGGACTGCGGTAGCATGATCTACACACCTTGGCACACCTTAGGGAGGTGTTGGTCATGCGGGAGAGGCGTTGGAGCGGCTGGAAAACGTGGAGCAGTGCTGGCCATGTCGTGGTGCACCGAGGGGAAAAGATTGTCTCGGCACCGGCCGGAGGACGATGGACACAGGCTGTGGAGGCACGGATGACATCCAGTGGAGGCCGGCGCACCTCCTAGTCGACTCAGCTGGGCGCCACAGTGGCTGTAGGTTGAGCGGGGGTGAGGAGCAGAGTCGCACGGGGTGTTTTTCTTCTGCTTCTGGGCGCGCGTGTGCAACGAAGCGAGGAGAAACGTCCTGTGAGCAGAGAAGATGCAATTGAGTTGTGCACTGCCGTGGCTATCACCCTCCCCATGAAGCTGACTTCCTTCGGAAGCAAGACACGAGCAGCAGCTCGGTGGTTGCCTCGGTGGCGCGCGCACACAGACCCAATTTGATTATTGTCTCTGTTCACTGACATGAGGGTCCCACCGGTAGTCTCCCCCCTAAACAACAGTGGCTCCCAAATTCAAAATTTTAATTTGCAGCAAATTCCACATACTGAATTTGATTACCGGGAGTTAACCATCCGTTAGGTTCAAAACTTTAAATTCGTCGCCTCGGATTCAGTTCCTGTGCGAGGGGAAATAACACCCTGGGTTGCTGTTTTTGTGAGCGAAAGATTACGCCGGAAGCTATTCAATCCCATGAGCTAGTCGCCAGCGCGACAGAAATAGCGAGGAGGTGGCCTCCGCTTGCAGCTCGGTTGGTGAGTGAGAGGATCACGCTGTGAGGTGTTGAAGCCACGAGCAGGTCGTCAGTCGATGCAAGAAGCTGGAGGTGGCTGCCCTAGGTGGCGCTCTGAGGAGGCTCGGGTGGTGTTTGACACCGAACAGAGAAAGACTTCGGGAGAAAGTTAAAGCAGCCCAATGACATGTGGGGTCTACCCCCTTACTCCTCTTCTTATTCTCCAAATGTCTCCAAAAGATCTTCATTCGAGTGAATCCCCTCAATCTGATATTTCGGGAGTTTACACGTGGGCGGAAATTTGACTAAACCAAATCCAGTGTGAAGTTCACTTTCAAATTTGAATTCAGCTCACATTTGGAAATGATCATGTTTTAACTCCTTTTTAGCCCACTCTGAACTCAGAATGTGGCCACCCTGACTTTCCACGCATTCAAAGATTTGAGGATACATGTGTGCTCCAAATTTTTGGCAGCAACTTGAGGGGAACAATTGAGTTCAAATCTGAATTTAAACCCCCTCTTACACATGAGAACTTTACACATGGTGTTTATCCAAACCTGGTTTAACACATTTCAAAGGAACGTGAGAGCTCGTTTGGTTGGACAGCCATGTGCATCATCATGTGTATAAATTTTTTTTTGTAAGTCCCATTGTCATGCATTCCAAACACAAAGGAGAATCAAAATTCACTTTATTAACTTTGCATTTTTGGGACTTTTACACTGAGCGTAGGTGCGTCTTTACATAATCAAAATTCAGAATTATAACACATATGTTAGTCATGCCACTTTAAGTAACTATACTAATATAGTCCTTATTTGGGCATACTAGCGAATCCTCACCGTATCCTATGTTTTTATCGTAATACGATCCTTATTCCGTGCGCTATTACCAATGTGGCTCTGATACCACGCTGTGAGGGACCCCGGCCCGTATGACGGGGCCGTGCTGCTCGCCCCGGGATCGCATTGGGTGGTGCCGTGTTATGCAGCACCCAACAGCACACATAGAAGGAAAACTGTATTACATAAATCAAAAGCGGAAGCTTACAAATGTTCTTTGTAAATAATTTACATCAAATAGCTACAGCGGAAGACTACAAACCACTCACGTCGAATAACTAATGAGCACTCGAGAAGAGGTCCAGCCCACGGACTTCTCTCGCTAGCAACATGAATACATGGCAGCGGTTGGTTTTCCATGTGTTACATGACTTGGAGTCTCCGAGTCTCACCGGACAACCTTCTTCATATGCGTCTATCTTAACCTGCAAAACCACTCATATAGCAAGAGTGAGCACAAAGGCTCAGCAAGACTTAACCGTCTCTCCTAAAGCATGCAACTCTACATGAAAGTAACGTAAGACCTAAACATGTATTTTGAAAAAAGACTCGCCTACAAGTTCATCTTTAACTTTCAGATTTTAGCCATCACAGTAGCGACCTTGCGCCCAGAAACATTGGAACTCCACAATCAAACAAGAAATGCTTCATTCCAATGTTACTTGCCCCAATGTAAAAATTAACTTTAATTTGCTCTATTACTACTTCATACATGGTTTTCATGCAATTTCAATTATCATAGCAGTAATTAAAAGCTTGCAAACTGTTTCCACA
Organism: Neostapfia colusana; assembly: GCA_030760725.1. Lineage (NCBI taxonomy): Eukaryota > Viridiplantae > Streptophyta > Magnoliopsida > Poales > Poaceae > Neostapfia > Neostapfia colusana. The sequence continues at coordinate 14,212,155 of JASWHV010000012.1, read as the reverse complement.
CAACTTGATTACTACGTCACAGCGCAGTGAGCAAGCGATACTCATAACCGCGAGGGATGGTGATTCGAATCAAACACTGCCTGGATAACTCGACACATACGCCCGCCTATGAAGACCCAAATCTGGCGTCCTTCATTACGTCGTATGTGGCAACCTTTCGCAGGACACTCGACGGTAGAACCGGTCGTGCCGTCTCAGGCTCATTGATCTAACGAGACGATGTGGTATGCCTCTACAATCCAGTTAACCTGGTACATCGGTTTCCTGGGTCCCATATAGCAGTAAGCATCCGGTACACAACTCAATACTTTCTCCCAGGGCCGCACAAGCTTCGGTCCTTTAACGACACAGGCAGAGCTACTCGACCAAGATCTCGTCTTGTCGCTGCCTAACCCTCCTGCCCAGTCTCATCTTTGAAAATGTAAACTTTAGTTTGACTCTTTCAACCATTACCCGTGTGATCCTGAACTATAGCTCGCGAGTAGATTCCAACTACTCGACTTCTACTGGATGTCATAACCTATTTAGCACGGCAACCTTCTACAGCGGAGAAATTCTTCTACCCTTGACTCCAGGGTTCATTTGGTAATGCATTTGGAGTATAAAACATACTTGACCTAATGCACATACAAACTCTAACCATAGTAGTGAACAAAGTAAAAACTTTATAAAACAGCTTAAATACAAACCGGAGCTTGCCTTGGTTTTGCAGGTGATTAAGTATCTATTCAGTTAGTGAAGACCACTTGAGGCTTGATCACTCTCTTTCCTCCCTCTTTGATCTCCACTTCGATTGCTTCAAAATCTTTATGTAGATGCTACACGTTATGAATATGCATATGTGTCTAATTGTAAAGCTTTTGCTAACAAGTTCTAAATACAATTTTAAAACTGGAACTCTGTTTAAAAAATTAAAATGACACTGGTGCTAGTGGTTTTGGTTTTGGTTTAAGCACTATGATCAAGTGATAAGTGTTTTTCATCACTTGTGTGTTGATTACTTAATGAGGTTAAACAGAACAGTACTGATCCATAGATCCAATGGAGATGAAAATTTTCATGTAAGTTCCTTGACACAAGAAAATAATCGGGACCAAAATTTAGAATTTTTCAATGAATAGATCACTCAGAACAATTCCCTAAGCATTTAGACAAAAAGGAATTCATTCTGAATAAATTTGCACTTTCATGCAAATTCAAGTGAACCACAATTTCAAACATAGCTCAGAGAGCATGCATGAATTTTTCTAGGATTTGTGGAGCCAAGAATTGCCCAGAACTGAATTTCCAAGTTTTAGAAATTCTCTGAAAATGTTTCTGTATTCATTTGAAAAACAGAAACTTGAAATCATAATTATCCTAACTAAATCAACTCCAAATGAGCTGAAAATTTTACAGGAGTTCCCTAACATCCTAAAGAATATTCTGGCAAAATTTTAGGATTTTTGGATGAACCAAACTCCCTTTAAAATTCTTTTTCTGAAAGGTTTTAAAGAATTTCCAGAATTAAATATTGCCTTTCATACAAATTGGGTGGCATATTTGAATAGAGTTTTTCAATCTGAATCCAAACCAATTTGAATCACTAAATTTGGAGTTCCCTAGCAAAAGTTATGAGGTTCTAAAGTTTGAACAACTTTCTATTTGAATTCTACACAGAACAATTCAAAAATGGGGCCCATGGGTCAGGTGTTTCTTCAACCTCTCGCCAGAGTCCGCGGGTGCACGCCATACAGAAGGGTGGCGCGCCACGTTCTCCCTCATTTCTCCACCGTTTTTGCTCCGGTTTTGCCCTACACGCTCCTCACACCGTGGCCTAGCAGCCGGGCAAGTTTTCCCCGCATGAAAACGGCCGTAGGTGGGTCGGCATCGGCGGGGCGGCTCGGGAACTCGGCATCAACGCGTTCCGGCATGTCTGAAGCTTCTCCCAGTGATCTATGATGCCCTAAAGCATCCCTAGTGGTCTGGGAACATGGAACGGAGATCAACTCTCGCAGAAAATGGCGGCAAACTAGTTGTCACCGTTGACCGCGGCGGTTTTAGCCGCCGGCGGTGATTTCTCGTCGCCCAGGCCGGAGGAGGGGAAGTTTGCTTCGTTCTTTGGCATGGGAGGGCGCTAGGAACCCTAGTAGCTGTGGTTTGAATTTTAGAACGAATGATCAAGCGATTTGAACTATTTTCAGAAACTTGCTAGTGTCGGTTCTTCACGTGCGCCGGCGCCAAAAACCAAATTCCGGCAAACCGGCGTCGGGGAAGAGCAAGGGGGGTCCTAGATGATGATCTAGACACCATGGAGCACCTTTGAGTCGTGTCGGTCGTGCTGGAGAGGCGCTGGACCGGCCAGGCATCGAGTTGCCGTCACGTGCGGCGTGGCTCTGTTTTGCAGAGGAAAAATGGCTCGGCTGCGTCATAGGGAAGCCGGGGATGAGCTGCGGACACGTCAAGAACATAGAGGAGACTCCGGCGCAGATGTTTGTTGGCTCCACTGGGCGCCACAGTGGCCAGACGCAGCACGGCGATGAGGGCAGAGAAGGCGGGAGCCGAGGTGCTGTTTCTGGCGTGAGCACGAGCTGAGAGTGAGCAAGTTCATTTGTTGCTTCGGTGTGGAGAATAAGAGCTGGGGAAAACCGAGAAAAGGAGCAGGAGGTGGCATCGGTGACTCGCCGGGAACGGTCTTGGCTGGCTGCTGGCGCGCCCTCGTGCGAGGGAGGAGTCGGTTCACTGCACAGGGCCAATGACATGTGGGTCCAGCCCTCTCATGTGATTTTTCCCCGCTGTGCTTTGAGATTTCCACACAAACGTTGTCCAAATCTCACCAAATTTGGAGTATAGGCCAAAAATGATGTGAGGAGTTTGAATATGAAATAGATTTCAAAATTGATCACATTTGGTCCAGTTTCCAAATTCAAATTTAAATTTGAATGTGACCTCCAATAATGCTTTGAACAAATGGTATATGAGCTCAAAATTTCTCCAAATTTAGGACTTAAGCTCTTTAATACCTGAGGAATGCAATGGTCATCTCATATATAGGCCTTTGGACAATCTAAACATGAATCCTTTTCAAAGATTCAAAATTGGGTTTAAATTCCCCTCCCCTCTACTCATAGAGAATGTGCACATGAGTTAGATTTTTGGGAGTGAAATTCTTTCCCTGGGTTAACATGTGTTCAGTATGAACTAAAGAAATTTTTTGCTTCCCCCCCACATGTCCATGTTTGTGTTCATCATTTCATGTGACACAAACTTAAGTTATTCCGTTGCCTTATCATTTTGAATTCAGCACGAAGTCAAACATGATCACACTTCACTCCTTTTTAGCTTACCCTCAAATCAGAAGTTTGCCACCATACATCTCCTCAATTTCAAATGTATGGTGTTCCATGTGTATTCAAAAGTTTGGCGGCAATTTGAGGTGAGCATTTGAGTCTAAGGATCTGCTTTTTATTCTTTCTCAAACACATGTATGATTTACGCATGAGTTTAACTCCACCTTGGTCCAACACATTAAAATGAATGCTGGAACCCGTGTTGTTGAACCCCAGATATACCATCCCATGTCAGAAAGTTTTTTTAAGTCCCATTTTCCATGAACCCCAAACACAATGATGTTCAAACATCCATTTCTTTACATTCACGTTTTTGGGACTTTTACATGTCATTGGCTGTGCAGTGAACCGACTCTGTTTCTCCCGGTGCACGCGCTCGCGCGGCAGCTCCGCAGCCGACCTCGACCGATCCTCTCAGGCGCCACCTCCTGTTTTCCCTCGAGTTTGCTCGTTCTGATCCCCTCACCACGAGTGCAACAGGGCTATTTCACCACTCCACGCTCGTGCTCTCGGCCTCTGTTCTGCTCCCACGCATGAAAGTGAGCCGCAGGCGCTGCCTCTGTCATTCTCGATCGCAAGCCAGCGTTGCTCCTCCTTTGCTCGAACTGTCAACACAAAAAGGGAGCGCCTACATGTGTACAAGGTCTTCCCCAGCTCAGCTCCGACTCTCGGGGCTTCTGTTGGCCATAATTCAAAGATCGGCGCCAAGAACCGAAGCAAACAGTGGAAACCGAAGTCGGGCCACCATGGACAGAGCGTCACGGCCACCCTCTTCCCTGAATTGGTGTACACGAAAGGTGCGCTTGCATGTCCCGATCGTGTAGCCGGAGGCCGTTTAGCGTTTGCTAGAACTGGTAGCAAGAATTTCGCCGTTTCGCGAAACCTAGTGCATGCGGGTAGGGCTCGGTCTATCCCAAAATTCAAGTTGCACGGTCCACCAAAGCTCGAGCAAGCTTGCACACAGCTTCTACACTTCCTAGCGCCCCTCCTCGATGAAGAACCGAGCAAAAACATCGAGAAATGAGGAAGTTCTAGCCGTTTTCTTAGCCGCTGGTGTAAAATCGCCTCGGGTCACCGTGGAGCTCGATGTTGCCGGCCTTTTCACGGGGTTTGGCGTCCATTTTCAGCATCCTCAAGCTCCCACGGTGCTCTCCGAGCAATCCCCAACCGTTTTTATGCGGTGTATATTGTTTCCGACTACGCTGGAACCCTAGTAGCCGCTGCTACTGTCGCGCACCCTTGTCCAGTGATCTTCGGCCGCTGGCGACCCCACCGACGATCTCAGCGTTTCTAAAAACGTGGGGGCGGCAAGTTTTAGCTCGGCCGGTGACCGGGAACCTAAGTCCGGTGACCTTCGCCGGTGCACGCCGCCGCGGAGCTCTGTTGGCGCGATGTTGAAGAAGGGCGCTGACGTGTGGGACCCGCAGCCGAGTTTAAACATTTCCAGAATTTGTCTAATTCGGTTTAAACTTTGAAGAGCCATAACTTTGTGTAGAAATGTCCAACAATTGTCAAATAAATTTTGTTGGATTCCTATAAGATAGTACTATCCACTGGTGCAGCCCAATAATTATGAAAATCCCTGGATTTGGCTCAATAATTCATATAAGGAAAATATTGTAGGGATTTTTCCAAGAGTTAGGTGTATTGGAATCGAAATTTGGGCAGGAGATCCTTACAACTATACTTGAACTCCAGTAAAACTTTCAGAGGCATTGGACCTCATTTTCTTGGCCAAATGTGGTGTTAATTCCTTATGTCTCTGAAAATTGGAAAAATAGAAGAGTCATTTTCAGTTCCTCACCAATTCTTTTAAAGGTCATATCTTGGTGTAGGAACCTCCAAATTTAGTGATTCAAATTGGGTTGGATTCAGATTGAAAAACTCTATACAGATATGGAACCCAATTTGTATGAAAGTCATTATTAAATTCTGGAAAACTGTTTAAAGATTTTCAGCAAAAGAATTTTAGATGGAGTTTGGTTCATCCAGAAATTCTCAAATTTTGCCAGAATATTCTTTAGAATGTTAGTGAATTTCGTTAAACATTTCAGCTCATTTGGAGTTGATTTGGTTAGGATAATTCTGATTTCAAGTTTCTGTGTTCAAATGAATACAGAAATAATTTCAGAAAATTTCCAAAACATGGAAATTCAGTTCTGGGCAATTCTTAGCTCCAAAAATCCTAGGAAAATTCATCATGCTCCCTGAGCTTGAAATTGTGGTTCACTTGAATATGCATGGAAGTGCAAATTTATTCAGAATTAATTCTTTTTTCCCTAAATGCTTAGAGAATTGTTCTGACTGAACTACTCATTGAAAAATTCAGAAATTTTGGTCCAGATGACTTTCTTGTGACAAGGAACTCACATGAAAATTTTAAGCTCCATTGGAGTCCTGGATCAGTACTGTTTTGTTCAACCTCATTAGGTGATCAACACACAAGTGATGAAACTCACTTATCACTTGATCATAGTACTTAAACCCAAACCAAAACCACTAGCACCAGTGTCATTTTAAATTCTTAAACAGAGTTCTAGTTTTAAACTTGTCATACAAATTGATAGCAAAAGCTTTACAATTAAACATATATGCATATTCATAACATGTAGCATCTACTGAAGATTTTGAAGCAATTGAAGTGGAGATCAAAGAGGAAGGAAAGCGAGTGATCAAGCCACAAGTGGTCTTCATTAACTGAATAGATACTTAGTCACCTGCAAAACCAAGGCAAGCTCCAATTTGCATTTAAGTTGTTTATAAAGTTTTTACTTTGTTCACTACTATGGTTAGAGTTTGTATGTGCATTAGGTCAAGTATGCTTTATACTCAAAATGCATGACCAAAGAAGCCCTCGAGTCAAGGGTAGAAGTCGTATCCCCGCTGTAGAGTAATGCCATGCTAATTAGGTTATGACATCCGGTAGAAGTCGAGTAGTTGGAATCAACTCACGAGCTATAGTCGGGATCACACGGGTATGATTTAAAAGAGGCAAACTAAATTTTACATTTCCAAAGATTATACCGGGCAGGAGGGTTAGGCAGCGACAAGACGAGGTCTTGGTGGAGTAGCTCTGCCTGTGTCGGTTAAGGACCGAGCCGTGTGCGGCCCTGGGAGCAAGTATTGAGTTGTGTACCGGATGCTTACTGCTATATGGGACCCAGGAAACCGATGTACCAGGTTAACTAGATTGTAGAGGCATACCACATCGTCTCGTTAGACCTATGAGCCCGATACGGCGCAATCGGTTCTACAGTCGGGTGTCCTGCAAAAGGTTGCCACATACGATGTAATGAAGGACACCAAATTTGGGTCTTCAGAGGCGGGCGTATGTGTCGAGCTATCCGAGCAGTGTTTGATTCAAATCACCATCCCTCGAGGTTATGAGTACCGCTTGCTCACTGCATTGTGACGCATCAATCAAGTTGTGTGGAAACAGTTTGCAAGTTTTTAATTGCTGCTATGATAATTGGAATTGCATGAGAACCATGTATGAAGTAGTGATAGAGCAAATTAAAGTTAATTTTTACCTTGGGACAAGTAACATTGGAATGAAGCGTTTCTTGTTTGATTGTGGAGTTCCAATGTTGCTGGGTGCAAGGTCACTACTGTGATGGCTAAAATCTGAAAGATAATTATGAACGTATAGGCGAGTCTTTATGCAATTTTCTTCTTTATTGTCTAAGTTACATTAATGTAGAGTTACATGCTTTAGGAGAGACGGTTAAGTCTTGCTGAGCCTTTGTGCTCACTCTTGCTATATGAGTGATTTTGCAGGTTAACTTCGACGCTTACAAGGAAGGTTGTCCGGTGAGACTCGGAGACTTCCGAGTCATGTTACACATAGAGAACCTAGCCGCTGCAATGTCGTCGTGTTGCTAGCGAGAGGAGTCCGTGGGTTGCACCTCTTCTCGAGTGCTCATTAGTTATTCGACGTGAGCTGGTTATAGACTTCCACTGTAGTTACTTTATGTAAAATCATTTGCAAAGAACATTTGTAAGTTTCTGCTTTTGATTTATGTAATACAGTTTTCCTTATGTGTGTGCTGTTGGGTGCCGCATAACACGACACCACCCAATGCGATTCCCAGGCGAGTGGCTCGGCCCCGTGATACGGGCTGGGGTCCCTCTCAGCATGGTATCAGAGCCGCATTGGTAATAGCACATGGAATAAGGATCATATTACGACAAAAACTTAGGATACGGTGAGGAAACGGTATTAGGCCCACATAAGGACTATAGTAGTATAGTTACTTAAAGTGGCATGAGTAACATACTTGTTATAATTCCGAATTTTGTATTATGTAACGACGCACCTACATTCACATAAACATGGTAAGGAATGCCACCGAAAGCTGTTCAATTTCGGTTACCTCCCCTGACGAGGAAAGTGGTTCAGGGATAGGTCTCAGAGCTTGGTGTGAGACGTTAATATGAAACTCTTGAACTCTTCATGTTCCTGAGTTCATATGAAATGTTGGTCCCTGGCGTGCATTAGGCAAGAAAGTGGAAACCCCATCGTGTGGTTGATAACATGATAGTGTGTTCTTCTAGAAATAGCCTAGAAGGACATACGCAACGCTTGCCATCGGCGTGCCCTGCAGGGCAGTAGGTGGTATCTGTTGGGTTGATAAAATTCCCAACCGTGACGACCTCTTCGCGCTCTAGTCGAGTTCCCCATCGTGTGGTGTAAAAACACGATCACGTACCTTGAGACATGGCTTAACTCAAGGACGGCCGTATGGCAATGATACGGGCGTATGTATTTACTTTCAAATATGGACCTGCCTGAAATGAAAACAACCCTTGAGTGCATCACTATTGAGTGTTCTTCTACATGTACTAACCATGTATGTATTCCGAGTAGCACACGTTTGCGAGTGACCGTCTTAGTGCCACTGATAATACGGATATGCCGGTATAATCCGGTTAGGATTTTCTTTGGTGAGGCTACGTAGTACCGACATGTTTCTTATGGTGCATCGACACTGCACTACACTTAATAACCTCTCCCCTATGAAGAAATAATTCATGAACTAAATTTCAACTAAAAATGGAAGTTTGAAACAAATAATTGTTACTAAACTCTTATTTTGAGCTAAGATTCAAATGAGAGAATGACTAGGCTTCAAAGGTTTCAAAAATAGAGTGCTCTGTTTTCTGGCGGGAATTTTTGCTGGACTTTGACAGAGCATAACTCTGAGTAGCTTTAACCAATTAAGGTGTATGATACAGTTCTAGAAATATTTTTAAGTACTATACAACTCATATGTAGACCTCCCAAGCGAAATCACTGTGGCGGACCGAAATCCGCTCATCCAGGATCGCAGAGGGTGGTGCCGCACGATGCGACACCCGACAGCACACATCATAAGAACGACATTGTATTACATAGAAACCAACTGAATATGTACCAAGTAGTACAAGACTTCAGTTACAAACTAGTATTTGGATTACAAAATTGGAAGCTAATTTATACAACTCTTGCCACCTATCTAGCAAAAGTTGGTTGCCCATCCCTAGGGCAACCCACACTAGCTGCACTCCTCCAGCTCGGCGCGGCGTGTACGGTTCCCACTCAACCGTGGTCCCCGACGGAGGGTAGCCCTCGCCGGTGGACTCGTTGTGACACCCTCATTTTTTGGTTTCTGCATGTATTCATGTTTCATGTAGAGAAAACATTTTAAAAGAAGTAGGAACAGAGGAAGAATAAAAAAGATAGCCAAAAAGAGCAAAATCCAGTTCACCAAGAGCGCTAAAGACAACTCCCACGACCCTGTTGGCCACGTGGCGCCTTCAGATCTCATCTCCGCAAATGGGGAGAGGTCCACCGCTAAACAGGCTACGTGGCGCCTTCGGAGCTCATCTACGCAAATGGGGAGAGGTCCACCGCTAAACAAGCTACGTGGCGGGCTTGGGGCTCATCTCCGCAAAGGCGGAGAGGTCCGACCCTGTGGGACACGTGTTGCCCAGAGCTAGCCTCTGCGGAGAAGCGAGGGCAGTCCTGCAGGACATGTGTCACCTTCGGAGCTAGTCACCGCGGAAATCAGAGGACCAGTTGCGCGGGATACGTATCGATCTCGGAGCTCACCTCCGAGAGGTCTGGTTCTATTGGACACGTGTCACCGCCGGAGCTTATCTCCGGGAGGTCCATCACTGTTGGACACGTGTCAACCTTAGAGCTCGTCTCTGAGAAGAAAGGAAGGTCCGGCACTGACACGTGGCGTGCGCGGAGCCACCTCCGAATAGAGGGAAGGTCTCGACAGACAGGATACGTGGCGCACGCGGAGCTCACCTCCGAAGGAGAGGGAGGTCTCGCTCGCTTGACACGCGGCACAACCGGAGCTCGTCTCTGCGGAAAGGGGGAGACCAGGCCCCGGTGGACACGTGGAGCTTCCGGAGCTCATCACCGCGGAGGTAACGAGTTCTAGAGTGGTTTTTGGGTTCTGTACGCGTGGAAATACCGGTACGGAGAGGAAACCGACATGAATTTCACAATGTTACCACACCAAATCAACTAAAGATAAGTTGTTAAGATTCAACGACAATCTGAATAGGATCTTATTCGAAATACAATCAGATTAGGAATCTTCTTCTCCCGATTATAAATAGAACCCAGAACCCTTGGCTGAAACCACGAACTTCTTATTCCACCTCCTGAGCCGACGACTTAGAGCCCTAGCCCCAACTCGCCGAGTAAACCCATCACCGGAGTTTGGTCGAGAGAGATCGCCGGAAGAGAGCCCCAACGATCTGTCTGATAGGAGAACGACCCGAGACTAAGAAGAACATAAGGTAGGTCTCCACTACCACCTTACGACATCATTGCGTTTTCTTTGCATCTGTTCTTCGATTCCTTTCGAACAGAAGCTTTTTTGTGGACAGATCACTTGTTGATTGATTTAATCTAAAGTCAAGATCATCGCTACATCCACAATTGATCTCTACAACTCTGTTCATCATAAAACCCATGCAATCCATGCAAGAACACGTACAAACTAAATTGCATCATAGGATTAACATGCATAAGCATCATCGCATCTAGTTAAAGTTTGTGCATGATATTGATTGTTGTAAATCTTGTATGTGCGTGATCATATATAGAAGGACAAGCTCAGGGAGCTACCTACGACGGGCTACAACAACAAGATTTTGAGCAACCGGAACCGCAAGAACAAGGCAAGTGCCCCTTGACCATACTGATCCTATGTTTTGGGAAACTATTTTGTTTTGCAAAAAGGTGTGTGTGCTGAGTCAAACATGATTGGAAACCCTTTTGTAGGAGTTTACTAGTTTTGGTTAAACCACCCTTGTCGCCAGGGAAGTTATGAGTCGGGTATGGTTTTTGCTTTTATGCTTCGCTGAGTCCATGGGATTAGGAAGCGAGATAGATGTGTCTAGCTAACTGCACTCGTAATGATAATGAGAAACTGATGTTGTTAATGAACATGGATCGGAGGGAGATCTAGGCAAGCCTGGGTTTGTGAATGAGGTAGAAAGAGATGGTGATTTACTTGCCGTAGATCTAAGGACCGGTTCATGCGAGTACATGCCAGGATAACAGTGTCACCACAAGGCCAAGTATGGGTGCGGCTTAGCTGAGTTATTAGGTAAGTTGCTAGATTGTTATGGACCGTGGAAGGCGCGGGGAATGGGAGTCGAGTGAGGACTGCCCTGGGAACTGTATGGCACAAGAGGGGGCCCGTGGGTGGGAGAATCGGAGATTCTAGCCTGCCGGTGAAACCTTAGTGAGTCCATACGTCTAGTAACCCCTTTGTAAAGGCTATTTTGTGATCTCTTGGCCATACACCAACGGTTGTGTATTGGTATAATGGAGTTCTGCAGTCGCCGATGGGTGACGAAATCACAAACTTGTGGGTAAAGAGGTGCAAACTCTGCAGAGTCTAAAACTATCATGATAGCCGAGCTTACGGTCACGAGCGCCTGGCCAACTTCCATGATTAGTTGGGATGGTTATTGGCTATGGTTATTGGTTATGGTTTTGGATGGTTTGGTTTTGGTTTTGTTTTCGGGACGGTTGAGTCCGGGTGATAAGATGGGTTGCATGACTGTTGAGTCATGGCAGCGAGGTTGGTCTCGGTGTGAGACGAAATTGTTTATGAGATGAAATGGTAGCGAATACGAGATGGTATTCGTGAGATGGTAGCGAATACGAGAAGGTATTCGTGAGCAAGAATGAGGTTGATTTATGTCTGGTTGGGACATGGAAGGTAATGAACATAATGGAGGTATGATTGGTATTTTAGTACATGTTGGGATTACATTCGCTTAAAGATAAGTTGCTATTTTATCATGGTTTTGATAAATAACTTTGCTTTCTGCAATGAGCCTTTTTTATACCTACCTTGTTGTGAGCTACATATCATATTTTCCTGCACTTGCTGAGTACATCATTGTACTCAAACTTGCATTATTATCTCATCATTAGCAATAGGAGAAGATTACTATGAAGACCAGGTGGAGCATTAGACGTGTAATCTGTCCTCAACCTTGCCTGTGGGAATGAAGTAGAGATGGAGCTGCTGCTGCTTAGATTGCTTCCGCATTAGTTAGAAGACTTCCGCTGTTAGACTAAGACTTCCGCTGTGAGCATGAGTCCAAGACTCATGAGACATTGTAATAAACTCGGTTATTCGTGGTCGTATATATTCTGAAATTCAGTTTGTGGATGATGTGTATATTTGTGATGAACATCCTGGACACACATATGCATCAGTTCTCGGTTTCGTGGTTTTCCACCAAATTGAGGGCGTCGCACTCGTAACCCGAGTCCGTGGGATACTCTTCACCTGAAAAACACTTAAGAAGCAACCATGAGCACGATGGCTCAACAAGACTTAACCGACTCACCTATGCATGAAACTCTACATGCAGTTTACACGAACATGGGATGGTACATTTCAGCAAACGGACACGTCTACAAGTTCATCCTTAATTCATCTTTTAGCCACAAGTTAACAGTTCATGAATATGAAATTTAGTGAGCAATATTTGGTGGCACACATGTAGCAATACAATTTTATCATAATAGCAATATTGAATCATCACATTCATATATTAACCTACATCACAACTCAGTGACCAAGTGGTACTCTTCACCACGAGGGACGGTGATTCGACTCGATATACACCTGCAGGGATACCCGAAGAGCACGTCATGTACGCCCACCTGTGGAGCTACACAGCACGCTCACTCGGTGTCGTACGGGACAACCTTTCACCCAACAGCCGAAACGTCGAACCGGTCACACCGAAACGTGTAAAAGCCCAAGAAAGGGACTTGCAAAAATTGTTCATCACCTCACAACACCACAGCTCTGGTGATGGATATATCATGAACACTTGTGAAGAGCAAGTAACCACCATCAAAAAGGTGATTAGAGGGGAAAGCCCTAACTTCTAAAAAGTAGGATTTCTACACATGAACATGAAAGGTTGAGCTCACCCCTAGACCCTAAATAGTCTTGGGAAGGCTCAGGCCAAATTTCATGCAAATCCAATGCTTTTTGAGGCACTTTTGGAGACATTTGTGAAATGGGCCAATTTGAATGCAAATTCAAATTGCAGCAACTTTCATCACTTGAATTCAAAAGTTGGCTTCATATTCAAACTCATCACATTTTTATGAGTTATTCCACCAATTTTCATCCTCAATTGAGTTCAGCTTGGCAGGAGTTAATTTGAGCAAATTCAAACTGAATTTGAATTTCAGCCTCACATATACTCAAATTCCTTCAAACCCAATGTCAATTTGAATTATTCAAATTCAGAGACCCAAACATGTTTTTTGATCAAATTACCAGGGGCAAGGGGGTCACACAAATTAAAAGCAGTAAGAAGTTAATTTTGTAGGACAATTTGGAGCCTGTGGGGCCCTCCTGTCAGCCACACTGGAGTGCAACCGACTGAACTCAGTCCACTCGGTTCCCACGCCTGCAGTGAGAAGGGGGGCGGGGTGACATCGTGCCGAAGGCCACCGAGCGGCGCCGGCCAGCTCCTGCTTCGGTGGGGGAGGTGGCTCAACAGGTGTTGCGCCTTCCACTGCCCTCGGTTGGCTATAAAAGGCACGAACTCGGCCGGCAAGCTCTTCTTTCGCGCACTTCAGTAAACAGCCGCCTAGCCGCCTGAGCTCCGGTCCCGTGCCAACCGAGATGCGATCGTCCTCTGCCCTTGACGTCCATAGAAAAGTGGAGCGCTAGCTTGTCCTCGAGCCCACCGCGCAAACCGTTCCAAGGTTTGACCTTTGTGCGCAGAGAATTTCCCAGTTTAGGGTGGGGAGCTCATTTCAGGACCCGAATAGGTTTAGGAGAAATTCGGGAGGATCGGCGTGTGGGAGGGCAAACAGAGCTGAGAAATAGCATCTAGAGGTTCTTGCGCCCCTCCTCGATAAAAAACCGGAAAGAAACCACCGCCGGAACCATAGGTTCACCATGGAACAACTCGGCGGAAGAGGGGGTCGCCGGTGAGGTCCGGTGCGCTGGCTGTTTCGGTCCCAACCGAGGTCATGCTGAGCTTTCCGAGGTCTCCGGCGGCAAGTCTCACCGTCGCCGGCGAGCTAGGTCACCGGGAACGCTGACCTCGCCCGTGCCCGACGGCTCAGGGCGGCGGCGTCGGGAGGTAGTCGAAGGCGCGGGTCCGATGTGTCAGCCACTGTGTTAAGCGCGCGCACGCGCGCGGTTAGTTTGAGTACTTTCCAGCAACACAAATTTCAAATCATGAAACTTAATGGTTTTCCAGAATTAATTCCCTAAAGTTTAAACTGTTAGGAATTTTATCTGGAGAATTACATTATGAAAAATTCTGAAATTTGGCTGGGAGGTTCATTGGAAAATCCTTGAGTCACAGTAACATTTTCAGAACCATCCAAGTTGATTTAGTCACCCTAATGGTGTGATTAACTGAACTGCCCAGAGAAAATAGAAAAATGTACAGAAACATTTTTCAGATTTTCTAAATTCTTGTTTAGGGCATAACTTCAGCTAGAGTTCTTAAAATGACATGAAACCAATTCCATTAGAACCATCTCAAGTTCTAGTTTCCAAAAGTAATGGTTGAAGCCATGAAAACCCCTGGAATTCCTTAGAGGTTCTAATATTGACCAAATAGGCTTTTATTTGTACAAGGCTCAAATGAACTTTGTTTCAAATGAAACTTGGTCAAGACTCTGGCTAGGACCCTACCAAGCCACCATAAAAGTTTGAGAACCAAAGGGGAGGGCTAGCTAGAGTTATAGTAATTACTTATTCAGTTTTAAACATTGCATTTGTATTGACATATAGTATATCGTTGACCAGTAGTCGCTGAAGGCGAGGTGATGTGGACATCACTCCTGCAGATATACACAACACTCACATGGTAGACATGCAAGGTCCAATTACTAGAGCTCGAGCACGACAATTGAATTTAGAGGTGAGCTCGTTCCTGAACAATTCTTTATATGTGAATTTTGAGAGTATGTTGCTACATAATGGATTAATTATGATTAGGAACCATGGAGAGGACATGTAGATACATGGAGAGGGGTTTGGAGGCGTGGAGGACCAGAAAATACGCCAACAAGAAGTTAGAGACCGAGCCCAACTCAAACTCGAGTCCAACTCGGGCCCAGGAGCAGTCCACCTTAAAATGGATGCCCAGGAGGCATACGGACTCCATTTTTGATGTTCTACATATGCACGGAAAGCTGAGGGGATAAACTTTCCAATGGAACTGGCCCCACATCAAAATTCACTCGGAGTCGACGGGAAACTTCGAAAAAATATAAAGTTTAGAGTCTGTCAGGGTGTTGCATCACCTAGTTGGGCCATTGGGCCTTGTATCGAGTCCAAGTCCATTATGTACGTGTCTTAGGGTTAGGTCACGACCCCAGCACCCCCCTGGTTGTCTTCCACCTCCTTTATACCCCCTAGCCGCCGTCACAAACAGGTGGGTTTTGCTTAGTTACAATCTGTCATTGAACAGTGTCGCCGATCATCGGTTGTGAGACCCCAAATTTGTGATCAATTCAGTTTTGATTGCAACTTCTCTGTTCTTGCTTGTGTTCTTGATTGCGCTTGCAGGGATAAGCCTTCGTGGCGAGGTCATTCGTGTGACACGGGTGATAACCAACGGAGCAGTGGTGTAGTGATTGCGGGGTTTTGTTCGTTCGGAGCCTTGGATCATCAACGTCGAGATCTCCACCCAATCAAGTTTACCCTACCTCTCGGAAGATCGAGACTCATTCTCCTATCAATTGGTATCAGATTTCCAGGTTCACCGTGAGGTATACTTGTATGCCCTTTAGATTTATTTTGTTTCAGTCCTGTCGTCCACAAAAAGCCACAAAAAAATTTAGTTTCCCTGACCTACAACCTCCGCTCAACCTTTTGCACAATTTAGTTTCGGAGTCCGTAGTTCTGAGTTCGTGTCCTAGGTTGAGTCTGGTTGCTGGTTTAGATTTGTGTTGGTTCAGTTTTGTTTCTTCCATCTGCTGCCATCTACAAAAAACCAATCTACAGAAAAATTCCATCCACCGATTCGTTTCTGTTGCAGTTTCCACCACCACCAAAACCTGATTCGGGGTATCCTCCTTAAAACGGGCATAACTTTTCGCTCGTAACTCCGATTGAGGTGCATTTTTTTTCCCAGAAAGGTCTCGAAAAAGTCCACATACGGTGTTTTCAAAAAAATTACAAAAAAATTAAGAAGGCCCTTGTTTCGAACTCCGAAGTTCCAGCACCAGTTTTTCCAATCGCTCCTGAATTTGTGCCGATCTCATCTTTCATCGGTTTGAGCTAATACTTGGTGCTGTTTCTATTCTTGTGCCCCTGGTTGAGAAAAAATATCAAAAAAATATAAAGAGAAAAAAGATTTTGATTTCTACTAGTGCTTCAAGACAAAAACAGGAGTCTAAGGGGTTTTCTAGTTGTGCTATTTCTGTGTGAGTGTTGGATACTTGCTGATATTATCCTTGTTGTTCATCATCATTCATCCTTGCCCTTGCTTGTTGCCACAACTGTTCTAATACATTCTTAGGCCAGCAACTAGGTGAAATTCTTTGGACACTTATTCAGCATTGCTATCTGTTACTAACTTGTGTGCAACATACATATACTGCATTTGAGCCTTCCAAGCTCCACCTTCTCTCGAGCAGAACAGGTAACCTTTGCAATCACACCCACTCTCTGCTTGCTTTACACCGGTCACCGTTGGCCACCTGCAGTGCTGGTAAGAAACTTGTAAGAGCGGGGTAAGACGCATCTTACTGATCGATTTTCCACCCACTTCGAAGAGCGTAGTAATAGGGTTCTTCATGATCTTTTTGTCTTCGTTTCTATTTTGTACTAACAATGACAGGAAAGAAGCCTATGGATAAGACCTCTGGTTCTACACCTCTGGATGATGATGAGTGCGTGTCCCATATGGAACTAAAGGACATGATGCGGGCAATGACCGAAGCTTTCAACAATTACCAGACCACTACAACAGCCACCTTTCAGAGGCTCCATACAAGTGTTGCTGGTCTGACCACACGGTTAGACGATATGGAGACTCGTCTTCCCCAACAAGCTACACCCTCTATCGTCCTTAGATGGTGATGCACATGCTCACTACGACACAGAGGATGACTTCAATAACGATGAGGTTGATGCACAGCAGCGCCGTCGCCCTCGACGAAATCGTCAAGGTATGGGAGGTAGACCTCGTCCTCATGCTCCTGAACAAGATAATGATCCTTATGCTAAGATTAAGTTTTCTATTCCAACATTTTATGGATCTTATGATGCTGAGACTTACTTGGATTGTGAGATGATGGTAGAACAAAAATTTAGCTCTCATCTTGTTCCTGAGCGACATAGAGTTAGACAAGCCACTAGTGAGTTTAAAGATTTTGCTATAATTTGGTGGAATGAACTTGTCAATACACGTAATGCACCACAGACATGGGCTGCGTTAAAAGAAGAGATGCGCGCTACGTTTGTTCCTCCTTCATATAGACGTGATCTTCTTAAAAAATTGCAACGCTTTGATCAGGGTGACATGACTGTCCAAGAGTACTACCAAGAGTTGCAGAAAGGTATGCTTCGTTGTGGGATAGTTGAGGATCAGGAAGACCAAATTGTTAGGTTTTATGGGGGCTTGCGGCGTGAGATCCAGGACATAGTTGACTACAAGAAATATCATTCTATTCAACGTTTATTTCAACTTGCTATGTTAGCAGAAAAAGAAGTGCAGGGTCGCCAACAGCAGCGGCGGAACAACACCTTCACGCCACGACAATTTCCGATGCCATCCAAAGCAGCGCCCTCCTCGAGCGTACATGCTTCTACACCACCCTCCATGGGTGTTGTACGCAACAGCATCGCACCTTCTACATCACGGGGACAAGATAACAGCAAGTCCCACATGCCTCCAGGTGTTGCAGCAGGCGGCTGCACCCAACACTTCGATAAGTCGCAGCTCCGACATCAAGTGCCACCGCTGCCAGGGACTTGGCCATATGCAACGAGATTGCCCCAGCAAACGGGCGATCATTGACACTGCTGATGGTGGGTATGTTAGTGCTTCTATGGCGTGTAACTGTTTTGACACAAATGTATCCAAAGTTCCACTTTCTCCAGAAACTTAGTATTCTGGCATTCCGTACATGGGCATCGCTCCTTATCGGTATTTGACAATGAAAATGCTCGATCTATAAAAGCATCTGTCTTGGCGAACCACTCATCTGAGTGACCACCAGATCTGCTCTTCCAACTGGTATACATCCAACTGAGGTCTTCACCCATATCTTACTCTGCAATATAAAGCTAGAGAAATTATGTTCACTTTACATCTACTAGAAGGGATAATTCCTAAACCCACCCAAGAGTGACCGAGAGGAGTGTGTTTATAAATACGTGGGGTACGGATCCAGACAAAATTTTGGCAGCATAACCCCGTTGTTCTCTAACTGCATGCCCGATAATGGTGCAGCAGAGAACATTAGGGTTACGCTGTCAAAATTTGGTCCAAATCTAGACCCCGCGTCTCGTCATAAGCACGCCTCCTCGGTCACTCCCAGGCTGTCCAAAAAGGGACAATTACGAACCTACACGCCTCACATGCGTAACGCATGTGAGACGGGCCGGTCCGAAGCGGGTGACGCATATTGTATATGTTATGTGAATCTTACTTTGTGGAGTGGTTTACAAGAGAGAGGTAAGAACGAGGGACAGGAGGAAAGAACGAGAGAGAGACAGTGGAGTAGGCCAGCCGTCCTAAGTTATGCTCCATCAGGTCCCACCAGTGATGACATACGAGCCATGGTTCACCGCTACGGGCTTCTGGATCAAAACCGCAAAGAAAATGGTTCCACAGGGTTTTCGACGGTGCTCTACTTTGTTAAAGCTACATGATAGAATAAATCTCAACCCAAGCTACAAGGTAACAAGGTAATGCACTTCTAGGGAAACTTCCTAGCATGGGTTTCATATTTCAATTGACAATGCAAATAATTCTATCTACACATCCTAGCATAGGATCAAAGTGGTCAAGGACACTTGCCTTCTTCCTGCTGCTCTGGGAATGGAAAGTCTTGGTCTTGGAAGGGGAGAACTTGCTCTGGGGCAGGTTCTACTCATGCCAATACACATAGCAAAAGAAAACAACAATCCATAAGACATAGTTCACACTTTCACTTCATACAAACCACACATACATACCTATGAAAGTCATTCTCATTTCTAAGTGTTGTGGTTACTCTACATGTGTTGATTTTTGGCCGTCATGCACTTTTAAACATATGTATATGATTTCTAACTTCTGTATTCAGATTTCTGTTTGCACACTATATATGAATTTCCAATTTGAACAAATTCTTTATATTCAATTAATACACTTCTTAGCTACCAAGTTTGCATGAAAGGTAATTTTCTACTCCAAATAGGTTTTCAGATCTTTTACCAAATCCTAAACTGAAGTTTTTGGATTTGGAGACTTCATTTATCATTTTCTAATTATGCATACCTACTTTCCTATATTTTTCAGATTTATTTTCTATGCCTAAAAGTGAGTTTTAATATTAAATAGTAGGACATATCATCTAAACCGAATAGGTTCTGATCTAAAATATTAAATAATATATTTTGAACTTCTCCTCTGATGTGAACTAATTTAAATTTATTTTGTCAGTTTTTAGAATTATTTCCTAGCCTAAAAATGTGTTTCTATAACTAATAAATATGAACAACATTTAGACAGATTTCAATTCAGCCTAAAATCTATTTTTAACTCATTCTAAAGTTTTCCAAGTGCTAGGAGAGTTTAAATTTGAATTTGCACATGTGTGTGCCTCACCTTTTAAATTTAAATCCTAATTACATATTCAAATTTCTGAATTTAATATCATATAGAGTCAAAAAGGTAAATTCACCCTACTGCAGGGTCTAATTTGCTATTTCATAAATTTCCAGGGGTCTAACTACACATAACAGAGGGGTTTTCCTAATTTTTATTAAGTCCAGGGGCTAAAACTGATTTTTAAATGAATTTACACGAATTTCTGAAGTTCCAGGGGCTAGATCAGAAGTTTCCGGGGCAAGCTCGTGTTTTCCAAGATCCCCAGAGGGTAGCGCGTAAGAATCCCGGCCTTTATAACGCGGGGCTGATGCGGATCGTCTGATTTAAAATAGACGGCTCAGATTAGATCGCCGAACCGGTACGCACGGGTTTTATTTCTACTGTGCGATTTAAAATAGACGGCCCTCAAGGGGCCACGTCGCCCTGGCCGGAGCCTGCCCGCGCGCGCGGCGGCGCGCGGCGTCGGGGGTGGCGATCTCGCCGGCGCAGCTTCGGTTCCTTGCCGCTATACGTTAAATCTTGCAGTTTTTCACATGGATCGACTGCGGAGGGGTAGGGGAGCTCACCTAGGGGTTTCTCGGGCTTGGGGAGGTCGGAATTCGGCTCTGCGACGACGATGGTTGAAGCTGCTCCTCGGTGCTCGTCGGAACCGATGCTAGGGCGCGAAACTTGTCGCTTCCTTCAGGTGCAGGGCTCCCTGGGGGCGGTGGAGCACGATCAGCGCGTTAGATCAGAAAATCCGAGCAAGGATCAAAAGAAAACGGTGATTGAAGCTTCGGTTCTCACCGGAGAGAAGAACGGCCGATCGGGGGGGGGGGGGACAGGGTGATTGTCGGTGTTTATATAGGCGAGGGAGGGCGGCGGTCTGTTGGGATCGAATTGGAGGCGTCCAGGACCGGAAATCGGGCTGGGGGCGCGGGTTTTCGGAGTTTGTTGTGATCGGGCGCGAGGGAAGAGTCCGCTCGTTTGGCGCGCAAGAGGTAGGAGATGACACGCGGGCCCCGCGTGTCAGTGAGAGGAAGAGATGGGGCGCGCGGTCTTGGGCTGGCGCGGGGGATTGGGCCGGCTGGAGGGTTTCGGCCCACTGGCCGGTTGGGTTTTTTTTCTTTTTCTTTTTCTTTTTCCTTTTATTTTCTGTTCTGATTTGAATTTTAATTCCAGTTTGAATTTGAATTTCTGCACCACATGCAATACGTCCAAAATTTTTTAAATTCCCCTCTTTAACAGGTTTTGGGGTGTTACAGTAGTGATGCACTCAAGGGTTGTTTTCATTTCAGGCAGGTCCATTTCCGTGTTCTAAGAGGGACCCCGACCCGTATCACGGGGCCGAGCCACTCGCCCGGGAATCGCATTGTGTGGTGCCGTGTTGTGCGGCACCCAACAGCACACATATAAGGAAAACTGTGTTACATAAATCAAAAGCGGAAACTTACAAATGTTCTTTGCAAATAATTTTACATAAAGTAACTACAGCGGAAGTGTATAACCAGCTCACGTCAAATAACTAATGAGCACTTGAGAAGAGATCCAGCCCGCGGACTCCTCTCGCTAGCAACACGATGACATTGCAGCGGCTAGGTTCTCCATGTGTAACATGACTCGGAAGTCTCCGAGTCTCACCGGACAACCATCCTTATAAGCGTCGAAGTTAACCTGCAAAACCACTCATATAGCAAGAGTGAGCATAAAGGCTCAGCAAGACTTAACCGTCTCTCCTAAAGTATGTAACTCTACATGAAGGTAACTTAGACAATAAATAAGAATATTGGATAAAGACTCGCCTACACGTTCATCCTTATCTTTCAGATTTTAGCCATCACAGTAGTGACCTTGCGCCCAGCAACATTGGAACTCCATAATCAAACAAGAAATGCTTCATTCCTATGTTACTTGTCCAAGGTAAAAAATTAACTTTAATTTGCTCTATCACTACTTCATACATGGTTCCCATGCAATTCAAATTATCATGGCAGTAATTAAAAACTTGCAAACTGTTTCCACACAACTTGATTACTACGTCACAACGCAGTGAGCAAGCGGTACTCATAACCTCGAGGGACGGTGATTCAAATTGAACACTGCCCGGATAGCTCGACACATACGCTCGCCTCTGAAGACCCAAATCTAGTGTCCTTCATTATGTTGTATGTGGCAACCTTTCGCAGGACACCCTACTGTAGAACCGATCGCACCGTCTCGGACTCATAGGTCTAACGAGACGATGTGGTATGTCTCTACAATTCAGTTAACCTAGTACATCGGTTTCCTGGGTCTCATATAGCAGTAAGCATCCGGTACACAACTCAATACTTGCTCCCAGGGCCGCACACGGCTCGGTCCTTAACCGACATAGGCAGAGCTACTCAACCAAGACCTCATCTTGTCGCTGCCTAACCCTCCTGCCCGGTCTCATCTTTGGAAATGTAAACTTTAGTTTGCCTCTTTTAAATCATACCCGAGTGATCCTGAACTATAGCTCGCGAGTAGATTCCAACTACTCAACTTCTACAGGATATCATAACCTTAGCATGGCATTACTCTATAGCGAGGATACGACTTCTACCCTTGACTCGGGGGCTTCTTTGGTCATGCATTTGGAGTATAAAGCATACTTGACCTAATGCACATACAAACTCTAACCATAGTAGTGAACAAAGTAAAAACTTTTTAAACAACTTAAATGCAAACCGGAGCTTGCCTTGGTTTTGATGGTGACTAAGTATCTATTCAGTTAGTGAAGACCACTTTTGGCTTCATCACTCGCTTTCCTTCCTCTTTGATCTCCACTTCAATTGCTTCAAAATCTACACGTAGATGCTACACGTTATGAATATGCATATATGTTTAGTTGTAAAGCTTTTGCTATCAATTTCTAATGACAAGTATAAAATGGAACTCTTTTTAAGAATTTAAAATGACACTGGTGCTAGTGGTTCGGGTTTGGGTTTAAGTACTATGATCAAGTGATAAGTGTGTTTCATCACTTGTGCGTTGATCACCTAATGATGTTGAACAGAACAGTACTTATCCAGGGCTCCAATGGAGCTAAAAATTTTTATGTGAGTTCCTTGTCACAAGAAAGTCATCTGGACTAAAATTCAGAATTTTTCAATGAGTAGTTCACTCAGAACAATTCCCTAAGCATTTACGGAAAAAGGAATTAATTCTGAATAAATTTGCACTTTCATGCAAATTCAAGTGAACCACAATTTCAAACATAGCTCAGGGAGCATGCATGAATTTTCCTAGGAGCTTTGGAGCTAAGAATCGCCCAGAACTGAATTTCCAAGTTTTGGAAATTCTCTGAAATTGTTTCTGTATTCATTTGAACACAGCAACTTGAAATCGGAATTCTACTAACCAAATAAACTACAAATAAGCTTAAATTTTTACAGGAGTTCACTAACATTCCAAAGAACACTCTGGCGAAATTTGAGGATTTTTGGATGCACCAAACTCCCTCTAAAATTCTTTTGCTGAAAAGTTTTAAAGAATTTTCCAGAATTTAATAATTACTTTCATACAAATTGGGTTGCATATTTGGATAGAGTTTTTCAATCTGAATCCAACCCAATTTAAATCACTAAATTCGGGGGTTCCTACACCAAGATATGACCTTTAAAAGAATTGGTGAGAAACTGAAAATGACTCTTCTATTTTTCCAATTTTCAGAGACATAAGGAATTAACACCACATTTGGCCAAGCAAATGAGGTACAATGCCTCTGAAATTTTTACTGGAGTTCTAGTATATTTGGAAGGATCTCCTTCCCAAATTTTGGAATTATCAAATACACCTAACTCCTGGAAAAATTCCTACTATATTTTATTTTTATGAATTATTGAGCCAAATCCACTGATTTTCATAATTATTGGGCTGCACCCCTGGATAGTAATCTCTGAGAGGAATCCAAATTTTGTTTGACAATTTTTGGACATTTCTACACAAAGTTATGGCTCTTCAAAGTTTAAACCGAATTAGACAAATTCTGGAAATGTTTAAACTCGGCTGTGGGTCCCATACGTCAGTGCCATTCTTCAACCTCACGCCAACAAAGCTCCGCGGCGGCGTGCGCTGGCGAAGGTCGCTGGACTTAGGTTCCCAGTCGCCGGCCGAGCTAAAACTTGCCGCCCCACATTTTTAGACACGCTGAGATCGTCGGTGGGGTCGCCGGCGGCCGAAGATCACCCGAAAAGGGTGCGCGACGGTGGCAGCGGCCGTTAGGGTTCCGGCGTGGTCGGAAACCATCTACACCGCATAAAAACGGTCGGGGAATGCTCGGAGAACACCGTGGGAGTTTGAGGATGCTGAAAATGGATGCCAGACCCCGTGAAAAGGCCGGCAACATCGAGCTCCACCGTGACCCGAGGCGATTTCACACCGGCGGCTAAGAAAACGGCTAGAACTTCCTCATTTCTTGATGTTTTTGCTCGATTCTTCATCGAGGAGGGGTGCTAGGAAGTGTAAAAGCTGTGTGCAAGCTTGCTCGAGCTTTGGTGGACCATGCAACTCGAATTTTGGGGTAGACCGAGCCCTACCCGCATGCACTAGGTTTCGGGAAACGGCGAAATTCTTGCTACCGGTTCTAGCAAATGCTAAACAGCCTCCGGCTACACGATCTGGACATGCAAGCGCACCTTTCGTGTACAGCAAGTTGGGGAAGAGGGTGGCCGTGGCACTCTGTCCACGGTGGCCCGACTTCGGTTTCCGCCGTTTGCTTTGGTTCTTGGCGCCTATCTTCGAATTATGGCCAACAGCGGCCCCGATCATCGAAGCTGAGCTGGCGAAGACCTTGTACGCACGTCGGCGCTCCCTTTTTGTGTTCACAGCTCGAGCAAAGGAAGAGCAACGCTGGCTTGCGATCGAGAATGACAGAGGCAGCACCGGCAGCTCGCTTTTGTCCGTGGGAGCAGAATAGAGGCTGAGAGCACGAGCGTGGAGTGGCGAAATAGTCCTGTTGCACTCGTGGTGAGGGGATCAGAATGAGCAAACTCGAGGGAAAACAGGAGGTAGCCCCTGAGAGGATCGGTCGAGGTCGGCTGCGGAGCTGTCACGCGCGCGCGTGCACCGGGAGAAACAGAGTCGGTTCACTGCACAGCCAATGACATGTGGGTCCTCTCATTTAATTTTTATTCACCACTGTGCTTTGAGATTCCCACGCAAGCGTTGTCCAAATCTCACCAAATTTAGAGGATAGGCCAAACATGGTGCGAGAAGTTTGAATAAGAAATCAGATTTCAAAATTGGTTGCATCTGGTTCAGTTTCCAAATTCAAATTTGAATTTAAATGTGATCTCAAATAATACTTTGAACAAATGGTATATGAGCTCAAAATTTCTCCAAATTTGGAAATTAAGCTCTTTAATACCTGAGGACTGCAATGGTCATCTCACATATAGGCCTTTGGACAATCTGAACATGAATCCTTTTCCAAGATTCAAAATTGGGTTTAAATTTCCCTCCCCTCTACTCATAGAGAATGTGCACATGAGTTAGATTTTTGGGAGTGAAATTATTTCCCTGGGCTAACATGTGTTCAGTATGAACTAAAGAAAATTATTGCTTCTCCACCACATGTCCATGTTTGTGTTCATCATTTCATGTGACACAAACTCAAGTGATTCCTTTGCCTTAACATTTTGAATTCAGCACGAATCCAAACATGATCATACTTCACTCCTTTTTAGCTTACCCTCAAATCAGAAGTTTGCCACCATACATCTCATCAATTTCAATCGTATGAGGTTCCATGTGTATTCAAAAGTTTGGCGGCAATTTGAGGTGAGCATTTAAGTCTAAGGATCTGCTTTTGTATGCTTTCTCAAACACATGTATGATTTACGCATGAGTTTAACTCCACCTTAGTCCAACACATTCAAATGAATGCTGGAACCCGTGTTGTTAAACCCCACGTATACCCTTCCGTGTAAGAAAAATTTTTGTAAGTCCCATTTTTCATGAACCAGAAACATAACGACGTTCAAACATCCGTTTCTTTGTATTCACGTTTTTGGGACTTTCACATTCCTCCCCCCTTAAAAAGAATCTCGTCCCTAGATTCCAAAAGAAGAACGAAACGGAAGAGGTAATTCCAAGCTGTTCGACGATAAAGGCTCCGGATTGTTCATGCGGAGGTAATCTTTGCTTTCCACGTTGTTTCTTCCCGTGGTATGATTACTCCACAGCACCTTGTAAAAGCTTAATGTCCGATTCTAGGTGTTCCGGATTCTTTTCATCGATAGTATGAACCGGTCGCTCGGTGTAGGCACGATCCCGCTTCAACTAGTCAATTTCTTCGGTGCGGACAACAGGGGTAAATTTGAGGCACTCCCGTAGCCGTGACGCACACCAGCAAGGCTTGCTGGTAGTTCCAGCTGGTAGGCTATGGTCCGCACTTCTCCGTGATAGCAAATGGATCTAAAGCTCGGGGAGCAAAATCTCCCCTTTACATCCGACCGGTGAATTCCTTTCATTAGAGACACGCGAAAACAAACGTGTTCTCCGCCGTCGAAATGCAACGGTCTACGCCTTTAACCATCGTAGCTTTTTTGTCGGGATTGTGCAGCCTTCAAGTTCACTTGTATTGTTCGATCTCGGTCATCGGCTTTATTGACTAATCACCCTAAACAGTACTCTTTCGCCGTACTCACACCACTTAAGCGGTGTGGACATTTCTGGCCGTAGAGCTTCATGTTACGAGGCATAACTATACGGTTTTTAAACCATAGAGTACCCCCATTGTCCTTCCTGAACCACCTCATCTCTCCGTTGTCTATTCTTCCCCATATGTGAGACATACCCTTGTCTCTCCTTTGAACCTCCGCAATCTTTCCTCAGACTGTTGGAATGAGAGCAATTTTATAGAGTGCTCCATACGGAACGACACGGATACTTGGTTCCTCTTCTTCCAACTCAGCAATCGCCAAGTTGTGACCGTGGGTTCTTCCGACTAACACATCGGCAACCACACTCACTTTTCCCGGATGGTAGTGGATCTCTATTTCCTAATCTTTTTTGAGATCCAACCATCTTCGACAATACCCTTGCACCAACTATTTGATCGAATAAACTATTGATGCGGGGCAGGGTACTTGCTCTTTATGGTGACGGCATCGAGCGAACCATAATCAACACCTAATCGTAGTGTCTCGTCATTCTTCTTAACGAACAGAGCAGAGAAATCCCAAGGTGATGAGCTTGTTCATATAAAACCTTTGCTCATGGGTTCACTTAGTTGCTCCGTCAACTCCGCTAGTTCATTGGGTGCCATCTTATACGGCCTCCGTGAAATCGGTGTTGTTTCCGGCACCAGTTCAATCTTGAACTTGACGTCCCATTAGCCGGCATGCCTGGTAACTCATTGGAAACACATCGGATATTCACGTCCCACCGGAATATCCTCGAGTTTAATCACTTCCGTGTGCTAGGACTAACCCATTCTCTTTGCTGTACAGAACGGACTTTTCTGCACTTAACCCAGAAGTGGATCTGTTTAACAGCATTTTCATAACTCAAGTTGAATACAAAAGTTATAATTAACTTCAGTATCTTTCCAAGTAGTACTCATATGCCTTCAGATCATCTCTGGATCAAAAGTTATGATTTTCCAAAGTTGACAGAATTCCTGGATAAAATTTGCCAGCATCACCTTTCTATGTGGCTATCTTTATCACAGTTGTATATGTAAATACAATGAGAATCTGAACAAGATTTGAACTACAACAATGATTCAAATTTCATAATCTTTCCAACGGTGTATCATAGGCTCCTTTAGGATTTTTCTACAGGAAGTTATGGCCTAAAAACAGAAAGGTCCAGAGAGGTTTTGCCGCTGTCCTGGTTCTGAACAGTTTCACTTCAACTGGACTTTTCACCAACTAAAATTGTGATTGTAAAAGCCCAAGAAATGGACTTGCAAAAGGATGCATTTCATCACATCACCCCACCACAGCTCATTTGGTGGATAGCTCTTGAACTTTTGTGAAGAGCATGTAAACACCATCAAGAGGGTGATTAGAGGGGAAAGCCCAAATTTCAGAAAAGTAGGGGGCATACACATACACATGAAAGGTTGAGCTCACCCCTAGACCTTAAATATTCTTGGGAGGGCTCAGGCCAAGTTTCATACAAATCCAAGACTTTTTTAGGCAATTTTGGAGACATTTGTAAAAAGGGCCAAGTTAAATGCAGATTCAAATTGCAGCCACTTTCATCACTTGAATTGAAAAATTGACTTCATATTCAAACTCAGCACATTTTTCTGAGTTAGTCTACAAATTTTCATCCTCATTGGAGTTCATCTTGTCGGGAGCTAAATTTGCATTAATTCAAAACTGAATTTGAATTTCAGTTCAAATGTGCAGAAAATTTAACCAAACCAGTTTCAAATTGAGGAATTCCAAGTTCACCCCCATGACTTGGTGGCAAAGTCTACCATTCAATTTTTAGTGGTTGAGATATTTGCAGCAGAACGGGGAGAAGGAATTAGAGGGGAGAAGAGGGCTCACAAGTCAGTTAAGATTCTGAGTGAAGCAAACTATCGGGCGAGCTCTGTCTCCGGGCCTCCACAGTGCTCGACACTGAGCTGCTCGATCGGCACCTCCCCAGCGCATGCCCGGCTGGCGCACCACGCGTTTGACCGCTCACGAAGGCTCCCCGACCGCTGCAGACCCCGAACCCCATACGCTGTTTCGTCTCTCGCCCGAACACATCAAACCTTCGGCCGCTCTCTCGGGCCCTTTGTGCACCGCTGATCCAGGCACTCTCGCGACTGGCGATCAACAGCAAAAAGACGCGCCGGAGGCTGCTCAAACTCACGGTGAAAACCCTACCTCCTTTCGTGCCCTGTAGGGAAAGAATTTCCACGTTTAGTCCTCGGTGTTCAAAGAACCGAGCTAGCAAAGAATCCAAAATTCAAGGTGATCGGTCCACCACCGTGTAAACCAAGCTGAGCACATGTTCTACACGTCCCTACGGCCACCTAGGATTAAAGACCATAAAAAACCATCGAGTTTTGGCACTGCTATTCGAGTTTTTCGAGCATCCGCCGTTTTAGCCCTAGGTCAACGGTGAAGTCCTAGCTTCGGCCGTTTCCATGGCAACTTGAGTTCATTTTCATGCTCAGCATGCCACAGAAGAGCTGTAGGAGCAAACCGTTCCGAAAATAAGGCCCTGAGTAGCTCGGGCGACATCGCCGGAGTGGGGATCGCCGTTGTCACTATTGCGAGCGTGGTTCTGGCCATCGCCGAGCTTCGGTGAGTGCACCAACGTGTTCTCCGAGCAAAGTTGGGCACAGGAGGTGAAATCTGTCGAAGGTCGTGCAGCGAAATGGTCGGCGGCGAGTTCTCCCGCGAAGCGCCGCTGCGGGAGTCGCGGGTGTCGCGAGGTAGACAAGGGGGGGGGGGTCCACCGGTCAGTCCCTGTTCTCTCGCGGGGATCCACTTTGCGGCTGGGATCCGGTGCGGCAGCGCGGGTAAAACCCCGTGGGCTGCGGTGTGGCCGTGATCAGTGGGCCGGTTTAAAGAGTGGGGCCCACCCACAGAGTTTACACATTTTGGGATTTTCCAGTTTAGTTCAAACTTCAAATGCATATAACTTTTGCTAGGAAGCTCCAAATTTAGTGAACTAAATTTTGCTGAATTCAGATTTTTGAATACTTTCCAGCAACACAAATTTCAGCTCATGAAACTTAATGGTTTTCTAGAATTAAATCGCTAAATTTTAAAATGTGGGGAATTTTATCTGGCGAATTACCTTATGAAAAATTCTGAAATTTGGCTGGGAGGTTCATTGGAAAATCCTTGAGTCATAGTAAAATTTTCAGATGCATACATATTCATTTAGTCCCCCTAATAGTGTGATTATGTGAACTAAACTGAGAGAATAGAAAAATGTACAGAAACATTTTTCAGATTTTCTCAAATCTTGTTTAGGGCATAACTTCATTTAGAATTCTTCAAATGACATGAAACCATTTCCATTAGAACCATCTCAAATTCTAGTTTCCAGAAAGTAATGGTTGGAGCCATGAAAACCTTTGGAATTCTTTAGAGGCTCTAATATTGACCAAATAGGCTTTTATTGTACAAGGCTCAAATGAACTTTGTTTCAAATGAAACTTGGTCAAGACTCTGGTTAGGACCCAAACAAGACACTATAAAAATTTCAGAACCGAAGGGGAGGGCTAGCTAGAGTTATGGTAATTACTTATTCAGTTCTAAACATTGCATTTAAATTGACATATAGTATATCATTTACGTGTAGTCGCTGAAGGCGAGGAAACTCCGGAAGTGCTCGACTTCCTTCTTCCGGACGAAGCCTTGACATCTGACCAGCAGCAACAAGGCAAGCCCCGGTTTGCATTAACCAATTTTTCAAAGTTTTGCTTTAGGTATACTTAGTATGTGGTATGGATGTGCATTAGGTGTAGGATGGATGAAACCTAAGTGCATAACCAGAATTTTCCTATAAGAGTGAGGGTAGTGTCTAAGGCCTCGAGCAGACAGGCTATGCTTAATGATTCATAGAACTTCGGTACAAGTCGAGTAGTTGGAATCTACTTGCGAGTTAGGCTTGGGACACACGGGATTGGTTCGAGTGATGTGAGATCACCTTAGTAATGAAAATGAGACTAGGCAGGGGCTAAGGCGCAGCAAGAAGAAGTCTTGTGTGCGTAGCCCTGTCCGTGTCGATTGAGGATCGATCCGTGTGCGGCCCGCACTGATCAAGTTTGAACGTACCAAAGGCATATCGGATATATGGGCCCCGGTAAACCGATGTATCCTAAACCTACGGGCGTCGAGGCATAACACACCGATTTATAGGTGTAGGTTGAGGGCAGCAAGGTGGAAATCCGCTAACGGGCATAGAGAGATGCTCCGTGTAGGGAACCTCCTGTCCATTTCGGTGCGACCGGTTCGATGTTTGGGCTGTTGGGTGAAAGGTTGTCCCGAACGACACCGAGTGAGCGTGCTGTGCAGATCCATGGATGGGCGTACGTGACATGCTTTTCGGGTATCCCTGCAGGTGTATATCGAGTCGATTCGCTGTCCCTCGCGGTGAAGAGTACACTTGGTCAGTGAGTCATGACGTGGGTTAATTTATGAAATGTGATGATTCAATATTGCTGTTATGATAAAATTGTATTGCTACATGTGTGCCACCAAATATTTCTCACTAAAATTCATATTGATGAACTGTTAACTTGTGGCTAAAATATGAATTAAGGATGAACTTGTAGGCGTGTCCGTTTGCTGAAATGTACCATCCCATGTTTGTGTAAACTGCATGTAGAGTTTCATGCTTAGGTGAGTCGGTTAAGTCTTGTTGAGCCATCGTGCTCATGGTTGCTGCTTAAGTGTTTTCCGGTGAAGAGTATCCCACAGACTCGGGTTACAACTCCACCGGCGAGGGCTACCCTCCATCGGGTGACACGACCCCAAAGGTCCTGTCGAGCCAGGATCACGCTGAGGGGTGCTGCGTTGCACAGCACCGGATAACACACGTCAAAGGTACAAAGCAGAAGCGAAATTTTATTACATAAACAAGTTATGAACATGTTTACATCAAAATAAGTTCAGTCTACACTCGCGGGCATAGACTAAGCATCAAGTGCACGTTCAGCCCTTGAACGTGTCCTTGCTAGCACACCCGCACACTAACTCTGCGGCGTGCACGACTCCCACTCGACGGGGTTCCCCTCCTGGGGTTCCATCTCCTCTTCGGGAGTCCCTTCCTCATAGAACCCTGCAAAAGCTTCAAACACAAGCAGTGAGCACGAAGGCTCAGCAAGTCTGACCCATCTCTCCTAAACATGGAACTTCTACATGAGGGGTAATGGGATACATGAGGTAAAGTCATTTGCAAGGACTCGCCTAATTAGTAGAACCTTATTTTCATGTTTTAGCAGCAGGTTGTGGAGAACCTTACGCGAAGGCACATGAGAGAGCCGCAATCAAACAAGAAACGCATTTCTCTCATGTACTTTGCCCAAAGTTAAAATGAACTTTAGTTAGCTCTAAGCTACAACAAACCATTAAATCAGCAGCATTTTAACATGTAACTAGCCTGTTCTTTCTACGTCACGGTACAGTGAACAAGTGGTACTCACTGACCGCGAGGGACGGCGATTATATTCGATTTACACCTGCAGGGTTACCCGAACAACCCGTCACGTACGCCCGTACTCGATGTTGCCTACCACAACCATCACGGACGCCGTACGCAACCACCTTTCACCCGTCAGCCAAATATTGAACCGGTCCCATCGTCCCGAGCAAGAGGTCTCTGCACGCGCATCTCAGTGTCGCCAGCCGATTTACACCTCGAGCTCTCAACCTACCCTCTGAACGACGGGCAATGCCTCAATACCCAGCTACACGAGTTACATCAGTTTCCCGGTTCCCATATAGCCGGTATGTCTTCGGTACTGTTCTAGCTTGTTCAACAGGCCCGCACACGGCTCGATCCTCAATCGACACAAGCGGAGCTACAGCACACAGGCCCCAAAGTCCTGCTGCCCTTACCCTCCTCTTGGTCTCATTTTCTTGCCATGTGTTTCATGTGCTATCACTACCCGAGTCGAGTGCCTCTAGCCTATGCTCGCGAGTAGTTCCAACTACTCGACTTGTACCGAATCCTACTTACCTTAGCATTGCAGTAGCTAACGGGGTTTGCAATCCTAAACCCAACCCGTGATTTTCTTGGCTATGCAGTTGGATTTCCAAACAAGACTCTAATGCAAAGAATAAAGTAATCAAGTATGTGCTCAAAACAATAAAAACTTGTAAAAGGTTAATGCAAACCGGAGCTTGCCTTGCTGCTCTTGGTCGTAGGCTAGCTGCTCCTCCGGAGTAACGAAGTCTAGGACTTCGGGTTCCTCCTCGACCTTAGCGACTACATGATAGAAGCAGTATATGTATTAATTTAAATGCAGTTGTATTTACTTTTAATCTTGTGAAGTCTACAACTCTTACTAGACAAGCCTAATGACTGTGACATTTTAGTGTGGCTTGGTTACAACCTAAACAGAGACTTGGTCAAGTTTTAGTTGCAGCAAAGCTCATTTGAGCCCTCCACAATTAATCATGTACTTGACCTTAATTAAAGGCTTTTAGGGTGTTCTAAGGATTTTCATGAAACAAACTATGACTTTCTGAAAACTAGATTTTCAGAGGGTTCTAATGGAGTTGGTCTCACTTAATTTGGATATTCCTAGCTAAAGATGTGAGCTAAACAATTTCAGAGAAAATTCTGAAAATGTTTCTGAACATTTTCTATTTTCTCTGGAACAGTTTCACTAATCACACCATTAGGTGGATCAAATGAGCTCAAATGGATCTGAAATTTTTATGGTAGTTCAGGGATATTTTGTTGAACATCCCAGCAAAATTTCAGGATTTTTCTGCAAAGGACTCTCTAGTTAAAATTCCAAACAGTTTAAATTTGAGGAATTAATGCTGGAAAAATAAGGGATTTCATGAAGTGAAACTTGATTTTCTGGAAAGTACTCAGAGAGCTGAATCCAGCAAAATTTGGTTCACTCGATTTGGAGCTTTGTAGCCAAAGTTATGAGGATTTGAAGTTTGGAAGAATTCTAAAAATCGGGGGAAAAGTTTAAACTCTCGGGGGCCCGCGGGGACACGTGTCGAGCGCGGAGGTGTCCGGCACACCGGAGCTCACAGGGTATTTGCGCGCCAGCAGAGCCGATCCAGGCCACACCCGATCCCGATTTAAATTCTTCAGCCGCTGACACGTGGGCCAGCCGGCTTCGTCTTCCTCCCGCCGTTCTCTCGCGCCCGCGCCGCCGACCTCGCCGGAGCAGACTCGGGGCTCGCTGGCTCGCCGCTGCCGGACCTCCCAGGGTCTGAAACTCGCTGCCAGGGGGTTGTCGACATCGAGGAACACGTCGGTGGTGTCAGGTCGGGCTGGGGGTGACCGGAAATAGCTCGGCGACGTGCCGCGGCCTCGGTTGAGGTTCGGCACCGTCGACCGTGGGTTCTAACCCGCCAACACCTCGACCAAACGGTCCTACAGCATCAGTGTACCTCTAGGGAGCTCGTCAAGGTGTCAAAAGGGTTCAGGGATGGCGGCAAGTCGGTCGGCACCGTATGACCGATCGTGCCCGCCATGACCGCCATCGATCGAGCTCGAAATTCGTCACTCCTAGACAGTTTCACGCCACGGATGCAGAAAAGAACTTAATCGCCGGCTAGTCCAGCGTCTATGTGCAAGATTTGATAACCTCCGAAAGATCATAGAGCGAGAATTTAAAGAAACCGTACCGGAGGCTTGGTTTACGGTCGCCGGAGCAAAAACTGGGAATTCTTTGTGGACTCTTCACGGTTTGCTTCTAAACTTGGAGGAGAGCAGCACGGTGATCGCGCGCTCCTGTTGCCTCCCTTGCTGGACCGTGAAAACGCCTGTGGAACGCTGTCCACGGGCGCCTGACCTTCGGCTGAGGCTAGGTCGCCGCGGTGGCGATCGTTTTCGAGCACCGGAGGTCGGAGCTTGGGGTTTCTGGCGTTGGGGAGGTAGAGTGCGATCTCAGGTGACCGTCTAGCAGCTCGGGGAGGGAGAAGGCGAGCTGATTTCGCGGTTCTCCGATCGAGCAGAGAGGCGGCAGGTTGGTGGCTCGGTGATCACGGGAGAGGAGGAAATAATCGGTGCCTGCACCCGTGGAGCGCCTTAAGAGGGCCCTGGAACCGCCCTTGGGCTCACGTGTGGGCGCGGGAAGCAGCTGGTGGCGCTGCTTCTCCTTGGTGGCGAGCGCAGCTGCTTCCGAGCGTGGAGTCGGCAACTGCTCGGTGGAAGTGCCCACCGAGACTCTGACTTTGGGTGCAAGTTTCTCCTTCTTCCCTCTATGACATGTGGGTCCCACCCGGGGTTTTAACCTCTGAAATTTACTCCTAATCATTGTTGTAAACAGTGAGCCCCATAATACCCCTGGTGATTCAAATTATTCACCCATGAGCCATTTGAATTGATTAGAATTCAAATTGGGTTTGGTTTGAATGAATTTCAGCACAAGTTCAGTTTTGAATTCAAATAAAGTTTGAATTTGTCCCACTTAGCTCATGTCAATATCAACTCCAAATGGAGTGAAAATTGGTGTGTGAGCTCACAAAAATGTGCTGAGTAAGAATATGCCTCCCACTTTTAAATTCATGGGATAAAAACAGTTTGAATTTGAATATGGTTTCCCAACTGCCCTCTTTCTAACTATGCCCAAAATGACCTCAAAAATGTTGTGAATTTGGGTGAAACTTGGCATGGACATCCTTAGCAATGTGTAGGAGTTTTCATATGCCCAGCCCACCTATATCACATGTGGGAAATACCACTTTTGCAATGTGTGAGTTTGTTCTCTAATGAGTATGTTGATGGTGGTTACTTGCTCTTCATTTGTGTTCATCATCTTTCCTCAAATGAGGTGTGTGGTGTGGTGATGAACACTTCAATTGTGTGTCAAAAACTGAGGCCCTTACATCCCCCCCTTAAAAGAATCTCGTCCTGAGATTATAAGGTGAAAATGAAAGAGAGAACGGTGGAAAATTACCGGATATGCAACGTGAAAAAGTCGGGGTAGTTAGCTCGAAGAAATTCTTTGCTCTCCCATGTCGCTTCGTCCATGGAGTGATTACTCCATAGAACCTTGTAGAACCACAATGTACGGTTGCGTGTGGTTCGGGCCTTTTCATCGATAATCTGCACCGGTTCCTCCCGATAGGTGAGATCCGGTTGCAGTTCTTCAATGTCTTCCAGCTGAACGGTAGTTGATAGCTTGAGACACTTCCTCAGCTGGGAAATGTGAAAGACGTCGTGCACACCGGAAAGTGCTTCTGGTAATTCCAGCCGGTATGCCACTGATCCACATCTTTCGGTAATCTGGAATGGACCGATGAATCGGGGTGCCAACTTTCCCCTCACCCCAAATCTGTTTACGCCCTTCATTGGAGACACCCGTAGGTATACGTGATCTCCAACTTCGAATTGTAATGGGCGCCTTCTCCGGTCCGCATATTGTTTCTGACGGGATTGAGCGGCTTTTAGGTTCGCCTGAATTAGTCGAACTTTTTCTTCCGCGTTGTTGACAAGGTCAATCCCGAAGGTAACCCTTTCGCCAGACTCACACCAGTTCAATGGTGTGCAACACTTCCTACCTATAGCGCCTCGTAAGGTGCCATCTTGATGCTGTCTTGGTACCCATTATTGTACGAGAACTCGGCTAACGGCAAGTGATCATCCCAATTCTTGCCGTGGTTGATAGCGCAAGCTCGTAGCATGTCTTCTAGGATCTGATTTACCCGCTCGGTTTGTCCATCCGTCTGCGGGTGGTATGCTGAACTACAGATCAGCTTCGTCCCCAAGGCAGCGTGCAGCTGCTCCCAAAAACGGGACACAAATAAAGTGCCCCGGTCTGATATGATAGTACGGGGTACGCCGTACAAGCATAGGATCTGTGAGATGTACAGTTCAGCGTACTTCTTGGCGTTGTAGTTGGTGTTGACCGGGATGAAATGGGCAACTTTGGTGAGCCGATCGATGATCACCCACACAGAATCATGTTTCTGCAAGGTGGTGGTAATCCGACGATGAAATCCATGCTCACGTTCTCCCACTTCCAGGCAGGAATGCCCAGTGGTTGCAGCAGTCCCGGTTTCCGCATGTGGTCTGCCTTCACCCGTCGACATGTATCACACTCGGACACGTATTTTGCAGTCTCTCGCTTCATCCGTGTCCACCAAAACTTGCTTCTGAGTTCTTGATACATCTTGTTGCTGCCGGGGTGAATAGAAAACTTTGACAAGTGAGCCTCATCAAAGATTTTCTTCCGTAATTCCGGTTTATGGGGTACGACGATCCGGTCCTTGAACCATAGGACGCCGTCTCGGTCCTTCCGGAAACACTTCAGCTTCCCACTGTCTACACGTCTCCGCAAATGTGACATGCCCTTGTCATTCTTCTGGGCTTCCGCTATCTCTTCACGGATGGTGGGGATCAAAGCTAAGTTGTAGAGAGCTCCATGTGGAATCACATGTAGTGGTGGTTCGCTCTCTTCCAATGGTGTGATGGTCAGATTGTTGACATGTGACTTGCGGCTCAGCGCATCTGCCACTACGTTTTCCTTGCCCGGATGATAATGGATCTCTATTTCGTAATCCTTTATCAATTCTAACCATCTTCGTTGCCTCATGTTCAGCTCCTTCTGAGTGAATATGTACTTGAGGCTTTTGTGGTCGGTATATAAATGTACGAGGTTACCGAGTAGGTAGTGCCTCCACATTTTCAGTGCAAGTACCATGGCAGCGAGCTCCAAATCGTGAGTTGGATAATTTTGCTCATGGTTTCTAAGCTGTCGTGATCCATACGCGACCACTCTTCGGTCTTGCATCAGCACACATCCGAGCCCAATGCCGGATGCATCGCAGTACACATCGAATGGTTTTGTTGTGTCTGGCTGCGCCAAAACCGGTGCTGATGTCAGGTGCTTGACTAAAGCCTTGAATGCTGCTTCACATGTTGGACTCCAAACATATTTGGTAGCCTTCTTCAGCAGCTCTGTCATTGGCTTGGCAATCTTCGAGAAGTTCGGAATGAACCTCCGATAATATCCCGCGAGCCCGAGGAAACTCCGTACCTCGTGAACAGTTCTCGGGGATTTCCAATTCAGCACTTGAGTGATCTTGCTCGGGTCCACAGCGATACCCTCCGCTGAGATGATATGCCCGAGAAAAGGCACTTGCGATATCCAAAACTCGCATTTGCTGAATTTTTGCGTATAACTTGTGATCCCACAGCCGTTGCAAGACTATACGCAGATGCTTCTTGTGATCCTCCTCCGACTTGGAATATACCAGAATGTCGTCGATGAAGACCACGACAAACTTGTCCAGCTCCGACATGAATACCGAGTTCATCAAGTACATGAAATGAGCTGGAGCATTGGTGAGGCCGAAGGACATGACCAGGTACTCATAAAGTCCGTACCTCATCGAGAAAGCTGTCTTCGTAATGTCCTCAGCCCTTATCTTAATCTGATGGTACCCGGATCTTAAGTTCATTTTGGAAAAGATCTTTGCTTCGACCAACTGATCAAACAACATGTCG
Organism: Neostapfia colusana; assembly: GCA_030760725.1. Taxonomy (NCBI): domain Eukaryota; kingdom Viridiplantae; phylum Streptophyta; class Magnoliopsida; order Poales; family Poaceae; genus Neostapfia; species Neostapfia colusana. Next base: position 14,174,380 of record JASWHV010000012.1, on the reverse strand, counting down.
ATCCGTGGCAACGGGTACTTGTTCTTGATGGTCACGGCATTTAATGGACGATAGTCCACGCAAAGCCGCAACGTCTCATCCTTATTCTTGACAAATAATGCCGAACAGCCCCATGGCGAGGAGCTCGGCCTAATAAAACCCTTCTCCAGGAGGTCCGTGAGCTGAGTCTTCAGTTCAGCCAACTCCTTGGGCGCCATCTTGTACGACCTTCGGGATATTGGCATGGTTCCCGGTGCCAGTTCAATCTTGAACTCCACCTCTCTATCGGGTGGCGTTCCCGGTAAATCATCCGGAAATACATCAGGGAACTCTCGGACTACTGGAATATCTTCCAATCTGATAGTTGTGGCTTGATATACACTTGGAAGCTTTATTTCTGGACTGTCCAGAAATAATGAGTGAGACCCGTGCACTTCTGAGTTTAAGTGCACGACTCGAAGGACGGTGTCTAAAACAGCGCCGTGGCGGGTTAACCACGACATCCCTAGGATGACATCGACCTTCTGTCCCTCTAAGATAATGAGATACGTGGGGTACACTCTACCCGCTAAGCATAATGGTGCTTTGGAAACCATTACGCTTGCTGAAATCTTCCCACCCGGTGAACAAATTAAATATGGACTATCGGTGGGTAGTATTGGCAAGCTGTGTTTAGCAATGAAAGCTTGGCTAATAAAATTATGCGTGGCGCCTGAATCAAACAGTACTATAGCGGGATGCTGGTGGAGTTGGAACATACCCGCAAGGATTGGCTCGCCCTCCGGCACGTCCTCAATGGCAAGCTGGTGGACGGTGTCGGGCCTAGGGTTTGCCCGCCGCGCATTAGTAGGGTTCCGGGGTTGATTCCTCCCCGGAAACTGTGGTGCCACTCCGCCGCCTTGCCTCTCCGGGCAACTGCTCGCGAAGTGTCCTGGACGACCACACTTGTAACATGTGGCCGCTGCTGGTGTAGTGCTCGGGGGACGAAAGCCCCGCATGCGTTGCTGAGGCGCATACGCACGCGGCATCGTCCGCTGCTGCTGTTGTTGTTGCGGTGGTGGTACTGGCAGTGCCGGCCTGAATACCTGTGAAGAGTACGGCCGACTGCGGAACGGCATCGACCGCTGTGGTGGCTGCCAGCGTGGACCTGATGGTGGGCGATTCACCATCCGAAACTTTTGAGAAGGCCCGCCTCCTTCTCCGCTGCTTTGCGGCGCGCTTCGCTTTCGCTCTGCCGCCGCTAACTCCTTGCCGGAGTCCTCCTAAACAATCGCAGCATCAATGATGTCATTGAGGCTGCCGCGATTGAACGCCGCCAACTTGTCCTTCAGGAGCGGGTTAAGCCCCTGGTAAAAGTGGTCCCGCCGCTTCTCGTCCGTATCTGCGTGATACGACGCGTAGAGCGCGAGATCGTTGAACGCTCTGGAGTATTCCAGCGCATTTCTGCTCCCTTTGTTGCAGGTGTAAGAACTCCTGCGTCTTCCTCTTCATTAAACCTGGCGGTATATGATAGGCCATGAAGGCCGTCCGGAATTCCGCCCAGGTCATCACTCGGTCGATGGGCTGTGAAGCACAGAAGTTGGCCCACCACGCGCTCGCGGATCCTTGGAGCTGCTGGACCGCGAACTGAGTCTTGCGCTGCTCACTTATCTGGAGCAGCCCGAACTTCATCTCTATGGCGCGGAGCCAGTTGTCCGCGTCAAGTGGTTCATCCGCCCTTGAGAATACAGGGGGATGAGTCCCCAGGAAATCGGAGTAGGAGCTTTGTTGACGCTCCTCCCAGTCTTGACGTCTCTCTGGGCGAGACATATTGGTGATGAGAGTCTGCAGCAACTCTGTGTGCTGCTGATGCGAGCCCGCCATTGCCGCGACGATGTCGGCCAATGTCACCGTTGGCAGTGGCGGTGGCGGTGTTTGCTGTTGCTGTTGCTGCTGTTGCTGCTGCTGTCCCGAGGAGTCCTCGGGAGGCTGTTGGGAGGTCTCTCCCCCTTGGCTGGTACCCCCAACGTCAGGGTTGGCACGAGTACGCGTCATTCTGAAATTTAAAACAGCAGCAATTAGCACATGTCTTACTTAAAATTCCATATGTAGCAGTAGGTATTGAAGTGACACATGAATAATTTGCACAACATTCACATATATTGATAAAGCATAAAATTTATACAAGATACATTATTCTCGGGTCTCCGAGAAGTCGTGCTCATGTCGTCACTACCCATACATACGCTACTGTCTACACGACATGTCACCTATTACAAAATTTGGGCTACACTATCCTAGCTGCCCTACATGGCAACTGTAACCCCCTACTCGGAGTAGAACTCGACCTCCTGTGGGTCGTCCTCCTCCGGTACCTCTGCTGGTGGCTCTGGGTCTACCACCTCTTCTCCCATTCCGGGTTCTCCCATTGCTGGAAAACCCAAGACCACCGGTATACCCAATACCGGAGGTACGAGGTCCTGCAAGGCATGCACCTCGTCCATAGCCTGGTTGTAATCCTCTTCCCAGCCTTGTCCTTCCTCAATAGCGTCGTCCCGCTCTTGAGCAAGGTCCTCATTCTGCTGGGTTAGGGTCTGCACCAGCTCTTGCAACGCCGCGATGTCAACACGGCTTTTCTTCTTCGCCTTCTTCAGACGATGCAACTGATTGTGTTGTTCATTCAGTCGCTTGATCGTCGGAAGGAGCACATTGCGGAGTGCGCTGTGAGCACTCTCGAAATGGTCTCCACGGGTCGTGCTCTCTTTGATCTTGGTGGCGAGATGCTCCGTATGGACAGCTTGGCTGTCCATCACAGCGTTTCCCGCCCTCATCTGGAGGCTGAGATTTGCCTCCGCGGGGTTGTACCTTGGGCAACTCGGGTCCGTTGCCTCCCGGTACCTCTCTTCCCACACATGCTGAGCCCGTCCCTCCACCGGAACGAGCGTGTATGGAGTGCCCTCCATAGCCTGCACGTGTAGTTGGCAGAAATTTGACATGGTGTCACGGGCTGCCACTTGCCATACCCCTTCCGGTTGTCTTCCTCTCACCGTGACGGTGAACGGCACCCTACCGGGTGGCGTAGGTCCTGCAGGGACTTCTACATGGATTGTCCACGTCTTGTTCCCCTCTTCGCCTTCTTCCTTGGCAAAGTACTGCGGCCTTTGGTTGTACCCGAAATATTGGAGCATTTGCCACAATGCTTCCCGGTAGCCGCTACAGTGAGAACAGTGGGACACCACCCACCCGTTCTCCAATTGCTTATCTGCTGTCATCTGTAAAAATATATTTGAGAAGTGTCAAATATTTCTTTAAACAGTAAACCTCTGAGCTATAACATAAGACATGTCATTGAACCCATAAAACTTGGAAACATAGTTCAAATTTTAAACAAATTTGACTGCTGATCTGCTGTTCCATGACAGCCCTGACCAGTTTCCATTTCAACCTGATTTAGGCCATGTTAAATGCAGAACCAGTTCTGTAGCTCAACATCAAAGTTAAAGCTAACTTCAATAGCTTTCCAGAAAGTATTTGCTTGGCCTAAGATCTGTCCTGGTTCAAAAGTTATGAGATGTCAAAGTTAGAAGAATTTGTGGAAACAATTGGACAGCACCTCCCTGCTTTAGGTACTGATTTAATCCAAGAATTCCAGTTAATTCTGTTCCAAATCTGACAAAACTTTCTGTTACAAAGTTGTAACCCATATCATATTATTTCCAGAACTACCTCATTTTCTATTTTTGGATTTTTATGCAGGAAGTTATGCTTAATTTACAGAGAGTCTTTACTCTGTCCTGTTTTCTGGACAGTTTCAACTCTACTGCATTTTTCGAGAGGTTAAGGGATGAAACACCTCTGGACCTCAACTGAAAAGTTGTAAAGCTCTTCCAAAGATTTCCAGAAATGTATCATACAACCCCAACCTCGAAAGAACTCAACCTCTAACCTCTGATTAACTTCAGCCTTGATTCAGCTGAAAACAGAGTGCTCTGTCCTTAACAACCTATAAGTTGAAAACTTGTTAACCTTGAATATCCTGTTCAAGGAAAGGAGTTGCATCAAGTTTTACCACATTGGATCAAAACCTTCAAGTTTTTAAATGAAGTTGTTCATTTAGTGGGGTGTGACGTCGATGCGTCACCAAATTATGTCGGTACTACGTCCTCACAAAGAAAACCTATACCGGACTTAGACGGCTTCGTTAATTCAGTGGCACTAAACGTCACTCGCACACGGTTGCTACACGTCTACCGTTTCGTGGTCAGGCTACCTGCAGAAACTCAAGCAATCGTCAGACTCGGCTGCACACCGAGCCAGGAATCCATACAGTTCGTACAACCGGCCGTCATCACTCGCCCGGATGTTCTCAAGCCAAACACGCCTTGAGTTACGTGTTCATGTTTCAGACCACGTGACGGGGTCTCCCAAGTTGCACCACGCACGCCAGGGACAGACGCTGCTCGAATACCCCAAACGACATGAAGGGTCGTAGAGGATATCAATGCGGGTCGGGTTACCTGCCACCCGTGGGGCTCCACCCTTCAGCTTGTGCGTACTGGTGGACAGCGCTTACGTGTACCCCCCAAGACATGAACGTCCCGAGATGCACGATTTTTCTGACATAATCAAATAGGTTAATATGCCACTTTCTAAATGCTAATAACATCCTTATACGGGCTACTAACTCGTTCCTCACTAGATTTTTGAAAAAGAAGACCTTTGTACTGTGTTAAACCTCAAGCAAGCTCTGATACCAGCGCTGACACGACCCCAAAGGTCCTGTCGAGCCAGGATCACGCTGAGGGGTGCTGCGTTGCATAGCACCGGATAACACACGTCAAAGGTACAAAGCGGAAGCGAAATTTTATTACATAAACAAGTTATGAACATGTTTACATCAAAATAAGTTCAGTCTACACTCGCGGGCGTAGACTAAGCATCAAGTGCACGTTCAGCCCTTGAACGTGTCCTTGCTAGCACCCACGCACACTAACTCTGCGGCGTGCATGACTCCCACTCGACGGGGTTCCCCTCCTGGGGTTCCGTCTCCTCTTCGGGAGTCCCTTCCTCATAGAACCCTGCAAAAGCTTCAAACACAAGCAGTGAGCACGAAGGCTCAGCAAGTCTGACCCGTCTCTCCTAAACATGGAACTTCTACATGAGGGGTAATGGGATACATGAGGTAAAATCATTTGCAAGGACTCGCCTAATTAGTAGAACCTTATTTTCATGATTTAGCAGCAGGTTGTGGAGAACCTTACGCGAAGGCACATGAGAGAGCCGCAATCAAACAAGAAACGCATTTCTCTCATGTACTTTGCCCAAAGTTAAAATGAACTTTAGTTAGCTCTAAGCTACAACAAACCATTAACAAGCAAAGTCCATCATTCAATCAGCAGCATTTTAACATGTAACTAGCCTGTTCTTTCTACGTCATGGTACAGTGCACAAGTGGTACTCACTGACCGTGAGGGACGGCGATTATAATCGATTTACACCTGCAGGGTTACCCGAACAACCCGTCACGTACGCCCGTACTCGATGTTGCCTACCACAACCATCACGGACGCCGTACGCAACCACCTTTCACCCGTCAGCCAAATATTGAACCGGTCCCATCGTCCCGAGCAAGAGGTCTCTGCACGCGCATCTCAGTGCCGCCAGCTGATTTACACCTCGAGCTCTCAACCTACCCTCTGAACGACGGGCAATGCCTCAATACCCAGCTACCCGAGTTACATCAGTTTCCCGGTTCCCATATAGCCGGTAGGTCTTTGGTACTGTTCTAGCTTGTTCAACAGGCCCGCACACGGCTCGGTCCTCAATCGACACAAGCGGAGCTACAGCACACAGGCCCCAAAGCCTTGCTGCCCTTACCCTCCGCTTGGTCTCATTTTCTTGCCATGTGTTTCATGTGCTATCACTACCCGAGTCGAGTGCCTCTAGCCTATGCTCGCGAGTAGTTCCAACTACTCGACTTGTACCGAATCCTACTCTACCTTAGCATTGCAGTAGCTAACGGGGTTTGCAATCCTAAACCAAACCCGTGGTTTTCTTGGCTATGGAGTTGGATTCCCAAACAAGACTCTAATGCAAAGAATAAAGTAATCAAGTATGTGCTCAAAACAATAAAAACTTGTAAAAGGTTAATGCAAACCGGAGCTTGCCTTGCTGCTCTTGGTCGTAGGCTAGCTGCTCCTCCGGAGTAACAAAGTCTAGGACTTCGGGTTCCTCCTCGACCTTAGCGACTACATGATATAAGCAGTATATGTATTAATTTAAATGCAGTTGTATTTACTTTTAATCTTGTGAAGTCTACAACTCTTACTAGACAAGCCTAATGACTGTGACATTTTTACTGTGGCTTGGTTACAACCTAAACAGAGACTTGGTCAAGTTTTCGTTGCAGCAAAGCTCATTTGAGCCCTCCACAATTAATCATGTACTTGACCTTAATTAAAGGCTTTTAGGGTGTTCTAAGGATTTTCATGAAACAAACTATGACTTTCTGAAAACTAGATTTTCAGAGGGTTCTAATGGAGTTGGTCTCACTTAATTTGGATGTTCCTAGCTAAAAATATGAGCTAAACAATTTCAGAGAAAATTCTGAAAATGTTTCTGAACATTTTCTATTTTCTCTGGAACAGTTTCACTAATCACACCATTAGGTGGATCAAATGAGCTCAAATGGATCTGAAATTTCTATGGTAGTTCAGGGATATTTTGGTGAACATCCCAGCAAAATTTCAGGATTTTTCTCCAAAGGACTCTCCAGTTAAAATTCCAAACAGTTTAAACTTTGAGGAATTAATTCTGGAAAAATAAGGGATTTCATGAAGTGAAACTTGATTTGCTGGAAATTACTCAGAGAGCTGAATCCAGCAAAATTTGGTTCACTCGATTTGGAGCTTTGTACCCAAAGTTATGAGGATTTGAAGTTTGGAAGAATTCTGAAAATCGGGGGAAATGTTTAAACTCTCGGGGGCCCGCGGGGACACGTGTCGAGCGCGGAGGTGTCCGGCACACCGGAGCTCACAGGGTATTTGCGCGCCAGCACAGCCGATCCCGGCCACACCCGATCCCGATTTAAATTCTTCAGCCGCTGACACGTGGGCCAGCCGGCTTCGTTTTTCTCCCGCCGTTCTCTCGCGCCCGCGCCGCCGACCTCGCTGGAGCAGACTCGGGGCTCGCAGGCTCGCCGCTGCCGGACCTCCCAGGGTCTGAAACTCGCCGCCAGGGGGTTGTCGACGTCGAGGAACACGTCGGTTGTGTCAGGTTGGGCTGGGGGTGACCGGAAATAGCTCGGCGACGTGCCGCGGCCTCGGTTGAGGTTCGGCGCCGTCGACCGTGGGTTCTAACCCGCCAACACCTCGACCAAACGGTCCTACAGCATCAGTGTACCTCTAGGGAGCTTGTCAAGGTGTCAAAAGGGTTCAGGGATGGCGGCAAGTCAGTCGGCACCGTGTGACCGATCGTGCCCGCCATGACCGCCCTCGATCGAGCTCGAAATTCGTCACTCCTAGACAGTTTCACGCCATGGATGCAGAAAAGAACTTAATCGCCGGCTAGTCCAGCGTCTATGTGCAAGATTTGATAACCTCCGAAAGATCATAGAGCGAGAATTTAAAGAAACCGTACCGGAAGCTTGGTTTACAGTCGCCGGAGCAAAAACGGGGAATTCTTTGTGGACTCTTCACGGTTTGCTTCCAAACTTGGAGGAGAGCAGCACGGTGATTGCGCGCTCCTGTTGCCTCCCTTGCTGGACCGTGAAAACGCCTGTGGAACGCTGTCCACAGGCGCCTCACCTTCGGCTGAGGCTAGGTCACCGTGGTGGCGATCGTTTTCGAGCACCGGAGGTCGGAGCTTGGGGTTTCTGGCGTTGGGGAGGTAGAGTGCGATCTCAGGTGACCGTCTAGCAGCTCGGGGAGGGAGAAGGCGAGCTGGTTTCGCGGTTCTCCGATCGAGCAGAGAGGCGGCAGGTTGGTGGCTCGGTGATCGCGGGAGAGGAGGAAATGATCGGTGCCTGCACCCGTGGAGCGCCTTAAGAGGGCCCTGGAACCGCCCTTGGGCTCGCGTGTGGGTGCGGGAAGCAGCTGGTGGCGCTGCTGCTCCTCGGTGGCGAGCGCAGCTGCTCGAGCGTGGAGTCGGCAGCTGCTCGGTGGAAGTTCCCACCGAGACTCTGACTTTGGGTGCAAGTTTCTTCTTCTTCCCTCTATGACATGTGGGTCCCACCTGGGGTTTTAACCTCTGAAATTTACTCCTAATCACTGTTGTAAACAGTGAGCCCCATAATACCCCTGGTGATTCAAATTATTCACCCATGAGCCATTTGAATTGATTAGAATTCAAATTGGGTTTGGTTTGAATGAATTTCAGCACAAGTTCAGTTTTGAATTCAAATAAAGTTTGAATTTGTCCCACTTAGCTCATGTCAAGATCAACTCCAAATGGAGTGAAAATTGGTGTGTGAGCTCACAAAAATGTGCTGAGTAAGAATATGCCTCCCACTTTTAAATTCATGGGATAAAAACAGTTTGAATTTGAATATGGTTTCCAAACTACCCTCTTTCTAACTATACCCAAAATGACCTCAAAAAGGTTGTTAATTTGGGTGAAACTTGGCATGGACATCCTTAGCAATGTGTAGGAGTTTTCATATGCCCAGCCCACCTATATCACATGTGGGAAATACCACTTTTGCAATGTGTGAGTTTGTTCTCTAATGTGTATGTTGATGGTGGTTACTTGCTCTTCATTTGTGTTCATCATCTTTCCTCAAATGAGCTGTGTGGTGTGGTGATGAACACTTCAATTGTGTGTCAAAAACTGAGGCCCTTACATCGGGGACCACGGTTGAGTGGGAACCGTACACGCTGCGCTGAGCTGGAGGAGTGCAGCTAGTGTGGGTTGCCCGAGGGCTGGGCAAACAACTTTTGCTAGATAGGTGACGTGAGTTGTATAAACTTAGCTTCCGCTTTTGTAATCCAAATACTAGTTTGTAACTGAAGTCTTGTACTACTTGGTACATATTCAGTTGGTTTCTATGTAATACAATGTCGTTCTTATGATGTATGCTATCGGGTGTCGCATCGTGCGGCACCACCCTCTGCGATCTTGGATGAGCGGATTCCGGTCCGCGACAGGCTGGTATCAGATCCGCATTGGGGATAGCACATTAATTAAGGACTGTATTACGGGAAAACTTAGGTTTACGGTGAGGATTCGCTAGTGTGCCCAAATAAGGACTATTGAAAGTGCATCTAGACACCCCTTGTGGGTTTTGGTTGATTTATGACAAACAAATTAGACCCTAACAAAATTGTTGAGAATGAGCGCAGGTTCTCAAGAATTAAGAAGAAAGCGCAAAAATAAAGGAGAAGGAGGATCCAAATTGATAAGAGCTCAAGAACTGAAAAGAATAGATCACTTAGTATAGAGTGTGTTGGAAAACACACCCAAGAGCTCAAGAGAAAGAAATCAAACTAACTGCACAATTTCAACACGTCCGGACTAGTTCGATATCGGCCGGACTAGTCCGATTTTCTTTCTGACCAGAAAACGGACTAGTCCGATATCATCCGGACAAGTCCGATTTTGTCTCTGGATAGAAAACGGACTAGTCCGTAATATCATGGACTAGTCCGATATTCATGACACTTAGGGTTTTCTAAACACCACACACCGGACTAGTCCGGAGTCAACCACGGACTAGTCCGAACATCGCAAACCCTAACGTACCCATTGGAAACCCTACTATAAAAAGAGGTGTACGGCCATACCAACATAACCATTGACCCCCTGCGCCGTCACACCTCCCAAGAGCCCAAAATTCACCTCTCTCCATACATTCTAACCCAATAAGGATCAATTCTTGTGGATTGGCAATTGATCAAAGGAGAGACTAGTTCTACACCTCTTGAGCTCTTGGGTTTGATCTCTCGCACACTTTTCGTTGTTAATTGTTCATTTGTTGAGTGTGTTGAGTCATGTTCATTCATTCCTTGTAATTCTTGGAGAGCCCTCAACTTGTGAGAAGGCCCCTTGAACAATTTTATTGCCCTTTGTGATTAGTGGAAGAGAATCGGCCTTTGTGGCGATTCGACGAGGGTAGGGTTGGAGAAGACCCGGTCCTTAGTGGACTCCTCAACGGGGACGTAGATTGCCTTTGTGGAATCCAACCTCGGGATAAACATTTGTCTCCTACTCTTGTGCATTAATTGTTCATCGTATTCTAGTGTTTAATCTATCCTTTGAAACTCACATTCAACTATTAAAACCAAAGTTGTTTCCTGTTATTCATTGTGTCACTATTGCAATACATCCAAACTAACGATTAATTTCCACTGCATAGATTATTAAAAGTGAACATTGATCAACCTTGATCTCCCTAGTCCACGCATACCAGACTAGTCCGCTCAGTACCGGACTAGTCCAATTTTTCTCTGTTTAGAAAACGGACTAGTCCGCACACTACCGGACTAGTCCGATTTCCCTGTATTTGATAGACTACTAAGTGTTTCAGGTTTCAACAAAGCGTCGAAAAGCCTATTCACACCCCCTCTAGGATACATTCAATTGGTATCAGAGCTAAACTCTTCAAAAGAGACTCACCGCTCGAAGAGACGATATGGACGTCAAGGATGCACACAAGAAGATCGATGACGAAAAGAGAAATGATGAAAGGACTCAAAGGCTAAAGAAGCTACTCGACGCCATTCAAGACAATGAGGACTATGATGAGGAGGTGCTCCAACTCAAGGCTCTTCTACGGAAGAAGGCAATCTCCCCAAAAGGGAAGAAGAACACCGATGATGAAAATAAGAAGAAAGGGGGTAGTCACACAGACTACTCCCGATATCCTTTTGATTATGAGCGTTTGAATTCTCACAATAATCATTACTTATCAATTCCCCTAGGGAAAGCACCTTACTTTGATGGAAATGATTATTCAATGTGGAGACAAAACATGAAAATGCATCTCATATCTCTTAATCCGAGTTTGTGGCATATAGTATGTACAGGGATAGATATCCCGGATGATGATGAAGAGCTGACCCCAAACCAAAAACAAGCCATTCATCAAAATGCTCAAGCTGCAGCTGTGATCACGTCATTACTAAGACGAGACGAGTTCTCCAAGGTGGATGGGCTCGAAATTGCCAAGGAGATATGGGACATACTACAAACTGCACATGAAGGTGATCGTCACGTACGCGAAGCCAAGATAGAAATGATTGAAGGTGAATTGGGAAGATTCGCGATAGAAGAAGATGAATCACCACAAGATATGTACAATCGACTAAAGAATCTTATCAACAAAGTCCAAGATTATGGCAGCAAGAAGTGGAATGATCATGAGGTTGTGAAGTTGATTCTCAGAGCATTCATGCCTCGCAACGTAACCTATTGCTCTATGATCAGAGAAAGCCCCGGGTACCAAAAAATGACCCCAGAAGAACTTATTGGCAAGATCATCAACTTTGAGATGATGGAGAAGCAAGCCAAGCATGTTAAGGAAATTGTCGATCTCACCTCGGCAAAGAAGAAAGGAGTCACTTTGAAGTCAACTTATAAACCCGTATCAAAGGAAGCTCAAGAAGCTTATGGAGAAGACGGCAGCGACGATGAAAGCAGTGATATCGATGAAGAAGACATGATCTTGTTCATGAAGAAGTTCAAGAAAATGATGAGAAGAAGAAAGGGCAACAGCTCAAATGAACGAAGACAAAGGGACAAACAAAGACCCAAGATGAGTCGGGCGTGCTATAACTGCGGAGGATACTATCACTTCATAGTAGATTGTCCACATGATGAAAACAAGAAGAAGACAAAGGATAACAAGTCTCAACCAAAGAAAATGTTCAAGAAGAAGAAGCAATATGGCCAAGCGCATCTAGGGAAGGAGTGGGACTCCAATGATGAATCTTCATCTGAAGAAGAAGAGGAGATGGCCGCCATAGCTATAAAGAAGACTACCAAGAAATCCACTCTCTTCCCAACCATGGGCGCATGGAAGGACACCGACAACACCTGTCTAATGGCAAAGGAAGGTAAACGAAAGGTACCGACTAAATCTTCCTTCTCGCGTTCTTTTACTAGTGATAGTGATAATTCTAGTGAGGATGATAGCAGTGATGAAGATGAATATATGCTTAGGGGTTTAAACAAAAAGACAGCTGCTAAAATGAAATTTCTACTTGATAAGCTTTTTGATATGGAGAAGCTAGTCAATCATCAGGAAGATATGATCATCTCCCAAAAGGAGGAATATCTTGAGATTGAAAAGCTCCTTGAATTTGAAAAGGAACAAAATAAATCACTAGAGCTTGAATTAGCTTTAAGCAAGGAATCTTGCTTGAAGCTAAAAGATTCAAACACCACCATCAAGGATGAACTTGCTAACTTAACCAAAGTTAACAAGATCCTTGAGGGACAAGTTGAATCACTCAAGCAAAATGGTTCTTCATCAACTACTAACTCACATTCTCAACACACAAAGTCTTAAACTAGCATTATTTGTACTTGTGCCAAAAATGACACTAACATGAAGAAAAAGCCAAACTTGACAAAGAACAAGCAATCTTCTCAAAGTGGCATATTTGACAAGGAGAAGATAAAGTATGCACGCAGTGCATACTAGGTCACAAGACCTCCTAATGTCAAATATGGCATTGGATATTCTAATGGTGAAAAGCACAATGCTAGAAACCACAAGAATAACAAGGGTTGCATTGCCTTTGTCAAGGGAAACTCTTCTCAAACTACAAAGCTTAGTAATGTTGAAAAATTTAACAGTGTGAACACATATGAACAACAACTTCTATTTAGAACCATTGATGCTTCATATGTACTTATGAAAAGTAATCTTGAAAGAGTTTATGCTAAATATGTTGGGCCACGCCATGGGAATACCATGTCTCATGTGTGGGTGCCCAAATCACTTGCGACTAACCTCAAAGGACCCAAGCAAGCTTGGGCACCTAAGACCAAGGCATAATTTATTTTTTGCAGACTTATTCATCCGGCGGAGCAAAATGGGTGCTAGATAGTGGATGCACCAATCACATGACCGGAGAAAGAAGAATGTTCATGGAATATGAAGAAAATGAAAATCCAAGCGAAGACATTTACTTTGGTGATAATAGTCAAGGAAAAGTGCTTGGTACCGGTAAAATTGCAATTTCATCACAACATACTCTCTCTCATGTTTTACATGTTGACTCCCTGGATTATAATCTTTTGTCCATATCTCAATTATGTGACAAGGGTTATAATTGCTTATTCACTGATGAGGGTGTGACTGTCTTTAGAAGGAGTGATAACTCAATTGCATTCACGGGTGTGTTGAAGGGAAAACTTTATCTAGTTGACTTCAACAAAGATAAAGCTGAACTTGACACATGCTTGATTGCAAAGACCAACATGGGTTGGCTGTGGCATAGACGGCTAGCACATGTTGGTATGAGGAATCTTCAAAAACTCCTCAAAGGTGATCACATCCAAGGTTTAAAGGATGTTGTTTTTGAGAAAGACAGGTCGTGTAGAGCATGTCAAGCAGGAAAGCAAGTAGGAGCACCCCATCCCGCAAAGAATGTCATGACCACAACAAGACCACTTGAGCTCCTTCACATGGATCTATTTGGTCCAGTTGCCTACATAAGCATCGACGGTAATAAATATGGTCTAGTCATTGTTGATGATTTTTCACGCTTCACGTGGGTTTTCTTTTTGCATGATAAGACAAAAACTCAAGGAACCCTTAAGAAGTTCATCAAGCATGCCCAAAATGAATTCTCATTGAAGATCAAGAACATAAAAAGTGACAATGGGACAGAATTCAAGAACACTCGGGTTGAAGAGTATCTAGATGAAGAAGGAATAAAGCACGAATTTTCAGCACCATATACTCCTCAACAAAACGGAGTAGCCGAAAGGAAGAACAGAACTCTCATTGAGATATTGAGGACAATGCTCGATGAATACAAGACTTCAGACAGGTTTTGGGCTGAAGCGGTTAACACCGCACGCCATAAACGGACTATATCTTCATCGGCTGCTCAAGAAAACCTCTTAGAAACTACTCACGGGTAACAAGCCAAATATTTCATACTTTCAAGTTTTTGGTTCAAAATGATATATTTTAAATAAGAAGCCAAGGGCCTCGAAGTTTGCTTCGAAGTCCAACGAAGGTTTCTTACTTGGCTATGATTCGAACTCCTACGCTTATCGTCTTCAAAAAACCTCCGGACTTGTTGAAGTAGCACGTGACGTAGTGTTCGATGAAACTAACGGCTCTCAAGAGGAGCAAGTTGATAAGTGTGTGCTAGATCAAGAAGAAGCTCCATGTCAAGCATTGAGAAGAATGGCTTTGGGCGATGTTCGACCACAAGTGCCACCATCAAATGCGAATGAAGAAAATGAACCACAGATGGAGGAAAATGATCAAGGGGGAGCTTCCATACAAGATCAACCTCAAGAAAATCAAGAAGGCCAAAACATCAATGAGGGCAACTATCCAGGGGGAGAAGAAGATGATAATGAAGATTCAAGACCACAAGTGCCACATCCAAGAGTACACCAAAGCATCCAAAGAGATCACCCCGTTGACAACATAACCGGTGACATCCGAAAGGGAGTAATAACTTGATCTCGCATAGATAATTTTTGTGAACACTATTCCTTTGTATCTTCTTTGGAACCATACAGGGTCGAGGATGCATTAAAATATCCCGACTGGGTGATGGCGATGCAAGAAGAATTGAACAACTTCGAAAGGAATGAAGTGTGGGAGCTTGTTGAGAGACCCAAGTCCAATGTCGTCGGCACTAAATGGGTCTTCCGCAACAAGCAAGATGAACCTGGAGTGGTAACAAGGAACAAGGCACCACTTGTGGCAAAATGGTACTCACAAGTCGAAGGTTTGGATTTCGATGAGACTTTTGCTCCCGTAGCTAGGCTTGAATTGATTCGTATATTACTTGCATATGCTACTCACCATGATTACAAGCTTTATCAAATGGATGTGAAAAGCGCCTTTCTCAACGGATCGATCAAGGAGGTGTACGTGGAGCAACCACCCGGTTTTGAAGATCAAGAGCATCCCGATTATGTGTTCAAACTGCGTAAGGCTCTCTATGGCCTCAAACAAGCTCCTAGAGCTTGGTATGAGTGCCGTAGAGATTTTTTAATTGAAAATGATTTCAAGATCAGAAAAGCTGATTACACCTTGTTTACTAAACACTTTGATGATGACCTCTTCATTTGCCAAATCTATGTTGCGATATTATATTTGGTTCAACTAACAAATCCTTTTGTCAAGAATTTAGCAAGATTATGACAGATAGATTTGAGATGTCCATGATGGGAGAGCTGAGGTACTTCTTGGGATTCCAAGTGAAGCAACAAAAGGACAGGACGTTCATAAGCCAAACAAAGTACACTCAAGACATTCTCAAGAAATTTGGAATGGACAAAGAAAAGCCCATAAAGACTCCCATGGCGACAAATGGACACTTGGATCTAAATTAAAACGGACCTAATGTGGATCAAAAGGTATATCGTTCTATGATTGGCTCCTTACTCTATTTATGTGCATCTAGGCCTAATATCATGTTGAGTGTATGTTTTTGTGCAAGGTTTCAAGCCAATCCTAAGGAATGTCATTAGACAGCCGTGAAAAGGATCTTGAGATATTTAGATCATACACCCAACCTAGTCCTTTGGTATCCCAAAGGTTCCAAATTCAATCTCATTGGATACTCCGATGCAGATTATGCCGGATGCAAGGTAGATAGAAAAAGTACTTCTAGTACCTGCCAATTCCTAGGTAGATCCCTAGTTTCTTGGACCTCCAAGAAACAAAATTCAATTGCTCTATCCACAGCAGAAGCGGAGTATGTTGCAGCTGGGAGTTGTTGTGCACAACTCCTTTGGATGCAACAAACTCTAAGGGATTATGGTTACAATATGAGTCGTATTCCACTCCTTTGTGACAATGAGAGTGCTATCAAAATTGCCCATAACCCTGTTGAGCACTCTAGAACTAAACACATAGATACCCGGCATCATTTTTTGAGAGATCACTTAATGAAAGGAGACATAGCCATTTCCCATGTCAACACTAAAAAACAACTAGCTGATATCTTTACCAAGCCACTTGATGAAAAACACTTTTGTGAGCTACGAAATAAACTAAATATCCTTGATGCTCGAAACGTGGCTTGAAAACTTGCATATCTGTATGCCATCCTCAAAATCATGTTAATTATGTTGAAAAATCATCTCTCTCTATTTTTCTCTTAAAAACTATGTTAGTTACTTGATCTTGGTGAATCATGGTCATATCTTGATTGTTGTATGTTTACTGATCATATTCATCAAGAATACCTATGCGCCTTTGTACCTTATTTCCCAATAGAAACCCTTGAATATATATATATATATATATATATATATATATGTTTTATACACTTCTGTACAAGGTACCACGGACTAGTCCGTGGTCACCTCGGACTAGTCCGCACTTAGTCCGTTAGTCCGGACTAGTCCGGACAACCTCGGAGTAGTCCGTTTTCTCTCTGGACAGAAAACGGACTAGTCTGATATGGTCCGGACTAGTCCGATATTATGACTCCATAACCCTAGGGACGGCTCAAACCTAATCTTTTTCATCCTCACAACCCTCCCTTCTCTCTCTCTCTCTCCTCACTCAAGAGCTTCCAAGGCAGATTTGCGATTTCTCCATCAAAACCATCCAAATTTCCGTGGAAAACGTTCTCCACCGCAAAGGGATCAAAGACCCCGGACTAGTCCGGATCAAAAACTCCCTCAACGCCTTGAATCGAAGGATTTGGTAAACTTCTCTCCAAACCCTAGAACCCTCGATCTTCCTTGTTTTTGCTCAATTAGATCTGCTCCTCTAGTCAATACATGCTTTATTGATGTATTCCATGTATCCTAGATCACATTTGCATTGAATAATCTCAAATTTCAACAAATTAGGGCTTAAGCAGCCACATAACGGACTAGTCTGTTATTAGGGCGGACAAGTCCGGTACTCCGGACTAGTCCGACCCTGAACACCGGACTAGTCCGATATGCCCTGATTCAGAGATCTTGTTAGGGAATTCTAGCTTATGTCAACTCAATGCAATCCTTTGTCATTCTTGATTATTCATACCCACTTTATCTTCCTTGTTAGAAATCATGTCGGGATCAAATGAGAGTCTCTCCGACTTTGAGGCCGAGATGGATCAAGATATGATGTCTCAACCTTAGGAGTCTCGCTCCAAAAAGAGACAAGATCATGTTGTCGAGCCCTCGCTCACCCCACCTAGGGTTCGCCGAAAGGTTACAATCAAGAGACCAGCATCAAGAGCAAATGTGGCTGGTTCTAGCTCGGCGGCTCAACGCCAAATCAAGGGCAAGGGAAAGGGGCTTGCTTCTGGCCCGAATGGTCCCCTGAAGATGACAGCTCCAAAAGCAGGGAAATAGGGATCCCTCGGAGCATAAATTCAATGGCAAAGGGAGCGAAGTGGCATGGAACCTGAGCAAGGTTGATGCTTACAGCTCCGGCAAAGAGACAGCCGGCAAGAGATTTTGGAGCAACTTTCACTCGGACTACTACAGTTCGGTGTACCTCCAAATGAAGACTCCAGTGGTCCAAAGTCAATGGATTGACTGGACGTACATTGAAAGGAAAAGTTGTGAAGCTTTTGAGGAGGTCATAGAGGCTGCAGAGAGACATGGACTCAAGGACCTGCTCGCCTTCAGATACAACTGGAATGATAAGATCATTGCCCAGTTTTACTCGACCTTCCACTTTGCTCATGATGGAGAAGACAAAGTGACTTGGATGACACATGGACCCAAGTACACGATCTCCTACACTGAGTTTGCCAGACTGCTGCATCTTGAGGACACCAGGAATGATGAGATTGTGATTCACAGTCTGGGAGTGATGGAGAAGGACAAGATGGAGTTTCTCTATGATACTCGACTTCCATTCAACCCTCCCTCAACCAAGAAAATGAAGCCCTTCTTCATTGTTCTCAACAGAGTGCTCCGGAAGACCATTGCTCCAAAGGATGGAGATGCTGGGAGCGTCCAAGGTTATCTGAGAACCTTGATGAAAGTGATCAGCAGGAGGAGAAGATTTAATATCTTCGACTATATTTGTAATGACATGGTAAACATATCCTGCACACCAAACCATTCCTGTGGCCATGCTCCTTACTTGATGTTCATGATTGAGAAATTCACAGGAATTGAGTTTGTGAAGGATGTAGAGCACACTATTCTAAGGCCTCATAAGCCTCCTCAGGCCTCCCTCCCAGCTGCTCCCTCACCTTGATCACCTAAAGAACATCCAGAGAGAGCGCATGAAGATGCAAGGCCTGC
Source organism: Neostapfia colusana (assembly GCA_030760725.1). Lineage (NCBI taxonomy): Eukaryota > Viridiplantae > Streptophyta > Magnoliopsida > Poales > Poaceae > Neostapfia > Neostapfia colusana. Next base: position 14,156,023 of record JASWHV010000012.1, on the reverse strand, counting down.
ATCCAAGACTAGGGCATCTCCACAGAAAGGTTCCTCCAGTGGGATCATGAAGATTTTGGCTGCTATCTTCAGCTCTTGCCCTAAAACTGAGGTGAAGCTATATAAAATGAACAAGGCAAGAAAAGAAGAGATGAGATACATGAAGGCAAATGTCAAAGAAATATGCCAAAAACTAGAGATTGAGCCCATTGGATCCCCGGTTATCTCAGAGGACTCTGCATCTGAGTTTACAGAGCTTCCTCCTCTCTCTCCTTCAGAGCGTGCCTACTTTGGCACAATGAGTGGTTCCTCTCCTCCTCTTCCTCAGGCTGATGATGAAGATGAAGAAAGGACCACAGCGAGGAGTGAGCCGGCGAGGACAAGTAAATCTCTCCTCTCCTTCTTTTTGGTGCCTTGATGCCAAAGGGGGAGAGATTGAGGGGGATTCCTAGGTCGTAGGTCTTTCCTTTTGTATCTTAGCTTAAGAGATGAGCTTGTGTAAGACTTATGCTACCATTATGCATTTGTAAGACTTATGTTATCAATATGCTTTTGTGAGATGACTATGTTATGCTTTTGATGATGATGTATGTTTAAAACTGCTATGAAGAATTACGACTCCTGATGATTATGCTCATTATGATATTTACATCAAAATTATTGCTCACACGTGTAGTTTTGCACCCCACCATAAAGAGTGCACATATATTTCATGTCTTCATTGCCTATTTTGTTCAAAATTCATATGTGCACACTTTATGAAAATCTGAATTCTTATTGTCATATTTGTGAGATCTCAATTGGTTGTCATCAATCACCAAAAAGGGGGAGATTGAAAGTGCATCTAGGCACCCCTTGTGGGTTTTGGTTGATTTATGACAAACAAATGAGACCCGAACAAAATTGTTGAGAATGAGTGCAGGTTCTCAAAGAAATTAAGAAGAAAGCGCAAAAAGAAAGGAGAAGGAGGATCCAAATTGATAATAGCTCAAGAACTGAAAAGAATAGATCACTTAGTATAGAGTGTGTTGGAGAAAAACACCACAAGAGCTCAATAGAAAGAAATCAAACTAACTGCACAATTTCAACACGTCCGGACTAGTACGATATCAGCTGGACTAGTCCGATTTTCTTTCTGACCAGAAAACGGACTAGTCCGATATCATCCAGACAAGTCCGATTTTGTCTCTGGACAGAAAATGGACTAGTCCGCAATATCATGGACTAGTCTGATATCTCACGACACTTAGGGTTTTCTAAACACCGCACACCGGACTAGTACAGGGTCAACCACGGACTAGTCCGGACATCGCAAACCCTAACGTACCCATTGGAAACCCTACTATAAAAAGAGGTGTACGGCCATACCAACATAACCTTTGACCCCCCTGTGCCGTCACACCTCCCAAGAGCCCAAAATTCACCTCTCTCCATACATTCTAACCCAAGAAGGATCAATTCTTGTGGATTGGCAATTGATCAAAGGAGAGACTAGTTCTACACCTCTTGAGCTCTTGGGTTTGATCTCTCGCACACTTTTCGTTGTTAATTGTTCATCTGTTGAGTGTGTTGAGTCGTGTTCATTCATTCGTTGTAATTCTTGGGGAGCCCTCAACTTGTGAGAAGGCCCCTTGAACAATTTTGTTGCCCTTTGTGATTAGTGGAAGAGAATCGGCCTTTGTGGCGATTCGACGAGGGTAGGGTTGGAGAAGACCCGGTCCTTAGTGGACTCCTCAACGGGGACGTAGATTGCCTTCGTGGAATCGAAACTCAGGATAAACACTTGTCTCCTACTCTTGTGTATTAATTGTTCATCATATTCTAGTGTTTAATCTATCCTTTGAAACTCACATTCAACTATTAAAATCAAAGTTGTTTCCTGTTATTCATTGTGTCACTATTGCAATACATCCAAACTAACGATTAATTTCTGCTGCATAGAGTATTAAAAGTGAACATTGATCAACCTTGATCTCCCTAGTCCACGCATACCGGACTAGTCCGCTCAGTACCGGACTAGTCCAATTTTTCTCTGTTTAGAAAACGGACTAGTCCGCACTCTATCGGACTTGTCCGATTTCCCTGTATTTGATAGACTACTAAGTGTTTCAGGTTTCAACAAAGCGTCGAAAAGCCTATTCACCCCCCTCTGGGCTACATTCAACTATATTAGCATAGTTACTTAAAGTGGCAAGACTAACATATGTGTTATAATTCTGAATTTTAATTATGTAACGACGCACCTACGCTCAAGTAAAAATGGTTGGAATGCCACCAAAAGCGGTTCAATTTCGGTTAGCTCCCCTGACGAGGAACGTGGTTCAGGGACAGGTCTCACAGCTTTGTGTGAGACGTCAATATGAAACTCTTGGACTCTTCATGTTCCTGAGTTCATATGAAACGCTGATCCCTAGCGTGCATTAGGCAAGCAAGTGGAGACGCCATTGCGTGGTCAGTAACGCGAAAGTGTGTTCGTCTGGAAATAGCCCAGGAGGACATACGCAGCGCTTGCCATCGGCGTGCCCTGCAGGGCAGTAGGTGGTATCTGTTGCGGAGATAAAATTCCCAACCGTGACGACCCGTTCGCTCTCTACTCGGGTTCCCCGTCGTGTGGTGTTAAAACACGATCACGTACCTTGAGACGTGGCTTAACTCAAGGACGACCGTATGGCAATGATACGGGCGTTTGTATTTACATTCAAATATGGACCTGCCTGAAATGGAAATAACCTTTGAGTGCATCATTATTGGACGTTCTTCTGCAGGTACTAACCAAGTATGTATCCCGTGTAGTATACGTGTGGGAGAGCCCGTTTAGTGCCACAATTGAGACGTATATGCCAGTGTAATCCGGTTAGGATTTTCTTTTTGTGAGGAACATAGTACCGACATATCATAGGCAGGTGCATGAAATATAATGATAACAAGGAATTAAAATCACTACGTTTCAACATTTAGGACCCTGGTTGGGTAGAAAAATCCAATAGTTGATCAGTGTAGTTCAAAGGTATTGAAAAACAGAGTGCTCTGTTTTGGGCAGCAAGTTTGGTGAACTTTGACAGAGCATAGCTCACATATTATTTAGCCAATGTAGGTGTGAGATATAGTTCTGGAAAGATATTTAAGTGCTATACAACTTTGTTGTAGACCCCCAGAGCTGAATCACACCTTATGATGGTTTAAATTCCAGAGGAAGGTAAACTGTCCAGAACCAGGACAGATATAAAACACTCTCTGGACTGTTCAGTTCTTCAAGCATAACTTCCTGTAGAAAAATCTAAAATTATCATATGATACAACTTTGGAAAGGGTAGGATATGTGTTAAATTTTTGTAATTCAAAGTTTCTGCAATTGCAGTATGGAATTCAGTGGAAATTAGAGTTGAAAACAGCAACTTCCAAAGGAGGTGCTGTTGAAATTCTTCCAGAACTTCTGTTGACTTTTAATTATCATAACTTTTGAAACAGAGCTGATTTGAGGGCAAATAAATACTCATTAGAAAGATAATGAAGTTAACTTCAACTTTGGTGTTCAGCTCGAGTCATTAAAATGCCCATCAGCAGGTCAAAATCTGGAATATGTAGCAACTGGTCATTCGGGCAGAGTGATGACAGTTGAACTCATTTGAGAGATTGTTGTACCCAAGGGGGTTTTGAGTACTTCCAATGAGGTAGAACATACACATGAGCGGTTATCTTCGACTAGGGAAAGATTTGAGTATATGTCTTGCTCAAGATTCTTTTGCTAGAGATCATGTTTGTGTCGTATTGAAGATAAAAGGGTAGTATACGTGATGACAAAGTGATGTAACATCTCGTAGTGACCAAACCTAGTTGAGATGAACTTCCAAAGAGGAAGTCCGTCGAATTGGATTTAACTAGTTTGTATTTGGTCTGGTAGCTTATGCAAAGTTATTACATTATCTGTATACGAAATGTATCGCATGTTTTACTGTCATTATGTTTTATGCCTATTGGGCTGCATGAAGTATGTTGCGGGACTGATGTTTATTGTCGTATAATTACAGATGGTTCGCACTCGGACCACGCATGAGATTGGTGGCTCTAGCCAGCAGGGGGGTGATGACTCCCAGCCACCTGCCTACGACAGCACCCCACAGAAACTACCACCACCGCCGCCTCCGCTTACACTAGCGGATGTGATCGCGGCCCTGGTGGGTAATCGTGAGGAGCAGACCGACCTGCTACGCACGATCGTGCAGAATACCTCCCAGGTGGGGGGGGCATCAAGAGAGGGGGCCTCGTGAGCCCCGTGATGTGACGTACTCGGACTTCATGAGTACGCACCCTCCGGTGTTCATTGACGCAGCAGAACCCCTGGAGGCCGACAACTGGTTGCGGACAATTGAGTCCAAGTTCGGGCTGCTCCAATGTATGGAGCGGCAGAAGACTCTGTTCGCGGCGAAGCAGCTCCACGGTGCCGCTGGTGCATGGTGGGCGAACTATGTCGCCTCACTGCCGGCTGGCTATGCCGTGGAGTGGGAAGAATTCTGGGAGGCGTTCCGCGCCTACCATATCCCTCCCGGGATAATGAAGCGGAAGTTCCAAGAGTTCTTGGAGCTGAAACAGGGCAGGGGGAGTGCCCATGACTACTCCCGTGCCTTCAACCATCTGGCGCAATATGCATTGGATTACGTCTCCACCGAGGAGAAGAAGTGAGAGCACTTCTATCGGGGGTTACACCCCGAGATGAAGACACATCTCGTCCAATGCAATCGCGGCACGTTCAATGATCTAGTCAACACCGCGATCATGCAAGAAGATGCTCAGCGGGAGTTGAAGGCTGAGCAGCGGAAGCGCAGCACTCCACCTAGCAGTGGGGGTGGTGCTCCCCAGAAATACCGCATGGTGTATCGGACACCATCCGGTCAGCAGTGGCATCCACCGTCGCGACCTCAGCAGTTCGGGGGTTGTTCTTTTCAGCCACCCCCGTTCCGACCGCCGATGCCACCACCATGACCGCAACAGCAGCATCAGATGGTACCCCGGGAATTTCCACTGCCACAACGTGCCCCGGGTTCCCGTCCGACGATCAGCGGAGGACCGCCTCGCTACACTTGTTTTACGTGTGGTCAGGCAGGCCATTTCTCGAAGAACTGCCCCCAGGGGCAGCAGAGCAGCGGGCAAGCCCAGGTTCAGGACGGTGCTCGAGGCCGACCTCCGGTCAAGAAGGTTGGTCAGCGAACTGGGGGCGTTCGCAACCTCGACAATGAGGACACCCCAGAGGGAGACAACGTGCTGGCGGGTACGTTCACTCTCAACGATCAAGCAATCATCGTATTATTTGATTCGGGTGTAACCCACAACTTCATAAGTGCATCATATGTGGTTAAGCATCAACTGGAAGCCTTTCCCATCGAGTGCTCTTATATGATCTGCTCACCGGGAGGAAAGATTTCAGCAACTATGGTGATTCTGAAAGCACCACTGTGCTTAGGTGGGAGGATATATCCCACCACTATGATTATTCTTGAGGGGCAGAAGATTGATGCAATCTTTGGGATGTCATGGCTAAGCTACCATGGCGCTGTCCTGGAAACATTATTACGGACGGTTCACCTCAACTCCCCACTACACCGTCCACAGTCCCTCATATTATACAATCCAGTCCGGGAAGTTTCAGCAATTAATAATACTGAAGCTCTCAAGTTAGAGGACATTCCCGTAGTCCAGGAGTACCCCGACGTGTTTCCGGATGATCTTCCGGGCATGCCACCTGAGTGGGATGTCGAGTTCAAGATTGAGCTTGCACCCCGGGACTACTCCTATCTCACGGAGACCATACAAAATGGCTCCGAATGAGCTGGCTGAATTGAAAGAGCAGCTCAATGATCTGTTGAGCAAAGGTTTCATTAGGCCGAGTTCCTCGCCTTGGGGATGTTCGGCGCTGTTTGTAAAGAAGAAGGATGAAACCTTGAGGCTGTGTGTGGATTACCGGCCGCTCAACGCCGTCACCATCAAGAACAAATACCCACTGCCCCGTATTGACATCTTGTTTGATCAGCTTGTGGGTGCAAGTGTGTTATCAAAGATGGACCTTCGTTCCAGGTATCATCAAATAAAAATCCGAGCGGAGGATATCCCGAAGACGGCCTTCTCGATGAGATATGGCTTATACGAATATCTCGTCATGCTTTTGGTCTCACCAATGCTCCGGCACATTTCATGTATCTCATGAACTCGGTGTTCATGCCGGAGCTGGACAAGTTCGTTGTGGTGTTCATCGATGATATGTTGGCTCACTCCAAGACAGAAGCAGAACACGCCGAACACTTGGGGATCGTTCTTCAACGATTGTGAGACCATAAGTTATACGCCAAATTCAGCAAATGTGAGTTTTGGATCAGCCAAGTGCCATTTTTGGAACATATTATCTCAGCGGAAGGCATTGCGGTTGACCCAAGCAAGATCGAGCAGGTGCTGAAATGGAAAGCTCCCACTTCAGTCCATGAAGTCAGAAGCTTCCTCGGCTTAGCGGGATACTATCGGAGATTCATTCCAAGCTTCCTAAGCTGATGACAGAATTATTGAAGAAGGGAACAAAATACGTTTGGAACGCGGCATGTGAAGGAGCGTTCCAAGCATTGGTGAAGCATCTCACAACAGCCCCGGTCTTAGCTCAACCGGATACAACCAAGCCCTTTGACGTGTATTGTGATGCGTCCGGCATCGGGCTCGGCTGCGTGTTGATGCAGGAAGTACGTGTGGTTGCATATGGCTCACGCCAACTTCGAAACCATGAGCAGCACTACCCGACTCATGACCTTGAGCTCGCTGCTGTGGTTTTGGCGCTGAAAATGTGGAGGCACTATCTCCTGGGGAATTTGGTGCATCTCAACACCGACCACAAGAGCTTGAAGTATATTTTCACCCAGAAGGAGCTGAATATGAGGCAAAGGAGGTGGTTAGAACTAATCAAAGATTATGAGATTGAGATTCATTACCACCCGGAAAGGTGAATGTGGTTGCCGACGCGCTGAGTCAGAAATCACATGTTCATAACCTCAACATTACACTGGTGGAGGAGAAAGAGCCGAGTTTATACATGGTTCCTTATGGATCGCTCTACAACCTTGCCCTCATCCCTACCATTAGGGAGGAGATCATTGCAGCTCAGAAAGTGGACAAGGGTATGGCACATCTCCGGAGAAGGATAGACAACGGGGAAATCAAATGTTTCTGGAAAGATGATGAGGGGACGCTGTGGTTCAATGACCGCATAGTCGTACCCCAGAACATGGAGCTGAGAAAGAAGATCCTTGATGAAGCTCACTTGTCTAAATTCTCCATTCATCCAGGCAGCAACAAAATGTACCAAGATTTGAAAAAGAGATTTTGGTGGACACGGATGAAGCGGGAAGTGGCTAAATACGTATCCGAGTGTGATACGTGTAGACGAGTGAAAGCAGATTATATGAGGAAATCAGGGATGGTGCAACCCCTAAAAATTGCAGTATGAAAGTGGGAAGATGTGAGCATGGATTTCATTGTGAGATTACCCCTTACTTCCAACAAGCATGATTCCATTTGGGTAATCGTTGATCGATTAACCAAGTCAGCCCACTTCATTCCTGTGCATACACATTTCCATGGCAACAGATATGCGGAGTTGTATATTGCAAGAATCGTATGCTTGCATGGAGTACCCAAGACCATAGTCTCAGACCGAGGGGCACTATTTGTATCTCGTTTCTGGGAGCAGTTGCACGCTGCTTTGGGTACTAAACTGTTTAGAAGCTCCGCCTATCACCCTCAGACAGATGGGCAAATAGAGAGGGTGAACCAAGTACAAGAAGACATGTTGAGAGCGTGTGCCATCCACCACGGTAGAAACTGGGATGATCATCTACAGTTGGTGGAATTCTCGTACAACAATGGCTACCAAGCGAGTATCAAGATGGAACCCTATGAGGCTCTCTACGGTCGCAAATGCCGCACCCCATTAAACTGGTGCGAGTCCGGTGAGAGGGTCACGTTCGGGGTTGATGTGGTGAACGATGCCGAAGAGCGTGTTCGGATGGTTCAAGCCAACTTGAAGGCCGCTCAATCCCGGCAGAAAATCTATGCTGATAAGAGGCGTAGGCCGCTGCTATTTGACGTCGGGGAACACGTGTATCTCCGTGTATCTCCGATGAAAGGCGTGCACTGGTTCGGCGTGAAGGGGAAACTCGCTCCCCGATTCAAAGGACCCTATGCCATCACCAAGAAGTATGGACCAGTGGCATATAGACTGGAACTACCGGCATCTCTTGCTGGTGTTCACAACGTTTTCCATGTTTCACAACTGCGAAAATGTCTGAAGTATACGGCTGCTGTTCCCACCGAAGACATCGGCGAACTGCAACTGGATTTGACGTATTCTGAATATCCGGTGGCAATAATTGATGAGAAAGCCCGGACCACGCGTAGCCAAATGCTGTGGTTCTATAAGATACTGTGTAGCAACCACACCGCTGAAGAAGCGATGTGGGAGAGCGAGGAATTTCTTCGCTCAAACTACCCGGAGTTCATGGCGTCTCATCACGGGTGAGTTCCTATTACATCGCTGTCTCTTCTTTTGTAATCTCGGGACGAGATTCTTTTAAGGGGGGAGGGATGTAAAAGCCCAAGAAATGGACTTGCAAAAGGATTCATTTCATCACATCACACCACCACAGCTCATTTGGTGGATAGCTCTTGAACTTTTGTGAAGAGCAAGTAAACACCGTCAAGAGGGTGATTAGAGGGGAAAGCCCAAATTTCAGAAAAGTAGGGGTCATACACATACACATGAAAGGTTGAGCTCACCCCTAGACCTTAAATATTCTTGGGAGGGCTCAGGCCAAGTTTCATACAAATCCAAGACTTTTGAGGCAATTTTGGAGACATTTGTAAAAAGGGCCAATTTGAATGCAAATTCAAATTGCAGCCACTTTCATCACTTGAATTCAAAAGTTGACTTCATATTCAAACTCAGCACATGTTTCTGAGTTAGTCTACCAATTTTCATCCTCATTGGAGTTCATCTTGTCGGGAGCTAAATTTGCATTAATTCAAAACTGAATTTGAATTTCAGTTCAAATGTGCAGCAAATTTAACCAAACCAGTTTCAAATTGAGGAATTCCAAGTTCACCCCATGACTTGGGGGCAAAGTCTACCATTCAATTTTTAGTGGTGGAGATATTTGCAGCAGAAGGGGGAGAAGGGATTAGAGGGGAGAAGAGGGCCCACAAGTCAGTTAAGCTTCTGAGTGAAGCAAACTATCTGGCGAGCTCTGTCTCCGGGCCTCCGCAGCACTCGACACCGAGCTGGTCGATTGGCCACCTCCACAGCTTGCACGCCCGGCTGGCACACCGCGCGTTTGACCGCTCACGAAGGCTCCCCAACCGCTGCAGACCCCGAACCCCGTACGCTGTTTCGTCTGTCGCCCGAACACATCAAACCTTGGGCCGCTCTCTCGGGCCCTCGGTGTGCCGCTGATCCAGGCACTCTTGCGACCGGCGATCAACTGCAAAGAGACGCGCCAGAGGCTGCTCAAACTCATGGTGAAAATCCTACCTCCTTTCGTGCCCTGTAGGGGAAGAATTTCCACGTTTAGCTCTCGGTGTTCAAAGAACCGAGCTAGCAAAGAATCCGAAATCGTGTTGATCAGTCCGCCACCATGTAAACCAAGCTGAGCACATGTTCTACACGTCCCTACGGCCACTTAGGATCAAAGACCATAAAAAACCATCGAGTTTTGGCACTGCTATTCGAGTTTTTCGAGCATCCGCCGTTTTAGCCCTAGGTCGACGGTGAAGTCCTAGCTCCGGCCGTTTCCATGGCAACCCGAGTTCATTTTCGTGCTCAGCATGCCACAGCGGAGCTGTAGGAGCAAACCATTCCGAAAATAAGGCCCTGAGTAGCTCGGGCGACATCACCGGAATGGGGATCGCCGCTGTCACCATCGCGAGCGTGGTTCCGGCCATCGCCGAGCTTCGGTGAGTGCACCAACGTGTTCTCCGAGCAAAGTTGGACACAGGCGGCGAAATCCGTCGAAGTTCATGCAGCGAAATGGCCGGCGGCGAGTTCTCCGGCGAAGCGCCGCCGCGGGAGTCGCGGGTGTCGCGAGGTAGACGAAGGGGGGGCCGGGTCCACCAGTCAGTCCCTGTTCTCTCGCGGGGATCCACTTTGTGGCCGGGATCCAGTGCGGCAGTGCGGTTAAAACCCCGTGGGCTGCGGTACGTGGCCGTGATCTCAATGGGCCGGTTTAAAGAGTGGGGCCCACCCGCAGAGTTTAAACATTTTGGGATTTTCCAGTTTAGTTCAAACTTCAAATACATATAACTTTTGCTAGGAAGCTCCAAATTTAGTGAACTAAATTTTGCTGAATTAAGTTTTTTGAATAATTTCCAGCAACACAAATTTTAGCTCATGAAACTTAATGGTTTTTCAGATTTAAATCCCTAAACTTTAAACTGTGGGGAATTTTATCTGGCGAATTACCTTATGAAAATTATGAAATTTGGCTGGGAGGTTAATTGGAAAATCCTTGAGTCACAGTAAAATTTTCAGACCCATCCAAGTTAATTTAGTCCCCCTATTGGTGTGATTAAGTGAACTTCCCTAAGAAAATAGAAAAATGTACAGAAATATTTTTCAGATTTTCTCAAATCTTGTTTAGGGCATAACTTCATCTAGAATTCTTAAATGACATGAAACCAATTCCATTAGAACCATCTCAAATTCTAGTTTCCTGAAAGTAATGGTTGGAGCCATGAAAACCCCTGGAATTCTTTAGAGGCTCTAATATTGACCAAATAGGCTTTTATTTGTACAAGGCTCAAATGAACTTTGTTTGAAATGAAACTTGGTCAAGAATCTGGTTAGGATCCTACCAAGCCACCATAAAAATTTCAGAACCTAAGGGGAGGGCTAGCTAGAGTTATGGTAATTACTTATTCAGTTCTAAACATTGCATTTAAATTGACATATAGTATATCGTTTACATGTAGTCGCTGATGGCGGGGAAACTCCAGAAGTGCTCGACTTCCTTCTTACGGATGAAGCCTTGACATCTGACCAGCAGCAACAAGGCAAGCCCTGGTTTGCATTAACCCATTTTTCAAAGTTTTACTTTAGGTATACTTAGTATGTTCTATGGGTGTGCATTAGGTGTAGGATGGATGAAACCAAAGTGCATAACCAGAATTTTCCTATAAGAGTGAGAGTAGTGTCTAAGGCCTCGAGTAGACAGGCTATGCTTAATGATTCATAGAAATTCGGTACAAGTCGAGTAGTTGGAATCTACTCGCGAGTTAGGCTTGGGACATACGGGATTGGTTCGAGTGATGTGAGATCACCTTAGTAATGAAAATGAGACTAGGCAGGGTCTAGGGTGCAGCAAGAGGAAGTCCTGTGTGCGCAGCCCTGTCCGTGTCGATTGAGGACCGATCCATGTGCGGCCCACGTTGATCAAGTTTGAACGTACCGAAGTCATATCGGATATATGGGCCCCGGTAAACCGATGTATCCTAAACCTTCGGGCGTCGAGGCATAACCACCGATTTATAGGTGTAGGCTGAGGGCAGCAAGGTGGAAATGCGCTAACGGGCATAGAGACATGCTCCGTGTAGGGAACCTCCTGTCCGTTTTGTGGCGGACCGGAATCCGCTCATCCAGGATCACAGAGGGTGGTGCCGCACGATGCGACACCCGACAGCACACATCATAAGGAAACATTGCATTACATATAAAACCAACTGAAATGTACAAAGTCGTACAATACTCCAGTTACAAACTAGTGTTTATATTACACAGCGGAAACTAAATTTGTACATCTCACGCCCGTCTATCTAGCAAAAGTCGGTTGCCCAGCCCTAGGGCAACCCACACTAGCTGCACTCCTCGGCGCGGCGTGTACAGCTCCCACTCAGCCGTGGTCCCCGACGGAGGGTAGCCCTCGCCGGTGGACTCGTAACCCGAGTCGGTGGGATGCTCCTCACCTGGAAAACACTTATAGGCCTGAAACTCTACATGTAGTGTATAACGGACATGGGTGGTAAGTAGCAGCAAATGGACACGCCTACAAGTTCATCCTTATTTCATCTTTTAGCCACAAGTTAACAGTTCATGAATAGGAAATTTAGTGAGCAATATTTTGTGGCACACATGTAGCAATACAATTATACATATCAGCAGAATTGAATCATGGCATTCCATAGTTTATCTACGTTATGATGCAGTGAACAAGCGGTACTCGTCATCGTGAGGGACGGCGAATCGACTCGGTATACACCTGCCAAAGAGCACGTCACGTACGCCCACCCGTGGAGCTGCACAGCACGCTCACTCGGTGTCGTACGGTACAACCTTTCACCCAACAGCCCAACCGTCGAACCGGTCGCACCGAAACGAGCAGGAGGTTCCCTACACGGAGCATCTCTCTATGCCCGTTAGCAGATTTCCACCTTGCTGCCCTCAGCCTACACCTATAAATCGGTGCGTTATGCCTCGACGCCCAGAGGTACAGGTTACATCGGTTTATCGGGGCCCATATATCCGATATGCCTTTGGTACGTTCAATACTTGTTCAGAAGGGCCGCACACGGATCGGTTCTCAATCGACACGGACAGGGACGCACACACAAGACTTCCTCTTGCTGCGCCCTAGCCCCTGCCTAGTCTCATTTTCATTAATAAAGTGATCTCACATCACTCGAACCAATCCCGTGTGTCCCAAGCCTAAACTCGCGAGTAGATTCCAACTACCCGACTTTACCGAAGTTCTAGGAATCATTAAGCCTAGCCGGTCTACTCGAGGTCTTAGAAACTACCCTCACTCTTATAGGAAAATCTGGTTATGCATTTGGGGTCTCAACTATCCTACACCTAATGCACATATATACACCTCACACTAAGTATGTAAACAAAGCAAAACTTTATAAATTTGGTTAATGCAAACCGGGGCTTGCCTTGTTTCTGCTGGTCAGTGGTTAGGGCTTCGTCCGGAAGAAGGAAGTCGAGCACTTCCGGAGTTTCCTCGTGATAGGAGGATGAGTCCCGATCTTTCGAGAGGTAGGGTAAACTTGATTGGGTGGAGATCTCGACGTTGATTATCCAAGGCTCCGAACGAACGAAACCCCGCAATCACTACACCACTGCTCCGTTGGTTATCACCCGTGTCACACGAATGACCTCGCCACGAAGGCTTATCCCTGCAAGCGCAATCAAGAACACAAGCAAGAACAGATAAGTTGCAATCAAAACTGAATTGATCACGAATTTGGGGTCTCACAACCGATGATCGGCGACACTGTTCAATGACAGATTGTAACTAAGCAAAACCCACCTGTTTGTGACGGCGGCTAGGGGGTATAAAGGAGGTGGAGTACGACCTGGGGGGTGCTGGGGTCGTGACCTAACCCTAAGACACGTACATAATGGACTTGGACTCGATACAAGGCCCAATGGCCCAACTAGGTGATGCAACACCCTGACAGACTCTAACTTTATATTGTTTCGAAGTTTTCCGTCGACTCCGAGGGAATTTTGATGTGGGGCCAGTTCCATTGGAAAGTTTATCCTCTCAGCTTTCCGTGCATATGTAGAACGTAAAAAACGGAGTCTGTATGCCTTCTGGGCATCCATTTTAAGGTGGACTGCTCCTGGGCCCGAGTTGGACTCGAGTTTGAGTTGGGCTCGGTCTCTAACTTCTTGTTGGCGTATTTTCTGGTCCTCCACGCCTCCAAACCCCTCTCCATGTATCTCCATGTCCTCTCCATGGTTCCTAATCATAATTAATCCATTATGTAGCAACATACTCTTAAAATTCACATATAAAGAATTGTTCAGGAACGAGCTCACCTCTAAATTCAATTGTCGTGCTCGAGCTCTAGTAATTGGACCTTGCATGTCTACCATGTGAGTGTTGTGTATATCTGCAGGAGTGATGTCCACATAATCCTCCCCCTCTTGCATTGGAGTTGTCCTCGACTCAAGCTCATCTTCTTCTCCCAAGTATGGCTTCAAATCTGAAATGTTAAATGTGGGACTAACCCCAAACTCGGGAGGCAACTCAAGTTTGTATGCATTGTCATTTATCTTCTCAAGAACCTTAAAAGGTCCAGCAGCACGTGGCATGAGTTTGGACTTCCTCAAATCCGGGAACCTATATTTTCTCAAATGAAGCCACACCAAATCACCGGGTTCCAATTTTACCTCCTTCCTACCTTTACTAGCAGCAATGCGATACTTTTCATCCATTTTTTCAATTTGTAACTTAGTAGTTTCATGCAACTTAAGAATAAATTCAAAACGTTGTGTAGCATCTAAGTTCACAATTTCAGTATGTGGTAAAGGTAGCAAATCAATTGGAGCACGAGGATTGAAACCATAGACTACCATAAACGGACTTAACTTGGTGGTGGAGCGAATGGACCTGTTATAAGCAAACTCAATATGTGGCAAACACTCCTCCCACAACCTCAAATTGTCTTTCAAAACAGCCCGCAACATAGTAGATAAGGTACGATTAACTACCTCCGTTTGCCCATCAGTTTGTGGATGATAAGTAGTAGAAAACAGCAACTTTGTTCCCAATTTATATCATAAAGTTCTCCAAAAGTGACTCAAAAACTTAGCATCCCTATCAAAAACAATAGTATTGGGAACACCATGCAAACGCACAACCTCCTTAAAGAACAAATCAGCAACATGTGAAGCATTATCGGTCTTGTGGCAGGGTATAAAATGAGCCATTTTAGAGAAACGCTCAACAACCACAAAGACACTATCCCTCCCCCTCTTTGTTCTAGGCAATCCTAAAACAAAGTCAATAGAAATATCCTTCCAAGGTGCACTAGGAACCGGAAGAGGCATATAAAGACCATGTGGGTTAAGTCGAGACTTAGCTTTGTTGCATGTCGTGCAACGTGAAACGTAGCGCTCCACATCATGCCTCATTCATGGCCAAAAGAAGTGAGCGGCCAGCACATCCTCTGTCTTTTTAACATCAAAATGTCCCATCAAACCACCTCCATGCGCTTCCTGCAACAACAAAAGACAAACGGGGCTAGCTGGAACACACAACTTGTTAGCACGGTAGAGAAGGCCTTCACGCAGCAGGAATTTTTGCCACGTTCTTCCCTCTCTACAATTTTCAAAGGCATCTTTGAAGTCCAAATCAGTAGCATATAACCTCTTTATGGTTTCCAAACCAAAGATTTTATGAGAAAGTTGGGATAGTATGGTATAACGTCTAGATAAAGCATCGGCAATCACATTGTCTTTCTCTTTCTTATGTTTAATGATGTAAGGAAATGATTCTATGAACTCAATCCATTTAGCATGACGTTTGTTCAGATTAACTTGTCCTTTAAGATACTTAAAAGACTCATGATCTGAATGTATGACAAATTCTTTAGACCATAGGTAATGTTGCCAAGTTTGCAAGACAAGCACTAAAGCATAAAGTTCTTTGTCATATGTAGAATGTCACAACCGGTTTTTTCTGAAGAACAACCAAGTGAATAGCACATGTATGCCAGGATCATTTTCTCATACATGTGATGACAAATAGTGAAGCATCATTTATTACAAGCCAGGGGTCGAATATAAATAAGTCTTACATCGCAAATGTCTCGATGGACAATAATAAGTTCGTCACAAGTAAATAAACTAGCAGCGGAATAATTATTCTTGAGGGCTCCGTCACAGGCGTTGCCCGGGGGTCTCCATGAACCTAGAAACCTTCTTCGGGTCCAAAGTCTTGGTCATTATACACCACCTCATTATCTTGACCTGAGCAGCAATACAAACCAACAAATATGCAAGGTTGAGTACCAATGGTACTCAGCAAGTGTGGGAAAATTATATCATGCATGGCTAGAACAAGGAGAGGTTAAACTCATGGTTAAAGCACTACGCAATTAATACCTAGCACCTTAGCTTATTAAGCACCTACATTACTACACAGGTGAAATGGTCCCAATCTCCCATCCCATCATCATAATCCAATGACCATAACATCATTTCCAATGTTAAGCTCCCCGCTTAACATCCACAACTTCCAAAACCATCAATCCTCTAATCATGAATAAGTTCAAGCCGCTCTTGACCGTGAGCACGGCTGTCATGACAGTTTTGACTCTGCAGAGTTTGTACCACTGTACCCACATGTAGTGATTTCATCCCCCGTTGCCGGGTGGACTAAAAGAACCTCCATTATGCCAGTGGCTACGATCCACATTCACACTTCCCAGGTGTGTAGCCAGGAGATCACTACGAAGCCTTTACAAAGGGATTCCCGACGAGTGTGGGCCCACTGAGGTTTCACCCCTAACAGCATACAAGAGGCTCCAACCCCGCTGCAGTGGCCCCCTCTTGAGCCTTGCGGTTCATATGGTAGTCCAGCTGACACCCATTCCCCGCACCATCCAACACACCCATACTACGCTGGGGATACACTAAATTAATTGGCCAAGCTGCTCCATCTCAGCATGTGGTTGGCACTGTAAAGCCAGGTTACATGCTCCATGAACCGGTCCTTAGGATCCAGGCAAGTACTAAACACAAACCCGAGTCTCGTGCACCCAGCACCAACCAAAACATCCAACTTGCCTCGATCCCTACCTCTACATAACTCATAATATCTCATTCAAGAGTAAGGTAAATAAATTGATGATCTCATATCCCAATTTTCCCATTCTAAGCATGGCTAAGCATAAGCATGATAACAAATGACATGATAAAATAAATCCCAACCCAAGCTACAAGGAAACAAGATAATGCAATTCTAGGGAAACTTCCTAGCATGGGTTTCATATTTCAATTGACAATGCAAATAATTCTATCTAGACATCCTAGTATAGGATCAAAGTGGTCAAGGACACTTGCCTCCTTCTTGCTGCTCTTGAAATGGGTAGTCCTGGTCTTGGAAAGGAATAACTTGCTCTTGAGCAGGTTCTACATCATACCATCACACATAGCAAAAGAAAAACAACAATCCATAAGACATAGTTCACACTTCCACTTCATACAAACCACACATTCATATTTATGAAAGTCATTCACCCTTATATGTGTTGTGGTTACTCTATGTGTGTTGATTTGTGGCTTGCATGCACTTTTAATCATGTGTATATGATTCTTACTTTTGTGTTCACATTTATACTTCATACTATATATATGAGTTTCCAATTTAAATAAATTCCTTATATTCAATTACTACACCTTTTAGCTACCAAGTATGCATGAAATGTATTTTCCTTCTCCATATGTGCCTTCAGAATTTCTACCAACCCTAAACTGAATTCTTTGGATTTTAGAAACTCCATTTATCATCTACTAGTTGCTATATTTTTAGATTTATTTTCCTATGCATAATTGTGTACTTTATTATGAAATTAGTAATACACATCATCTAAACAGAATAGGTTCTGGTCCTAAAAAATTTAATAACACATTTTGACCTGTGCCTCTGATGTAAACTATTTCACAATTATTTTCCCTATTTTCTAAAACTATTCATTACTTAAAATGTGTCCCTAAATGTGAATAATAAATTAAACAGATTCAACTCAGCCCAAAATATGTTTTTATCTCACTCCGAAGTTTTCTAAATACTGAGAAAGTTTTTAAATTTAATTATGACAATATGTTTGTCCCACTTTTAACTTTTAAATACTAGCCACATATTGAATTTCCTAATTTAAATACTAAACAGGGCTAAAAAGGTAAACTCACCCCATTACAGGGTCTATAATATTATTTTCAGAATTTCCAGGGGTCTAGCTACACTTATCAGAGGTGTTTTTCCTAATTTTTATTAAGTCCAGGGGCTAAAACTGATTTTTAAATGAATTTACATGATTTTCTGGAGTTCTAGGGGCTAGATCAGAAGTTTCCGGAGCTAGCTCTTATTTCCCGAGAACCCCAGGGGGTAGCACGTAAGATTTCCAATCTTTATAACGCGGGGCTGACGTAGACCGTCCGATTTTAAACCGATGGCCAAGATTATAACATCGAACCGGTACGCGGGGTTTTAAACCCTACCGTGCGATTTAAAATAAACGGCGCAACAGCGGCCACGTCGCTCTGATCGAACGCGGGCGGCGCTGCCGGCGGCGCACGGCGGCGGGAAGCGGCGATCTCGCCGGAGACTTTCGGATCTTCGAGAATTCTTCCTAGAACTGTGATCTTATGGTATAGATCGGTAGAGGGGAGGTCGGGGATCTCACCTCGGGGGTTTTCTTGAGCTCAGAGGTCCTGGAAGGTGATCGGCGACGAGGTCCGAGGAAAAACCACGGCGAAGCTCGTCGGCGCTGTGTTTACACCGCAAGTCACCGAGTTTTCTGCACCTGCAAGGTTCCCCGGAGGCGGTGGATCAAGACTAGCGAGTTAGATCGGAAATTCCAAGCTTAGATCGGCAAGAATTCGCCGGAGAAGTCTCGGTTCTCACCGGAGGAAAAATCGGCGATCGCGTGGGAAAAACAGAACGAGGCCGGGGTTTTTATAGACGGGGGAGGGCGGCGGGGTGGTTTAGATCATGTCCGCGTCGCCTACAAACAGAATTCAGCGGGGATACGCCGAAATCCCGATCGGTTTTGATTCGGGTGCGAGGGAGTCCGGCGCGGCGCGAGGTAGACGACGATCGGGTGGGCCCCGCCTGTCAGTGTGAGGAAGCAGCGCACGCGGCTGCGGGCTGGCGCGGGGGCTGGGTGGGCCGGCTGGTGGGTTTTGGCCCACTGGTCGGTTGTTTTCTGTTTTCTCTTTTTCTTTTTCTATTTCTTTTCTGATTTGAGTTTAATTTGAATTCCAGTTTGAATTTGAATTTTTACAAAACATGCAACACATCCAAAAATTTTTAAATTCCCCTCTTAACATGATTTAGGGTTTTGAATCAAAATTTTGGGGTGTTACAGCTCTACCCCCCTTAAAAGAAATCTCGTCCTCGAGATTGGTGTTTCTAAGAAAACAATTCCGGAAATTGTGCCTTGAGCTCATCTTCCCGCTCCCAGGTGGCTTCCTCTTCTGAGTGATGCTTCCACTGCACCTTGCACATCCGGATTCTTTTATTTTTGGTGAGGCGTTCCATTGTCTCCAAAATCTTGTATGGTTGCTCGGCATAAGACAAATCCTCAGCTACGTCCACTTCATTCATGGGTAACACCTCTTCAGGCGTTCTCAGGCATTTCTTGAGTTGTGACACATGGAACACATCGTGCACATCCGATAGACGAGCCGGTAATTCTAGTTGATACGCCACTTCGCCTTTCCTCTCCAAAACTTGAAAGGGCCCGATGTATCGAGGTGACAACTTCCCTTTCACCTTGAACCGACGAAGTCCTCTGATAGGGGACACCTTGAGATAGACATAGTCTCCCACGTTGAAAACGAGCTCTCTTCTTCGTACATCAGCATAACTCTTTTGTCGTGTCTGTGCTATCCTCAAATTGTTGCGAATTTCCCTTACCTTCGCCTCGGCTTCTTGTAGTACTTCTGGAACAAACACTTTACTTTCCCCCGTTTGGTTCCAAAATAGGGGAGTTCTGCACTTCCTCCGGTACAAAGCTTCAAACGGTGACATCTTCATACTAGCTTGATAGCTGTTGTTATAGGAAAACTCCGCATACGGTAAGTTCTTGTCCCAACTCCTATTTTTTTTTAGTGCACCTGCCCTTAGCATATCTTCAAGGATCTGATTGGTTCTTTCCGTCTGCCCATCAGTTTGGGGATGATAGGAAGAACTAAAGTTCAGATGGGTTCCCATGGTTTCGTGCAACTTCTGCCAGAACCTTGAGGTGAATTGTGTCCCTCGATCCGACACAATCTTATTTGGCACTCCATGGTAACACACGATCCTTGACATGTACAGCTCTGCCAATTTGGATCCGCTGTAGCTTTCTTTCACGGGGATGAAATGAGCTACCTTGGTTAGCCTATCAACGATGACCCATATCGAATCATATCCTGATTGGGTTCTAGGCAATCCCACGATGAAATCCATGCTGATTTCTTCCCATTTCCATTCAGGCACTTTGAGTGGTTGCAATAATCCCGCGGGTCGTTGATGTTCTGCCTTCACCAACTCACATGTGTCACATAGGGCAACATGTTCCGCGACATCTCGCTTCATGCCATACCACCGATACCTACTCTTGAGGTCCTGGTACATTTTCGTACTCCCAGGATGAATGGAATAGTCAGAATCATGAGCCTCCTTCAAAATCAATTCACGGATCTCCTTTACTTCTGGCACACAAATTCTTTTCCCGTGCCACACCGTTCCTTGTTCATCCTCTCTAAAACCCGGAGCTTTATTTTCCTTGATGAGTTGTCTGATCTCTTGTATATTCTCGTCTTTCTTTTGACCCTCGCGGATGTCTCGCTCTAGTGTGGAGTCCACTTCCATGGCGATAGCTTCACCACTATTCACCAGGCATAGATTGAGCCTTATAACCTCGTCCTTCAATTCTGCAGGCATGTCCTTCAAGCTCAACTTATTGACCTGCACTTTCCGACTCAAAGCATCGGCCACGACATTTGCTTTCCCGGGATGATAGTTGATGCCCACATCAAAGTCATTGATTAGCTCTAACCATCTCCTTTGTCTGAGGTTGAGGTCTGGCTGTGTGAAAATGTACTTCAAACTCTTATGATCCGTATATATCTCGGTCCTCTTCCCCATCAAATAGTGCCACCAAATTTTCAATGCGTGTACCACTGCAGCTAGTTCTAGGTCATGTGTAGGATAGTTCTTCTCGTGCTTCCGGAGCTGTTGGGATGCATAAGCCACGACGTGCCCTTCTTGCATGAGAACACATCCCAACCCGTTTCCAGAGGCATCACAGTACACCGTAAAGCTCTTTTGCATATCTGGCATAACCAGCACTGGGGCTGTTGTCAATCTTTCCTTTAACTCCTGAAAACTCTTCTCGCACTGCGGCGTCCATGTGAATGTGATTCCCTTCTCCAACATTTTAGTGAGAGGTCTCGAGATCTTGGAGAATCCTTCAATAAACCGTTGATAGTATCCAGCCAATCCCAAGAAGCTTCGAACTTCCCCGACATTTTCAGGGGTCTTCCACTTCTGTATATCTTCGATTTTGGCAGGATCCACGGAGATTCCTCCCTCCGAGATTATATGTCCTAAGAAGGGAACTTTCTTCAGCCAAAACTCACACTTGCTCAACTTGGCATACAGTTGGTGTTCTCTTAGCCTCTGCAACACCAATCTTAGATGTTTCTCATGTTCTTATTCATCTTTGGAGAAGACGAGAATGTCATCTATGAAAACCACCACAAATTTGTCCAGATATTCCATGAATACCTTGTTCATGAGATACATGAAGTATGACGGGGCATTAGTTAGCCCGAAAGGCATGACGGTGTATTCATATAGTCCATACCGAGATACGAAAGTTGTCTTGGGAATATCAGATTGCCTTATCTTGAGTTGGTGGTATCCTGACCTGAGATCAATTTTCGAGAACACACAAGCTCCCCTCAACTGATCAAACAAGTCTTCAATGCGAGGTAATGGGTACTTGTTCTTGATGGTTACCTCATTCAAAGCACGGTAATCCACGCATAACCTTTGGGTTCCGTCCTTCTTGGGCACAAATATCACCGGAGCTCCCCAAGGTGAGGAACTAGGGCGAATATACCCCTTTTCCGTCAGTTCTCTCAAATGATCCTTGAGTTCTTCCAGCTGCTTGGAGTCCATCCGATAAGGTCTCTTGTATATCGGGACTGTTCCAGGCACTAGCTCAATTGCAAATTTCACTTCACGATCGGGAGGCATACCTGGCAACTCCTCCGAAAAAACATCTGGATATTCCCTGATGGTCCTGATCTCCTCAACTTTCACCTCAACTTGATTTAATTTAATGTCCCTCCTAGGCTCGTGTTTTGTTATCAACTTTACTCTTGTACCACTAGGGTGAGTTAGTTCCACCGTTCTGGTCGAACAATGGATGATTCCTTTATGTTTGGTCAACCAATCCATACCCAAAATAATATCTATCCCTTGTGAATCTATCACTATGAGGTTAGCAGTAAACACTACCCCATTAATGTCTAGGTTCACTTTGGGACACACTTGTCTTGTCCTTATTTCTCCACCTGGAGAGTTTACGGCTAGCATATGGTTCATTTGTGTTGTTGCTAGGTCATGCTTCTTAACAAACCCTTGAGCAATGAACGAGTGGGTAGCACCAGAATCAAACAGCAGGGTTGCAATGTGTAAATTGGCAGGAAACTTACCAACTACCACGTCGGGTGCCTCTTGTGCTTCCTCCATAGTGACGTGGTTCACCCGTCCTCTCATTACATTCTGCTGTTGTGGCTGCGCGGGCTTCTTCTTTGGGCACTTATGGGCATAGTGCCCCACTTCACCACAGCTAAAACATTGCACCCCAACCTTAGGTGCCTGGCCTTTGTTGTCTTGGGGTTGGTTCGGGGGTCCTTGCACTGCTGGTCGAGGTGGATATGCAGGGCGAGGCTGTTGCACAAACTGACGTTGTGGCTGTGCTGGTGCTGCCAGAGGCCTGTAGTTCGGGTTGTACCCTCTTGGTGCTGAGTAGGGTACCGCAGCACGGTTCGTCTGCCCTGCAGGTTGCTGCATCAGACGTGGGCGGGTGTTGCTCCCTGAGGCTTGATGTGACCACCCGGCCTTCCTCTTATTCTCAGTTTCCAAGGCCTTTAGCTTCCTTTCTACCACAAATGCTCTGTCCACCATCTTTTGGAAGCTTTCATACTCATTTGAGGACATTGCACACTGCATCTCTGCGGTAAGTCCCTCCACGAAACAATCTTGTTTCTGCTCATCAGTCTCTATGTCCCGTGGGGCATAACGGGATAGTTGAGTAAATTTAGTGAGGTATTCCCTCACCGTCATGTTTCCCTGCTGCAGTCCCAAAAACTCCTTCCTCTTGTTTTTGAGTTCACCTCTTGGGATGTAATGGTTGCGGAAGCTACGCTTGAACTCTTCCCAAGTGATGTTCTCAGGGTCATGATGGGCAGCCACGTAGGCGGTCCACCAATCAGCAGCAGGTCCATGCAATTGATGAGAGGCAAACAGCACCCTCTCATACCCTTGGCACTGTATGATCCTCATCTTACTTTCAATGGTCTTCAGCCAATCATCTGCCTCGAGAGGTTCAGCAGCACTTGCGAACTTTGGAGGTTGAGTTCCTAGAAACTCACTCAACCTTGGTTGGCGTGGTGCAGCTTGTGGAGGTGGAACTTGATGCAAGTTGGCCACCACTCGAGTCAAGTTCTGGATGAGCTGATTTTGATTCTCCAGCATTTGGTGGAGGGGATCAACTCCTTCACGGCGACCACCCCGGTCCTGGCCTCCAGAAAGATGAGGGTTGCATGCCTCATCGTTGTTGTTGGCGGGGTTGGCAGCACGTCCTTTTCCTCTTCCGGCCATCTGGCAGAATCAACCAATGTTAATTTGAAAGCATGTAGTATCATCTTACTACTTTCATTTGTTTGTACTTTGAAGTGTTGAGGCTTTGTTATACTTTTCTGAGGGTTCATCTCTCACACAAAAATAAATGCAATATTATTTCACGTGGATTCTCACACTAAAGCAAAACAATCTAAAGACGAGGCTGTGGACAATTGCTCAGGGCTTCCACAACTCACGTCACACACCAAGCATTAACACACCATTAACTTAACGTAACAACTCGACTATTCGACATCTTGCTAACTAAGGGAAGATCTCTACACTACTCGTTTTCTTGAGCTGGCTCCTTGGGATCTTCCTCATCATTTCGGCTGCCTTCTGACTCTGCTTTGGGTGGGGAGGCTGCTGGTGGAGAAGTGCGACGATGCCTTATCGCCCGACGATCTGGGGAGTCAGGAGTCCATATATCATTCGCGGTGACACACAGTTCATTCCCATCTCCTCTTTCTCTCGCCCTCAGGCAGGCTCGCAGCAACGCCTTCGTTTCCTTTAGGGTGTCCCGAACATCCTGAAGCTCTTGCTGACACTCCTGCAGTCGAGTGCTAAGCATATCAGCATCCTCCAAACACAAGTCCATGTGCTCATGGGAAGTCCCTTGCTGCACTGGCGGGTACTTATACTCCGTTGTACCACTCTCACGCTAGAGGACATACATGTACTCAGTCCTGTCCAGGTGGCGACGATAGATGTGACTCTGGCAGGTGATGGCCTCCCAGGTGACATCCTTCTCCGCATCGACCTGTGTCGCTCGACAAGCTGGAGAGTGGTGGATCTTAAGCAGCTGATTTTCATGTATAATCCTCATCTCTGAACTCCATTCTTCCCTCTTTTCACGGATGGTCCTGGTGGAGTTATAGTGGATGATTAGCTTGCCCGTATTGCCGGCGGCTTCGAGCATACGTCGAAGACGGCGCAACAAGCCTCCTACTGCCAATCCGTAGGAAAGGTACGTCACCGGACGGCTCTCCTCTCTCTCGGCAAGGGCAACTACGGGAACTCTCCCTCCTGTGGACTTGCGAGCAGTGCGAATCATGTGAACAATCTAAAACAAAAAGAATTTAAAATTTGGTTAGATAAACTCTCAAACAAAAATCCTATTTTGAATGAAAGTTGGGGTAAGATGAAGAAAGTGACTCATTCAATAACACTTTTCAACACACACCTTAAAAAATAGTTTTTAAGAAAGTAGGGCCCTTAAATACGTCCATTTCTACCTAGGTCCACGTTCCTACGGGCAACCTTGGCTCTGATACCACTT
Organism: Neostapfia colusana; assembly: GCA_030760725.1. Taxonomy (NCBI): domain Eukaryota; kingdom Viridiplantae; phylum Streptophyta; class Magnoliopsida; order Poales; family Poaceae; genus Neostapfia; species Neostapfia colusana. The sequence goes on along the minus strand of JASWHV010000012.1, from coordinate 14,131,327 downwards.
CTGTCACACCCGGTTTTTCCGAAGAACAACCAAGTGAATATCACATGTATGCCAGGATCATTTTCTCATACATGTGATGACAAATAGTGAAGCATCATTTATTACAAGCCAGGGGTCGAATATAAATAAGTCTTACATCGCAAATGTCTCGATGGACAATAATAAGTTCATCACAAGTAAATAAACTAGCAGCGGAATAATTATTCTTGAGGGCTCCGTCACAGGCGTTGCCCGGGGGTCTCCATGAACCTAGAAACCTTCTTCGGGTCCAAAGTCTTGGTCATTATACACCACCTCATTATCTTGACCTGAGCAGCAATATAAACCAACAAATATGCAAGGTTGAGTACCGATGGTACTCAGCAAGTGTGGGAAAATTATATCATGCATGGCTAGAACAAGGAGAGGTTAAACTCATGGTTAAAGCACTACGCAATTAATACCTATCACCTTAGCTTATTAAGCACCTACATTACTACACAGGTGAAATGGTCCCAATCTCCCATCCCATCATCATAATCCAATGACCATAACATCATTTCCAATGTTAAGCTCCCCGCTTAACATCCACAACTTCCAAAACCATCAATCCTCTAATCATGAATAAGTCCAAGCCGCTCTTTACCGTGAGCATGGCTGTCATGACAGTTTTGACTCTGCAGAGTTTGTACCACTGTACCCACATGTAGTGATTTCATCCCCCGTTGCCGGGTGGACTAAAAGAACCTCCATTATGCCAGTGGCTACGATCCACATTCACACTTCCCAGGTGTGTAGCCAGGAGATCACTACGAAGCCTTTACAAAGGGATTCCCGACGAGCGTGGGCCCACTGAGGTTTCACCCCTAACAGCATACAAGAGGCTCCAACCCTGCTGCAGTGGCTCCCTCTTGAGCCTTGCGGTTCATATGGTAGTCCAGCTGACACCCATTCCCCGCACCATCCAACACACCCATACTACGCCGGGGATACACTAAATTAATTGGCCAAGCTGCTCCATCTCAGCATGTGGTTGGCACTGTAAAGCCAGGTTACATGCTCCATGAACCGGTCCTTAGGATCCAGGCAAGTACTAAACACAAACCCGAGTCTCGTGCACCCAGCACCAACCAAAACATCCAACTTGCCTCGATCCCTACCTCTACATAACTCATAATATCTCATTCAAGAGTAAGGTAAATAAATTGATGATCTCATATCCCAATTTTCCCATTCTAAGCATGGCTAAGCATAAGCATGATAACAAATGACATGATAAAATAAATCCCAACTCAAGCTACAAGGAAACAAGATAATGCAATTCTAGGGAAACTTCCTAGCATGGGTTTCATATTTCAATTGACAATGCAAATAATTCTATCTAGACATCCTAGTATAGGATCAAAGTGGTCAAGGACACTTGCCTCCTTCTTGCTGCTCTTGAAATGGGTAGTCCTGGTCTTGGAAAGGAATAACTTGCTCTTGAGCAGGTTCTACATCATACCATCACACATAGCAAAAGAAAAACAACAATCCATAAGACATAGTTCACATTTCCACTTCATACAAACCACACATTCATATTTATGAAAGTCATTCACCCTTATATGTGTTGTGGTTACTCTATGTGTGTTGATTTGTGGCTTGCATGCACTTTTAATCATGTGTATATGATTCTTACTTTTGTGTTCACATTTATACTTCATACTATATATATGAGTTTCCAATTTAAATAAATTCCTTATATTCAATTACTACACCTTTTAGCTACCAAGTATGCATGAAATGTATTTTCCTTCTCCATATGTGCCTTCAGAATTTCTACCAACCCTAAACTGAATTCTTTGGATTTTAGAAACTCCATTTATCATTTACTAGTTGCTATATTTTCAGATTTATTTTCCTATGCATAATTGTGTACTTTATTATGAAATTAGTAATACACATCATCTAAACAGAATAGGTTCTGGTCCTAAATAATTTAATAACACATTTTGACCTTGGCCTCTGATGTAAACTATTTCACAATTATTTTCCCTATTTTCTAAAACTATTCATTACTTAAAAATGTGTCCCTAAATGTGAATAATAAATTAAACAGATTGAACTCAGCCCAAATATGTTTTTATCTCACTCCGAAGTTTTCTAAATACTGAGAAAGTTTTTAAATTTAATTATGACAATATGTTTGTCCCACTTTTTAACTTTTAAATACTAGCCACATATTCAATTTCCTAATTTAAATACTAAACAGGGCTAAAAAGGTAAACTCACCCCATTACAGGGTCTATAATATTATTTTCAGAATTTCCAGGGGTCTAGCTACACTTATCAGAGGTGTTTTTCATAATTTTTATTAAGTCCAGGGGCTAAAACTGATTTTTAAATGAATTTACATGATTTTCTGGAGTTCCAGGGGCTAGATCAGAAGTTTCCGGGACTAGCTCTTATTTCCCGAGAACCCCAGGGGGTAGCACGTAAGATTTCCAATCTTTATAACGCGGGGCTGACGTAGACCGTCCGATTTTAAACCGACGGCCAAGATTATAACATCGAACCAGTACGCGGGGTTTTAAACCCTACCGTGCGATTTAAAATAAACGGCGCACAAGCGGCCACGTCGCTCTGATCGAACGCGGGCGGCGCTGCCGGCGGCGCACGGCGGCGGGAAGCGGCGATCTCGCCGGAGACTTTCGGATCTTCGAGAATTCTTCCTAGAACTGTGATCTTATGGTATAGATCGGTAGAGGGGAGGTCGGGGATCTCACCTCGGGGGTTTTCTTGAGCTCGGAGGTCCTGGAAGGTGATCGGCGACGAGGTCCGAGGCAAAACCACGGCGAAGCTCGTCGGCGCTGTGTTTACACCGCAAGTCACCGAGTTTTCTGCACCTGCAAGGTTCCCCGGAGGCGGTGGATCAAGACCAGCGAGTTAGATCGGAAATTCCGAGCTTAGATCGGCCAGAATTCGCCGGAGAAGTCTCGGTTCTCACCGGAGGAAAAATCGGCGATCGCGTGGGAAAAACAGAACGAGGCCGGGGTTTTTATAGACGGGGGAGGGCGGCGGGGTGGTTTAGATCATGTCCGCGTCGCCTACGAACAGAATTCAGGGGGGATACGCCGAAATCCCGATCGGTTCTGATTCGGGTGCGAGGGAGTCCGGCGCGGCGCGAGGTAGACGACGATCGGGTGGGCCCCGCCTGTCAGTGTGAGGAAGCAGCGCGCGCGGCTGCGGGCTGGCACAGGGGCTGGGTGGGCCGGCTGGTGGGTTTCGGCCCACTGGCCGGTTGTTTTCTGTTTTCTCTTTTTCTTTTTCTATTTCTTTTCTGATTTGAGTTTAATTTGAATTCCAATTTGAATTTGAATTTTTGCAAAACATGCAATACGTCCAAAAAAATTTAAATTCCCCTCTTAACATGATTTAGGGTTTTGAATCAAAATTTTGGGGTGTTACATAGAATAATTCAGCGAAGGCCCATGCAATTTTTCACTAAAGAAGGCAACAGGTTTACCTCCTTGAATTAGCACTCCTCCAATGCCAATGCCGCTCGCGTCACATTCAAGCTCGAAGGTCTTCTCAAAATCAGGAAGTTGCAGCAATGGTGCTTGTGTGAGCTTCGACTTCAGAACATCAAAAGCTTGTTGTTGTGCTGGTCCCCATCGAAACGGCACTCCATGCTTTATCAACTCGTGGAGAGGTGCCGCAATGGTGCTAAAATCCCGCACGAAACGCCGGTAGAAACCTGCGAGACCAAGAAAACTCCGAACCTGTGTGACCGTAATCGGAAGTGGCCAGCTCGTGATGGCAACAATCTTTGCCTCGTCCACCTCAATGCCCTGCGAAGTAACAACATACCCAAGAAAAGACACATGATCGGTGCAAAAGGTGCACTTCTCAAGGTTACCATATAAACGTGCATCGCGCAAGACATTAAAAACAGCACGCAAATGTTCAAGATGCTCATCATATGACTTGCTGTAAATAAGGATATCATCAAAGTAAACCACCACAAATTTACCAATGAAAGCACGTAAAACCTCATTCATCAACCTCATGAAAGTGTTGGGCGCACTAGTTAAACCAAATGGCATGACTAACCATTCATAAAGTCCGAATTTCGTTTTAAAAGCAGTTTTCCATTCATCACCCAGAGCCATACGAATCTGATGATACCCACTACGCAAATCAATCTTGGAGAAAGTAACAGAACCACTCAACTCATCAAGCATGTCATCCAATCTAGGAATAGGATAGTGATAACGAATGGTAATGTTATTGATGGCTCTACAATCAACACACATGCGCCAAGTGCCATCTTTTTTTGGAACCAAAAGAACAGGAACAGAACAAGGATTAAGACTCTCACGAATGTACCCGCGGTCCAGAAGATCTTGGACCTGTCGCTGAATTTCCTTAGTCTCGTCGGGGTTGGTCCTGTAGGCAGCACGGTTTGGCAAGCTCGCCCTTGGAACCAAATCAATCTTGTGCTCAATGCCTCGCACAGGTGGTAATCCGGGGGGTATATCTGATGGAAAAACATCCATATATTCCTGTAAAAGGTTAACAACAGTAGGTGGAAAGACAATGGACGTATCCTCAATGGAATATAAAGCATGTTTGCACACTAAATCATAGCAAGTTCCATTAGAGGCATATAAATCATCAAGATCAGATTTAGTTGCAAGGAAAATAGGATTTTTCAACTTAATAGGTTGCTGAATTTCATAATTGAAAACACCCTTTTGCTTAGCATTATTCTTTTTCTCTTGCTCAAATTGTACAATTTCAGTGGGACTCATAGGAAGCAACACAATTTTCTTGCCCTTATGCATGAGAGTATACTTATTAGATCGACCATTGTGAATAGCATCAGTATCAAACTCCCAAGGACGTCCCAACAAAAGAGAACAAGCATCCATAGGTACCACATCAAAATCAGCAAAATCATGATAAGAACCAATGGAAAAATGTATCCTTGTTGAGGTCTGGACCTTTCATGGCGAGATAGCTTCTAAAGCTGTACAAGAAGTGAAAGAGGACATTGATGATAACACGGGGGATGATAGGATGGATGAGATGCTAGAAGCTATACAACTAGACCTTACGGAGGATCCACCTACAACGGAGGTTGAAGCGTTCTTCGAGCTTCTCAAAGCTTCAAAACAGCCGCTACATGAACACACGGAAGTGACCCTCCTCACTTTCATGGCTGGACTTATGGCAATTAAGTCTAAGTATTTCTTTTCTAATAACTGTTACAACAACCTCATCAAATTGATCAGCGATATCCTTCCACGGTCCCATCAAGTGCCTAAAGATATTTATCATGCGGAGAAATTACTTTCGGGTCTCGGTATGAAATATGAGAAGATTGATGTGTGTCCAGACAACTACATGCTTTTCTGGAAAGAACATGCAGAAGAGAAGAATTGTTTACAATGTGGTGAATCGAGGTATGTCGAAGTCGTTAATGAAGATGGTGAAAATGTTATGACAGAAGTGGCACGTAAGCAGCTTCGATATTTACCCATGACACCTCGGTTGAAGCGTTTGTTTCTTTCGAAAAAAAACTATCACACACATGAGATGGCACAGAGAAGGTGTACGTCAGAACAAAGAAGTCATGACGCACCCGTCCGACGGTGAGGCATGGAAGGCACTGGACCGGTTTGATCCAGAGTTCGGCCGATGCAAGAAATGTTCGGATTGGGTTGGCGACAGATGGATTCTCGCCGTTCAGTACAAACGCTTCACCGTCTTTGTCATTTCGTACAATCTACCACCGTGTGAGACCTATGTGTGCCGAATACATTGGCTATGACGATAAAAGTTTTGAATTATGCAAGATCCAACGTAAGGTCCGACTTACTATGGCTAGGTCCTACATGTGTTTGGATAGCTCGGGCGGTATGTCCGACTAGGTTTGGTAAGTTCCGATCCTAGGTTCTGCTAGCTTTGGTAAGATCCGGCTCAAGGTCCGGTTAGCTTTGGCAAGGTCCGGAGCTAAATTGCAATGTTTTTATTTTTACCATGCAAATGTTTCAAACTTGCTTTACATCTATGGAAAGTTATCTTAGTATTCTTTTACTAAGTTTTTGAAGTGTTACGGCAGTCTACGGTGGTTAACATTTTGCTATGGTTTGCAACATGCTTATGTGAGGTGTTCACGTAAGGTGTTATGGTTTTCAGAACTAACGGAGTCAAGTCACGGACTTGTGCTCGAAAGTATTGATTGTTTATTCATGTGCAGGTGTTGCTTGAGTTCAATATATGGCTGGTGACGGGATCCATTGAGCTAGTCTTAGGGAGAAGATGAGGTTCAACAACCAAGTTCGGGAGGAATTGTGGTTGAGTTGATTGGGAGGTCGCACAACGTGTTTGGATCAAGAACAATGCATATGAAGGTATCGTGGACGTCGTTGGAAGGTGTTTGCACATGTGCAAGGAGTGCATGGACGTTTCTGCATTGTTCCAAGGCATGGTGAAGAGATATGGAAGTGGAGATATGGTTGAAAAGGTTCAACCGGCTTGATTTTGCGCTCAGGCTGCGGCTGAGGCGGTTATGGTTTGTTTATGGAAAGTTTCGAGTTGGTTATAATAGGATTTCGTGTTAGGCATGAAGTAGAGTTGTTTTAGGAATGTTTGGGACGTTCCTAAGGTGTTTAGAAGTCTTAAGATTGCTTCTATCTGCGTATAGAAGAGTCTTAAGCAGTATTGGAAAGTTACAGTTTGAAGCCAAGTAGGAGTAGGAGTCCTAGTTTGAATTGGATTGGTCTTAGGGCTGGTTATATAAGCAAGGGAGGCCAAGGCTCGTGGTGTGCACGACTTTGGGTTGTTCCTCTTATGTTTTGATCAATAAAATTTGTAATTTAGAGGAGCTTTTGTGCCTTGTTCGTCCGACTTGTTTTTGTTAAGTCTTTCTCGTCGAGTTTCTGGACAGCACGATAGTTCTTGGGTGTTTTGACCATAACTCGAGTTTTACAGATCCAATTGAAGTGATTCTTTTTGGCTTGTCTTCAAAACTTCATTATCTATCATCTGTGAAAATTTCACGGTCATTGGATTTGTAGTTTCTGACCTGCATGAGTTTCTTTGCAGTGTTGCAGATTTGGTTTTTACTCGAGTAGAACAGATTGACCCTCGTTTGATCTTTCGATCATAACTTGAGTTATTTTTGACGGATTTTTGTGATTCTTGTTTCGTGTATTCATGACTTGATTCTCTATAATATATACTACTTTTGTCATGGTTGAACACGTTTAGATCAGTTGCATACACGGTTTCTTTAACAGATCGATTTTCTGCCGAGGGGGTTTTTGTTGCTTTCGCTAAAAAGTTTAAATCTACCATTCACCCTCCTCTGGTAGCTTTTCACGTGCTCTTCGATCCTACAATTGGTATCAGAGCCACGGTGCTCTAATATTTGTGATTTGCACGTGTTTTGACTAATCATCATGGAGAAATACTCCGCAAAGCCTTGTGTGTTCAGTGGCATTGATTTTCAGGTTTGGAAGGCACGTATGGAGGCTTTCTTCAAGGCGCAAGGTTTCGCAATATGGGAAAATGTGTACAAGCCTTATGACGTGCCGCCAAATGATCAAGTCACGACTACAAAAATGAGATATGTCGAAAACAACAACAAATCACGGAACTTGATCATACAAGGATTAACTCAAAGTGACTTCGACCGTGTTGCACACCTCCGATCTGCATACAATGTGTGGAAAGCACTTTGTGACTACCATGAAGGATCCAACACAATCAAGGAAGTAAGACAAGATATGTTCAAGAAAGAATACATGCGCTTCGAGATGCAACCCGGTGAGTCAATCGATGAACTCTTTGCTCGCTTCAATAAAATTCTCAGCAACTTGCGTAGTGTCAACGTTAATTTTTTCAGATGCTAAAAATGCTAGGCAAATACTAAGTGCATTAGACATGTCAATTTGGTAGATGAAAGTTACATCTATTTGTGAATCTATTGTCATGAGTACACTTACATTAGATGTGCTATATTCTAAGTTAAAAACTCATAAAATTGACATAATATCACGTAAGAACCCCAACAAGTCTCTTGCATTTGTTCCACAACGTGACATGCCTAGCTCTAGTCAATATTCATCTTGTGGTACACTTTCTTTGTTGTCCTCTCTAACCATTGAACAGATTGAAGATTTTCCTAAGGAAGAACTTGCACTCATCTTTACTCGGTTCTCAAAAGCATTGCAAAATGTGAGAACTAGAAGGAGAGGAAGTGTCGTACCTCAACGATGCTTCGAATGTGGTAAGACAGGACATTTTCGTATGGATTGCCCTAACTTTTCAGGTCCTACTTCCCGTAATGAAAAGCAGACTAGGACGAAGCACTTCTATGCAAACGATAAGAAAAAGAAGAAGTGTTTTATAGGACGTCAATTGGTAAATAGTTTTATCTCCGCACTTCAAGAACTTGGCTCGAGCGATGTGGACATCGGAAGTGACGAAGATGAAGATGATTTGGCAAACTTATGCTTCATGGCGGGCAAGTCAAGTTCAAGTATGGAGGAGGCAGAACACAACAGCCGCAATGAAGAGGTATATACTACTTGCGAAGAAATGTGTGATGCTATTTCTCGTGCCACTGTTATAGTTAAGAAAAAGGACAAAAATCTTAGGGACAATGATGTTAAAATTGAGTCACTAGAATCTGAAATTAATCGTTTGAAATCTTTGATTCCTAGTGATGATTCTTGTTCCTCATGTGATTTAATATATGAACAATTGTCCTCTCTAATAAGTGCACATACCTCCACACTTGATAAACTTGAGTTAGATATTGAAAAGAACAGAGAGCTTGCTGTACTTAATGATAAAAACTTGAAAGATGCTTGTTGTTCTAAAATTGATTTGCATTGTTCTACTTGTGATGATCTTAATAAGAAACTACAAGATGCTATGAATGAAATTTCTATATTGAACAATGCTTTACGTTCTCATGAAGTTAAGTATTGTTCCGATTGCAAACTAAAAGGAAAAACTTCATGTCAAAACTTCCTAGACTTGTCTAAGAAACTTGATGACATGAATAGGACACTAGAGCGGTTTTATAATAGAAATAAGAATCTGAACTTGCTGTTGAATTCTTCTTAATCTTGCAATGATAAAACCGGTTTAGGTTTTGATTCCCATGCTCATGCTAAATCACATCCACCTAAAATTGTAAAGTCATTAGAAAGTGGTTTGATTAAAACAGTTTCTAAAAAAAGAAGTGGTTTTTAAATCTGCAGGAGTGTTGTCTCATACGGTTTCAGATAAACTTGTTGTCTGCTCATCTAGACATGAACATAAAGTTAAATTTCATTGTACCTACTGTGGTAGAGATGGTCATGTCATAGATTTTTGTTATAGACTAGCTAAGCAACATAAAAAGTAAAGAATGATTGCTAGATCACATATCAACTGTGCAAAACCTGTTGCGTGTGCTGAACCGAATGTTAGGAATATGTAACCTGCTGTAATGAGTCAAAAACATGCAAAGTTTGCTTTCAGACCTACTGTTTCTAGTGCTACTCATGTAACACCTCGTAGGTCAGTAGTTGGGTACAAAAATCCTCAAACTTTGTCTCATAAACCTGCTGTTTTATCTCAGCCTTTGCGTGTTACTTCTGCTAGACGTCGTGTGACTCAGTACTGGATTCCTAAATACCTTTTGACTAACCCCAGTATTGAGTCATCGACGTATTGTACTTCTATGTAGGTTACACGCTTGAGGAAGAAGAACATTTGGATTGTGGATTCAGGATGCTCATGCCACATGAACGGTAACAAAGAATGGTTCTCCTCCCTCTCTTTTGTGTCACATGTAAAAAATGTTATTTTTGTCGATAATTCTTCAACTCCTATAATTGCTAAAGGTTTGGTTAGAGTAAATAATTACTATAAGATGTGGCACTTGTTAAAAAATTAAAATACAACTTGCTTTCTATTTCACAATTGCTAAATGAAAACCTAGAAATTATTTTCACTAAAAATTGTTGTAAGGTTGTAGATTCAAATAGTGAGCTTATTTTTAATATGTCTCGGTTTGGAAGAGTTTTTAAAGCTGATTTTGATATGCCATCCTCTAAGCATAGATGTCTAGTTGCTAATGATTCAAAAGACTTATATTTTTGGCATCATAGACTTGGTCACGTAGGCTTTGATCATCTCACACGTGTTAGTGCTCTTGATCGCATACGTGGGCTGCCTAAGCTTAAAGGGGACAAAGAAATTATGTGCTCTTCTTGTAGACATGCTAAGATGGTTGCAGGTTCACATGCTCCTCTCACAATGGCTATGACAACTGAATCGGGTCAACTTTTGCACTTTGACACCGTAGGACCTTCACATGTCCAATCCTTCGGAGCTAAATGCTATGTACTTGTGATTGTTGATGACTATTCTAGATACTCTTGGGTTTATTTTATGGCATCTAAGAATGAAACTTTTAGTCACTTTAGAACCTTATTTCTTAGATTATCAATTGATCACCCAGGATCTTTAAAAGCAATTAGAAGTGATAACGGTACCGAATTTAAAAATCAATCATTTGATCACTTTTGTGCTGAAAATGGAATAGATCATCAATTTTCTTCACCATATGTACCTACACAAAACGGTGTTGTAGAGAGAAAGAATAAAACCTTAGATGAGATGGCTAGGACTATGCTTGATGAATATCAAAATCCTAGAAAATTTTGGGCTGATGCAATTGCAACTGCTTGTTATGTCTCAAATCGTGTTTTCTTGCGTGCTAAGCTAGGTAAAACACCATATGAACTTCGGTTTGGACATAGGCCTAGTGTCACACACTTTCGGGTCTTCGGATGCAAATGCTTTGTTAAGAAACATGGTAATCTTGATAAATTTGAACCTAGATCCGTTGGTGGCATGTTTCTTGGTTACCCATCTCATACTAGAGGCTACCATGTGCTTTTACATGACACTAACAAAATCGTGGATACTTGTGAGGTTTCTTTTGATGAAGATAGCCCAGGTACTAGCTCTAATATTGCAGGACTAGACCCATATCTGCAGGGGGAGAGTATTTTTATCAAAGAAGATGAAGAAGTGATGCTTCTGCCGAGCTAATGACATTGTTCCAGCTCCTGATTTTGATTCACAGCCAACACCATTGCTGGTCCATATTGTCCTCAAGTCACAAGTTCTTCAATTTATGATGAACATGAAGAAGAAGGAGCTTGTGAATTGTCTACTTCCCTCCGGGTCCTCAAAAGTCATCCTCCACAACAAATGATCGGAAGCTTGCACGAACGAGTCACACGGTCCAGGTTTTGTGATCCAAACTCTCACGCTCATTCTGCATTTGTTGCTTCTTTTGAACCCAAAGATATATCACACACACTCACTAATGAATCTTGGATTATTGCATGCAATAAGAGTTCAAATTTTTTGAAAGAAATAATGTTGGAAACTTGTATCTCCACCTCAAGGTCACACTCTAATCGGAACTAAATGGGTGTTTAAAAATAAACAAAGTGAGGATAGGGTTGTGGTTAGGAATAAGGCTAGGTTGGTTGCTCAAGGTTTCACACAAGTTGAAGGACTAGATTTTGATGAAACCTTTGCTCCTGTTGCTAGATTAGAAGCCATAAGAATTTTGTTAGCATTTGCTGCATCTAAAGGTTTCAAGTTATATCAAATGGATGTTAAAAGTGCTTTTCTTAATGGCTACATAGATGAGGAGGTTTATGTACAGCAACAACTAGGTTTTGAAAATCCAAATTTTCCTAATCATGTTTACAAACTGTCCAAAGCCTTGTATGGTCTTAAACAAGCCCCTAGAGCATGGTCTGATAGGTTAAAAACATTCTTACTTGAAAAGGGGTTCACCATGGGCAAGGTTGATAAAACTCTTTTTGTGCTTAAGCATGACAATGACTCATTATTCGTGCAAGTGTATGTGGATGATATTATCTTTGGTTGTGCTTTTCATGATATTATGTCCAAGTTTTCAGCTCTGATGAGTTCAGAATTTGAGATGAGTATGATGGGAGAACTCGCATACTTTTTAGGACTGCAAATCAAGCAAGCCAAGGAGGGTACTTTTATGCATCAAACAAAGTATACAAGAGACCTTAAGCACTTCAACATAGACAAAAGCAAGTCTCTTCGGACACCAATGGGTACAGAAATGATACTTGAACTTGATGAAGATGATGAACCCGTGGATCAAAAAGAATATAGAAGTATGATTGGATAACTTTTGTACCTCACGGCATCAAGACCGGACATACAATTCAGCGTATGTCTTTATGCACGATTTCAAGCTTCCCCACGTGCTTCACATCGTCAAGCCGTCAAAAGAATTCTCAGGTACTTACATGGAACTCAAGAATTTGGGATTTTCTTCCTTCTTCCTCAACCGTTACTTTGCAAGCTTTTTCAGATGCTGATTTTGGGAGTTGTAGAATTGATAGGAAAAGTACTTCAGGTGCTTGTCATTTTCTTGGTAATTCACTTCTTGCTTGGTCCTCTAGAAAACAAAATTCAGTTGCACAATCCATAGCCGAATCTGAATATGTAGCTGCTCCTAGCGCTTGCTCACAATTTTTTTGGATTGTTCAAACACAGGACTATGGGGTTGATCTAGATAGTGTTCCACTATTTTGTGATAACACTAGAGCCATTTGCATTGCTAAAAACCCCGTGCAACATTCGAGAACAAAGCACATTGACATTAGGTATCACTTTCTCCGTGATAATGTTGAAAAAGGAAACATTGTGCTTCACCATATAGATACCGAACAACAATTGCCTAACATTTCTACAAAACCTTTGGATTTCACTCATTTTTGTTTCATTCGTAGTGAAATAGGGGTTATGCATCCTCATGGCTTACATTGAGGGGGAGTTTTGAAACTTAGGAAGTCTATGTGTGAATCTGAATTGAAAATAATATGAGCATAGTATTTCATACATATATGACTTTGTGATTCCTTTTATATGCTGAAAGTTCTTACTACATTACTCATGTTATACATTTTATAGTTTTTGACATGACTAGTAATTAGAATAATTATTTACACTAAATTTGGTCATGATCGAACTTTCTTGCTGTTTTAAACTTGTTGCATGCTCACAAGTGTTTTTAATAATGAAAAAATAATCAATCAACTATTCACATGTTGAGCTTTTATGTTCAAATGAAAAATTGAGAAAAAGATCAAGAGAATATGCATGCATTACACTTCTTCTTTTGATATGGCTTATCATTGCACTTAGATATGAACTTGGAAGAAGTTGTGTATGACTAAAACCATGTCCTTAAGCTTCTGATTGTCAAATGACATAGGCTTGGCTTGGTTGGTTAGAATAAGGCTGATGCGGCATATAATCTCTTGCAAATGTCATATGGTCTGAAATTGTGCTTTGAAAAATAATTAAAATGCAGAAACAAGTGTCATGCTTTCAGCTTTTGACATAGTTAATTTTGTGAGATCATGACTTGCTTAAATTTAGAGTTACACTTGATCTCTAGCATGGCTTACACTACTTTATGTATCTCGTTGATGTGATAGTGTAGGTTACTTGATAGTATGGCTTGGATGAGCTTTGTTTTATATTTATATGTTATAAATGTGCTCATAACAATTAAAATGTCTCTTTTGAACCTTGCTGAATACATTGTCAAAGGGGGAGAAATTGATCACACATTGCACGATTCACAAGTGTTTTGACACGATTCTTCTCAGGGGTAGAATTTTTGTTTTTCTTCTCATTTTATTTCTGATTTACAATGGGGGAGAAATATGTATAGGGGGAGAAATTTTTGTTTTGAAATTTCTTTATCATTTGATTGTTTTCAAAACTTCTCATGTGAATTAACCAATGTTCGGATTTTAAGTGGTGTTGCCAATGCATTCATCAAGGGGGAGATTGTGAGACCTATGTGTGCTGAATACATTGGCTATGACGATAAAAGTTTTGAATTCTGCAAGATCCGACATAAGGTCCGACTTGATATGGCTAGGTCTTGGTTAGCTCCGGCAGTAGATCCGACTAGCTTTGGTATGTTCCGGTGCTAGGTTCTGCTAGCTTTGGTCAGCTCCGGCTCAAGATCCGGTTAGCTTTGGCAAGGTTCGGAGCTAAATCGCAATGGTTCTGTTTCGAACTTGCTTTACATCTATGGAAAGTTTGCTTAGTATTCTTTTACTAATTTTTTGAAGTGTTATGGCTGTTTACGGTGGTTAACATTTTGCTATGGTTTGCAACATGCTTATGTGAGGTGTTCATGTAAGGTGTTGTGGTTTTCGGAACTAACGTGAGTCAAGTCGCAAACTTGTGCTCGAAAGTATTGGTTGTTTATTCATGTGCAGGTGTTGCTTGAGTTCAAGATATGGCTGGTGACGGGATCCATTGAACTAGTCTTAGGGAGAAGATGAGGTTCAACAACCAAGTTTGGGAGAAATTGTGGTTGAGTTGATCGGGAGGTCGCGCAGCATGTTTGGATCAAGAACAATGCATATGAAGGTATCGTGGACGTCGTTGGAAGGTGTTTGCACGTGTGCAAGGAGTGCATGGACGTTTCTACATTGTTCCAAGGCATGATGAAGAGATATGGTTGAAAAGATTCAACCGGCTGGATTTTGCGCTCAAGCTGCGGGTGAGGCGGTTATGGTTTGTTTATGGAAAGTTTTGAGTTGGTTATAATAGGATTCGTGTTAGCCATTAAGTAGAGTTGTCTTAGGAATGTTTGGGACGTTCCTAAGGTGTTTGGAAGTCTTAAGATTGCTTCTATCTACGTATAGAAGAGTCTTGAGCAGTATTGGAAAGTTACAGTTTAAATCCAAGTAGGAGTAGGAGTCCTAGTTTGAATTGGGTTGGCCTTAGGGCTGGTTATATAAGCAAGGGAGGCCAAGGCTCATGGTGTGCATGACTTTGGTCTGTTCCTATTATGTTTTGATCAATAAAATTCATAATTTAGAGGAGCTTTTGTGCCTTGTTCGTCCGACTTGTTTTTGTCAAGTCTTTCTCATCGAGTTTCTGGACAGCACGACAGTGCTTCGGTGTTTTGATCATAACTCGAGTTTTACAGATCCAATTGACATGATTCTTTTTGGGTTGTCTTCAAAACTTGATTATATATCATCTATGAAAACTTAACGGTCATAGTATTTGTAGTTTCTAATCTACACGAGTTTATTTGCAGTATTGCAGATCTGGTTTTTACTCGAGTAGAACAGATTAACCCTCGTTTGATCTTTCGATCATAACTTGAGTTATTTTTGATAGATTTCCGTGATTCTTGTTGTCGTGTCTTCGTGACTTTATTCTCTATAATATATACCACTTTTTTCATGATTGAACACATTTAGATAAGTCGCATACACGGTTTCTTTAACAGATCGATTTTCTGTCGAGGGGGTTTTGTTGCTTCCGCTAAAAAGTTTAAATCTACCATTCACCCCCTCTGGTAGATTTTCACGTGCTCTTCGATCCTACACACCAGCCCTCTGTGTGAAGTATGAGTTCATGTTTCTTAGCCTTATTTTACCTAGTCCAGATCATCCTGGGTCACGTCTCAACGTGACATTGAAACCACTGATCGAAGAATTGAAAATGTTGTGGACAAGAGTCGAAGCATACGACAATTAGAAGAAGCAGCGATTCAACCTTCGAGCTGCTTATTCGTGGTTTGTCCATGATTTTCTGGCGTATGGCATGTTTTCTTGATGGAGCACTCAGGGTCGTTTGACATGTCTAATATGTGCTTCTGATACTGACTATTTTCAACTTACTAATGGAAGAAAGATATGTTACTTTGATTTTCACAGACGTTGGCTTCCTTTGAATCACATGTTTAGGCAACATAGGAACGTATTCAGAAAGGACACCGTTGTCACTAAAGGACCACCGAAACATCTTAACGGGTCGGAAGTATCTGATATGGTGGATAAACTGTTGCCAGATAAAGATCGTCCTGGATATTTTGTCGGTTTCGGAGATGACCACAATTAGACTCGTATATGTAGACTATGGGATCTACCATATGTGAAGCCGTTGACACTAATGCACAACATTGACGTCATGCATCAAGAGCGTAACATGGGGGAATGTATCATAAGCTCATGCTTGAACATGACGGGCAAAAGGAAAGGCAATATAAAGGCTCGAAAGGATCAGATTGAGCTTTGTAACCGTCCAACTCTCGAGCTTTCTGAAAGTGGTGGTAAACCACGTGCTTCCTTCTGTCTTCAACCCAAAGAAAAGAAAGAAGTACTCGAATGGTTGAAAAGTTTGAAATTCCCAGATGGTTACATAGCTAGTATGAAACGAGCTGTGAATGTGAAAACGGTAAAACTAACTGGGTTGAAGAGTCATGATTATCACATAATCATGGAAAGACTTCTTTCAGTTATGTTTCGGGGCTATTTTTGACGATACGGTGTGGAAGGTGCTAGCCGAGCTTAGCCACTTCTATAGACGGCCCTGTGCTAAAGAAATCACGATAGAGATAATTAGTAAGTTGGAGAAGGATATACCGGTACTATTATATAAGATGAAAAAAATTTTCCCTCCAGGCTTCTTCAATCTAATGCAACATCTTCTTATTCATCTTCCAAATGAAACTAAAGTGGGCGGTCCCGAGCAATATAGGTGGATGTATCATATTGAAAGAGCGCTAAGATATCTAAAACCAATGGTTCGTAACAGAACAAAGGTAGAAGGGTGCATCGCCGAAGCATTTACACTTAAGAAAGTAGGATATTTTTCAAGTGTTTACTTTGTAGAGAAACACAATGTCAATACTTCGGCAATGCGGTACAATATGGATGATCAACCTCCTTGTAGCGATCACTCCATTTTGCAACAAGAGGCACTACAGTTGGTACCTGCAATTCCTACAACTCTACCGCAGAAGAAAGGAATGTTGCTTTCCTCTACATGTATGCTAATATAGATGAGATGGACAAATATTTCGAGTAAGTGTTTATCCTACATTTATGCTACTCATCATAAATGGAACAGATCTGTTCTAAAATTTTTCTTTTCATACAGAGAGTTTCACAAACAGAATTGGACACATAAACATCAACCTACGAGCAAACAATAAGAAGCGATGCGACGAGATGGAATAAATAGAAGACCTAACTTTCTATCATGGTTTCGTGATCATGTAACAATTTCTCATAACTTACGAGTATTTACAAATTTTTCTTATAACTTACGAGTATTTACAAAGTTTTCTTGTAACTTCTTATTTTGGACAGTGCATGAAAGACGCCAACGTCCATTAGGACTTGCGACAACTATCCTATGGATTGGTTAAAGTTAGAAGTTACGGTTGATATGACGTCAATGGCTTCCGATTCCGTACAACTCAATTTGAATCTCATCGTCCACTCATGGCAACGTCAAATACCGGAGTAATGACGAGGGCAATCGACTCTCAAGAACGTGAAACTAATTACTATGGGATCATTAAAAAAATTCTTGAATTTGCTTTCATCGGTAATAAGGATCTTTGAGCAGTATTCTTTGATTGTGATTGGTTTGATAACAATCATGGAATTCGAGAAAACTAATTTGTCATGGTGGAAGTCAAACAAAGGAACGGCTACGAGGATACGATTCATTTGTTCCTGCTCACCAAGTGGAGCAACTGTATTATCTACCTTATCCATGCAAAAAACTCAAAGCTTGGTGGGTGGTACATAAGGTGAATCCTCGTGAGCGGTTATACACTCTAGGAGATGATGGATACCATGATACTAATGAAGTTGATGAGGTTTACCAAGAAGAAGAGTTGCTAGAGTCGTTCATCGTTGAGCCTGGTGTAGGACTCGATGACTTGGTTGGAGACGCTCAAGATATCGAGACTTATGATATGCGGAAACGAAAACGAAAACAAAATCTAGTACAGACTCCTAGAAAAGAAGATCGATGGTTTGGTTTACGGAGTAGGGTACATGATCGTGACGTTGATGAATTTTGAAATTGATGAAGTAATGTTTTCTTCACTAACTTATCATGAATTTTGTATATTATCTTAGTATATTTATCAATTACTCGTTGCATCAGGATGTCATCGTCAAATGGAAAGGGGAACGGGAGGAAGGGGGTGAGAGGGTTCCTTACCCAGCTGACACGACCCCACGGTCTTGTCGAGCCAGGATCACGCTGAGGGGTGCTGCGTTGCACAGCACCGGATAAAACACATCAAAGGTACAAAGCTGAAGCAAAGTTTTATTACATAAACAGGTTTATGAACATTTTTACAACAAAATATGTTCAGTCTACACTCACGGGCGTAGACTACGCATCAAGTTCACGTTCAGCCCGTGAACGTGTCCTTGCTAGCATGCACGCACACTAACTCGGCAGCGTGCACGACTCCCACTCGACGGGGTTCCCCTCCTGGGGTTCCGTCTCCTCCTCGGGAGTCCCTTCCTCATAGAACCCTGCAAAAGCTTCAAACACAAGCAGTGAGCACGAAGGCTCAGCAAGACTGACCCGTCTCTCCTAAACATGGAACTTCTACATGAGGGGTGATAGGTACATGAGATAAAATGCCTAATTATTAGAACCTTACTTTCAAGTTTTAGCGGCAGGTTGTGGAGAACCTTACGCTAAGGTACATGAGAGAGCCGCAATCAAACAAGAAACACATTTCTCTCATGTACTTTGCCCAAAGTTGAAAAGAAATTTAATTAGCTCTAAACTACAACAAATCATTAACAAGCAAAGTCCATCTTTCAATCAGCAACATTTTAACATGTAACTAGCCTGTTCTTTCTATGTCACGGTACAGTGAACAAGTGGTACTCACTGACGCGAGGGACAGCGATTATAATCGATTTACACCTGCAGGGTTACCCGAATAACCCATCACGTACGCCCGTACTCGATGTTGCCTACAGCAACCATCACGGACGTCGTACTCAGCCACCTTTCACCCGTTAGCCAAATATTGAACCGGTCCTATCGTCCCGAGCAAGAGGTCTCTGCACGAGCATCTCAGTGCCGCCAGCCGATTTACACCTCGAGCTCTCAACCTACCCTCTGAACGGCAGGCAATGCCTCAATACCCAGCTACCCGAGTTACATCGATTTCCCGGTTCCCATATAGCCGGTAGGTCTTCGGTACTGTTCTACCTTGTTCAATAGGCCCGCACACGGCTCGGTCCTCAATCTACACAAGCGGAGCTATAGCACACAGGCCCCAAAGTCCTGCTGCCCTTACTCTCCGCTCGGTCTCATTTTTCTTACCATGTGTTTCATTTGCTATTCTTACCCGAGCGATGTGCCTCTAGCCTATTCTCGCAAGTAGTTCCAACTACTCGACTTGTACCGAATCCTACTCTATCTTAGCATTGCAGTGGCTAACGAGGTTTTCAATCTTAATCCCAACTCCTGGTTTTCTTGACTATGCATTTGGGTTTCAAACAATACTTTAATGCAAGAAATAAGTGGTACTCAAAGGAAGTTCTCAAAACAATAAAAATTTGTAAAGAGGTTAATGCAAACCGGAGCTTGCCTGCTTTGTAGGGTAGTAGTATATAATAGAAGTTAGTGATCTTCAATCCCTTGATCTTTCTGAACTTGCTAAACTGATCCACACGTCAAGGGATGGCTCCGTCGAAGTCCTTCGTCGTAAACCCTATCGACATGCATATGCATAGTATTTTATAATGTAATTCAAAGGCTTAGAGATTAAAACTTCTTAAGAACAGAGGCTGTGCAGAGATACTAGGATGAAGTTGTTGCCTCTGTTGTGCAAGGAACTCAAAGAAACTAAATCTACCTTAGATGTTTCATTACACCTCTAGCTAAGTTTCTAATGACACATAAGATGAGCTCTAATGATTTGGACATAACTAAAGATCCTGATCTCCAATGACTTCGGAATTTTTACAGGAAGTCATACACTACACAGGGACATAGATTGCTAAATTGCAGCTAAAGTGAAAGGACATTGTGTCTCCCACAATTTCCACACTAACCCCCATGTTGTTCTTCACATCCAATAGAAAGGAGGACAAGGACAGGGAGTCTCAAGGCTCAATTTGAGCTGAATATTTGCATGCGAATTCCTGGTCACATGAAAGTGCTCTGGACCAAAAATGAACACTTTTCCTTGAGTGTTTTATTCAAAACAATTCCCTAAGCAATTAAGCACAAAGAAATTAATTCTGGATTAACTCACATGTTCATGCCCAACTTAGTGAACTACAATTTCAATTATAGTTCATAGAGTCTGCATGAATTTTACTAGGGTTTTTGGAACTAAGAATTGCCCAGAATCGAATTTCCAAGTTTTGGAAATTCTCTGAAAATATTTCTGTATTCATTTGGATATAGCAACTTAAATCTGAACTTTTCCTGATCAAATTAACTAAAAATGAGCTAAAACTTTTACAGGATCTAGTAACACCCTAAAGAATATTCTGGCGAAATTTGAGGATTTTTGGATAAACCAAACTCCCTCTAAAATTATTTTGCTGAAAAGCTTTGAAGAATTTTCCAGAATTAAATAACGACTTTCATACAAATTGGGTTTCATATTTCGATAGAGTTTGTCAACCTGAATCTAAACCAATTTGAATCACTAAATTTGGAGGTTTCTACACAAAGATATGAGCTTTACATGAATTGGGGAAAATCTGAAAATGAGCTCTGTTCTATTTTCAAATTTTCAGAGACATAAGGAATTAACACCACATTTGACCAAGCAAATGAGGTCCAAAGCCTCTGAAATTTTTACTGGAGGTCAAGTGTTTTTGGAAAAATCTCCTGCCAATTTTGGGAATTTCCCAATACACAGAACTCCTGGAACAATTCCTACAAGATTTTCTTTATATGAATTAATGAGCCAAATCCAGGGATTTTCATAAATATTGGGCTGCACCCCTGGATAGTACTCTTTGAGAGGAATACAACAAAATTTGTTTCACAATTTTTGGACATTACTACACAAAGTTATGGCTCTACAAAGATTGAACTGGAAACTGAAAATCCCAAAAATGTTTAAACGCTGATTGTGGGTCCGGGCTACGTGTCACTCACTGGAACAAAGACACACGGGGCCACACGTTTCCAGGCGTGCAGTCGCACCGGATCCAACAGCCACAGAAGATCGGGGTTTTTAAGTTCCCTATCACTGACGGCTGGGCCCGCCGGAACCCTTCTTCAACCTCGGTCCGATTCACGCGCCCGCGTGCCCGCGATGCCGCCCTCGCCGGAGATCGCCGGAAACCGGTCTCCCGGCCTCTGCCCGAGCCCCTGCTCGCCGCCAGGGCCTAACCTGCCACGCTGAGCACGATGATGAGGTTTCCCCGAGCTGGCAAGGCCTCTATGGTAGCTAGCGGCGATGCGGCAGCTCGGCACATCATCGGCGACGTCGGCCGGCCATCCTAGCGCGCTAACAGCTCAGTAAAACAGTGCTACAGCACCAGTGAACGATGGGGGAGCTCGACCTAGCCTCAAAAATATTCGGGAACGATGGCAAATATGCTTTCACCGTGCGACTGCGGTCCCCCGGTTCGGTTGCCGGTAGAAAACCACGAAATACTCGATCTAGGTGCAGTTTCAGACTAGAACTGTGAAGAGCAAAGGATCGCCTACCACTTTGGGCCCTTTGTGCAAACTTTGACGACCTAAGAATGAGAATCTAGGGGAAATTTGAGATTACCGTGCTGGGAGGTCGATTCGGGTACGCCGGAGCAACTTTTCCAAATTCTCTCGCGGTGGTGCATAGCATGGTCTGAGCTTGGGGGGTGAGCAGTGCGGTGCCTTGGCGTGTCCGAGGACACCGGTACTTGGCCGTGACAAGCACCAGGTTGAGCTGTCCACGGACGCCTCCTCATTGGCTCTCGTTCGGCTTCCGCGCGGCCGCGGTGTTCCTGGGGTTGGAGAGCCGATCATCGGCCGGGGGCGCGTCAAGGAGGGAGAGGGAGCTGCGCCGGTGCTATTTTGACCCTCAGTAGCCTCTGTTCGTGGGATTTTGTGAGTCACCGAGCGATCGGTGGTGTGGCGGAGGCGAGTTTGCTCGGCTCGGTGTGAGGAAGAGGGAGAGTCTCGGTGTTCTGTTCGTGAGCAGAGGGAGAAGCACGTTATGGCTGGATGAAAACGCCAAGGGGGCCTGAATCGGGGCTGGAGTCGGTGTTGAAGCGGCCGACCAGCTGCCGGTGTGCTGTCCCGAGCAGCTGCTGTCGATCCCCCGGAGACAGTAAAACAGAGACCCAACTCCTTTGTATAGATATTTTGGTACATATGACAAGTGGGTCCCATCTCCCTCTTATCTATTCCAAAATATCCCAAAATTTGCAAGTGATGAAATTCAATTGTGTGGAGTTAAAAACTGGACAGCCTTTGGATAATTGGGCACAATTCATGAAAATTCAATTATGTATTTGAATTCATTGTACATTTAGGTCTATTTGGAAAATGGATGGCAAATCTCTTCAAAAATTCATGAGACTTTGCCTATCCCCTTAATTTGGACCTAAGGAATTCAATTACGAAATCTGATCTTTGATTTGGCTGCTGCAAATGAGATTTTTAATACAACAGTTTTGAAAACCCATGTGTTAATCTCATTTGAATTTTTTGAGTGGAACCAACTTGCTCCAAAATCTGAATTTAGCTCTCTCACACATATGGGTACTTCCCTACTTGGTTTCAAATTCCTTTTTGTTCCATGTTTTCAAACAACCATTGAACTTGTGTGGAGGGAGCTTTCATGTGTATTATCACATGTGAAAAAGTTTAAACAAGTCCCATTTTCCCTACATATGAAACTAACTTTGTCCAAACATAAGTTTCTTTGTGTTCATATTTTTGGAACCTTTACATTCCTCCACCCTTAAAAGAATCTCGTCCCGAGATTATAAGGTAAAAATAAGAGGGAGGATGGTGGAAAAATCATAGGATGTGCGACGTCAAAAGTCGGGATAGTTGACGTGAAAAAATCCTCCGCTCTCCCATGTCGCTTCAACCTTGGAGTAGCTACTCCATAAAACTTTATAGAACCACGACGTATGGTTGTGTGTGGTTCGGTCCTTTATGTCAATGATCTGAACCAGTCCCTCCTAATATGTGAGATCTGGTTTCAGTTCTTCGATATTCCCCAGCTGAGTGGTGGTTAAACACTTGAGACACTTCCTCAGCTGAGAATTATGGAAGATGTCGTACACACCGGTGAATATTGTTGGTAATTCCAGCCGGTATGCAACGGAGCCACATCTTTCCAAAACCTGGAATGTACCGATGAATTGGGGTAAATGGAAACTCTGACAAGTGAACCCCGTCCAAAAATTTACTTCCTAACTTCCGGGTTACAGGGTACGACAATTCTGTCCTTAAACCATAGGACGTCGTCTCCGTCTTTCCGGAAACATTTCAACTCCCCACTGTCTACATGTCTACGCAAATACGACATGCCCTTGTCATGTTTCTGAGCTGCCGCTATCTCTTCACGGATGGTGGGGATCAAAGCTAAGTTGTAGAGAGCTCCATGTGGAATCACATGCAGTGGTGGTTCGCTCTCTTCCAACGGTGTGATGGTCAGATTGTTGACGTGTGACTTGCGGCTCAGCGCATCTGCCACTATGTTTGTCTTGCTGGGGTGATAATGGATCTCTATTTCGTAATCCTTTATCAACTCCAACCATCTTTGCTGCCTCATGTTCCACTCCTTCTGAGTGGATATGTACTTGAGGCTTTCGTGGTCGGTATATAAATGTACGAGGTTACCAAGTAGGTAGTGCCTCCACATCTTGAGTGCGAGTACAACGGCAGCGAGCTCTAGGTCATAAGTTGGACAATTTTGCTTATGGTTTCTGAGCTGTCGTGATCCATACGCGACCACCCTTCGGTCTTGCATCAGCACACATCCGAGCCCAATGCCGGATGCATCGTAGTACACATCGAACGGTATTGTTGTGTCTGGCTGTGCCAAAACCGGTGCTGATGTTAGGTGCTTCACTATTTCCTTGAATGCTGCTTCACATGCTGGACTCCAAACATATTTGGTAGACTTCTTTAGAAGCTCTGTCATAGGCTTGGCAATCTTCGAGAAGTTCGGAATGAACCTCCGATAATATCCCGCGAGTCCGAGGAAACTTCGTACCTCGGGAATAAACCTCGGGGACTTTCAATACAGCACTTGTGCGATCTTACTCGGGTCTACAGCGATTCCCTTCGCTGAGATGATATGCCCGAGAAAAAGTACTTAAGATATCTAGAATTCGCACTTGCTGAATTTCTCGTATAGCTTGTGATCCCGCAGCCTTTGCAAGACTATACACAGGTGCTTCCCGTGTTCTTCCTCAGACTTGGAGTAAACCAGCAGGTCGTCGATGAAGGCCACGACAAACTTTTCCAGCTCCGGCATGAATACCGAGTTCATCAAATACATGAACTTAGCTGGAGCGTTGGTGAAACCAAGGAACATGACAGGGTACTCGTAAAGCCCGTATCTTGTCGAAAAGCTGTATTTGGAATAGCCTTAGCCCGTATCTCAATCTGATGGTACCCGGATCTTAAGTCTATCTGGGAAAAGATTTTTGCCTTGACCAACTGATCAAACAATATGTCGATCTGTGGTAACGGGTACTAGTTCTTGATTGTCACAGTGTTAAGCAAACGAGCACTACACAAAGTTGTAGTGTTTCGTGCTTCTCCTTTGCAAACAATGTTGAATACCCCAAGGTAACGACCCAGTCGTATAAAACTTTTGCTCATAGGGTTATTCATCGGTGTCTTCCACTCTGCCCATTCATTGGGTGCAATTTAGTACGGCCTTCGTGAACTCAGTGACGTTCCTGGCGCAAGTTCAATCTTGAACTCTACGTCCTGTTCGGGCGATATGCCCGGTAAACAATTGGGAAACACCTCCTGAAATTTACGTACCACCGGACTGCCCTCTATCTAAACAGTTTCCGAGTGGTTCAATATTGCAATCTGTTGCCGACTGATGCCCAGAAATAATGTATGAAGACCGTGCCGTGGGAAGTTTGAGCTTAATGGTTCGAAAACTGATGTTGTGAACCGCTTTGTGGTAATTCAACCACGACATCCCAAAAATAATGTCGATTTTCAGACCCCAAGAATAAGGAGGGTCGTGGGTTATAGTCTAACCCGCAAACAAAGAGGTGCTCGTAAAACTACATCACTTCTTGTAATGCTGCCCTGGCGAAGATACGAGGTATTGCCTCTTTGTAAAAGTGGTTTGGAGCTGATGTTGAGCCACAAAAGATTGACTAACAAAGCTAGATGTGGCACCTAAGTCCAAGAGAATTAATACCGGTAGCCGATTCAGAGAAAACATCTCTGCTAACACGGCTTCTCCTTCTGGAACATCATCACTCACTGTGTAGTGAATGTTGCCCCTTGTCTGTCCTCTTTTCTGCAGATATAGGTACAGGTCTGATCATTGAAAGTATGATGATCCAATACCTTGAATTCCCTCCATACAATACCTAGCATAATGGCCCATCCGACCACAAGTAGAGCACGGATGTCTCTCCGGCTCTTCTCTAACTTGTGGTTGGAGCTAGATACATATAGCTGCAGCGATGGAGTACACACCACCGTCTGATGCTGCTGCTCTGGAGGTGGTGCAAGTTGTGGTACTTGACCAGCAATCAACCTCTAAGAAGTTACTCGTACAGGGGCCTCCATTTCACTAAATGGCGTTTGGAATACCAACCGGTACTTTTGGGGCACATAACTTGTACTAGCCTGCACGATATCACTCATTTTCCTCCTCTGTACAGAACAGACCTTGATGCACTAAATCTCGACTTTGATCCAGTTAGAAGCATTTTCATCCCTCAAGTTGTATACCAAAGTTAAAGTTAACTTCAATATCTCACCAATGAGTATTCACATGTTTCTATATCACTTCTGGATGAAAAGTTATGATTTTTCAAAGTTGACAGAATTCCTGGATAAAATTTGCCAGCATCTCCTTTGTATGTGGCTGATTTTATCACAGTTGTATATGCAAATAAAATAGGAATCTGAACACACTTTGAACTACAACAATGTTGCCTATCTCATAACCTTTCCAACGGTGTATCATATGACCCTTAAGGATTTTTCTACAGAATGTTATAAGTGTTTTACAGAAACATCCAGGAAGATTTGCATCTGTCCTGTTTTCTGAACAGTTTGCATTCAACTGGACATTCAACCAATTTGGCGTGTGATTTTGCTCTGGAGTTCTACAAAGAAGTTGTAGAGCACTTAAAAATCTTTCTCGAACTGTATCATACACCTCCATTGAGTCAATCTTCTCAGAGTTATGCTCTATCAAAGTCCAACAAAAATTTCTGCCAGAACAGAGCACTCTGTTTTTGAGAAACATAGAAACCTATCAATTCTCCCCTTTGAAACTTAGTTCAAATGAAGAGTTCAGTAAGTAATATGTGTTTTCCAACTTCTATTTTTAGTTTAAAGTTAGTCATGAATAATTTCTTCATGGAAAGAAGGTAAAAAGTGTAGTACGGTGGTGATGCACCATAAGACATATGACGGTACTACGTTGCCTCACAAAAAGAAAAACCTATACCGGACTTAGCCGGCTTCGTTAGTTCAGTGGCACTAAACGTCTCTCGCACATGGATGCTACATGTCTACCGTTTCGTGGTTATACTACCTGCAAATAACTCACACAATCGTCAGACTCGGCTGCACACTGAGCCCGGTATCCATACAGTTCGTACACCCGGCCATCATCACTCGCCCGGATGTTCTCAAGCCAAACACGCCTTGAGCTACGCGTTCACATTACTGACCACGTGACGGGGTCTCCCAAATTGCCCCACGCACGTCAGGGACAGACGTTGCTCGAATACCCCAAACGACATGAAGAGTCGTAGAGGATACCAAAGCGAGTTGGGTTACCTGCCACCCGTGAGGCTCCACCCTTCAGCTTGTGCGCACTGGTGGACAGCGCTTACGTGCACCCCCCAAGACATTAAGCGTCCCGACATGCACGATTTTCCGACATAAGCAGATAGGTTAGTATGCCACTTTCTATACACTAATAACATCCTTATATGGGCTACTAACTCGTTCCTCACTGGACTTTTGAAAAAGATGACCTTTTTAGTGCGTTAAACCTCAAGCGAGCTCTGATACCAACGTTGACACGACCCCACGGTCTTGTCGAGCCAGGATCACGCTGAGGGGTGCTGCGTTGCACAGCACCGGATAACACACATCAAAGGTACAAAGCGGAAGCAAAGTTTTATTACATAAACAGGTTTATGAATATTTTTACAACAAAATATGTTCAGTCTACACTCACGGGCGTAGACTACGCATCAAGTTCACGTTCATCCCGTGAAAGTGTCCTTGCTAGCACGCACGCACACTAACTCGGCGGCGTGCACGACTCCCACTCAACGGGGTTCCCCTCCTGGGGTTCCGTCTCCTCCTCGGGAGTCCCTTCCTCATAGAACCCTGCAAAAGCTTCAAACACAAGCAGTGAGCACGAAGGCTCAGCAAGACTGACCCGTCTCTCCTAAACATGGAACTTCTACATGAGTGGTGATAGGTACATGAGATAAAACAATTTGCCAAGGACTCGCCTAATTATTAGAACCTTACTTTCAAGTTTTAGCGGCAGGTTGTGGAGAACCTTACGCTAAGGTACATGAGAGAGCCACAATCAAACAAGAAACACATTTCTCTCATGTACTTTGCCCAAAGTTGAAAAGAACTTTAATTAGCTCTAAACTACAACAAATCATTAACAAGCAAAGTCCATCTTTCAATCAGCAACATTTTAACATGTAACTAGCCTGTTCCTTCTATATCATGGTACAGTGAACAAGTGGTACTCACTGACCACGAGGGATGGCGATTATAATCGATTTACACCTGCAGGGTTACCCGAATAACCCGTCACGTACGCCCGTACTCGATGTTGCCTACAGCAACCATCACGGACGTCGTACGCAACCACCTT
The DNA here is from genome assembly GCA_030760725.1 of Neostapfia colusana. NCBI lineage: Eukaryota > Viridiplantae > Streptophyta > Magnoliopsida > Poales > Poaceae > Neostapfia > Neostapfia colusana. Next base: position 14,103,390 of record JASWHV010000012.1, on the reverse strand, counting down.
TAACCCGTTAGCAAAATATTGAACCGGTCCTATCGTCCCGAGCAAGAGGTCTCTGCACGCACATCTCAGTGCCGCCAGCCGATTTACACCTCGAGCTCTCAACCTACCCTCTGAACGACAGGCAATGCCTCAATACCCAGCTACCCGAGTTACATCCGTTTCCCGGTTCCCATATAGCCGGTAGGTCTTCGGTACTGTTCTACCTTGTTCAACAGGCCCGCACACGGCTCGGTCCTCAATCAACACAAGCGGAGCTATAGCACACAGGCCCCAAAGTCCTGCTGCCCTTACTCTCCGCTCGGTCTCATTTTTCTTGCCATGTGTTTCATTTGCTATTCTTACCCGAGCGATGTGCCTCTAGCCTATTCTCGCGAGTAGTTCCAACTACTCGACTTATACCGAATCCTACTCTATCTTAGCATTGCAGTGGCTAACGAGGTTTTCAATCTTAATCCCAACTCCTGGTTTTCTTGGCTATGCATTTGGGTTTCAAACAAGACTTTAATGCAAGAAATAAGTGGTACTCAAAGGAAGTTCTCAAAACAATAAAAATTTGTAAAGAGGTTAATGTAAACCGGAGCTTGCCAGCTTTGTAGGGTAGTAGTATATAATAGAAGTTAGTGATCTTCAATCCCTTGATCTTTCTGAACTTGCTCAACTGATCCACACGTCAAGGGATGGCTCCGTCGAAGTCCTTCGTCGTAAACCCTATCGGCATGCATATGCATAGTATTTTATAATGTAATTCAAAGGCTTAGAGATTAAAACTTCTTAAGAACAGAGGCTGTGTAGAGATCCTAGGATGAAGTTGTTGCCTCTGTTGTGCAAGGAACTCAAGGAAACTAAATCTACCTTAGATGTTTCATTACACCACTAGCTAAGTTTCTAATGACACATAAGATGAGATCTAATGATTTGGACATAACTAAACATCCTGATCTCCAATGACTTCGAAATTTTTACAGGAAGTCATACACTACGCAGGGACTTAGCTTGCTAAATTGCAGCTAATGTGAAAGGACATTGTGTCTCCCACAATTTCCACACTAACCCCCATGTTGTTCTTCACATCCAATAGAAAGGAGGACAAGGACAGGGAGACTCAAGGCTGAATTTGAGATGAAAATTTGCATGTGAATTCCTGGTCACATGAAAGTGCTCTGGACCAAAAATGAACACTTTTCCTTGAGTGTTTTATTCAGAACAATTCCCTAAGCAATTAAGCACAAAGAAATTAATTCTGAAAAAACTCACATGTTCATGCCCAACTTAGTGAACTAAAATTTCAATTACAGTTCATATAATCTGCATGAATTTTCCTAGGGTTTTTGGAACTAAGAATTGCCCAGAATCGAATTTCCAAGTTTTGGAAATTCTCTGAAAATATTTCTGTATTCATTTGGATATAGCAACTTAAATCTGAACTTTTCCTGATCAAATTAACTACAAATGAGCTGAAACTTTTACAGGAGTCTAGTAACACCCTAATGAATATTCGGTCAAAATTTGAGGGTTTTTGGATAAACCAAACTCCCTCAAAAATTATTTTGCTGAAAAGCTTTAAAGAATTTTCCAGATTTAAATAAGGACTTTCATACAAATTGGGTTGCATATTTGGATAGAGTTTGTCAACCTGAATCTAACCCAATTTGAATCACAAAATTTGGAGGTTTCAACACAAATATATGAGCTTTACATGAATTGGGGAAAATCTGAAAATGAGCTCTGTTCTATTTTCAAATTTTCAGAGACATAAGGAATTAACACCACATTTGACCAAGCAAGTGAGGTCCAATGCCTCTTAAATTTTTACTGGAGGTCAAGTGTTTTTGGAAGAATCTCCTGCCTAATTTTGGGAATTTCCCACAGAACTCCTGGATCAATCCCTACAAGATTTTCCTTATATGAATTAATGAGCCAAATCCATGGATTTTCATAAATATTGGGCTGCACCCCTGGATAGTACTCTTTGAGAGGAATCCAACAAAATTTGTTTCACAATTTTTGGACATTGCTACACAAAGTTATGGCTCTTCAAAGATTGAACTGGAAACTGAAAAATCCCAAAAATGTTTAAACGCTGATTGTGGGTCCGGGCTACGTGTTACTGACTGGAACAAAGACACACGGGGCCACACGTTTCCAGGCGTGCAGTCGCACCGGATCCAACAGCCACAGAAGATCGGGGTTTTTAAATTCCCTCTCACTGACGGCTGGGCCCACCGAAACCCTTCTTCAACCTCGGTCCGATTCCCGCGCCCGCATGCCCGCGCCGCCGCCCTCGCCGGAAACCGGTCTCCTGGCCTCTGCCCGAGCCCCTGCTCGCCGGCAGGGCCTAACCTGCCACGCTGAGCACGATGATGAGGTTTCCCTGAGCCGGCAAGGCCTCTACGGTAGCTAGCGGTGATGCGGCAGCTCGGCACATCATCGGCGACATCGGCCGGCCATCCTAGCGCGCTAACAGCTCAGTAAAACGGTGCTACAGCACCAGTGAACGATGGGGGAGCTCGACCTAGCCTCAAAAATGTTCGGGAACGATGGCAAATATGCTTTCACCGTGCGACCGCGGTCCCCCGGTTCAGTTGCCGGTAGAAAACAACGAAATACTCGATCTAGGTGCAGTTTCAGACTAGAATTGTGAAGAGCAAAGGATCGCCTACCACTTTGGGCCCTTTGTGCAAACTATGATGACCTAAGAATGAGAATCTAGGGGAAATTTGAGATTACCGTGCCGGGAGCTCGATTCGGGTACGCTGGAGAAACTTTTCCAAATTCTCTCGCGGTGGTGCATAGCATGGTCTGAGCTTGGGAGGTGAACAGTGCAGTGCCTTGGCGCGTCCGAGGGCACCGGTACATGGTTGAGCTGTCCACGGACGCCTCCTCATCGGCTCTCGTTCGGCTTCCGCGCGGTTGCGGTATTCCCGGGGTTGGAGAGCCAATCATCGGCCGGGGGCGCGTCGAGGAGGGAGAAGGAGCTGCGCCGGTGCTATTTTGACCCTCTGTAGCCTCTGTTCGTGGGAGTTTGTGAGTCACCGAGCGATCGGTGGTGTGGCGGAGGCGAGTTTGCTCGGCTCGGTGTGAGGAAGTGGGAGAGCCTCGGTGTTCTGTTCGTGAGCAGTGGGAGAAGCACGTTATGGCCAGATGAGAACGCCGAGGGGGCCTGAATCGGGGCTGGAGTCGGTGTTGAAGCGGTCGACCAGCTGCCGGTGTGCTGTCCCGAGCAGCTGCTGTCGATCCCCCGGAGACAGCAAAACAGAGACCCAACTCCTTTGTATAGATATTTTGGTACATATGACAAGTGGGTCCCATCTCCCTCTTATCTCTTCCAAAATATCCCAAAATTTGCAAGTGCTGAAGTTCAATTGTGTGGAGTTGAAAACTGGACTGCCTTTGGATAATTGGCACAATTCATCCAAATTCAATTATGTATTTGAATTCATTGTACATTTAGGTCTATTTGGAAAATGGATGGCAAATCTCTTCAAAAATTCATGAGACTTTGACTATCCCCTTAATTTGGACCTAAGGAATTCGATTACGAACTCTGATATTTGATTTGGCTGCTGCAAATGCGATTTTTAATACAACAGTTTTGAAAACCATTGTGTTAATCTCATTTGAATTTTTTGAGTGGAACCAACTTGCTCCAAAATCTGAATTTAGCTCTCTCACACATATGGGTACTTCCCTACTTGGTTTAAAATTCCTTTTTGTTCCATGTTTTCAAACAACTATTGAACTTGTGTGGAGGGAGCTTTCATATGTATTGTCACATGTGAAAAAGTTTAAACAAGTCCCATTTTTCTTACATATGAAACTAACTTTGTGCAAACATAAGTTTCTTTGTGTTCATATTTTTGGAACCTTTACACCAGCCCCGGCACTTGGTCTTCTCAAGTACCTCGTCAGGTGTGAGCAGACGCTCTCAGCTGATGAGGCACCTTCCAGATTTCTCGGACCGAGTTGTGGCCTTTCAGCACACGGAGGTAAATTTTAGTTGCCAATCACATTATTTGAAATTGCATTTATCAATTATTTTTCTTATGAATCATTTATTTTTGCAGTCCGACTCAGAGTCTTCTGAGTCGGAGTCGGAGGTTGGGGCTACCCAGCCCTCGGAGCCAGCTACGCAGCCCTCGTAGCCGGTGAGCGTGGATCCTTCGGGCTCCAGTGGTGACCAGCCGTTCAGGTCACCGGACGTGGTGCCGCCGATGAGGCGACGCACGAGGAGGACCCACTTTGCTCCTCCTCCTCTTGTTCCTCGTGAGCGGATCACCATTCGTCCACTTGAAGACAGGTAAATAAATTTTATAGTATTAAATATTGGATGTTGTCTGCCGATACATAATAAGTTAACAAGTTTTACAAATCTTGGCACAACTGTTCGTTCGCAGGCCAGGGACACCACAGACAGGTTAACGGTGTCATCGAGGCTTTAGTGCGGTTGCACTATCCCGGTATCATCGACGGTGTCCCTGCTTTATCGTGGGACGACTATGCTCGTGTCCTTCACGAGGTCCACGGCACCCTTCAGGGGGCCGTGTGGAACGATTTTATGGTAAGTTTAAATGTTTGCATTTTTTACACTCATTTAAATTGTGTATGTGGTTTAATCAAATTTTTGTTTTCTAAAAGCTGCGGTACCAGCTATAGGACTCGAGCGAGAGCATGATGGAGCACGTGACTGTCGTGTTCCACAACAATTCTCGGAAGTTCGTGGTGCAGGCGTTGTCGTACGCCCGCATCCAGGCCATCAACGAGTACAACAAGCGGCATCAGCAGCAGCAAGGGGGTCCGTTTAGGAAGAACTCCGACACGTACTTGACCGAGGAGCAATACGCGGAGGTAAGTTATTATTGTTAACTATTTCCAATAATTACTTATGTTAACATTATTGATGAAATACTAAATATGTGCAGGTTATAGCTGGTTAGAGAGCCAGCTCGACGCGTATCGAGCTCTTTGTCGGTACTGGGCTAGCCAGGACTTCAATGTCCACGAGGGCTCGAGCCTGCAGAGGAACAGACACCTAGCACAACTATGGCGGTGATGGCTACATGCGTATGGCTAAACGCATGTAAGTATATTTTAATGTTCGTTCATGTGTTGATAATATAGTTCTTCAACTAACACGTATCTACAGGAGCAAGAAAACGGTAAGGAGCCGACACCGACCAAGATTTTGAAGAGGGGTCACATGGGAAGTGACCCTTCCCAGCCTGGGCAGTGTAGTCAGGTCGCGGCCGACCAACTAGTAACTTTTCAAAATTCATCAATTTAATTATAATTAATACTAGTACTGACACACTTGCATCATTTATTTGTTTTTAGGAAAAGTACGCGCAGGAGGTGAAGAAGATACATGACGAAGACTACAATTGGGAAAACGCGCCAATCGAGCCTAGAGCCGTGTACGCAAGCGGCGGCAGGAAGGCCCATGGACTGTGAGTTGGTCAACTATTTCATTTTTCTAAACTTCCTTCTTCTACTTATTATTTTTTTATCTTTCGTAGGTTTGCCATTTTCGATGGAGTTGTCGACTCGAGGGCGGCGCGGCCTCCGAGAGGCACTCCATCGATGGAGGCTTCGTCCGTTGGGCTGTCGAGTGGCCGTCTGTCGCAGAGGGACTTGGAGTTCCGTGCCATGGAGTATAGGCTTGCGCGGACCCAAGAGGAGCTCGACAGGACGAGGGCCGTCTAGGAGTACCAGGCCAACCTCATGGCCCAGATGCAGGCAGCGGTAGAGGTAAGTAATTTAAATTACTATATTTTAGATTTTTAGCATTTTAGTAATATACATATGTTCTAATATGTTGCAATGACATGCTTTAGCTCAACAGAGTGGCCAGGAGCTCCTGTTTCCTTCGTGGTCGCAGCCGCCACAGGTGCCCTCGTCATAGCCGCTCCCAGCACAGGTACAAATGGCACTGTATAAATCTTTTAATACTATTTAATACTGTGAGGGAGATAAAGTGGTAGAGAGAGTGGGAGATATAGTGAAAGAGATAGAGGGATGGGGAGAAAGTGAAAAAGGAGTAGAGAGAGTGAAATAGAGAGAGAAGGGAGAGGGGGATGGGGAGAGGGACAATGAGAGCGAGAGAGAGAGATGGGAGAGGGGGCGGGTAGAGGGACAACGAGAGCGAGAGAGAGAGAGAGAGAGAGAGAGAGAAGGGAGATGGGGAGTGGGACAACGAGAGCGAAAGAGAGAAGGGAGAGGGGGATCGGGAGAGGGACAACGAGAGAGAGAGAGAGAGAGAGAGAGAGAGAGAAGGGAGAGGGGATGGGGAGAGGGACAACGAGAGCGAGAGAGAAAGAAGGGGAAGGGGATGGGGAGAGGGAAAACGAGAGCGAGAGAGAGAGAAGGGAGAGGGGAATGGGGAGAGGGACAACGAGAGCGAGAGAGGGAGTGAAAGAGGAGTACTGAGAGTGAAAGAGAGAGAGAGAGAATGAGACATATCTAAATTTTATTTACTTTGTAGGGTTCACCGACGGAGGCGCAAACTCCATCTCCGCAGCTACCGGCACCGGGAGGGACGCGCGAAGACGACGTTCACGGCTCCGGAGGTAGTCGTGAGGGGAGTGTGTAGCCGTTATGTGTTTTTTGATTTTCTTGGGCTTTATGAATGAACCGTGGAATTTGTATTGTATTGTTTGTCTATGTGAATGCCTGTTTGATTTGTCTCGACTGGCAACTGTGCTAGGGCAGCTAGTTTTTGTTTTTTTTAAAAAAAAATTAATAATGGCCTGTATACATGCCGTCGTAAGTTAGCCCATTTTACTTACGATGGCTGTTGTAGCAGTCGTAAGTAAGCCCAAATAACTTACAACGGCTAGGTGCAGGCCGTCATAAGTGGTATGGCCTAGCCCACCACGTGGCCCAGACGCTTACATACGAAGGCTATGGGCCGCTGTCGTAAGTTGCGTAACTTACAACGGTGGCCATCGTATGTTACTTAACTTACGACCAAATCCTGATGACTGCTAAAAACTGTCGTAATTAGGCTTAAACCATCGTAATTAAGCTAATTACAGACCTTACTTACGATGCTTTTAGCCGTCGTAAGTGAGTCGTATTGATGTAGTGTCACGCGTTTGCCGGATGATCTGCTTGGTGAACTGGGTCCAAGCACTACACTCCTTGTCGACAACAAGTCTGCATTTCAACTGTGCAAGAACCCGGTATTTCATGGCAGGTCGAAGCACATCAAAACTCGCTTTCACTTCACTCGCGAGTGTGTACATGAAGGGAAGATTGCGGTCGAGTATGTTCCTACTGGGGAGCAGCTCACAGATATTATGACAAAGGATCTGCCACAGGAAAGTTTGAAGAGATGCGTTCGAGACTTGGCATAGTAGATATCAGCGGCTGATTAGGGGGAGAATTTTAGCTAATAAGCTGCTGAAATCTGTTGCATCTTTCTGTTTTTGCATGCGTGCAATAAGCTGAGCTAGGACTTAGCCTAGTCTGTTAGGGAGTCGCCGCAGTTCGGTACGTGCATGCACGTTGTGAGCGGCCGAAACGGCACGATCGGGTCACCACGTCGGAGCTGGTACCCACGATCTGAATTGTACTCCAATCATTTTGTGTTCTGCATCGTTTGCTATTTAGTTGGAGAAAAACGGCTGCCGACGCAGCGAAACAACTTGTGTTCTCGTTCTTCCTCCAACGCACGGTGAGCTCAGAGATCCAACAAGTCGCACGGTGAGCTTGAGAGATCCAACAGTGGTGGTGTGTTGCACTGGCTATAAAAGCAGGAACATATACTCCTTCATAGGATCATAGTGTAAAACAGTAGTGACTGAGTCCATTTAGGAGACGTCATTGTAGTGATCTTTGAAGCTAACTACTGATCAGTATATATATATACATCAGTGTGTGTAGCCAGCTGAATAAGTTCTCTATGTAAGAGGGGAAGCTAATGCTCAAGAGCACACAGCAGCTTTGCAAAGCAATGCGGCTATGCTAGTACGTCCAATGATGTTTGGAAGCTCTACGTCATATGGTTTTTAATTGTAAGTATCAACGAAGGACTATCGCATTAGAGTTTGCCACCCATTGTAGCATCTCGATCATTTGATTTGTTGTGCCAGATCTCAAAACTACAATGTTCAGGGGTTAATAATCAAATACTTAGTTCACAGGCCAAAAAAACTTAAGATAACGGAAGTTGGACAGCATGCTTCAACAACTGCAATACATCCTCGATTAATTCATGTAAATTTATTACAGCTTCCTTTAGTAATAACAATTAAATCTAAATGTCTACGATACAGTCTCATTGTTAAGTTCATAGTCAAAATTATGTGTGGTGGCATGGTGGGGACTTAAGACTTTGGTTGTATATATGCGTGTTAAATGATTAAATGAAAATGTAGGGTGTACAATACAAGAATGAATGACTTAACGTTTCATATAAATCATCCACTAACCGTGCTATTGAATTATTACATAAAAGTATCATAAGTCATAGGCAAGCCAGTTAAGCTCGATTCATACACTAACAACCAACTGTATATACTTATGGAATAAAATTGGTAAGTTCATAATACTCAATATACGGTGTACAGGGTAATGAACCTCATTCTCTTTACCCACTATTAAAACACACTGGCACATGAGGATATTGTGGTTTTCATTAGTTTGACATTTTCCCAAGGCAACAGTTTTGTAAACATAACTGTGTGTGCTTAACTTGTCTCGTTAACTTCAAATGTTTTGATGAACTAATAGTCAGCCAATCAGTCGTATATTTTTATGGGCGTTTGTTAGGCATAACATGTACACGTCGTGATAGATATGATTTAAACTCATTAATGCACGGTCCCTATAAGGGTTTCCAAGAATTTCTCATACCTAAATGAGTAACACACTCATTGATCATTTGGACTCCGCAAGCCCATTCATTTACCAAAGACAAAACATAAGAAGTTGTAACATCAATGCAATATTATATGTTTTTATATGTCCATAGAGGAGTCCTGAACACAATTTTTATATGTTTCTATTTTAATCTATCATAATAGTGATTTAATGGCCATGTGCGGTCCTTGCCTTGTACCGGGCCTAGATTACACCCTGAAATTAAAGTTATAATTCTATGAAAAATCTAGTTCATCTTTCTATGATATATATGTACAATGTATATAGGTTGCACAATTAATCTATCGCAAAGCTGCTAGTTAAGTTTGCCACTCTAACAAAGACACATTTTTCTTTTCCATTCTTGCGAGACTGGTTATCATAATCTGTTAGAACATAAATAAAGATACTCATTTTATCTATCAATTTGAACATTTTTGAGTGACCTGACTAATGCATGTTGCTATCAAATAAATCTCCAACGTGCCAATCAACCCGCTTAGAATTAAAACTCAATTGACTAATCCCGGGATTAGGAGAGGAGGGCGGGGGCCTTTCAAACTGAACTCCAAATAACACAAACAACCAGCTAATTTGTTAGCAATCCAGTGGAGTTTTTGTTGTGGAAGTGGGGCCATGGATCGATGGCCACAACTAAGTGTTAAAACATCGGTGTGCTTAGGATCGATGCTAGCAACCCCTGATTAAGCATTCTTAAATCTAATCTAATCTGACAGACATATTTGATCATAATTGACTAATACGCTAATGACCTAGACTGATGATCAGTGAATGAAACATAGGAAGAATTAACTTCAGTGGATCCATTTGACGCCATCTAGCTCATAGATCGATCGATGGAGGGTATCTGATGCAGGGTGATTGTTGGTGCAGGAAGATCGTTGATGCAGTGATGGCTTGCCGCAGAGGTACGGTTCTTCCCCTCGTTCCACGCTATCTCAAGATCGGATTAGTGTTACCGTACCCTTCTTTCCTTTTGGGCGTGGTTTTATAGTGTGTACGAGAGGGGGCCGCACGGAAAACAGAATCCGTTGCGCCCCCGATCAGGGCGCCGAGGAGAACACAAAACCCGGTCATGGTTGTTGCCCACGTAGGACCGGGATCACAACAACTAACATTCTCCCCCTTGATCTCAGATCTTTAACTTATTTTCTTATTTACTTAATCAACCTTAAATATATTTCTTTTGCTTCGAGTTAAAGGGCACAACGCATCAAAACAACCATTTACGTACTGTTTGACTCGATGATCACGATACGTCTCACAATTAGAAATAGTCTTACACTTTGGTGGCCCCTTAGAGTCCAGGATATCACAACAGGGTCTCCTTTAAACCCATGCCGGCTACGTGTTCTCTGAACACATTGGGTGGAAGGCCCTTAGTTAGCGGATCCGCAAGCATTTGCTTTGTGCTAATATGCTCGAGACTAATTGTGTGATCCTGGATTTTCTCTTTCACAACATAGTATTTAATGTCAATGTGTTTGGCAGCACCACTCGACTTGTTGTTGTAAGAGTACATGACTGCTGGCTGATTATCGCAGTATAACTTAAGTGGTTTATTAATGCTGTCGACCACCTTAAGACCGGGAACAAATTTCTTAAGCCAAGATGCCTGCCCGGTGGCCTCATAACAAGCAACAAATTCAGCATACATTGTCGACGATGTAGAGACTGCTTGTTTGGAGCTTTTCCACGATATAGCCCCATTCGCGAGGGTGAATATGTAACCTGACGTGGATTTCTTAGTATCCACACAACCCGCGTAATCTGAATCTGAATAGCCCACTATTTCTAGTGACTCAGTCTTACTATATGTCAGCATGAGGTGCTTAGTGCCCTGTATATATCTTAATGCCTTCTTAACAGCTTTCCAGTGATCTAACCCTGGATTACTTTGATATCTGCCAAGCATCCCAGTCACAAAAGCTAAGTCAGGGCGTGTACAAACTTGAGCATACATCAAGCTTCCGACAGCAGAAGCATAAGGAATTCCTTTCATCTGATCCACCTCATATTGATTCTTAGGCGATTGAGTATTCGAAAATCTATCGCCTTTAACTATTGGAGCAGGCGAAGGTTTGCTGGCATGCATACCGTACTTTCTAAGTACATTTTCTAAGTATGCCTTCTGAGATAGTCCTAAAACCCCCTTAACACGATCTCGGTTTATTTCAACCCCTAAAACATAGGTCGCTTCACCTAGATCTTTCATATCAAAGTTCGAGGATAAAAACTTCTTAGTTTCTAAGAGTAGGTTCACATCACTGCTTGCTAATAGTATGTCGTCCACATAAAGAACTAGGAAAATAAACTTTCCATTCTTAAACTTGGCATAAATGCAGTTATCTTCCTCATTCTCCTTAAATCCTATTTTTCTAATGACTTCATCGAACTTAAGATACCATTGTCTTGAAGCTTGCTTAAGACCATAAATGGACTTCTTCAAATGGCATCCCATATGTTCCTTGCACTTAACGACAAAACCCTTCGGTTGTGTCATATAGACGTCCTCATATAAATCTCCATTGAGGAACGCCGTCTTTACATCCATTTGGTGCAATTCTAAGTCATAATGTGCTACTAATGCCATGATGATTCGAAAAGAATCCTTAGAAGACACGGGAGAGAATGTCTCATTATAATCAATACCCTCCCGTTGAGTAAATCCCTTAGCCACAAGTCTGGCTTTATATTTTTCGATCTTCCCTTTGGAATCACGCTTAATCTTGTAGACCCACTTACAGCCTACTGTTTTGGCTCCTTTAGGAATCTCTACTAAGTCCCATACCTTGTTGGCACTCATGGAACTCATTTCATCTTCCATGGCCTTACGCCATTCAGATGACTGAGGTCTTCCCATGGCATCTTCGTAAGAGGCAGGATCATCCTCCATCTTAATCTCCTCACTCAAATAGATCTGATAATCGTCCGGAATGGCCGATCGTCTTACTCTTTGTGATCTTCTTAATTGAGCATTATCTGCAAGTGGAGGCTGTTGTTGAATCTCATCTTGTTCGACCATATGCTCAACAGGCTGGGGAGGCGAAAACTCACTCAAGTCCGTTGCGGCCGATGAAGGTGCAACAACAGGTGTTGTGTCACCAGTGGCTGGTACTGGTGGTACAACGACAGCAGGTAGAGTGAAATATGACTCTTGAGTCATTGGAGCGGGTAAAGAAGTCCGTTCTTCTTTAAGGTCTATTTCTCGCCGTACCGTGCTCCCCCTGATCATAGCGTCTTCTAAGAATACGGCATGTCGTGTTTCTATAAACTTAGTATGCCGATCTGAACAATAGAATCTAAAACCCTTACTTTTCTCAGGATACCCGATGAAATGGCAACTAATTGTTCTAGATTCTAATTTGCTAATGTTTGGGTTAAACATCTTAGCTTCAGCTGGACAACCCCAAATATGAAAATAGTTTAATGAGGGCTTACGACCCGTCCACATCTCATACGGCGTGTGAGGTGCTGACTTAGTGGGGACTCGATTAAGCACATGAATGGCAGTTTTTAACGCCTCCATCCATAGGCTAACCGGTAACGTAGAATAACTTAGCATGCTTCTTACCATGTCCATAAGCGTGTGGTTTCTACGTTCCGCAACCCCGTTTTGCTGAGGTTCGCCTGGTGTAGAATATTGAGCGATGATACCATGTTCCTGTAGAAATCTTGCAAAAGGTCCAGGAACCTGACCATATGGGGTATGCCGACCGTAGTACTCACCTCCACGATCGGATCTTACTACCTTAATCTTAGCATTATGCTGATTTTCTACTTCAACCTTAAATAGCTTAAACTTATCCAATGCTTCGGATCTCTCCTTGATCGGATAAATGTAACCATAACGAGTGTAATCATCCGTGAACGTTATGAATGAATCATACCCATCTACAGAGATTACAGGAAACGGACCACAAATGTCCGTATGAATGATTTCTAAAATACCCGTGCTGCGTATGGCGTTCTTCTTAATGGTCTTGACAAATTTTCCTTTAATGCAATCAATGCATTCTTCTGAATCTGAAAAGTCTAAGTGAGGTAAAATCGATTGAGATACTAAGCGCTCGATCCTCCCCCTCGAAATATGGCATAAGCGACAGTGCCATAATTTCGACGATGTTTCGAAATTGATTCTTTTGCGCTTGTTTCTTCCTATTTCATTCTTAGCGGGAATCTGATCATTACTTAAGGTGTTCACATTATCATGGATGGATAACAAATAAAGCATGTCTTGTCTGAAAGCAAGACCTACAATCTTATTATTCAAACTAATAGAGCATTTGTCTTCGCCAAAATGGCACACAAATCCACAATCATCCAAACATGAGACTGATATCAAATTCCTTTCTAGACTAGGAACATAAAGAACATCATGAAGGCTAAGTATAAAATCACTACTAAGTCTTAGAGGATAAGTCCCAATGGCTTCAACCTCAGCTTCATGGCCATCAGCGACTTTGATGGTCCTTTCCCCCTTTCTTATAGTCCTCATCGTACTTAATCCCTGTATAGAGTTACAAACATGCACAGTTGCACCTGAGTCAATCCACCAGGTAGATCATGAATAAGATAAATACAGGGATTCATTTACTAAAGTAATAACATCCTTACCATTCTTGGCACACCATTTGACAAAACCAAAACAGTCCTTCTGGCGATGTCCAAAATCTTTGCAAAACTTGCACTGATCTGTCTTTAGTTTTGAACCAGAAGATTGAGGAGTTGTTCCTTTGCCCTTAGAGGAGGAGCCATGTACTTTAAATGATGGTGGTTTGGAAAAGTAGGTCTTTCCCTTTCCTTTTCCCTTACCCTTACCTTTGGCTAGGTTGATGGAGTCTCCACCCTTACCCTTTATGCGTTCCTCCTCCTGAACGCACATAGCCATGACCTTTTCTAAAGTCCAGCTATCTTCCTTAGAGTTGTAATTGATTACAAAGGCCTCAAAGTCCTTGGGCAAAGACATGAAGATGAAATGTACAAGCATTTCATCTGGCATGGCTAGGTTAAGATTCTTGAGGTTTGCATTCAAATTACTCATCTTAAGAATGTGATCTCTCACACCTCCACCAGCGTATCTCTCATTAACAAGCCTCTTAAGAAGGGTGCTTGCTAATGTTTTAGTGGAGCCTGTATACTGGCTTTTAACCTTGGCAAGGTACTCAGTAGCTAGGTCACAGTCAGGGATAGCTCCTCTTATGGATTCAGAGATGGTGGTCTTAATGACCATGAGGCATTTTCTGTTGGATTCATCCCAAGCCTCAAGGTCCTTAGCATAATTTTCTTTAAGCTTAATGTACTCCTCTTTTCTTAGTGCAAATTCCTCATCTGTTTCCTCATTATGGGCAAAAGGAACTGGAGGATCAACTGGACGATCCTTTCTAAGGCATAGGTCAAGGTTTGCAATTGCTAAGTTCATTCTGAGTCTTTCATTCCATGTCCCATAGTTATGGCCCGTGAGGGTCTCTATGGAGGCAATGAGACTTACCACATTGGAGGCACCTTAATAAAACAAATGTAGGGGTTAGGAAAGCTGCTAAAATAAACATTCTACGCAGCACATGTTTAAAATAACACTCAAAATGATCAGAAATGGCATAAAATGTTTTTCACGTTGGTTACTCAACAAAACCATTCCACTTAAACATCATGGAAATATTTCACGTTGGTTACTTTAAATTCCATGAACATGTCAGAACAAATTACAAATTTTTCTGAATTTGAACTTTAAGCATGGCAAAATTAAATTTTCACGTTGGTTACTTATTTAATTTCCATGCTAAAATATATACAAACTTAAAATTTAAATTTTCACGTTGGTTACTTATTTAAATTTGCTAAATAACAGCAGAAGCTCAATTAATTAAATTTCTGAAATTTCTGAAATAAATTGCAAAAATGCTCAATAGCAATTAATTAAATAACTGAGAAAATATGCTTAAAACAATAATTACCAGAAAATTACAAAAATATGCACTCAAAATCTCACACAATCATTACACAAAATTTCTTAAATTTTCCCAGCTATTTAATTGATTTTCTAATCATTTTATTAATTTCTGAAATTAATTTTCCATTTAAACATATTCTGAAAATGGAAATTTACTTAAACAGCTAATTGGGCCTTATTCTTCAGTCCAGTGACTAAAGTGACCCAACCCAAAAGGAAAATAAAAACCTGAAAAAAGAAAAGGGCAGCCCAGCTGGCCCATAAAGCCCCCCGCATGGGCTCCGGGCCCATTCAACCTATGCGGCGGGCGGCGCGCTAAGGGCCGTCGGATCCAGACCCGACGGCCAGTGTCGTTCGGCCCTTTATAACGTAAATCAATCTCGACCGTCCATCTACGATCGGACGGCTCAGCGCCGAGATCGGGGGGTATAAAAACCCGACGAGCGCCGCGCTCTAACCCTAACTCTCATTTTGTCCCCTCTCTTCTCTCCGAGCGGCGGCGAGACCGAGGGGAGGCGGAGCTCTCCGGCGCCCCGCTCCGCTCGCCGGCGACCGAGTCCTTCGGCCGGATGGCTCGTCGCCGGCGGGGTAGTCCTCCGGTCGGCTAGGGTTAAGCCCCTAACCCCGGCGGAACAGTTCCGGCCGCGCGGGACTTCCGGCGCCGCCGCACCCTTGTCGGTGCGGTGGTTTGCCGTTGAAGGAAACCGTCGCTCGCCGGATCTGACCGCCGCGGGGACTTCCGACGCCGCCGCACTGCCGTCGGTGCGGCGGTTAGCCGTTGAAGGAAACCCGCGGCTAGGGTTAGGGTTTTAACCCTCCTCGGGACTTACTGTCGCGGGGACTTCCGGCGCCGCCGCACCCTCGACGGTGCGGTTGGTTGGCCCGTTGAAAGTAACCCGCGACTAGGGTTAGGGTTTTCCCTAATCCTTCAGTGAGGAGGTCATGGCGGCCGAAGCCACCCTCCTGAGGTTTCCCTCACCCGACTTCCATCGTCGGTGAAGGGGTCCCGAAGGACCAAAAACATCACAGTCAAGATAAGTCCTCTTCCTCAAATCTAATTTTCTCATTATGATTCGACTCTGTTTTCTTATCTGAGTTTCTAGTCTTAGTCGAGATTCTAAATCAAAATTAGAATCCCTTCCTTCTATTTGCTTCATTGAGATAACTGGGTTTATTGTGATACCGATTAACAGAGTGTAGGCCTTAATGAACATAATTAGAATTGATCCAATCTGAGTTAAGATTTGATTCTTTAATAAGGAATTGTCTAGATCGGCTCTGATACCATTGTTAAAACATCGGTGTGCTTAGGATCGATGCTAGCAACCCCTGATTAAGCATTCTTAAATCTAATCTAATCTGACAGACATATTTGATCATAATTGACTAATACGCTAATGACCTAGACTGATGATCAGTGAATCAAACATAGGAAGAATTACCTTCAGTGGATCCATTTGACGCCATCTAGCTCATAGATCGATCGATGGAGGGTATCTGATGCAGGGTGATTGTTGGTGCAGGAAGATCGTTGATGCAGTGATGGCTTGCCGTAGAGGTACGGTTCTTCCCCTCGTTCCACGCTATCTCAAGATCGGATTAGTGTTACCGTACCCTTCTTTCCTTTTGGGCGTGGTTTTATAGTGTGTACGAGAGGGGGCCGCACGGAAAACAGAATCCGTTGCGCCCCCGATCAGGGCGCCGAGGAGAACACAAAACCCGGTCATGGTTGTTGCCCACGTAGGACCGGGATCACAACAACTAACACTAAGGTCTGTCAATGGTGCCATAGATGCCAAGATATTCTTATGGGGATGATCACCTAGTTAAAGCTAAAACACTGACCGCTTCGCAAAAAAATAAAATAAAGTCAAAACACTGACCACCAAACGGAAGCCTGAATACACAATGGAGTTATAGTAGTTTGTTACCCATTTCCTCATCGACACCATGAGTTCACACGGCTGAATTTGATCATTTACTTCCTCTATTTTCGTTCTGTTGGTGTTAGGACAATTAGTCCGTGAAAAACACACACAATGGAGGTAGTATCTCGTATCTGTATAAAAAAACTGCTGTTGTGGACATCGTGCCACAATTTTATTTGGATGGAGTATTTACAACATATTCGCTTGCATGGGCGACAGTAAGCACATGCATGTTCATTCGTGCTACTATGTCGGCATATACCACAGTGGTGTGTTGTGTACTTGTCGGTAGAAACCCAAAACATACTCTTCAACCATCAAATATATATGTGAGGATTGCCAATATTACTAGCCGTTAAGCATCTTGGCCAGCCAAACCGCATATGGCCCTCGATATGTAAAGTACTAGGAATGATAACACGTATCGCCTCTAGATCTGTGCCGGTCAAGGTCCCCAAATCAGAACTAGAGTTTAATCAGTTAATTAGTTCGTGTGAGATGGGATCAACTGGCGCGGAACCTTCTTCTCAAACGGTCAGCGCACAGAGCTGGAGTGGCGGTGCTGCAGCATGTGTTTGTAGCACTCGCAGACCAGCAGGCCACTGCATCGCGCGTCAGAGAATCAGAGATGCTCGCGTGCACGTGAGGAGCAGGTCCCGCTTCTTCTGAAACAGGAGCAGGTCTCGCCAATGTGGGCGCCCAGCAGAGTACAGGTGGCAACCGTGCATATGGACGCCTGCTCTTGATCGGCCGATCTGCAGCTCGGAGACTATTGGCCAGTTTGGTTTATATCCCAAACATATCGTTCCAAATTTTGGACCCGGTTAAACTAGCTCAATTCAATGGAAATGATAATACCTAAGTTGTAGCAAAGTCAACATTTATAGGCTCTGTTTGATATACCTCTAAAGATTCATATGTTTGATGCTCTTGGCGGTTATTGCGTCATCAGTGGGTTTGTTGCACCAAGCTGATTCTTCCTGTTGCACACTTAGGCCAAAGCCGGCTTGCCCAAATAATGAACGAATTTATGGAGTCCTAAAGCAGATCAAAAGGCCAACAATATTAAATGGGCTGCATCTAGACTACGAGGTGACCGAGATCGGCGTGCGTGTGCAAATGTGGTATGCTTAATAGCATACAGATTTAATCGTGCAAACAGTTTATCAAGACCACACAATCTTTAATACTATGATGACTGTATTTTTTTCACTTAAGTTGCATATGTTCAACACAGATTCACAAATAATTCCCTGTAAACCATAGGACTAGAGATTTCGTAGTTTCAATAAATTGCTTATACTATTGTATCTGTATGATGATTACATGTTAGCCGCTCTCGCTTGAATAAGCTTTTTCATTTAGACGGGGCCAGAGGTATCCGACGGTGCAATAGGGTATAGTATCGCCAGTTTAGAAAGACGTGTGTGTTGATTGGCAGAGCGAAAGGGTTCACTCCCCTATTATTAGTAGCGCCCTCTCCCCTCTCCACCTAATGATCCACGGATCTGATGCTCTGAACCAAATCCGACCAGATCCATCTCTGTCTCTGTGCATCATTGACGGTGGGATCTAGATGTGACTGCGGTGACCTAAGTGCATACGTTGTAGATCTGGGGCTGGCGGGCCTTATGGATGGTGTCATGGTGAGGTGACAGGCAAGAAAACTAGGCCTAGCAACTGGTCGACCTCGGCATGGGTGTCTGGCATAGCCAGCAGCCGACGCCATCCGACCGACGTGGCAGGATGCAAACCGATGCACAAATTAAAGGCAACGATGTGCTTTCTCCGTAAGGTGGCCATGATAATTAAATGTGAGGTGCTGGCTTGTGGGGTGGCCATGTCATTCAAAATTTGGAGAGCAATGCTTGGCATATTGTTGTCAACCTACTAGGTTGTATACTATGCAAACTAGCTAGGTAGCCCGTGTATTTGCATGACTAGAATCAGCAAATCAAATATAGTTTTATATAACAATCCAACTATATCAATATTGGATTATATTAGATATATGCCCTAAATTATTACGATTATTTTTGGTTTATTGTATTGCTCATGAAAGCACACAATTCCCAATTTTATATTTGGATATTTTGGATTATGTTTTTTCGTAATGGTACTGAATAGCAATTTAAATAGTATGTGGTTAGTGTAACATTTTATAATGAATAAACAAGAATTTCTACAGGTTTTGATGACATGCAAACGTCCCCAAAAATTCATTTGGAGATATATAGAGCTGTGACGAACGGTCATATAAAGTAGTGCCTAAGTAGTAATTCTGGTTGCATGTATGATGTGTGTAGACGTCATGATGAATCTAGTTTTGATTACATAATTATAAAGATTATTATGATGGTGCAAGAATCTTACAAACTGGAATTGGAATTCAAAGAGTGTTTAGTGTGAAGAACGCCTCGCGCTAGCTGGCTCGCCACAGAGAAAGATAGTGAGATAATACAAAACGGACTTCGCAAGGGTGCCCAACTTTAGCACCTAAAGGCAACCAGTTCCTGACCAATAGTCCGAGAAAACAAAAATATATTGGCTGTCCTCCACAACCGGCAGCTTTCAAAAAGAATGAGATTTTGAATGATAACACAACCAGCGTCCTTAAAAAATAATCAGTTCATAAGGAATGAATTTTTAGATGGCTACTTAAGGGTCACAAATCAGGATTATCATAAAATTTATTTTTTATTCTCGATATAGCTAATGGTTTTGACTCAAAACAAGTCGCCTTATTATCCATGCGTAAATGCTTTTCATACTTTCACCGACTTATTTTTTATAAGTAGGCAAACAAACTAAATGGAAGCATCCACACCTTTGTATTGATTCTTGTAGAAAACATTGAAGTTTCCCAACATTGATTGTAAAGACATATATCAAATAGTATTCAATCCTTTTTTAGTCACTCTTGAATTATAGAAATTGAATGCTTCCAAAGCTTCCACATAGTTCTTGTATTTCCTGAAATAAGAACTCAGATAACCACTTCCATGTTCATCACATTCATGACAAATCATGTAAATGTTAGGCCTTCTGTCGTAAACACAATATACAAAAATATGAATTGTTCATCAAATAACATGTAATCAACCTGCTTTTACAACAGAACTTTATTATTCCGTATTAAAATGACAAACAAATATAGACATTAAACATAAAATGGTTTAGCAAAGTTGGGTTGCTTTGGAACCAACAGTGACCAAAGATTTTTATAGTGTGTTTGTGAAATAGTTTATTTTTTGTACATTCTCCATTTGCTGGTTCATAAAGTTAACTACTCGTTCTTAATCTGAAAAGTACAACAGGGCTTATGAATGTAGCCTAGAGCGGGGTGAATAGGCTTTTCGACGCTTTGTTGAAACCTAAAACACTTAGTAGTCTATCAAATACAGGGAAATCGGACTAGTCCGATAGAGTGCGGACTAGTCCGTTTTCCAAACAGAGAAAAATCAGACTAGTCCGGTACTAGGCGGACTAGTCCGGTATGTGTGGACTAGGGAGATCAAGATTGATCAATGTTCACTTCTAATACTCTATGCAATAGAAAGTAATTGTTAGTTTGGATGTATTACAACAGTGACACATTGAGTAAAAGGAAACAACTTTGATTTTAATGTTTGAATGTGAATTTTAAAGGATAGATTAAACACTAGAATATAATGAACAATTAATGAACAAGAGTAAGAGACAAGTGTTTATCCCGAGGTTCGATTCCACGAAGGCAATCTACGTCCCCATTGAGGAGTCTACTAAGGACCGGGTCTTCTCCAACCCTACCCTCGTCGAATCGCCACAAAGGCCGATTCTCTTCCACTAATCACAAATGGCAATAAAATTGCTCAAGGGGCCTTCTCACAAGTTGAGGGCTCCCCAAAAATTACAACGAATGAACGAACACAACTCAACACACTCAACAGATGAACAATTAACAAACAAAAGTGTGCGAGAGATCAAACCCAAGAGCTCAAGAGGTGTAGAACAAGTCTCTCCTTTGATCAATTGCCAATCCCCAAGAATTGATCCTTCTTGAGTTAGAATGTGTGGAGAGATGTGAATTTTGGGCTCTTGGGAGGTGTGACGGCGCAAGGGGGTCGAGAGAGATTAGTTGGTATGGCCGTACACCTCTTTTTATAGTAGGGTTTCCAATGGGTACGTTAGGTTTTGCGATGTCTGGACTAGTCCGTCATTGACTCCGGACTAGTTCGGTGTGCGGTGTGTAGAAAACCCTAAGTGTCGTGAGATATCGGACTAGTCCGTTGTAGTGCGGACTAGTCCGTTTTTTGTCCAGAGACAAAATCGGACTTGTCCGGATGATATCAGACTAGTCCGTTTTCTGATCAGAAGGAAAATCGGTCTAGTCCGGTTGATATCGGACTAGTCCGCACATGTTGAAATTGTGCAGATAGTTTGATTTCTTTCTCTTGAGCTCTTGAGGTGTGTTTCTCCAGCACACTCTATACTAAGGGATCTAATCTTTTTAGTTCTTGAGCTCTTTTTAATTTGGATCCTCCTTCTCCTTTCTTTTTTGCGCTTTCTTCTTAATTTCTTTGAGAACCTGCGTTCATTCTCAACAATTTCGTTAGGGTCCCATTTGTGTGTCATAAATCAACCAAAACCCACAAGGGGTGCCTAGATGCACTTTCAATCTTCCCCTTTTTGGTGATTGATGACAACCAATTGAGATCTCACAAGTATGACAATAAGAATTCAGATTTTCATAAAGTGTGCACATATGAGTTTTGAACAAAATAGGCAATGAAGACATGAGACATATGTGCACTCTTTATGGTGGGGTGCAAAACTACATGTGTGAGCAATAATTCTGATGTAAATATCATAATGAGCATAATCATCAAGAGTCTCGATCCTTACATAGCAGTTTTAAACATACACCATTAATCATAAGCATAACATAGTCATCTCATAAAACCATAATGATAGCATAAGTCTTACAAATGCATAATGGTAGCATAGGTCTTAAACAAGCTCATTTCTTAAGATAAGACACAAAAGGAAAGACCTACAACCTAGGACTCCCCCTCAATCTCTCCCCCTTTGGCATCAAGGCACCAAAAAGAAGGAGAGGAGGGATCTACTTGTTGTCGCCAGCTCACTCCTCACTGTCGGTCCACTCATCGTCTTCATCATCAGGCTGAGGAGGAGGAGGAGAGGAACCACTCGTTGTGCCAAAGTAGGCACGCTCTGAAGGAGAGAGAGGAGAAAGCTCAGTAAACTCAGATGTAGAGTCCTCTGAGATGATCGGGGATCCAATGGACACAATCTCCAGTTTTTGGCATATTTCTTTGACATTAGCCTTCATGTATCTCATCTCTTCTTTTCTTGCCTTGTTCATCTTATGAAACTTCACTTCAGTTTTGCGGCAAGAACTGAAAATGGCAGCCAAAAACTTCATGATCCCACTGGAGGAACCTTTCTGTAGAGAGGCCCTAGTCTTGGATGCAGGCCTTACATCTTCATGCGCTCTCTCTGGATGTTCTTTAGGTGATCCAGGTGAGGGAGCAGCTGGGAGGGAGGACTGAGGAGGCTTCTGAGGCCTTAGAGCAGTGTGCTCTACATCCTTCACAAACTCAATTCCTGTGACTTTCTCAATCATGAACATCAAGTAAGGAGCATAGCCACAGGAACAGTTTGGTGTACAGGATATGTTTACCATGTTATTCCAAATATAATCGAAGATATTAAATCTTCTCCTCCTACTGATCACTTTCATCAAGGTTCTCAGATAACCTTGGACGCTCCCTGCATCTCCATCCTTTGGAGCAATGGTCTTTCGGAGCACTATGTTGAGAACAATGAAGAAGGGCTTCATGTTCTTGGTTGAGGGAGGGTTGAATGGAAGTCGAGTATCATAGAGAAACTCCATCTTGTCCTTCTCCACAACTCCCAGATTGTGAAACAATCTCATCATTGCCGATATCCTCAAGATGCAGCAGTCTGGCAAACTCAGTGTAGGAGATTGTGTACTTGGATCCATGTGTCATCCAAGTCACTTTGTCCTCTCCATCATGAGCAAAGTGGTAAGTCGAGTAAAACTAGGCAATGATCTCATCATTCTAGTTGTACCTGAAGGCGAGGAGGTCCTTGAGTCCATGTCTCTCTGCAGCCCCTGTGACCTCCTCAAAGGCTTCACAACTTTTCCTTTTAAAGTACGTCCAGTCGATCCATTGACTTCGGACCACTAGAGTCTTCATTTGGAGGGACACTGAACTGTAGTAGTCTGAGTGAAAGTTACTCCAAAATCTCTTGTCGGCTGCCTCTTTGCCGGAGCTGTAGGCATCAACCTTCCTCAGGTTCCATGCACTTCACTCCCCTTGCCATTGAACTCCTGCTCCGAGGGATCCCTATTTCGCTGCCTTGGAGCTGTCATGTTTAGGGGACCAATCGGGCTGGAAGCAAGCCCCTTGCCCTTGGTTTGGCGTTGAGCCGCCGAGCTAGAACCAGCCACATTTGCTCTTGAAGCTAGTCTCTTGATTGTGACCTTTCGGCGAACCCTAGGTGGGGTGAGCGAGGGCTCGACAGCATGATCTTGTCTCTTTGTGGAGCGAGACTCTGGAGGATGAGACATTATATCTTGATCCATATCGGCCTCAAAGTCAGAGAGACTCTCATTTGATCCCGACATGATTTCTAACAAGGAAGATAAAGTGGGTATGAATAATCAAGGATGACAAAGGATTGCATTGAGTTGACATAGGCTAGGATTCCCTAACAAGATCCCTGAATCAGGGCATATCGGACTAGTCCAGTGTTCAGGGTCGGACTAGTCCGGTGTACCGGACTTGTCCGCCCTAATAACGGACTAGTCCGTTATGAGGCTGCTCAAGCCCTAATTTGTTGAAATTTGAGATTTTTCAATGCAAATATGATCTAGGGTACATGAAATACATCAATAAAGCATGTATTGACTAGAGGAGCTGATCTAATTGAGCAGAAACAAGGAAGATCGAAGGTTCTAGGGTTTGGAGAAAAGTTTACCAAATCCTTCGATCCGAGGCATTGAGGGAGTTTTTGATCCGTACTAGTCCGGGGTCTTTGATCCCTTTGCGGTGGAGAACAATTCCCACGGAAATTTGGATGGTTTTGATGGAGAAATCACAAATCTGCCTTGGGAGCACTTGAGTGAGGAGAGAGAGAGTGTGTGGAGGGTTGTGAGGATGAAGAAGATTAGGTTTGAGCCGTCCCTAGGGTTATGGAGTCGAAATATCGGACTAGTCCGGACCATATCGGACTAGTCCGTTTTCTGATCAGAATGAAAATTGGACTAGTCCGTAGTTGTCCGGACTAGTTCGGACTAACGGACTAAGTGCGGACTAGTCTACCAGTACGGACTAGCAACAATCAAGCTATGACCATGATTCACCAAGATCAAGTAACTAACATAGTTTTTTAGTAAAAATAGAGAGAGATGATTTTTCAACATAATTAACATGATTTTGAGGATGGCATACAGGTGTGCAAGTTTTCAACCCACGTTTCGAGCATCAAGGATATTTAGTTCATTTCAGAGCTCACAAAAGCGTTTTTCATCAAGTGGTTTGGTAAAGATATCAGCTAGTTGTTTTTTAGTATTGACATGGGAAATGGCTATGTCTCCTTTCATTGAGTGATCTCTCAAAAAATGATGTCGGATATCTATGTGTTTAGTTCTAGAGTGCTCAACAGGGTTATGGGCAATTATGATAGCACTCTCATTATCACAAAAGAGTGGAATACGACTCATATTTTAACCGTAATCCCTTAGAGTTTGTCGCATCCAGAGGAGTTGTGCACAACAACTCCCGGCTGCAACATACTCCGCTTCGGCTGTGGATAGAGCAATTGAATTTTGTTTCTTGGAGGACCAAAAAACTAGGGATCTACCTAGGAATTGGCAAGTACCAGAAGTACTTTTTCTATCTACCTTGCATCCGGCATAATCTGCATCGGAGTATCCAAGGAGATTGAATTTTGAACCTTTGGGATACCAAAGGCCTAGGTTGGGTGTATGAACTAAATATCTCATGATCCTTTTAACGGCTGTCAGATGACATTCCTTAGGATTGGCTTGAAACCTTGCACACAAACATACACTCAACATGATATCAGGCCTAGATGCACATAAATAGAGTAGGGAGCCAATCATGGAACGATATACCTTTTGATCCATATTTGGTTCGTCTTCATTTAGATCCAAGTGTCCATTTGTCGCCATGGGAGTCCTTATGGGCTTTGCTTTGTCCATTCCAAACTTCTTGAGAATGTATTGAGTGTACTTTGTTTGGCTTATGAACGTCTCGTCCTTTTGTTGCTTCACTTGGAATCCCAAGAAGTACCTCAACTCTCCCATCATGGACATATAAAATCTATATGTCATAATCTTGCTGAATTATTGTAAAAGGATTTGTTAGTTGAACAAAATATAATATTGTCAACATAGATTTGGCAAATGAAGAGGTCATCATCAAAGTGTTTAGTAAACAAGGTGTAATCAGCTTCTCCGATCTTGAAATTATTTTCAATTAAAAATCTCTAAGGCACTCATACTAAGCTCTAGGAGCTTGTTTGAGGCCATAGAGATACTTACGCAGTTTGAACACATAGTCGGGATGCTCTTGATCTTCAAAACCGAGTGGTTGCTCCATGTACACCTCCTCCTTGATCGGTCCGTTGAGAAAGGCGCTTTTCACGTCCATTTGATAAAGCTTGAAATCATGGTGAGTAGCATATGCAAGTAATATATGAATCGATTCAAGCCTAGCTAGGGGAGCAAAAGTCTCATCGAAATCCAAACCTTCGACTTGTGAGTATCCTTTTGCCACAAGTCGTGCCTTGTTCTTTGTTACCACTCCATGTTCGTCTTGCTTGTTGCGGAAGAACCATTTAGTGCCGACGATGTTGGACTTGGGTCTTTCAACAAGCTCCCACATTTCGTTCCTTTTGAAGTTGTTCAATTCTTCTTGCATCGCCATCACCCAGTCCGAATCTCTTAATGCATCCTCAACCTTGTATGGTTCTAAAGAAGATACAAAAGAATAGTGTTCACAAAAATTACCTATGCAAGATCGAGTTACTACTCCCTTTCGGATGTCACCGATTATGTTGTCAATGGGGTGATCTCTTTGGATGCTTTGGTGTACTCTTGGATGTGGCACTTGTGGTCTTGAATCTTCATTATCATCTTCTTCTCCCCCTGGATAGTTGCCCTCATTGATGTTTTGGTATTCTTGATTTTCTTGAGGTTGATGTTGTATGGAAGCTCCCCCTTGATCATTTTCCTCCATCTGTGGTTCATTTTCTTGATTCGCATTTGAAGGTGGCACTTGTGGTCGAACATCGACCAAAGCCATTCTACTCAATGCTTGACATGGAGCTTCTTCTTGATCTAGTACACACTGATCAACTTGCTCTTCTTGAGAGCCGTTTGTTTCATCAAACACTACGTCACGTGCTACTTCAACAAGTCCGGAGGTTTTTTTGAAGACACGATAAGCGTAGGAGTTCGAATCATAGCCAAGTAAGAAACCTTCATCAGACTTCAAAGCAAACTTCGAGGCCCTTGGCTTCTTATTTAAAATATAACATTTTGAACCAAAAAACTCGAAAGTATGAAATATTTGGCTCGTTACCCGTAAGTAGTTCATAAGAGGTTTTCTTGAGCAACCGATGAAGATATAGTCGGTTTATGGCGTGACATACGGTGTTAACCGCTTCAGCCCAAAACCTGTCCAAAGTCTTGTATTCATCGAGCATTGTCCTCGACATCTCAATGAGAGTTCTGTTCTTCCTTTCGGCCACTCCGTTTTGTTGAGGAGTATATGGTGCTGAAAACTCGTGTTTTATCCTTTCTTCGTCTAGATGCTCCTCAACTTGGGTGTTCTTGAATTTTGTTCCATTGCCACTTCGTATGTTCTTGATCTTCAATGAGAATTCATTTTGGACACGCTTGATGAACTTCTTGAGGGTTCCTTGAGTTTCTATCTTATCATGCAAAAAGAAAACCTACGTGAAGCGTGAAAAATCATCAACAATGACTAGACCGTATTTATTACCGCCGATGCTTATATAGGCAATTGGACCAAATAGATCCATGTGAAGGAGCTCAAGCGGTCTTGTTGTAGTCATGACATTCTTCGCGGGATGGGGTGTTCCTACTTGCTTTCCTGCTTGACATGCTCTACACGACCTGTCTTTCTCAAAAACAACATCCTTTAAACCTCGGATGTGATCGCCTTTGAGGAGTTTTTGAAGATTCCTCATACCAACATGTGCTAGCCGTCTATGCCACAGCCAACCCATGTTGGTCTTTGCAATCAAGCATGTGTCAAGTTTGGCTTTATCTTTGTTGAAGTCAACTAGATAAAGTTTTCCCTTCAACACACCCTTGAATGCAATTGAGTTATCACTCCTTCTAAAGAAAGTCACACCCTCATTAGTGAATAAGCAATTATAACCCTTGTCACATAATTGAGATATGGACAAAAGATTATAATCCAGGGAGTCAACATGTAAAACATGAGAGAGAGTATGTTGTGATGAAATTGCAATTTTACCGGTACCAAGCACTTTTCCTTGACTATTATCACCAAAGTAAATGCCTTCGCTTGGATTTTCATTTTCTTCATATTCCATGAACATTCTTCTTTCTCCGTTCATGTGATTGGTGCATCCACTATCTAGCACCTGTTTTGCTCCACTGGATGAATAAGTCTGCAAAAAATAAATTATGCCTTAGTCTTAGGTAGCCAAGCTTGCTTGGGTCCTTTGAGGTTAGTCACAAGTGATTTAGGCACCCACACATGAGACTTGGTATTCCCATGGCGTGGCCCAACATATTTAGCATAAACTCTTCCAATTTTACTTTTCATAAGTACATATGAAGCATCAAAGGTTCTAAATAGAAGTTGTTGTTCATATGTGTTCAGATTGTTAAATTTATTAGCATTACTAAGCTTTGTAGTTTGAGAAGAGTTTCCCTTGACAAAGGCAATGCAACCCTTGTTATTCTTGTGGTTTCTAGCATTGTGCTTTTCACCATTAAAATATCCAATGCCATATTTAACATTAGGAGGTCTTGTGACCGAGTATGCACTGCGTGCATACTTGATCTTCTCCTTGTCAAATATGCCACTTTGAGAAGATTGCTTGTCCTTTGTCAAGTTTGGCTTTTTCTTCATGTTAGTGTCATTTTTGGCACAAGTACAAGTAATGCTAGTTTCAGACTTTGTGTGTTGAGAATGTGAGCTAGACGTTGATGAAGAACCACTTTGCTTGAGTGACTCAACTTGTCCCTCAAGGATCTTGTTAACTTTGGTTAAGTTAGCAAGTTCATACTTGATGGTGGTGTTTGAGTCTTTTAACTTCAAGCAAGCTTCCTTTCTTGAAGCTAATTCATGCTCTAGTGATTTATTTTGACTAACTTCTTCATATAAACAAGCTTATCAAGTAGAAATTTTATTTTAGCAGCTGTCATTTTGTCTAAACCCCTAAGCATATATTCATCTTAATCACTGCTATCATCCTCACTAGAATTATCACTATCACTACTAAAAAGAATTCGAGAAGGAAGATTTAGTCGGTACCTTTCGTTTACCTTCCCTTGCCATTAGACAGGTGTTGTCGCTGTCCTTCCATGCGCCCATGGTTGGGAAGAGAGTGGATTTCTTGATAGTCTTCTTTATGGCTATGGTGGCCATCTCCTCTTCTTCTTCGGATGAAGATTCATCATTGGAGTCCCACTCCTTCCCTAGACGCGCTTGGCCATATTGCTTCTTCTTCTTGAACATTTTCTTTGGTTGAGACTTGTTATCTTTTGTCTTCTTGTTTTCATCATGTGGACAATCTACTATGAAGTGATCGTATTCTCCGCAGTTATAGCACGCCCGTCTCATCTTGGGTCTTTGTTTGTCCCTTTGTCTTCCTTCATTTGAGCTGCTGCCCTTTCTTCTTCTCATCATTTTATTGAACTTCTTCATGAACAAGATCATGTCTTCTTCATCGATATCACTGCTTTCATCGTCGCTGCCGTCTTCTCCATAAGTTTCTCGAGCTTCCTTTGATACGGGTTTACAAGTTGACTTCAAAGCGACTCCTTTCTTCTTTGCCGAGGTGAGATCGGCAATTTCCTTAACATGCTTGGCTTGCTTCTCCATCATCTCAAAGTTGATGATCTTGCCAAGAAGTTCGTCTGGGGTCATTTTCCAGTACCCGGGGCTTTCTCTGATCATGGAGCAAAGAGTTACGTTGTGAGCCATGAATGCTCTGAGAATCAACTTCACAACCTCATGATCGTTCCACTTCTTGCTGCCATAAGCTCGGACTTTGTTGATAAGATTCTTTAGTCGATTGTACATATCTTGTGGTGATTTATCTTCTTCTATCGTGAATCTTCCTAATTCACCTTCAATCATTTCTATCTTGGCTTCGCGTACGTGACGATCACCTTCATGTGTAGTTTGTAGTGTGTCCCATATCTCCTTGGCAGTTTCGAGCCTATCCACCTTGGTGAACTCGTCTCGGCTTAGTGACGACGTGATCACAGCTGCAGCTTGAGCATTCTGATGAATGACTTGTTCTTGGCTTGGGGGTTAGCTCTTCATCATCATCCGGGATATCTATCCAGGTACACACTATATGCCACAAACTTGGGTTAAGAGATATGAGATGCATTTTCATGTTTTGTCTCCACATTGAATAATCATTTCCATCAAAGTAAGGTGCTTTCCCTAGGGGAATTGATAAGTAATGATTATTGTTAGAATTCAAACGCTCATAAGCAAAAGGATATCGGGAGTAGTCTGTGTGACTACCCTCTTTCTTCTTCTTTTCATCATCGGTGTTCTTCTTCCCTTTTTTTTGGGGGGGGGGAGATTGCCTTCTTCCGTAGAAGAGCCTTGAGTTAGAGCACCTCCTCATCATCGTCCTCACTGTCTTGAATGGCGTCGAGTAGCTTCTTTAGCTTTTGAGTCCTTTCATCGTTACTCTTTTCGTCGTCGATCTTCTTGTGTACATCCTTGACGTCCATATCGTCTCTTCGAGCGGTGAGTCTCTTTTGAAGAGTTTGGCTCTGATACCAATTGAATGTAGCCTAGAGGGGGGTGAATAGGCTTTTTGACGCTTTGTTGAAACCTGAAACACTTAGTAGTCTATCAAATACAGGGAAATCGGACTAGTCCGGTAGAGATCGGACTAGTCCGTTTTCTAAACAGAGAAAAATCGGACTAGTCCGGTACTAGGCGGACTAGTCCGGTATGCATGGACTAGGGAGATCAAGATTGATCAATGTTCACTTCTAATACTCTATGCATCGGAAATTAATTGTTAGTTTGGATGTATTGCAACAGTGACACAATGAGTAACAGGAGACAACTTTGATTTTAATGTTTGAATGTGAATTTCAAAGGATAGATTAAACACTAGAATATAATGAACAATTAATGAACAAGAGTAGGAGACAAGTGTTTATCCCGAGATTCTTTTCCACGAAGGCAATCTACGTCCCCGTTGAGGAGTCCAGTAAGGATCGGGTCTTCTCCAACCCTACCCTCGTCGAATCGCCACAAAGGCCGATTCTTTTCCACTAATTACAAAGGGCAATAAAATTGTTCAAGGGGCCTTCTCATAAGTTGAGGGCTCCCCAAGAATTACAATGAATGAACGAACACAACTCAACACGCTCAACCAGATGAACAATTAACAAACAAAAGTGTGCGAGAGATCAAACCCAAGAGCTCAAGAGGTGTAGAACAAGTCTCTCCTTTGATCAATTGCAAATCCCCAAGAATTGATCCTTCTTGGGTTAGAATGTGTGGAGAGATGTGAATTTTGGGCTCTTGGGAGGTGTGACGGCGCAAGGGGGTCGAGAGAGATTAGTTGGTATGGCTGTACACCTCTTTTTATAGTAGGGTTTCCAATGAGTACGTTAGGGTTTGCGATGTCCGGACTAGTCCGTGGTTGACTCCGGACTAGTCCGGTGTGCGGTGTGTAGAAAACCCTAAGT
Organism: Neostapfia colusana; assembly: GCA_030760725.1. NCBI lineage: Eukaryota > Viridiplantae > Streptophyta > Magnoliopsida > Poales > Poaceae > Neostapfia > Neostapfia colusana. The sequence continues at coordinate 14,072,621 of JASWHV010000012.1, read as the reverse complement.
GTCGTGAGATATCGGACTAGTCCGTTGTAGTGCGGACTAGTCCATTTTCTGTCCAGAGACAATCGGACTTGTCCGGATGATATCGGACTAGTCCGTTTCCTGATCAGAAGGAAAATCGGACTAGTCCGGTTGATATCGGACTAGTCCGCACATGTTGAAATTGTGCAGTTAGTTTGATTTCTTTCTCTTGAGATCTTGGGGTATGTTTCTCCAACACACTCTATACTAAGTGATCTAATCTTTTCAGTTCTTGAGCTCTTTTTAATTTGGATCCTCTTTCTCCTTTTTTTTTGTGCTTTCTTCTTAATTTCTTTGAGAACCTTCACTCATTCTCAACAATTTTGTTAGGGCCTCATTTGTTTGTCATAAATCAACCAAAACCCACAAGGGGTGCCTAGATGCACTTTCAGCTTACGTTACTTAGTTCTTATCGGTTAGTTAGCCAGTGTAACCTATTCTAAGATATGACCACCAAACCTAGTGGGCACATATTATAACTGAACACATTGAGATTTATGTTTCTTGACCATTAGATCCTTTTGGTCTTGACTTCACTGGTGGAGGTTGATAGCATGAAAAATATCAAGGGCATGTGTTGATCATGGAGTCAACACTTAGTTGCAAGGAGACAAAATAGCAAGGGATATTTATTTACAACAAAGAACATTACTATTGAGAGTTACAAAGTCGTTCCCTTAACAAGAATATTCAAGGCTACTAATCAGTAAGAAATGCTATTTGCTTCTCCAAAACAATTAAATTCATTCCAATAATTTATATTTTGTGACAACTCGTTCTTAGTTCTAACAAGGTTATTTGATTTGTTAACATTCTTATGTGCATCTTACTCCCAAGTAATAAACGTGTAAGGCTGAACCTTTTTGCTCGAGGCTTACACTACAATAAAAATAGTTATTCGTTCCGCCACATCATAACAGGTTGAACTAGAACCAATTCAAAAATATTATCAGTACCAATTCTTAACCTTCACGGACACATTAGCCATTAAGACATAGAGAACCAGTGTAGGTAGTTGATATCAGTAACAGTTCTTAACTGAAATCGATATTGATACTAAGCAGACTTCCTATCGGTTTTAGTTAAAAACCGTTTCTGATATCAGTTAGAAATCAGAACCTCTTAACTGAAATCAGCAGTAATACTAAGCAGACTTCCTATAGGTTCTAGTTAAGAACCGGTTCTGATATCAGTTAGAAATCAGAACCTCTTATCTGAAATCAGCACTAATTCAGAACTGGTATTGATAGAAAGCAGACTTTTTTTTGGTCTCTAACTATAATGTTTTTTAGAAAAGGGAATACAATAATTTAATATTTTAGAATCTGCATCGACTGATTCATATAGCTTTTTCTCATTACAACCACACTGAAGCAACAAGTCTATGGAATTAAGAAAATAAAGTCTGGATCAATTGATCAAAAGCACTCTCTAAAAGACTTGAAAAACTAAAATGTGACCATGTTGATGAACCAGCACCTATTATTTGCAAAGGTCTCCATAGAGAAGTTTCAAGAAAATTGCATGCCATCTTCAGTTCAGGGCGACCGTCCTTCTTCTGAAGTGGCGACCAAAACTGAGTCCATTATGCCCCTTTAAACTTACCTTCAGACTAGATTGAATTGCTTATTTGTCAAACCCCACATCATTATGACCAAAATACAAGCAGTTCCACTCCATATTAGTTTCTATATTTTGTATTTGGTTCCCTCAAACCAATCAGAGAACAAATGTTGAAAGTTAATTGGAGGAGTAATATAAATGACACATGTAAGATATGCTAGATCATTATCTAAAAAAAATGTAAGATATGCTAGATGAATTTTGCTAGAGTACAGTAAAAAAATGTTGAATGCTTTCGCTTAGATTACTGAAGCAATATTTTATACCAATTCCTGCTAGCGAGATTATGTTTTGTCAGAGTGACAACTTTGTATAAGTACCACAAAGAAATTTTGATCTTAAGTAGAGATTTAATGTTCCAAATACCAATGGTAAATGGAAGGGTCTAGGCTAGTAATTGGGCTCTATGCATGGATCTCACAGAGAATAAACCATGTTGACTTAAAGCCCATCCAAATATTTTTTTCGTGATTTAGTAAATCAACATGCATAACTAGGAACACTAATCGTTGCCATAAAACTAAACTCGCCCTATGAGTGAATGTCTAAATGACACGTTGCGTTTTCGTTCTGACAAACACTACCACAGAACGGATTTCTTCTATGGGTCAACCATTTTTGCGAGAGGCATGAAAAGCTCCATGGTAACTGTCTTTCCCGTGAGGGTGTTACAAAGCGCCATGAAAATTGAATTCCACAACAGGTGTTCATGACCATATTGAAAATTGTATATATCGTGATAGTGTCTCATAACCTCTATAAGAATTATAACAATACTCGACCCTCGAAGATTATGCATGTACATTTATAGCGTGTTTAGGCAAACCTAAACAACAAGATGCTTTTCTTTATTTCTGCTAAGACTTGTAGTTGGCCAAGAGTAAGCTAACTCAAACATGTCTGACTAACTGTTGCGACTAACTGTTCCAGCTCACTTTTCTGAATGATCTTTCCGACTGAATGTTGTGTCCCTCACCTCAGGCTCATGCACCTTGACTCCGTCCTGCTCTGATACTATTCTGTAACAGACCATATCTAGACACGGCATGCACAAGCACACGCTGCATTCACCGCACCTACGTAATAACTCAGTTATGTTCTTATCCTCGCTTCGCATAAAAGGATTAATCTGAAGTTATTATGCATTTAGATTTTAGCTTGCAACCCACACGAAACTATCAATGTCAGACTATTCTTATAGCTCATCCATCCAACAAGCTTGGATGCGGCCCAATTGGCCTTCGGGCCTCACACTCCGACTCGATGTCAACCGACTCAAAGCAACTTCCGATTCTGGCTCGATGTCAACCGACACAGAGTTTTACAACTCTGACTCGATATCAGTTGACTCAGGGGGTTGCTGACTTCGACTCGATGTCAATAGACTCGAGTACAGCGATTCTGACTTGATGTCAACCGACTCGAGGGATGCTGACTCAAACTTGATGCCAACATATTCAGAGCTTACTGACTCTGACGCCACATCAAAAATTTGTTCATTGGCAAAACCAACAATGCAATCAATATCTTCTCTAGAAAAGTTTACATGAAGTTCTCCAGAGTCCACGAAAATTTCCTATATCCAACTCAACACCAGCCGACTTAAAGCTTGCCGACTTGATGCCTGCATACAGCTGATGACAGACTTGGGTATTACTGACGGGGAGTGACCCCAGGTAGGTCAAACTAATAAAATATGACATGGACTCTTTCATAGCATGAAAAATAAAATCAAATAGAAGATTACTATCTGAACTCTAAAAAGATAAGAAAGGAAACAATAGACTCAAGATTATATATAGCAAGTTAGAGTCCAACAAAAACTCACCAAATTGTAACCGACTTGGGACTTGTCATGACACCTTTAGCTTCCTACAACTGAGTTGAGACACCTCATACTTAACCTGTCCAATCCTCTCATAGACCCAGGAGAGATCTTCACATACATCCTCTACTCTATCCTCGGACCCTACAATACACACACACACACACATCCAGCATCACTTCATTCACCATTATATCTCATATCTCATCATACACCAGTGTAATCTTTATATTAAGAAGAAACCAACCAAGCAGGAGTAAAGTATCATCTCACCATTAGGGTTTGAACCCGGTTAAACCTTGTCCCCCTGTATTGCTAAAATCGCCTTCGTGCAGGTATCTATCAAATTCCCTTTCAACCTCGTCTATTAATTCTATTGTTGAGAAATCCCAGTGACACCAACTTTGGTCATCTAATGTGTGTCTCCCATTCCTAAAACTTCCATGTCGCGTGCAATAGCGTCAAGCATCCCACACAACCCCTTTTCTTTTTCCCCACGCCAGGTCAACTACCAACACCCCCACTATTCTTAGAAGAAAAAAATAGAGTGCATTAGAATTCTCAAACTTGTCATGGTATGTTATCTAGATCCCTGAACTCTTAAAATACATATCAAGTCACTAAACTTGTTAAATTAAGACATCTAGGTTCAAAGTATACTCAAGATATCTCTAGAGTTACATGACTAATAGTTGAGCTTGATTTTTCATATTATTCCTCTTCTTAAATCATTGTTTCGTCATAACTCATACTAAAGTATGATATTTGACTATCATAGTATGATCATAGATAAATATATATTAAACCTATGTTTAGAAGAGGTCATGTTAGCAGTATATAGGGTAATTTTAAAAATTAAATTCTATAAAATATTATTTAGCAGATTCAAAAAGTTAAATATGTATTTTAAGAGTTTGAAAACATATATGACACTATGAAACGAGTTGACCCCTGCTGCACTTAAGTGAAATAACCAGCACCCCCACCCCAGCACTTCACTAAAATGTTCATCTCTCTTCTCCATTGAGCATGCTGGCTTGCCATATCCAGGTCACCTCCAAGTTCGCACCAGCCTACTGGCCTTCCCATCTCCAGGTCGCTCCAACGCTCCAATCACCGCTAGCCTGTGTCCAGTGCAAGAGCGCCTCCTTCTAGCCGACCCAAATCCTGCATCCCACCCCCAAATCCACCACTAGGTCTCACAGCCCCAAAAGCCGCCACCTCGGCGCCTCCAATCTGCCGGCTCCAGCATCTTGCCCCCAAATCCGGCTCTCCGTCGTGCCAGCACGTTCTCCTGGGGGTCCCCCTCACGCGAACCGCGCCTCGCTCCCCTGCATCGACCTCGGATGACGCCGCTGCCAAACGTTAGAATCTGCTGCACCAACTCTATACGAGGCCTTGAAGCATTGCTTCCGGAGGAGGCTGCATCATCAATCCCGCCTTCCCTTCGCACCTCCAAAATGCAGATAACAAACCCTTTGCGCCTATGGCAACTATGTTATGCACGCGAGGGAGACAATTGGAATTATACCACTATCAACATTGGGCTTCACCAGAATACCACTCCCAACAGATTACTCGCTAAAATACCATTATAATCACACCTAGTTCACTCTTTTACCATCCACATATTTTTAATAACTGTCATAGCTAAACAACAGAGGAAAAAGTCAGAACTACCCTCATCCAAATCCTTCTTTTGTTTTCTTTTATCCTAGCTGTTCTCTCCCTCCATAAAGAGCCACCGCCGCCTTCCCCGCCGCCCCCCACCCCGGCCGGCCACCTCCCGATGGCGCAGCCCCCGCCACCCCGCCGCCCTTCACCGCCTTCGAGGCGAGGCGCAGCACCCCCCAGCCCCTGATCCGGCCAGCCAAGGCGCAGGGCCGCAGAACCGGATGGCTGAAACTGTGGCGGACCGGAATCCGCTCATCCAGGATCACAGAGGGTGATGCTGCACGATGCAACACCCGACAGCACACATCAGAAGAATACATTGTATTACATTGAAAACCAACTGAAATGTACCAAGTAGTACAATACTCAGTTACAAACTAGTGTTCATATTACACAGCGGACCAAATTTGTACAACTCACGCCCGTCTACCTAGCAAAAGTCAGTTTCCCAGCCCTAGGGCAACCCACACTAGCTGCACATCTCCAGCTCAGCGTGGCATGTACGGCTCCCACTCAGCCGTGGTCCCCGACGGAGGGTAACCCTCGCCGGTGGACTCGTAACCCAAGTCCGTGGGATGCTCCTCACCTGAAAAACACTTAAGCAGCAACCATGAGAACGATGGCTCAACAAGACTTAACCGACTCGCCTAGGCATGAAACTCTACATGTAGTGTACAACGAACATGGGACGGTAGAATTGCAGCAAATGGACACGCCTACAAGTTCATCCTTAGTTCATCTTTTAGCCACAAGTTAACAGTTCATAAATCTGAAATTTAGTAAGCAATACTTGGTGGCACACATGTAGCAATACAATTGTACATATCAGCAGCATTGCATCATCACATTCTATAATTTATCTACGTTACGACGCAGTGAACAAGCGGTACTCGTCACCGCGAGGGACGGTGAATCGACTCGATATACACCTGCAGGGATACCCGAAGAACACGTCACGTACGCCGACACGTGGAGCTTCACAGCATGCCCACTCGATGTCGTACGAGACAACCTTTCACCCAACAGCCCAAACGTCGAACCGGTCGCACCGAAATGGACAGGAGGTTCCCTACACGGAGCATCTCTCTATGCCCGTTAGCAGATTTCCACCTTGTTGCCCTCAACCTACACCTATAAATCGGTGTGCTATGCCTCGACGCCCGGAGGTTTAGGTTACATCGGTTTATTGGGTCCCATATATCCGATATGCCTTCGGTACGTTCAATACTTGTTCAGCAGGGCCGCACACGGATCGGTCCTCAATCGACGCGGACAGGGCTGCGCACACAAGACTTCCTCTTGCTGCGCCCTAGCCCCTGCCTAGTCTCATTTTCATTTCTGAAGTGATCTCACATCACTCGAACCAATCCCGTGTGTCCCAAGCCTAACTCGCGAGTAGATTCCAACTACTCGACTTGTACCGAAGTTCTATGAATCATTAACCATGGCCTGTATACTCGAGGACTTAGACACTACCCTCACTCTTATAGGGAACATCTGGTCATGCATTTGGGGTTCCATCCATCCTACACCTAATGCACATATATCTACCTCATACTACGTATGTAAATAAAGCAAAACTTGTAAAATGGGTTAATACAAACCGGGGCTTGCCTTGTTTCTGCTGGTCAGTTGTTAGGGCTTTGTCCGTAAGAAGGAAGTCGAGCACTTCCGGAGTTTCCTCGCCTTCAGCGACTACACGTACACGATATACTATATGTCAATTTAAATGCAATGTTTAGAACTGAGTAAGTAATTACCATAACTCTAGCTAGCTCTCCCCTTTGGTTCTGAAATTTTTATGGTGGCTTGGTAGGGTCCTAACCAGAGTCTTGACCAAGTTCCATTTGAAACAAAGTTCATTTGAGCCTTGTACAAATAAAAGCCTATTTGGTCAATATTAGAGCTTCTAAGGAATTCCAGTGGTTTTCATGGCTCCAACCATTACTTTCTTGAAACTAGAATTTGAGATGGTTCTAATGGAATTGGTTTCATATCATTTGAAGAATTCTAGAGGAAGTTATGCCCTAAACAAGATTTGAGAAAATCTGAAAAATGTTTCTGTACATTTTTCTATTTTCTCAGGGCAGTTCACCTAATCACACCATTTGGGGAACTAAATGAACTTGGATGGGTCTGAAATTTTAACTGTGACTCAAGGATTTTCCAATGAACCTCCCAGCCAAAGTTCATATTTTTTCATAAAGTAATTCTCCAGATAAAATTCCTAACAGTTTAAATTTAGGGAATTAATTCTGGAAAACTGTTAAGTTTTATGAGCTGAACTTTATGTTGCTGGAAAGTACTCAAAAAGCTGAGTTCAGCAAAATTTGGTTCATTGAATTTGGAGCTTCCTAGCAAAAGTTCTATGCATTTGGAGTTTGAACCAAATCTGAAAATTCAAATAAAGTTTAAACCGACTGGTGGGGTCCCTGGGCTACATGTCAGCACAGCAGCTAACCCACACGGGGTTCCGCAGAGTCTCCCGTGCAGTCGCACGGGATCCCGGTGCCACAGCAGATCTGGCGCTGTTTAACCCGAGGCTGACACGTGGGACCCGCGGGGCTTCGTCAACCCCGCGGTTCCCCGCGGCCCCCTTCGCCGGAGAGCTCGCCGCCGGGCGCTCTGCTGCCCGACCTTCGACGAAACTCGCCGCCTGTGCATATTTCGGCCTGGGGAACACGGTGGTGCCCTTAACGGAGCTCGGCGACGGCCGGAATAGTGCTTGCCACGGTGACAGCGGCCGGAAGCTCATCGGCAACGTCGAACCCGGTGTCCTCTGCACCTTTTTCGACGTGGTTTGCTCGGAGAGCTCCGCTGAGACTGGCTGATCACAGATATGAGCACTGATCATCAAGAAAATGGCCACAACTAAGATCTCACCGTCGACCTAGGGCTAAAACGGCGGATGCTCGAAAAACTTGAATAGTGGCGCCAAGACTCGATGGTTTTTGATGGTCTTTGATCCTAGGTGGCCGTTGGGACGTGTAGAACATGTGCTTAGCTGGGTTTACGCGGTGGAGGACCGATCTCCACGAATTTCAGATTCTTTGCTAGCTCAGTTCTTTGAACACCGAGGACTAAACGTGGAAATACTCTCCCTACAGAGCATGAAAGAGGGTAGGGTATTCACCGTGAGTTCGAGCAGCCTCCGGCACGTCTCTTTGCTGTTGATCTTCGGTCGCGAGAATGCCTGGATCAGTGGCTCACCGAGGACCCGAGGAGAGCGGCCGGCGAAGTGTTTCGTTTCGGCTGTGTGCGGGCAGAGAGAAGAGGATGAGGCCGGATTCACGTGGGCTGGTGTTTTAACCGCGTGTTGCACCCGGCGCCCTCGGTCACCAAGCAGGAGGTGGCAGAGGCGAGGCGGTCAGGCGCCGACGTCGGCAGCGGCTGGCGCGCGCTCTCGGCCGAGGGAGAAAAATCAACTGAGGATGCTTCTGTGTTAAGGCTGCTGATAAGTGGGACCTCCCCTCTAATTCTTTTTCAAATTTTTCATTTCTGTTTGCACTGAAAATATCCCAGCTACTCACAATTGAATGTGAGACTTAAGCACCAAGTCACAGTTTGAATTTGGTTTCCTAAGTTTGAAATTGGTTTGGCTAAATTTGCTTCACATTTGAACTGAAATTCAAATTCAGTTTTTGAATAAATGCAAATTTAGCTCCCGACAAGATGAAGTCCAATGGGGATGAAAATTGGTGGGCTAACTCAGAAAAATGTGCTGAGTTTGAATATGAAGTCGACTTTTGAATTAAAGTGATGAAAGTTGCTGAAATTTCAATTTGCATTCAAATTGGTCCCTTTTTGAATTGTCTCCAAAAGTGCATCAAAAAGTGTTAGATTTGCATGAAATTTGGCCTGAGCCTTCCCAAGAATATATAAGGTCTAGGAGTGAGCTCGACCTTTCATGTTCATGTGTAGCAATCCCACTTTTTGGAAGTTAGGGTTTTCCCCTCTAATCACCCTTTTGGTGGTGGTTACTTGCTCTTCACAAGTGTTCACAAGATATCCACAAGATGAGCTGTGGTGTTGTGGTGTGATGAACAAATTTTTGCAAGTCACTTTCTTGGGATTTTACATCCCTCCCCCCTTAAAAGAATCTCATCCCGAGATTATAAAAGAAGAGGCAGCGATGTACTAAAAACTCACCCGTGCTGGGACGTCATGAACTCCGGGTAGTTTGAGCGAAGGAATTCCTCGCTCTCCCACTTCGCTTCTTCGGCGGTGTGGTTGCTCCAGAGTATCTTGTAGAACCACAACGTTCAGCTACTTGTGGTCCGAGCCTTCTTATCAATAATTGCCACCGGATCATCATCATACGTCAAATCCGGTTGCAGCTCGCCGATATCTTCAGCGGGAACAGCAGCCATATGCTTCAGACATTTTCGCAGTTGTGAAACATGGAAAACGTCGTGAACACCAGCAAGAATTTCCGGCAGTTCCAGTCTATATGCCACTGGTGCACACTTCTCGGTGATGACATAGGGTCCAATGAATCGGGGAGCAAGCTTCCCCTTCACACCGAACCGGTGCACGCCTTTCGTAGGAGATACACAGAGATACACGTGTTCCCGGACGTCAAAGTGCAGCGGCCTACGCCTCTTATCAGCGTAGCTTTTCTGCCAGGATTGAGCGGCCTTCAAGTTAGCTTGAATCATCCGAACGCGCTCTTCGGTGTCGTTCACCACATCAACCCCGAATGTGACCCTTTCACCGGACTCGCACCAGTTCAATGGGGTGAGGCATTTACGACCATAGAGAGCTTCATATGGTGCCATCTTGATACTCGCCTGATAGCCGTTATAGTACGAGAATTCCGCCAACAGTAGGTGATCATCCCAGTTCCTACCGTGGTGGACGGCACACGCTCTCAACGTGTCCTCTAGTACTTGGTTCATCCTCTCTGTTTGCCCATCTGTCTGAGGGTGATAGGCGGAGCTCCTAATCAGCTTAGTACCCAATGCAGCGTGCAACTGCTCCCAAAAACGAGACACGAATAACGCACCTCGATCTGAGACTATGGTCTTGGGTACCCCGTATAAGCATAGAATTCTCGCTATGTACAGCTCCGCATACTTGCCGGCATTGTAATGTGTATGCACAGGAATGAAGTGAGCCGACTTGGTTAACCGGTCAATGATTACCCAAATGGAATCATGCTTGTTGGAAGTCAGGGGTAATCACACAATGAAATCCATGCTCACATATTCCCATTTCCATGCCGGGATTTTCAGGGGTGCAGCAGCCCTGATTTCTTCATATGATCAGCTTTCACTCGTCTACACGTATCACACTCGGATACGTACTTCGCTACTTCCCGCTTCATCCATGTCCACCAAAATTTCTTTTTCAAATCTTGGTATATTTTGTTGCTGCCCGGACGAATGGAGTATTTAGACAAGTGAGCTTCATCAGGAATTTTCTTCCTCAGCTCCATGTTCTGGGGTACGACTATGCGGTCATTGAACCACAGCGTTCCCTCATCATCCTTCCGGAAACATTTGATTTCCCCGTTGTCTATCCGTCTCCGGAGATGTGCCATACCCTTATAAACCTTCTGAGCTGCAATGATGTCCTCCCTAATAGTAGGGATGAGAGCAAGGTTGTATAGTGATCCATAAGGAACCAAGTATAAACTCGGCTCTTCCTCCTCCACTAGTGTAATGGTGAGGTTATGGACATGTGATTTCTGACTCAGCGCGTCGGCAACCACATTCGCCTTGCCGGGCTGGTAATGAATCTCAATCTCATAGTATTTGATTAGTTCTAGCCACCTCCTTTGCCTCATATTCAGCTCCTTCTAGATGAAAATGTACTTCAAACTCTTGTGGTCGGTGTAGAGATGCATCAAATTCCCCAGGAGATAGTGCCTCCACATTTTTAGCGCCAACACCACAGCAGCAAGTTCAAGATCATGAGTCGGATAGTGCTGCTCATGGTTCCGAAGTTGGTGTGAGCCATATGCGACCACACGTCCTTCCTGCATCAATACTCAGCCGAGCCCAATACCGTACGCATCACAATACACGTCGAAGGGCTTGGTTGTATCCGATTGAGCCAAGAACGGGGCTGTTGTGAGATGCTTCACTAATGCTTGTACGCTCCTTCACATGCCGTGTTCCAAACATATTTTGTTCCCTTCTTCAGCAATTCTGCCATCGGCTTAGCAAGCTTGGAGAAGCTTGGAATGAATCTCCAATAGTATCCTGCTAAACTGAGGAAGCTTCTGACCTCATGGATTGAAGTGGGAGCTTTTCATTTCAGCACTTGCTCGATTTTGCTTGGGTCAACCGCAATGCCTTCTGCTGAGATAATATGTCCTAAAAATGGCATTTGGCTGATCCAAAACTCACATTTGCTGAACTTGGCGTAGAGCTTGTGGTCTCGCAGTCGTTGAAGAACGATCCTCAAATGTTCGGCGTGTTCTGCTTCTGTCTTGGAGTAAACCAAGATATCATCAATGAACACCACCACGAACTTGTCCAGCTCCGGCATGAACACCGAGTTCATGAGATACATGAAATGTGTTGGAGCATTAGTGAGACCAAAATACATGATGATATATTCATATAAGCCATATCTCGTCGAGAAGGCCGTCTTCGGGATATCCTCCGCTCGGATTTTTATTTGATGATACCCGGAGCGAAGGTCCATCTTTGAAAACATACTTGCACCCACAAGCTGATCAAACAGGATGTCAATGCGGGGAAGTGGGTATTTGTTCTTGATGGTGACGGCGTTGAGCGGCCGGTAGTCCACACACAGCCTCAAGGTTTTATCCTTCTTCTTTACGAACAGCGCTTAGCATCCCCAAGGCGAGAAACTCGGCCTAATGAAACCTTTGCTCAACAGATCATTGAGCTGTTCTTTAATCTCAGCCAGCTCATTTGGAGCCATTTTGTACGGTCTCCGTGATATTGGCGTAGTCCCGGGTGCAAGCTCAATCTTGAACTCGACATCCCGCTCAGGTGGCATGCCCGGAAGATCATCCAGAAACACATCAGGCTACTCCCGGACTACGGGGATGTCCTCTAACTTGAGAGCTTCAGCATTATTAATTTCTGAAACTTCCCAGACTTGATTGTCTAGCACCATGGAATGCGGTCGGTGGAATGGAGAATTCAAATGAACCGTCTGTGTCCGAGTGTCCAGAACAGTGCCATGGTAGTGTAACCATGACATCCCTAAGATTGCATCGATCTTTTGCCCCGTAAGGATTATCAAGGTGGTGGGATATAGCTTCCCACCTAAGCACAAAGGTGCTTTTGGAATCATCATATTTGCTGAAATCTTCCCTCCCGGTGAGCAGATCATATATGTGCAGTCGGTTGGGAAGAATTGCATTTGATGCTTAGCCACATAGGATGCACTTATAAAACTGTGGGTTGCACCAGAATCGAATAAAATGATGACTGCTTGATCGTTGAGAGTGAACAGACCCGCCAGCACGTTGTCTCCCTCTGGGGCGTCCTCATTGTCGAGGTTGCGAACGCCCCCAGTCCGCTGACCAACCTTCTTGACCGGAGGTCGGCCTCGAGCACTGCCCTGGAACTGGGCTTGCCCGCTGCTCTGCTGCCCCTGGGGACAGTCCTTCGAGAAATGGCCCGCCTGGCCACACGTAAAGCATGTGAAGCGAGGCGGTCCTCCGCTGATCGGCGGACGGAAACCCGGGGCGCGTTGTCGTGGTGGGAACGCCCGAGGTACCATCTGCTGCTGCTGCTGTTGTTTCGGTCGCGGCGGTGGCATCGGCGGTCGGAATGGGGATGGCTGAAAAGAACGACACCCGAACTGCTGAGGCCGCGCCAGTGGATGTCACTGCTGACCGGATGGTGTCCGATAAACCATACGGTATTTCTGGGGAGCTCCACCCCCACTGCTGGGTGGAGTGCTGCGCTTCTGCTGCTCATCCGCCAATTTCCGCTGAGCATCTTCTTGCATGATCGCAGCATTAACGAGATCGTTGAAGGTGCCGCGATTGCATTGGACGAGATGCGTCTTCATCTCGGGGTGTAACCCCCGATAGAAGTGCTCCCGTTTCTTCTCCTCGGTGGAGACGTAATCCGACGCATATTGCGCCAGATGGTTGAAGGCACGGGAGTAGTCATGGGCACTCCTCCTGCCCTTCTTCTGCTCCAAGAACTCTTGGAACTTCCGCTTCATTATCCCGGGAGGGATATGGTAGGCGCGGAACGCCTCCCGGAATTCTTCCCACTCCACGGCATGACCAGCCGGACATGAGGTGACATAATTCGCCCACCACGCACCAGCGGCACCGTGAAGCTGCTGCGCCGCGAACAGAGTCTTTTGCCGCTCCGTACATTGGAGCAGCCCGAACTTGGACTCGATTGTCCACAACCAGTTGTCGGCCTCCAGCGGTTCTGCTGCTTTTGTGAACACCGGAGGGTGCGTACTCATGAAGTCTGAGTATGTCACCTCACGGGGCTCACGAGGCCCCCTCCCTTGATGCCCCTCCCGCCCCCCCCCCCCCCCCCCCCCCGCCTGGGATGTGTTCTGCACGACCGTGCGGAGCAGGTCGGTCTGCTCCTCACGATTCCCCACCAGTGCCGCTATCACATCCGCTAGGGTAAGCGGAGGCGGCGGTGGTGGTTGTTGCTGCGGGGTGATGTCGTAGGCAGGTGGCTGGGAGTCATCACCCCCCTGCTGGCTAGAGCCACCAATCTCATGCGTGGTCCGAGTGCGAACCATCTGCAACCATACGATAATAAACATCAGTCCCGCAACATATTTCATGCAGTCCAATAAAATGGCATAAACATAACGACAGTAAAACATGCGATACATCTCGTATGTAGATAATGTAATAACTTTGCACAAGCTACACCATTACCAGACCAAATACAAGCTAGTTAAATCCAATTTGACAGACTTCCTCTTTGGAAGTTCATCTCAACTAGGTTTGGTCACTACGAGATGTTAATATCGTGTTGTCATCACGTATACTACCCTTTTATCTGCAATAGACACAAACATGGTCTCTAGCAAAAGAAACTTGAGTAAGACATATACTCAAATCTTTTACTAGATGAATATAACCACTCATGAGTATGTTCTACCCCATTGGAAGTACTTAAACCCCCTAGGGTACAACAATCTCTCAAATGAGTTCAACTGTCATCCCTCTGTCAGAATAACCAGTTTCTACATATCCCAGATTTTGATCTGGTTCTGGGCATTTTCATGACTCAAGCTGAATACCAAAGTTAAAGTCAACTTCAGTATATTTCCAACGAGTATTTATTTGCCCTCAGATCAGCTCTGGTTTAAAAGTTATGGTAATTTTAAGTCAACAGAATTTCTGGAAGAATTTCAACAGCACCTCCCTTGGAAGTTGCTGCTTTCAACTCTGGTTTCCACTGAGTTCTGTGCTGAAATTTCAGAAACTTTGAATCACAAAGATGCAACCCTTTCCTAACCTTTCCAAATATGGGTCATATGATAATTTTAGATTTTTCTACAGGAAGTTATGCTTGAAAAATAGAACAGTCCAGAGAGTGTTTTGAATCTGCCCTGGTTCTGGACAGTTTACATCCCTCTGGAATTTAGGCCATCTTACAATGTGATTCAGCTCTGGAAGTCTACAACACAGTTGTATAGTGCTTAAACACCTTTCCAGAACTATATCCCATACCTCCATTGGCTAAATAATCCGTGAGTTATGCTCTGTCAAAGTTCAGCCAACTTGCTGCCCAAAACAGAGCACTCTGTTTTTCAATCCCTTGGAGCTACACTGATCCACTATTGAATTTTCCTACCCAACCAGAGTCCTAAATGTTGAAACTTAGTGATTTTAGTTCCTTGTTATCATTATCTTTCATGCACATGCCTACGATATATCGGTACTACGTTCCTCACAAAAAGAAAATCCTAACGGGATTATACCGGCATATACGTCTCAATTGTGGCACTAAACGGGCTCTCACACACGTATACTACACGGAGTACATACGTGGTTAGTACCTGCAGAAGAACACACCATAATGATGCACTCAATGGTTATTTTCATTTCAGGCAGGTCCATATTTCAAAGCAAATACAAACGCCCGTATCATTGCCATACGGCCGTCCTTGAGTTAGGCCATGTCTCAAGGTACGTGATCGTGTTTTAACACCACACGACGGGGAACCCGAGTAGACCGCGAACAGGTCGTCACGGTTGGGAATTTTATCACCCCAACAGATACCACCTACTGCCCTGCAGGGCACGCCGATGGCAAGCGCTGTATATGTCCTCCTGGGCTATTTCCAGGCGAACACACTCTCGTGTTACTGACCACGCGATGGGGTCTCCACTTACTTGCCTAAGGCACGCTAGGGATCAGCGTTTCATATGAACTCAAGAACATGAAGAGTCCAAGAGTTTCATATTGACGTCTCACACCAAGCTGTGAGACCAATCCCTGAACCACGTTCCTCGTCAGGGGAGCTAACCGAAATTGAACCGCTTTCGGTGGCGTTCCTTACCATTCTTACCAGAGTGTAGGTGCGTCGTTACATAATTAAAATTCAGAATTATAACAAGTATGTTAGTCTTACCACTTTAAGTAACTATGCTAATATAGTCCATACTTGGGCAAACTACCAACTCCTCACCGTAAACCTAAGTTTTCCCGTAATACAATCCTTAATTAATGTGCTATCCCCAATGCGGCTCTGATACCAGCCTGTGGCGGACCGGAATCCGCTCATCCAGGATCGCAGAGGGTGGTGCCGCAGGATGCGATACTCGACATCACACATCATAAGGATACATTGTATTACATTGAAAACCAACTGAAATGTACCAAGTAGTATAATACTCAGTTACAAACTAGTGTTCATATTATACAGCGGACTAAATTTGTACAACTCATGCCCGTCTACCTAGCAGAAGTCGATTGCCCAGCCCTAGGGCAACCCACACTAGCTGCGCCTCTCCAGCTCAGCGCGGCGTGTACGGCTCCCATTCAGCCGAGGTCCCCGACGGAGGGTAACCCTCGCCGGTGGACTCGTAACCCGAGTCCGTGTGATGCTCCTCACCTGAAAAACACTTAAGCAGCAACCATGAGCACGATGGCTCAACAAGACTTAACCAACTCGCTTAGGCATGAAACTCTACATGTAGTGTACAACGAACATGGGACGGTAGAATTGCAGCAAACGGACATGCCTACAAGTTCATCCTTAGTTCATCTTTTAGCCACAAGTTAACAGTTCATAATCTGAAATTTAGTAAGCAATACTTGGTGGCACACATGTAGCAATACAATTGTACATATCAGCAGCATTGCATCATCACATTCCATAATTTATCTACGTTACGACGCAGTGAGCAAGCGGTACTCGTCACCGCGAGGGACGGCGAATCGACTCAATATACACCTGCAGGGATACCTGAAGAGCACGTCACATACGCCCACCCGTGGAGCTGCACAGCACGCTCACTCGATGTCGTACGAGACAACCTTTCGCCCAAAAGCCCAAACATCGAACCGGTCGCACCGAAACGGACATGAGGTTACCTACACGGAGCATCTCTCTATGCCCATTAGCAGATTTCCACCTTGCTGCCCTCAACCTACACCTATAAATCGGTGTGCTATGCCTCGACGCCCGGAGGTTTAGGTTACATCAGTTTATTGGGTCCCATATATCCGATATGCCTTTGGTATGTTCAATACTTGTTCAGCAGGGCCGCACACGGATCGGTCCTCAATCGACACGGACAGGGCTGCGCACACAAGACTTCCTCTTGCTGTGCCCTAGCCCCTACCTAGTCTCATTTTCATTTCTAAAGTGATCTCACATCACTCGAACCAATCCCGTGTGTCCCAAGCCTAACTCGCGAGTAGATTCCAACTACTCGACTTGTAGCGAAGTTCTATGAATCATTAAGCATGACCTGTCTACTCGAGGACTTAGATACTACCCTCACTCTTATAGGGAACATCTGGCCATGCATTTGGGGTTTCATCCATCCTACACCTAATGCACATATGTATACCTCATACTATGTATGTAAATAAAGCAAAACTTATAAAATGGGTTAATGCAAACCGGGGCTTGCCTTGTTGCTGCTGGTCAGTTGTTAGGGCTTCGTCCAGAAGAAGGAAGTCGAGCACTTCCGGAGTTTCCTCGCCTTCAGCAACTACACGTACACGATATACTAAATGTCAATTTAAATGCAATGTTTAGAACTGAGTAAGTAATTACCATAACTCTGGCTAGCCCTCCCCTTTAGTTCTGAAATTTTTATGGTGGCTTGGTAGGGTCCTAACCAGAGTCTTGACCAAGTTTCATTTGAAACGTGTACAAATAAAAGCCTATTTGGTCAATATTAGAGCTTCTAAGGAATTCCAGGGGTCTTCATGGCTCCAACCATTACTTTCTGGAAACTAGAATTTGAGATGGTTCTAATGGAATTGGTTTCATGTCATTTGAAGAATTCTAGAGGAAGTTATGCCCTAAACAAGATTTGAGAAAATCTGAAAAATGTTTCTGTACATTTTTCTATTTTCTCAGGGCATTTCAACTAATCACACCATTTGGGGAACTAAATGAACTTGGATGGGTCTGAATTTTTTACTGTGACTCAGTGATTTTCCAATGAACCACCCAGCCAAATTTCAGAATTTTTCATAAAGTAATTCTCCAGATAAAATTCCTAACATTTTAAATTTCGGGAATTAATTCTGGAAAACTATTAAATTTCATGAGCTGAACTTTATGTTGCTGGAAAGTACTCAAAATGCTGAGTTCAGAAAAATTTGGTTCCTTGAATTTGGAGCTTCCTAGCAAAAGTTCAATGCATTTGGAGTTTGAACCAAATCTGAAAATTCAAATAAAGTTTAAACCGACTTATGGGGTCCCCGGGCTATGTGTCAGCACCGCAGCTAACCTACACGGGGTTCCGCAGAGTCTCCCGCGCAGTCGCATGGGATCCCGGGGCCACAGCAGATCCGGCGCTGTTTAACCCGAGGCTGACACATGGGACCCGCGGGGCTTCATCTACCTCGCGCTCCCGCGGTTCCCCGCCGCCCCCTTCGCCGGAGAGCTCGCCGCCGGGCGTTCTGCTGCCCGACCTTCGACGAAACTCGCCGCCTGTGCATATTTCGGCCTGGGGAACACGGTGGTGCCCTCAACGGAGCTCGGCGACGGCCGGAATAGTGCTTGCCACGGTGACAGCGGCCGGAAGCTCATCGGCGATGTTGAACTCGTGTCCTCTGCACCTTTTTCGACGTGGTTTGCTCTGAGAGCTCCGCTGAGACTGGCTGATCGCAGATATGAGCACTGATCCTCGTGAAAATGGCCACAACTATAATCTCACCATCGACCTAGGGCTAAAACGGAGGATGCTCGAAAAACTTGATTAGCGGCGCCAAGACTCGATGGATTTCGATGGTCATTGATCCTAGGTGGCCATGGGGACGTGTAGAACATGTGCTTAGCTGGGTTTACGCGGTAGAGGACCAATCCCCACGAATTTCAGATTCTTTGCTAGCTCGGTTCTTTGAACAACGAGGACTAAACGTGGAAATACTCTCCCTACAGAGCATGAAAGAGGGTAGGGTCTTCACCGTGAGTTCGAGCAGCCTCCGGCGCGTCTCTTTTTGCTGTTGATCTTCGGTTGCGAGAACGCCTGGATCAGCGGCTCACCGAGGACCCGAGGAGAGCGGCCAGCGAAGTGTTTCGTTTCGGCTGTGTGCGGGCAGAGTGAAGAGGATGTGGCCGGATTCACGTGGGCTGGCGTTTTAACCGCATGTTGCACCCGGCGCCCTCGGTCACCAAGCAGGAGGTGGCAGAGGCGAGGCGGTCGGGCGCCGACGTCGGCAGCGGCTGGCGCACGCTCTCGGCCAAGGGAGAAAAATCCACTGAGGATGCTTCTGTGTTAAGGCTGCTGACAAGTGGGGCCTCCCCTCTAATTCTTTTTCAAAATTTTCATTTCTGTTTGCACTGAAAATATCCCAGCTACTCACAATTGAATGTGAGACTTAAGCACCAAGTCACAGTTTGAATTTGGTTCCTAAGTTTGAAATTGGTTTGGCTAAATTTGCTTCACATTTGAACTGAAATTCAAATTCAGTATTTGAATAAATGCAAATTTAGCTCCCGACAAGATGAAGTCCAATGGGGATGAAAATTGGTGGGCTAACTCAGAAAAATGTGCTGAGTTTGACTATGAAGTCAACTTTTGAATTCAAGTGATGAAAGTTTCTGAAATTTGAATGTTCAAATTGGCCCCTTTTTGAATTGTCTCCAGAAGTGCCTCACAAAGTGTTGGATTTGCATGAAATTTGGCCTGAGCCTTCCCAAGAATATATAAGGTCTAGGGGTGAGCTCAACCTTTCATGTTCATGTGTAGCAATCCCACTTTTTGGAAATCAGGGCTTTCCCCTCTAATCACCCTTTTGGTGGTGGTTACATGCTCTTCACAAGTGTTCACAAGATATCCACAAGATGAGCTGTGGTGTTATGGTGTGATGAACAAATTTTTGCAAGTCACTTTCTTGGGCTTTTACAGAAACTGAACAGGCAAGGCACCAGCCAGGAGCGCCGCGCGCAGGCGCTCGGCCCCGGGCGCTGACCCCTAGACACGTAGATTTTTGTTTATTTGTTAATTGATGAACAGAATAATAAGAGGTTTATTAGGTCATTTTTAAAATGATCATACAGGTTGACATCGCTTTGTTTTCAAGTGAGTGATGTGAGTAAGAGAGTTGAGCGCATTTTAGTCTTTTCCTATGTTCTTTTCTGTTAAAAGGGAGCTATGAGACAAGTTATGATGTCTCGATGGTAAACGAGCAAACTAGTTGTAATTATAATGGTATTTTAGCGAGTCATATGTTGGGTGTGGTATTCCGGTGAAGCCCAATGTTGGGAGTGGTATAATTCCAATTGTCTCGCACGCGAGGACGATGGTTAATTGCTTTCAGTGTGTGTGTTCTGAAGTGCTTAGTAGCTGTCAGTGGTGTTATAATATTAGATGCAATACATACTTGGTTGATATTTGCCCATTTTTCTTTATGAAACTGAAATCTATCTCATCTTTCTAAACAAATCGAATTAATGGGAGACCTGGATGTACACTGGTTGGTCTTGGGCTGCTGTTGCTGCCGCCGGCACCTCTTACTCTCGCTGGTCTTCATCGTAATAGTATTGGAGGCCGTTGCTGTCTATGGCGCAGCTAATAAATACACACGCTATGGGATCTGATCGGTGAACATCCTCACCAACGACGGTAAGATCAACCTTGCGAAGGTATGATCTAATCCCTCTTGCCATTTCAAATCGCCGATCTGTTTGACTGCATGGCACTGTACATGATTCATGCACGTCGATCTGTTTTTTACTAAAGTAGCTCTAGTACGATCTAAATCCTCTCTGTTCGTGGATCATATGTGGGGGAACAAAGGGGAGTAATTGATTTGCATGGTCCTGTAGCATGCACGTCGATCATTCTGGTTCATATCTAAAAGGATTTCGAAATGGGAAAGAAGAAGAAGTTTGCTGCAAGGGTTCGAAGATTAATGCTTGCCCCGGCTCCAACAAATGTTTTTGATCATCAACAACAAGAGGAAAATCATTTATCCATTGAAAGAGCTGCAAGATCAGTTGAAGTGGCAATAGAAGCAACATCAAAACAGAGAAAAGTTCATGGGGTTGAAGATCCAAAGATGGGAAATAGATTCCTTGCCCTGTCCAATTGGAATGACGAAGGAGAAGTACAACAACGATCTGCTCCAGCAAAATTCGGTGGCAAATCATTGGAGAAAGGATCTGTTCCAAGTGCAGAACTCCTGATCCGTTCATGCATAATTGGCAGGGAGGATTTCCCAGATCTGGCAGGCTCTTCAAATTTCAAAAAACTTTGTATTCGGGATGGGCCAAGCTCAGGGGATATGAGGACCAAAACACATATGGTGACGCCTTACCGGCCCGTTCCAGGCCTGGTGGCATTAAGTTCACGTTGTGGTTTACCCTCAACCCTAATCAAGGCTCCAAAAGTTCACCACACAGCCGCCGGCTTCAGAACATACCTGCAAGTCGTGACTGACACTTTTCCCAGGCAGATCATGGCGGACAATGGTGGAAACCCGAGTTTCAACCGAGAAGGAGGCAGGAGATTCAACACCGGGACTGGACAAGGAGGACACATCAACAGAAACGTTTATCAGCAACAGAGGTTTCACCCTGGAATTGGAGGAGGAGATCAAGTAAGAAGAGATACTCGCGGCTCTTTTCCTAACCGACGTTTTGGGGGTCGGCGTTTTGGGAGTAGGACATTCTTTGATCGTGGATCTCAGTTGTATGAAGGTAGAACACAATTTGGCACCTCCAACACAGGGATGAATACTAACGGAAGATTGCTAGAGAATTACCAGGGGGGGCAATTCAGAGGATAAACATCGATGCCAATGAATAACATTGGCAGGCAAACTCAGGGAGGGAACCTGCCAATTCAACTCAACATCCCGCACAGGCAGCTGCTTTATGGCAACAAGCTTTTGCATCGGTGTATGGCTCGGTTGTACCTTCTTCTCATGGAGAGACAGGCAAGAATATGGCCACAGAAAACAAAGCCAATGGAATTATCCAGGAAATTAAGGTAACACCCAACTCTACTTCAATAGATGTTCCTGAGTCATCTACAAAAAATGTGAAGGAGAGGAGTGGGAATAGGCCATATTGTCATAGATGTCTCACCAAAGGACATACGGTGGAGGAATGTGTTAGAGAGTTTTACTGTAAGATTTGTGGAAGCACTCAACGCAATAAGCCGATATGTCCTGTTTACAGGGCAGCTAGACAGCCGGCAGCCATTTGTGGTTTTGCAGTTGAAGATTTAGGATTCTTTCACATACCGTATACATCACAGATGAACAAGAATGACACAAAAACGGCTATTATTCAGGTGGTGGAGAGTCGGTTGACAGTTGCTAATATAATTTCTGAGCTAGAAAGACTAATACCGACTAGATGGTCATGGCAAGTAGATGATTTGGGGTGTAACACATTAAAACAGTGTTTCCATCAAGAGCGGAATTAAAGCGGATGGTTGAATGGGGTACAGTACGATCAAGGATTAACAAATCAAAGTTTAGAATTAAAGAAAAGGGAAAAGGAAATGGGGCAAAGGCAAAACTACCCAAGGTTTGGATCCAATGCTCTGGTCTGCCGGCTGAACTAAAGGAATTCCTGGTTATATGGGCTGTGTGGGGTAACCAAGGATATTGACATGATGTTTTCAAGGAATCATGAACAATGTTGAATGTTAGTTATGGTACTTGATCCTAACATTATTCCTTTTTCAGTTAATGTTGTCATTGATGAATACCTTTATGAATTAAACTTTAGAGTTGAGAGCAATGATCAAGGAAATAGTACTGACCCAATGGACATGGATGCTTATGAGGATGATGACTTGGTGGGAGATGATAATGAAAATGAGGTAAATGACCTCAATGCAAATCTGAAAACTCAGCCCACACAGGGAGATAATAGTGACAAAGGTAAAAATGTTGTTGGATCTAACCATGGACGACAAAATTCTAATCAAGAGGAAAATTATGGGCCTGAGTTACTTGCTAGTGAGGGGGCGTATGCTACTGCTGAAGGTATAGTTGATGATATGGATATTCGAACAGAACAAAACCGAATGTCCTTGGTGAATGTGGATGAAGAAGTTGTCTCAGAGGATGGAGGTATTCAGGTGAGTGAAGAAAACCGAATGTTGGGCTCAACATGAGTGCTAAGAGGCAATTTTGGGAGGACTTGGAGGATATGGTTAGTAGTGTACCGATAACCGAGAAACTCCTCATAGGGGGAGATCTCAATGGTCATGTGGGTGCAACTAACCTAGGATTTGAAGGAGTACATGGAGGTTTTGGATGCGGCGTTAGAAATCAAGAGGGTAAGGACATCCTAGACTTTGCCGTAGCCTATGATCTGTTGATAGCTAACACCCTCTTTAGGAAGAGGCAATCTCACCTAGTGACCTTTAGTAGTGCCCAACACTCTAGCCAGATTGACTTTGTCCTCACTAGGAGAAAGGATAGACGGGAGTGTCTAGATTGTAAGGTGATCCCGGGGGAGTGTGTTGTGACACAACATAAGCTTGTGGTAGCTGACTTTCGCTTCCATACATGTTCTTTGCGGGACAAAGGTGTCAAAATCACAAGAACAAAGTGGTGGAAGTTGAAGGGAGAATCACAAGAATCCTTTAAAAATAGGGTGATCACAGAAGGACCCTGGGCAGAAAATGGAGATGCAGATAGTATGTGGATGAAGATGGCAACTTGCATTAGGAAGGTAGCTAGTGAGGTGTTCGGTGTGACAAAGGGAAAGAAACTTATAGATAAAGACACTTGGTGGTGGAATGAGGATGTACAAAAGGCCATTAAGGAGAAGAAGGAGTGTTATAAGAGTTGGCATAATGATAGAAACGCAAGCAACATGCTTAAGTACAAAGAGGCTAAGAAGAATGCAAGGCGGGTTGTGAGTAAGGCAAGAGGACAAACCTATGATAAGTTATATGAGAGACTAGGGACAAAAGAAGGTGAAAAAGACATATACAAGGTAGCAAAAATCCGCGAGAGAAAGATGAGGGATCTCAATCAAGTTAAATGCATCAAAGATGAGACTGACCGCATTCTAGTGAAGGATGAAGAGATTAAGAATAGATGGCGTGATTACTTTAATGGGCTATTCAATGATGGGAATGAGAGCACTATGGTTGAGTTGGATGACTCCTTTGATGACTCCAACAGGCGGTTCGTGCGGAGGATACAAGAGTTTGAGGTTAAGGAGGCCTTAAAAAGAATGAAAGGAGGAAAGGCCCTCGGCCCTGACGATGTCCCTATTGAGGTGTGGAGATGTCTTGGGGACGTCGCAATAGTATGGCTCACAAAGCTATTCAACCACATTTTTCGGTCAAACAAGATGCCTGAAGAATGGAGGAAAAGTATATTAGTACCTATCTTCAAAAATAAAGGAGATATTCAAAGTTGTACTAATTATCGAGGTATTAAGCTTATGAGTCATACTATGAAGCTTTGGGAGAGGGTGATTGAACACCGCCTGAGGAAAGTGACCAATGTCACTAAAAACCAGTTTGGTTTTATGCCTGGGAGGTCTACAATGGAGGTGATTTTCTTGCTTCGTCAGCTTATGGAGAGATATAGGGAGCAGAAGAAGGACTTGCATATGGTGTTCATCGACTTGGAGAAGGCGTACGACAAGATACCAAGGTCAGTCATGTGGTGGGCACTAGAGAAACATAAAGTGCCAACAAAGTACATTACCCTTATCAAGGATATGTACAATAATGTTAGGACAAGTGTGCGCGTAAGTGATAGTGAGACTGATGCATTTCCTATCACGGTAGGATTACATCAAGGATCAGCTTTGAGCCCATACATCTTTTCCTTGGTCATGGATGAGGTGTCGAAGGATATACAAGGGGATATCCCTTGGTGCATGCTCTTTGCTGATGATGTAGTGCTGGTAGATGAAACTAGAGATGGTGTTGATAAGAAATTAGAGTTATGGAGACAAACCTTAGAGTCCAAGGGGTTTAGACTTAGTAGGACCAAAACCGAGTATATGAGATGCGACTTTAGTGGTGTTGGTCGTGAAGAGGGAAATGTTAGTCTACAAGGACAAATAGTACCTAGAAGGGACTCTTTCCGATACTTAGGATCAATGTTACAAAGCAATGGCGATATTGATGAGGATGTTTGCCACAGGATCAAGGTAGGGTGGATGAAATGGCGACAAGCCTCTGGAATCCTATGTGATAGGAAAGTCCCACAAAAGCTAAAAGGGAAGTTCTATAGGACGGTGATCAGACCCGCGATGCTCTATGGGGTGGAATGTTGGCCAACTAAACGGCAACATGTCCAACAAATGAGTGTCGCAGAGATGCGCATTCTACGGTGGATGTGTGGGCACACGAGAAGAGACCGAATAAGGAATGAGGCGATTCGTGATAAGGTAGGGGTGGCGCCGATTGAAGAGAAGTTAGTCCAACATCGGCTTAGGTGGTTTGGACATATCCAACGGAGACCTCCAGAAGCACCGGTTAACAGTGGGATTTTAAGAGGTAGGGAAAATATTAGGAGGGGTAGAGGACGACCAAGGTTGACCTGGGAGGAGGCGGTAAACGAGATTTGAGAGATTGGAATGTATCCAGAGACTTAGCTCATGATAGGACCGCATGGAAAGTAGCAATTCATGTGCCAGAATCGTAGTCTTGTTTTTTTCTTTTTTCTTTTCTCTTTTTCTTTTCCTTTTTTCTTATTTCTTTTCTCTTTTTCCTTTTTCTTTTTTCCTTTTTTTCTTTTTTTTCCTTTTTTTCCCCTTGTTATCATATCTCTTCCTCTGTTTTACTTCATTGATATTGGGTTTCATGTCTAGCCGACCCCAACAGGCTTGGGATAAAGGCTTGGTTGTTGTTGTTGTTGAAGAAAACCGAATGTCATTGATGGAATTGGCGGCAATACAAGAAGCATCACCAGTTATCACATTGGCTAGACGTAGTAAGCGCCAAGCTGCCTCAAGTGATGAATCTCCCAGCAAAAGAGCTGAAACATTGAAGGCCAAGAAAAATGAAGGTCAGAATTCATTTTCATCTTTATCGTTTTTACATCATTCAGATAGTACTATTATGCTTCACTTAAATATGGTGGGTATTAGGGTGGGTTATGATAAACACTCCTGTTTGGATGCCATAAAAAAGCTAAAATTTGATGAGAAAGTTAGATTACTAGAGTTGGATAAGAAAACTGAGGCTTTAGAAGAAGAGGAGAAACAATTAAAGGAGGAGGAAGAGTTGGATAATTTTATTCTAAGCCATATCTTTTCAAATATTCTACAGAATATGGTGGATACAGACAGTGATTGTGATAATCTTACTGTTTGTAGAGAATCAATATCCAACCCTACTACTAGAATCAAAAGGAAGGGAAGACATCATAAACATAACCATATTCAAAATGAAAGGAATATTATGGAATAGTAACGGGTTTAGAGACCCAAAGAAATTCAGATATGTATCTAAATTGATGAGGGAGTATAATCTAACGTTCATAGGTATCTCTGAAACGGGCACAACAATTATATAGCGGTGTTTTTGAAAAATTTATGTGGGGGTAAGGAGCAAAAGGAGGATCCAAAATGGCACCTCGACACAGGGGCATCAAATCATATGATAGGGAACGCCGCTGCTTTCTCCGAGCTTGACCGACATGTCACTGGAACAGTAAGATTCGGAGACAGCTCGGTTGTCGACATCAGGGGGCACGGCACAGTGATGTTCGTTGCACACGGAGGACGTCATCGCATGCTCTCGAGGGTGTATTACATTCTACGTCTTCGCACGTCGATCATCTCCGTCGGGCACCTTGATGAGGTCGGGTGTTCAATCCTGGTCAGGAGTGGAGCAATGGTGGTACGTGATCGCCAAGAGAGTATCATTGCTGAGATACAAAAGACTGGTAATCATCTATATACTGTTGTATTAGAGATTACCCGCCCAGTGTGTCTAGCGTCATCAAGCGGAGATGAAGTCTGGAGGTGGCACGCACGCTATGGTCATCTGAACTTCAAGTCTCTCTGCAAGCTGGCCAAGTGTGACATGGTGAGGGGCATGCTGTTGATTGAGCACATTGATCAAGTGTGTGATGGGTGTCTTGTGGGAAAGCAGAAGCGCATGCCATTTCCGACGGAAACCATCTACCGAGCGGGTGAACGTCTGAATCTGGTTCATGGCAATTTGGGGGACCTATCTCACCGCCGACGCACGGTGGCAAGAAATACTTCTTGCTTCTCGTGGATGATAAGACACGTTACATGTGGATTGTCCTGTTGATCAGCAAAGATGAGGCATCGTCGCCGATCAAGCGTTGGCAGGCTGGAGTGGAGGTTGAGACTTCCACCAAGCTACGTGCACTTCGGACAGAGGTGGTGAGTTCACGTCAACCGAATTTGGAGAGTACTGTGCAGATCATGAGGTGCAGCGATAACTCACGGCGCCGTACTTGCCACAGCAAAATGGCGTCGTGGAAAGCTGAAACCAATCCATCGTTGGCATGGCAAGATGTCTATTGAAATCCAAGAACATGCCGAACGAGTTTTGGGGGGAGGCGGTGACTACGGCAGTGCATCTTCTGAATTGTGCACCAACTAAGTCTGTGCATGGCATGACACCTTATGAGTCCTGGCACGGAAGGAAACCAGCGGTGAGTCACTTTTGAACCTTTGGGTGTATAGCCCATGCTAAAGTGGGTCTTAAGAAGCTTGACGATCGCAGTGTGCATACTATCTTCATCGGGTATGAGCATGGACACTCGAAGGCATGGCGAGTCTATGATACTGTGGCCCGAAGATTGTATTTGACTCGTGACGTTGTGTTTGATGAAGAAGCAAGCTGGGAGTGGGAGAAACCGGAGCATGACAGTGAGTATTTCTCCTTCGACTACACCCCACCAAGGACCCATCCACTGCAGGTCCGGAGCCGAGAGCCGGGTGTTGCGCCCACAGACTCGTCGGCATTCCCAGTCACGCCGGATCGTGCTGATACAAAAATGGCTGTGATGAATGAAGGATGTGGGGTGGCGAGAGGCTACGTCTCGCCTCCTTTGAATGCCACACCAGATGCCGAGTTGGCTGGTGAAGAGGCACCACACCGCTACAGAACACTAGAGACTATCTACGACGACACAAATCAAGAGGAAGAATGGTATTTGTTACTTGCGGGAGGAGAGGAGCCGAACACTTTTGAGGAAGCTGAGCCACATGCGGTTTGGTGTGCGGCAATGATGGAAAAAGGTCAGATCCATCGAGGACAATGGGACTTGGACACTGACCACGCCCCCGGCAGGCAAACAGGCAATTGGGAATAAGTGGGTGTTCAAATTGAAGAAGAACTCTGTCGGCGACGTGATCAAGCAAGGCGAGGCTCGTGGCTAAAGGTTACGTGCAGAAGCCCGGTGTGGACTTTGATGAAGTGTTCGCGCCGATGGCACGTCTCGACTCTGTTCGACTACTCATCGCCATCGCTACTCAAGCCAACTGGGAGGTACATCATTTAGACGTTAAATCTGCGTTCCTCAATGGTGAACTGCAGGAGGAAGTATACGTCATCCAGCCGCCTGGTTTTGAGCATGCCGGCGTTGAAGAAAAGGTGCTGTGGCTCTCCAAGGCGTTTTACGGGCTTTGTCAAGCCCCTCGTGCTTGGAACATCAAGTTAGATGACACTCTGTTGTCTCTCGGCTTCCAGAAGAGCTCCTCAGAACACACAGTTTACATGCACCGTGACGGCGACGAACGTTTGCTGCTGGGAGTATATGTAGACGACCTTATTGTGACTGGGTCGAGCGTGGCTGTTATGACGGGAATCCAATATCAGAGGAGGACTGCTCCTGCCTAGCAGGCGCATGCAGGGCGCATGCAGGGAAAGCCAAACGGGCCCAGGACATTTCCTATTATTTGAGAGCTATATTTAGAAACTTAAGCGCTATATATTTTTAAAGACAATTGAATCAGGGTAAGCAGAAACAGATTGTTCCGGCTTCCTGCAGGGAGCCGGGAATTTCCAAACCCTAGCCGCCGCCCCCTGTGTTCCTCATCTCGCCATCGCTGGCGTCTCGCCGCCGGTCAACCCTCAACCCGTGCCCACCGATCCTCCACACGTACAACCTCCGATCGGTGAGGGGCAGAGAGCAGCAGCATACCAACCTGGTATCAGGGACCTCCGATCCGATGTCGCTGCCGCTGCCCGCTTCAACCGCCGATCCCGGCCACACCGCGTCACCGCCGGATGCCGACGGGTCCGTGCCGATCCCGGCCGCACCGATCCTGCCTACATCGCTGGCCGCGGGATCGCGGCCGCTGGCCGCCAGGGCTTCATCCTCCACCGTGGGGGTGATGTCCAACGAGCAGCTCACCAAGGCCGTCCTCAACCTCGGCAGGATGATGACCAGCGTCCACGCCTTCCTCTTAGGACCGCAGCCAGGCGTGGCACCGTCTCACCCGCAGCCGCAGTTACCGCCGGCGCCCAAACCGCAGCAGCAACTGCCTTCTTCCGCCTCGGGCACCTTCATCCCCGTACAGGAGATCCAGTTACCCCACTCGCCGTCCCCACTTCCGTCTTGGCTCACCGACGTCGCGCCGCCAGCCTACTCCTCCGCGCCGGCGTGCCCGTCGGTCCATTCGACCCCTCACAGCACAGCGGGCTTCGGCCATGGGGGCGTTCCGGCGTCGGGAACGCTCTATGGCGGCGTTGACGACCCAATCCTCCACGGCTCCACCTTCGGGTCCGCGCCGGCTGCAGCGCCAGCGATCGGCGGGGCGCCCCCGGCTGCCGCCCCTGCGACGTTCGGCGCGGCGCCTTTCCAGCCTCGGACCTACAAGATCGACTTCCCGACATACGACGGCTCGGTCGACCCGCTGAATTGGCTCACACACTGTGAACAATTTTTCTGGGGCCAGCGCACTCCGGTGGAGCAGAGGACGTGGATGGCCTCCTACCACCTCATCGGCGCCGCTCAGACCTGGTACTACGCCCTCCTATCGGACGAAGGCATGCCGTCCTGGGAGCGCTTCAAGGAGCTTTGCCGCTTTCGTTTCGGACCGCCTATATACGGCTCGCGGCTAGCCGAGTTGGGGCGTCTTCCTTTCCACTCCACGGTCCAGGAGTTTGCGGACCGCTTCCAGACGGTGCTAGCGCATTCCAGAGACATCTCCACGCGCCAAAAAGCGGAGCTTTTTGTCGGTGGCCTTCCGGAACACATTCGGGTCGACGTCGCGAAGCGCGCCCCCTCCCCCCCCCCCCCCCCCCGACCTCCAGACGGCCATGTTTCTTGCCCGCGCCTTCGAGACACGGGCTCTGGCCGCCGCAGCGCCACCTCAGCAGCGCGGCGCCCGCCCTCCCCCACGGCCAGCCCTTCTCCCACGCCAACCGGGGGCGACCGCGGCTCCGACTGGCGCACCAGCGCTGCCTGCGCCGCCCGTAGCCGGCGCTGCAGCACCGGGCGCAGCAGCCCCGACGGCACCCGTGCGGCCGTACCGTCGCCTTTCGCCGGCCGAGACGCAGGAACGCCGTCGTCAAGGCCTCTGCTACAACTGCAACGAGCAATACGTGCGTGGGCACGTGTGCCCCCGCCTGTTCTTTCTGGAGGTGGACGATTTCCTCGACGCCGATGAGGAGGCGGCCGCCGATGCTGCGACCACGGCCTTGCCCGCAGACACCGCCGCCGCAGCGGACGCTCACGCTCACGCTCTGGTGGTTTCTGTACACGCTCTTGCAGGCATCAAGACGTACCACACTATGCTCCTGCCCGTGACGATCCAGGGCGAGCGCCTCCTCGCCCTCCTGGACACTGGCTCCACCCACACTTTCCTCCAGGGCACAGCCATGCGGCGCCTTGGTCTCGCTCCTCAGGGGGGCGACCAGCTTCGCGTTACGGTGGCCAACGGTGAGCGCGTGCCGTGTGAAGGTATCGCACGCCACGTGCCAGTCGACATCCACGGGGCGCCTTTCTCCATCACCTGCGTGGGCCTCGCTCTCGGCTGCTTCGACTTCATCCTCGGCGTCGACTTCCTGGGCACGCTGGGCCCCATCACCTGGGACTTCGAAGGGCTCGCCGTATCCTTCCTGCACGAGGGCCGCCGCGTCACGTGGCAGTGTGTGGGCGCCCCGGGCGCGCCCTTCCAGCAGCGGTCGCTGGTAGCGGTAGCTCCAGACCCGCATCAACCGCTGCTAGACGAGCTCCTGTGTCAGCACGACGCCGTCTTCGACACACCATGCGGACTTCCTCCAGCCCGCCCCTACGACCACCGCATACACCTGCTGCCCGGGACCGCACCAGTGGCAGTGCGACCGTACCGGTACCCTCAGTTGCAGAAGGACGAGCTCGAGCGGCAGTGCGCCGCCATGCTGGAACAGGGCATTATCCGCCCCAGTACTTCTCCGTTCTCGGCACCCGTGCTCCTCGTCAAGAAGGTGGATGGGTCGTGGCGCTTCTGCATCGACTATCGCACGCTCAACGACCGTACGTCCAAGGACAAGTTCCCGATCCCGGTGGTTGACGAGCTCCTCGACGAGCTCCACGGGGCCAAGTACTTCACCAAGCTCGACCTCCGCTCGGGGTACCACCAGGTGCGCATGCACCCGGCCGACATCGAGAAGACGGCGTTCCGCACCCACCATGGCCACTTTGAGTTCCTGGTGATGCCGTTCGGGCTCTCCAACGCCCCTGCGACATTTCAGGCGTTGATGAATGATGTGCTCCGCCCCTTCCTCCGTAGGTTCGTGCTGGTTTTCTTTGACGACATTCTGATCTACAGCACGTCGTGGGCTGAGCACCTGCAGCATGTCGGCCTCGCCCTCACCGCCCTACGAGCCCACGGCCTCTTTCGGAAGAGGTCGAAGTGCTCCTTCGGGGCCCCCTCCGTCGCCTACCTCGGCCACGTCATCTCCGCCGATGGTGTCGCCATGGACAGCGACAAAGTAGCCGCGGTCGCCTCGTGGCCGCTACCACGCTCTCCACGCGGGGTGCGTGGCTTCCTGGGCCTCGCCGGCTACTACAGGAAGTTCATCCGCGACTTCGGCTCCATCGCGGCACCACTCACACGTCTCCTGCGGAAGGAGGCGTTTGCCTGGACGGCGGAGGCGGACGAGGCTTTCACTGCCCTGAAGCGGGCGCTTTCGTCGGCGCCGGTTCTACAGATGCCCGACTTCGCGCGCCAGTTCGTAGTTGACTGCGACGCGTCCGGCACCGGCTTTGGTGCCGTCCTACACCAGGGGGGCGGACCTCTGGCTTTTTTCAGTCGACCCTTCGCCGCCCGCCATGTCAAGCTGGCGGCCTACGAGCGCGAGCTTATCGGGCTGGTGCAAGCAGTCCGACACTGGCGTCCGTACCTGTGGGGGCGCCGGTTCCTTGTCCGCACCGACCACTACAGCCTGAAATTTTTCCTAGACCAGCGGCTGTCCACCGTGCCTCAGCACCAGTGGCTCAGCAAGCTATTCGGGTTTGACTTCACCGGCGAGTACCGTCCCGGGCGGCTCAACTCGGCGGCCGACGCGCTGTCCCGCCGCGACGAGGAGACTGCGGCGCTCTGTGCCCTCTCTGGGCCCTCCTTCGACCTCTACGCCGACATTCGCCACGCCACAGCGACCGACCCGGTCGCGCGTGACCTGCTGCAGCAGCTGGAGGCCGCGTCTCTGGGCGAGCCGTGGGCTGCCGACGACGGTTTCCTCCTCCACGGCAAGCGCATCTACGTTCCGGCCACCGACGACTTGCGCCACCGGGTGGTGACCCTGGCTCACTCGGCGGGACACGAGGGGATCCAGAAGACCCTTGTGCGCCTCCGCGCGGACTTCTACATCCCCGGTGACCGCCAGCTGGTGCACGACTTTGTCCGCTCCTGTGATGTGTGCCAGCGGAACAAGACGCCGACCACACCGCCGGCCGGCCTACTTCAGCCCTTGGACGTTCCGTCGCAGATGTGGGCAGATATCTCCATGGACTTCATCGAGGGGCTGCCAAAGGTGCACGGCGCGTGGCACATCCTCGTCAGGTGGCAAGGCCTTTCGGAGGACGACGCCACCTGGGAGCCCCTGGACGACTTCAAGACTCTCTACCCGGATGTACAGCTCGAGGACAAGCTGTTTGTCGAGGCAGGGAGAGATGTTATGACGGGAATCCAATATCAGAGGAGGACTGCTCCTGCCTAGCAGGCGCATGCAGGGCGCATGCAGGGAAAGCCAAACGGGCCCAGGACATTTCCTATTATTTGAGAGCTATATTTAGAAACTTAAGCGCTATATATTTGTAAAGACAATTGAATCAGGGTAAGCAGAAACAGATTGTTCCGGCTTCCTGCAGGGAGCCGGGAATTTCCAAACCCTAGCCGCCGCCCCCTGTGTTCCTCATCTCGCCATCGCTGGCGTCTCGCCGCCGGTCAACCCTCAACCCGTGCCCACCGATCCTCCACACGTACAACCTCCGATCGGTGAGGGGCAGAGAGCAGCAGCATACCAGTGGCGGCTATAGTCAAGTTCAAGGAACAAATGAAGACAGCATTCTCAATGAATGATCTCGGGCTATTAAGCTATTATCTCGGGATCGAGGTAAAGCAAAGCACCGGAGTAATCACTCTCAGGCAGACAGCTTATGCAGCAAGCCTTGTGAAGAAAGCCGGTCTCTCTGATTGTAATCCGGTGCATATTCCAGTTGAGCCAAGACTGAAGATAAGCAAGAACAGTTCAAACCCTCAGGTGGATGAGAAGTTTTATCGAAGCATCGTCGGCGGACTTCGTATTTAGTTCACACCAGGCTGGACCTTTCCTATGGTGTTGGACTTGATAGCAGATTTATGGAGGCACCTACAACTGAACATTGGGCGGTTGTCAAGCACCTGCTCAGGTATGTTGCGGTAACAATACGCTACGGGTGCAGGTACAAGAAAGGAGTGCCGGACCCAAGTCTAACTGGTTATAGCAACGCCGACTTCGCTGGTGATGTCGATGACAGGAAGAGCACGTCTGGCATGATGTTCTTAATTGGGGGGAGTGCGATCAGTTGGCAATCACAGAAGCAAAAGGTGATTGTCCTCTCCTCTTGTGAAGCTGAATACGTCGCGGCAACCACGGCGGCCTGCACGGGAGTCTGGCTCACACTACAGGAAACACGTAACATTACGACGGCCACGTTACTTGTGACGGCTAGCCGTCGTAAGTTATGTTACTTACGACGGCCATAGGCTTTGGGCCGTCGTAAGTAGAAGGCTCATCGTAATTAATACATTACTTACGACGGCCAAAATACTAAGCCGTTGTAAGTTAAAGTCCCAACGTAGTTAAGGCGTAACTTACGACGGACAGGTACATGGGCCGTCGTAAGTTACTAGGCCGTCGTAAATGGAGATTTATATCAGCCGCTGCCGCCCCAGGCTCGGGCTATTCTGCCCGCGCCCCGCCGCCTCCGCCCAGCCACCAAGCCCGAGACCCGCCGCCTCCGCCCAGTCGCCAGCCGCAATGCCCGAGCTCCAGCGCCAGCGCCGCAAGCCCCGCCGCCACCCAGCCCCGCCGCGCCGGCCAGCCCTGCCATCGCCCAGCCCAGCCCCTGCCGCCTGCCCCATCGCCGCCCGGCCCGACCGCCGCCGCCCGAGCCCGACCGACCTCGCGCGCGTCGCCTGTGCCCGCCGCCGCTCGACCCCGAGCCCGCCCCGCTTCGCCGTCACTTCGAGGTAAGTTTTATTAATCATATAAATTATTTATTTAGTTCATTTATTAATTAATTTAGTTACTTTATTAATTAGTTTAGTTAATGAACTAATTTGTTACTTAATTAGGTTACTTTATTTCGGTTTAGTTGATTATTAGTTTAATTGATTAGTTAATTTGTTAGTTAAATATTTATTTTATAATTTGGTTACTTGATTAATATTGGAGATTATTTAGTTATTTAATTTGTTAACTATATTACTTAGTGTAAATTTAGGTGTAAATTTTAGTTTAGTTTTCTTATTTCAATATTAATATTTAATTTAGTTTTCTTATTTGAGTATTTAGGTGTAGATTTTGTTTGTTTATTATTTAGTGTGTTTAATTGTTAATTATTTGTTTTATTTTATTATTTACTTGAAAATTGTTAGAAATTTGAGTTTAATTTTATTGCTTGAGTGTATAATATCGATATGTAAATAAACGGGCTTCGGGCCGGCTCAGCCCGACATAGCCCATTTATGGCCCGACAGTTGGGCCGTCTAAAAGTCAATTTTCTCCATTGCCGCGCTTTAACAAAGTAGAGCACCGTCGAGAACCCTGTGGAACTATTTTTTCCGTGGTTTCGATCCAGAAGCCCATAGCGGCGAACCATGGCTCGTACGTCATCACTGGCAGGACCTGATGGAGCATAACTTAGGACGGCTGGCCCACTTCACTGTCTCTCTCTCGTTCTTTCCTCCTGTCTCTCGTTCTTACCTCTCTCTCGTAAATCACTCTAAAAATTAAGATTCACGTAACCTATACAATATGCGTCACCATTTCGAACCGACCCATCTCACATGCGTTACGCATGTGAGGCGTGTAGGTTCGGAATTGTTCCTTTTTGGACAGCCTGGGAGTGACCAAGGAGGCGTGCTTATGACGAGACACGGGGTCTGGATTCAGACGAAATTTCGACGGCGTAGCCCTAATGTTCTACGTTGCACCATTATCGGGCGTGCAATTGGAGAACAACGGGGTTATGCTGCCAAAATTTTGTCTAGATCCGGACCCCGCGTCTCGTTATAAGCATGCTCCTCTCGGTCACTCTTGGGTGGGTTTAGGAATTATCCTTTCCAATAGATGTAAAGTGAACGTAATTTCTCTAGCTTTATATTGCAGAGTAAACACATGGGTGAAGACCTCAGTTGGATGTATACCGGTTGGAAGAGCAGATCTGGTGGTCACTCAGATGAGTGGTTCGCCATGACAGATGCTTTTATAGATCGAGCATTTTTGTTGTCAAATACCGATAAGGTGTGGTGCCCATGTACGAAATGCCAGAAAAAATACCAAGTTTTTGGACAAAGTGGAACTTTTGATACATTTGTGCCGAAACAGTTACACGCCATGTTATGAGGTCTGGACCTTTCATGGCGAGATAGCTTCTAAAGCTGTACAAGAAGTGGAAGAGGATATTGTGATAACACGGGGGATGATAGGATAGATGAGATGCTAGAAGCTATACAACCAGACCTTACGAAGGATCCACCTACAACGGAGGTTGAAGCGTTCTTCGAGCTTCTCAAAGCTCCAAAACAGCCGCTGCATGAACACACGGAAGTGACCCCCTCACTTTCATGACTGGACTTATGGCAATTAAGTCTAAGTATTTCTTTTCTAATAACTGTCACAACAACCTCATCAAATTGATCAGCGATATCCTTCCACGGTCCCATAAAGTGCCTAAAGATACGTATCACGTGAAAAAATTGCTTTCGGGTCTCAGTATGAAATATGAGAAGATTCATGTGTGTCCAGACAACTGCATGCTTTTCTGAAAGGAACATGTGAAAGAGAAGAAATGTTTACAATGTGGTGAATCGAGTTATGTCAAAGTCGTTAATGAAGATGGTGAAAATGTTACGATAGAAGTGGCACGTAAGCAGCTGCGATATTTACCTGTGACACCTCGGTTGAAGCGTTTTTTTTTCTTTCAAAAAAAAACTGCCACACACATGAGATGGCACAAAGAAGGTGTACGTTAGAACAAAGAAGTCATGACACACCCGTCCGACGGTGAGGCATGGAAGGTGCTGGACTGGTTTGATCCAGAGTTCGGCCGTGATGCGAGAATGTTCGTATTGGGTTGGTGACAGATGGATTCTCGCCGTTCAGTACAAACGCTTCACAATCTTTGTCATTCCATGCAATCTACCATGGGCCCTCTGTGTGAAGTATGAGTTCATGTTCCTTAGCCTCATTTTACCTGGGCCAGATCATCCTGGGTCACGTCTCAACGTGACGTTGAAAGCGCTGATCAAAGAATTGAAAATGTTGTGGACAAGAGTCTGTGAGGGCCCGCCGTCCCGATCACTCACGGGGACGGGGCACCTCGCCCGGGAATCGCATTGGGCGGTGCCTTGCGATGCGGCACCCAACAGCACACATAATAAAGCATCATATTACATAAAATAAGCGGAAGCTTACAAAGTGTTGATTTTACAAATACTTATCAAAATAATCTACAGCGGAAGGCTATTACAACTCATGTCTCATACCTATGCTAAGCAATAGACAAGGTGTCCAGCCCGAGGACCCTTCTCGCTAGCTACACTATCACAGTAGCAGCGGCAGGGGTTGCCATGAGTTCACCACTAGGAGAGCTCCGAGTCTCATCAGGCACCCGTACATCTCAGCGTACAGTTATTACCTGCAAAACAACTTGTGCAGTATCTGTGAGCACGAAGCTCAGCAAGACTTAACCGTCTCCCTAGTCATGAAACTCTACATGATGAAAATAGAGGGCTGAAATATAGCAGTTTGCACAAAGTATAAACTTGAGCTAAAGGAGAGTCCTTACTTTCAGTTTAGCAACTTTTATAGCCCTCGCGCAATTTACATCGAGACTCCACAATCAGACGAGAAACGCTTTATCTCGATGTGACTTGCCCGAGGTGAAAGTAACTTCAGTGAGCTATTCTAGACTCATATAGACCTTACGCCATTAACATCGAGACTTCACAATCAAACAAGAAACGCTTTGCCTCGACGCTACTAGCCCAAGTTGGAATGTAAATTTAGTGAAAGTGTTGATCATTCCTCATCTCCATTATGAGGATTACTCACTGAAGCATATTCAATGTTTTCCAGTTCATTACTATGCCACGTCGCAGAGAACAAGTATGCTCGGTCCATTCCGCGAGCGACGGTGATTGCAATAAAAAACACCCGGCTGACACGACACGTACGCCCGTACTCGACGTTGCACACAACAACCATCACTGACGTCGTACGTGGCAACCTTTCACACGACACCCAAATGTCGAACCGGTCCCACCGACTGGGATTAAGTCTCTCTACGGCAAACCCTCGTAGAGCCGACTTCTCTATTCTTTCAGCATCGGCATCAGACGGTGAGGTATGCCTCGACACCCAGGTTAACATGTTACATCGGTTTACTGGGTCCCATATAGCCAGTATGCATCCGGTACACAACTCAAACTTGCCCAACGGGCCGCACACGAGAACGGGCCTTAATCGACTCAGACATAGACTAGGTTCACAGGACCACGTCCTTGACCCTTCCATCCGCTGCCCGGTCTCCATTTCCAGCTATGAGGATCAATTCCCAACTCTTCCGATTGATCCCCCTTAACCCCGTTTCACGAGTAGGAATCTGCCCACTCGAGTTATGCCTCTTTTAATCCACTTTTGTTGAGATCAACAGTTATAATTAATTGATAACATATCCTACATTAAACTCCAGGGTTTTCTGGGTCATGCATTTGGAGTTTCATACCATCTTGACGTAATGCAATAAATAAAATGCTAGACGTATGAAGTGAATACAAATAAAAACTTGTAAATTTGATGCAAACTGTGGCTTGCCTTTGTTTTGCAGGGGCTAATACATATAAGTCAGTTAGTGAAGATCACTTGGCTTTATCTCTTCCCTCCTTGCTTTGATCTCCACTCCAATGACTTGAAGTTCTTCACGTAGATGCTACACGTAATGCATATGCACAATTGTTTAATTGTAAAGACTTTGCTACAAGTCCTAATAACAAGTTTTGAAAAACTGGAACTCTGTTTAAGAATTTAAAATGACACTGGTGCTAGTGGTTTAGGTTTGGATCTAAACACATGATTAATGCAAAGTGGTTTCCCCCTCTTCTATATTAATCACCTTAAGAGGTTAAACAGCACTGGGGTGATCCAGAGCTCCAATGGAGCTGAGAATTTTCAGGTGAGTTCCTTGTCACAAGAAAACCCTCTGGACCAAAAATTAGCACTTTTCATTGAGTGGTTTGTTCAGAATAATTTTCTAAGCAATTAAGCAAAGAAGAATTAATTCTGAGATTACACCCATGTTCATGCCAAACTTAGTGAACTACAATTTCAATTATAGCTCATAGTTTGCATGAATTTTCCTAGCATTTTTGGAGCTAAGATCTGTCCAGAACTGAATTTCCAAGTTTTGGAAATTCTCTGAAAATGTTTCTGTATTCAATTGAACACAGCATCTTCAAAGATGAATTGCTCTGATCACATCAACTCCAATTGATCTAAAATTTTTACAGGGGTTCACTAATACCCTAAATAATACTCTGGCAAAATTTGAGGATTTTTGGATTAGCAATACTCCCTCTTAAATTCTTTTGCTGAAAATCTTTAAAGAATTTTCCAGAATTAAATACTGAGTTTCATACAAATTGGGTTGTTGATTTGGACAGAGCTATTCAATATGAATCCAACCCAATTTGAATCACTAAATTTGAGGATTCCTAGCAAGAGTTATGAGGTTCTAAAGTTTGGGGAAAAATCCTGAAATTGAACTCTGTTTATTTTCCAATTTTCAGAGACATAAGGAATTAACACCATATTTGGCCAAGAAAATGAGGTCCGATGCTTCTGAAAATTTTACTGGAGCTCAAGTATTTTTGGAAGAATCTCCTGCCCAAATTTGGGGATTATCCAATACACCGAACTCCTGGAAAAATTCCCACAAGATTTTCCTTCTATGAATTAATGAGCCAAAACCAGGGGTTTTCATAATTATTGGGTTGTACCCCTGGATAGTACTCTCTGAGAGGAATCCAGCAAAATTTGTTTCACAATTTTTTGGATTCTCCTACCCAAATTTGTGGCTATTTAAACTTTCAACTGAATTCTGAAAACAGATAAAAGTTCAAATGCCTGCTGCTGGGCCCAGGCTGTGTCACCCTCTGAGACAAAACCACACAGGGCCACACAGTCCCAGCCACGCAGTCACACCGGATCAAATAGCCACAGAGGATCGGGCTTTAAATCTTTTCCCTCACTGACTGCTGGGACCCGGTGCCCTTCTTCCACCTCGGGCTGTTCCCGCGCCCGCGTGCCCGCGCCGCCGCCCTCGCCGGAGATCGCCGGAAACCGGTCTCCCGGTCTCTGTCCGAGCTCCTGCTCGCCGCCAGGGTCTAAGCTGCCACGCTGAGCACAATGGTGAGGTTTCCCTGAGCCGGCGAAGCCTCTACGGTAGCTAGCGGCGATGCGGTAGCTCGACGCATCATCGGCGACGTCGGCCGGCCATCCTAGTGCGCTACAAGCTCGGTAAAACGGTGCTACAGCACCAGTGTATGATGGGGGAGATCGACCTAGCCTCAAAAACGTTCGGGAACGATGGCAAACATGCTTTCACCGTGCGACCGTGGTCCCCCGGTTCGGTTGCCGGTAGAAAACCATGAGATACTTGGTCTAGGTGCAGTTTCAAGCTAGAACTGTGAAGAGCAAAGGATCGCCTACCTCTTTGGGCCCTTTATGCAAACTTTGACAACCTAAGAATGAGAATTGAAGGGGAATTTGGGATTACCGTGCCGGAAGGTCGAATTGAGTACGCCGGAGCAATTTTTCCAAATTCTCTCCCGGCGGTGCATGGTAGGGTCTGAGCTTGCGAGGAGAGCAGCATGGTGCCTTGCCGCGTCCAGGGGCGCCGGTACTTGGTCGTGAAACTCACCAGATGGAGCTGTCCACGGACGCCTCCTAATCGGTCCTTGTCCGGCCGCCGCACGGACGTGGTGTCCCCGGGGTAGGAGGGCCGAGCTCGGTCGGGGGCGCGTCGTGGAGGACGAGGGTGAGGCCCAGGTGCCGTTTTGCTACTCAGTGGCCTCGGTTCGTGATCACCCGAGCCGGCTGCCGATCAAACGAGCGTGGCGGCAGCGGCTCAGTTCAGGGCGCGGGGGGAGAAGAAACAGAGCGGGTTCCTCGTGGTTGTGGCAAGGGAACTCGGCCGAGGTGATAAGGAGCAGGAAGCAGCTCGCCAGGCGCAAACCGGTGAAGCAGGTGGTGGCTCGGGGCTGCTCGGTGTCGACCGGTGTTGCTGCTCGGTGTCGCCCGCAGCTGGGTCGGTTGCTCGAGTGGAGAACTGAAGACTGCATATTGAAAGCTGAAGACTGAAGATCTTTTGGGCATATGACAAGTGGGTCCCACTTTCCCCCTTATCCCCTCTCAACAGCTCTCAAATATCTCCACAGTTTGCCAATGATCCATCCAAATGTTTGAAGTTGCAAATCGAGTTGCATTTGGAGAGTTGGGCCAATTTCATCCCAATTCAAATGTTATTAGAATTCTTTGCACATTTAAATCCTTTTGGGAGAAATGGATAGCAAATCTTTTCAAAAATTGATGAAACTTTGCCTACCCCCTAATTTGTACCTAAGGAATCCAAATGTGAACTCTGATCTTTGATTTGGCTGCTGCAAATGAGATTTTTAATAACAGTTTGAAAACCCTTGTGTTACTCTCATTTGCATTTTTTTGAATGGAACAATTTGTTCTCAAAATCAAACTTTAGCTTCCTCACCCATATGGGAACTTCCCACCTTAGTTTTAGATCACTCTTGGGTTCCAAGTCTTCAAATAAATATTTGAACTTGTGTGAAGAAGGCTCTCATGTGTATTATCACATGTGGAAAAAGTTTTAACAAGTCCCATTTTTCATACATGTGAAACCAACTTTGTGCAAACAAGAGTTTCTTTGTATGCATATTTTGGGACCTTTACAGAGTTGAAGCGTACGACAATTACAAGAAGCAGCGATTCAACCTTCGAGCTGCTTATTTGTGGTTTGTCCATGATTTTCTGGCGTATGGCATGTTTTCTGGATGGAGCACTCACGGTCGTTTGACATGTCTAATATGTGCTTCTGATACTGACTATTATTGACTTACTCATGGAAGAAAGATATGTTACTTTCATTGTCACAGACGTTGGCTTCCTTCGAATCACATGTTTAGACAACAGAGGAATGTATTAAAAAAGGACACCATTGTCACTAAAGGACCATTGAAACATCTTAACGGGTCGGAAATATCTGATATGTTGGATAAACTTTTGCGAGATAAAGATCATCCTGGATATTTTGTCGGTTTCGGAGATGATCACAATTGGACTCATATATGTGGACTATGGGATCTACCATATGTGAAGCCGTTGACACTAATGCACAACATTGATGTCATGCATCAAGAGCGTAACATGGGGGAATGTATCATAAGCACATGCTTGAACATGACGGGCAAAAGGGAAGGCAATATAAAGCCTAGAAAGGATTAGGCTGAGCTTTGTAACCGTCCAACTCCTGAGCATTTGAAAGTGGTGGCAAACCACGTGCTTCCTTCTGTCTTCGCCCGAAAGAAAAGAAAGAAGTACTCGAATGGTTGAAAACTTTGAAATTCCCAGACGGTTATGTATCTAGTCTAAAACGAGCTGTGAATGTGAAATGGTAAAACTAACTGGGTTGAAGAGTCATGATCATCACATAATCATGGAAAGACTTCTACCTGTTATGTTTCGGGGCTATTTTAACGATGCGGTGTGGAAGATGCTAGCCGAGCTTAGCCACTTCTATAGACAGCCCTGTGCTAAAGAAATCACGATAGAGATGATGAGTAAGTTGGAGAAGGAGATCCGGTACTATTATGTAAGACCGGTACACACACACACGCACACATCCAGCATGACTTCATTCACCATTATTTCTCATATCTCATCATACACCATTGTAATCATCATATTAAGAAGAAACCAACCAAGCAGGAGTAAAGTATCATCTCACATTAGGGTTTGAACCCGGTTAAACCTTGTCTCCATGTATTGCTAAAATCGCCTTCGTGCAGGTATCTATCAAATTCCCTTTCAACCTCGTCTATTAATTCTATTGTTGAGAAATCCCCGTAACACCAACTTCGGTCATCTAATGTGTGTCTCCCATTCCTAAAACTTCCATGTCACGTGCAATAGCGTCAAGCATCCCACACAACCCCTTTTCTTTTTTTCCCCACGCCAGGTCAACTACCAACACGCCCACTATTCTTAGAAGAAAAAAATAGAGTGCATTAGAATT
Organism: Neostapfia colusana; assembly: GCA_030760725.1. Lineage (NCBI taxonomy): Eukaryota > Viridiplantae > Streptophyta > Magnoliopsida > Poales > Poaceae > Neostapfia > Neostapfia colusana. The sequence goes on along the minus strand of JASWHV010000012.1, from coordinate 14,029,892 downwards.
CCCAAACTTGTCTTGGTATGTTATCTAGATCCCTGAACTCTTAAAATACATATTAAGTCACTAAACATGTTAAATTAAGACATCTAGGTTCAAAGTATACTCAAGATATCTCTAGAGTTACATGGCTAATAGTTGAGCTTGATTTTTCATATTATTCCTCTTCTTAAATCATTGTTTCGTCATAACTCATACTAAAGTATGATATTTGACTATCATAGTATGATCATAGATAAATATATATTAAACCTATGTTTAGAAGAGGTCATGTTAGCAGTATATAGGGTAATTTTAAAAATTAAAAGCTATAAAATATTATTTAGCAGATTCAAAAAGTTAAATATGTATTTTAAGAGTTTGAAAACATATATGACACTACGAAATGAGTTGACCGCTGCTGCACTTAAGTGAAATAACCAGCACCCCCACCCCCAGCACTTCACCAAAATGTTCATCTTTCTTCTCCATCGAGCATGCTGGCTCGCCATCTCCAGGTCACCTCCAAGTTCGCACCAGCCTACTGGCCTTCCCATCTCCAGGTCGCTCCAACGCTCCAATCACCGCTAGCCTGCGTCCAGTGCAAGAGCGCCTCCTTCTAGCCGACCCAAATCCTGCATTCCACCCCCAAATCCACCCCTAGGTCTCACAGCCCCAAAAGGCGCCGCCTCGGCGCCTCCAATCTGCTGGCTCCACCATCTTGCCCCCAAATCCAGCTCTCCGTCGTGCCAGCACGTCCTCCTGGGGGTACCCCTCACACGAACCGCGCCTCGCTCCCCTGCATCAACCTCGGATGACGCTGCTGCCCCACGTTCGAATCTGCTGCACCAACTCTAGACGAGGAATTGAAGCATTGCTTCCGGAGGAGGCTGCATCATCAATCCCTCCTTCCCTTCGCACCTCCAAAATACAGGTAACGAACCCTTTGCGCCTGTGGCAACTATGTTATGCACGCGAGGGAGACAATTGGAATTATACCACTATCAACATTGGGCTTCGCCAGAATACCACTCCCAACAGATTACTCGCTAAAATACCATTATAATCACACCTAGTCCGCTCTTTTACCATCCACATATTTTGAATAACTGTCATAGCTAAACAACAGAGGAAAAGTCAGAACTACCCTCATCCAAATCCTTCTTTTGTTTTCTTTTATCCTAGCTTTTCTCTGCCTCCATAAAGAGCCACCGCCGCCTTCCCCACCGCCCCCCACCCCGGCCGGCCGCCTCCCGATGGCACAGCCCCCCCCCACCCCGCCGCCCTTCCCCGCCTTCGAGGCGAGGCACAGCGCCCCCCAACCCCTGATCCGGCCAGCCAAGGCGCAGGGCCGCCGGACGGGACGGCTGAAACTGAACAGGCAAGGCACCAGCCAGGAGCGCCTCGCAGGCGCTCGGCCCCCGGGCGCTGACCCCTGGACGCGTAGATTTTTGTTTATTTGTTAATTGACGAACTAAATAATAAGAGGTTTATTAGCTCATTTTTAAAATGATCATATAGGTTGACATCACTTTGTTTTCAAGTGAGTGATGTGAGTAAGAGAGTTGAGGGTATTTTAGTCTTTTCCGATGTTCTTTTCTGTTAAAAGGGAGCTATGAGAAAAGTTATAATGTCTCGATGGTAAACGATCGAACTAGTTGCAATTATAATGGTATTTTAGCGAGTCATCTGTTGGGAGTGGTATTCCGATGAAGCCCAACGTTGGGAGTGGTATAATTCCAATTGTCTCGCACGCGAGGACGATGGTTAATTGCTTTCAGTGTGTGTGTTCTGAAGTGCTTAGTAGCTGTCAGCGGTGTTATAATATTAGATGCAATACATACTTGGTTGATATTTGCCCATTTTTCTTTGTGAAACTGAAATCTATCTCATCTTTCTAAACAAATCGAATTAATGGCAGACCTGGATGTACACTGGTTGGTCTCGGGCTGCTGTTGCTTCCGCCGCCGCCTCTTGCTCTCGCTGGTCTTCATCGTAATAGTACTGGAGGCCGTTGCTGTCTAAGGCGCAGCTAATAAATACACACGCTATGGGATCTGATCGGTGAACATCCTCACCAACAACGGTAAGATCAACCTTGCGAAGGTATTGTAAAAGCCCCAAAAACGTGAATACCAAGAGACGGATGTTTGAGCATCATTGTGTTTTGAGTTCATGGAAAATGGGACTTACAAAATACTTTCTTGCACAGGATGGTATATGTGGGGTTTAACAACACGGGTTCAAGCATTAATTTGGGTGTCTTGGACCAAGGTGAAGTTAAACTCATGTGTGATCATACATGTGTATGAGGAAGAATTAAAAGCAGCTCTTTAGTCTCAAATGCTCACCTCAAAGTGCCGCCAAATTCTTGAACACACATGGGACCTCCCACATTTGATGGTGAGGAGAGTTATGGTGGCAACTTTCTGTTTTGAGAGTGAGCTAGAGAGGAGTGAATTATGATCATGTTTGAATTCGTGTTAAATTCAAACATGTTAAGGCAAAGGAATGACTTGAGTTTGTGTCACATGAAATGAGGAACACAAACATGGACATGTGGGGAAAGCTAACATTTTCTTTAGCTTATACTGAAACATGTTGACCCAGGGAGAGAATTTCACTCCTAAAGATCTAACTCATGTGTACATCCTCTATGAGTAGAGGGGAGGGAAATTTAAACCCAACTTGGAATCTTGGCAAAGAATTCATGTGTAGACCGCCCAAGGGCCCATATGTGAGGTGACCATTGCATTTCTCAGGTATTAAAGAGCTTAAGTTCCAAATTTGGAGAAATTTTGAGATCATATACCAATTGTTCAAGCATTATTTGAGATCACATTCAAATTCAAATTTGAATTTGGAAACTGAACCAAACGTGCTCAATTTTGAAATCTGAGTTCAGATTCAAACTCCTCACATCATGTTTGGCCTACCCTCCAAATTTGGTCAAATTCGGATCACGGTTGTGTGGGAATCTCAAAGTACAGTGGAGAAATATGACATGCGGGGGGGGCCCACCTGGCAGCGAGCGAAGGAGACTTGCACCTGAAGTCTTCACGCGCGGATCAGACACGAACCCCGTGCAGCCGAGAGTGCGCCACCGAGGAGGGGGTGCCGCCACCTCCTAGCTGCTGGAGCAGCGCTGGAGAGCAGCTCGTGGGCTGCTTTAGCGCGCGGCGTGATCCGTTTCCCCAGTGACCGAGCTCCCGCACGATGCTTAACTCTCACGCGAGAATGAAACAGAGCCGCCGCTCGTAGCCTCCGCGGGCAGTCGATCGGAAAACCGCCAAACTCGTGCCCACAGGGCCTCCCAAGCTGAGAAACGGCACCAGGGGACTCTCCTCTACCTGCTAGGCACAAACCCGAGAGAGTTTCCGCTGCCCTAACCAAGAACGACGTCGGCCTGTGACAACCTGAGAACCAACCACGAGCGGGCTTCCGTGGACAGCTCTACAGAGAGCTTCTCATGCGCGAGCAAGAGCAGTTTCGGATGCGCTAGTACTCGGTGATGCTCACCTCCGAAGCTCAGGCCATGACATGGACGACAGAGCCCACATTCGAAAAAAGTTCTCCGGCGAGCATAAACCGACCTTCCGGTAAGGCACTCTCAAATTTGATCTCAATTGTCGCTCTTAGTTCTCCAAATCTTGCACAAAGGACCGAAATTAGTCGGCGAACATTTGTTCTTCACAACCTTAGCTTAGAAACGCATGTAGACCACACAAATTCTGAGTTTTCCAAGCTCAAACATGGAAGGTGTCTCGGGTGCACGGTGAAGACACATTTGCCGCTGTTGCCGAGCAATTCCAAGGCTATGACGAGCTCCCCTAGCATACAAGGATGCTGTAGAGCCAATTCCTAGAAAGTTTGGCGGGCTAGGATCACCGGTCGACGGCGCCGGACTTCTCCTGAAGTGGCCACACGTCGCCGGCACATTTCCGGTGGTCTATAACCCACGCCAACCCCGCCGACGTGCTTCCCGACCCTGAAAACCCCCGGGCGGCGAGTCTCCGGCCAGAAGATGGCCGGAAACGCCGGTCCGGTGAGCTCCGGCGGAGATCCGGCGACGGGGCAGCGCGGGGGAGGGAAATGGCCCGAGGAAGAAGATGATCCGAGCGGGTCCCACTTGTCAGTGACATAAAGTTTAAAAACTGATCATCTGTGGCTCTGTAATCCAGTGTGGCTGCGCGCCAAAAGGGTGTGGCCCGGTGTGGCTGGAATTTCATTGGCTGAGGGTTAAAACGTGGGCCCAAGTCCTTTTCCAATAGCAAAACAATTCCAGTTTCAGCTCCAACTTTGAAAATTCATAACCTTGTGTAGGAAACTCCCAATTGGGTGATTCAAATTGGGTTAGATTCCTGTTGTAAGGATCTATCCAAATATGAACCCCACTTTGTATGAAATTCAATAATAAATTCTGGATAATTCTTTTAAAATGTTCTGAAAAAGAATTATTCAGGGAGTTTGGTTCATCCAAAAATCCTCAAATTGTGCCAGAATATTATTTAGGATATTATTGAACTTTCAGCAAAGTTTCAGCTCATTTGGAGTTGATTTGAGTAGGAATTTCCAGAGTACAATCTGCTGTACTCAAAATTGTCTAGAAAACTTTCCAGAAAAATGTTTTCCTTTGTAAAATCAGTTCTGGGCGATCCTTAGCTTCAAAAATCATAGGAAAATTCGGACATGCTCTATGATCCATAATTGAAATGGTAGTTCAGTTGGTTGGGCATGAAAATGCACATTGCTTCAGAATTAACTCCTTGTAGCATAATTGCTTATAGAATTATTCTGGAGGAACTACTCACTAAAAAGTCCTGAATTTTGGACCCAATTACTTTCATGTGACCAGGAACTCATATGTAAAGTTTCAGCTCAATTTGAACTTTAGATCTACCTGTTCTTGTTCTCCATGCTTATGTATATGAGCAACACATAAAGAATTATGGTGGAAATTATGGAAGACACAATTTCCACCCACATTAGCTGTAATTTGGCAAGCTAAGTCTTTATGTAGTTTATGACTTCATGTAAAAATTTTGAGGTCATTGGAGATCACGACTTTTGGTTCCTTTCAACCCATTTCAACTCATGTGACCTGTCCATTGGGAACCATAGAACCTGTTAATGGAGCTCCTTATGGACAGTTGGTTTTTCTTCTAATTCCTCTGCACAACAGGGACAAGAACTTCATTCTTAGTACTCCAAAACAGTTCCCTGTTATTAACAAGTCGAGTCTTTACTTCTTTAAATTGCATTAAAAAAACATGTGCATATACATATCAATAGTGGATGAAAACCCAACTGCATAACCAGAATTTTTCCCCCAAGAGTGAGGGTAGTGTCTAGGGCCTCGAATATACGGGCTATGCTTAATGATTCATAGGACTTCGGTACAAGCCGAGTAGTTGGAATCTACTCGCGAGTTAGTCTTGGGACACACGGGATTGGTTCGAGTGATGCGAGATCACCTTAGTAATAAAAATGAGACTTGGCAGGGGCTAGGGCGCAGCAAGAGGGAGTCTTATGTGCGCAGCCCTGTCCGTGTCGATTGAGGACCGATCCGTGTGCGACCCACTCTGATCAAGTTTGAACATACCGAAGGACATCGGATATATGGGCCCCGATAGACCGATGTAACCTAAACCTCCGGGCGTCGAGGCATAACACACCAATTTATAGGTGTAGGCTGAGGGCAGAAAGGTGGAAATCTGCTAACGGGCATAGAGAGATGCTCCGTGTAGGGAACCTCCTGCTCGTTTCGGTGTGACCAGTTCGATGTTTGGGCTGTTGGGTGAAAGGTTGTCCCGTACGACATCTAGTGAGCGTGCTGTGCAGCTCCATGGGTGGGCGTATGTGACGTGCTCTTTGGGTGTCCCTGCAGGTGTATATCGAGTCGATTCACCGTCCCTCTCGGTGAAGAGTACCACTTGGTCACTTAGTCGTGACGTAGGCTAATGTATGAAATGTGATGATTCAATATTGCTGTTATGATATAATTGTATTGCTACATGTGTGCCACCAAATATTGCTTACTAAATTTCAGATTCCCGGACTGTTAACTTGTTGCTAAAAGATGAATTAAGGATGAACTTGTTGGCGTGTCCATTTGCTGCAATGTTACTATCCTATGTTCATTGTACACCTCATGTAGAGTTTCATGCCTAGGTGAGTCGGTTAAGTCTTGTTGAGCCCTCGTGCTCACGGTTGCTGCTTAAGTGTTTTTCAGGTGAGGAGCCACCCACGGACTCGGGTTACGAGTCCACCAGCGAGGGTTACCCTCCGTCGGGGACTACGGCTGAGTGGGAGCCGTACCCGCCGCGCTGAGCTGAGGAGTGCAGCTAGTGTGGGTTGCCCTAGGGCTGGGAAACCGACTTTTGCTAGATAGGCGGGCGTGAGTTGTACAAAGTAGACTTCCGCTGTGTACTATAAACAATAGTTTGTAACTGAAGATTGTACCTGTTTGTATAGTTCAGTTGGTTTCCCATGTAATAAAAATGTGTCCTTATGATATGTGCTGTCAGGTGTCGCATCGTGCGGCACCACCCTCTGCCATCCTGGATGAGCGGATTTCGGTCCGCCACAGTCTGGTATCAGAGCTGCTTTGGGGATAGCACAGTACTTAAGGACGGTATTAGGGGGAAAAACTTAGGTTTACGGTGAGGATTCGATAGTTTGCCTAAGTAAGGACTATATTAGCATAGTTATTTAAAGTGGCAAGACTAACATATGTGTTATAATTCTGAATTTTAATTATGTAACGACACACCTACGCTCTAGTAAGAATGGTAAGGAACGCCACCGAAAGCAGTTCAATTTCGGTTAGCTCCCCTGACGAGGAACGTGGTTCAGGGATAGGTCTCACAGCTTGGTGTGAGACGTCAATATGAAACTCTTGGACTCTTCATGTTCCTGAGTTCATATGAAATGCTGATCCCTAGCGTGCATTAGGCAAGTAAGTGGAGACCCCATCGCGTGGTCAGTAACGTGAGAGTGTGTTCGTCTGGAAATAGCCCAGCAGGACATACGCAGCGCTTGCCATCGGCGTGCCCTGCAGGGCAGTAGGTGGTATCTGTTGGGTTGATAACATTCCCAACCATGACGACCCGTTCGTGATCTACTCGGATTCCCCGTCGTGTGGTGTTGAAACACGATCACGTACCTTGAGACGTGACTTAACTCAAGGACGGCCGTATGGCAATGATACGGGCGTTTGTATTACTTTCAAATATGGAACTGCCTGAAATGAAACAACCTTTGAGTGCATCATTATTGTGTGGTCTTCTGCAGGTACTAACCACGTATGTATTCCGCGTAGTACATGTGTGCGAGAGACCGATTAGTGCCACAATTGAGACGTATATGCCGGTATAATCCGGTTAGGATTTTCTTTTTGGTGAGGAACGTAGTACTGATATATCATAGGCATGTGCATAAAAGATAATGATAACAAGGAATTAAAATCACTTAGTTTCAACCTTTAGGATCCGGGTTGAGTAGGAAAATGTGATAGTTGCTCAGTGTAGTCCCAAAGGATGGAAAAACAGAGTGCTCTGTGTTGGGCAGCAAGTTTGCTGAACTCCAACAGAGCATAACTCACAGGTCTTTTAGCCCAGGGTGGTGTGGTATATAGTTCTGGGAAGGTGTTTAAGCACTCTACAACTTTGTTGTAGACTTCCAGAGCTGAATCACAACGTAAGATGGCTTAAATCCCAGAGGAATGTAAACTGTCCAGAACCAGGACAGATTTAAAACACTCTCTGGACTGTTCTGTTTTTCAAGCATAACATACAGTAGAAAAATCTAAAATTTTCATATCATCCATCTTTAGAAAGGGAAGGAGATGTGTCACATCTTTGTAATTCAAAGTTTCTGTATTTTCCGTACGGAATTCAGTGGAAACCAAGGTTGAAAACAGCAACTTCCAAGGGAGGTGCTGTTGAAATCCTTCCAGAAATTCTATTGACTTTGAATTACCATAACTTCTAAGCCAGAGCTGATCTGAGGGCAAATAAGTACTCGTTGGAAAGATACTGAAGTGAACTTTAACTTTGGTATTCAACTTGAGTCATGAAAATGCCCAGAACCAGATCAAAATCTGGGATTTTCAGAAACTAGTCATTCCGACAGAGGGATGACAGTTGAACTCATGTGGGAGGTTGTTGTACCCTAGGGGGTTTAAGTACGTCCAATGGGGTAGAACATACTCATGAGTGGTTATCTTCAACTAGTGAAAGATCGAGTATATGTTTTACTCAAGTTTCTTTTACTAGAGACCATGTTTGTGTCGTATTGAGGATAAAAGGGTGGTATACGTGATGACCAAGCGATAGTAACGTCTCGTAGTGACCAAGTTTGACAATAGAAGCGAACTTGGGGGTTGCACAATCCCGACAGAAAAGTCACGATGGTTAAAGGCATAGACCGTTGCATGTCGACGGCGGAGAACACGTTATCTTCGCGTGTCTCCGATGAAAGGAATTCACCGGTCCAAGGTATAGGGGAGATTTTGCCCCCCGAGCCTTAGATCCATTTGCTGTCACGGGAAAAGTGCGGACCGTAGCCTACCGGCTGGAACTACCGGCAAGTCTTGCTGGTGTGCACGATACATTTCATGTGTCACAGCTGTGGAAGTGCCTTAAAACTACCATCGCTGTCCGCACAAAAGAAATCAACTAGTGGAAGCCGGATCGTGTTACACCGAGCGACCTGTTCAGACTATCGATGAAAAGGATCCGGAACACCTGGGATTGGATATTAAGATTTTACCAGGTGTTGTGGAGAAATCATACCACGGAAGAAACAACGTGGAGAGCAAAGATTACCTCCGCATGAACTATCTGGAATTTTGATCGTCATACCACTTGACGTTACCTCTCCTGTCTCGTTCTCCTACTTGGAATCTCGGGACGAGATTCTTTTTAAGGGGGGAGGAATGTAAAAGCCCCAAAAACGTGAATACCAAGAGACGGATGTTTGAGCATCATTGTGTTTTCGGTTCATGGAAAATGGGACTTACAAAAAACTTTCATACACAGGATGATACACGTGGGGTTTAATAACACGGGTTCAAGCATTAATTTGGGTGTGTTGGACCAAGGTGAAGTTAAACTCATGTGTGATCATACATGTGTATGAGGAAGAATTAAAAGCAGCTCATTAGTCTCAAATGCTCACCTCAAAGTGCCGCCAAATTCTTGAACACACATGGGACCTCCCACATTTGATGGTGAGGAGAGTTATGGTGGCAACTTTCTGTTTTGAGGGTGAGCTAGAGAGGAGTGAATTATGATCATGTTTGAATTCGTGTTAAATTCAAACATGTTAAGGCAAAGGAATGACTTGAGTTTGTGTCACATGAAATGAGGAACACAAACATGGACATGTGGGGAAAGCTAACATTTTCTTTAGCTTATACTTAAACATGTTGACCCAGGGAGAGAATTTCACTCCTAAAGATCTAACTCATGTGTACATCCTCTATGAGTAGAGGGGAGGGAAATTTAAACCCAACTTGGAATCTTAGCAAAGAATTCATGTGTAGACCGCCCAAGGGCCCATATGTGAGGTGACCATTGCATTTCTCAGGTATTAAAGAGCTTAAGTTCCAAATTTGGAGAAATTTTGAGATCATATACCAATTGTTCAAGCATTATTTGAGATCACATTCAAATTCAAATTTGAATCTGGAAACTGAACCAAACATGCTCAATTTTGAAATCTGAGTTCAGATTCAAACTCCTCACATCATGTTTGGCCTACCCTCCAAATTTGGTCAAATTCGGATCACGGTTGTGTGGGAATCTCAAAGTACAGTGGAGAAATATCACATGCGGGGGGGGGGGGGGTGGCCCACCTGGCAGCGAGCGATGGAGACTTGCACCCGAAGTCTTCACGCGCGGATCAGACGCGAACCCTGTGCAGCCGAGAGCGCGCCACCGAGGAGGGGGTGCCGCCACCTCCTAGCTGCTTGAGCAGCGCTGGAGAGCAGCTCGTGGACTGCTTTAGCGCGCGGCGTGATCCGTTTCCCCAGTGACCGAGCTCCCGGCCGATGCTTAACCCTCACGCGAGAATGAAACAGAGCCTCCGCTCGTAGCCGCCGTGGGCAGTCGATCGTAAAACCGCCAAACTCGTGCCCACAGGGCCTCCCAAGCTGAGAAACGGCACCAGGGGACTCTCCTCTACCTGCTAGGCACAAACCTGAGAGAGTTTCCGCTGCCCTAACCAAGAACGACGTCGGCCTGCGACGACACGAGAACCAACCACGAGTGGGCTTCCATGGACAGCTCTACAGAGAGCTTCTCGTGCCTGAGCAAGAGCAGTTTCGGATGGGCTAGTACTCGGTGATGCTCACCTCCGAAGCTCAGGCCATGACATGGACGACAGAGCACGAATTCGAGAAAAGTTCTTCGGCGAGCATAACCGACCTTCCGGTAAGGCACTCTCAAATTCGATCTCAATTGTAGCTCTTAGTTCTCCAAATCTTGCACAAAGGACCGAAACTAGTTGGCGAACATTTGTTCTTCACAACCTTAGCTTAGAAACGCATATAGACCGCACTAATTCTGAGTTTTCCGAGCTCAAACATGGAAGGTGTCTCGGGTGCACGGTGAAGACCCATTTGCCGCTGTTGCCGAGCAATTCCAAGGCTATGCTGAGCTCCCCTAGCATCCAAGGATGCTGTAGAGCCAATTCCTTGAAAGTTTGGCGGGCTAGGATCACCGGTCGACGGCGCCGGACTTCTCCCAAAGTGGCCGCACGTCGCCGGCACATTTCCGGTGGTCTATCACCCACGCCAACCCCGCCGACGTGCTCCCCAGCCCTGAAAACCCCTGGGCGGCGAGTCTCCGGCCGGAAGATGGCCGGAAACGCCGGTCCGGTGAGCTCCGGTGGAGATCCGGCGACGGGGCAGCGCGGGGGGAGGGAAATGGCCCGAGGAAGGAGATGATCCGAGCGGGTCCCACGTGTCAGTGACATAAAGTTTAAAAACTGATCAGCTGTGGCTCTGTGATCCAGTGTGTCTGCGCGCCAAAAGGGTGTGGTCCGGTGTGGCTGGAATTTCATTGGCTGAGGGTTAAAACGTGGGCCCAAGTCCTTTTCCAATAGCAAAACAATTCCAGTTTCAGCTCCATCTTTGAAAATTCATAACTTTGTGTAGGAAACTCCCAATTGGGTGATTCAAATTGGGTTGGATTCCTGTTGTAAGGATCTATCCAAATATGAACCCCACTTTGTATTAAATTCAATAATAAATTCTGGATAATTCTTTAAAATTTTCTGAAAAAGAATTATTGAGGGAGTTTGGTTCATCCAAAAATCCTCAAATTGTGCCAGAATATTATTTAGGATATTATTGAACTTTCAGCAAAGTTTCAGCTCATTTGGAGTTGATTTGAGTATGAATTTCCAGAGTACAATCTGCTGTACTCAAAATTGTCTAGAAACTTTTCCAGAAAATAGTTTTCCTTTGTAAAATCAGTTCTAGGCGATCCTTAGCTTCAAAAATCATAGGAGACATGCTCTATGAGCCATAATTGAAATGGTAGTTCAGTTGTTTGGGCATGAAAATGCACATTGCTTCAGAATTATCTCCTTGTAGCATAATTGCTTATAGAATTATACTGGAGGAACTACTCACTAAAAAGTCCTGAATTTTGGACCCAATTACTTTCATGTGACCAGGAACTCATATGTAAAGTTTCAGCTCAATTTGAACTTTATATCTACCTGTTCTTGTTCTCCATGCTTATGTATATGAGCAACACATAGAGAATTATGGTGGAAATTATTGAAGACACAATTTCCACCCACATTAGCTGTAATTTGGCAAGCTAAGTCTCTATGTAGTTTATGACTTCATGTAAAAATTTTGAGGTCATTGGAGATCAGGACTTTTGGTTCCTTTCAACCCATTTCAACTCATGTGACCTGTACATTGGGAACCATATAACCTGTTAATGGAGCTCCTTATGGACAGTTGGTTTTTCTTCTAATTCCTCTGCACAACAGGGACAAGAACTTCATTCTTAGTACTCCCACACAGTTCCCTGTTATTAACAAGTCGAGTCTTTACTTCTTTAAATTGCATTAAAAGAACATGTGCATATACATATCAATAGGACTTACGACGGAGGCAATCAAGGAAGGAGTTCGATGGAGTGATTCCGTTGAAGGGGATCAGTTGATCAAGCCTCAAGGGAGACAAGACTCTAACTGAATTACATAGTATTAGACCAGCAGCAACAAGGCAAGCCCCGGTTTGCATTAAGCCGTTTATAAAGTTTTACTTTGTTTACATACGTAGTGTGAAGTATGTATGTGCATTAGGTGTAGGATGGATGAAAACCCAACTGCATAACCAGAATTTTTTCCCCCAAGAGTGAGGGTAGTGTCTAGGGCCTCGAATAGACGGGCTATGCTTAATGATTCATAGGACTTCGGTACAAGCCGAGTAGTTGGAATCTACTCGCGAGTTAGGCTTGGGACACACGGGATTGGTTCAAGTGATGTGAGATCACCTTAGTAATAAAAATGAGACTTGGCAGGGGCTAGGGCGCAGCAAGAGGGAGTCTTGTGTGCGCAGCCCTGTTCGTGTCGATTGAGGACCGATCCGTGTGCGGCCCACGCTGATCAAGTTTGAACGTACCGAAGGCACATCGGATATATGGGCCCCGATAAACCGATGTAACCTAAACCTCCGGGCGTCGAGGCATAACACACCGATTTATAGGTGTAGGCTGAGGGCAGCAAGGTGGAAATCTGCTAACGGGCATAGAGAGATGCTCCGTGTAGGGAACCTCCTGCTCGTTTCGGTGCGACCGGTTCGACGTTTGGGCTGTTGGGTGAAAGGTTGTCCCGTACGACATCTAGTGAGCGTGCTGTGCAGCTCCACGGGTGGGCGTATGTGACGTGCTCTTTGGGTGTCCCTGCAGGCGTATATCGAGTCGATTCACCGTCCCTCACGGTGAAGAGTACCACTTGGTCACTGAGCCGTGACGTAGGCTAATGTATGAAATGTGATGATTTAATATTGCTGTTATGATATAATTGTATTGCTACATGTGTGCCACCAAATATTGCTTACTAAATTTCAGATTCCCGAACTGTTAACTTGTTGCTAAAAGATGAATTAAGGATGAACTTGTAGGCGTGTCCATTTGCTGCAATGTTACTATCCTATGATTTTTGTACACCTCATGTAGAGTTTCATGCCTAGGTGAGTCGGTTAAGTCTTGTTGAGCCCTCGTGCTCACGGTTGCTGCTTAAGTGTTTTTCAGGTGAGGAGCCACCCACGGACTCGGGTTACTAGTCCACCGGCGAGGGTTACCCTCCGTCGGGGATTACGGCTGAGTGGGAGCCGTACCCACCGCGCTGAGCTGAGGAGTGCAGCTAGTGTGGGTTGCCCTAGGGCTGGGCAACCGACTTTTGCTAGATAGGCGGGCGTGAGTTGTACAAAGTAGACTTCCGCTGTGTACTATAAACAATAGTTTGTAACTGAAGATTGTACCTGTTTGTACAGTTCAGTTGGTTTCCCATGTAATAAAACGGTGTCCTTATGATATGTGCTGTCAGGTGTCGCATCGTGCGGCACCACCCTCTGCGATACTGGATGAGCGGATTCCGGTCCGCCACAGGTATGATCTAATCCCTCTTGCCATTTCAAATCGCCGATCTGTTTGACTGCATGGCACTGTACACGATCCATGCACGTCGATCTGTTTTTTACGAAAGTAGCTCTGGTACGATCTAAATCCTCTCTGTTCATGGATCATATGTGGGGGAATAGGGGGGAGTAATTGATTTGCATGGTCCTGTAGCATGCACGTCGATCATTCTGGTTCATAGCTAAAAGGATTTTGAAATGGGAAAGAAGAAGAAGTTTGCTGAAAGGGTTCGAAGATTAATGCTTGCCCCGGCTCCAACAAATGTTTTTGATCAACAAGAACAAGAGGAAAATCTTGTATCCATTGAAAGAGCTGCAAGATCAGTTGAAGTGGCGATAGCAGCAACATCAAAACAGAGAAAAGTTCATGGGGTTGAAGATCCAAAGATGGGAAATAGATTCCTTGCCCTGTCCAATTGGGATGACGAAGGAGAAGCACAACAACGATCTTCTCCAACAAAATTCAGTGGCAAATCAATGGAGAAAGGATATGTTCCAAGTGCAGTAACTCCTGATCCGTTCATGCATAATTGGCAGGGAGGATTTCCCGGATCTGACAGGCTCTTCAAATTTCAAAAAACTTTGTACTCGGGATGGGCCAAGTTCTGGGGATATGAGGACCAAAACACATATGGTGACGCCTTACCGGCACGTTCCAAGCCTGGTGCCATTAAGTTCACGTTGTGGTTTACCCTCAACCCTAATCAAGACTCCAAAAGTTCACCACACAGCCACCAGCTTTAGAACATACCTGCAAGTCGTGACAGACACTTTTCCCAGGCAGATCATGGCGGACAATGGTGGAAACCCGAGTTTCAACCGAGAAGGAGGCAGGAGATTCAACACCGGGACTGGACGAGGAGGATACATCAACAGAAATGTTTATCAGCAGAGGTTTCACCCTGGAATTGGAGGAGGAGATCAAGTAAGAAGAGGTACTCACGGCTCTTTTCCTAACCGATGTTTTGGGGGTCGACATTTTGGGAGTAGGACATTCTTTGATCGTGGATCTCAGTTGTATGAAGGTAGAACACAATTTGGCACCTCCAACACAGGGATGAATACTAACGAAAGATTGCTAGACAATTACCAGGGGGACAATTTAGAGGATCAACATCAATGCTAATGAATAACATTGGCAGGCAAACTCAGCAAGGGAACCTGCCAATTCAACTCCACATCCGGCACAGACAGCTGCTTTATTGCAACAAGCTTTTGCATCGGTGTATGGCTCGGCTATACCTTCTTCTCATAGAGAGAAAGGCAAGAATATGGCCACAGAAAACAAAGCCAATGGAATTATCCAGGAAACTAAGGTAACACCCAACTCTACTTCAATAGATGTTCCTTAGTCATCTACAAAAAATGTGAAGGAGAGGAGTGGGAATAGGCTATATTGTCATAGATGTCTCCCCAAAGGACATACGGTGGAGGAATGTGTTAGAGAATTTTACTGTGAGATTTGTGAAATCCCTCAACGCAATAAGCCGAGATGTCCTGTTTATAGGGTAGCTAGACAGCCGGTAGCCATTTGTGGTTTTGCAGTTGAAGATTTAGGATTCTTTCACATACCGTATACATCACAGATGAATAAGAATGACACAAAAACGGCTATTATTCAGGTGGTGGAGAGTCGGTTGACAGTTGCTAATATAATTTCTGAGCTAGAAAGAGTAATACCGAGTAGATGGTCATGGCAAGTAGATGATTTGGGGTGTAACACGTTTAAGACAGTGTTTCCATCAAGAGCTGAATTAAAGCAGATGGTTGAATGGGGTACAGTACAATCAAGGATTAACAAAGCAAAGTTTAGAATTGAAGAAAAGGGAATAGGAAATGGGGCAAAGGCAAAACTACCCAAGGTTTGGATCCAATGCTCTGGTCTGCCTGCTGAACTAAAGGAATTCCCGGTGATATGGGCTGTGTGGGGTAACAAAGGATGTTGACATGATGTTTTCAAGGAATCATGAACAATATCGAATGTTAGTTATGGTACTTGATCCTAACCTTATTCCTTTTCCAGTTAATGTTGTCATTGATGAATACCTTTATGAATTAAAGTTTAGAGTTGAGAGCAGTGATCAAGGAAATAGTACTGACCCAATGGACATGGATGCTTATGAGGATGATGACTTGTTGGGAGATGATAATGAAAATGAGGTAAATGACCTCAATGCAAATCTGAAAACTCAGCCCACACAGGGAGATAATAGTGACAAAGGTAAAAGTGTTGTTCAATCTAACCATGGACGACAACATTCTAATCAAGAGGAAAATTATGGGCCTGAGTTACTTGCTAGTGAGGGGGCGTATGCTACTGCTGAAGGTATAGTTGATATGGATATTCGAACAGAACAAAACCGAATGTCCTTGGTGAATGTGGATGAAGAAGTTGTTGCAGAGGATGGAGGCATTCAGGTGAGTGAAGAAAACCGAATGTCATTGATGGAATTGGCGGCAATACAAGAAGCATCACCAGTTATCACATTGGCTAGACGTAGTAAGCGCCAAGCTGCCTCAAGTGATGAATCTCCCAGCAAAAGAGCTGAAACGTTAAAGGCCAAGAAAAATGAAGGTCAGAATTCATTTTCATCTTTATCGTTTTTACATCATTCAGATAGTACTATTATGCTTCATTTAAATAAGGTGGGTATTAGGGTGGGTTATGATAAACACTCCTTTTTGGATGCCATAAAAAGCTAAAATTTGATGAGAAAGTTAGATTAGCAGAGTTGGATAAGAAAACTGAGGCTTTAGAAGAAGAGGAGAAACAATTAAAGGAGGAGGAAGAGTTGGATAATTTTATTCTAAGCCATATCCTTTCGGATATTCTACAGAATATGGTGGATACAGATAGTGATTGTGATAATCTTACTGTTTGTAGAGAATCAATATCTAACCCTACTACTAGAATAAAAAGGAAGGGAAGACATAAAAAACATAACCGTAATCAAAATGAAAGGAATATTATGGAATAGTAACGGGTTTAGAGACCCAAAAAAATTCAGATATGTATCTAAATTGACGAGGGAGTATAATTTAACGTTCATAGGTATCTCTGAAATGTGCACAAAACAATTATACAGCGGCATTTTTGAAAAATTTATGTTGGGGTAAGGAGTATATCTGGCACTGTAAAGACCCACACGGACAACTGGGAGGGATGATTCTCGGCATGGATACAAATGTATACCATGTCGGAGCTATAGATGAAGGAGATTATTGAAAGTGCATCTAGGTAATCCACGTGGGTTTTGGATGATTGATGACGACAATTAAGATACTAATGACCTTTAATGAGTATGAGCACAGGTCTTTGAGATGAGAATGAATGTGGAGTCCCTCAAAAAGAAAAAGAAGACTTGCAAGAGTAGAAAATATGATTTTTATTCTTGAGTTTCACATTTTCTAGTTGTGTAGAGGGTCTTCTCTTTTAGAGTGCTTGAGAATCATTAGAGAGCTCAAACCTTTAGTTAGAATTTCGGTGAGGGAATAGTCCTAGGCATAGCTTAGAATGTAGACCGAACTTGTCCGGACTTGGGGCCGGACTAGTCCGATCCAACCGGACTATTCCGTTTTGGACCGGACTAAATGTCTCTGAGTGAGTTCGGACTTGTCCGTTTTATGCCGGACTAGTCCGTTTTTTTGTATGTCTGAGCCTTTCTGAGACCAAGTCTCAGAAGGCCGGACTAGTACACCTGTTCGGACTAAGCCGCTTAGCTCCGGAGGAAATCCCTCTGAGTGACCTCGGACTAGTCCGTTGTGGACAGACTAGTCCGGTTGTGTGAGGTGAGTGCGGCCACTGGGTTAAGTCCTAGAAGGCCGGACTAGTCCTCTCATCTGGCCAGACTAGTCCGGTTCTTCAGACTAGTCTGGTTTAGAACAGAACAATTGTTCCTGTGTGAGCTCGGACTAGTCCTGACATGGCCAGACTAGTCCGTAATGTGAGATTAGAGAGTTTTGGGACTAAGTCTGGTAAAGCCAGACTAGTCCGCCCGTGTGGCAGAACTAGTCCGCTACTAGCCAGACCAGTCCATTCTCACCCGGAGCAGAGGCTCCTGTGTGAGATCGGACTAGTCCGTTCTTCAACGGGCAAGTCCGGGTTTAATGACCTTTTTAAGGACCGTTTGAATTCAAAGGTGGCAGGGACTTTAGTTGTTAGCCTTGGTGACGTAGGTGGTCCCCCCAAGGCCAGACTAGTCTGGGGTTTTGGCCAAACTAGTCCGAACTTTAGCAAGTGTAACGGTTGGATGTCGGGATCCCTATAAAAAGGGACCCCCTGACTTCAAATGGACAACTCTGCAACCCTAGCGCCAAAAACTCTTTCCTTGAGCTCTCCTAATTCTCTTTTCTCACCTTCTTGACCCCTAAGATTGGATCTTGAGGGGTTTGGGGATTTGTGAGAGGAGAGACGCGATGATCAACGTTTGAGCTCTTGGTTTGAATCTCTTGCACTATAATTGTTGAATTTTGTTTCCTAGAACTACTAGGTTGTTGTAGGGAGCCTCAAGTTGTGAGTAGCCCCTAGTATCTTGTATTCACCCTTTGATTGATAGTGAAAAACCCGGGCTTGATCTTGGTGTTCGCTCGGTGAGGGTAGGGTTGGAAGAGACCCGGACCTTTGTGGACTCCTCAACGGGGACGTAGATTCCTGTGTAGAATTGAATCTCGGGATAAATCGAGTCTCTTGATTCCTTTACTTTCCCGCTTAATCACTAGAATTGCTTGTTAGGATTTGCTTCGCTCAAAACTTGTTAATTGCCTTATAGTTGTGAATCTTGCAATCCAATCAGTTTCTCTTTCACAAACTAGTTAATTAGATTGTTAGATAACCCACGTGTCTTCCGCTTGAACAAACTTGGAAAGAAATCCATAAAAATGCAACCTTTACCTAATTTCTATACCTAGACCTGACTAGTCTACCCCCTAACCGGACTAGTCCGGCCCTTCAGGTTGAATCCGGTTGTTTTCTATAGTTTCAGGTTTTATGAGCCTATTCACCCCCCTCTAGGAAACTTTCAATTGGTATCAGAGCCTAACTCTCCACAAAAGCTTAACCGCTTGGAGAGGAGATGGGGGACAAGACTGGTAGCCAAGTTGATCCCACCAAGGGAAATAGAGCAAATTCAAACAACTTCGAAGAGCAAGGTTCAAACCCACCTCTAGCTGTTACTCCTCCAGAAGATGTCTCAAGCTCGGAAGAAGATGAAGAAGTTCTTCGTCTCATGGCTCTTCTCAAGAAGAAGAAGGAGGAAGCTAAAAAGAAAAAGAAGGAGAAATTGGAGAAGAAGCTGAAGAGTAGTCAACAAGACTACTCGCGATATCCTTTTAACTATGACCGTCTAAATTCACTTTCTAGTTACTTGTCAATTCCCTTAGGCAAACCACCTCACTTTGATGGAACTAACTATACCATGTGGAAGCACAACATGAAGTTACATCTAATCTCCTTAAACCCAAGTCTTTGGCATGTTGTTTGTACAGGTATAGATATCCCCGAAGACGAGGATGAACTCACCCAAGAGCAAGAACAACAAATCCACCGCAATGCACAAGCGGCGGCCTTGCTCAGCTCATCCCTAAGCCTCGAAGAATTTGGGACACCCTCAAGATCGCACATGAAGGAAACCGATCCTTGAGGGAAGCCAAGATTGAGATGATCGAAGGAGAGCTTGGAAGGTTCGCCATGGAAGAAGGCAAAACACCTCAAGAGATGTACAACCGGATCAAGACTCTCATCAACAAGAGCCGGGCATACGGATGCATGAAATGGAATGATCATGAGGTGGTCAAGAGGATGATAAGAGCCTTCATGCCTCACAATGTGACCCTATGCACTTTGATCCGGGAAAGTCCAAACTTCCATAAGATGACTCCGGATGAAGTGCTAGGGAAGATCATCAACCACGAGATGATGGAGAAGGAATCCCAACATGTCAACGACCTAGCAAAGGTCACCTCATCCAAAAAGAAGGGCATAGCTCTCAAGGCCACATCCAAGTCCAAGGGAAAAGAAGTACAAATCACAAGTGATGACGAAGAGAGTGATGATGAGAGCATGGACATGGATGATGAAGAAATGACCTTCTTCATCAAAAGACTCAAGAGGATGATGAAAAGAAGACGAAGCCACCACTATGAGAACAAGAGCAAGGACAAGGGCAAGTCAAGAACAAAGAAGACTTGCTAAAACTGTGGTGAATACGGGCATTTCATTGTGAATTGCCCCCATAGCAAGGAAGATGACAAGAGGAAGAAGAAGGATGGTAAGCCTCAGGACAAGAAGATCTTCAAGAAGAAGAAGGCTTATGGACAAGCTCACATTGGAGAAGAGTGGGACTCAAACGAAGAGTCCTCTTCGAAGATGAAGAAAAGGTGGCAACCGTCGCCATCAAGAGGCCAACCATGAAGAAATCACTCTTGCCAAAAAAGGGTGATTGGAAGAGCCCAAGCAACACATGCCTCATGGCAAAAGAAGGAAAGCGTAAGGTAACATCTAAACCTTTCAAGTTACATATTGTTGAAGATAATGATGACTTTGATAGTAGTAGTGAAAATGAATTCATGTTTAAGGGCTTAAACAAAAATGCTATAGCTAAAATGCAAATACTATCGGATGGAATATTTGAACAGGAAGAGCTTCTCAATCAACAAGAAGAATTTCATATCCTTGAAAAGGAAAGAAACCTTGAGATTGAGGAGCTCCTTGATCTTGAGAGAGACAAGAGTAGAGAACTTGAAAGTGAACTGCCTTGAGCAAGGAAACTTGTGTTGAATTTAAGAGCACGAATGTAGTACTTCAAGATGAACTTGTGAGTTTGACCAAAACTCACAAGAATCTTGAAGCATAATTCAACTCACTTAAGTCAAGTGTCTCATCTACTTCATCCTCCAAGAACTTCTCAACAAATATGGAGTCCAATACTAAAACCTGCAAATGTGCTAATCTTGTTCTAAACTTGAAAAATGAGCTCAAAGAGGCACAAAGCAAGAATACACACAAAAGTGGCATCTTTGATAAGGAGAAGATCAAATATGAATGTAGTGCATACTCGATCACAAGATCTCCTCTTATCAAAGATGGACTTGGTTATACTAGGGGAGGAAAGCAAAATGCTAGAATCCTCAAGAATAACAACAAGTGTGTAGCTTTTGTCAAAGAGAACTCAACTCAAGTAAAGAACAATAACCTTGCATCTACCTCACATGAGATTGCCAAAAATAAAAAATCTACCATATTTCATAACTTTGATGCATCTTATGTTCTTATTAAGCAAGTATGGTCGAGTATATGCTAAATATGTTGGGCCACTCCACAAGAGTCCAAAAACTTATGTGTGGGTGACTAAATGCCTTGTGACTAACCTCAAAGGACCCAACCTAGTTTGGGTACCTAAAACCAAATTCTAAATTGTTTTGTAGGCCTACTCCTCCAGTGGCACTAAATGGGTGTAGATAGTGGGTGCACTAATCATATGACCGGAGAGAGGAAGATGTTTGTTGAGTATGAAGAAAATTATGATCCAAGTGAAGGCATCTACTTTGGCGACAATAGTCAAGGAAGGGTGCTCGGTATCGGTAAAATTGCAATCTCTTCTCAACACTCGCTTTCTCATGTTCTACATGTTGAGTCACTTGATTATAACCTATTGTCCATATCTCAACTATGTGAGAAAGGTTATAATTGTTTGTTTTTATAACGAGGGTGTGACCGTCTCTAGAAGAAGTGATAACCCAATTGCTTTTAAGGGTGTGTTGAAGGGAAAGCTTTATTTAGTGGATTTTCCACGGATAAAGCTCAACCTGACACATGCTTCATAGAAAAAACCAACAAGGGATGGTTGTGGCATTGGAGACTAGCCCATGTTGGTATGAGAAACTTACAAAAACTTCTAAAGGGGGATCACATCCGTGGACTAAAGAATGTTGTTTTTGATAAATTTAGGCCTTGTAGCGCGTGTCAAGCCGGAAAGCAAATTGGAGCAGCTCATCCCGCCAAGAATGTGATTACGACAACAAGACAATTGGAGATGCTCCACATGGATCTCTTCAGCCCCATCACCTACATAAGCATTGGCAGTAACAAATATGGTTTAGTAATTGTTGATGACTATTCTCTCTTCACTTGGGTATTTTTCTTGCATGATAAGGGAGAAACTCAAGGTGTCCTCAAGAAGTTCTTGAGGAGAGCTCAAAATGATTTCTCCTTAAGAATCAAGAAGATATGGAGTGACAACAGCTCCGAATTCAAGAACACCTAAATAGAAGAATACTTGGATGAAGAGGGCATCAAGCATGAGTTTTCGGCCCCCTACTCCCCCGAAGAAAATGGGGTAGCCGAAAGGAAGAACCACACACTCATAGAGATGGCAAGAACCATGCTTGATGAGTACAAGACTTCGGATCGGTTTTGGGCGGAAGCGGTCAACACCGCTTGCCACGCCACAAACCGCCTCTACCTCCACCCACTTTTGATGAAAACTCCATACGAGCTCCTAACTGGTAACGAACCCAACATCTCTAACTTTTGTGTTTTCGGGAGTAAATGCTACATTCTCAACAATAAGCCTAGGACTTCAAAGTTCGCTTCAAAATCCGATGAAGGTTTCTTACTTGGTTATGACTCAAACACCTACACCTATCATGTCTTCAACAAAACCTCCGGTTGTGTTGAAATTGCACGTGACGTGGTGTTTGATGAAACTAATGGCTCCCAAGTGGAGCAAGTTGATCAATGTGTGCTAGATGAGGAAGAAGCACCATGTGTAGCACTAACAAGAATGGGGCTTGTAGATGTCCATCCTCAAGAAGATGTAGGCCAAGATGCTCCAAGTTCATCACAATCGGCGCCTCTCACACAAGATCAAACTCAAGAACCCCAAGATCAAGACGGTAAAGTTCAAGAAGGAGAAGATCAAGATCATGACATTGATCAAGGGGGATACGAAGAAGAAGAAGAAGACCACTCAAGAACTCAAGTGCCTCACCCAAGGGTTCATCAAAGCATTCAACGGGATCACCCCATTGACAACATCCTCGGAGATATCACAAAAAGGGTAACAACACGATCTCAAATGGTTAACTAATGTGCGCATTACACTTTTGTGTCCTCCTTGGAACCATTTAGGTGGAAGAAGCACTAAAGGATCAGGATTGGGTGGTGGCCATGCAAGAAGGGTTGAACAACTTCACAAGAAACCAAGTGTGGGAGTTGGTGAAGAGACCAAACGCAAATGTTGTAGGCACCAAGTGGGTGTTTCGTAACAAGCAAGACGAACACGGAGTGGTGACAAGGAACAATGCACGACTTGTGGCAAAGGGATATGCTCAAGTCGAAGGTTTGGACTTTAATGAAACATTTTCTCCCGTAGCTAGGCTTGAGTCAATTCGTATTCTATTGGCCTATGCTACTCACCATGATTTCAAACTTTATCAAATGGATGTGAAAAGCGCCTTCCTCAACAGTCCAATCAAGGAGGAGGTATACGTGGACCAACCACCCCGGTTTGAAGATCAAGAATATCCTAATCATGTGTTTAAATTGCATAAAACTCTCTATGGCCTCAAACAAGCTCCTAGAGCTAGGTATGAGTGTCTTAGAGACTTTCTTATTGACAATGGTTTTAGGATAGGCAAAGCGGATTACACTCTTTTCACAAAAAATGTGGATGATGATCTCTTTGTGTGCCAAATATATGTCGATGATATTATATTTGGCTCAACTAACAAATCTTTTTGTAATGTGTTTAGCAAGATAATGACGGATGGGTTTGAGATGTCCATGATGGGGGACTTGAAGTTCTTCCTAGGATTTCAAGTCAAGCAACTCAAGGAAGACACGTTTATTAGTCAAACGAAGTACACACAAGACATACTCAAGAAGTTTGACATGGACAAGGCCAAACCCATCAAGACACCAATGGCAACGAATGGGCACCTCGACCTCAATAAAGATGGACCAAGCGTGGATCAAAAGGTATATCGCTCTATGATTAATTCATTGCTTTATCTTTGTGCATCTAGGCCCGGTATCATGTTTAATGTATGCTTGTGTGCAAGGTTTCAAGCCTCTCCTAGAGAATGTCACTTAATTGCTGTTAAAAGAATCTTAACATATTTAGTTCACACACCAAACTTAGGGTTGTGGTATCCAAAGGGGTCTAAGTTTAATCTCATCGGATATTCCGATGCGGATTATGCTGGATAAAAAGTAGATAGAAAAAGCACCTCCGGAACTTGCCAATTCTTGGGTAGGTCCCTAGTATCATGGTTATCCAAGAAACAAAATTTCATTGCCCTTTCCACAGCCGAAGCGGAGTATGTTGCAGCCGGAAGTTGTTGTGCTCAACTTCTTTGGATGCAACAAACTCTAAGGGATTATAGTTACAATATGAACCACATTCCACTCCTATGACACAATGAGAATGCCATTAAGATTATCCATAACCCCATTGAACAATCTAGGACCAAAAACATAGACATCTGGCACCACTTATTGAGAGACCATTCTATAAAGGGGGACATAGCTATCTCACATGTTAGAACCGAAAAACAACTAGCCGACATTTTCACCAAGCCACTAGATGAAAAACAATTTTGTGAACATCAAAATGAGCCAAACATCCTAGACTCTAGGAATGTGGCTTGAAATGTTGCACATCTGAATGCTAGTAGTTTGGAATATTTAGGAATTTTCACAAACTTCAAAAATATGCATGATTGTGAACACTTGTTCCCCTTCTAATTTTCTCTCACATTATTTTACCTAATTATGTTTAGATATATTACGGTCATCATCTAATTATGTGCTTTGATATATTGACCATATTTATCTAATAGAAGGTGAAAGTAAATTTACCTTAATCACTCTTGGCAAAATTCTAATATATAGGAATTTTTTAGCCTTCAAGGACCAGACTAGTTTGCCCTATAGGCCGGACAAGTCCGGATACCTTGAATAGTATGGGATGCAGCAGACAAGTCCACAACGAACTAGTCTAGACTACATCCGGACTACAGACTAGTACGGACCTAGTCCAACATACCGAACTAGTCCGGATAGCACACCAGACTACTCCGGCCCCTGGAGACTTAACCTCCAAGGGTCGGGCCCGACTCTTCTCACTCTCTCATTCACCTCTACACTTCTCTTCTCCTCCAAAACTCGCCCCCATTGGTGATTTTGGAGCTCTCCCTCAAATCCCTCAAAGGAATCCTCGATTCAAGGCTTGTGGAGTGCGGGGAACCCTTTCCCGACCATCTCCGCTCCTTCGATCCACGGATTTCATCAAATTTCTTCGTTCTAAGGTACTTTTTGACCTAACTTTTATTTTTCTCATATCCCTTGTTTCTCGGTCATATTTCTAGTGCCTTAGTCCTTCCCTGATGTCCTCATGCCATATTGTTGCATTCCTTGTAGTATTGTGTCTAGTCTTTGTGAATTTGTGCTCAAATTGCTTAAGTTAGGGTTTAAAACTGTAGAGTCCGGACTAGTCCGAACTCAGTGCAGTTTTAGCCCCTAACTTTGTGAATGTACACTAATTCAAACGCAATGCTTTCGTGTCTAATCTTTCCCTTTTATGTATCACCAGATCATGTCGGGATCCGGATATAGTCCTCTCCCCAACCCCATTGCCGAGGCGGCTCGCCAAGCCGCCTATCGTGCAGCAGCCGAGGCCGAAGCGGCTAGGGCTCCTGAGGCTGCAGCTAGGGAGGCTCGGACAAAGAAACGTGCTGACAGAGAAGCACACGCGTCTCTGTCTATTGATCCTCCAAGAAGGAAAAGGCTAGTCACCATAAAGGAAAAGCAACAAGCTCAGTCACAGGGAACTACTCAAGACAAAGGGAAAGGGAAAGCAGCGGATCCCCATAGGAAAAAAGGCTTTGTCCAATAGGGGTCTTGTCATTCGTGACAACCCTAGGCGTGGGGGGAATCCCCCACAAGGACTAGTTGGGCCGCTTGATAGAGCACCTCCCATGCACAATCCAAGCCGCCAACCCAACTTGGCAAGTGCAACATTCAAAGGCAAGGGAGCTGAGAAAGCTAGAAGGCTAAGAGAGGAAGAAGTTTACAAGTTTGAGAAGGCCACACCAGACCCTCGCTTCTGGTGTGACTTCCACTGTGACTATTACCGGCATGTCTATCTCCCAATAAAGACACCGGTAGTCGATGCTCAGTGGGTGGATTGGTCCTATATGGCGAACAAGAAGCATCAAGCCTTTGATGCAGTGATTGAAGTTGTAGAACGCCATGGGATCGAGGACTTGATGGGCTTTCAATACGATTGGAATATTGAAGTAATAGTCCAATTCTACACCACCTGATACTTCCACACATATGGAGACAGGAAGATCACTTGGATAACTAATGGTGTGGTGTACTCGGTGCTATATGATGAGTTTGCCAGGATCCTCGGGCTCGAAGAGCATTTGAACCATGAGACCATAGTTCACAATGAAACGACCTTAGGAAAGGATGACTTGGATTTTATGTACCCATCATACCTCACCTATGAGCCATCCTCAACTCACAATATAAACCCTTTCTTTGGAGTGCTCAACCGAGTTTTGAGGAAGACTCTAGCACCCAAGGATGGAGATGCGGGGATGATACAAGGGTATATAAGGAACTTAATGAAGCTACTCAATGAAGATGAGAAGTTCAATGTCTTCAACTACATTGACAACGACATCTTCAACATCTCCTACACTCCAAACAGATCTTGTGTCTATGCATCATACATTATGTGCATGATCGAGAAAGTCACCGGCGTGGAATTTGCCAAGGACATGAAGCATAGGAAGCTGCATCCACAAATGCCGACTCCTCTTCCTTGCCCTCCTGTGTCCTTGGGTAGAAGCTCCTCCGCAGCTCCATCTTCCTTAGTCAGGTCGTCTGCTCCTCGGTCGTCGAGTGGCTCCTCTATTGGGCTACTCAAAATCTTCAAGGCGATCTTCTCTTCATGCCTGAAGGTGGAAGTTTGCACACAAAGGATGAAGCAACGCCAAGAGAAGTACCTCAAAGCAATGTGCGATAAGACGGAGATACCTATGTCTTCACCGTCATCAGAAGATGAAGGAGTAGCTGAGTTTCCCACTATCACCGAGGACGAGCTTGCCTTCTTTGATGAAGGTGGTTCCTCCTCTGCTGCTCCTCCTACTTCCCACGCTCAACATGTGGATGACGATGAAGATGACGATGAAGATGAAGAGACTCAAAGCAAACAAGGTGAAGATCAAGATGAAGACGATAGCGATTATGCCATTCTCTCTTTTCTATTCCTTTTTGGTGCTTTGATGCCAAAGGAGGAGAGAAAGAGGGGGAGTAGTCTAGTTTAGCTTTTTAAAATCCTTGTCTTGCTTTGTAATGTCTATGCCACATTATGTCTCATTATGCCTTAGCCTTTTAAAATCCTTGTCTTGCTTTGTAATGTCTATACCACATTATGTCTCATGATGCCTTCATACTATGTTATGTTGAGATGATCTTGTCAATTGATATCATTTTTGTTCCCTTCAATACATTTTACACTCCTTTTATCACATCACACCTAGGCACCCCACCATAACACATGTGTGTATGAAATCCCCATAGAATTCATTCATGAGCATATTTTTCTTGATAAACTCTTATGCACACATTTAGGGGGAGTACATCATACATATATATATTATAAAAACAAACTCTTATATCCATTCATCGAGAGTCTTAATGTGTTGTCATCAATCACCAAAAAAGGGTAGATTGAAAGTAATCCCCGTGGGTTTTGTATGATTGATGATGACAATTAAGATACTAATGACCTTTAATGAGTATGAGCACAGGTCTTTGAGATGAGAATGAATGTGGAGTCCCACAAAAAGCAAAAAGAAAAAGAAGAAGACTTGCAAGAGTAGAAAATAGGATTTTATTCTTGAGTTTCAAATTTTCTAGTTGTGTAGAGGGTCTTCTCTTTTAGAGTGCTTGAGAATTATTAGGGAGGTCAAACTTTTAGTTAGAATTTTGGTGAGGGAATAGTCCTAGGCATAGCTTGGAATATAGACCGGACTTGTCCAGACTTGGGGTCCGACTATTCCAATCCAATCAGACTATTCCGTTTTGGACCGGACTAAATGCCTTTGATTGAGTTCGGACTTGTCCGTTTTATGCCGGGCTAGTCCGTTCTTGTGTAAGTCTGAGCCTTTTTGAGACCAACTCCCAGAAGGCCGGACTAGTCCGCTTGTTCGGACTAAGTCGCTTAGGTCTGGAGGAAATTTCTCTAAGTGACCTCGGACTAGTCCGTTGTGGACAGACTAGTCTGATTGTGTGAGGTGAGTGCGGCCACTGGTTTAAGTCCTAGAAGGCCGGACTAGTCCGGTTCTTCAGACTAATCCGGTTCAGAGTGGAACAATTGTTCCTGTGTGAGCTCGGACTGGTCCGGACATGGCCAGACTAGTCCGTAATGTGAGATTAGAGAGTTTTGGGACTAAGTCTGGTAAGGCCGGACATGTCCGCCCATGTGGCCGGACTAGTCCGCTACTAGACAGACTAGTCCGTTCTCACCCGGAGCAAAGACCGGTTGTGGCGGACCGGAATCCGCCCATCCAGGATCGCAGAGGGTGGTGCCGCACGATGCGACACCTGACAGCACACGTCATAAGAACACAATATATTACATGGGAAAAACAACTGAACTGTACAAAGTAGTACAAACTCCAGTTACAAAATATTATTTATCTTACACAGCGGAAGTCTACACTATACAACTCACGCCCGCCTATCTAGCAAAAGTCGGTTGCCCAGCCCTAGGGCAACCCACACTAGCTGCACTCTTCAGCTCAGCGCGGCGTGTACGGCTCCCACTCAGCCGTGGTCCCCGACGGAGGGTAACCCTCGCCGGTGGACTCGTACTCCGAGTCCGTGGGTGGCTCCTCACCTGAAAAACACTTAAGCAGCAACCATGAGCATGAAGGCTCAGCAAGGCTTAACCGACTCACCTAAACATGAAACTCTACATGAGGTGCATAAGGACAGGGGATGGCAATGTTGCAGCAAATGGACACGCCTACAATTTCATCCTTAGTCCAGCTTTTAGCAACAAGTTAACAGTTCAGGAAACTGAAATTTAGTAAGCAATATTTGGTGGCAAACATGTAGCAATACAATATTATGTCATATCAGCAGTATTGAATCACCATATTTCATACATTAATCTACGTCACGACTCAGTGACCAAGTGGTACTCTTCACCGCGAGGGACGGCGAATGGACTCGATATACACCTGCAGGGAAACCCAAAGAGCACGTCATGTACGCCCACCCGTGGAGCTGCACAGCACGCTCACTCGATTTCGTACGGGACAACCTTTCACCCAACAGCCCAAACGTCAAACCGGTCGCACTGAAACGAGCAGGAGGTTCTCCACACGGAGCATCTCTCTATGCCCGTTGGCAGATTTCCACCTTGCTGCCCTCAACCTACACCTATAAATCGGTGTGCTATGCCTCGACGCCCGGAGGTTTAGGCTACATCGTTTTATCGGGGCCCATATATCCGATATGCCTTTGGTACGTTCAAACTTGATCAGCGTGGGCCGCACACGGATCGGTCCTCAATCGACACGGACATGGCTGCGCACACAAGACTCCCTCTTGCTGCGCCCGAGCCCCTGCCTAGTCTCATTTTTATTACTAAAGTGATCTCACGTCACTCAACCGAACCCGTGTGTCCCAAGCCTATCTCGTGAGTAGATTCCAACTACTCGACTTGTATCGAAGTTCTATGAAATATTAAGCACAGCCTGTCTACGCGAGGTGTTAGACACTACCCTCGCTCTTATGGAAATTTCTGGTCATGCAAGTGGGGTTCCATCCATCCTACACCTAATGCACATTCATACATCACCCTAATTATGTGAACAAAGCAAAACTTGATAAAAAGAGTTAATGCAAACCGGGGCTTGCCTTGTTGCTGCTGGTCAGGAGTCAGTTCTTCCTCTGGAAGCAGGAAGTCGAGAATCTCCGGAGCTTCCTCGCCTTCAGCGACTACACGTTATTGAAAGACTACATGTAAATTTAAATGCAAAGTGTGAACTTGCATACATAATTGCTAATAATTCTAGCTAGCCCTCCCCTTTGGTTCTGAAATTTTTATGGTGGATTAGTAGGGTCCTAACCAGAGTTGTGACCAAGTTTTATTTGAAACACAGTTCAATTGAACCTTGTACAAATAAAAGCCTATTTGGTCAATCTTTGAGCCTCTAAGTAATTCCAGGGTTTTTCATGGCTTCCACCCTTACTTTCTGGAAACTAGAATTTAGGATGGTTCTAATGGGGTTGGTTTCATGTCATTTGAAGAACTCTACAGAAAATTATGCCCTAATTAAGATTTGAGAAAATCTGAAAAATGTTTCTGTACATTTTTCTATTTTCTCAGGGCAGTTCTCTTAATCACCCCATCAGGGTAACTAAATGAACTTTGATGAGTCTGAAAATTTTACTGAGATTAAGGGATTTTCTAATGAACTTCTCAGCCAAATTTTAGAATTTTTCATAAAGTAGTTCTCCAGATAAAATTCCCAACAGTTTAAACTTTAGGGATTTAATTCTAGAAAACTATTCACTTTCATGAGCTGAATTTGGTATTGCTGGAAAGTACTCAGAATTCTGAGTTCAGCAAAATTTGGTTCATCGAATTTGGAGTTTCCTAGCCAAAGTTCTATTCATTTGAAGTTTGAACTAAACTGGAAATTCGAATAAAATTTAAACTCTGCGGGTGGGGTCCCCCGGCTACGTGTCAGCTTCTCAGCTAACCCACACCGGAGCCCGCAGAATCACCCGCGCAGCCACACGGAATCCCGGTGCTGCAGCAAATCCCGAGCGCTCTCCGCAGTGACTGACACGCGGGGCCCGCAAGGCTTCTTCTACCTCGCGCTCCCGCGGCTCCCCGCCGCCGAGCTCACCGGAGCTCTCGCCGGAGAGGGGTTCCGGCCCTCGGAGCTTGCTGATTCTCGCCGACTGTGCCTAACTCAACTCGGAGAACACGCTGGTGCCCTCACCGGAGCTTGACAACGGCCAGAACAGGGCTCCCGACGGCAACAGCGGCCGGAAGCTCACCGGCGACGTCGAACTCGGCGTCCCCTACACCTTTTCCGATGCTGTTTGCTCGGGGAGCTCCTCTGACACCCGCTGATCACGGATATGGGCACCGATCTCTGTGAAAACAGCTGCAACTACGACCTCACCGGTGACCTAGACCGGAAATCGGCGCCGATGCAAAAAGCTCGAAGAACATCGCCCCTACTCGATGAAATTCGATGATTTCTGATCCCAGAGACGCGTGGGCGAGTCTAGATCATGTCTTTAGCTCGGCCTAAGGAGTGGTGGCTTACGTGCTCCGAATTTCTGGATTTCTCACGGTTCGGTTCTAAACACCCCGACGCACTAATCCCTCAAATACTTTGCCGATCGTGCAAGAGAGAGAGCGAGGTCGGTACGGTCGTGATCAGTACCTCGAGGCGGTTCTTTCTTGTGTTGCTCGCCGGGCACGAGAGTGCCTGTGCTGGCCGGACGCCGGCGATCAGTGATGTCGGCATTCTGTGCTCGCGCGGAACCGAGAAAGAAGCTCTGTCAGGGGGGTTCTTGTTTGGGAAACAGGTGGAAGGGCGGCGTGGGCTGTGCGCTGGCCTTTGAACCGCGGTTTTGGCACCGTGAGGTGGCCGTTTGCTGCCTCGGTGGCTCGCCGTCGCTCCCTGCCTTGCGCGCGAAGCCGAGACCCGGCTGCAACAACCGACTGAGTACTCGTGTGTGCAGCTGACATGTGGGCCTCCCCTTCTCTTCTTTTTCCAAATTTCTTTTCTGGTTTTTGCTAATTATCCCACCAGCTACTCACAATTTAATGTGAGACTTAGCCCCCAAGTTTTGGTTCAAATTTAAGTCCTCCAATTTGAAATTTGGTTGGTCCAATTTGCTTCATATTTAAACTGAATTTCAAATTCAGTTTTGAATTATTGCAAATTTGGCTCCCGACAAGATGAACTCCAATGGGGATGAGATTTGGTGGGCTAGCTCAGAAAAATGTGCTGAGTTTGAATATGAAGCTAGCTTTTGAATTTGAGTGATGAAAGTTGCTGCAATTTGAATTTACATTCAAATTGGCCTCTTTTTCAAATACCTCCAAAAGTGCCTCAAAAAGTGTTGGATTTGCATGAAACTTGGCTTGAACCCTCCCAAGACTTTTTAAGCCCTAGGGGTGAGCTCAACCTCTCATGTTCATGTGTAGAAATCCTACTTTGTGAAAGTGAAGGCTTTCCCCTCTAATTACCCTTTTGATGGAGGTTACTTGCTCTTCACCACATTTCCTAAGATATCCACAATAAAAACTGTGGTGTTGTGAGGTGAAGAAATTTTTTTGCAAGTCCCTTTTCTTGGGCTTTTACACCGGTCCGGGGTTTAATGACCGTTTTAAAGACTGTTTGAATTCAAAGGTGGCAGGGACTTTAGTTGTTAGCCTTGGTGACGTAGGTAGTCCTCCCAAGGCCGGACTAGTCCGGGGTTCTGGCCGGACTAGTCCGGACTTTAGCAGGTGTAACGGTTGGATGTCGGGATCCCTATAAAAAGGGACCCCTCGGCTTCAAATGGACAACTCTGCAACCCTAGCGCCGAAAACTCTTTCTTTGAGCTCTCATAAGCCTCTTTCCTCACCTTCTTGACCCCTAAGATTGGATCTTGAGGGGTTTGGGGATTTGTGAGAGGAGAGACGCGATGATCAACGTTTGAGCTCTCGGTTTGAATCTCTTGCACTCTAATCGTTGAATTTTGTTTCCTAGAACTACTAGGTTGTTGTAGGGAGCCTTAAGTTGTGAGTAGCTCCTAGAATCTTGTATTCACCCTTTGATTGATAGTGAAAACCCGGGCTTGATCTTGGTGTTCGCTCGGTGAGGGTAGGGTTGGAAGAGACCCAGTCCTTTGTGGACTCCTCAATAGGGACGTAGATTCCTGTGTGGAATCAAACCTCGGGATAAATCAAGTCTCTTGATTCCTTTACTTTCTCACTTAATCACTAGAATTGCTTGTTAGGATTTGCTTCGCTAAAAACTTGTTAATTGCCTTATAGTTGTGAATCTTGCAATCCAATCAGTTTCTCTTTCACAAACTAGTTGATTAGATTGTTAGATAACCCACGTATCTTCCACTTGAACAAACTTGGAAAGAAATCTACAAAAATGCAACCTTTACCTAATTTCTATATCTAGAACGGACTAGTCCAGCCCTTCAGGTTTAATCCGGTTGTTTTCAGTTGCTTCAGGTTTTATTAGCCTATTCACCCCCCTCTAGCCAACTTTCAATTATTACGTTAAGGTACACTTGTGTAACAAGGTAGATGATTTTAAGTGGGCATTG
Source organism: Neostapfia colusana (assembly GCA_030760725.1). Classification (NCBI taxonomy): domain Eukaryota; kingdom Viridiplantae; phylum Streptophyta; class Magnoliopsida; order Poales; family Poaceae; genus Neostapfia; species Neostapfia colusana. The sequence continues at coordinate 13,996,872 of JASWHV010000012.1, read as the reverse complement.
ATCTTTGTATATGGACCAGCCTAGAATCAGTTCAAGGAGAATTTTCTAGCGGAAATTGCCAACATGTGCTCCAAAGAATCATTGCCAATACTGATTGGTGGTGATTTTAGTATCATGAGGTATCCGCACGAGAAAAATAAAGGATGTTTCAATGGTAGATGGCCTTTTCTGTTTGACGATGTTATTGTAGGGCTAGACTTGAGAGAGATTCAGATGTCTGGCAGACAGTATACGTGGGCTAATGCTTTACATAACCCCACATTTGAACAGCTAGATAGGATCCTCATGTCTACAGACTGGGAGAAAAAATACCCACTAGTTACGGTTAGGCCGTTATCCAAAAACATCTCGGACCATACTCCTCTATTACTGGATTATGGGGTCAAATCTCTAGCCTACACACCTAGCTTCACATTTGAGTTAGGATGGTTACTTAGAGATGGTTTTAAACCGATGATCCAGGTATTATGGGATAATCTGGTAATTTGTCTAGATCCTATGGATACATGGCAAACTAAAATAAGAAGGGTTCGGCAGTATCTAAGAGGCTGGGCAAAAAACACAAGTGGGGCCTATAAGAAAGAGAAGAAAGAAATACTAGATAAGATAGATACACTGGACAAAAAAGCAGAGGTTGTATTATTAGAAGCATACGAGATTGAGTTGAAGCAAAAATTACAAGATAAAACTTGCGAAACTATTAAGAGAAGAAGAGATAAATGGTATCAACATGCTAAATTGAAAGATTTGCTAGAAGGGGATTCAAATACTAAATACTTTCATTTGGTGGCTAATGGTAAACAAAGGAAGGGTAAAATATATCATCTCCAAGATGGGAAAAGGAATATAACAGATGAAAATCAGTTGATGAAACATATAGTGAATTACTACTAGAAAATTTTTGGTCCGATAGAGGAAAGTTTATTTTATGAAGGGGGGCCTTGGCGCAGCGGTAAAGCTGTTGCCTTGTGACCATGAGGTCACGGGTTCGAGTCCTGGAAACAGCCTCTTGCAGAAATGTAGGGAAAGGCTGCGTACAAAAGACCCAAGTGGGTCGGACCCTTCCCCGGACCCTGCACAAGCGGGAGCTACATGCACCGGGCTGCCCTTTCTTTTTTTTTAGAGGAAAGTTTATTTTATATGGATATGGACATGCGAGATGACATACCCAAGTCTCGTTATTGGAGAATGACTTCCTCACAGCTGAATTCACCATAGAGGAAGTTAAGCAGGCTGTATTTCAAATGGAGCATAATAAAGCACCAGGCCCTGATGGTTTCCCGGTGGAGTTCTATCAGGTCTTCTGGGATGTGATTAAAGATGATTTAATGGCTTTATTTCACACATTTTATGCTCGACAATTAAGAACATATAGCCTAAACTTTGGCACAATTATCCTAATACCAAAAAATATTGAGGCCAAAAAAATACAACAGTACAGACCGATATGTTTGCTAAATGTAAGTTTCAAAATCATCACAAAGGTGATCACGAATAGACTTTTGTTGGTTGCTCAGAAAATAATTAGCCCTACACAAACGACTTTCTTACCTAGGCGTAATATTATGGAAGGCTCAGTTATCTTACATGAAACCATTCATGAACTCCATAAGTAAAAAATGAATGGGGTTATTGTGAAAACAGATTTTGAAAAGGCTTATGATAAAGTGAATTGGAGATTTGTAAGACAAGTATTACAAATAAAAGGGTTCTCAACATTGTGGTGTGATTGGATAGACGATTTCATAAAAGAGGGGGCATGTGAATATAAAAGTAAATGATCAATTGGGCGAGAACTTCCAAACGAAAAAGGGTCTACGCCAAGGAGATCCTTTATCCCCTATACTATATAATATTGTGGAAGATATGTTAGCCGTAATAATAAATACAGCGAAGGAGAATGGATTGATTGCTAGAGTAATCCCTCATCTATTAGATGGCGGTTTATCGATTCTGCAATATGCAGATGACACAGTCATCTTCATAGAACATGATTTGGAAAAAGCTCAAAATCTCAAAATGTTGTGTGTATTTGAACAAATCTCGGGTTTAAAGATAAATTTTCACAAGAGTGAAATTTATTGCTTTGGTGATGCTTGTCTTGTACAACAACAATATGCACAATTATTTGGATGTAGTCCCGGGGCTTACCCATACAAGTACTTAGGTATTCCCATGCATCATAGGAAGTTGCATAATAATGAATGGAAAATGATTGAGGAAAGGTTTCAAAAGAAATTAAGTTGCTGGAAAGGAAATTTTTTGTCCATGGGAGGGCGCCTTCTTTCAATAAATTCGGTTTTAACAAACCTGTCTATGTTCATGCTATCATTCTTTGAAGTACCAAGAGGTGTCCTAGAGAGGCTTGATTACTATATATCAAGGTTTTTTCGGCAGGGTGATAATCATAATAAAAAATACTGACTAGCGTGTTGGGATGTTGTATGCCAGCCAAAAGATCAAGGCGGACTAGGGATCCAAAAGCTGGACATTCATAACCAGTGTCTACTGAGTAAATGGATATTTATGTTAATAAACAAGGAGGGAATGTGGCAAAAATTATTGTATAGAAAGTACATGAAGAATAAGATAATTGGGCAGGTACAACGGAAGCCTGGGGATTCACATTTTTGGAGTAGTTTGATGAAGGTCAAGGACAAATTTCTGCGGTTTAGCATATTCAGAATAAACAATGGGAAAAGGGTGAGGTTTTGGGAAGATCAATTGCTTGGGAACTATAAGCTCAAGGACAAATTTCCTTCGCTACATAATATTGTGAGACATAAACATGCCACCATAGCACAGGTTTTCAGCACAATACCACTAAACATCTCGTTTAGATGAGGTCTTGTTGACAACAATTTGATGAGTTGGCATAGACTAGTAGCATTGGTGGCTCATGTAAGAACAAACCAAATAGATGACACAATAAGATGGGATTTAAATCAGAGTGGAATCTTTTCGGTTAAATCAATGTACACAGACCTGATTACAAATGGAAACATATGTAGAAACAATATGATATGGATGTATAAGCTACCACTAAAGATTAAGATATATATGTGGTATTTGAAAAGACAAGTGATTCTTACCAAAGATAATTTAGCTAGGCGTAATTGGGAAGGTGTCAAGAAATGTGTGTTCTGTATGTCAGATGAAACTATTCAACATCTTCTTTTTGATTGTCATTATGCTAAAATTACTTGGAGGATTGTAAGCATCACTTTTAATATTTACACACCTTTATCTGTTTCTCATATGTTTCATGCATGGCTATATTCATTCCCAAAAATGTTAAGAAAACAGATTTTCTTTGCAGCTGCAGCTTTGTGCTGGACAATATAGGTATCCAGAAATGATTGTGTTTTTGATAATAGACCAGTCAAAACTATTTGCAGGTAGTTTTCAGAAGAACACAACGTTGCCGCACATGGGCGTCACTGCAGAAGAGTGATGAACAGATCAACATATTGAGGACAGCTTGCCGTTCCACGGAAGCTACAGCCATGGAGATTTTCTATACATTTGGATGGAGATTCAGCAACAGAATTACATCTCAATAATGTTTTTCCTATTCCTCATTTATGTATGATCTTTGATGACATTGTGTATTGCGGATTGTAGCTGTTTGAACCTTTATAAACTATGGCCATAACCTCATGTTGAGGGGAAGGTCGGGGTTTATCCATTATCTAAAAAAACACTGGTTGGTCTCGTACAGAGGCTCCATCAAATGATTAGATTGAAAAGACAATCCAGTTTATAGATCTTGTGTTTTCTATGGCTTAGGCTCTGTTTGACACAGTTTAAACTTTTTAGAAAAGCAGTTTGTTTCAAAAATTAGTGAACAACTTAAACTTATATCCTGCTTTTAGTTCATTCCGAGAAGTAGCTGAACTAGAAAATTGCTGGAGAAGATGGTTGTTCAGCACACACTCAATTTACTTTTGTGAAAGAAAACTAGTTTAGAAGCTGTGCCAAAAATAACCTTAGTTTATATATGCACGTGCATGGAGAATGGATTTCAAGTGTATATTGAAAACACAAACCACTTTTTAGATCGCATTCTCTATGCCTTAGTTTATATGTGTTTGTGTGTGTGCATGGAGAATTGATATAAGGTGAATTGTTCAATGTTTGCAACGGTTGCACCTGACCTTTATCTTACTTGTGTTGAATGTGTCATTTAGACTTTCTTTTGTAAATTCTGTAATCATTTACTATTTTTAGTTCAAATCTATAATGAACTGATCATTTTGTGATCATGCAGGAGATGCACGGCCTTCGACACAAAAAGGCTTGTGGGAAATTCACGGCCTTCAACCACGGGTGGGAGTTTGCAAAGAAGCAATGCTGATTGTGTTAACTCCCAAAGCAGTGCTAACCGTGCTGGCTCCTAAAGCGTTGGTGCTGATTGTGTTAACTCTCAAAGGAGCAGTGCCAGCTGTTAATCCAAGAGTTAATGTTATGGCTGTCAACTACCAAATGAGCAGTGGTGAGGAAGATTCGAATGATAGTGCTATTTCTACCACAGCAGCCAGTACGGATGCTCCGGGAAAATGGAGAAAGAAAAGGTGTAAGACAGAACTGAGATACCTCCAAGTACTGGGAAGGTTCCGCTTGAGCCTCAGGGTTCTATGTAAGTAACTTAGGTGGTGTAACTAGATCAATGTTTTGGTTAAGACTTATTAATGGACATGGTTGTTGTGGATGAAATGATTTAGTTTATATATTTGTGTGCATGGAGAATTGATATTAAATGTAGGTGAATACTTTTACAAATTATTAATTGTGGGCTTTCAACAAAAAATTTTGTGGGTGAAATAACATTTATGTGGCATTTTGTGAACTGGAGACATTCTCGTGTGTGTTCAGGTCAGTTTACCGGTGGCTTACTATTGGAAGGGAAAACTGAGATTGAATAGTTCTGATGATGTGTTAAGGGTACATATATGGAGGACAAGTCTTGGAAGACAAGTGGCCTCATGGCTAATGACTAAATTGTCCTCTAATCCCTATCCTCCTAACACATATACGCCAACACCCTCTCGCGGTCACAACATGTAGCCTCGGTAGATTTTGAGACTGGATCGGAACTCCGAAAACACTGACGAAGGTAGCTCCTTGGTGAAGATGTCGGCGAACTGTGAAGTCGTCGGCACGTGAAGCACCTGGACATCGCCGATGGCGACGCGCTCATGAATAAAGTGAAGGTCGATCTCGACATGCTTCGTGCGCTGCTGCTGAATGGGGTTAGTGGAGAGGTAGACCGTGCCGACGTTGTCACAGTAGACAAGCCTGCTCTGAGTAAGGGGACTATGAAGCTCCAGGAGCAGCTGTCGAAGCCAACAAGCCTCAGCCACACCGTTAGCAACGGCGTGGTACTCGGCCTCAGCAATCAAACGGAAGACAACGTGATACCGCTTAGACGACTAGGAGACAAGGTTGCCTCCCAGGAACAGGGCGTAGCCAGAGGTGGACCTACGCGTGTCCAGGGAACCCGCCCAGTCAGTGTCAGTGTAGACGACCAGCTCAGATGCTGAGGAACGTCGAAGAAGGGGTCGTAGTCGAGGGTACCCTGAAGGTACCGGAGGATCCGCTTCACAGTGGTGAGGTGTAGCTCCCGTGGATCATGCATATGGAGACACACCTGCTGAACCGCATAGGAGATATCCAGCCTCATGAAAGTGAGGTATTGAAGAGCGCTGGCAAGACTCCTGAAGGCAGTGGGATCACTAACGGGAGCACCATCTCCAGAGGAGACCTTGGCCTGGGTGTTGATTGGAGTATAGAACGGCTTGCAATCAGCCATGCCAGCCCGTTCAAGGATCTCAACACTGTATTGTCTCTGCTGAAGGAATAGGCCATCGGATCGGCGCTCAACTGTAATCCCCAAGAAGTGGCACTAACCAAGATCCTTCATAGAAAACTCCCGCTGTAAAGCTGAGATAGTGCTTGTAAGATGGTCGAACTAGACGCCGTGAGGACAATATCATCGATGTAGAGCAGGAGGTACACAGTGTCCCCCCTGCTCCGGTAGACGAAGAGGGGATTATCCAACTTGGCCTCGACGAAGTCCAGCGAGACCAAGAAGGAAGAAAACCTGTTGTATCATGCCCGAGGTGCCTGCTTCAAACCATACAGCGACTTGTTTAGCCGACAGACTATATCTGGATGAGCTGAATCCATGAACCCTGTCGGCTGTCTGCAGTATACTGTCTCAGTCAGAGTGCCGTGGAGGAAGACATTCTTGACGTCCAACTGGTGAAAAGGCTAAGAACGCGAGACAGCCAACATCAGATGTTGAGGACGGTGGCTGGCTTCACCACTGGACTGAAGGTCTTGTCGTAGTCAACTCCGGGTCATTGAGTGAAACCCCGAAGGACCCAACGAGCCTTATACCTCTCAGAAGAGCCATCCGCCTTCTTCTTGTGTGTGAACACCCACTTGCCAGTAACAATATTGCTACGAGAAGGACGTGGCACCAAGTCCCAGGTCTCGTTGACAAGTAGGGTCATGTACTCCTCTTCCATAGCGCGTCACCAGTGAGGATCGGCGACAGCGCTACGGACAAAGGTCGGGATAGGCGAGATCGGCGGAGAGGTAGAAGGCAGTGAAGAAGTGGCTAACGGGAGGGCGAGGCGGGATAAACGGTTGATGGGCCGAAGAACACAGGCAGCTCGCATAGTCACAATCGGGTGGACATGACAGGGATCCTGGTGAAGAATCTGAGGATGGTACACCGGAGGCTCGGTGGGGACACAAGCTGGTGCACCTGCCTACACACGTCGTTGATAGACATGTTCGGGTTCGACGAAACGGGATGGAGCTGCGCCGGTTGTGAAGTGCCGAGTGACAACCCTACCGTTAGATAGGATGGTTACATCAGCCTTCCACTCTTGATGTCCGCAACGAGGGACTTTCTTGAGGAGATACTCCGGGTATAAGCTTGCAGCAATCCAGGAATTCTTTGAGCTCCCTGGATGTGTGTTCTCCTTCTATTCCGTCGGACCGAAATTCTTGAACTGAACGGTTTGCCCATTCATCACCTTCATTATCGGTATTAGCAAGTGGTGGCTCCTTCTCGGGTTAATCTCCTCCCGTCATTGCTTCATGAGGCTCCACGGGGTGTAAGCCCGCGTGAAACTCCTCCTGAGGTGCGTACCAATGCTGTTCTTGTGGATCATCCTCCATATCGTCTTCGAATGGTTCCACCTCTTCTGGGTCCTCTTCCTCATGCATAGAGCTATTGACTTCCTCTTCATCATGAGGTTTCGTCTTCACCTCCTCTCAATATGGTCCATCGGACACCTCAATGGGGTTAAGTGCACTCCCACGTGGTGGTGGACGAGTACTCATGCGTGTCGTGCTCCTAGTCACCGGCATCTATAAATAAGACATGAGAACCTTAGAGAAGAGGAAAATAGCTCCAAAACTTCAGAAGCTATGAAGCAAGAAAGCCAAAGTGTTCCTTTCCAATAGAAGAGAAAAAGAGGGGCTGAAAATAGCACTTTGCGTTGGCTGAATTGACGAGTAAAGTGCAGCAGCAAGCAATTTTCGAAAGTAACAGTTTAGAGAGGTGTTCCTATGTGTTTTAGAGTGTCCATTCTACCTAGGCTTGCATCCTACGGTCAACGTGGCTCTGATACCAATCTGTGACACCCAGTTCCAAAAATAGAACCAAGTGAATGCATATGTGTGCCCAGTATGTTTATCACATATACACATGTAATCCACAAACTGAATTCAGAATATAACCACGAATAAATAGGGTTTAAATACTTTATTACAATGACTCAATGTCTCACTCATGAATGTCTATCTTATTCTTGCAGCGGAAGACTCTAAACGACAGCGGAAAGTGACTAAAGACAGCAAGCTCCATCTTCAACTCCATAGGCATGTTGACGGTAGTTTTGACAATCCTGGTAAATTATACCTTCCAGCCTATGAATCCCATACAGTATCCGGAGCCGATTGATTTGTTTAAGCGAATCTAGCGCGCCGCCCACAAAATGTTTGAATGATCGGGTAAAGAGCGAGCAAGTGCAAATCCCTCATCTCATACGTTTCCCTCCACCTCCTTCGCCTCCTCCCGTTCATTAGTCTTGGGTGGGATGCGCACGCCTAGTACTCCACATGGTCCTCGAAGTACTCTTCTCCTGTTGCTGATGCTTATGTGATAATGCAAGGGTGAGTACATGTCGTACTCAGCAAGTGCGGGAAAAGTATGACATGTAGCTTACAACAAGGTAGGAAATAAAAAGGCTCATTGCAGCAAGAAAATTTTATTTCACAAACATGATAAAAACAGCAACTATTTCTAGGTGAGTTAAATCCCAATATATCCAAGTAAATCAACATTCTTTCATCATAATGCACCATTTATCAAGTCTCATCCAGCCATTCATCTTTCTCAAATTCCTCTCATGCTCGTAATTATTCATAACCATCTCATATTCATATAAGCGAAACCAAACTCATTATCATGACTCAAAACAGTCCCAAAACCAATCCCAATGACCATACCATACCGAATGAACATCCAAAGATTTTTCCTCTAATCATGGAAGTTGGCCAGGTTCTTGTGACCGGAAGCACGGCTATCATGATAGTTTTACACTATGCAGAGGTGGCACCACTTTACCCACAAGTTCGTGATTTCGTCACCCGTCGGTGACTGCAGAACCTCCATTATACCAGTACACAACCATCAGTGTATGGCCAAGAGATCACAAAATAGCCTTTACAAAGGGGCTACTAGATGTATGGACTCACTGAGGTTTCACTGGCAGGCTCGAATCACCATTCTCCCACCCACGGGCCCCCTCTTGTACCATGCAGTTCCCAGGGCAGTCCTCCTCGACTCCCATTCCCCGTGCCATCCACGGTCCATAACAAGCTAGCAACACACCTAATTAATCAGCTAAGCCGCACCCATACTTGGCCTTGTGGTGGCACTGTTTTCCTGGCATATTCTCGCATGAACCGATCCTTAGATCTACGGCAAGTTCCATCATCTCATCCAGCAACATTCACGAACCAAGCTTGCCTAGATCTCCCCGATTCCATGCCTATTAACATCATTAAGATCTCATAATCATTATTCATATGAGTGCAGTAGCTAGACATGTTTTATTTCAGCTTCCCGTATCCCGTGAATTAAGTGAAGCAAAAAGGAAAAACGACCATACCCGACTCATCAACTTTCCCAGCGACAAGGATGGTTATAAAAACTAGTAAACTCCTATAAAAGGGTGTCCCATCAAGTTGACTCAAGCATACGAGTTTTCGCAAACAAAACAGTTTCAAAACATGGGATCAATATGGTCAAGGGGCACTTGCCTTGCTCCCGTAGTTCTTGTTGTTCAAGCGTCTCGAAGTCTTGGTGCTGTAGTTCCTCATAGATGGCCTATTGAGCTTGTTCTTCTACTCACGATCACGCACATACAAAATTCACTGCAATCAATCATCATGCACAAACTTTACTCAAGATGCAATGGGGTAGATGAATGCAAATCCTATGGTGCTGTTTTATTAAACCATCTTGTATGTGTTCTTGCATGTTTTAACGGGTTTTCATGGGGTTTTATGATGGACAAGGGTGTTGGGATCAAGTGTGGACGTGGTGATGATCTTGACTCAAGATCTAGATCAATTCCACCGTCAAAAAAATGATCAAAACACGATCTGTCCACACGTAAAAGATTCTGTTCGAAGGGGGCAAATAAAACGAATGCGTAGAAACAGCGGCGACGTCGTAAGATGGGTAATGAAGACCTACCTCGCTTCCTTTTGGTGGCAGGGCCTTCCTCCTATGGAAGATTAGGGCAGGACAGATCGTCGGCTTCTTCTCCGGCGACGGCGGGGCTCGACGGCGGCCAAATTCTGGCAAGGGGGGGGGACTTGGTGACTTGGCAGCAAGGAAGGGGGCTTGGCAGCAGGGGGGGATGACCAAAAGGGAGAAGGGTCGGCCAAGGGGGTGGGGGTTATATTTGTAAGGGGGAAAAGAGGAGTCCTACTCCAATTGGAGCTCAAATAAGAGTCCTATTCAATTTTTTTTAGATCTTAACAAACTTATCTCTTGTGGTGCGGCAGCCTTGGGGATTTTATACCCAAAATGTGGGGAAAATTCCCCTTTTTGGGAATTGGGGAATTTAGAAATTTTCGGGGAAATTTGGGAATGGCTCATTCCAGCTATCTTTTTCTCATTCCTCACCATTTCTATGTCACTTGTTCCATTTCTCCATTCTCCTCTCCATTTCTATGTCCCATTTTCCATTTCTACATTCCCCTCTCCATTTCTATATCCCATTCTCCATTTGTACATTCCCCTTCTCCATTTCTATGCCCATTCTCCATTTCTATATTCCCTTCTCCATTTCTGTGGCTTTTCCTCCATTTCTATGGTTTTTCCTCCATTTCTATGGTTCCTTCCTCCATTTCTATGGTTCTTTTCTCCATTTCTATGGTTCTTTCTCCATTTATATAATTCTTTCTCCATTTCTGTAGTTCTTTCTCCATTTCCACTTCTTTTATAATGTTTCTCTACATGAAAAATGTATGCAATGCATGGAAATGAATTTGAGGGTGTTACAAAAAGAGGGTCTGAAAATAGCACTTTGCGGTGGCTGAGTTGACAAATAAAGTGCAGCAGCAAGCATTTTTCGAAAATAACAGTTTAGAGGGGTGTTCCTATGTGTTTTAGAGTGTTGTGAGACCTATGTGTGCTGAATACATTGGCAATTAGGATAAAAGTTAGCATTAACATTCAAAGTTTTGAATATTGCCAAAACATTCTTCTGTGGCAAGGTCCGACAAGTTCTTTGTTAGGTCCGCCAAGTGTTGGCAAGGTCCGGAGAGCTCTTGCAAGGTCCGGAGAGCTTCTGTGAGGTCCGAAGCTTGTTTTTAGGGAGCTCCCGTGAAGTTCAACTCGTAGAACTGCAGCGTCTTGTTTTTGCTTTTAACTCGCAATGTTTCAAACTTGCATTATGGGAAGGTTTGCTTAGTATTAATTTGCTAAGTTTTTGGTGTGTTTTGGTGGTTATGGCTGTTATCATTTGATATGGTTTGCAACATGCTTATGTGACGTGCTCATGTAAGGTGTTGTGGTTTTCGAACTAACGTGAGTCAAGTCGAGGACTTGTGCTCGGAAGAATTGGTTGTTTATTCATGTGCAGGTGTTGCTTGAGTTCAAGACATGGCTGGTGACGGGATCCTTGGACTAGTCTGAGGGAGGAGGTGAGGTTCCAACAACCAAGTTCGGGAGGAGCTGTGGTTGAGTTGATCGGGAGGTCGCGCAGCATGTTTGGATCAAGGGCAGTGTATATGAAGGTTGCGTGTACGTCGTTGGAAGGTGTTTGCACGTGTGCAAGGAGTGCATGGACGTGGCAACATTGTTCCAAGGCGTGATGAAGAGAAGTGGATGTAAAGAATTGGTCGGAAAGGTCCAACCGACTAGGTTATGGACTCAGGCTGCGGCTGAGTCGTGTTTGACTCAAATATGGAATATTTTGAGTTGGTTATGATAGGATTTCGTGTGGGTCACGAATTTGAGTTGTTTTAGGAATTTTTGGGACGTTCCTAAGGTGTTTGGAAGTCTTAAGATTGCTTCTATCTGCGTATAGAAAAGTCTTGAGCAGTATTAGAAAGTTACAGTTTGAATCCAAGTAGGAGTAGGAGTCCTAGTTTGAATTGGATTGGCCATAGAGCTGGTTATATAAGCAAGGGAGGCCAGAGCTCATGGTGCACGACTTTGGGCTGTTCCTCTTGTGTTTATATTGAATAAAGTTCATATTTTCGAGGAGCTTTTCTGCCTTGTTCGTCCGACTTGTTTTTCGTCAAGTCTTTCTCGCCGAGTTTCTGGACAGACCGACGTTGCTTCGGTGTTTCGTTCATAACTCGAGTTTTACAGATCCGATTGACGTGATTCTTTTTGGGTTGTCTTCACAACTAAATTATATATCATCTGTGAAATTTTCACGAGCTTCGGATCTGTTGTTTTTGAGATACACGAGTTTCTTTGCAGCGTTGCAGATCTGTTTTATATCGGGTAGAACAGATTGATCTTCGTTTAATGTTTTGAACGTATCTCAAGTTCTACTTCGTGTTTTCAAGTGATTCTTGTTGCATTAGATCCGTGACTTGATTATCTACCTCTCTACTTGATTTGTCACGGTTGAACACGTTTGAAAACACTTGCACACACGGTTTCTTTAACCAATTGATTTTTGCTGAGGGGTTTTTGTTGTTTCCACTGCGAAAAGTTTTAATCTACCATTCACCCCCCCTCTGGTAGCTTTTCACGTGCTCTTCGATCCTACAATTTGTATCAGAGCCAAGGTGCTCTAATCTTTGTGATTTGCACGTGTTTTGACTAACCATCATGGAGAAGTACTCCGCAAAACCTTGTGTGTTCAATGGCATCGATTTTTCAGGTTTGAAAGGCGCGGATGGAGGCCTACATACAGGTGCAAGGCTTCGCCATATGGGAAAAGGTCTACCGGAACTTTGATGTACCACCCAACGATCAAGTTACGGCAGCGAATATGAGAGATGTTGACAACAACAACAAGGCTCGCAACTTGATCATCCAAGGATTGACTCAAAGCGACTTCGACCGTGTTGCACACCTCTGATCTGCATATGATGTTTGGAAAGCTCTTTGTGACTACCATGAAGGATCCAATACGATCAAGGAGGTAAGGCAACATATGTTCAAGAAAGAATACATGCGTTTTGAGATGTAACCCAGTGAGTCAATTGACGACCTTTTTGCTCGCTTTAATAAAATTCTCAGCAACTTGCGTAGTGTCAATGTTAACTTTTCAGATGCTGAAAATGCTAGACAATTGTTAGGAGCATTAGATATGTCAATTTGGGAGATGAAAGTTACATCTATTCATGAATCTACTGTCATGAGTTCTCTTACTTTAGATGTGCTTTATTCTAAATTGAAAACTCATGAAATTGACATCATCTCACGTAAAAACCCCAACAAGTCTATTGCATTTGTTTCGCAACGTGACATGTCTAGTTCTAGTCAATCATCATCTAGTGGTGCACTCTCTTTGCTGTCCTCTCTAACCCTTGAACAGATTGAAGAGTTTCCAGAGGAGGAGCTTGCACTCATCTCTACTCGGTTCTCAAAAGCATTGCAAAATGTGAGAACTAGAAGGAGAGGAAGCTCCGGACCTCAACGATGTTTTGAATGTGGTAAGACAGGACATTTTCGTACGGAGTGCCCTAACCTTTCAGGTCCGACTTCACGTGAAGAAAAGAAAACAAGGCCAAAGAAATCGTTTGCAAAGAATAAGAAGAAGAAAGATTTATCAATGCGCAACATAGTGCATAGTATGATCTCTGCACTTCAAGATCTCGGATCAAGTGATGTGGACACCGGTAGTGATGAAGATGAAGAAGCTATGGCAAATATGTGCTGCATGGCGAGCAAGTCAAGTTCAAGCTCCGAGGAGGCAGAACACAACAGCGACGATGAAGAGGTATGTCCTACTTGCGAAGAAATGTGTGATTCTATTTCTCGTGCCACTGTTATATTAAAGAAAAAGGATAAAAAACTTAGAAACAATGCTGTTAAAATTGAATCACTAGAATCTGAAATTAATCGTTTAAAAACTTTGATTCCTAGTGATGATTCTTGTTCCTCATGTGATTTAATTTATGAACAATTATCCTCTTTAAGAAGTGCACACGCATCTACACTTGATAAACTTGAACTTGAAATTGAAAAGAACAAAGAGCTTGCTGCACTTAATGATAAAAATTTGAAAGATGCTTGTTGTTCTACAATTGATTTGCATTGTTCTTCATGTGATGATCTGAATAAGAAACTAAATGATCCTATGAATGAGATTTCTATTTTGAACAATGCTTTACGTGTGCATGAAGTTAAATATTGTTCAAATTGCAAACTAAAAGGAAAAACTTCATGTGAAAACTGCTTTGATCTGTCCAATAAACTCGATGACATGCATAGGACACTAGATCGGTTTTCTAATGCAAATAAGAACCTAAACTTGCTGCTGAATTCTTCCAAGTCTTGTAATGATAAAACTGGTTTCGGTTTTAATTCTCATGCTCATGCTAAGGCACACCCACCTAAAGTTGTAAAGTCATTAGGAAGCGGTTTGATTCAAACAGCTCCCAGACAAAAAGAGGTGATTTTCAAATCTGCAGGAGTACTGTCCCATTCGGGTTCTAATAAACGTGTTGCTTGCGCATCTAGACATGATAATAAGGTTATTTTCATTGTACCTACTGTGGTAGAGATGGTCATGTCATGGATTTTTGTTATAGACTAGCTAAACACGATAAGAAACAAAGAATACTTGCTAGATCACATAACAACCAAGCAAAATCTGCTAGACCGAATGTTCGGAGCTTGCAACCTGCTGTAATGAGTCAAAAACTTGCTCCCGGACCTACTGTTTTTTGTGCTACATATAACACACCTTCTAAGTCAGTAGCTGGGAACAAAAATTTTCGATGTTTGGCTCATAAACCTGCTGTACCTTCTCAGCTTTCGCGTGTTATTCCTGCTGGACGTCGTGTGACTCAGTACTGGATTCCTAAAAGTCTTTTAACTAACCACAGTATTGAGTCATCGACGTATTGTGCTGCTGTGTAGGTTTCACGTTTGAGGAAGGAGAACATTTGGATTGTGGATTCAGGTTGCTCACGCCACATGACCGGTAACAAAGAATGGTTCTCCTCTCTCTCTTTTGTGTCACGTGTAGAAAATGTTACTTTCGCCGATAACTCTTCTACTCCCATAATTGCTAAAGGTTCGGTTAGAGTAAATAATCTCTACACTTTGAAAGATGTGGCACTTGTTAAAAATTTGAAATACAACTTGCTTTCGGTTTCACAATTGCTAGATGAAAATCTAGAGGTTAGCTTTGCTAAAAATTGCTGCAAGGTTGTAGATTCAAAAGGTGAGCTTTTGTTTAACATGTCTAGGTTTGGAAGAGTTTTTAAAGCTGATTTTGATTTGTCAACTTCTAAGCATCGGTGTCTAGTTGCTAATGATATAAAGGATCTATATTTTTGGCATCGTAGACTTGGTCACATAGGCTTTGATCATCTCACTCGTGTTAGTGCTCTCGATCGCATACGTGGGCTGCCGAAGCTTAAAAAGGACAATGATATTGTGTGCTCTTCTTGTAGACATGCTAAGTTTGTTGCAGGTTCACATGCTCCTCTCACAATGACCATGACAGCTGAACCGGGACAACTTTTACATCTTGACACAATAGGTCCGGCACGTGTTCAATCCTTCGGAGGTAAATGGTATGTGCTTGTGATTGTTGATGATTATTCCATATATTCTTGGGTTTATTTTATGGCATCTAAGAATGAATCTTTTAGTCATTTTAGAACTTTATTTCTTAGATTATCTATTGATCACCCAGGATCATTAAAAGCAATTAGAAGTGATAACAGAACTGAATTTAAAAACCAATCCTTTGATCACTTTTGTGCTGAAAATGGAATAGATCATCAATATTCTTCACCCTATGTACCACAACAAAATGGTGTCGTAGAAAGAAAGAACAGGACCTTAGTTGAGATGGCTAGGACTATGCTTAATGAATATCAAACTCCTAGTAAATTTTGGGCTGATGCAATTGCAACCGCTTGTTATGTCTCAAATCGTGTTTTCTTGCGTGCTAAGCTTGGAAAAACCCCATATGAGCTCCGGCTTGGACATAGGCCTAGTGTTACACACTTTAGCGTTTTTGGTTGCAAATGCTTTGTTAAGAAACATGGTAATCTTGATAAATTTGAAGCTAGATCTGTTGATGGCATGTTTCTTGGTTATCCATCTCATACTAGAGGCTACTGTGTGCTTTTACTTGACACTAACAAAATTGTGGAGACTTGCGAGGTTTCTTTTGATGAAGCTAGCCCAAGTACTAGCTCTGATATTGCAGGTCCGGATCCATATCCGCAGGGGAAGAGTATTTTTATAGAAGAAGATGAAGAAGTGGTGCTGCTGCCCGAAAACTCGGAAGTAAATAACGATCAAGCTGCTGATTTTGCACCACAACCAGCACCAACAGTCACTACTGCTGGTTCGGACCTTCCTCAATCAACAAGCTCTCCTAATCAAAGGTCCGAACATGAAGAAGAAGGTGATTGTGAAGTGTCTACTCCCCTCCGAGTACTCAAAAGTCATCCTCCACAACAAATCATTGGAAGCTTGCATGAACGAGTCACTCGGTCCAGGTTTTGCGATCCAAACTCTCATGCTCATTCTGCTTTTGTTGCTTCTTTTGAACCCAAGAATATATCACACGCACTCACTAATGAATCATGGATTAATGCCATGCAAGAAGAGTTAGAAAATTTTGAACGAAATAATGTTTGGAAACTTGTACCTCCACCTCAAGGTCACACATTAATTGGAACTAAATGGGTATTTAAAAATAAGCAAAGTGAGGATGGGGTTGTGGTTAGAAATAAAGCTAGGTTGGTTGCTCAAGGTTTCACTCAAATTGAAGGTCTAGATTTTGATGAAACATTTGCTCCTGTTGCTAGATTAGAAGCTATAAGAATTTTATTAGCATTTGCTGCATCTAAAGGTTTCAAGTTATATCAAATGGATGTTAAAAGTGCTTTTCTTAATGGCTACATAGAGGAGGAGGTTTATGCTAAGCAGCCACCGGGTTTTGAAAATCCAAATTTTCCTAATCATGTTTACAAACTGTCCAAAGCCTTGTACGGTCTAAAACAAGCCCCTAGAGCATGGTATGATAGGTTAAAAACATTCTTACTTAGAAAGGGGTTTACCATGGGCAAGGTTGATAAAACTCTTTTTGTACTTAAGCATGGCAATGACTCATTATTCGTTCAAGTGTATGTGGATGATATTATCTTTGGTTGTGCTTCTCATGATGTCGTGTCCAAGTTTTCAGCTATGATGAGTTCAGAATTTGAGATGAGTATGATGGGAGAACTCACATACTTTTTGGGGCTGCAAATCAAGCAAACAAAAGAAGGAACTTTTGTGCATCAAACTAAGTATACAAAGGGCCTTCTTAAGCGCTTCAACATGGACAAATGCAAGCCTCTTCGGATACCAATGGGAACAGCAACAACACTTGAACATGACGAAGATGGTGACCCGGTCGATAAAAAAGAATACAGAAGTATGATTGGATCACTTTTGTATCTCACGGCGTCAAGACCGGACATACAATTCAGCGTATGTATTTGTGCACATTTTCAAGCTTCTCCATGTGCTTCACATCGCCAAGCCATCAAAAGGATTCTCAGGTACCTACATGGAACTCAAGAATTTGGCATTTTTCTTCCTTCTTCCTCAACCGTTTCTTTGAAAGTTTTTTCGGATGCTGATTTTGGGAGTTGTAGGATTGATAGGAAAAGTACTTCGGGTGCTTGTCATTTTCTTGGTAATTCACTTGTTGCTTGGTCCTCTAGAAAACAAAGTTCAGTTGCACAATCCACGGCCGAATCTGAATATGTAGCTACGGCTAGCGCTTGCTCACAAATTCTTTGGATTGTTCAAACACTTAAGGACTATGGGGTTGATTTAGGTAGTGTTCCACTGTTTTGTGATAACACTAGTGCAATTTGTATTGCTAAAAACCCCGTGAAACACTCTAGAACTAAGCACATTGACATTAGGTATCACTTTCTTCGTGATAATGTTGAAAAAGGAAACATTGTGCTTCACCATATCGATACCGAACAACAATTGGCTGATATTTTTACAAAACCTTTGGATTTCACTCGTTTTTGTTTCATTCGTAGTGAAATAGGGGTTATGCATCCTCATGGCTTAAATTGAGGGGGAGTTTTTGAAACTTTGAAAGTCTATGTGTGAATCTGAAACTAAAATAATATGAGCATAGTATTTCATACATATATGACTTTGTGATTCCTTTTACAGGCTGAAAGTTCTTACTACATTACTCATGTTATACATTTTGTAGTTTTTGCCATGACTAGTAATTGGAATAATTACTTACACTAAATCTGGTCATGATCGAACTTTCTTGCTGTTTTGAACTTGTTGCGTGCTCACAAGTGCTTTTAATCATAGAAAAATTAATCAAGTGATCAGCTCACATGTTGAGTTTTCAAATAAAAAATTGAGAAAAGATCAAGAGAATATGCATGCATCGCACTTCTTCTTTTGAGATTGCTTATCATCGCACTAAGATATGAACTGGAAGGAATTGTGTATGACTAAAACCATGTCCTTAAGCTTCTGATTGTCATATGACATAGGCTTGGCTTGGTTGGTTAGAATAAGGCTGATGCGGCATATAATCTCTTGCAAATATCATATGATCAACTTTGTGCCTTAAATGATTATGAATAATAAAAATGCAGCAACAAGTGTCATGTTTTCAGGTTTTGAAATAGTTGAGTAAGTGAGATCATGACTTGCTTAAACTGAAAAATACATTTGATCTCTAGCATGGCTTACACTACTTTATGTATCTCATTGATGTGATAGTGTAAGTAACCTGATAGTATGACTTGGATGAGCTTTGTTTTGTATGCATATGTTATAATATGCTCATAACATTTAAAAATTTCTCTTTTAAACCTTGCTGAATACATTGTCAAAGGGGGAGAAATATGTATAAGGAGAGATTTTTTTTACACTTTGCATATGTTATACACTTTCTTCCTTCTCTGATTTTAAAAAATGGGGAGAAATTAATAAAGGGGGAGAAATGAGTTTTCAAAGCTTTTCAAAACTTTTCATAAGACAATGTTCGGATTTTAATTGGTGTTGCCAATGCATTCATCAAGGGGGAGATTGTGAGACCTATGTGTGCTGAATACATTGGCAATTAGGATAAAAGTTAGCATTAACATTCAATGTTTTGAATATTGCCAAAACATTCTTCTGTGGCAAGGTCCGACAAGTTCTTTGTTAGGTCCGCCAAGTGTTGGCAAGGTCCGACGCAAGGTCCGTAGAGCTCCTACAAGGTCCGGAGAGCTTCTGTGAGGTCCGGAGCTTGTTTTTACGGAGCTCCCGTGAAGTTCAACTCGTAGAACTGCAGCGTCTTGTTTTTGCTTTTAACTCGCAATGTTTCAAACTTGCTTTATGGGAAGGTTTGCTTAGTATTAATTTGCTAAGTTTTTGGTGTGTTTGGTGGTTATGGCTGTTACCATTTGATATGGTTTGCAACATGCTTATGTGACGTGCTCATGTAAGGTGTTGTGGTTTTCGAACTAACGTGAGTCAAGTCGAGGACTTGTGCTCGGAAGAATTGGTTGTTTATTCATGTGCAGGTGTTGCTTGAGTTCAAGACATGGCTGGTGACGGGATCCTTGGACTAGTCTCTTGGAGGAGATGAGGTTCCAACAACCAAGTTTGGGAGGAGCTGTGGTTGAGTTGATCGGGAGGTCGCGCAGCATGTTTGGATTAAGGGCAGTGCATATGAAGGTTGCGTGTACATCGTTGGAAGGTGTTTGCACGTGTGCAAGGAGTGCATGGACGTGGCAACATTGTTCCAAGGCGTGATGAAGAGAAGTGGACGTAAAGAATTGGTCGGAAAGGTCCAACCGACTAGGTTATGGACTCAGGCTGCGGCTGAGTCGTGTTTGACTCAAATATGGAAAGTTTGGAGTTGGTTATGATAGGATTTCGTGTGGGTCACGAATTTGAGTTGTTTTAGGAATGTTTGGGACGTTCCTAAGGTGTTTGGAAGTCTTAAGACTGCTTCTATCTGCGTATAGAAGAGTCTTGAGCAGTATTGGAAAGTTACAGTTTGAATCCAAGTAGGAGTAGGAGTCCTAGTTTGAATTGGATTGGCCATAGAGCTGGTTATATAAGCAAGGGAGGCCAGAGCTCGTGGTGCACGACTCTGGGATGTTCCTCTTGTGTTTCTATTGAATAAAGTTCATAGTTTCGAGGAGCTTTTGTGCCTTGTTCATCCGACTTGTTTTTCGTCAAGTCTTTCTCGCCGAGTTTCTGGATAGACCGACGTTGCTTCGGTGTTTCATTCATAACTCGAGTTTTACAGATCCGATCGACGTGATTCTTTTTGGGTTGTCTTCACAACTCAATTATATATCATCTGTGAAATTTTCACGAGCTTCGGATCTGTTGTTTTTGACATACACGAGTTTCTTTGCAGCGTTGCAGATCTGTTTTATATCGGGTAGAACAGATTGATCTTTGTTTAATGTTTTGAACGTATCTCAAGTTTTACTTCGTGTTTTCAAGTGATTCTCATTGCATTAGATCCGTGACTTGATTCTCTACCTCTCTACTTGATTTGTCACGGTTGAACACATTTGAAAACACTTGCACACACGGTTTCTTTAACCGATTGATTTTTGCTGAGTGCTTTTTGTTGTTTCCGCTGCGAAAAGTTTTAATCTACCATTCACCCCCCTCTGGTAGCTTTTCACGTGCTCTTCGATCCTACAAGTGTCCATTCTACCTAGGCTTGCGTCCTACAGTCAACGTGGCTCGGATGCCGATTTGTGACACCCGGTTCCGAAAATGAACCAAGTGAATGCATATGTGTGCCCAGGATGTTCATCACACATACACATGTATTTCAAAAACTGAAATTCAGAATATAACCACGTGCAAATAATATTTAAGTACTTTATTACATTGACTCAATGTCTCACTCATGAATATCTAACTTATTCTTGCAGCGGAAGACTCTAAACGTGTAACACCCTCAATTTCACTACCATGCATTGCATACATTTTTTATGTAGAGGAGCATTTATAAAGAAGTAGAAATGGAAAAAGGAATATAGAAATGGAGAAAGGAATATAGAAATGGAGAAAGAACCATAGAAATGGAGAAAAGGACCGTAGAAATGGAGAAAAGAACATGGAAATGGATAGAAATGTCAATAAGATAGCTAAATTAAGCCACCCCAAATTTCCCCAAATCTCCCCAAATTCCCCTAGGGGGAATTTCCCCCACATTTGTGGGGGAATTTTCCCCCAAATTGGCCACAACCTTGGGGGGGACCCTATCCCCCACCCCTAGGACTCTTTGGTTGAGTCCCATCTTGCTAGGACTCTCCTTTTTTCCCCTTATAAATACAACCCCCAACCCCCCCTATTTCATTGGCCGCCGCCCCCTGCCCCTCCAACTCGCCGTGTTGCCCCCTGCCCCCCAACTAGCCGAGTTGCCCCCACCCCCTTGCCAGAGTTTGGCCGCCGTCGAGCCCCGCCATCGAGCCCCGCCGTCGAGACCCGTCATGCCTCGCCGTCGCTGGAGAAGAAGCCCGATTTTCTGCCCTACCAAAATTCTCCCCAGAAAAATCCCCCGCTGCTGCCATTGCTAGGAGGGAGGCCTTGCCGCAAGGAGAAAGTGAGGTATGTCTTCATTACCCCTCTTACGACGTCGACTCTGTTTCTACGCACCCGTTTTCTTCGCCCCTTCAAGCAGAAAAATTTTGCGTGTGGACAGATCATATTGTGGTCCATTTTTTATGGTGGAATTGATGTACATCTTGTGTCGATCATCACCACATCCACACTTGATCCCTACACCCTTGTTCATCATAAAATCCCATGAAAGCCCATTAAAACATTCAAGAACACGTACAAACTGGTTTTATAAAACTGCACTATAGGATTTGCATTCATCTATCCCACTGCATCTTGAGTAAAGTTTGTGCATGATGATTGATTGCTGTAAATTTTATATGTGCGTGGTCGTAAGTAGAAGGACAATCTTAAGAGGCCGTCTACGAGGAACTACAGCACCAAGACTTTGAGGCGCTTGAGCAACACGAATCACGGGAGCAAGGCAAGTGCCCCTTAACCATATTGATCCCATGTTTTGAAACTGTTTTGTTTGTGAAAATGTGTATGCTTGAGTCAACTTGATGGGACACCCTTTTACAGGAGTTTACTAGTTTTGTTTACCATCCTTCTCGCCGGGAAAGTTGATGAGTCAGGTAAGGTCATTTTTCCTTTTTGCTTCGCTTAATTTACGGGATACGGGAAGCTGAATTAAAACATGGTTAGCTACTGCACTCATATGAATAATGATGATGAGAACTTGATGATGTTAATGAGCATGGAATCGGGGAGATCTAGGCAAGCTTGGTTCGTGGATGTTGCTGAATGTGATGGTGGTTTACTTGCCGGAGATCTAATGACTGGCTCATGCGAGCACATGCCAGCAAAACAGTGCCACCACAAGGCCAAATATAGGTGCGGCTTAGCTGACTAATTAGGTGTGTTGCTAGCTTGTTATGGACTGTTGGATGGCGCGGGGAATGGGAGTCGAGAGGGACTGCCCTGAGAACTGCATATCACAAGAGGAGACCCATGGGTGGGAGAATGGAGATTCGAGCCTGACGGTGAAACCTCAGTGGGTCCGTACATCCTAGTAGCCCCTTTGTAAAGGCTATTTTGTGATCTCTTGGCCATACACCGACGGTTGTGTACTAGTATAATGGAGGTTCTTTCTAGTTGCCAACGGGTGACGAAATCAAAAACTTGTGGGTAAAGTGGTGCCACCTCTGCAGAGTGTAAAACTATCATGATAGTCGTGCTTCCGGTCACAAGCACCTGGCCAAATTCCATGATTAGAGGCAAAACTTAGGATGATTATTTGGGTATGGTCATTGGGATTGGTTTCAGGACTGTTTTGGGTCATGACAATGAAATTGGTTTCGGCTATATGAATATGAGATGGTTATGAATATTTATGAGTATGAGATGAACTTGAGAAAGATTAATGGCTTGATGAGACTTGATAAATGGTGAATTATGATGAGAGAATGTTGTTGAATTACTTGATTATGATGAGACAAATTTCACCTAGAAATAGTTGCTGTTTTTATCACGTTTGTGAAATAAAATTTGCTTGCTGCAATGAGCCTTTTTATTCCATACCTTGTTGTAAGCTACATGTCATACTTTTCCCGCACTTGCTGAGTACGACAAGTACTCACCCTTGCATTTCCACATATGCATCAGCTACAGGAGAAGAGTACTTCGAGGAACATGTAGAGTACTAGGCGTGCGAACTACCGTCAACATGCCTATGGAGTTGAAGATTGGAGCCTGCTGTTTTAGTTATTTTCCGCTGTCGTTTGGAGTCTTCCGCTGTAAGAATAAGATAAACATTCATGAGTGAGACAATGTGTCGATGTATAAAGTACTTAAACACTATTTATTCATGGTTATATTCTGAATTCAGTTTGTGGAGTACATGTGTATATGTGATGAACATATTGGGCAGACATATGCATTCACTTGGTTCTATTTTCAGAACCGGGTGCCACAAATCGACAGTGAAAATAATTAAAATAGTAGGCTCCAACTTCAACTCCACAGGCATGTTGACGGTAGTGCGCACGCCTAGTACTCCACATGTTCCTCGAAGTACTCTTCTCCTGTATCTGATGTATATGTGGGAATGCAAGGGTGAGTACATGTCGTACTCAGCAAGTGCGGGGAAATTATGACATGTAGATTACAATATGGTAGGAAATAACAAGGTTAATTGCAACAAGCAAATTTAATTTCACAAACATGGTAAAAACAGCACCTATTTCTAGGTGAGTTTAATACCATCATATCCAAGTAATTCATCAACATTCCTTCATCATAATTCAACATTTATCAAGCCTCAACCAGCCAATAATCTTTCTCAAGTTCAACTCATACTCATAAATATCCATAACCATCTCATTTTCATATAACCGAAACCAAACTCATTGTCATGAACCAAACAGTCCAAAACCAATCCCAATGACCATACCATAACCATACCCGAATAACCATTCCATGTTTTGCCTCTAATCATGGAAGTTGGCCAGGTGGTTTTAACCGGAAGCACGGCTATCATGATAGTTTTACACTCTGCAGAGGTGGCACCACTTTACCCACAAGTTCATGATTTCGTCACCCGTCGGCGACTAGAGAGAACCTCCATTATACCAGTACACAACCGTCGGTGTATGGCCAAGAGATCACAAAATAGCCTTTACAAAGGGGCTACTAGAATGTACGAACCCACTGAGGTTTCACCGGCAGGCTCGAATCTCCATTCCCCCACCAACGGGCCCCCTCTTGTGCCATGCAGTTCCCAGGGCAGTTAGTCCTTCTCGAATTCCATTCCCCACACCATCCAATGGTCCATAACAAGCTAGCAACACACCTAAATAGTCAGCTAAGCCGCACCCATATTTGGCCTTGTGGTGGCACTGTTTTCCTGGCATGTGCTCGCATGAACCGGTCCTTAGATCTACGGTAACCAAACCACCATCTCATTCAGCAACATCCACAAACCAAGCTCACCAAGATCTCCCCGATTCCATGCTCATTGACATCATCAAGTTCTCATTATCTTTATTCTCATGAGTGCAGTAGCTAACGAGTTTAATTTCAGCTTCCCGTATCCCGTAGCTTAAGCGAAGCAAAAAGGAAAAACGACCATACCCGACTCTTCAACCTTCCCGGCGACAAGGATGGTTAACAAAACTAGTAAACTCCTATAAAAGGGCGTCCCATCAAGTTGACACAAGCATACGAGTTTTCTTAAGCAAAACAGTTTCGAAAACATAGGATCAATATGGTCAAGGGGCAATTGCCTTGCTCCCGCTGTTCGTGTTGCTCAAGCATCTCAAATTCTTGGTGTTGTAGTTCCTAGTAGATGGCCTCTTGTGCTTGTACTTCTACTCACGACCACGCACATACAAAATTTACAGCAATCAATTTCATGCACAAACTTTACTCAAGATGCAATGATGTGAATGAATGCAATTCCTATGGTGCAGTTTTATAAAATCAGTTTGCACGTGTTCTTGCATGTTTTAATAGGCTTCCATGGGGTTTTATGATGATCAAGGTTTTTGGGATCAAGTGTGGACATGGTTATGATCTTGACACCATGTGTAGATCAATCCCACTGTAAAAATCGACAAAAACATTGTCTGTTCACCCGCAGAATTTTCTGCTCGCAGGGGGTGAAGAAAACGGGTGCGTAGAAACAGCGGCAACGTCATAAGAGGGGTAACCGAAACCTACCTCACTTGTTCCTCCTCTTCTACTTGTGGCAGGACCTCCTTCCTTGTAATGGCAGCAGCGGAGGATTTTCCGTGGAGAATTATGAGGCTGCGGCTAGGGCAGGGCGTCGGGGGCTTCTTCTCCGGCGACGGCAAGGCATGATGGAGCTCGACGGCAGCCAAATTCCAGCAGGGGGAGGGGGTGGCGACTTGGCAGCAAGGGGAGGGGCGGCAGCCAAAAAAAGGATAGAGGGTGGGGCGGCTCGGGGGGCGAGAGTTATATTTATAAGGGGGGAAATAGCTAGGGTGGCTAGGATTTTAGCAACTCAAATATCCAATGGCTGAAATTTAATTTTAAAAGAGGTGGGGGCTAGGGGATGGGATTTTATTATTATTTTCATCCAATTGGTGGGATTAATTGATAAATAAAATCCCACAAAAGTCCAAAGGGGGGGCGGCTAGGGTTTCCCCCCTAATGGGCTGCGGCCAAGGGGGGTGGGCCCATTAGGGTTCCCCCCCTAATTTGGTGCGGCCAAATTGGGGAGAAAATCTTCCCAAATGTGGGGGAAAATCCCCCTAGGGGAATTTTAGGGAATTTGGGAAAAATCAGGAAAATTGGGAAAAATTTGGGAAAATTAGGGGAAATTTGGAGAAATTTTGCGGTAAAATTGGGGTGGCCTAATTTGGCTATTTTATTAATTTTTCTTTTTCTTTATATTTTTATTTCTTTTCCTTTTCTATTTATTTTTATTATTTCCCATTTCTATTTCCTTTTATTATTTTATTTTCTTCTATATTCCTCTCTTTAGTTCTTCTTTTTTTAAATGCTTCTCTACATGAAAAATATATGCAATGCGTGGTAGTAATTTTGAGGGTGTTACATCGCCTTAGTAGGAAGGCGATTAAGTAGGTAGGTGGCGGTGTGGATGTAAAAGTCCCAAAACCTGTAAATAGAAAACTTGAGCTATGAATAAATTTGAGTTTATATACAAGAAATGGGACATACAAAAACTTTTGTTTACTCATGAAAGTGTTGGCTTGTGCAAGGAAACTTTGAATTCAGTTGGAACTAAAAGGGTCACTTCTAAAAGAAGAAGGGCATTTCCAAAAAGGGGAAATTCAAACTGTGGTTTAAAAAGTTGTAATTGCAATGGCCAACTCATGAATCAGAGGGCATAGTTGAATTCAACAGGTCCAAATTATGAGGAAGCCAAATTTGGAGGAAATTTGGAGGTACTTTGATATAAATGTCAAAGGGACATGTAAATTTCATCAAAATTTGAATTCAAATTTGAAACTGAGGCATAACTTGTCAAACTGCCAAACGACTTTTGAATTTGAGTACCTCATGGCTGAATTTGCATGTGCCAAAAATGTGGAGATCTTTTGGGGGCAGAGAGGAGCCGTGGGACCCACATGTCATGGACTGAAAATGGAGGAGACTTTCAACCGAAGCAAACCTTTTGGTTCTGTTCAGACCCGAGCTCGATCAAGTCGATCACAGAACGCCACCGCGGGCGCTACCGCCACCTCCTGCTCGAGCCCCCCCCCCCCCACGCGCGGGCGCCAGAGGCGGTTCACCCGGTGTTTATCCTCCCCACCGAGGCAAACACGAAGTCTCCCACTCGTGCTCGCGGTTTCTTCTGCTTCCGCGCCCGAAAAACAGCCGCCGGCGACGCCTCTGTTGCCTTCGGTTGTCCACCAGCTCGCGTCCTCGTTTGCTCGAGCCGCCCACACAAAAAGGGAGCGCTAACGAGTGTACAAGATCCTCCACAGCTCGGCTCCAACGTTCCTGGCTCGTGGCACGCCCAAATCAACGATCAACACGAGATACTGAAGCTCACCGGCGAAAGTGCAACCCGGGTCACCGTGGACAGATCATACCGAGGCTTTTCACGGCCGAGCAAGCACCCTCCGAGACGCGCCGGGACTTCATGCTGCTCTCCCTCGAGTTTCAGCCCGAGCCGTGCAACGTAGCTCGGGAATTTCCAGTTTTCCTCTCGGACGAGAGAAACCTAACCGTGGGTAAGAGTTTCAAAAATCGACACTTAATTCTCGGTTAGAGTTATTCATTTTGCACACAAAGGAGCTAGAGAGGATAGGGAACCTTTTTCCTTTGCACCCCTAGCTTAGCAGTGAGTAGGGGCAGCTAATTTCGAGTTCTTCCATCGGCGGCCATGGCGGGGGCACTCGGGCACACGGTGAACCCTCACTTGCCGCCATTTCCGAGCCATGTTTAGGCCATGCCAAGCTAGCCCATCCTCTGCTGGTTCTTTTGGGCGGTTCGGTTGAGATGCTAGCGGGCTACAAGGGCCGGGCGACGGAGCCGATCGTCACCGAAGGTCGCGGCTCGTCGCCGAGGATAGTCCGGCCACCGGCAGCCCGAGCCAACCCCGTAGACATGTTCCCCGACCTCCCAAACTCACAGGCGGCGAGTCTCCGGCCGAGAGGTGGCCGGGAAGCCGGGTCCGGCGAGCTCCAGTGGACCGCCGGCGAGGGGGAGGCGCGGGCGCGGGAAATCGGCCGAGGAAGAAGAAGACCCCCTTCGGTCCCACTCGTCAGCGACTGGAGTTAAACATGCAGATCTTCTGTGGCCTCGGATCAGGCTTTGACAACGCGAGAAAAGGTCTGTGGCCCCGTGTGGCTTGAATCCAGCAGCTGACACGTGGGTGATGGGGCCACTATCAGAATTTAAACTTTTCAATTGAATTCCAGCTTTAGTTCAAACTTTAGAACCTCATAACTTTTTCTAGGAAGCTCCAAAATTAGTGATTCAAATTGGGTTGGATTCAGGAGGTCAAACTCTATCCGAATATGCCACCCAATTCGCAAGAAAACCAAGATAAAATTCTGGAAAATCCTTTAAATCTTTTCAGCAAAAGAATTTTAGAGGGAGTTTGCTTCATCCAAAAATCATCAAAATGTGCCAGAAAATTCTTTAGGATGTTAGGAGACTCCTGTAAAAGTTTCAGCTCATTTGGAGTTGATTTAGTTGGGGTAATTCTGATTTCAAATTTCTGTATTCAAATAAGTACAGAAACATTTTCAGGGAATTTCCAAAACTTGGAAATTCAGTTCTGGGCATTCCTTAGCTCCAAAAATCCTAGAAAACTTCATGCATGCTCCATGAGCTAGGTATGAAATTATGGTTCACTTGGATTTGCATGAAAGTGCAAGTTTAATCAGAATTAATTCCTTTATGCCTAAATGCTTAGGGAATTGTTCTGGGTGATCTAATTAGTGAAACATTCTGAATTTTGGTCCAGAGGACTTTCTTGTGACAGGTAACTCACAAGAAACTTTCCTGCTCCATTGGAGCCCTGGATCAGTAGTGTTCTGTTCAACCAATTAGGTGATCACCACCCAAGTGATGAACCTCACTTCTCACTTGATGATAGTGCTTAAACACACACCCAAACCACCACCCCAGTGTCATTTTAAATTCTTAAACAGAGTTACAGTTTTAAACTTGTCTTTAGCACTTGTTAGCAAAAGTTTTATAATTAAACATGTATGCATATTCATAACGTGTAGTGATAAAACATGGAAAATGAAGAAGGAGAAGTTGAGCTTGGATCAAGGAATAAGAAGGGCAGGAACTGAACTTCAAGTCATCAGCAACTAACTTCATATCATCTGACTTTAGTCACCTGCAAAACCAAGGCAAGCCCCGGTTTGCATTTAAGTTGTTCTTAAAGTTTTCCTTTTGTTCACTACTATTGGTCAAAGTTTGTATGTACATTAGGTCAAGGATATTTTATACTCCACTTGCATAACCAAACATGAACCCTGAGGTCAAGGGTAGAATTATGTCATCGCTGTAGAATAAGGCCATGCTAAATAGACTAGGGCATCCGGTAGAAGGCGAGTAGTTGGAATCTACTCGCGAGCTATAGTTTAGAATATCATAAGTATGGTTGGGAAAGGAAGCAAACTAAAGTTTACATTTCTAAAGATGAGACCGGGCAGAGGGGTTAGGCAGCGACAAGACGAGGTCTTGGTCGCGTAGCTCTGGCTGTGTCGGTTAAGGACCGATGCGTGTGCCGTGTCCAGGAGCAAGTATTGAGCTGTGTACTGGATGCTTACTGATATATGAGAACCAGGAAACCGATGTACCAGGTTCACTGGATTGTAGAGGCATACCACATCATCTCGTTAGACCTATGAGCCCGAGACGGCGCGACCGGTTCTACAGTCTAGTGTCCTGAGAAAGGTTGCCACATACGACGTAATGAAGGACGCCAGAGTTGGGTCTTCAGAGGCGGGCGTATGTGTCGAGTTATCTTGGTAGTGTTTGATTCGAATCACCGTCCCTCGCGGTTATTGAGTACCGCTTGCTCCCATGTTGTGACGTAGTAATCAACTTGTGTGGAAATGGTTTGCAAAAGTATAATTGCTGTTATGATTATGTTGAGTTGCATGAAAACCCTGTTTGAAGTAGAGATAGAGCAAACTAAAGTTATTTTTCCACCTTGGGACAAGTAACATTGGAATGAAGCGTTTCTTGTTTGATTATGGAGTTCCAATGTTGCTAGGCGCAAGGTCACTACTATTATGGCTAAAAATCTGAAAGTTAAGGATGAACTCGTAGGCGAGTCTTTTCGCAAATGACAGGCTTAAGTCTTAGGTTACATTCATGTAGAGTTTCATGCTTTAGGAGAGACGGTTAAGTATTGCTGAGCCTTTGTGCTCACTCTTGCTATATAAGTGGTTTTGCAGGTAAACCTCGACGCTATAAAGAAGGTTGTCCGGTGAGACTCGGGAACTCCCGAGTCATGTCACACTTGGAGAACCTAGCCGCTGCCATGTCTTCGTGTTGCTAGCGAGAGGAGTCCGTGGGCTGGACCTCCTCTCGAGTGCTTCTTAGATATTCAACGTGAGCTGTTTATAGACTTCCGCTGTAGCTATTTTATGTAAATTATTTACAAAGAACAATTGTAAGCTTCCGCTTTGATTTATGTAATACATTGTTCCTTATTTGTGTGCTGTTGGGTGCCGCATAACACGGCACCACCCAATGCCATTCCCGGGCAAGGTGCCCCATCCCCGTGAACGTGATCGGGACGGCGGGGTCCCGTCAGTGGAGGGACTCAGGCCAGAACCGAGCAGGAACGGAGGCCTGGAACAGCAAGGAGCGCATGATGTTGTTAGTGGTGTGAATCATGCGCTCAGCCTTGCCATTCTGGGGAGAGGTTTACGGGCAAGACATGCGCAGGTGTACACCGTGAGAGAGGAAGAAGTCACGAGACGCGGAGTTATCAAACTCACGCCCATTGTCACACTGGACAGCCTGGATGGTGTGGCTTAACTGAGTAGACACCCAAGCAAGGAAGTGAGAAAGCGTGGAGGATGTATTATACTTCAAACGCAAGGGAAATGTCCATGAGTAATGTGAGGAATCATCAATAAGAACAAGATAATATCTATATCGAGAAACACTAATGACAGGAGATATCCATAGATCACAGTGCAGCAGATAAAAAATATGCATTGCCTAAGAATTGGAGTTACAAAAAAGAAGCCGAATATGGCGACCTAACTGACAGGCATGACATAAGGACTAATGGTTGCCCCTAGTACAAGAGATGACTGAACTACTAGACAGCTTGGACAAGGCATCAGGACTGGGATGACCAAGCCGACGGTGCCAGGTGGTGGATGAAGCCGTAGTAGTCAAAGCATGCGGCGTGAATGAAGAAGAAAAAGCAGGAAGCCGCAGAGTGTACAGGGGCCCAGAGCTATCAAAGCGAAGGAGATTACGATAGGTAGAAAGATCCTTCACAGATAAACCAAACGGGTCAAACTCCATGGAACAGGAGTTGTCAGTGGTAAACTGATGAACAGAAAGAAGATGTTGAATAATGCCAGGAGCAACAAGGACATACGAAGATGAAAAGGCCCACGAGGATCCGAGTCGCCTACTGAGGTGACTGGAAGAGTCGAGCCATTTCTGACAACGATAGATTAAGGAAAAGAAGAGTGAGGTGGGTGGGAGGAGGAGAGTATACTTGCATCAGGAGTGGTGTGGTAGGAGGCCCCCGTGTCAGCCACCCAGTCAGTGAGAGGAGGAGCCAGGGTCATCGTGCTAAACGAGTTATCAAGTGACTCCTGATCCCACCCGGCAGTGTACGGTGACCAGGACGGGGCCGAATGGGGCTTCTGCGGTGGTTGGGGAAGTACCGGAAGATGGTGTGGCGCCGAGCCACCCGGAGGGTATCCCAGAGGGCAGCCATGCCTGCCAGGAACTAGGGTAGCAAGGAGGGCCGGTTGGGGTCACTGTGGACGTGGTTCGGAGGCACCTGAAGATGGGCCAGGCCACATAGTGATCTGACCGGTCCACGGGTTGTAGAGAGACAGCCAGGGAGCGCTACCCTGGTAGGGGCCTCCACCCCTGCCACCACCACCTCCGCCACCACGTCTGCTGTGAGTGCCAGGCCCGGGAATCGCAGTGGGTGGTGCCGTGCGATGCGGCACCCAATAGCATGCACGAAAAGAGGCGTAATAACATAACGGAATCATTTTGTTACTCAAGATAATTTCTTTTACAACATAATATACACACGCAGCGGAAATTAATATTTGCTGGACAAACTACTCACTCTCGACCCTAACTACGCTGAAGAGAAGTCGTTCAGCCCGTGAACGCTTCCTACTAGCTTCACCAAAGAAAGGCAGCGGCTAGGTTTCTGATGAGTTGAACAAACCGTGAGGTTCATCGTCTCACCGAACAACCCTCTTCATAGCAGGCATCCTGCTACCTGCAAAAACAACTCAGAAGCAACCGTGAGCACTAAGGCTCAACAAGACTTACCCGTCACTCCTAAACATGCAACTCTACATGCAGGGGTAGTAAGAAAGTAGGCATAGGAATTTGCAAAATGCATCATGACTAAACTTGATCCTTATATTCAGATTCTTATAGCTTTCATTTTAGTGGTCCTCACGCCTCACAACATCGGAAGTCCACAATCAAACAAGAAACGCTTATCCCGATGTTGCTAGCCTAAGGTGGAAATGAAATTTAGTTGGCTCTATAACTACTTCAGTTAAGGTTCCAATACAGTGATTACTCCACAAACAGCAAGTTAAGAGACTTAGTTCCTCTTATTACTAAGTCACGGCGCAGTGGGCAAGTATGCTCAATCCTCTTCCGCGAGCGACGGTGATTCGAATCAATAACAACACGGAATACACGACACATACACCCGCCTCGAAAGACTCTCTCAAGAGCTCTTTCTTACGTTGTATGCAGCAACCTTTCACACGACACCCCGACATAGAAAAACGCTTCGCGCCGAGCAGGATGGTCCTCTACGCGGACACGTCGAAGTTGCCCGCTAAAGGATTTACACCTCCCGCCTTCTCAACGTCATTCCCACGCGAAGGATGAGTTTCTATATCATGGTCCATCGTGTTACAGCGGTTTCATGGGTCCCATACCCCACTATATATCCGGTACAGCTCAATCTTGTCCAGCAGGGCCGCATACATACGGTCCTTAACCGACACGGACGGGGCTACAACCAACCTCCACATTTGCCTTACCATCCCGGTCCAGGCCAAATGTGGTCTCAAGCATTGTCACACCCATCGCAGGTCGAGACCAACCTTGAGCGCTCCATCCTACAGGAACATCCCCGTCCCCATCTCATATTCATGAGGGTGCTCTTATCATTTATCTCTCGCGAGTAACTCCATTACTCGAACTTTCTCGCGAGTAGCTCTTTACTACTCGACTTCTACCGAGCTAGCTACAACATTAGCCTAGCCTCTACAACGAGGCAAAGCCTACACTAAACCTTCTACTCAGGGATGTAATAGTCATGCAAGTGGGTTTCAATCATCCTAGACATAATGCACAATATCAAGTCTAATAAACATGAGGTGAAGTAAAGCAAAATTTAAAACGGTAACGATATGCAAACCGGGGCTTGCCTTGCTCAACGGTTTTGTTAGAAGCTAGGAGTTAGTCTTCCTCCGGAGAATCCGCCAAATTCATCACGAGATGGAGATCCTCGCTGCAGAGTCGAGTCCTCGTCGAACGTCGACGTCACGTGCTATTAAGATGATTTATGCACATGTATTCAAAAGCAATTTAGAAACTGTTTCAAAAATATTGTTCAAGTTAACTCACACATAAGAGAGATAAACAACAGCAAGGTTTCTGTTGTTGGATCTAAACCTTAGAGAAGATGAAAGCTAGGGTGAAAAGAAATACTAATAATCACCATGTGATTAAGTCCATTATATGAACACTTAAACCTAAAAGATGGTAGCTCAAGTTCCAGAGGTCAAATGAAGCTGAGAATTTAACCACAGCCTCTATGGAAAGTATTCAGGCAGTGTGCAAAAATTGAGCTCATGAAATGGCTTCATGTGAGCACAACAAATCCTTATGTGGTTTTCACTAATCTGCCTTTACCCCCTAGATATTAAGCTTTCCTATGCTGCAAAGTAGCCTTTTTGTGAAGTACAAAATGTCTTGAGTCCATAGGAATTGGTTTTACCATTTTTGGAGTTTCCTACATGGAGATATGGATTTTACAAAGAATGGGGAAAAGCTGAAATTGTCTCTGTTCATTTTCCCATTTTTCAGAGACATAAGGAATGAACACATCATTTGACCAAGCAAGTGAGGTCCAATGCCTCTGAAATATTTACTGAAGTTCAAGGAATTTTGGAACAATGTCCTGTCCAAATTTGGGAATTTTCCAATAAACAGAACTCCTGTAAAAATTCAGAAGCGATTTTTCTTAAATGAATTAATGAGCCAAATTCAAGGATTTTCATAAACATTGGTCTGCACCCCTGGATAGTACTCTTTGAGAGGAATCCAACAAAATTTGTTTCACAATTTTTGGACACACCTACACAAAGTTATGGTTCTCCAAAGTTTGAACTAGAGTGGGAAAATCTGGAAATTGTTTAAATGCTGACAGTGGGTCCCACCTGTCATCCCTAACCTCCAGACTCGCGCCCAACAGGGCAGTGGCGGCCCACTCCGGCGAGGTCGCCAGAAAACAAGTTCCCAGCCACCTCCAGACCCCCTGCTGGCCGCCCCCCCATATTTCCCCACGCTGAACACGTTGGTGAGGTCCCCGGCGGCTGAAACTCGCCGGAAAATAGGACGCACCGGCCACAGCAAACCCTAGAGCTCCGGCGAGGTCTTGCACGGTGAATTCTCCACCAAATGGTCGGTTCTTGGGCTCTACTGCACCAGGGGATCATGTAGAAGACCGGCATGAGGTCTAAATCAGCTGGAGATGGCTCTAAACCTATCGGCACCGTGCACCCGACAGGGTCCAGCGGCATACCCTCTAAAAGAGCTCGGACTGCTCACTCTACACTCAATTTCTTGGTCTAAAATCGATGGAGGAGGTGTGCTAGGCAGTTAACAACCTGTGTGTGAAGTTTGAGACCCAACAAACACGAATTGAGGACGAATTTTACAATTCCTTACCTCAAGGTCTGTTTCTGCCGCCCGGGAGAAAAACTTGAAATTCTCCCTCTGTGATCAATGGCTGGGGCTGATCTTTGGAGGTGAGAAACTATACTTGCTGGTGCACAGATGGGGTGGCTTTCTTGGGCGTGATCCCTTCTGGTTTGGGCTAGCCACGGTGATCAGTTTTGGTCCTCCGACGTGAAACACGGGAGCAGCAGAAACTTTTCTGTTTCTAGGCGCCGGTGAGCTCAGGACTGCGGGGTAAAGTGTCTAGCCGGCTAGAGCATGTGTATGAGATGATCTTTGCTGTGGAGACCTCGATCATCCGTCGCTCAGGTGGCTGTGTAGGATTGAGAGAAGGAGGGGCGCTGTTCTGCTCGGGAGGACGAACAGAGAGCGGGAGCTCGGTTGGGAGAAGGCAAAATGGCGTTGCTGCACTCCTGGGCGTGGATTAGGACGGAAAAAGATCGAAGCAGGAGGTGGCATCGGGGTAGCCAGCACGAGCTGCTGCTGTCGCGCTCTCCATCGACGAAGAACAGGGCTGAGTCGGTTTCTGCTCTCGTGAGACTGACCGGTGGGGTCCACAGCCACAATTCTCCCTCTTTTCCCCCATTTCGATTTAAAATAGCAAACGAGCTCTGAATTTGATCAAATTTGGAGGATAGGTCAAAAGAATTATGAGGAACTCAAATCTGAAATCAGATTTTGAAATTGAGTATGTTTGGTTCAAAATTCAAATTTAAGTTTGAATTTGAACGTGCCCTCATTTAATCCTCGGAATAAATAGTATATGAAACCTAAAATTCTCCAAATTTGAAACTTAGGCTCTTGAATACATGAGAAATGCATCTATGCTCTCACATATGGGCCTTTGTACAATCTGAATAGGAATCCTTTCAAAAGGATTCAAATTGCATTTAAATTTCCTCCACTCTACTCATAGAGAAGGTGCACATGAGTTAGAGTTTTTGGAAGTCTAATTCTTTCTCCTAGGTTAACATGTGTTGAGCATGGGCTAGAGGAAATTTTAACTCCCTCACATGTCCATTTGTGTGTTCGTCATTTCATGTGACACAATTATAGCCTTTGATCGCCTTAACTTTGTTTCATAAGTTGAAATCAAACTTTACAAAAGTTAGGGCTGTTACATTCCTCCCCCCTTAAAAGAATCTCGTCCCTAGATTACAAAAAGAAGGAAGAAGGGAGAATGACTACTGTACATACGGTACAAACAAGTTTGGAAAATTTAAACGGAGAAAATCCTCGCTTTCCCACGTAGCTTCATCAGCGGTGTGGTTGCTCCACAAGATTTTGTAAAATCGCAATGTCCGATTTCTTGTGGCGCGAGTCTTCTCGTCAATAATCTGTATCGGGTATTCAGAATAAGTGAGATCCGGTTGAAGATCCTCAATATTCTCCACAGGAACTGCGGTTGGGTACTTAAGACATTTCCGCAGTTGAGAGACGTGGAAAACATTGTGAATACCCGAAAGTGACGCCGGTAGCTCTAGACGATAGGCCACGGGTCCGCATATCTCAGTGACAGCAAACGGCCCGATGAATCGCGGAGCAAGCTTTCCCTTCACTCCGAAACGATGAACTCCTTTCATCGGAGAGGCACGAAGATACACATGGTCCCCGATGTCGAAGTGAAGAGGTCGACGTCGTTTGTCTGCATAACTCTTCTGCCGAGATTGAGCAGCCTTTAAATTGGCTTGAATCACTCGCACTCGTTCCTCGGCTTCATTCACCAGATCAATCCCGTAGACCACTCTCTCGCCGGACTCACACCAATTCAGTGGTGTGCGGCACTTCCGGCCATAAAGAGCTTCGTACGGGGCCATTTTGATGCTGGATTGATAACCGTTGTTATATGAGAATTCTGCTAATGGTAGATGGTCATCCCAATTCTTCCCATGATTGATGACACATGCCCGTAGCATATCCTCTAGAATCTGATTTATCCTCTCCGTTTGACCATCAGTGCGGATGATACGCTGAACTCCGAATTAACTTGGTTCCCAAGGAAGCATGCAGTTGCTACCAAAATCTGGATACGAACAACGCACCTCGGTCAGATACGATGGTGCGGGGAACCCCGTATAAACACACGATTCTTGAGATGAACAGCTCCGCATACTTCTTTGCCACATATTTAGTATGGACTGGAATAAAATGAGCGGTCTTGGTCAAACGATCGACGATTACCCAAATAGAATCATGCTTGTTGCTGGTCATGGGTAAACCGACGATGAAGTCCATACTTATGTCTTCCCACTTCCATGCTGGAACCTTCAGCGGTTGAAGTGGTCTGGCTTTCCTCATATGGTCGGCTTTAACCCGCCGACACGTATCACACTCGGATACGTACTTCGCAATCTCTCTTTTCATCCGTGTCCACCAGAACTTAGATTTTAAGTCCTGATACATCTTGTTGCTTCCTGGATGAATGGAGTACTTGGATAAATGCGCTTCATCCAATATCTTCCTCCGCAATTTCATGTTCCGGGGTACAACTATACGGTTGTTAAACCATAGAGTACCATCTTCATCCTTGCGGAACATCTTCAATTCACCGCTGTCCACTCTCCTCCGGATATGAGACATACCTCTGTCTCTCTTCTGAGCCTCTACAATCTCATCTCGGATTGTAGGAATAAGAGCGAGGTTGAACAGCGACCCATAGGGAACTAAGCGCAGGCTTGGTTCTCCTTCTTCATGTGCAGCCATGGCTAAATGGTGAACGTGGGCTTTCCGACTAAGTGCGTCGGCAACCACATTCGCTTTGCCTGGATGGTAATGAATTTCAAGTTCATAGTCCTTGATCAATTCGAGCCATCTTCGCTGCCTCATATTCAGTTCCTTCTGTGTGAAGATGTACTTTAAGATTTTGTGGTCAGTGTAGAGATGTACTAGATTGCCTAGTAGATAATGTCTCCACATTTTCAATGCTAAGACCACTGCAGCTAGTTCAAGGTCGTGCGTCGGGTAATTCTGCTCATGACCCCTGAGTTGTCGGGATCCATACGCGACCACACGTCCTTCTTGCATCAACACACAACCCAAACCGATG
This sequence comes from Neostapfia colusana, assembly GCA_030760725.1. Classification (NCBI taxonomy): domain Eukaryota; kingdom Viridiplantae; phylum Streptophyta; class Magnoliopsida; order Poales; family Poaceae; genus Neostapfia; species Neostapfia colusana. The sequence continues at coordinate 13,959,352 of JASWHV010000012.1, read as the reverse complement.
CCGGATGCATCACAATAAACATCAAACGGCTTCGTAGTGTCCGGCTGGGCCAAAACTGGAGCTGTAGTGAGATACTTCACTAAAGTTTGAAAAGCTTGTTCGCATGAATTGCTCCAATCATACTTGGTGCTTTTCTTCAACAGCTCTGTAGGTTTAGCGACTTTGGAGAAGTTTGGAATGAATCTCCGGTAATAGCCCGCTAAACCTAGGAAACTCCTCACTTCATGAACAGATGTTGGAGATTTCCAATTCAGCACTTGCTCGATTTTACTTGGGTCCACAACAATGCCTTCCGCTGAAATAATATGCCCAAGAAACGGCACTTTGCTGATCCAAAACTCACATTTACTGAACTTTGCATATAGCTTGTGATCCCTCAAGCGTTGGAGTACAATACGCAAATGTTCAGCGTGTTCTTCATCTGACTTTGAATAGACCAAGATGTCGTCGATGAAAACCACGACGAACTTATCTAACTCCGGCATGAACACAGAGTTCATGAGATACATAAAGTGAGCCGGAGCATTGGTCAACCCAAAGGACATGACAAGATATTCATAAAGACCATATCTTGTTGAGAACGCCGTCTTAGGTACATCTTCTGCCCGGATCTTTATCTGGTGATACCCGGACCGAAGATCCATCTTGGAAAATATCTTAGCACCCACTAGTTGATCCAACAAAATGTCAATGCGCGGTAGTGGATACTTATTCTTGATAGTGACAGCATTCAGTGGACGATAATCTACGCATAGTCTCAAAGTCTCGTCCTTCTTCTTCACGAAGAGTGCGGAACAGCCCCAAGGTGATGAACTTGGGCGTATAAAACCTTTGTCCATGAGGTCATTAAGCTGCTCCTTCAATTCTGCTAGCTCCTTCGGTGCCATTTTATATGGTCGCCGAGAAATAGGTGTTGTTCCCGGTGCTAGTTCAATCTTGAACTCTACATCACGTTCGGGCGGCATGCCCGGCAAGTCTTCGGGAAACACATCTGGATATTCACATACCACTGGAATATCCTCAAGCTTAGGAGCTTCAATCTGATGCACTGCTGCAACACATTGTGATGGATTCACAAGATACAATATGTTGCAACCATGTATTGGGGAATTCAGTTGGACAGTCCGCGAGCTGATGTCAAAGATAGCTCCATAATGTGTCAACCATGACATCCCCAAGATAATATCAATCCTTTGGCCTTTGAGTATGATAAGGCTCGCACGATAGATATTTCCACCCAAACATAACGGTGCCCGAGAGACCATCTCATCTGTTGATATCTTGCCTCCGGGTGAGCTGATATGAAATGGATGCTTAACTGTGCTAAATGGAAGATTATTCTTCAGCACATAGTCTCTGCTAATAAAATTATGGGTGGCCCCGGAATCAAATAACACAAAAATGGGCTGTTCATGTAAAGTGAACATGCCCGCCAAAACTGGTTCGCCTTTAGCAATATCCTCAATAGCAGTGTAATTAACCCTGCCAGCTTTTGAACGATTCTTCTGTGAAGGTTCACGGTGCTGATCTGAGCATTGCTGAGACAACACACGAGTGTGACTCTGCTCAGCACCACGACGATTTCGTGTTGTAGAAATCCTCAGCTCTCTACTAACACGAGGTGGAGATAATTCGTGCGTAGCTGGTTGCGGTAGGGTTGCACAAATAATTTCTGTCCGCTGTTGTTGAGGTGGAGGCTCATATGTGATCAACTCCAGCCGTGGTTGTGAGAGTTGCAACACTGGCTGAATTTGTTGCCTAACTGGCGAGTAATATCGCACTCGATAGTTCGGACGAATCTCGATATCACTATCCGGCGGTATACTTCTTTTCAGTTCTGCTTCACAACGAAGATGCATGTCTTCCTTAATGATAGCGACATCTACCAACTCATTGTAAATACCGTTATTGAACAAGGTCACTTGTTCCTTAAGTTCGACATTCAAACCTCGGAAGAAATACTCGCACTTCAACGCTTCCGAGTCAACCATATGAGTTGCGTATTGCATCAAGTCTTCAAACTCCTTGAAGTACTCGTACGCACTCCTTTCTCCTTGCTTTAGCTCCAGAAAATCTTGATACTTTGTTCGAAGAATTCTCAAACAAATGTGACGTGCCTGGAAAACATCCCGGAATTCATCCCATGTCACTCGATGACCTTTAGGAAGAGTAGCGATGTACTCCACCCACCAGGCTCCAGCGGCTCTGTGGAGTTGTTGAGCGGCAAATAGAGTCTTCTGATATTCATCGCACTCAAGTGTATCGAACTTGGCTTCAATACCTTGAAGCCAATGAGCCGACTCCAACGGTTCTTTCGCTTCCGAGAAAACCGGTGGTTGTCTTGCTAGAAAATCCAGATAAGTACTTGGCGGAGGATTTTGCTGTAGTGTCTCCTGTCGTATGCTTTGTCGCACCAACAGATCCAGAGACTCAGCCATCTTTGCCAAGATTTCTGCCAATCCGGTTGATGATGTTGGCACTTCTTGTCGTGGCGAATTACTTTCGCCGTGACTCGACTCACCAACCTCACTCCTGGAATGAGCACGATCCATGCTGCAAGAGTGAGCAATTTACGGTTAAAATTCAAAGTTTAAACTCAACTTGAATTGAAAACATAACCGTAAAAGCATCACATCAATATTGCAACATTACATAAGCTAACTAGGGTTCGACAATACTGAAATCTATCAAATGTTAGCAAGTTTGTCCAAACCCTTAATTCCAACAGTAGGACAAACTGAAAAATAACTCAAGAATATGTTATGGAGCTTAGAGAAGTGTAAAACATCCCTGTCCACAACAAGTCCCAAGCTAAATGGCAATAAGCACTACTCTATTCAGAATGACCAATTGGTCTTAATCCCAGAATTTGAATATGAAGATTGTAACTTCATGTCTCAAGTTGAATATTAAAGTTATAGTTAACTTCAATATCTTTCCAACGAGTATTCATTTGCCTTCATATAAGTTCTGGATCAAAAGTTGTGATATTTCAAAGTTAGCAGAAATCTGGAACAATTTTGACAGCACCTCCTTTAAAAGTGGCTGTTTTGTCCGCAAGATTTCATCACTTTAAACTCCAAATCTGGAGAAACTTTGAACTACGATGTCATAGCGTATATCACAATCTTTCTAACGGTGTATTACTTGACCCTTAGAAAATTTTCTACAGAAAGTTATGGTTGAAATACAGAAATTTCCAGAGAGCAATTTGTGCCTGCCCTGTTTTTGGACAGTTCACACTCACCTGAGAATTTCATCCATTTGGAGGGTGATTCTGATCTGGAGTTCTACTGAAGAGTTGTAGAAGACTTCAATAGCTTTCCAGAAATGTATCACTCAACTCCATTGGTTCAAGGAAACAAAAGGTATGTCCTGTTCAACTTCAGCAAAGATTCTGCCGGAAACAGGGGAGGTTTATTCCTAAGTCTTTGTGAAGAAATCTATACTCCCAATTGACTCTTAGTTCAATATAGGAGTTCATCACCCCCTAATAGAACCCTAGACTCCAAATTTACTCTTTTTCTTTTCAAACCTTCTTTTTCATGCTGTTCAAAACATATCACGGTACTACGTTTCCTCACCAAATTAAAATCCTATCCGGATTTATACCGGCATATACGTTTCAAATGGTGGCACTAAAACGATCACTCACAAACGTTGTCTACACGACATGTACTAACGTGGTTAAGGTACCTGCAGAAAATCACTCAATAATGATGTACACATTGGTTTATCATTTCAGGCAGGTCCATATCATAGTAAAAACATACGCCCCGTATCATTGCCATACGGGCTGTCATTGAGTCAAGCCACGTCTCAAGGTACATGATCGGGTTATTCACCACCCGACAGGGGCTCCACACCTTTGCACTAAAGCACACCGGTGGAACAGCGCTTTCGTAGGACATGAAGAGTCCTAGAGAACATACTTCGTGTTACAAACCACACGATGGGGTCTCCTCCTCTTGCCCCTGGGTTTGCGCACTGGAGGCTAGTGCATTTCATATGTCTCTATGACATGAAGAGTCTTAGAAAACATATTCACTTCCCGTCCATTGCTGAACGGGACATCCCACACTACTTTCCTCGTATGGGTGAGCTAACCGAAATTGATCCGCTTTCGGTGGCGTTCCTTACCATTCTTATCTCCACGTAGGTGCGTCGTTACTGAATTTAAATACTGAAAAGTAACACACTGTTAGCTTGCCACCATAAGTAACTATGCTAATAATACTCCTTATGTGGGCATACTATACGTTCCTCACTCGTATACTCCTAAGTTTTCAAAAATAGACCCTTTTCATGCGTGCCATTCCCAACCTGGCTCTGATACCACGTCTGTGAGTGCCAGGCCCGGGAATCGCAGTGGGTGGTACCGTGCGATGCGGCACCCAATAGCATGCACGAAAAGAGGCGTAATAACATAACGGAACCATTTTGTTACTCAAGATAATTTCTTTTACAACATAATATACACACGCAGCGGAAATTAATATTTGCTGGACAAACTACTCACTCTCGACCCTAACTACGCCGAAGAGAAGTCGTTCAGCCCGTGAACGCTTCCTACTAGCTTCACCAAAGAAAGGCAGCGGCTAGGTTTCCGATGAGTTGAACAAACCGTGAGGTTCATCATCTCACCGAACAACCCTCTTCATAGCAGGCATCCTGCTACCTGCAAAAACAACTCAGAAGCAACCGTGAGCACTAAGGCTCAACAAGACTTACCCGTCACTCCTAAACATGCAACTCTACATGCAGGGGTAGTAAGAAAGTAGGCATAGGAATTTGCAAAATGCATCATGACTAAACTTGATCCTTATATTCAGATTATTATAGCCTTCATTTTAGTGGTCCTCACGCCTCACAACATCGGAAGTCCACAATCAAACAAGAAACGCTTATCCCGATGTTGCTAGCCTAAGGTGGAAATGAAATTTAGTTGGCTCTATAACTACTTCAGTTAAGGTTCCAATACAGTGATTACTCCACAAACAGCAAGTTAAGAGACTTAGTTCCTCTTATTACTAAGTCACGGCGCAGTGGGCAAGTATGCTCAATCCTCTTCCGCGAGCGACGGTGATTCGAATCAATAACAACCCGGAATACACGACACATTAACCCGCCTCGAAAGACTCTCTCAAGAGCTCTTTCTTACGTTGTATGCAGCAACCTTTCACATGACACCCCGACATAGAAAAACGCTTCGCGCCGAGCAGGATGGTCCTCTACGCGGACACGTCGAAGTTGCCCGCTAAAGGATTTACACCTCCCGCCTTCTCAACGCCATTCCCACGCGAAGGATGAGTTTCTATATCACGGTCCATCGTGTTACATCGGTTTCATGGGTCCCATACCCCACTATATATCCGGTACAGCTCAATCTTGTCCAGCAGGGCCGCATACATACGGTCCTTAACCGACACGGACGGGGCTACAACCAACCTCCACATTTGCCTTACCATCCCGGTCCAGGCCAAATGTGGTCTCAAGCATTGTCACACCCATCGCAGGTCGAGACCAACCTTGAGCGCTCCATCCTACAGGAACATCCCCGTCCCCATCTCATATTCATCAGGGTGCTCTTATCAGTTATCTCTCGCGAGTAACTCCATTACTCGAACATTCTCGCGAGTAGCTCTTTACTACTCGACTTCTACCGAGCTAGCTACAACATTAGCCTAGCATCTACAACGAGGCAAAGCCTACACTAAACCTTCTACTCAGGGATGTAATAGTCATGCAAGTGGGTTTCAATCATCCTAGACATAATGCACAATATCAAGTCTAATAAACATGAGGTGAAGTAAAGCAAAATTTAAAACGGTAACGATATGCAAACCGGGGCTTGCCTTGCTCAACGGTTTTGTTAGAAGCTAGGAGTTAGTCTTCCTCCGGAGAATCCGCCAAACTCGTCACGAGATGGAGAACCTCGCTGCAGAGTCGAGTCCTCGTCGAACGTCGACGTCACGTGCTATTAAGATGATTTATGCACATGTATTCAAAAGCAATTTAGAAACTGTTTCAAAAATATTGTTCAAGTTAACTCACACATAAGAGAGATAAACAACAGCAAGGTTTATGTTGTTGGATCTAAACCTTAGAGAAGATGAAAGCTAGGGTGAAAAGAAATACTAATAATCACCATGTGATTAAGTCCATTATATGAACACTTAAACCTAAAAGATGGTAGCTCAAGTTCAAGAGGTCCAATGAAGCTGAGAATTTAACCACAGCCTCTATGGAAAGTATTCAGGCAGTGTGCAAAAATTGAGCTCAAGAAATGGCTTCATGTGAGCACAACAAATCCTTATGTGGTTTTCACTAATCTGCCTTTACCCCCTAGATATTAAGCTTTCCTATGCTGCAAAGTAGACTTTTTGTGAAGTACAAAATGTCCAGAGTCCATAGGAATTGGTTTTACCATTTTTGGAGTTTCCTACATGGAGATATAGATTTTACAAAGAATGGGGAAAAGCTGAAATTGTCTCTGTTCATTTTCCCATTTTTCAGAGACATAAGGAATGAACACATCATTTAACCAAGCAAATGAGGTCCAATGCCTCTGAAATATTTACTGAAGTTCAAGGAATTTTGGAACAATGTCCTGTCCAAATTTGGGAATTTTCCAATAAACAGAACTCCTGTAAAAATTCAGAAGAGATTTTTATTAAATGAATTAATGAGCCAAATTCATGGATTTTCATAAACATTGGTCTGCACCCCTGGATAGTACTCTTTGAGAGGAATCCAACAAAATTTGTTTCACAATTTTTGGACACTCCTACACAAAGTTATGGCTCTCCAAAGTTTGAACTAGAGTGGGAAAATCTGGAAATTGTTTAAATGCTGACAGTGGGTCCCACCTGTCATCCCTAACCTCCAGACTCGCGCCCAACAGGGCAGTGGCGGCCCACTCCGGCGAGGTCGCTGGAAAACAAGTTCCCAGCCACCTCCAGACCCCCTGCTGGCCGCCCCCCCATATTTCCCCACGCTGAACACGTTGGTGAGGTCCCCGGCAGCTGAAACTCGCCGGAAAATAGGACGCACCGGCCACAGCAAACCCTAGAGCTCCGGCGAGGTCTTGCACGGTGAATTCTCCACCAAATGGTCGGTTCTTGGGCTCTACAGCACCAGGGGATCATGTAGAAGACCGGCATGAGGTCTAAATCAGCTGGAGATGGCTCTAAACCTATCGGCACCGTGCACCCGATAGGGTCCAGCGGCATACCCTCTAAAAGAGCTCGGACTGCTCACTCTACACTCAATTTATTGGTCTAAAATCAATGGAGGAGGTGTTCTAGGCAGTTAACAACCTGTGTGTGAAGTTTGAGACCCAACAAACACGAATTGAGGACGAATTTTACAATTCCTTACCTCAAGGTCTGTTTCTGCCGCCCGGGAGAAAAACTTGAAATTCTCCCTCTGTGATCAATGGCTGGGGCTGATCTTTGGAGGTGAGAAACTATACTTGCTGGTGCACAGATGGGGTGGCTTTCTTGGGCGTGATCCCTTCTGGTTTGGGCTAGCCACGGTGATCAGTTTCGGTCCTCCGACGTGCAACACGGGAGCAGCAGAAACTTTTCTGTTTCTAGGCGCCGGTGAGCTCAGGACTGCGGGGTAAAGTGTCTAGCCGGCTAGAGCATGTGTATGAGATGATCTTTGCTGTGGAGACCTTGATCATCCGTCGCTCAGGTGGCTGTGTAGGATTGAGAGAAGGAGGGGCACTGTTCTGCTCGGGAGGACGAACAGAGAGCGGGAGCTCGGTTGGGAGAAGGCAAAATGGCGTTGCTGCACTCCTGGGCGTGGATTAGGACGGCAAAAGATCGAAGCAGGAGGTGGCATCGGGGTAGCCAGCACGAGCTGCTGCTGTCGCGCTCTCCATCGACGAAGAACAGGGCTGAGTCGGTTTCTGCTCTCGTGAGACTGACCGGTGGGGTCCACAGCCACAATTCTCCCTCTTTTCCCCATTTCGATTTAAAATAGCAAACGAGCTCTTAATTTGATCAAATTTGGAGGATAGGTCAAAAGAATTATGAGGAACTCAAATCTGAAATCAGATTTTGAAATTGAGTATGTTTGGTTCAAAATTCAAATTTAAGTTTGAATTTGAACGTGCCCTCATTTAATCCTCGGAATAAATAGTATATGAAACTTAAAATTCTCCAAATTTGAAACTTAGGCTCTTGAATACATGAGAAATGCATCTATGCTCTCACATATGGGCCTTTGTACAATCTGAATAGGAATCCTTTCAAAAGGATTCAAATTGCATTTAAATTTCCTCCACTCTACTCATAGAGAAGGTGCACATGAGTTAGAGTTTTTGGAAGTCTAATTCTTTCTCCTAGGTTAACATGTGTTGAGCATGGGCTAGAGGAAATTTTAACTCCCTCACATGTCCATTTGTGTGTTCGTCATTTCATGTGACACAATTATAGCCTTTGATCGCCTTAACTTTGTTTCATAAGTTGAAATCAAACTTTACAAAAGTTAGGGCTGTTACATCTGCGACGATGACAGTTACCACCAACAAAGCCGCCAGGTGCTCCAGAGGTGGTAGAAGGACGAGGTGAGCTTGACGGTGAAGCAGAAAGACGCTAGGGCGTACCGCCAGAGGTAGTCGAGGCTACAGGAGGGCGTTGGGGCTGCTTGGAGCCGGATCCATAGAGAGTTGTGGCAGGGGTAGAGTGTACCGCGTCTCCCTTGGTGATCTCCTCGAGGATTAGATCATTCCGTACCTGCTGGAAAGTTGGGAACGGAACAGAATTGATGATCCAAGTCCGTTGGTGCTCGTAACGCTCGTTCAGGCCGCAAAGGAGGTTGAGGACGAGCTGTTGGTGATATGCCCAAGAGGCAATCATAACAATTCGGATAAAGGCCTGATGGATATTTGATCCATAAGAAATTAGGGTACTAATGGGCCTGTGACCTAAAAGCCCATTAGCGCGCCTATAAATATGAGGGGTAGGGTTACGGACAGAGCTCTCCACCAGATAACAGTCCCAGCCGCCGCCCCTCACAGGTCAGCCGCCGAAACCCCTGCCGCGCGCACGGTGCTAGCACACCGACGCACGGCGTTCCTCCCTGTACGTGTGGACTCCGTGGAGGCGCTGCTGTTACTGCTGCGCTGATCGGCTACGGCGCGCATCTACGATCCGCTGCGCTGCGCGTCTAGTGGTAACGATCCATGACCTTCTCACTCGCATGTTTCCTGGGTGATACGGTCGAATTGCTAGAGTAGTGCATCGCCTATTTCCCAACAGTGGTATCAGAGCCGACTTGCGTAGTTTTTGGTCTGGATCTTAGATGCGATCTACTGCAGACAAGTTCATATGATGAATTTTTATAGTTCGGCTTCTGGGGTTTGGAATTGGTTAGAGTAGATTGCCATCATATGACTAAAGGATTAGTTCGTGCTCCTTCTCTGCTGTGTGCGCAACCTGTCCCTACCGGCTGGAATCACCATCGGGACTAATAGTGTACATAGCTAGCAGATTGAGCCAACAGATCACGGTCATGTGTCGCGATCTTCTCGTGGATAACCAGTCACAATGAAAATTGAGGCATTCTGAATGGCTCAGATTCGGGTTGATCTCATCAATTCGATGAGATTTTCATAGTGATTTCATAGATGCGATCTATGTAATTCCGTTTGGCCGTTGCTGTCTGCTATAGTGACATCATTAAGTTGTTTCGCGATAGACATCGTTCTACGCTTAACTTGTTTTTGCAGGGAATGATGTGAATGGTATGGCCTAAATATGATGTGATAATCTGTGTGTAAAATTCGTGCAGCCTGCGTGTTGCAAATTTAACACAACCGGGTTGAGGTTGTCACATATTTGTATAACGACCTGCGTGTCGCCCTGTGATGCCTGATCTCTCATGTAATTTATTTGATAGCTATTAGATGTATTAGCTTCTTTTATATTCATTGAGAAACCTCAAGCATGATGGCGATGGTGATCACCATAAGAAGGGAGACATGGCGGTATAGATCATCATGGAACCATGGTGATGGAGATCACTATGATCCTGAAGGCCATACTATTCACATATATGATATGATCGTATGTCTGTGATGTTTTACTATTCTTTTCATGCTTTTCATATGGTGGATGTTTTGTCATGATAGAATAGCTTCCCTCGGAAAAGTTGAGTATTTGATGCCATTTACCTATAGCTGCACCTATGTTGTTTTGATCGTTGTATGGTAGGTTTGCCAAAGCAAAATACCGTCATCTATCATAATGAATATGGTGAATGTTGGACATTCACATGCATAGTATTGGTTTACTCAACAAAGCTATCAAAACGGTTTTGGGCTTTATGGCATAGTGTTGGGAGCCGGGGCATTGGATGTCACCCAACAAACAAGAATCATATAGAGATATGATTAACAATGGTTGTTTACCTATGTTACTAATTTTCTAGCAGTGAAGCCAAAGCTCACTAGGAATTAGTGAATATGGATCTTGGACCACTATATGTCGTTAGAGGGAGGACGATGCTCATATAGTGGTGGTGTCTTTTATTAAACTGTTAATAAAAGATTGGTACATAACATAGTGCTAAAACCTTGCATATTTATTTTCTATTGTAGATCATGTCTGCTAGTAACAATTCCGGTTTCAATTTGCGATCTGTGCTTGAGAAAGAAAAGCTCAATGGAGCTAACTTTATTGATTGGTACCACAACCTGAGAATTGTTCTCAGGCAAGAGAAAATTGAGTATGTTCTTGAGCAACCATACCCCAATGACCTCCCCGATGATGCAAATGCCGCAACTCGCAGGACTTATGAGAAGCACTGCGATGATGCGCTTAATGCAAGCTGCCTCATGCTTGCCACAATGTCTCCTGATCTACAGAAACAATATGAGCATGCAGATGCTTATTCTATGATTCAGGGACTACGTGGAATGTTTGAGAACCAAGCAAGGGCTGAGAGGTACAACATCTCAAAGTGCTTGTTCTCATGCAAGCTGGCAGAAGGTAGCCCGGTCAGTCCCCATGTAATCAAGATGATTGGTTACATTGAGACTTTGGACAAACTTGGTTCTGAACTCAAGGATGACCTGGCTATTGACGTTATTCTCCAGTCACTCCCACCGAGCTATGAGCCATTTGTATTGAATTATCAAATGAATGGCATGGAGAAAACGTTGGCTGAATTGCATGGGATGCTTAAAACAGCCGAGGAAAGCATTAAGAAAAACACCACTCATGTGATGATGGTTCAAAAGGAGAATAAAAAGAGGAAGCGTGTGATGCATCCTAAAGGCAAGGGAAAGGTTCCCAATGAGTCTTCAAGCTCAAAGCCAAAGGGAAAATCAGGCCCTTCTCCTAATGATGAATGCTTCCACTATCATGCTAAGGGGCATTGGTCTAGGAATTGCAAGAAGTACTTGGAGGATAAGAAGAAGAAAGGGAGTGAGACTTCCACTTCAGGTATAAATGTTATAGAAATCAATATTGCTACATCTTCTAGTGAATCATGGGTATTTGATACCGGATCAATGATTCACACTTGCAAATCGTTGCAGGGTCTAAGTGAGACTAGAAGATTTGCAAGAGGCGAGTTGGATGTTCGGGTCGGCAATGGAGCAAAGGTTGCTGTCATAGCTGTCGGAACTTATCACTTGTCATTACCCTCAGGATTAGTTTTGGAATTAAATAATTGTTATTGCATTCCTTCTTTGAGCAAGAACATTATATCTTCTTCATGTTTGGAAGAAGTTAATGGTTATGAGATTATAATAAAGAACAAATGTTGTTCTATTTATTATAATAATATTTTCTATGCTCAATGTCCATTAGTGAATGGATTATATGTTCTTGATCTTGAGGATAAAACAGTCTATAACATTAGTACAAAAAGGGCTCGACGAAATGATCTAAATCCCACTTTTATTTGGCATTGTCGCTTAGGTCATATAAATGAGAAGCGCATTGAGAAACTCCATAAAGATGGTTTGTTAAGTTCATTTGATTTTGAATCACTTGACACATGCGAGTCTTGTTTGCTTGGGAAGATGACCAAAGCACCCTTCACTGGTCAAAGTGAGAGGGCAACTGACTTGTTGGGACTTATACATACTGATGTATGTGGACCAATGAGTTCGGTAGCTAGAGGTGGTTTTCAGTATTTCATTACTTTTACCGATGACTTTAGTAGATATGGATATGTCTATCTAATGAGGCACAAGTCTGAATCTTTTGAAAAGTTCAAAGAATTTCAGAATGAAGTACAAAATCAGTTGGGCAAAACAATTAAACTTCTACGATCTGATCGTGGGGGTGAATATTTGAGCCATGAATTTTATGATCATTTAAAACAATGTGGAATTGTTCCACAGTTGACTCCACCAGGAACGCCCCAATGGAATGGGGTGTCCGAGCGGAGGAACCGAACCTTGTTAGACATGGTTAGGTCGATGATGAGTCAGACTGATCTTCCACTATCCTTTTGGGGTTATGCTCTTGAAACTGCTGCGTTTACACTAAACAGAGTCCCAACTAAGTCTGTTGAGAAGACACCATATGAGATGTGGACCGGGAAACGTCCCGGATTGTCTTTCCTCAAAGTTTGGGGATGTGATGCTTATGTCAAACGTTTGACGTCAGACAAACTTACTCCCAAATCAGACAAATGCTTCTTTGTGGGATATCCTAGGGAAACCAAAGGATATTATTTTTATAATAAAACGGAGGGTAAAGTGTTTACTGCTCGCAATGGTGTCTTCTTGGAGAAAGAGTTTCTCTCAAAAAGAGTTAGTGGGAGCAACGTGCATCTTGAAGAAATCCAAGAAATATCTGAAAATGTTTCGGCACCCTCTAATCCTATACAGGATGTACAAGATGTTGTACAACCACTTGATGAAACACCAGCTCCACGAAGGTCTACAAGAGTACGTCGTGCAACTGAAAAGTTGACACTCCTAACCACGGAACCACAGGACATGGTATTGTTGGACAATAATGAGCCTGTGACCTACACTGAAGCAACAATGGGACCCAACTCTGAGAAATGGCTTGGAGCCATGGAATCCGAAATAGAATCCATGCATGAGAATCAAGTTTGGAACTTGGTTGATCCAATCGACGGTGTGAGACCGATCGATTGCAAATGGATTTTCAAGAAAAAGACTGATATGGATGGAAAAGTTCACATCTATAAAACACGATTGGTGGCGAAAGGTTTCAGACAAATTCAAGGTGTTGATTATGATGAAACATTTTCGCCTGTCGCTATGCTAAAGTCTGTTCGGATTCTCCTAGCAATTGCTGCATATTTTGATTATGAAATATGGCAGATGGATGTCAAAACAGCCTTTCTTAATGGGAGTCTGACTGAGGATGTGTACATGACACAACCTGAGGGTTTTGTCGATCCTAAAAATGCTAGAAAAATATGCAAACTTCAAAAGTCCATCTATGGATTGAAGCAAGCATCTCGGAGTTGGAATCTACGTTTTGATGAAGTGGTCAAAGGGTTTGGTTTCATCAAGAACGTAGAAGAACCTTGTATTTACAAGAAGGTTAGTGGGAGCGCACTTATATTTCTGGTCCTATATGTAGATGACATATTGTTGATCGGAAATGACATTCCAGTACTAGATGCTGTTAAATCCTCATTAAGGAAAAGTTTCTCAATGAAGGATTTAGGAGAGGCAGCATACATTTTGGGCATAAAGATCTATAGAGATAGATCTAAAAGGTTAATTGGATTAAGCCAAGACACATATATTGACAAGATATTGAATCGATTCAATATGCAAGATTCTAAGAAAGGTTTCTTGCCAATGTCACATGGCATCACTCTAAGCAAAAGTCAGTGTCCTTCGACACCTGATGAGCAAAAGAGGATGAGAGCGATTCCTTATGCTTCGGCTATTGGATCTATCATGTATGCCATGTTGTGTACACGCCCAGATGTATCCTATGCTCTAAGTGTTACGAGCAGGTATCAATCAGATTATGGTGAAGCTCATTGGACAGTTGTCAAAAACATTCTTAAGTACTTGAGAAGAACTAAGGATGTATTCCTAGTGTTTGGAGGTGAAGAAGAGCTCGTTGTAAGAGGTTACACCGATGCTAGCTTCCAAACAGACAAGGATGACTCTAGATCGCAATCCGGTTTTGTGTTCTGCCTCAATGGAGGGGCAGTGAGCTGGAAAAGTTCCAAGCAAGACACAGTAGTAGATTCAACGACGGAGGCGGAGTATATTGCAGCTTCTGAAGCTGCAAAGGAAGCTGTTTGGATCAGAAAATTTGTTTCTGAGTTGGGTGTTGTTCCTAGTGCGTCCGGACCTGTGGATCTCTATTGCGACAATAATGGAGCCATTGCACAGGCAAAGGAGCCTAGATCACACAAAAGATCCAAACATATACTACGACGCTATCATCTGATTCGAGAGATTATCGACCGAGGTGATGTGAATATATGCAAGGTGCATACGGATTTGAATATGGCAGATCCGTTGACAAAGCCTCTTCCACAATCAAAGCATGAGACACACACGAGATCTATGGGTATTAGATACTTACATCAATGATCCTAGTGTGTAGTGGGAGACTTTTGTCATAGCTATGTTTATGTACTATTTGAGTAACTATTATTCACATTGATCATCAAGTATGTGACTTGTTCGTGAGACTCTTTGTTAATTATAATGTTACTCAAAATGATCCCTAGTCTACATCATTATATGAGACAATGATAGTACGCAGACTAGCACATGTATTAATTGATGATCACGTTTCACGGATCATAGATATGGAGATATCAAATTAATAATGTGAACACATGTTAGTGAACATGGTGTTGGATAGACCCATTCCGAGACACTGTTGGGATTGTTATTTACATATGTGCCATCAGTTGGTCTTGAGTGATACACCTGCTAGATTCTTTGACCTGAGATCGCCATTGATTCTCACTATGTGTAGTTATGCACTTTGAAACTATCAAACGCTACTCCGTAACTGGGTGGTCATAAAAATAGTCTTCAGGTGCATGATGAAGCATGGAATGAGATGTGTGCGGATCAAGATGGGATTTGCCCCTCCTAAATAACAGGAGAGATATCTCTGGGCCCCTCGAGATAGTTGGATTGAAAGTGCATGGCCATGCCAAAATGATTAAAGAGTTAATCATTATGACTAAAAGTTAGTCATCGATTGAATCCACTATTTGATCGAGTGAATGGTCGAGCTATCACAAGGATGGCACGTATCTCTCCTTGAGCTTGACTGGCATCGTGTGGCAAAGGAATTAGCATGTGAATGTATCTAGGTTCAGCCGATATGATCTTTATGTACATTCGGGAGTCAGTATGTCCTGCTAGGTACCTCTACTGACTTGTGTTTGAAAACGGCTTTCATTCATAACCGACTGTACATGAACCTAACGTGTCACACACTTAAGGGGATGGAATATTGAAAAACTTGGCTATATGATTGTCTCTAGTGCAAGTGGGAGATTGTTGGTGATATGCCCAAGAGGCAATCATAACAATTCGGATAAAGGCCTGATGGATATTTGATCCATAAGAAATTAGGGTACTAATGGGCCTGTGACCTAAAAGCCCATTAGCGCGCCTATAAATATGAGGGGTAGGGTTACGGACAGAGCTCTCCACCAGATAACAGTCCCAGCCGCCGCCCCTCACAGGTTAGCCGCCGAAACCCCTGCCGCGCGCACGGTGCTAGCACACCGACGCACGGCGTTCCTCCCTGTACGTGTGGACTCCGTGGAGGCGCTGCTGTTACTGCTGCGCTGATCGGCTACGGCGCGCATCTACGATCCGCTGCGCTGCGCGTCTAGTGGTAACGATCCATGACCTTCTCACTCGCATGTTTCCTGGGTGATACGGTCGAATTGCTAGAGTAGTGCATCGCCTATTTCCCAACACGAGCAACAATCGGAAACTGGCTCGCTGAGGTCACAAAGGTAGTCTTCCATTCCCTTCATTAGGCGGCAGTACTCAGTGACGGAGAGGTCACCCTGGATGGAGATCCGGAAGGCCGCGTCGAGGTGTAGAGCACGGCCCTCCTGGTTGTCGAGGAACTACTCCTCGATGGCAACCCAGGCTTGTCGAGCCGTGCCTCCCTGCTCGCGGATGATGTCCTAAGCTCGACGGTGATGGACCCCAAGATCCAAGAGAGGACCACGCTGTCCATACGGATCCAGGAGGGGGCCGTCGGGCACTCGTCGGAGAGGATGTGGCTGTCGAGGGCGTAGCGCCGCTGGGTGAGGAAGACGAGGTCGCGCCAGCGAGCGTAGGAGGAAGAGGTGGGATCGAGGGTGACCGGGACCAGGGACCGGATGTTCTGGACACCGGCCGCCTGGGCGTGGAGGTTGGCAACGACAGACGCCTCTTAGGAAAGGTGATTCGCACCGTTGTCATGGACGATGGGAGGACTAGCGACCATGTATCCAAGACGATGCCTGACCACCTCGATCTGACAGGCGAGGGCGTCAGCGGTGGTGCACTCCTGCTCCCAGGCGAGAGCGATAGCACGCTCGCGCTCCCGAGCGGCAGCCAACGCGGTGTGGAGGGCGGAGTGAGTCCGCTCAGAAGGGATCGTAGTTGGGTCCATGGAGGTGAGATCGGGACCGCATCGGGACTGATCGGCCGGGGAGGAAATTTGAGGTGGTGGCCCGAATCTGGCCAGCGGGGGGCCCGGCCAGGAAGAAGGAGCAGTCTGGTGGAGGGAGTCAGAAACAGCGGCGCCAGTGGGGTGGAGACCCACGGCAGCGCTCGGGAAGGGGTCCACGGCAGCGCCAGGGAAGGAGCCCATGGCGGCGCCAGAGAGGAGGCCCGCGGCGGCGTTGGGGAGGAGGCCCGCGGCGACGGTGCTGGGGAGAAGACCGTCGGCAGTGGTGGCCGTGCCCAGGTGAAAGGAATCGTGACCGGAGGCGGGCGCACTAGGGAGGTGGCCAGAGGCGGCGGTGCTTGGAGGAAAGTGGCCCATGGCGGCAGTAGATCGAGTGGCCACCCCTGTCACAGACAACTCGCGGAGAAGATCCAGCATGGACGTCACGGCCTGGGCTCGAGGAAGTACGCCGGAGAGAGGGAAGGGACCCGCCGGCGGCTCGCCGGCCAGCGGCGCCTGATGGGGAAGAGAGAGAGGGGAAGGGAGGTCTAGGGTTAGGCTACTGATACCATATTGGAAGGGATAACTGAGAATGAATAATTTTGATGATGTGTTAAGGGTACATATATGGAGGACAAGTCTTGGAAGCCAAGTGGCCTCATGGCTAATGACTGAATTGCCCTCTAATCCCTATCGTCCTAACACATATGCGCCAACACTTACGATCATCACGAAAACTCCATTTTCCTGATGGCTTCAGGCTCATGAAAATTACATTTTATTTATGGCTGCTGACCCTCACGGAATATTTTCTTGATGTATTTTTGTAGTGCAAGGCCGTCATGACAAACTCTTTTAAGATTCTGACAGCACCCTATATTTCGTGAGAGCCACTTTCATGGACTCCCATTGCCAAAAAGGTTCCTGAGTGTCGGCTACCACGAAAATGCAATTTCCATGGCGCCATATTCATGTGGGCTTTTGCGTGACGGTTGGCTGACGGAAATTATTTTTGTGGGGGGGGGGGGGTTCCTATTTTTGTGGTGGTTTCAGCCACACAGGAAAATTCGTTATTTGGTTGTGAATGTTGTAATGACTCGGAAATTTATCCTTGGAACTTTTTTTGACCTATCTCTCCTAACCAAAAATATCCTAACCATGCAAAGTCATTATTGACTTGCATGAGTCTCGACCAAAAGTGAGAATCACCCGGCACATGTTCTACTTGAGTTAAGGTTTTATTTCTTAAATGTACATTGTAGAATTGCTTGTCAAACCCCTTCTGCTTTGAAGAGCTTGTAAAGCCATATACTTAACAAGCACATATTCCATGCCTCTAGGTTGAGAATACCCATCCTTCCTTGATCCTTTGGAGTGAACAAAACTCCCCATTTACTTAGGTGCTATTTCTTTGTGTCCCTCGTTCGGCTAGAAAAATTTAGATCTATAGTAGTATAATTTCTCAAGCACCTTTTTTAGGACCTTAAAGAAGGAGAACATGAACATGGATTAATGTAACAATGTGTTATGAGAACCGAGGTTACTCGAGCTCCGACCATGCAAAGCTCAAGCCCCCATCTTAAAGCTTGAGGTCATACCTATAAACCCGTTGGCTACATGACAGCACGGTCTCTGGAATAATGTTTATACCTTGGTTGCCGGGAAATCTTACAAAACGATGGCATCGACATGGTCTATTTGAATCTACACGTAGGTTCGACCCCGAGTTCGATTGATTCTCACAACCTCGTATGATCGTATCTCAGCAGGTGCTGGTCCTGTTGTATGGGCGTGCACTCACTCGCGCACGCCGTCTATGCACGCACGCGTTCACGGTAATTAATGCTGAAACTTTCGTTGATGTCCTTTAATCTCTCCTTAACTTTACAGAAGAGGCAAGCGACTGGAATCCCATCAAGATTGTGAAACAGAGGCCGAGAAGAAAAATAGAACCAAGGAAAGCCCACGACAGTTTCCGTTCTTGCAATTCGCGCGCTCTTGATACCGCGTCGATCTCACTATTTGATTACGGTGATAATCTGATCGGCCTCAATCTAAACAATTGCAAGAGGCATTGACCTGAGCAGTGTGTAGTACCACTAATCGATATAAATTTTTGTTTGATTATAGATTTATAGCTGGATTGAGAGTTTCTAGGGAAAATTGATCTTCTGCTGGAGCTCATTAGGTTGCCGCGTCTGTCATTAGCACTAGACAGTAATTGTGGTGTACTATGATTCACCGTTCAAACAATAACTAGGACCTCATCATGTGCTGAAAGCAAACACTATTTGCAGCTAAATGTTTTGTTTCAAGTTGAAAAGGTACACCACCTACTCACTACAACTGAACGGCTCAAGGTGTATGCAGTTTGAACGACTGACCGAGCGCCGCCAAGGTGTATGCAGTTTGGACGTATTAGCAATCAGCACATCTGACAGCTTTATTTACATTAATCTATTGGTCTGTACAAGGTTGTAGTCACTAAAAAAACACTATATATAAGTATGTCAGTTCATTCATCGTAACTCACTGAAATACAATACAAACAAGGTTGTCGTCTTTAATGTGGCTTTTTTTTCAAAGCCATAGGCTTGTGTCGAAGTGTGAGCTGCGACACTTCCCCCGGTCTGCTACTGGAGCAGCCCGCAGAGGTTCTTTGATTAGATGGGCTTGACGTCCCTAGAGCGATCGAGCTTGGGGGAGAAGATGAATATGAGGATTTACGTGGTTCGCGCCGTCGGACCGTAAAATCCTACGTCCACGGGGGTGATTGTTGTATTGCTTGCACGTATGTGTGTGTGTTGGCCGGGTTGCGAAATGGAACCCCCTGTCGGGTGGCTGCCCTGGTCCTTTTATGGTCCAAGGCTGGAGTGGTTACAATGTGGCCCGGGGCCCCACAGGTGGCCCCGAGGCTGTCTGAACCCTATACATGATCTAGGGTTTTTCACCAGTATGAGCAGAGTGGTTGGCGGAGGAGTTAAGTCTCGCCGCCTGGCACGCTGAACGCTTCTGACCACGCAGCAGGTAATGATGAAGACACCATCTTGTCGCCGCGTCCTCTCGCTCTGCTGGGCGGCACTGTGCCGTTGTCACGCCTTGATGCGCAGTCTTATCACCGTAATAGCGAACGGGCGAAGGGCAGAGGAGTGTGTCGTGCACCATGCTTCTACGGAAGGCGCGAGCCTTGAATGCATGGCTGACAACACACTTCCTCCTCGGCTTCTAAGAACCATGTCTGACGACAGATCGTGGGACACGTGGTGGCTCCGGAACCCTCCTCAGTAGGGAGGAGGTTCAGAGCCCGGATGCACGTGGCAGCTCTGGACCTCACCTCAGCGGGGAGGCTTAGTCCGGGGCCAAGGGCACGTGTCGGCTCCGGTGCCCTCCTCGGTAGGAAGAAGATTCAAAGCCAGGATACACATGGCAGCTCCGGACCTCACCTCAGCGGGAACACTTAGTTTGGGGCCAAGGGCATGTGTCGGCTCCGGAGCCCTCCTCAGTGGGGAGGAGGTTCAGAGCCCGGATACACGTGGCAGCACCGGACCTCACCTCAGCGGGGAGGCATGGTCCGGGACCAAGGGCACGTGTCAGATTCGGAGCCCTCCTCAGCGGGGAGGAGGTCCAGATCTCGGATACACGTGGCATCTCCGGACCTCACCTCGGTGGGGAGGCTTGGTCCGGTGCCAAGGGCACGTGTCGGCTCCGGAGCCCTCCTCAGTGGGGAGGAGGTTCAGAGCCTGGATACATGTTGCAGCTCCAGACCTCACCACAGAGGGGAGGCTTGGTCCCGGGCCAAGCACACGTGTCGGCTCCGGTGCCCTCCTCAGTGGGGAGGAGGTCCAGAGACCGGATACACGTGGCTGCTCCGGACCTCACCTCGGCAGGGAGGCTTTGTCCGGGGCCAAGGGCACGTGTCGGCTCCGGAGGCTGGGCACACGTGGCAGTGCTGGGCTCGGCCCTGATAGGGAGGCCGAGTCCAGGGCCAAGGAAACGTGGCCTTGCCAGTGCCTGCCTCAACAGGGAAACGGGGTCTTGGCTGTCTTGAACCCTCCACGCGGGGGGGTACCCAGCTGCAGGGTACCGGCAGTGGCCCCTGGGCCCATCTCAGGGGAGGCGACGATTCTGCAGGTGGGGCCTTCATCTTTCCCACGTGGTCGCTTTGATCCTGCACTTTGGAGATCGAAGTGGCAGCGAGAATCTAGCATAGTGTGTTTGCGGTTGTACCTGGCAGACGAAAAGGTTGCTCACCCTTGGCGTAATGGGTGTAATAAACAGTCAAAACGGCAGCACGTCGTCGGTGTAATGGACGCGTATCCGCTCTTGACTAGTGGGTCGTGGTGACGTGCTCGAGGGGCCGCCCTGGGGTATTAACTGAAGCAGTTCTTGGGTCGACCGCTCCAGTTCTACCGCGTGACTTTTATTGGGAACCATTGGAGCCTTGTTTCCAATACGCAGCCTGCCTGGCCCGCAGCGTCTGACGGGTGGACCTGGGTCCCACCCGTCATTGGGGACACGGGCAGCGTGCGGCGGTGGTAACCCAAGCACCGCACCTGTTGCCCTGCCGAAGGCTGCGGGCATAGAAAAGGAAGCCTTCTGGAGAAGGGTGGTTCCTTCCTTTCCTGCCTGTTGTGGTCTTAGTCCTCCACTTTCTTGCTCGAAGCCTCCGCTCCCCAGCGTTCTCTGCCATCGCTCGCTGCCATGGCATCGGGCCTTCGCTCCTCCCAGCTCCACACCGATGACGTGCTCCGGCGCATGAGGCGCCTGCTCAGCTGGCAATCAGCTGCGTTCGACGGAAAGATCCGTCGTCGGAGGGTCCCGTTTACCGACATGCGGCCCGGCAAGGTGGTCCTCTTCACCTCATACGTGCTGTCCGGGTTCGTGCTCCCGGTGTAGTCCTTTCTCCTGACCTTGCTGGAGGTGTATGGGCTCCAGCTCCAGCACCTCACGCCGCACGCCCTCGCACTAGTGGTGGTCTTCGTCCACTTCTGTGAGATGTTCGTGTGCGTGCATCCCTCGGTGCGCCTCTTCAGGGTGTTCTTCTCCTTGAGGGCCTCGGGGAGAAGCACAGGCCACCTGGGGGGCCTACTACATCCAGCACTGAGGGAGAAACTCCGCGCCATACATCACGCCCTTCTCTCCCTCGAAGTGGAGCAGTGGAGGGAGGACTGGGTGATTGCCCAGACCGACGTCCACGACCGCTTGGAGCTGTCGGACGGCCTCCCGGCTGCCTAAGAAGTCATCGGGGACGATATCCCCGAACCGCAGGTCGCTTACTTGCTGGTGCTAGAGAGGATCAAGTACTTGGCAGAGGAAGGTCCGACGTCGCTGATGGTCTTGGCTGACTTCCTGTCACGCCGGATCACTCCTCTGCACCAGCGCATCCGGGCCGCCTGGCTGTACACCGGGGAGGGTGACATGACCTGGTTGGCACGCCGGCGATGGAGGTTCCTGGAGGAGACGGCGCCAGTGTCCAACCAACGCCTGCGATGGTCCCTCCCCTAGCAAGGGGAAGGAGAAGGTGTCGGGAGGTAGTCCCGTGTTCGCGCCACGCCCCCGCTCACCGCCCAAGGACACCATAGAGTCGAGCAGGGCTTCAAAGAGAAGGCTGGTCCACTCCGACGGGAGCTCCATCTCGGGGCCCCAAGTGAGGGGTCCTCAGGCTTCCCGTGGCCCTGCACCGGGCTCGGCGGCCGTTGCCTGTGGTAGTACTAGAACTGCTGCTGCCGGGGCAGCCCCAGCGGGCACAGGGAGGACGCCTGGTGCTACTGCGGCTTCAAGGAAGGCCTCTGACGTGCCTTCGATGCAGCAGAAGTCCTTCGGTGCGCCACCAGATTGGAAGCCGTCGATGGGGAAGACCCGTGAAGATTCGTAGTGCAGGATCACCGGTCCTGTGTGATTGATCTTGGCGATCCTTCTTGCAGGGCTTCTCCGTAGAGCACTCCTCCTCCTCCGTAGCAGCCTCGGAGCCAGAGCTCCTTCGCCACAAAGGCTCCAACGCGGGGGGCAGTGCCTGAGCCTGCACCTGGACCAGCTCCGGATGCCGACACCCAGACCCCTGAGGCCAGCCAACCGGTGAGCGCAGACGTCTCTAATAGCGGCAAAGCTGCTGCGAGTCATGTTTCCAGCCCTTCTCCTTCTCCTCCGCTGGCTGCCGTGGTTGTAGCCCTACCGGAAGATGAAGAGCCAGAAGAGGTCGAAGCAATTCCTCGCCTGCCGATGCCGAAGGCCATCCCGCTGCCCAGGTTCGTGAGGCCAGTTCGCACAACTCTGGACCAGATGCAGGAGGTGCTCGACCAGGAGTGGGTCGAGCTGAGGTCCGAGCGGAAGCGCCTTCGGGACTGGGACAACCTGCTGAAGGTGCGGGTCCAGTCCGCCAGGGAAAAGGCGCAGGCGCGGGAGGAGCTGTTGGAGGTGGGGTAGAAGGTTCTCGAGGAGAAGGAGGCTGCTGTCTCTGAGCTCAACAATAGGGTGGTGGGCCTTCTGGTTGAGGCCAAGGAGCTCCATGCTTCCGCTGATGCACGTCTTGAAGCTCTGTCAGAGCTTCGGGACATGCTTCTTCGGCGGGAGAAGGAGGCGTAGGCAAAGGAGAAGGAGCTCTACGACCACCTGGCCACCCATGAGGAGGAGCGGGAGCACCTGAAGAGGCGGTTTCATGGCTGGCCGCCAATGAGCAGGAGCTGGCTGCTCGGGAGCAGGAGCTGGCGAGGGGGCGACTTGGCAGGGAAGCTGACCGCCACAGCCAAGATGGTCGAGGAACTCCGGGCTTCCCGCGCCGTTGAGGTTGAGAGGTTCTGGGACTTCCTCGGCCGTGCGGATACGACGCTAGAGCCCTTAGGCTTCAGTCCCCTGCGCTCCGGCGGTCCGGTCCAGAAGGTGAGCCAAGTGCACCCTGCCCTGGATTCAGTCGGAGTGAAGCTCCTGGCACTGGAAAACGTTGCCAGGGAGCAGTTGGAGGTCGAAGGCAAGGCTCTAGCGTAGCAGGTGGCAGAGCATGTGCTTTCATGCCTTCGGAGCTGCGACCCCAACATATCCTTGGAACCTGTGGCGTAGGGACACAGCGCAGAACTGTCAGAGGCGGCCAAGTCTGCCATGGAGGAGGTCGCCCGACTTGTAGCTGCTAGGTTCCAACGCAAGTAGCTTCTAGGTCTCCCGCTCGCCTTGTATGCCCCTCTGTATGCCGGAGCTCTGCCTTGAATAAAGACTTGTTTGTTTGAAGTCTGTGTGTCTTGAGTTGTTGATGTAGACTTCAGACCCTTGGTAGTGCAAGAGTCCAGAATGACTTAGTCAAGGTGGATAGCTCTTTGCCGCTGTCGTGAACTTGTTCCTTCGGGTCCTTAGAAGCGTAAGGACCTAGAGTGCTCCGGCAGTGTGGCTAACTCGTCTTCCCGCGTCCTTGGCAGCGCAAGAACCCGAAGCAACCTCGGCCTGTGTCGTCGGCTTGTTGTAGTTGGAACTCCGAGTTATCCGCTTGCCGTCATGGCGGTCCGATGTCCTGCCTGTGTGGTTCACCGTGATGGCCCCCTGGTAGGTGTGGCCCTTAAGTTGGGGCGCACCTACCAAGCAGAGTCGCTAGGGCTGGACGTCGACAGCGGACCCCCTGAGAGGTCTGGGACGCCAAGGACCTGTTCGGACCTGCAGACATGGCAAAGAAAAGGGAGTAGTCGTGCTCTCTAGTCACTCTTTCCTGTTTTTAGTTTTGCTGTGGCTTACGGTCCTTAGCCGAGCTACTAGGATTGGATAATTCGATGTGAGAGCATCAGGGTTATGGTTATAACCTTGCTCAGGGGTGTGGGCCGTCTGGCTCTCCGGTACTTAGTTGTAGCGCTGGAGAGGCAGAGTGTGCAGGTACGAAACCGGACTAAGCAGGCTACACACCCTGGAGCTCCCGTTGGTGTTAGCCTTTCACGGAAGGGACCATTCGGCGCCATAGGCCCCTGAGCAATGAGACAACCAAAGGACCCCGGGTACATCACATGTACCCCAAGCGGACCCACCTGCAGAAGGATAGCACAGCTCCTACTATGGATGAGCACAGGAAAAAGTGACTGGCCACACGGCTGGAGCAGTATGGAAAGAAAGCACGAAAAATAAAGGGGCAATATATGGGGTCCGGTTACTTCCTTGTTCGTAGGTGTGTACCTTTCGGCCATCAAGTACTCAGTTGTAGTGCTGGGGTGGCAGTGCAGCAGGCTTAGGGTACGGAACCAGGCTAAGCAATTTGCACGCCCTGGACCTCCCACGGGCGTTAACCTTTCAGCGAGGGGACCTTCCAGCGCCACGGGACCTAGGACAAGTATGTAGGATGGGATCCGGACATGCCATTTACAGTTCATATGCATGTGAGCACAAACGGTAAAGACAGGGAGGGAGGAAGACACAAGGTAAGACAGATTTTCTTCATATCGGGTTTTATTCATATGAGGAGACAGGCCGTACAAGAAGACAATGACCCGCTCTGGATGGCAAGAGTAGCAGAACTCCTCCGGAGTTTAGCTGTTCTAAGCGCTGCTCCTAGATTCTATGACACCCTTACAAAGAAAAAAAGAGCCCTATCGCTGCGCTAGGGATAGAAATTACGAAAGTGCTCTATGTTCCATGGATTGGGTAGAGGTACTCCATCCTCCGTGGCCAGGCGGACACACCCGGGGCGGCATAATTGTGTCACTCGGAAGGGACCCTCCCAGCTGGGGGAGAGTTTGTGCGCCCCTTCTCGAGAAAGAATTCACCAAGGCACCAGGTCGCCCACCTCGAGCTGTCTACTCCGCACGAACCGTTGCTGATAACGCCGGAGCGCCTGGCGGTACCGTGCATTTCGAGCAGCTGCTTGACACCTTTGCTCATCGACAAGGTCGATATCTTCACGCCGGAGCTGATCCTGTGTGGCTTGAACGTACGCTTGGACATGGGATGAGCCCATGGTGATCTCCAGGGGGAGGACGGCCTCAACCCCATACACCACGAAGAAGGGTGTTTCCCCTGTCACGCGACTGAGGGACGTTTGGCTAGCCCACGGTGCACATGGAATCTCTTCTACCCAATTCGCACAATGCTTCTTCAAGCTGTTGTAGGTGCGCGTCTTGAGTACCCTGAGTATGTTGGTGTTTGCTCTCTCGACTTGACTGTCGCTCTCTAGTTTAGCAACGGAAGTGTAGCAGACTTGGATGTCGAGGTCTTTGCAGTAGTCTTGGAACACTGCACAGGTGAACTGGGTCCCGTTGTCAGTGATGATTCTGTTCAGGACCCCGAATCGGTAGATGATTGACTTGATGAACTTGACTGCTGACTGCTTGTTGATCGCTACTACAGGGGCAGCTTCCTATCACTTGGTGAACTTGTCTACGACGACGTAGAGGTACCGGTACCCTGCGATAGATCTGTGGAATGGCCCCAGAATGACAAACCCCCACACAGCGAATGGCCATGAGGGGAGGATCATCTTCAGCGTTTGCGCCAGTGTATGGATCTGCTTGGCGTGGAACTGGCACGCATTGCATCTCTTGACCATCTCAACGGCATCCTAGAGAACAGTCGGCCAGTAGAAGCCATGCCAGAAGGCTTTACCGAGTAGCATGCGGGAAGATGCATGGTTCCCACACTCGCCTCCATGGATCATTGTGAGCCAGTCACAACCCTCCTCCCAGGTTATGCATCACAATGGGACGCCATTAAAGACACGCCGGTAGAGATCCCCTTCTACCAGCTCGTATCTCTTAACCAACCGAGTGATCCATTCAGCGGATACACGTTCATCGGGAAGGATATTTTCTTTCAAGTAGTCTCAAATCTCTATGGTCCATGCGTCGGGACCTACTTGAGTATTTAGATCTTGAGCGCTAGGTTGCACGGAGTCCTTGGTGACACTTACGATTCTTGGCGGTCACCATGTAGCAGGGCCGCCGGGACCGCCAGCTTCGAGGTGTTGATCTCACCCCCTTCGCCTAGTTCGGCCGGCTAGGCGGTAGGTCGCAGCAACTTCCTTTCAAAGACCCCCCTCAGGCACCAGAGCCCAAGTGGAGGCCTTTGTTGATAGTTCTTCGGGTATTGTGTTGTTGGCACGGGAAACATGGCACAAGTCCAAGGATAAGAAGTCCTTCTCCAACTTCTGTACTTGAAGGAGGTAGGCTATAAGTTGAGGGTCATTGCAGCTACACTCTCCCTTGACTTTCTTGATGATCAGCTGTGAATCACCCTTGACCAATAACTGTTAGACGCTGAGGGACAGCGTGGTCTTTAACCCGAAGATGGGAGCCTCATACCCTGTCATGTTGTTGGTTGCCTTGAAGTCAAGTCGCACCATGTACCTGAACTGCTCCCTAGTTGGGGTGAGGAGTAGCACCCCTGCTCTGGCACCTTGCTTACGCGAGGAGCCGTCAAAGAAGAGAGTCCAGTGAGGCCTAGTGAAGACCAGAGCTCTAGGCTCTCGTTCATCGATGTCTTGGCCCCCTGGATGGCACGATGTTGGTGTCCACTCTGCATGAAGTCATCAAGCGCCTGACTCTTCACTGCATGGCACGGTATAAGATCCAGCTCGAACTCCGCCAGCTCGGCAGCCCATTTGGCTATGTTCCCAATTGCATTGGGGCTATGGAGAACGGTTCTCACTGGGTATGAGGTGACCACTGAGATCTTGTGAGCTTGGAAGTAGCGACGCACTTTTCTTGATGCAACGAGGACTCGGGGGCCCCGGCCCCCGGGCCGGGACTACACCTTGGGAGCTGGGACCCAGGCATGTGTTGGTTGCTAGGTCCAGCTGGCTGGGGCCTGACTAACTCTTCTTAGGGAGGTTCAAGACTCGATCCCCCGGGTCTGGGACTACACTCCGGGAGCTCGGACCCGGATATGCATTGATCATCAGGTCTGGATGGCCAGGACCTGACTAGCTCCCTGTCCCTTGGGTCTTCTGCGGAGTCCGAGTCCTGGGACTCTAGACCAGCGGCAGCAGGAGCCTCGTCCGGGACTTGAGGTCGATGGAGTTCTGGTCGCTCCGTGACTAGGACCATGCTCACGACCTCTGTTGTTGCAGCGATGTAAAGGAGTAGAACTCGCCTTGTTCCGGGGCCACCATGATTGGCAACGTCGTGAGGAACTTCTTCAGCTCTTGGAATGCCTCATTCGCCTCCTCGGTCCATACGAACGGATCAGATTTGTGCAGAAGCTTTAAGAACGGAAGAGCCCTCTCAGCCAGTCTAGAGATAAACCGACTAAGCGCAGCCAAGCATCCGGTTGTGTGTTTCTTACTTCCTCTAGCCACTAGATCTCGCGGGTATATTGATAAAATCATTCTATGACTACACGAATGAGAACAAGACAGTTTGGAATATACCTTCGGGTGTTGAGGATGTCGCCATGACGGTGTCGCCGAAATGTAGACGTCGGCGCACGGATTCCGTGGTGTCGACGGCGATGGCGGCGCCGGGGTCCTTCCCCTCACTCCCCGCACGGATTAGATCGGATTTCTCAATGTGTTTGTGGTGTTTTGAGCACGAACGCACGCATTTCCCGTGTGCCCCGGCCACCCCTCTTAATATAGCGCGGGTGTGAGAGGAGGCCCCAACCATGGGTTGGTTAGCGCCCCCGATCAAGGCGCATAGGTGGGGTAGACTCGGGATTGGGCCGTTGGGCCGTTCCCGAAAAGGAGATCAACTCCAACATTCTCCCCCTTGATCTCCAGTGATCAAGACTTACAAAACTTACTTAATTTCGTAATACTTAACTTATTGTTTATTTCTTCATGTTCGATATACTGAGCACATCGCATCAAAATAGCCAATTACGTACTATCTGACTCGATGACCACAATACATCTTACACTTAGAAACAACCTTATTCTTAGTTTGGCCCCTAAGTATCCAGGCGATCATAGGTTTTCTCTTAATCCCATGCCGGCTACATGTTCTCTGAACACATTGGGAGGAAGACCTTTAGTAAGCGGATCCGCAAGCATATGTTTGGTTCTAATATGCTCAAGACTAATAGTATGATCCTGGATTTTGTCTTTCACAACATAAAACTTAATATCGATGTGTTTGGCAGCACCACTCGACTTGTTGTTGTGAGAGTACAATACTGCGGGTTCATTGTCGCAGTATAACTTAAGTGGTTTTTTCAATGCTGTCGACCACTCTAAGACCGGGTAGAAATTTCTTAAACCATAGTGCCTGCCCCGTGGCCTCATAACAAGCAACAAACTCGGCATGCATTGTGGAAGATGCAGTGACGGTTTGTTTGGAGCTCTTCCACGATATAGCTCCATTTGCGAGGGTGAATATGTAACCTGACGTGGATTTCTTAGTATCCACACAACCCGCAAAATCTGAGTCTGAGTATCCCACTACCTCGAGTGGGTCTGACTTACTATACGTTAACATGAGGCCTTTTGTGCCTTGCACATACCTTAATGCTTTCTTAACTGCCTTCCAGTGATCAATCCCTGGATTGGCCTGATATCTGCCAAGCATCCCGGTTACGAACGCTAAGTCAGGGCGAGTACATACTTGAGCATACATAAGGCTTCCGACAGCAGAAGCATATGGAACCGATTTCATTTGATCGATCTCGTATTGGTTCCTGGGACACTGAAAGTTCCCAAACTTATCGCCCTTGACTATTGGAGCAGGTGAAGGTTTACTCGCATGCATGCCATACTTCTTGAGTACACCTTCTAAGTATGTTTTCTGAGATAAACCTAAAACCCCTTTAACACGATCTCGGTGAATCTCGATCCCCAGCACAAAGGATGCTTCACCTAGATCCTTCATATCGAAGTTGGAGGATAAAAACCTCTTAGTCTCTAACAGTAGATTGACATCGCTACTCGCAAGTAGTATGTCATCCACATAGAGAACAAGAAAAATGAATTTCCCATTCTTAAATTTAGCATAGATGCAATTATCCTCCTCATTCTCCTTAAACCCAAACTTTCTAATTGTCTCATCGAACTTGAGATACCACTGCCGTGAGGCTTGTTTGAGCCCATAGATGGACTTCCTTAAGCGGCATCCCATGTGTTCCTTACCCTTAATGACAAAACCTTTCGGTTGTGTCATATAGACGTCCTCGTACAGATCCCCATTGAGAAACGCTGTTTTTACATCCATCTGATGTAATTCTAAATTATAGTGTGCTACTAATGCCATAATAATTCTAAAAGAATCCTTAGTAGAGACGGGTGAGAACGTCTCATTATAATCTATGCCTTCTCTTTGAGTGAATCCCTTCGCCACAAGTCTGGCCTTATATTTTTCGATTTTCCCTTTGGAGTCACGTTTGATCTTGTAGACCCACTTACAACCTACTGTCTTGGCTCCTCGAGGAATCTCGACTAAATCCCAGACCTTGTTGGCATCCATGGACCTCATTTCATCCTCCATGGCTTTACGCCACTCAAATGATTGTGGTCTTCTCATAGCATCTTCAAACGAGGTGGGATCATCCTCCATTTGAATTTCTTCACTCAAATAGATCTCATAATCGTCCGGAATGGCCGATTTTCTTACTCGTTGAGATCTTCTAATTGGTGCATCATCTTGTGGTTGAGGTTGTTGTTGCGCTTCATCATATTCGGCAACTGGCTCAATAGCCTCGGAAGGCTGAGCCTCTCTTACTTCTTCCGTTGCCGATGAAGGACTAACAACAGTTGTTGAATCATTAGTGACTGGCACAGATGGTTCAACAACAGTAGGTATCGAGAAATATGGTTCTTGAATCATGGGAGTGGGTGCGTACACCCGCTTCTCCTCAAGATCTACCTCTCGTCTTACCATACTCCCCCTGATCATGGCATCTTCTAAAAAGACAGCATGCCTTGTCTCTATGAACTTAGTGTATCTATCTGGACAATAGAATCGATATCCCTTACTTTTTTCTGGATAGCCAATAAAATGACAACTAATAGTTCTAGAGTCCAACTTACCAATGTTTGGGTTGAATATTTTAGCCTCAGCTGGACAGCCCCACACGTGCAAATATCCTAATGAGGGCTTACGTCCTGTCCACATTTCATACGGCGTCTTAGGTACTGATTTACTCGGCACACGATTAAGCACATGAATGGCGGTTTTTAACGCCTCCATCCATAAGCTAACCGGAAGTGTCGAATAACTTAACATACTTCTTACCATATCCATGAGCGTACGGTTTCTCCGTTCCGCTACACCGTTTTGCTGAGGCTCGCCCGGCGTAGAATACTGGGCTACTATGCCGTTTTCCTGTAGAAACCTTGCAAAAGGTCCAGGAATTTGGCCATACGGGGTATGTCGACCGTAGTACTCCCCTCCACGATCAGATCTTACTACCTTGATCTTAACGTTGTGCTGGTTTTCTACTTCGGCCTTAAATATCTTAAATTTATCCAACGCTTCGGATCGCTCCTTGATTGGATAAATGTAGCCATAACGAGTATAGTCATCCGTAAACGTTATGAATGAGTCATAACCATCTATGGAGACTATTGGGAATGGACCACAAATGTCTGTGTGAACTAATTCTAATATTCCCGTGCTACGTTTGGCGTCTTTCCTAATTTTCTTAACAAATTTGCCTTTAATGCAATCAATGCATTCTTGTGAATCCGAAAAGTCTAGGTTGGGAAGAATCGATTGGGATACTAAACGTTCAATTCTCCCCCTCGAAATATGGCATAAACGACAATGCCACAATTTCGATGATGTTTCGGAATCAATTCTTTTGCGCTTGTTGAATACTAAGTCGTTCTGAGAAGAAGTTTGATCATTACTTATAACATTGATACCGTCATGTAAGGATAATAAATATAACATGTCTTGTCGGAATGCAAGACCCACAACTTTATTATTAAATGTAATAGAACATTTATCATTGCCAAAATGGCACACATAACCTGAATCATCCAAACATGAAACTGAAATCAAATTTCTCTCTAAAGAGGGTACATAGAGGACATTATGAAGCCTAAGTACAAAGCCATCTCTAAGTCTAAGTGGGAGATCTCCAACTGCTTCAACTTGAGCTTCACGGCCATCAGCGACTTTAATGGCCTTTTCCCCTCTTCTTAGGGTCCTCCTCATATTTAATCCCTGTAGAGAATTACAAACGTGCACCGTGGCACCTGAATCAATCCACCAAGTAGATCGAGAATAATCTAAAAACAAGGATTCATTAACAAAAGTCACAAAATCATTACCATTCTTGCAACACCACTTCAGGAAGCCCACGCAATCCTTCTGGTAGTGTCCTTTCTCCTTACAAAATCTACACTGATCCTTGTCCACTTTCATATCCTTCTGAAGAGGATGCTGAAGTGGGGTCTTACACTTGCCCTTATCAGTAGAAGAAGTGCCATGTGACTTAAAAGAAGCACTTTTGGGAGAACCAAAATAGTTCTTCCCTTTACCTTTCCCTTTGGCATAGTTGACAGAGTCACCACCCCTTTGAGACTTAATACGTTCTTCTTCTTGAACGCACATGGCAATCAACTTCTCTAAGTTCCACTGCTCTGGCTGAGAGTTGTAATTGATCACGAAGGCCTCAAACTCCTTAGGTAGTGAAGCAAAAATGAGGTGCACAAGCAACTCATCAGTGATTCCTAAGTTCATTGGCTTGAGCTTCGTGGCTAAGTTGGTCATCTTAAGGATGTGCTCACGCACACCACCTCCAGTGTACCTCTCAGTAACGAGCTTCTTTATAAGCATGCTCGCTGTAGCCTTCGAAGAGCCAGTGAACTGACTTTCCACCTTACGGAGATACTCAAGAGCAGTGTCACATTCGGGAATCGCTCCCCGAATGGCCTCAGTGATTGTCCCCTTAATAACCATCAAACACTTTCTGTTTGAGGCAATCCACTTAGGAAGATCCTTATCATACTTATCCTTTAAACTTAGGTATTGTCCCTTTCTAAGCTCGAAAGACTCATCAGTCTCTCCAGCAGTAGGTGAAGGGACCTGAGGTTCAGTGGGGCAAGGTGTCATCAACGCATAATCAATTTCGGAGATAGCTAAAGCAATCTCCAATTTTTCTTTCCAAGTACCATAATTGGAACCATTGAGTGGTTCAATGTTGGAAATAAAACTCAGTGCTGAAGACAAAGCGGAGGAACCTTCATAAAATTGCATATAAGTAAATATACTATAAACTTAAACAATATAGAATGTTGTGTTTTGCTTTTCGCGTTGGTTACTCCACAAAATACAACATTCAAAAACATAACAAATTTCGTTTTTCGCGTTGGTTACTCAACGAAATCCTTTATGAATTAAGATACATAAAGCGATAGAAATGCCGTGTTTTGTTTTTCGCGTTGGTTACTCAACAAAACACGTCATTCAAAAACATAAACATGTAAATTTTATTCTTTCGCGTTGTTTACTCAAATAAAATTTCCATAAATCAAATAACTTAAATTAAACTCAATATATAGTAAATTTTGTTGTTCACGTTGGCTACTTAACAAAATTACTATTACTCAATTAACAAAAGACTTAATAAAAATTCTCCTAATTAAATTTATCAATTAAAATTTAATTAGAAAATTAATAAACTTAATTACAACAGCGGAAGCTTAATTACTCTTAATTATCCACAACAACAGAATTAAATATAACTGAAAACTATTTCTTGCTAATTACTGTTGCTAATCACAAAAGATAAACTGATAATGTATAAAATAGTTTTCAGACTATAACTGAAAAGAAATCAGATTACTTAAATATTAAGTATCTTTACTAAACACAAACAGAGCTCAGCACAGTTGGTAGAGCACAAATCCCTCCAAGCTGAGGTCTTGGGTTCGATTCCCAGGTTCAGCACCATTTACCTTTTATATTGGTGGAAAGCTGTTGTGGGCCGCGCCTATGGTTGGGCCGCACGGGCGCTGCTGGGCCGCGCTGCGCGCCCGTTAAGGGCTTGGCCTGGCGGCGCGCCTGCTAAGGCTGAAGGCGCGCCCGATAAGCCCGATGGCGCCCGTTAGGGTTTCCGGCAGCGGCGGCGCGCCCGCTAAGGCTGAGGCGCGCCCGTTAGGGCTTCCAGCAGCGGCGGCGCGCCCGCTAAGGCTGGAGGCGCGCCCGTTAGGGCTTCCAGCAGTGGCGGCGCGCCCGCTAAGCTGGAGGCGCGCCCGTTAGGGCTGACTGCCCCTACTGGGCTGCACCCAGGCAGTTTTTTGGCCCACAAACAAACCCTAATCAATCTGAACCGTTCATTTTGATCTAAGGGCTGTCCTTTGATTTCGGGGCTATAAAAAGGGGTGGGTACTCCAGCCCCCTGAACCCTAAATCATTTCTCTTCCTCCACTCTCTCTCCACTAGCCGCCACACAACAGAGAAAAGAGAGAGAGAGGCCGGTTGTGCCGCTGTGGCGGCTCCTCGCCGGCGAGCATGTGCTCGCCCATGCGACGGCGCCCTCGCTGTCGAGTGGTTTCCGGCAGCGCTGCTATTTTTTTTTTTTGCCTTTTTGTGCTATTTGCTTTTACTTCGATTTGTTGTATGCCGTGGATCTAAGTGTTGAACACAAAACCCGAACGGATCTAGTGATCTAGGTGGCTCTGGCACCATTGTGTGTTTCTTACTTCCTCTAGCCACTAGATCTCGCGGGTATATTGATAAAATCATTCTATGACTACACGAATGAGAACAAGACAGTTTGGAATATACCTTCGGGTGTTGAGGATGTCGCCATGACGGTGTCGCCGAAATGTAGACGTCGGCGCACGGATTCCGTGGTGTCGACGGCGATGGCGGCGCCGGGGTCCTTCCCCTCACTCCCCGCACGGATTAGATCGGATTTCTCAATGTGTTTGTGGTGTTTTGAGCACGAACGCACGCATTTCCCGTGTGCCCCGGCCACCCCTCTTAATATAGCGCGGGTGTGAGAGGAGGCCCCAACCATGGGTTGGTTAGCGCCCCCGATCAAGGCGCATAGGTGGGGTAGACTCGGGATTGGGCCGTTGGGCCGTTCCCGAAAAGGAGATCAACTCCAACACCGGTAAGCTTCTGCACGTCCTTGGTGCGGGCAGGTGGCCGCATTAATTCTATTGCCTGATGAGGACATCACAACATTGGATACTCACATTGATATACAAGGACCAATCACAAGAGCAC
Organism: Neostapfia colusana; assembly: GCA_030760725.1. Taxonomy (NCBI): domain Eukaryota; kingdom Viridiplantae; phylum Streptophyta; class Magnoliopsida; order Poales; family Poaceae; genus Neostapfia; species Neostapfia colusana. The sequence goes on along the minus strand of JASWHV010000012.1, from coordinate 13,924,674 downwards.
GAGCACGGTTACTAAATCAGCAGGTGAACTCGTTCCTAACTTCCTACCCATGTGAGTTTGAGAATGGATTGCTATTCAATGATTTAATTGTCATTAGGAACCATGGACATGATCAAAAAGTAAAGTGAGGAGGTTTTGGGGACGTGGAGAACCAGATGAGACGTCCACAAGTTGATGGAAATAGTCGCCAACTCGGACTCGAGTTCAACTCGGAGTCCAGGAGCAGTCCATCTTAAAACGGACGCCCATGATGCATACGGACTCCGTTTTCGACGTTCTACATATGCATGGAAAGATGAGAAGATAAACTTTCCAATGGTTCTAGTCCCACATTAAAATTAGCCAGGAATCATTGGTAATTTTCGAGAAAAGTCGAATTCAGAGTTCTGTCCAGTGCTGCACCACCGTATTGGGCTTTTGGGCCTTGTATCTCGTATGAGTCCATTAGGGACGCGTCTAAGGGTCTTATGGCCAAACCATAGCCTTTAAATACTGTATACGCTGGCCATATTCGGTGGGTTTTGCTTAGATTAAACAATTTCTCCGTTCTACGGTTTGTGAGACCCCAATTTCCCAATTTCAGATTGCATCTTCATCGTTCTTGCTTGTGTTCTCGGTTGCACCTGCAGGGATATCCTTCTTGGCGAGGTCAAGCGTGTGAAGCAGTGTTGATAACCAACGGAGCAGGGGTGTAGTGATTGCAGGGGTATTCGGGTCTGCTCGAGTGCCTCGGATCATCAACGTCGAGATCTCCACTTCAATCGACCTACCTTTTGGAAGATCGGGCCTAAATTTCTCATCATTGCCTTAATCTTCTCTGGATTAACCTTGATCCCTTGATGTGAGACCAAAAAACCGAGTAGCTTCCCGGCAGAGACCCTGAAGACACATTTATCTGGGTTCAGCTTTGTGGGTGTTGAAAGCAGCCTGTTGAAGACTAGGGCTAGGTTGTCGAGCAAAGATGCTTGCGACTTAACCTTTACTACGATGTCATAGACATACACCTCTACAAGGTCTCGAATGAGATTCCCAAATGTTTTATGCATTGCATGCACAAAAGTGGGAAGGGCATTCTTAAGACCATAAGGCATGCATGCATAGCAGTATAGACCATCTACTGTGACGAAGGTAGTATGCTCTCCATCTTCCCCAGGCATAGGTATTTGGTGAAAACCTGAATAAGCATCTAGGAAACACGGTAGATCACAGCTGGGTGTAGAATCCACTATTTGGTCTATACGGGGGTGAGGAAACGGATCCTTTGGAAATGCCTTATTGAGGGTGGTGTAGTCGATGCACATCCGAAGCTTCTCGCCAGCCTTGGGGACGACAACAGGGTTGGCCAAACATCGTGGATGGAGGACCTCTCAGATGAAGTCAGCATCGAGAAGCTTCTTGATTTGTTCACGGATGAAGTCTTGCTGTTCGATGGATTGCTTCCGAGGCTTCTGTTGTACCAGCGTGGAGTCGGGGTATATCTTCAAATGGTGCTCGATCACCTCCCTAGGGATCCCAGACATCTCTGATGGTTACCATGCAAACACATCGAGTTAGCCCAGAAGAAGTTGACGTCGAGTCACCTAGGCCCTCAGCGATGCGGGTGGTCTGGGCGACGTCGGAGCTGACTTGGACGACCTTAATGGGGACATCCTCGCTGTTTGAGGGCTGCACGTGGGGTGTAGATGTCTGGCTCTTCCGCCTCGGCGGTAGCGCCCTCACCTGGAGGGTTGTGGAGAAGAGCGTGTGCTGCAGCCAGAACGCTCTGTGGGCTTGGTAGTGGCGGCATCGTCGCCACCGTCGGGGTAGAAGGCTTTCGGGAGATAGCAGCCGCGGGCGCCGTGGGCGCTATGGGCACGGCGACCATCTGGTCGCCTGCCTGGCCAGATCTAATCGCCCTAGAGCGGGAAGTGGCCTTCTCGTCTCCTGCCTGGAGAGGACGGTGTGTGGGGCGGGACGAGTCTCCTAGAGAGTGGATGTTCACCGTGGCGATGATGCTCAGTCACCTATAGGGTGTGAAAACCCCCCTACCTGGCGCGCCAAATGTCGAGGTGTGATCCGCGACACTCCCCCCCCTCGGTCTGCTACTGGAGCAGCCCGCCGAGGTTCTTTAATTGGAAGGGCTTGACATCCCTGTAGCGATCGAGCTTGGGGGAGAAGATGAACATGAGGATTTATGGCCGTCGGATTGTAAAAGCCTACGTCTACGGGGGTGATTGTTGTATTGCTTGCGCGTATGTGTGTGTGTGTGTGTGTTGGCTGGGTTGCGAACTGGAACCCCCTGTCGGGTGGCCGCCCCGGTCCTTTTATAGTCCAAGTCCGGGGTGGTTGCAATGTGGCCCGAGGCCCGACAGGTGGCCCTAAGGCTGTCTGAACCCTATACATGATCTAGGGCTTTTTACAACTATGAGCAGAGTGGTTGGTGGAGGAGTTAAGTCCCGTCACCACGCGCGGTGAGCGCCTCTGACCATGCAGCAGGTGATGATGAAGACGTCGTCTTGTCACCGCGTGCTCTCGCTCTGCTAGACGGCACTATGCCGTTGGGCGGCACTATGCCGCTGTCACGCCTCACCGCCCTGTCTTGTCACCATAATGGCGAACGAGCGAAGGACGGAGGTGTGTGCCATGCGCCATGCTTCTGGGTGTAACACCCTCAAATTCCTTTCCATGCATTGCATACATTTTTCATGTAGAGAAACATTATAAAAGAAGTAGAAATGTAGAAAGAACTATAGAAATGGAGAAAGAACTATAGAAATGGAGAAAGAACCATAGAAATGGAGAAAAGAACCATAGAAATGGAGAAAGAACCATAGAAATGGAGGAAGGAACCATAGAAATGAAGAAAGAACCATAGAAATCGAGGAAGGAACCATAGAAATGGAGGAAAAACCACAGGAATGGAGAAGGGAATATAGAAATGGAGAATGGGACATAGAAATGGAAAAGGGCAATGTAGAAATGGAGAATGGGGCATAGAAATGGAGAGGGGAATGTAGAAATGGAGCAAGTGACATAGAAATGGTGAGGAATGGGAAAAGGATAGCTGAAATAATCCATTCCCAAATTTCCCTCAAAATTTCCAAATTACCCAATTCCATAAAAGTGGAATTTCCCCACATTTTGGGGATAAAATCCCCAAGGCTGCCGCACCACAAGAGATAAGTTTGTTAAGATCCAAAAAAATTGAATAGGACTCTTATTGGAGCTCCAATTGGAGTAGGACTCTCCTTTTCCCCCTTATAAATATAACCCTGAAGTATCCAGGGGTCCCGATCTTCCGAAAGGTTCTGATAACTCTCGATTTGGTGGAGACTTGACACAAATCGATCCGGCTTCCGAACAACACATTCTGAACCCTGCAATCGCAGCACCACGTCTCCTCAGGTTATCAACCGATATTGCACGGTTGACTTTGCCAAGAAGGCTAATCCTTGCCTGCGAATCGAAGAACACAAGAAAAAAAAAGAAAGAATGCAACCAAATTGCTGAAAGATATGAAGCACTCAAATTGGGGTCTCACAAACCGATGAACGGCGAAACTGTTCTTGACAGAATAATCTAAGCAAAACCCAGCTGTTTGTGACGGCGGCTAGGGGGTATAAAGGAGGTGGAGGATGACCAGGGGGTTCTGGGGTCGTGACCTAACCCTAAGACACGTACATAATGGACTTGAACTTGATACAAGGCCCAATGGCCCAACTAGGTGATGCAACACCCTGACAGACTCTAAACTTTATATTGTTTCGAAGTTTCCCATCGACTCTTAGAGAATTTTAACTTGGGGATAGTTCCATTGGAAAGTTTTTCCTCTCAGCTTTCCGTGCATATGTAGAACGTCAAAAACGGAGTCTGTATGCCTCCTGTGCATCCATTTTAAGGTGGACTGCTCCTGGGCCCGAGTTGGACTCGAGTTTGAGTTGGGCTCGGTCTCTAACTTCTTGTTGGCGTATTTTCTGGTCCTCCACGCCTCCAAACCCCTCTCCATGTATCTCCATGTCCTCTCCATGGTTCCTAATCATAATTAATCCATTAGGTAGCAACATACTCTCAAAATTCACATATAAAGAATTGTTTAGGAACGAGCTCACCTCTAAATTCAATTATCGTGCTCGAGCTCTAGTAATTGGACCTTGCATGTCTACCATGTGAGTGTTGTGTATATCTGCAGGAGTGATGTCCACATCATCCTCCCCCTCTTGTATTGGAGTCGTCCTCGACTCAAGCTCATCTTCTTCTCCCAAATATGGTCTCAAATCTGAAATGTTAAAGGTGAGACTAACCCCAAACTCGGGAGGCAACTCAAGTTTATATGCATTATCATTAATATTCTCAAGTATTTTAAAAGGACCATCATCTCTAGGCATCAATTTAGACTTTCTCAGTTCTGGAAATCTATCCTTTCTCAAGTGTAACCAAACTAAATCACCCGGTTCAAGTCTAACTTCCTGCCTACCTTTACTACCAGCAATTCTATATTTTTCATTCATCTTTTCAATATTGTGTTTAGTGGTCTCATGAATTTTCAAAATAAAATCAGCACGTTCCTTTGCATTATTGAGTTCTCTCACTAGTAGGTAAAGGCAAGATATCAATAGGAGCACGAGGATTGAATCCATACACTACCCGAAAAGGACTTACCTTGGTGGTAGAATGTGTTGCCCGATTATATGCAAACTCCACATGTGGCAAACATTCTTCCCACATCTTTAAATTTTTCTTCAAAACAGCTCTCAACATGGTGCCCAAAGTGCGGTTCACTACTTATGTTTGCCCATCAGTTTGTGGGTGACATGTTGTAGAGAACAACAGTTTTGTACCCAACTTGATCCATAGGGTGCGCCAAAAGTGACTCAAAATTTTAGCATCATGATCTAAAACAATAGTAGAAGGCATACCATGCAAGTGAACAATCTCTTTGAAAAAAAGGTCCGCAATATGTACAGCACCATCACTTTTCTGACACGGTATAAAATGTGCCATCTTAGAAAAACGATCCACCATAACAAAAATGTTGTCCCTCCCCCTCTTAGTCCTAGGCAATCCCAAAACAAAGTCCATAGAGATATCTGCCCAAGGAATGGAAGGAGTGGGAAGAGGCATGTATAAACCATGTGGATTCAAACGGGACTTAGCTTTCTAACATGTGGTGCATCAAGCCACAAACCACTCTACATCTCTCCTCATCTTTGGCAAAAAGAAATGTGTGGCCAGACCATCCTCCGTCTTCTTTGCGCCAAAATGGCCCATCAAACCTCCACCATGTGCCTCCTGTAATAACAAAAGACGAATGGAACCAACTGGAATGCATAGGCGGTTAGCTCTAAACAAGAATCCATCATCCAGTACAAATTTATTCCAGGTATGACCTTTTCTACAATGCAGCAACACATTTTTAAAATCAGCATCAAGAGCATATTATTCTTTAATTGATTCAAGTCCAAAAATTTGACAATCAAGTTGGGACAGCATATTATATCGTCTAGACAATGCATCAGCGATTAAATTATCCTTCCCTTTCTTATGTTTAATGACATAAGGAAAAGGCTCAATAAATTCAATCCATTTTGCATGTCTACGATTCAGATTATTTTGAGAACGAATATACTTTAGCGATTCATGATCAGAATGAATAACAAATTCTTTAGGCCATAAATAATGACGCCATGTCTCTAAGCATCGTACGAGAGCATAAAATTCTTTATCATATGTGGAGTAATTCAGGACAGGACCATTAAGTTTTTCACTAAAGTATGCAACCGGTTTATCACCTTGCAGTAAGACACCACATACGCAAACTCCACTAGCATCACATTCAAGTTCAAAAGTCTTACTAAAATCAGCAAGTTGCAGAAATGGTGCGTGTGTAAGCTTGTCCTTCAAGGTGTCAAAGGACTCCTCTTGTGCTTTCCCCCAATGGAACATCACACCTTTCTTAGTCAACTCATGCAATGGGGCAGCAATAGTGCTAAAATCCTTGACGAAGCGTCGGTGAAACCTGCAAGACCAAGAAAACTCCTTACCTGTGTGATGGCTTAAGGTATTGGCCAGCTCTTGATCGCTTGAATTTTCATCTCATCCACCTCAATTCCCTGTGGAGTCACAACATAGCTAAGAAAGGAAACTCGATTCGTACAAAAGATGCACTTTCAAGGTTACCAAATAAGCGTGCATCTCTCAAAGCATTAAAAACAGCACGTAAATGATCCATATGTTAATCCAATGACTTGCTATAAATCAAGATATCATCAAAGTAAACAACCACAAATTTTCCAATAAAAGCTCTCAAGACCTCATTCATCAAACGCATGAATGTACTTGGTGCATTAGTTAAACCAAATGGCATTACTAACCACTCATACAACCCAAATTTGGTTTTGAAAGCTGTTTTCCATTCATCTACCAATTTCATTCTTATTTGGTGGTAACCACTACGCAAATCAATCTTAGTGAAAATTATAGAACCACACAACTCATCAAGCATGTCTTCTAGCCTAGGAATAGGATGACGATACCTTATAGTAATATTGTTAATGGCTCTACAATCAACACACATACGCCAAGTACCATCTTTCTTAGGAACCAAAAGTACAGGAACAGCACAAGGACTAAGGCTTTCACGTACATACCCACGGTCCAAAAGGTCTTGGACTTGCCACTGAATTTCCTTAGTCTCCTCGGGGTTGGTCCTATATGCAGCATGGTTTGGCAAAATTGCACCTGGAATCAAATCAATTTGATGTTCAATCCCTCTCAAAGGTGGAAGTCCCGGTGGTATCTCAGCTGGAAAAATATCCTCATACTCTTGCAACAAGTTAGTAACTGCTGGAGGCAAAGACCTAGCAACATCATCAATGTAGAACAAAACTTGTTTGCACACCAATGCACAACAAATATCATGATCAAAAATTTCAGCAAGGTCTGATTTTGTACCAAGCATTACACGACCCTTCAATTTAATTCCCTCAGTCTTAGAACTAGGTGTAGATCTCTCATTATTTGGTGGTAACACAGAATTAATGACTTGTTGATTTTATGATTTAGAACTACTAGAAATTCCAGCTCTCTCCCTATCAGCTTGTACAATTTCAGCAGGAGTCAAAGGTAGGAAAGTAATTTTCTTTCCTTTATGCATAAAAGTATATTTATTACTTCTACCATGGTGCAAAGCATCCTTATCATGTTCCCAAGGTCGACCCAATAAAAGTGAACACTCTTGCATGGGTACCACATCACAATCAACGGAATCGACATATGTACTAATGGAAAACGGAATTCTGCAAGTTTGTGTTACCTTAGCTCTTCTAGAATCATTCAACCATTGAATATAGTATGGATGTGGGTGTGGTCGTGTATTCAAACTAAGCTTCTTGACCAATTCAGAACTCACCAAGTTGTTGCAGCTTCCTCCATCAATGATGACGTGTGCTCGCCGGTTCTTGATGACAAAGAAAATCTGAAACAAATTATGGCGTTGTAATCTATCAAGTTGTTGTACCTGTGTGTTCAGCACCCGCTGCACAATGATGTTCATGTAGGCTGATGTGTCTTCACTCCCAAATGTCCCTCATCATTGTCCGTGGCAGCTTCATCATCATTGTTGTCTTCGACATTAGAGGTGCTGATGTATCCTCCCTCTTCTGTAGCCACGTATGCCCGCTGACTAGGACAATCTTTTTGCACATGACCAAGACCATGGCAGCGGTGGCACTGAACCGGAAGTGCGTCCTGTTGAAGCAACGGATGAATCACTTTTGGCGGGTACCTGCATGGAATTTTTACCCGAATCCGCAGGTCGTGCAGGTGGTGGTTTCGGTGCTACTGAAATGTTGTTGCTGCCAGAAGGAAGCTTGGCTGCTGGTTTTGGTGAAAGGGCATCAAAACGGAATGACTTGGACGCCCTCGAAGATGTTGTCGTGCGTGGAGTGTAGAAGGCACCGCTGCTGCTCTTGTTCTTTTGTTGACGACCCTGTAACTCCTTTTCTGCAAGCATAGCAAGCTGGAACAACTGGTTGACAGTATTAAATTCCTTATAATCAACAATATTCTGTATCTCACGTCTCAACCCCCCATAGAAACGACAAATTTTATCTTCAATGTCCTCTACTACCCCACATCTTATCATACCCTTTTGAAGCTCCGCATAATAATCTTGGACAAAATTATTTCCCTGCTCTAAGCGCTGCAATTTCTTTCGTAAATCACGTTGGTAGGATGGAGGAACAAAACGATTACGCATAGCTTCTTTTAAACGTTCCCATGTATCAGGTTGTAAGCGTGTGGTACCTAGTTCATTCCACCATATTATAGCAAAATCCTTAAACTCACTAGTGGCTTGTCGAACTCTATGTTGTTCAAGAACAAGGTGGGAATTAAATTTCTGCTCAACCATCATTTCCCAATCAAGATATGCCTCAGCATCATAAGCACCAGGAAATGAAGGTATGGAAAATTTAACTTTAGAAAAAGGGTCACCAAGAGGGCGGTTATTGTTACCACGCATGTTGTTTCCTACCATACCATGAGTGTTTTGACGAAGGCGTTGACGTAGATGTACATTCTGCGCAGCACGTGTATCCACCTCTCCATTGACATCACACAACACGTCTTCTTCTTCTTCAAAGTTGTTGTGGTGGGTAGCATCATGGCTGAATGGTAGGTGGTTCTCCATATCATCAATCCTTCCAACTAGCGAGCTTAAGCGTTTGTCCAACCTCTCAAGGGTATGGGGTATTCTCTGTTCAGCAAGATAATCTTTTACCCCTTGTGCGATTGCTTCCTTGACAGACTTCATCATTTGTTCTATGTAACCCTTCATCTCACTTTTCAAAACACACTCCGTAGGATCAACATGATCTGACATTGTTAGCAAGAATAATATGGAAAACAACAAGATTATCCCTATCAACTACTAGGGAGGCTTGGTCCGGAGCCAAGGGCACGTGTCGGCTCCAGTGCCCTCCTCATCAAGGAGGAGGTCCAGAGCCCGAATATACATGGCAGCTCCGGACCTCACCTCCGCGGGGAGGCTTGGTCCTGTGCCAAGGGCACGTGTTGGCTCCGGAGCCCTCCTTAGTGGGGAGGAAGTTTAGAGCCCGGATACACGTGGCAGCTCTGGACCTCACCTTAGCGGGGAGGCTTGGATCGGGGCCAACGGCACGTGTCGGCTCAGGAGCCCTCCTCAGCGAGGAGGAGGTCCAGAGCCCGGATACATGTTGCAGCTCCGGACCTCACCTCAGCGGGGAGGCTTGGTCCGGGGCCAAGGGCACGTGTCGGTTCCGGAGCCTAGGCACACAAGGCAGCGCCGGGCCCGACCCCGATAGGGAGACCGAGTCCAGGGCCAAGGACGCATGGCCTTGCCAGCTCCCGCCTCAGCAGGGAGGCGGGGTCTGGGCTGTCTTGAACACTCCACGCGGGGGTACCCGGTCTGCAGGGTACCGACAGCTTGTATCATAATCTGACTATTTTATTATTATTAAATATGACAGGCCCGATACCAACTTGACTATTTGAAGAGTGACGTATTCACACTTGAGCCAACTATTGTTTTGTGTATAGATAAAAAAATAGCATCCATTTGTGATTAGAATCTTTTATAAATCGATGGTCGTACATTTCGATTTCATGATATGGATTTATAATAAAATCATACATCGTTAGCTCAGTATATATAGAAAGGCAACAACATTATAAAAAATGGATGGTGTGGTGCTTCACAATGACATAGTCGATTTGTCATGATGTATGGTGAGGTGGCTGATGGTGTGGTGGTGTACGATTAGTTTATAAAAAGCGTGGTGTATGATCAGATGGCCAACAACGCGGTGATAGTGAGGTGTTGGTCGACGGTGAGGCAGTGGACAATGCACTGGTCGATGGCATGGTGGTGGACGGTGCTTCATGGTGAGGTTGTTAAACGGCGCACTGGTCAGTAGCAAGTTGGTAGACAACATGCTGGTTGATGGTGATGAGGTGGTCGGCAATGCCGGTCAACAAAGACGTGGTGCTTTACTCCAAGGTATGCAAGGTGGTGTATGATGAGGTGACAAACAACACGGTGGTTTGCAGCTAGGTGATCTATGAAGAGGCAGTTCATAGTGACGTGGAAGACGATGCAGTAGGATTCGGCGAGGCAACAAAAGGCTAGACGGATAACGGTGAGGTGGCAGACAACAATGTAGTTGATGGTGAGGTCGTCCTTGACTAGACGGTGGGTGGCACTATGGTGGATGGCCCGATGGTGGACTAGGTGGGATTTGAGGAAAAATTAGAGAGATACTGAAAATGCTAGTGAAATTTTTGGGACAAGGGAGAGATATATTAGAAGGAGGCTTAATGGAAGTCATCTAAAAATAATAACTGATATGAATTATAATAAGGTGTCAGTTCTAAATGTTAAATCATATGAAGTAAATCAATGTCGGCTCCTTCCATTAATCCCGTTTATTTGAATGATTCTTCTATTATGAACCAACCATCTATTAAGCATAGAACCTAACAAGTGACAATGTACTTGCATCATGATAATGTGGAAGCACCTAAACTATCTAGATAACATTAACAACATTTTCTCCAGAAATTTGAATAATATTATAATTTACACGATACTTCTCTTGGATTCCGGGACGGCCGTGTCATCATCATCTTCAGAGGCGGCCGATGGACTCACTAGAACGATCATGCTCCTTTATACCGCTCTTAGGCTGGGCGCAGCGGGTGCCGCTACCCGCGCCGCGCCTGCAAATTCAGGGGCCGCGCGGGTAGCGGGCGGCTGCAGCCGGCACTGGTGGCGGGCCTGTAAATCCCAGGTGGCTACAGGGTTCCTGGGAATTCCCAGAGGCGCTGTAGCGCCTGAAAGAAAGGGAGGGAAGAAGGAAAAAGAAGAAGAAGAAGAAAGAAAAGAAAAAAAGGAAAAAGAAGAAAGGAAAGAAAAGGGAAAAAGGAAAGGAAAAGGAAAGGAGGGAAAGGGAGAAAAGAAAGGAAAAAAGAAAGGGAAAAGGAAAATAAGAAAAAACAAGAGAGGAAAACGAAGCAAAAAACTAATGATTTTATATAAATTATAAAGATAATATTATTAACACAAGTAGTTATATGAAATAATATAAAATATGATATAGTTGTATTATCTAATATAACATAGGTGATAGTTGATATAGAGGTCTAATTTAGAGGTGAACGAGTGTGAACAAATAAACTATAAAGGTAAGAATCTTTCCTAGTCAACTGTAAAAGGCTAAGAATATTCCTTTAGAGATCCGATATAGAGGTCCACGAGTGCGAATAGCCTTAGGCCCTATTTAGATCTTATGGACTAATTGTTAGTTGACTAATTTAGTACTTAGCTCATCCAAACCGGAGGACTAATCATTAATCCACAATCAAGCTAACTTTAGCCTATTAGTTAGGCAACGGGAGTTAGTACAGACTAAAAGTTGCCATTCTACAAGAAAAGTTCAAACTATCCCATGAAATATATCGACTGGCAATTAGTCTATAATCCAAAAACAAACCCCATGGCCAACAAATTTTAGTTAGGGACAATACAAACCTTTTCTCTATAATCTGAACTGACAATCAGTCCAGGCTCTAAATAGGCACCCAACTCATTCTAAGCTGACTAATTATTAGTCAACTAGTTCTTAGAATTAGTTTTAGTCCATCCAAACAGAGCTATAACATACAACGTACACCATCATTGAGAGCAATAAATTATTGTTGTCTTTATTCAATCCTGGCAATCAATATAAATGGGTAGAAATGTAAGAAAATAATAGTCAGGATTTGCTCACTATAAGAAACACAACAGGATTTTTGTTGAACTATCTTAAGAATATGTTATCGCTGAACTAGCTTCTAAATCTTACAAAATTGGAAGAAGCCATTTTTCAAGAATTACCAAGATATTTACTCTTTATGCATTGACAGACACATTTTATGGATCAATTATATCTGTTCATGCATTAAGCTCTAGACATGTTCATATACTGGCTTTGGATCATCCCAGTCGATTTTCAAAAGTGACACAGCTACAAGATGGAGGGGGAATCCAGATCGCGATTGATTACTTGCACAGTTATAGAAGTTTGCCCATGCATGTCACACGCAAGGTTAAAGAAATCTGTATAACTTAGCAAATAACTATCCCCATCTCCATCTGAAAGCACAACATGTGATACATGTTTTCCGAACGTTAGATTGCTTGACTTGTTTGAGACGAGTGACAAGTCAATACTTGAATTGATCAGATGACCGTGAGATAAAAGTAAACTAGCTAGTAAATTACTGTGAAGGGCAGATCAGAAAGTAGACTAGCTAGCTGAGCTAATCAGAGGTTGTCAACTAAATAAATAGGGCCACTATACAACATCTCTTTTTTAATCATCATTAAGCTAGATTTATTTAGAGAGCGGTACAAATAACTTTTGAGATCCATATTCCAAATAGTGTTGTACATATATTTGATGGGTAGTTGTTTCCCTTCAAAGATGAAACTAGAAGTTTATTACTAGTCGGTGTTTCAGCAGTGTACTGAGGTATTTGGCTAAGCAGAAATGACATTGTCTTTGATAGGAGCTATCTCAAAAAATGTATGCAGGTTATCTTCAGTGGAACATACTGATGCCAAGCTTGGCCACCACTACAAAAGAGTGAGGAGACAAGGAACAAAATAAAGGAGGCATGCCGATCATTGGAGACTACGGTTGTGCAAGTGTTTACGCACTATGGATGGAGATTTAGTTATGGAATTGCTACACAATAATGTATCCGTTCAAACTGTTTAGTGGCTCTTCCTTTTATAATCTTTAATATGCGTGTAAAATTCTTATGTAACTTTGCGGTCATAACCTCATTTTAGGGGAAGGTTGGATTTTCCGATTATCTAAAAATACAACCGAATCACCAACTACTATGATTATGATTCGATCCACCTCAAAGATACATCGCAACTGTACCATGAAAAAATATATTAATACATGGCTTATTGAGATATGTATGTCAATGTCAAGTACCAAAATTTGAGAAATGCTATAGCAAGCCAATAGCTGTTGAGGAATTCCACTGAAAAATCGCCATCTACATACAAAGAAAATTGTAACTCTGTTTTGAGAAATTCCTTCCTTTATTACTCATCCGGAAGTCACCAGCATTGTCTCGTTGAAGCTGTTGGTTTCACTATATTGAAGGGGCCTGTGATATCTATGTGACTTTACGGGGGCAATTGTATGAAACATGAATGAGCCCAAGGATCAAACTGACTTCGTTGTATTGTTACTCGATATAATGACTTCAAGTTTGAACTAATGTTTTCATGCCGCCTCTTTGCAACCGTATTTAAAAGCACTTGGAATTCGAGGACTATGGCTCTCTCAGAATATAATAAAACTTGGGGCAACATAAAAACAGTTGGAAACAAAATTAACAATGACAAATACGAGGATACATTTGCAGAACAACAGAATATACTCTCTCCGTTTCGAATTATTTGATGCTGGTTAGTTCAATTGAATTAGCCAGCGTCAAATAATTCAAAACGGAGGGAGTATGATACTATAATCCGTCATTCTTCACGGAAGTAATAAGCATGTAATTATTTGGAGGGATTTAAATGACGCCCAGATTCAAGAGTTTTGGTTGAGTCTAAGCCCAAGCCCAGGTCCGACCTGTAGACAGAGCCCACCATTGGACACAGAAGCAGGGCAACCTGCCATTCAGGGAAACGCAATCCCAAGAAATTCCACGGAAGCTTCTTAATTGTCATTTGATGCCGCAATTAGCTGTTGCCCTAACGGTTAATTTCACACTTTGCGGTGCGTGTTTTGGAGTACAGATTCAGATTGACAACAATACTATACACTAGTCCAAGCAGGGAGAGAGCAACGGGTTTGCTTCATTTAAAGACCCCACATGGCATGGACTCGATCGACGCACACGGTGCCGGCAGATTCCGACTAAGTTTTTAAGTCGAGATCGCACCACCCCACCCTAACACGAAATTAATGCCCAAATCAGGTCAAAACTTGCAGCCTCTATTATGATGTGAGAGAGAGAGAGCGAGAGAGAGAGCGATCGATCTTTTTATTTTTTAATAAAAGGTACATGTGCAGCTACTAACAGTGTAGCCTAGGACTGGCCACTGGAAGTGTGTTGCATGGTTAGCTGTTACACTTGACCTGCAGATCTCCTCTCTGTTGGTAGCTGAACTCCATTTCTCTTTCTATAAAACCCTTCTAGTGGGCTGCCTGATGCCTTACTCTGGAGTCTAGAGTCTGGAGCCTGTAGTACATCAGTAACAGCAGCATCCTGGTGGTGGTTACACTTCCCTTGCTCGGCTACGTACTCACTACTACTCTCCATTGTATCTCTACTATCCTCAAGTTCGACCAGCAAAGCTACAGCCCACAGTGTGAGTGTGAGCACAGCTTCGCTGAGCTGATCTCTAGGCACCAGAGTGTGTGCTCCTGTGAGATTGTGCGTGCAAGCGTGTGAGAGTCTGTGTGCGGCGTTGCCTCCTCCAAGGCAGTTGTCACCTTTCTTGGATCTGAAGAAGGAAGCTGCCAACAAGGCTTCTTCTCTTCTTCTTGATCTCGCCAGCGGCAGGTTGCTACAGCGTATTTGTTAACAGTCTCGTGCGCTCAATTTTCCATCTGTGGTTAGGTTCTAGCATCTTATTAGTTTGATGTATTTTTTGTAGGTGATTTAGGTTACCTAAGGTAAGAACTGAAGATCCTAGCAGAAGCTAGCACCATCACTTCACTAGCACAGCCAGGTTCTTTGAAGGCCAGGCATAAAGAGGCGGGAACCAACCTCACATGCTGAGGTGTGCTCGGAAGCAACAAGCTAATTGACTGGCTGCACTTCCGACGAGAGCTCTTCACTCGTTCGACCATCGCTGAGCAGCTAGCAACAATGTCGCCGCCGCCGAGCACGTGGTGGGGCAGCGAGGAGCAGCACGGCACGCCGGTGGTGGTGAAGATGGACAACCCCTACTCCCTCGTGGAGATCGACGGTCCCGGCATGCCCCGGTCGTCGGACAAGGCCCGTGGCAAGAACGCCAAGCAGTTCACGTGGGTGCTGCTCCTGCGCGCGCACCGCGCCGTTGGCTGCGTCGCGTGGCTCGCAGCGGGCTTCTGGGGCGTCCTCGGCATCGTGAACCGCCGCGTGCGCCGCAGCCGCGACGCCGACGCGGAGCCCGAGGCCGAGGCCTCCGGGCGCGGGTGGGTGATGCTGGGCTTCCTGCGGGCCTTCCTGCTGCTCTCCCTCGCCATGCTCGCCTTCGAGACCGTGGCCTACCTCAAGGGATGGCACTTCCCGCAACACCTACCGGGGAACCTGCAGGAGCTGGAGGACCAGCTGCAGCACCTGCCGGAGCACCTCCACGACCTGCCGGAGCACCTCCGCCACCTGCCGGAGCACCTTCGCCACCTGCCGGAGCACCTCCGCCACCTGCCGGATAACCTGCGCCAGCTGCCGGAGCACCTGCCGGAGCGCAGGGAGATCGAGGGGTGGCTGCATGGAGCCTACGTGGCGTGGCTCGACTTCCGCATCGAGTACATCGCATGGGCCATCCAGAAGCTCTCGGCCTTCTGCATCGTCCTCTTCATGGTGCAGTCCGTCGACCGCATCATCCTCTGCCTCGGATGCTTCTGGATCAAGCTCCGCGGCATCAAGCCCCGCGCCAACGTCTCCTCTACCTCCGGCAAGCTGTCACGCAGGAGGAACGACGTCGAGAACGGTGACGACGGCTACTATCCCATGGTCCTCGTCCAGATGCCCATGTGCAACGAGAAAGAGGTCGGTCAGTTTGCTCCTCACCGCCTGTGCACACGTGCCAACAACAACGATCGATCCCGTGTGGAGAAGAACGGAACTGACCATACATGGATTTTGCAGGTGTACGAGACGTCGATCTCGCACGTGTGCCAGATGGAATGGCCCCGGGACCGGATGCTGATCCAGGTGCTGGACGACTCCAACGACGAGGTCTGCCAGATGCTGATCAAGGCGGAGGTGACCAAGTGGAGCCAGCGCGGCGTAAACATCATCTACCGGCACCGGCTGTCGCGCACCGGGTACAAGGCCGGCAACCTCAAGTCCGCCATGAGCTGCGACTACGTCAAGGACTACGAGTTCGTCGCCATCTTCGACGCCGACTTCCAGCCCAACCCGGACTTCCTCAAGCTCACCGTGCCACACTTCAAGGTACGCGCTCGATCCACTTCTAGTACAATACATCGGTCTCCTCGTCACGTCCCGGTCCCGGATCTCAACGCTGCTAGCTGCAACTATTATATGATGCATAGCCTATGTACTGGTGCATGCACTTCTAGTAGCTTGAGATTGATGTAGATTATACGATTGAACATGTGATCTACTAACTTAGTTCCTGAGCGTAACAAAAGCCATGGCTTCTAGATCTTAACTAATTATAGTCTGTTAGCACATTTCTCAAGGAATAAGATGAAGTACTGTGTGACGTGTCTAAACCACCGCTTCATAAGCCAGGAGGCATGAAAGCATCAGAATAATGTAGTTATAAATCTTACATTTGGTAGAGCATAGGCTACGTATGCCCCAATCTTCTGTGGATCCACTTATAGTTTTTTGAGTAGACTGATCAATGCTCCTCAAACGCCATACTTTTATACAACAACAAAATGACACCTTAATGACCTCAAACCCTAAGAATAATATGTTATGATATATTTTGGATCTACTTGTCAGTGAGACTACAACCATTAACCATATCGTGTGCAGGACAATCCGGAGCTGGGTCTGGTGCAGGCGCGGTGGAGCTTCGTGAACAAGGACGAGAACCTGCTGACCCGGCTGCAGAACATCAACCTGTGCTTCCACTTCGAGGTCGAGCAGCAGGTCAACGGCGTCTACCTCGACTTCTTCGGCTTCAACGGCACCGCCGGCGTGTGGCGCATCAAGGCCCTGGAGGACTCGGGCGGCTGGATGGAGCGCACCACCGTCGAGGACATGGACATCGCCGTCCGCGCGCACCTCTGCGGATGGAAGTTCATCTTCCTCAACGACGTCAAGGTATACTCTAAAGTTTCAATCTTGGATTCACACTGGTTGCTGCTTGATGAGACCAGTTGTTGACGTCATCACTTCTGATACGTTTATTCACAGGTCCTGTGCGAGCTGCCGGAGTCGTACGAGGCTTACCGGAAGCAGCAGCACCGTTGGCACTCCGGCCCCATGCAGCTCTTCCGTCTCTGCCTCCCAGCCGTCTTCAAGTCCAAGGTATATAATAAGCTTAATTACAATGAAAGTGTGTACTCCATTGATGACCACCTGCAGAAAAGAGCGCTCGATGATTAATTAATTTGTTTTCTAGATCCCGTTCTGGAAGAAGGCGAACCTGGTGATGTTCTTCTTCCTGCTCCGGAAGCTGGTGTTGCCCTTCTACTCCTTCACGCTCTTCTGCGTGATCCTGCCGCTGACCATGTTCGTGCCGGAGGCGGAGCTGCCCATCTGGGTCATCTGCTACGTGCCGATCTTCATGTCGCTTCTCAACATCCTGCCGGCACCTAAGTCGTTCCCGTTCATCATCCCCTACCTCCTCTTCGAGAACACCATGTCCGTGACGAAGTTCAACGCCATGGTGTCCGGGCTGTTCCAGCTGGGGAGCTCCTACGAGTGGATCGTCACCAAGAAGGCCGGCCGCACCTCGTCGGCGTCCGACATCCTCGCGCTCGCCGAGGCCGACGCCCACGCGCCGCGGCCGGCGGCCAAGCTCACCCGCGGCATGTCCGAGGGCGGGCTGCAGGAGTGGGGCAAGCTCAGGGAGCACGAGGCCGCCGAGTGGGCCAACAAGGACGAGGCCGCCGCCGCGCTAGCCGCCTCGCCGGCGACGCCCAAGAAGAGCAGCAAGCAGGCCAAGAAGCCGAACCGGATCTTCAAGAAGGAGCTGGCGCTCGCCTTCCTCCTCCTCACGGCCGCCACGCGCAGCCTGCTGTCGGCGCAGGGGCTGCACTTCTACTTCCTGCTCTTCCAGGGCATCACGTTCCTCGCCGTCGGCCTCGACCTCATCGGCGAGCAGGTCAGCTAGCCGCCGCCAGCAGAATAAAGCTATTGGCCGCTCGTCCAAGCATCAGACGCCGTGGATCCAGGTCACATGCAGGGTCAGTCTCACATGCGACCATGGATGGAAGGGATCACTCTGGTGGCCGGGTCGACGGGGATTAATTGTTAGCCTTTCTTCTCTTAATTTATCCTTTTTGATATTTTTTGTTCAGAGATCAAAAGAGTCTGCTGTATTACAATCGATCAATCGACATGAACTGTTCTTCTACCTAGTGCTTCTTCGTTGCTAGGGGAGGAAAGCAAGCAAGTAGGTCGTTCGTTACATTCAGACTATATATGTTCAGTAGCCTTCTTGTTTTCTTCCGACATTACATTGTGATCGATATGGTGTAACAGATACTACTACTACATGTCAATGGATAAATCAATCTTTTTATGCTTCAAATGTTCACGGGTTCGCACACTCGACGACGACTGCATGGTTTTACTTACTTTTAAATGTCGAGTTACTCAGGGAAGTGAAATCTATTTGCTTGGGTATTCTCACAGTCCACAACTCCTAAAGCCAAAGTATTTACGACATGTAAAGGACCAATTGATCCATTATCATCTCTCGAATTTTGCAAGGAAAACCCCTACTCGATCATTTTATCAAATAAAAATCTTCGCTAACATTCAAACCCAAGTTCAATTCAAATTAACGAATTATTCAAACTGGTCCTTGCTGGACCCTTAATCAGATGAATACTTTTTTGCCACCAATGCAGTAACGTTTACTATGTTTACCTTTGAGTATACAATCAATTGAAATGTGAAACGATAAAATAAATCTTTTGAGCTCAGAGTGCTAGACAAAATGAAGGGTAGATGACCAAGCCATGGCTGGCATGAACAAAATGGCCCAATAAATCTTTTACAATCTGTCAGATATCGGAACACTCAAAACTGCAGGGAAAAGAATACATAAAAGTCAACCATTGCAAACACCAAATTGACATTGTGCTTAATTCAGACCTCGATCAGATCGGAGACGGGCACATGCTGGCTCACCTCGGTCCCTGTGAAAACTGTTGTTCCTAGGGATTTTAAGGGCTCGTTTGGTACAGTTCCAGATTCTTCGAGAATTAGAGACGTTTCAGTTTTAACGTAGAAATGTTTCTCAACTGAAACATAATCACTTTAGAAACCGTTTGACTAGTTTTCTGATTTCAGTTCCAGTATAGGGAGGAGTAGAATTGAAATGACCAATTTGTTCTTGATGGCCTATATTGTTTTGTCATAGTATAATATATAATAAATTCTTATAATAAACATTATTTATAAGTGTCATTATAAAATATATATCATCATCCACATGCATGGATAAATGTTTGTTGCGCCGCAACAACGGCGACGAGTGGATAATAAGGGTAAACGATGGTAAACTATTGTAAATAATTATGAAACTGGAGGGTAGGTACAATAATATGAAGTGATTCAGAACGTGGAACACAATTTCATGTGATTCAGATTCGTTGGAAAAAAAAGTGAATCGTTTTTTATAGATTCACTGTTAAAATGTTTCACTTTTTTGCTGTTTGTTACCGTTTCAAGTGATTCAACCTAGAACCTGGAATGTTTCTTGTTGCCAAAAGCACCCTATGTTTTTGCCGTCAGGGTATTTAGAAGCGCGTTAGAAAAGAAAAGTAAATGAGATGCTAAGGCGACTTCTAATGAAGGTTTTATTATCAATAAATAACCTTCTGTATCACTGTTTTTTATGATGTGATTAGTGAACAATGAAGAAAGAGAAGACACTTCTACTCATTCCGTTTTAAAATATTTGAAGCTGATTAGTTTAAATTTAAACTAGTCAGCGTTAAATATTTTAAAATCTAGTTAGTACTAATGTAGCACGAATTTTAAGGACGGCAAGCTGAATCAATGAAATACTGGGAGGGCTTGGGCGTACACTGTATTTGTTTGAGGGGCAGGCGTCGGTGGAGAACATCAGGGCAGGCGGCGAGTGACAAGTGGGCGAGCTCCTGGCGAGTGGCGAGTTGATCGCGTTGGTCGCCCGTCGTCTGGCTCTGTTGCAACGAAACACAGTTCCGCCAGGCTTTGCAGTTGGGCTGCAAGCAACCAGCGCAGGCACGTGCGGAGAGCAAACATAGGCTGGGCAAATAAGGAGAGAACCGAGGATTGGCTTAGCGACATGCCGTGCCTTGTGTTTACGCTGCTGTTGTTGAATTTTTTATTAAAACAATATTTTTATTATTTTATTAAAAATAACTGGTCATTTTTGAAATTTACAAAAATGATCAATTTATCCCCGTTCATTGAGCGACTCGGGGCGACAAGAGGTAACATGGGACCTGTCGCCCATTCAAAGAGGGACACATGAGTGACATCACCAATGACGGCCTAACAACGGCAATGCATTCCTCCTCCATTCTATGCCTAGTTCCTCTTCCGCCCTTCACATGTGCTCTTCTTGAGCCTTGCGATAACACTCCTCAGCTTCAAATCTCTCCCTTTTACGATCCTCGATTCTTCTCTTTCTCTAGGGTGCAACACTCCCATTTTCAAATTTGAGCAAATTAGAATTTTGAATGTGGATTTAGAGTATATATGTTAAGGGAAAATTATTATTTTTTATAAAATAAAACCCTAAGATTGTGCATCATTGTGCATTTGCATATATATACATGCGTATACGCATATATACATAGATTTTACAGAGGATAAACTACGTTATTCGAGTTTAAACTTCAATGCAATAGAAATAGAAAAGAAAAGCAAATAGAAAAAGAAAAAGGAAAAAAACAAAGTTGGTCGCATGGGCCTTCTCTTCTTCACTTTCTTCGACCCAGCCTCCCTCCCTCTCGCTTCCTTACCCGTCGGCCCGGCCTCCCTTTCTTTCCCCTTCCCTTTTTCCCCACTGAGCCGTCCTCTCCCTTCTCTCCATCGCGACCCAACTCCTCTGCCTGCAGCCCAGCTCCCTCCTGCGCCCACACCCGCGCGCCCGAACCCGACCCACGCCGCTTCGAACCCTAGCTGACCTCGCCGCGCCCGCGCGCCGCTGCTTCCTAGCCGCATAGGCGTGCGCGCCTCAGTCTCTTGGAGGAAGTGCCTCTATAAAGGGCGCCGCCCTCCTTCTTTTCCCCACAGAACCGAGCCGAGCCATCAACTCCCGTGCGCTAGTGACGCTGCCGAAGCCCGGCTCGACTTCCTCACCGTCGCACGCCGCTGTCGAGAACCCCTGCTGCCGGCGACCCCGCGGTGAGGTTCCCGGACCCCTCTCCTTTGTTTTGTGCTAATCCCTGGTGAGAATGGTGGCCCTATTTGGAAATTGGCACGTCGCTGGCGAAGTTCCGGCGACGGCGCCACCGGCCGCCGCCCACCCCAACCGATCCAATCTCGACCGTTTGATCTAAATCCAACGTATCAGATTAGATGGACCGAAGGGGTACGCCCCTCGGTCCACCGTGGGACGTGGACCGGCCAGCCTACCCCGTTCCACAAGGTCCATAGACCATGTCCACGGATTTTTCCATAGGAAAATATATTAGAAAATAAAAAAGAAAAGCCAAACTTGCATATCAGCCCCTTAACTTTCTGTAATTAATAGATTTGACCTTAGAATTCTGCTGAACAACTCTTTGGTTACAAATTAATTAAAATTTAGACCTAATTTTTATACGAGAACCTTAACCAATCTGTAAATTTTGATTTAGCCCTAAAAATTTCACCACAGCCCTTATGTCTTCCATAAACTATTATTTGGCCCGGAAATTTTGTAGTTAGGCCCATATACTTTATAAAAATTATAAAATAGCTCTGATTTTCATTAAACTTTCCAGATTTTCCCCTGAATAGTCAGTAAATCATTTTCCTAATCCGTTTAATATTATTTTAATCTGTAAATTAATATTTTAGACCTGGAATTTTCCATAAATTATTATTTAGCCCCTGGATACGTAATAATTTTTTTTACTTTCTGTAGTAATCTGTAATAATCATTTCCTGCCCAAAATAATTAGTAAAAATACCTAAATAGCATAGTAAATAGTACATTAATTCCAGAAAATCATAATAAATCAGAATAAATCTAGAAAATTATTATTTACTGTTTCACTGATTTTAATCAGGACTAATTATTCTAAGCCTTAATTAATTGTAATAAAGATTAAACTGACATAATTAATTATGAAACTTTTTAGATTAATTAATAAACACCTAAAATTTATTATGAGCCTTACTAAATGCACTTTAATGTCTAAAAATCATAGTTAAATGAGTATTTGCGTCCACTCATGTTATAGCATATTGAATTGCATTATTTCAAGTATTTATTGTGCATGTTGCTTATGTATGTGTGATTACGAGTAGACGAGTACGCTCAAGAGCCTTCGTACAAGGATTTTCAGCGGCAGGACTTCGAGGCACTTGAGCAAAGCACTTCACAGCAAGAAGGTAAGTGTCCTTGACCATATTGATGCTATTTGTGAACTATTTTAGTTGCGAACTTGCATGCTTGCGTCAAACTCATGGGAAAACCCTATTACTAGGAGTTTACTAGTGTTGCTGGCCTTTCCTTGTCACCGGGCGTGATAGACGGGACTGCCATTTTTTTTCTATTTGCTTAGCATTGCATAGTTGAGATATGGGAGTATAAAAAACTTGTATAACAACTTTGTAACCATATGATGATAATGAATAATGGTGATCTTTTAGCAACATGGAATATAGGGATCTAGGCAGGCAGGGTTGTTGGATGGGTTGGATGATATGGTGGTATGCTTGCTTTAGATCTAAGGACCGGTTCGTAGAGCAACCACCCAGGATGAACAGTGCCACCACAGGGCCAATATGGGTAAGGCTAAGTTGAATAATTAGGTGTATTGTCGGTACTGCATGGACTAAATGGAGGAGCATGGAATGGGAGTCAAGGAAAACCGCCCTGGGATCTAAACAGCACCAGAGGGGCCCCTGGGTTGGATGGTACTCAGGATGCAGTTGTCACCCTCCGGTAAAACCTTAGTGGATCCATACATGCTGGCGATCCCTTTGTAAAGACTATTTCGTGATCTCTAGGCCACACACCCAAGATAGTGTGTTTGGGCAGAATAGAGGTTTCATTAGTCACCGATGGGTGATCAAATCATGAACTATCTTGACAGCCGTGATGACGGTCACGAGCAACCTGGACCCCATATGATTATTTTTGAACCTGGTGTTGATTATGTTGGGATTTGTCTTGAATTCGTTTGGTTGTAGTTGTGGGAGGTGATGGTTATTGACTATGGTTAAATATGGATGAATAATGGTAATGGAGAATGGTTAGTTATATTGGGAATTGTCATTGATTTGGTCGGTTGTATTTGTGTTAGACCATGGGTAATATTGATGATGGATGAATAATGGAATGGAGCATGATTAATTAAGTTGGAATTTATGAGATTTATGTTTTATTGGTGGGTTACATTGAGATTGACCTCACTTAGTAATTTAGGATGCATTTAAAGTTTTGTGAACTGAATCACGCTTTGTGCAATAAACCCCTTTACGTCATCCTTGTATTTGGCCACATGTCATAGTTTCCCACACTTTCTGAGTATAACAAGTAGTCACACTTACTATTCCAACTAGCTACTCAGCTACAGAAGAAGCTTGGGAGAATTCCAGCGAAGACTACATGGAGTACTAGACATGCATTCCTTACAGTCGATTGCCTGTGGATTGGAGCTGCCTATGCTAGTTTATTTCCGCTGCTATTGTAATGAAGATTCATTATGAGCTAATGTAATAAAGGTACTTATTTGTGTGTGATATGGTTGTAATATGTTTGTCACTTATGATGTCATAAAGTATGTGTGGAACGGTATCCTGGGCAAACATACGCTAGTCCTGGTTTGATTCAAAAACCGGGTGTGGCACAAGGCCATCAAGAAGTGGTGTCTACCACACTCAGCCCTATGCTGGAAGATTGCGACATCTTCTGCCGATTATTCGTGGTCAGCATATCCAACAAACTCACAAATAAGTGGTGGTGATTGCATACTGAGAGATGTGTTCTTACGTGAGGATATAATGAAAATATAAATAGATAGTACTCTGGTTTTGTTTATTACTCATCACCTACCATCATAAAAATATGGCATAGTCCTATGCAGGAAGTCATACTCATAGTTATTGCACATCTAAAGCCTCAACCATATGTGTCACCCAAAACTAGCTCCTCACGAGGCGGCAAGGACTGTCACACAACCACATAAGAGCATGAAATCATTCAGCCACGAGCACTCTCTCCATATATCAAATGGTGGTGATAAAGGCCACTCCATGATAACAGTGATTGAGAAAAAAAGTGTGTGATAGTTTGAGTTTCCATTGTGTGGGTAGTACCTCTTTTATTGACAAAGTTGATGCGGATCATTGATGAAGTGTATGATACATGGTAGCAATTAGAGACACAGTTAGTCAATAAGTGAATCATATGGCACACGAGTGCACAATATCGGGTCATTATTGATTGAAGCACAGTGTCCATAGGTGTCTACTTCTGAGTGGCACATGTAATGCTTTTTGTTGTTATTTTCCAATGTTTGTATCGATGTTCCGAGTGGGAGTGGGGCATTTTACTTTCAGAGTAAAGTTTGTACAAGGATGAAATATTTATAATGGTACAAATAAGCACTTAATTAGTTCCAAATATGAGAGTGAGCGATACATTACAATGACATGAATGTCATACAAAACCAAATAGTTTGACACAAATGCATTAGTGACACACTAATACTTTAGGGAATTTAAAATGAGAAGAGAAGGGAAATGAACCTGTAGCACGTGAAGATACATGGATAAAACTAGTAATGAATCTAGGAGGACCCCGACGCCTAGAATTTGTCATGTCCATAGTGTCCTAGTGGTGGTGAGGTGGGGGTGGTGCCTAATGAGTAGGTCCCGACCTATGGTGCGGGCATTTGTATTATACGTTATCGCACATGATATTTTCATCATTAGCATACTTATGGTACCAATGACGTGCAATGGTTCTTGTGGCCGAGCACTTAGTGTTGGTATTTCTTACGAAACAGATTAAATGTCCGCGAGCGCACGAAACACCGTCGTAGGACTTCCCCTTAATAGTATTCCCCAAGGGTATCGAATCCAAGGAACGAGTTTGTTAATCTTCTAATCGGCTCACCCAAGGACACACAATTTATTTGGTAGGCAAGGGATAGAGTGGAATTCCTAAGCATTGTCCTTAATCTAAAGTAATCTATGGTTGTTGTTTGTTTCGGGCATGGGCTTACCCCTGGTCTACCAGAGCGACCCCTGCTAAGAGCCAAAGCCGTAGACGAACATGGAGGATTACAAAGGACGGATAGGGTTGTCACCACCTACCGCCTACCTCTTCAATCCGTGGGTCTACGAGATATCTGCTGATGATTTCTAACCTAAGAACCTCGCTTACATTATACATCACTACTCTAATCTTTTTGAATACAAAGCTAAGACTAGAGCCCTTAATTAAATAGAGCAATGAATCCACAAACAACTACCGAAATAAATTGCTTTGAATCTTGGAACAAAACTTAAATGGAATTTACGAAAGCTTACTCATTTGAAGAGAACATTTGTAGAGGTACAAGTGCTGGAGAGGAACTTGACAAGCCAAGCCTCCTCCTCCTCCTAGCTTCTCTCACTCTCCTCCTATCTTGGCAGCCTCTAAGGCAGCACTAGGCCTATGGAGTGGAGTACGAAACTTAATCTTGTGTGAGACCTATGTGTGTTGAATACATTGGCAATTAGAATAAAAGTGATGATTTGCATTCAAAGTTTTGAATATTGTCGAAATACCGCTTCGGGGTGTCCGAACTTTCACTTACATGAGCTGCACGTGAGTCGACACAGTTGATCTTTACAAATGTGTTTTTGGGAGTAACTGTTACTCTTTACTGAGTTCAGATTGTCCGAACTTTCTCATTACATTTCAGGAGTAACGGTCACTGCAGAGCAGCTGTTTTGATATTGTTTAATTTTTAGCCACTCTGCTTTTAACTTGCAATGTTTTGAACTTGCTTCTTGGCTTATGGAATGTTTGCTTAGTATTCTCTTACTAAGTTTTTGATGTGTTATGACTGATTATGGTGGTCAATACATTGCTATGGTTCGCAACATGCTTATGTGAGGTGCTCATGTAAGGTGTTGTGGTTTTTGGAGTAACGTGAGTCAAGTCACGGACTTTGTGCTGGAAAAAAGTGGATGTTTATTCATGTGCAGGTGTTGCTTATGGTCAATACATGGCTGGTTGTAACACCCAAAACCTGTTAAAGAGGAGAATTTAAAAATTTTGGACGTAATGCATGTGGTGAAACAACTCAAACTCAAACTGGAATTCAAATTTGAATCAAAATAGAAAAAAAAGAAAAAAGAAAAACGGCCAGTGGGCCGAAACCTGCCTCAGCCGGCCCAACAGCCCGCGGCTGCTTCTCCCCCTCCCACTCTCTCTGCCGTGCGGGACCCACCTATCGGCACTTTCTTCTCCAACCGCCACCCGGTCTTTTCCCGCTCCAAGCAACCGCCGCGCGTGCCCCCGTCTGGATTCGCCGCCTGCGCCCACGATCTGCAGCTGATCTCGGTGCGACACGAACCCCACACGCCCCCGCCGCCCCCTCGTCCATATAAACACCGAGGTCTGCCCCTTTCTCTCCCCGATCGACCCGCCTCAGTTCCCGGTGAGAACCGAAGCTCCCATCGCCGCTTCCTTTCGATTTCCGTCCGTTCTCTCCGATCTAACGCGTGTAGTGCGTCCTGCCGCCGCCGGGGAGTCTTGCAGGTAAAGGAGACCCTTTGCTTGGCGCTCTAGACACAGTTCCGGTGAGCACTGCCGAGTTTCCCCCTCGGACCTCGTCGCCGACCACCTCCCAGGGCCTTCGAGCTCAAGAAAACCCTCGAGGTGAGATCCCCTACTCCCCCTCCTCCGAATTTTGCAGAGAAAACGGTAGCCTAGGGCCGGTAGATGAGATTTTGGGAAATTCCGGCGAGATCGCCGCCTCCCGCCGCCGCGCGCCGCCGGGCAGCGCCGCCCGCACACGGCTAGGGCAACGTGGCCCTCTGTGGCCCGTCCATTTTAAATCGGGCGGATGAAAACAGAACCCCCACGTACCCCTTCGCGATCTATTCTCAGCCCTCCATTTAAAATCCAACGGCCCATGTCAGCCGCGTGTTATAAAGGCTCAGAATCTTACGCGCTACCCCCTGGGGATCTCGGAAAACACGAGCTAGCCCCGCAAACTTCTGATCTAGCCCCTGGACCCTCAGAAATTCATGTAAATTCAATTAAAAATCAGTTTTAGCCCCTGGACTTAATAGGAATTAGGAAGACCTCCCTATTTTGCACACTTAGACCCCTGCAAATTTAGGAAATGAGAAATGGGTCCCCACTGCAGTGTGAAAATGCACTTCAGCCCCTAGGAAGAATAAGCTTCAGGAAATTGAATATGTAAATAGGATTTAAATTTAAACATAGGTATAGATTTAGTTGAATTATCCTAACCCTGTTTAAAAATTGGTAGAACAATCTGAGGTCTGAATTTGGAGGAGAAATAAACTTTTAAACTAAATGAGATTGCTGTTTTGTAATTTATCTCTGAAATATACCCTTTAGGCATAAAACAAATTTAAAATATGGGAAAATAAATCTAAGTAACCAAAAAGGGGTAGGAAAATTTTATAAAGGTTCTGTTTGGTTAATTGGAACAGTAGAAATTTTTGTTGGAATTTAGGTTGCTGTTTTATTGGTGAAAATTCATTTTAGACTAGAAAATAAATCTGAAAATGGGTAAAAATAAATTTAAATTGATCCTCATCAGAGAGGAAGTCAAAAAATATTCTATTGGACATTTTAGATCAGAACACATTCTGTTTAGGAGATATATTGTGCTATTTTAGTATTAAAGATTACTTTAGGTATGGAAAATAAATATGAAAATATAAGAAAATAGGTATGTCTAATTAGAAAATGTCAAGTGAGGTTCCCAAATCCAAAACTTCAAATTAAGATTTTGTAGAAGATCTGAAAACCTTTTTGGAGTAGGAAGTTATCTCTTATACAAATTTTGTGTCTAAGAAATGTTTTATCCCATATAGAAAATTTGTTCAAATTGGAAATTCATATATATAGTGTGCACTTAGAAATCTGAATATTGAAGCTAGAAATAATATATATGTTCAAAAGTGCATGTATTCTTAGAATCAACATATCTAGGGTAATCAGAACACTTAAATATGTGTATGACTTTCATATATATGCATGTGTGGTTTGTATGAGTGGAAATGTTGACCATGGCTTATGGAGTGTTGTTTTCTTTTGCTATGTGTATTGGCATGAGTAGAACCAGCCCCAGAGCAGGTTCTCACCTTTCAAGATCATGATTTTCCATTCCTAGAGCAGCAGGAAGAAAGCAAGTGTCTTTGACCACTTTGATCCTATACTAGGATGTGTAGCTATAGAATTTAATTGCATTGTCAATTTGGAATATGATGCCCAAGCTAGGAAGTTTCCCTAGATTTTCATTGTCTTACTTCCTTGTAGCCTGGGTTAGGATTTATTTTATTATGTCATTCATTTATATTACTCATGCTTAGCCATGCTTTGAATGGGATAAATGGGATATGAGATCATCAACTTGTTCACCTAACCCTTGAATGAGATATTGTGAATTATGTAGAGATAGGGATCGAGGCAAGTTGGATGCTTTGGTTGGTGCTGTGTGCACGAGACACGGGTTTGTGTATTGTGCATGCCTGGATCCTAAGGACCGGTTCATGGAGCATGTAACCTGGCTTTACCGTGCCAACCACATGCTGAGATGGGGCAGCTTGGCCAATTAATTAGGTGCATCCCCGGCGTAGTATGGGTGTTTGGATGGTGCGGGGAATAGGTGTCAGCTGGACTACCATATGAACCGCAAGGCTCAAGAGGGGGCCACTGCAGCGGGGTTGGAGCCTCTTGTATGCTGTTAGGGGTGAAACCTCAGTGGGCCCACACTCATCGAGAATCCCTTCGTAAAGGCCTCGTAGTGATCTCCTGGCTACACACATCGGAAGTGTGAACGTGGTTCGCAGCCACTGACAAAATGGAGGTTGTTTTAGTCCACCCGGCAACGGGGGATGAAATCACTACATGTGGGTACAGTGGTGCAATCTCTGCAGAGTCAAAACTGTCATGACAGCCGTGCTCACGGTCAAGAGCGGCTTGGACTTATTCATGATTAGAGGATGATGAATTTGGAAGTTGAGGATGTTAAGCGAGAAGCTTAACATTGGAGATGAGATTATGGTTACTTGATATTGATGATGGGTTGAGGGATTGGGACCATTTCACCTGTGTAGTAATGTAGGTGCTTAATAAGCTAAGGTGATAGGTATTAATTGCGTAGTGCTTTAACCATGAGTTCAACCTCTCCTTGCTCTAGCCATGCATGACATAACTTTCCCATACTTGCTGAGTACCAACGGTACTATAGCTTGCTTTTCTGTTGGTTTAAATTGCTGCTCAGGTCAAGGGGATGACGTGGTGTTCAATGACCAAGACTTCGGACCCGAAGAAGGATTCTAGGTTCACGGAGTCCCCCGGGCAACACCTGTGACGGAGCCCACAAGATTTATATTCCGTTGTTGTTTTATTTGCATGTTATGAACATATTATCATCCATCGAGACATTATGCTATGTAAGACTTATTTATATCCGAACACTTGGCTTATAATATAATGATGCTTCACTATTTGTCATCACATGCATGAGAGAATGATCCTGGCATACATGTGATATTCACTCGGTTGCTCTTTGGAGAAACCGGTTGTGACGGAAGTGGTATCAGAGCCAGGTTGCCCGTAGGAATGTCGACCTAGGTAGAAATGGACGTATTTAAGGACCCTATGTTCTTAAAAACTATTTTACAAAAGGTGTGGTTGAAAATGTTATTTAATGGGGTCACTTTATTTGTTCATCTTGCCCCAACTTTATTCAAAATACAATCTTTATTTAGTTTTTATGTAACTTGATTTTAAATGATTTATGTTTTAGATGGTTCGCATGGTCCGAACCGCTCGCAAGTCCACCGGAGGGAGAGTTCCTGTAGCTGCCCTTGCCTTGAGAGAGGAGAACCGCCCGGTGACGTACCACTCCTACGGGTTGGCCGTAGGAGGCTTGTTGCGCCGTCTTCGGCGTATGCTCCATGCCGCCGGCAATGTTGGCAAGCTGATCATACACCAAGCTCCACCTCCACAAGCTGCACCACGTCAACCAAGGTTGAGTGAGTTTCTGGGAACTCAACCCCCAAAGTTTGCAAGTGCTGCTGAACCTCTGGAGGAAGATGATTGGCTAAAGACTATTGAGAGCAAGATGAGGATCATACAATGCCAAGGGTATGAGAGGGTGCTGTTTTCCTCTCATCAATTGCATGGACCCGCTACTGATTGGTGGACCGCTTACGTGGCAGCCCATCACGACCCTGAGAACATCACTTGGAAGAGTTCAAGCGTAGCTTCCGCAACCACTACATACCAAGGGGAGAACTCAAGAACAAGAGAAAGGAGTTCTTGGGACTGCAGCAAGGCAACATGACTGTGAGGGAATACCTCACCAAGTTCACCCAACTATCCCGTTATGCACCCCGGGACATCGAAACTGATGAGCAGAAACAGGACTGTTTTGTGGAAGGACTTACCATGGAAATGCAATGTGCAATGTCCTCCAACGAATATGAAAGTTTCCAAAAGATGGTAGACAGAGTGTTTGTCGTGGAGAGGAAGCTGAAGGCCTTGGAGAATGAAAACAAGAGGAAGATGGGATGGTCACACCAAGCATCAAGCAGCAACACACGTCCACGTCTGATGCAGCAACCTGCAGGGCAGATGAGCCGTGCTGTGGTACCCTACCCGATACTGAGAGGGTACAACCCGAACGTCAGGACTCCATCAGCACCAGTACAGCCGCAGCATCAGTTTGTGCAGCAGCCACGCCCCACTTATCAACCTCGACCAGCAGGACAAGGGCCACAGAACCAACCCCAAGATAACAAAGGCTAGACACCTAAAGTTGGGGTGCAATGCTTCAACTGTGGTGAAGTGGGGCACTACGCTCATAAGTGCCCAAAGAAGAAGCCTATGCAGCCACAACAGCAGAATGTGATGCGAGGACGGGTGAACCACGTGACCATGGAGGAAGCGCAAGAGGCACCTGACGTGGTAATTGGTAAGTTTCCTGCAAATTTACACATTGCGACCATTTTGTTCGATTCTGGTGCTACCCACTCATTCATTGCTCAAGGATTTGTTAAGAAGCATGGTCTAGCAACAACACAAATGAATCATATGTTAGCAGTGAACTCTCCAGGGGGAGAAATAAGAACAAGACAAGTGTGTCCCAAGGTGAGTATAGACATTAATGGGGTAATATTTACTGCAAATCTCATAGTGATAGACTCACAAGGGATAGATATTATTTTGGGTATGAATTGGTTGACCAAACATAAAGGTATCATCCATTGTTCGACAAGAATGGTGGAACGAACTCACACTAGTGGCACAAAAGTGAAGTTCATAGCCGTGCAAGAGCCTAGGAGGGACATTAAACTCAATCAAGTTGAAGTGGAAGTGGAAGAGAAAAGGATTATCAGGGAATATCCAGACGTTTTTCCGGAGGAGTTGCCAGGTATGCCTCCAGATCGTGAAGTGGAATTCACGATTGAACTAGTACCTGGAACAACCCCGATATACAAGAGGCCTTACCGGATGGACTCCAAACAGCTGGAAGAGCTCAAAGAACATATAAGAGAATTGACAGAGAAGGGGTATATTCGTCCTAATTCCCCACCATGGGGAGCTCCAGTGATATTTGTGCCCAAGAAGGATGGAACCCAAAGATTATGCGTAGACTACCGTGCGTTGAATGAAGTAACCATCAAGAACAAGTACCCATTACCCCGCATTGAAGACTTATTTGATCAGTTGAGGGGAGCTTGTGTCTTCTCAAAAATTGATCTCAGGTCGGGATATCACCAACTGAAGATAAGGCAAACTGACATTCCAAAGACAACTTTCGTATCTCGGTACGGGCTGTATGAATACACCGTCATGCCGTTCGGGCTAACTAATGCCCCGACATATTTCATGTATCTCATAAACAAGGTGTTCATGGAATATCTGGACAAATTTGTAGTGGTTTTCATTGATGACATTCTCATCTTCTCCAAAGATGAAGAAGAACATGAGGGACATTTAAGACTGGTGTTGCAAAAGTTGAGAGAACACCAACTATATGCCAAGTTGAGCAAGTGTGAGTTTTGGCTGAAAAGAGTTCCTTTCTTAGGACACATAATCTCAGAGGGAGGAATCTCCGTTGATCCCGCCAAGATCGAGGATGTGCAGAAGTGGAAGACCCCTGAAAATGTTGGGGAAATTTGAAGCTTCTTAGGATTGGCTGGGTATTATCGACGGTTCATTGAGGGTTTCTCCAAGATCTCGAGACCCCTCACCAAATTGTTAGAGAAGGGAATCACATTCTCATGGACACCTGAGTGTGAGACGAGTTTCCAAGAGCTGAAGAAAAGATTGACAACAGCCCTAGTGCTAGTTATGCCAGATATGCAGAAGAATTTTTCGGTGTATTGCGATGCATCTGGACACGGGTTGGGATGTGTTCTCATGCAAGAGGGGCATGTCGTTGCCTATGTGTCCCGGCAGCTCCAAAAACATGAAAAGAACTATCCTACGCATGACCTAGAACTAGCCGCAGTGGTCCACGCATTGAAGATTTGGCAGCATTACTTGATGGGAAAGAGGACAAAGATATATACAGATCATAAGAGCTTAAAGTACATTTTCACACAGCCAGATCTCAACCTCAGACAAAGGAGATGGTTAGAGCTAATCAACGACTTTGATGTGGGCATCAACTATCATCCTGGGAAAGCGAACGTCGTGGCAGATGCTTTAAGCCGGAAGGTGCACGACAACATGTTGAGCTTAAATGACACGCCTACGGAGTTGAAGGAAGAGATTGCAAAACTCAATCTATGCCTGGTGAATAGTGGTGAGGCAATCGCCATGGAAGTGGACTCCACATTGGAGCAAGACATACGCAATGGTCAGAAGAATGATGAGAAGATACAAGAAATCAGAGAACTCATCAAGATGAATAAAGCTCCTGGGTTCAGAGAGGATGAACAAGGTACGGTGTGGCATAGGAAAAGAATCTGCGTGCCTGAGGTGAAGGAGATCTGTGAACTGATTTTGAAGGAGGCTCATGATTCTGACTATTCCATTCATCTTGGGAGTACAAAGATGTATCATGACCTCAAGAGCAGATATTGGTGGTATGGCATGAAGCGAGATGTCGCGGAACATGTCGCCCTATGTGACACATGTCAGCTAGTGAAAGCAAAACATCAAAGACCCGTGGGACTGTTGCAACCACTCAAAGTGCCTGAATGGAAATGAGAAGAAATAGGTATGGACTTCATAGTGGGACTGCCTAGGACCCAATCGGGATATGATTCGATATGGGTCATCATCGACAGGCTGACTAAAGTAGCTCATTTCATCCCCGTGAAAGAAAGCTACAACGGATCTAAGTTGGCAGAATTGTACATGTCAAGAATCGTGTGTTTTCATGGAGTGCCAAAGAAGATAGTGTCAGATCGAGGGACACGGTTCACCTCAAGGTTCTGGCAGAAGTTACATGAAACCATGGGAACTCATCTGAATTTTAGTTCTGCCTATCACCCCCAGACTGACGGGCAGACGGAAAGAACCAATCAAATCCTTGAGGATATGCTGAGAGCTTGTGCGCTCAAGAACAATAGGAGTTGGGATAAGAACTTACCGTATGCGGAGTTCTCCTACGACAACAGTTATCAGGCTAGTATGAAGATGTCACCATTTGAGGCGTTGTATGGGAGGAAGTGCCGAACTCCACTATTTTGGAACCAAACTGGGTAAAGTAAAGTGTTTGGGCCAGAGGTACTACAAGAAGCCGAGGCGAAAGTGAAGGAAATCCGCAACAACTTGAGGATAGCCCAGACCCGACAAAAGAGCTATGCCGATGTACGGAGAAGAGAGCTCGTTTTCAATGTGGGGGTCTATGTCTATCTCAAGGTGTTCCCTATCCGAGGGCTTTGTCGGTTCAAGGTGAAAGGGAAGCTATCACCTCGATACATCGGACCCTTCCAAATTCTGGAGAGGAAAGGCGAAGTGGCATATCAGCTAGAACTATCGGCTCGCCTATCAGATGTGCACGATGTATTCCATGTGTCACATCTCAAGAAATGTTTAAGAACACCCGAAGAGATGTTACCCCTGAATGAGGTGGACGCACGAGAGGATCTTTCTTATGCCGAGCAACCGGTCAAGATTCTGGAGACAATGGAAACCTCACAAGAAATAAAAGAATCCGAATGTGCAAAGTGCAGTGGAAGCATCACTCGGAAGCAAAAGCCACATGGGAGCGAGAAGACGAGCTCAAGGCACAGTTTCCAGAATTGTTCTCCTAGAGTCACCAATCTCGAGGGCGAGATTTCTTTTAAGGGGGGTAGAGTTGTAACACCCAAAACCTGTTAAAGAGGGGAATTTAAAATTTCTGGACGTAATGCATGTGGTGAAACAACTCAAACTCAAACTGGAATTCAAATTTGAATCAAAACAAAAAAGAAAAAGGAAAAAGAAAAAGAAAAACGGCCAGTGGGCCGAAACCTGCCTAAGCCGGCCCAACAGTCCGCGGCTGCTTCTCCCCCTCCCCCTCTCTCTGCCATGCGGGACCCACCTGTCGGCACTTTCTTCTCCAACCGCCACCCGGTCTTTTCCGGCTCCGAGCAACCGCCGCGCGCGCCCCCGTCCGGATTCGCCGTCTGCGCCCACGATCTGCGGCCTATCTCGGTGCGACATGAATCCCACACGCCCCCGCTGCCCCCTCGTCCATATAAACACCGAGGTCCGCCCCTTTCTCTCCCCGATCGACCCGCCTCAGTTCCCGGTGAGAACCGAAGCTCCCATCGCCGCTTCCTTTCGATTTCCGTCCGTTCTCTCCGATCTAACGTGTGTAGTGCATCCTGCCGCTGCCGGGGAGTCTTGCAGGTGAAGGAGACCCTGTGTTTGGCGCTCTAGACACAGTTCCGGTGAGCACCGCCGAGTTTCCCCCTAGGACCTCGTCGCCGACCACCTCCTAGGGTCTCCGAGCTCAAGTAAACCCTCGAGGTGAGATCCCCTACTCCCCCTCCTCCGAATTTTGCAGAGAAAATGGTAGCCTAGGGCCGGTACATGAGATTTCGGGAAATTCCGGCGAGATCACCGCCTCCCGCCACCGCGCGCCGCCGGGCAGCGCCGCCCGCACACGGCTAGGGCGACGTGGCCCTCTGTGGCCTGTCCATTTTAAATCGGGCGGATGAAAACAGAACCCCCGCGTACCCCTTCGCGATCTAATCTCAGCCCTCCATTTAAAATCCAATGGCCCACGTCAGCCCCACGTTATAAAGGCCGAGAATCTTACTTGCTACCCCCTGGGGATCTCGGAAAACACGAGCTAGCCCCGGAAACTTCTGATCTAGCCCCTGGACCCTCAGAAATTCATGTAAATTCAATTAAAAATCAGTTTTAGCCCCTGGACTTAATAGGAATTAGGAGGACCTCCCTACTTTGCACACTTAGACCCCTGCAAATTTAGGAAATGAGAAATGGATCCTCACTGCAGTGTGAAATTGCACTTCAGCCCCTAGGAAGCTTCAGGAAATTGAATATGTAAATAGGATTTAAATTTAAACATAGATATAGATTCAGTTGAATTATCCTAACCCTGTTTAAAAATTGGTAGAACAATCTGAGGTCTGAATTTGGAGGGGAAATAAACTTTTAAACTAAATGAGATTGCTGTTTTGTAATTTATCTCTGAAATATACCCTTTAGGCATAAAACAAATTTAAAATATGGGAAAATAAATCTAAGTAACCAAAAAGGGGTAGGAAAAATGTATAAAGGTTCTGTTTGGTTAATTGGAACAGTAGAAATTTTTGTTGGAATTTAGGTTGCTGTTTTATTGGTGAAAATTCATTTTTGACTTGAAAATAAATCTGAAAATGGGTAAAAATAAATTTAAATTGATCCTCATCAGAGAGGAATTCAAAAGATATTTTATTGGACATTTTAGATCAGAACACATTCTGTTTAGGAGATATATTGTGCTATTTTAGTATTAAAGATTACTTTAGGTATGGAAAATAAATATGAAAATATAAGAAAATAGGTATGTCTAATTAGAAAATGTCAAGTGAGGTTCCCAAATCCAAAACTTCAAATTAAGATTTTGTAGAAGATCTGAAAACCTATTTGGAGTAGGAAGTTATCTCTTATACAAATTTTGTGTCTAAGAAGTGTATTATCCCATATAGAAAATTTGTTCAAATTGGAAATTCATATATATAGTGTGCACTTAGAAATCTGAATATTGAAGCTAGAAATAATATATATGTTCAAAAGTGCATATATTCTTAGAATCAACATATCTAGGGTAAACACAACACTTAAATATGTGTATGACTTTCATATGTATGCATGTGTGGTTTGTATGAGTGGAATTGTGGACTATGGCTTATGGAGTGTTGTTTTCTTTTGCTATGTGTATTGGCATGAGTAGAACCAGCCCCAGAGCAGGTTCTCACCTTTCAAGATCAAGATTTTCCATTCCCAGAGCAGCAGGAAGAAGGCAAGTGTCCTTGACCACTTTGATCCTATACTAGGATGTGTAGCTAGAATTTAATTGCATTGTAAATTTGGAATATGATGCCCAAGCTAGGAAGTTTCCCTAGATTTTCATTATCTTACTTCCTTGTAGCCTGGGTTGGGATTTATTTTATTATATCATTCATTTATATTACTCATGCTTAGCCATGCTTAGAATGGGATAAATGGGATATGAGATCATCAACTTGTTCACCTTACCCTTGAATGAGATATTGTGAATTATGTAGAGGTAGGGATCGAG
The DNA here is from genome assembly GCA_030760725.1 of Neostapfia colusana. Classification (NCBI taxonomy): domain Eukaryota; kingdom Viridiplantae; phylum Streptophyta; class Magnoliopsida; order Poales; family Poaceae; genus Neostapfia; species Neostapfia colusana. The sequence goes on along the minus strand of JASWHV010000012.1, from coordinate 13,887,616 downwards.
GCAAGTTGGATGCTTTGGTTGGTGCTGTGTGCACGAGACACAGGTTTGTGTATTGTGCTTGCCTGGATCCTAAGTACCGGTTCATGGAGCAAGTAACCTAGCTTTACCGTGCCAACCACATGCTGAGATGGGGCAGCTTGGCCAATTAATTAGGTGCATCCCCGGCGTAGTATGGGTGTTTGGATGGTGCGGGGAATAGGTGTCAGCTGGACTACCATATGAACCGCAAGGCTCAAGAGGGGGCCACTGCAGCGGAGTTGGAGCCTCTTGTATGCTGTTAGGGGTGAAACCTTAGTGGGCCCACACTCGTCGGGAATCCCTTCGTAAAGGCCTCGTAGTGATCTCCTGGCTACACACCTCGGAAGTGTGAACGTGATTCACGGCCACTGGCAAAATGGAGGTTCTTTTAGTCCACCCGACAACGGGGGATGAAATCACTACATGTGGGTACAGTGGTGCAAACTCTGCAGAGTCAAAACTGTCATGACAGCCGTGCTCACGGTCAAGAGCGGCTTGGACTTATTCATGATTAGAGGATGATGAATTTGGAAGTTGAGGATGTTAAGCGGGAAGCTTAACATTGGAGATAAGATTATGGTTACTTGATATTGATGATGGGTTGAGGGATTGGGACCATTTCACCTGTGTAGTAATGTAGGTGCTTAATAAGCTAAGGTGATAGGTATTAATTGCGTAGTGCTTTAACCATGAGTTCAACCTCTCCTTGCTCTAGCCATGCATGACATAACTTTCCCACACTTGCTGAGTACCAACAGTACTCAAGCTTGCTTTTCTGTTGGTTTAAATTGCTGCTCAGGTCAAGGGATGACGTGGTGTTCAATGACCAAGACTTCGGACCCGAAGAAGGATTCTAGGTTCACGGAGTCCCCCGAGCAACACCTGTGACGGAGCCCACAAGATTTATATTCCGCTGTTGTTTTATTTGCATGTTATGAGCATATTATCGTCCATTGAGACATTATGCTATGTAAGACTTATTTATATCCGAACACTTGGCTTGTAATATAATGATGCTTCACTATTTGTCATCACATGCATGAGAGAATGATCCTGGCATACATGTGATATTCACTCGGTTGCTCTTTGGAGAAACCGGGTGTGACACTGGTGATGGAGATCCTTGAACTAGTCTTAGGGAGAAGATGATGTTCAACAACCAAGTTCAGGAGGAATTGTGGTTGAGCTGATTGGGAGGTCACGCAACATGTTTGGGTCAAGAACAATGCATATGAAGGTATTGTGAACGTTTTGGAATGTGTTTGCACGTATGCAAGGGGTGCATGGACGTGGCTACATTGTTCCAAGGCGTGGTGAAGAGATATGGAAGTGAAGATATGGTTGAAAAGGTTCAACCGGCTGGATTTTACGCTCAGTCTGCGGCTGAGGCGGTTATGGTTCGTTTACAGAAAGTTTTGGGTTGGTTATAATAGGATTTCGTGTTAGGCACAAAGTATAGTTGTTTTAAAAATGTCTGGGACGTTCCTAAGGTGTTTGGAAGTCTTAAGATTGTTTCTATCTGCGTATAGAAGAGTCTTTAACAGTATTGAAAAGTTAGAGTTTGAATCCAAGTAGGAGTAGGAGTCCCAGTTTAAATTGGGTTGGCCTTAGGGCTGGTTATATAAACAAGGGAGGCCAAGGATCGTGGAGAGCATGACTGGTGGCTGCTTCTCTTAAGTTCTGTCAATAAAATTCGTAGTTTAGAGGAGCTTTGGTGCCTTGTTCATCCGACTTGTTTCAGACAAGTTTTTCCTCGGTGAGTTTCTGGACATACATATGTTGCTTTGGTATTTCGATCATAACTCGCGTTTTACTGATCCAATTGATGTGATTATTTTTGGGTTGTCTTCACAACTTGATTATATATCATCTATGAAAATTTAATGGTCATTGTATTTTTGGTTTTTTATCTACACGAGTTTCTTTGCAGTATTTTAGATCTGTTTCTAAAATCACGTAGAACAGATTGACCTTCGTCTAGTCTTTTGATCATAACTCAAGTTCTACTTAGTGTTTTCATGTGATTCTTGTTGCAGTGGCTTCGTGACTTGATTCTATATAATATCCACTAGTTTAGTCACGTTCGAACACGTCGAAAACAGTCACACACACAGTTTCTTTATCAGATCGATTTTCTGCCAAGAGTTTTTTTAGCTTCCACATAAAAAGTTTTAATCTACCATTCACCCCCCTCTGGTAGCTTTTCACGTTCTCTTCGATCCTACAGTTGGTACCAGATCTACGGTGCTCTAAATTGATTTGTATGTTTTTCGCTAATCAACATGGAGAAGTACTCCGCAAAACCTTGTGTTTGATGTCGTTGATTTTCAGATTTGGAAGGCTCGTATGGAGGCTTATATACAAGCGCAAAGATTCGCGATATGGGAAATGGTCTACAAGTCCTTCAACGTGCCATAAAACGATCAAGTTACGGTTGCGAACATGAGGGATTTTGACAACAATAACAAGGCTCGCAACTTGATCATCCAAGGATTGACTCAAAGCGACTTCGATCATGTTGCACACCTCCGATTTGCATACGATGTGCGGAAAGCACTTTGCGACTACCAAGAAGGATCCAACACAACCAAGGAGGTAAAGCAAGATATGTTCAAGAAAGAATATATGCGCTTTGAGATGCAACCAGGTGAGTCCATTGATGATTTATTTGCTCGCTTTAATAAAATTCTCAGCAACTTGCGTAGTGTCAATGTTAATTTTTTTGATGATGAAAATGCTAGGCAATTGTTAAGTGCGTTAGACATGTCAATTTGGGATATGAAAGTTATATCTATTCGTGAATCTACTATCACGAGTACACTTACTTTAGATGTGCTATATTCAAAATTGAAAACTCTTGAAATTGACATAATCTCACGTAAGAATCCCAATAAGTCTCTTGCTTTTGTTTCACAACATGACATGCCTAGTTCTAGCAATTATTCATCTTGTGGTACACTTTCTTTGTTGTCCTCTCTAACCCTTGAACAGATTGAAGAGTTTCCGAAGAAGCTAGCACTTCTCTCTACTCGGTTCTCAAAATCATTGCAAAATGTGAGAACATGAAGGAGAGGAAGTGGCAGCTCTCAATGATGCTTCAAATGTGCAACATTGTTGTAGTTCAAAGGTTGTTCAGATTCTTATTGTATTTGCGTATACAACTGTGATAAAGTAGCCACAGACAAAGGAGATGCTGGCAAATTTTATCCAGGAATTCTGTCAACTTTGAGCAATCATAACTTTTGATCCAGAGATGATCTGAAGGCATATGAATACTCATTGGAAATATACTGAAGCTAACTTTAACTTTTGTATTCAACTTGAGTTATGAAAATGCTGTTAAATGGATCAAAATCTTGGTGAGGACAGAAGAGTCCGTTCTGTACAGCAAAGAGAACGGGGTAGGCCTACCACACGGAAGTGAGTAAACTCGAAGATAGTCCGGTGGGACGTGAATATCCGATGTGTTTCCGATGAGTTACTGGGCATGCCGGCTAATGGGATGTCAAGTTCGAGATTGAACTGGCGCTGGAAACAACACCGATTCCACGAAGGCCGTATAAGGTGGCACCCAATAAACTAGCGGAGTTGAAGGAGCAACTAAGTGAACTTATGAGCAAAGGTTTTATATGACCAAGCTCATCACCTTGGGGTTGCTCTGCGCTGTTCATTAAGAAGAACGATGAGACACTAAGGTTAAGTGTTGATTATCGTTCGCTAAAGGCCGTCACGATAAACCACAAGTACCCTGCCCCGCATTGATAGTTTAACTGATCAACTAGTTGGTGCAAGGGTATTCTCGAATATGGTTGGAACTCATAAGAAATTATGACATCAAGATCCATTGCCATCCGGGAAAAGTGAAAGTGGATGCCGACGTGTTAGTCGGAAGAAACCACGTTCACCACTTGGCGGTTGCTGAGTTGGAAGAAGAGGGACCAAGTCTCCGTGTCATTCCGTATGGAGCACTCTACAACATTGCTCCCATTCCAACAATCCGAGGAGAGGTTGCTGAGGTTTAAAGGAGAGACAAGGTTATGTCTCACATACGGAGAAGAATAGACAATGGAGAGATGAGGTGGTTCAGGAAGGACAATGAGGGTACTCTATGGTTTAAAGACCATATAGTTATACCTCGTAAGATGAAGCTCTATGGCCGGAAATGTCGCACACTGCTGAAGTGGTGTGAGTACGGTGAAAGAGTACTGTTCGGGGTTGATTAGTCAAAAAAGCCAATGACCGAGTTCGGACAATAGAAGCAAACTTGAAGGCTGTACAATCACGACAGAAAAGCTACGATGATCTAAGGCGTAGACCATTGCATTTCGACGGCGGAGAACACGTTTGTCTTCGCGTGTCTCCAATGAAAGGAATTCACGGACCGATGTAAAGAGGAGATTTTACTCCCCGAGCCTTAGATCCATTTGCTACCACAGAGAAGTGTGGACCCGTAGCCTAGCGGCTGGAACTACCGGCAAGCCTTGCTGGTGTTCACGACATATTTCATGTGTCACAGCTACGGTAGAGCATCATATTTACCCCTGCTGTCTGTAACAAAGAAATCGACGAGTTGAAGCCGGATCATGCCTACACCGAGTGACCGGTTCAGGCAACCGATGAAAGGATCCGGAACCACTGGAATCGGACATTAAGATTTTATAAGGTGCTGTAGAGTAATCATACCACGGAAGAAACTACGTGGAAAGCAAAGATTACTTCTGCAGGAACAATCCGGAGCTTTTATCGTCGAACAGCTTGAAATTACCTCTCCCGTCTTGTTCTTCTTTTGGAATCCCGGGACGAGATTCTTTTTAAGGGGGGAGGAATGTAAAAGTCCCAAAAACGTGAATGTAACGAAATGAATGTTTGATCGGCATTGTGTTTCGGGTTCAAGGAAAATGGGACTTACAAAAACTTTCTTACATGGGATGGTATATGTGGGGTTCAACAACACGGGTTCAAGCACTCATTTGAATGTGTTGGACCACGGTGGCAAATTTCTGCTTTTATGGTGAGCCAAAAAGGAGTGAATTATGACCATGTTTGAATTTGTGATGAAGTCACATTGGAAAGGCAAAGTTTAAACTGAACTGGTGAGGTTTAGACTAGGACCAAGAAGTGACCAAGTCTGTGTTATGAGCAAACCAAACTTGTTCACTAAATTCAAAAGTGGCCATTTCAAAAATGGAATACAAACTGTGGTTGCAAACATTCTAAGTGCAGCAATCAAATTTAAAAGTTGATTCCAGAATTGAAATCCTCAGCCCAAATTTGTGGTAATATAAATTTTCACCACATTGGGAAGTATGTTGGCTAAGCATTTGCAAGAGGACTCAAAATTCAGTTTGAACTAAATGGTTCACTTCAAGGAAAAGGAGGCCATGTCCAAAAAGGAAATTCAAACTGTTGGTTAAAAATTTGTATTTGCAATGGCCAACTCAAAGATCAGCAGGCATATTCAAATTCTCTAGGTTTGAATCAGTGAGAATGCAAATTTAGAGAAAGTTTGGAGTTGCTTTGATGTAAATATCAAAGGGGCTTATGAATTTCCTTGAAATTTGAATTCAAATTTGAAACTGAGGTAAAACTTGTCAATTTGCCAAATGGCCGTTGAATTTGAATTCCTCATGGTTGAAGTTTGCACTGTGCCAAAAATTGGAGATATTTGGAGAGGGAAGAGCAGTGGGGCCCAATTGTCATTGAGAGGAGGAACCTGCACCCAAAGTCTTTGTTGATCGGTTGCACTCAAACCCACCGAAGTGGCTGCGGGTGCCACCGAGCTGCAGCCGAGACCCCGTGGACGCCACCTCTGCTCCTGCACGGTTTTCCCGGCTCTTATCCTTCCCACCGAAGCAACAACGGAGTTGCTCACTCTCAGCTGCTCGCGCTACCTCTCTCTCTCTCTCTCGTGGTTGTCTCCTGTGGGCACAGTTTCTTCCTCGCCACTGTGCACCCATCGGAGCAACGGCGCCCGGACGCCTCAGAGATTTTCACGCCGAGCTGAACCTCCCCACGGCGTCGCCGTGTCCCTCTCGAGTTGTCTGGCACGAGAGCTTGACGTTTCTTCCACTGGAACTCGGCACCAAGCTCGGTTTGTCCATCGACGCCACCGTGAGCCACCGGCCATAAGATCACGTCACCCGCTTGATACAGAGCGTTTCACACGGAGTGTGGAACAGCAAAAAGGTGCGCCAACCCCTTCTCTTCACGCTGCCGAAAACTCTAGTCCATTCCTCCACTAGAGCCACGGGAATTTCTAAAATACTGACGACATGTTCATAGGCCGTGGGTGTAGAATTTCCAAAAATTCATGATCGGTAGCGCTTCCTTGCTTATACTGATCATGGAATAGGCTATAGACCTCCTTGTGAGTCACTGAGATAAAAAACCAAGGAGAATCATCCAGCCTCGACGATGTTCTTCGAGTTTTAGCTTTTGCCGCCGGTTTTTGAGCTAGGGCGCACGGTGACTTGGTATTTGGGAGCGTTTCCAAGCACTTTTGCTTGCATGACGACCTTTGCCATGAGTCACTGATGCTCTATAGCGAAGAAACCACGAGTTTGGGTTGGTAGGGGAGCCGGCCGACGTCGCCGGACATGGACCGAAGCCGCTGCCCGTCGCCCGACCCCTTGAGGCCCTCTATAGCCACACAGACTCCAAAATTGGGTTCCCCGACCTCCAAAACCCCTAAGCGGCGAATTTTGTGCCGGGGGATGACCGGGGAGCGAGGGGCCGAGTGGGGGAAAGTTCCGCTGGCGAGGAGGCACCGGCGCGGGAAAGAGGGAAGCCGGAGGTTGAAGAAGGTGGTGGTCCCACCTGTCAGCAGCCGAGAGTTTAAACGTGGATCCTCTGTGGCTGCTGATCTTTTGTGGCTATGGGCTGATAACCGTGTAACCCGTGTGTCCCCAAATTCTTTTGGCTGGAGTTTAAAACGTGGGCCCAACCGAATTTCAGTAGGAAAACAAATCCAGAACTTGCTAATACTTTGCAAAAATCATATCTTTGTGTAGGAACCTCCAAATTTAGTGATTCAAATTGGGTTGAATTCCGATTGCAAAACTCTATCCAAATATGCAACCCAATTTGTATGAAAATCATTATTAAATTCTGGAAAATTCTTTGAAGCTTTTCAGAAAAAGAATTTTAGAGGGAGTTTGGTTCATCCAAAATTCCTCAAAATTTGCCAGAATTTTCTTTGGGATATTGGTGAACTCCTGTAAAAGTTTCAGCTCATTTGGAGTTGATTTAGTTAAGATAATTCTGATTTCAAGTTTCTGTGTTCAATTGAATACAGAAACATTTTCAGAGAATTTCCAAAACTTGGAAATTCAGTTATAGGAAATTATTAGCTCCAAAAATCCTAGGAAAATCCATGCATGCTCCCTGAGCTATGTTTGAAATTGTAGTTCACTTGAATTTGCATTAAAGTGCAAATTTATTCAGAATTAATTCCTTTTTGCCTAAATGCTTAGGGAATTGTTCTGAGTGATCTACTGATTGAAAAATTCTGAATTTTGGTCCAGATGGCTTTCTTGTTACAAGGAACTCACAAGAAAATTTTCAGCTCCATTGTAGTCCTGGATCAGTACTGTTCTATTTAATCTCTTAGATGATCAACACACACAAGTGATGAGAAATACTTATCACTTGATCATAGTGCTTAAACCCAAACCTAAACCACTAGCACCAGTGTCATTTTAAATTCTTAAACAGAGTTCCAGTTTTAAACTTGTCTTTAGAACTTGTTAGCAAAAGTTTTACAATTAAACATATATGTGGTATGCTGCTGCTCTCTGCCCCTCACCGATCGGAGGTTGTACGTGTGGAGGATCGGTGGGCACGGGTTGAGAGTTGACCGGCGGCGAGACGCCAGCGATGGCGAGGTGAGAGAACACAGAGGCGGCGGCTAGGGTTTGGAAATTCCCGGCTCCCTGCAGGAAGCCAGAACAATCTGTTTCTGCTTACCCCTTATTCCATTGTCTTTAGAAATATATATCTCTCAAATAATAGGAAATGTCCTGGGCCAAGTTTCTAATAATAGCTCTCAAATAATAGGAAATGTCCTGGGCCCGTTTTGGCCTTCCCTGCATGCGCCTGCTAGGCAGGAGCAGTCCTCCTCTGATATTGAATTCCCGTCATAACATCTCTCCCTGCCTCGACAAACAGCTCGTCCTCGAGCTGTACATCCGGGTAGAGAGTCTTGAAGTCGTCCAGGGGCTCCCAGGTGGCGTCGTCCTCCGAAAGGCCTTGCCACCTGACGAGGATGTGCCACGCGCCGCGACGGAGCTGGGCGCGCAGGACCCGTGCAGGGGCTGGCAGCAGTCGCTCGTCCTGAACCGGTGGCAGCACGGCCGGCGTTGATGGTGGCGAGCCGGCGTAGTTGTAAGGCTTTAACAGCCCCACATGGAAGACGTCATGCAGTCGCGCGTCTGCGGGAAGTCGGAGACGATAAGCCACCTGCCCGATGCGCTCGACGATCTGGAACGGCCCCGCGTAGCGTGGGCGGAGCTTGCCCTTGGACGGCGAGGCGAGCGCATGGGTGGGGCGGTGGAGAAGTCGGAGCAGCACCCATGCGCCCACGTCGAACTCCACCTCGCGATGGTGCTCATCGTAGTGGCGCTTGGCGTACTGCTGAGCCTGAAGAAGACGCTCGCGAACCTCCTCCAGGAAAGCGTCGCGGTCCCGCAGCATGGTGTCCACCGCCTCGGTCTGGGCCGCCCCGGCGTGGTGTGGCAGGAGTGGTGGCGGGGGTCGGCCGTACACAACCTCGAACGGCGACGCTCGGAGTGCCGTGTGGTAAGAGGTGTTGTAGCAGTACTCCGCCCAGGGTAGCCAGTCGACCCATGAGCGAGGCCGATCACCTGTCGCACAGCGCAAATACATCGCGATGATCTTGTTGACGACCTCGGACTGGCCGTCCGTCTGGGGGTGAAAGGCCGTACTGAGCCGCTGCTTGACACCTGCACATTTAAAGAGATCGCGCCAAAGATTGCTGGTGAAGACTGGGTCGCGATCGCTGACGATGGAGCTGGGGAAACCGTGTAGGCGCACGATCCCGTCGAAGAAAGCACGAGCGACGGAGGCGGCGGTGTAGGGGTGGCTGAGCGCGATGAAGTAGGCGTACTTCGAGAAGCGGTCCACCACCGTCAGGACCACGGACTTGCCGTGCACCTTCGGCAGCCCCTCGATGAAGTCCATGGAGATATCTGCCCACACCTGCGACGGAACGTCTAAGGGCTGAAGTAGGCCGGCCGGCGGTGTGGTCGGCGTCTTGTTCCGCTGGCACACATCACAGGAACGGACGAAGTCGTGCACCAGCTGGCGGTCGCCGGGGATGTAGAAGTCCGCGCGGAGGCGCACAAGGGTCTTCTGGACCCCCTCGTGTCCCGCCGAGTGAGCCAGGGTCACCACCTGGTGGCGCAAGTCGTCGGTGGCCGGAACGTAGATGCGCTTGCCGTGGAGGAGGAAACCGTCGTCGGCAGCCCACGGCTCGCCCAGAGACGCGGCCTCCAGCTGCTGCAGCAGGTCACGCGCGACCGGGTCGGTCGCTGTGGCGTGGCGAATGTCGGCGTAGAGGTCGAAGGAGGGCCCAGAGAGGGCACAGAGCGCCGCAGTCTCCTCGTCGCGGCGGGACAGCGCGTCGGCCGCCGAGTTGAGCCGCCCGGGACGGTACTCGACGGTGAAGTCATACCCGAATAGCTTGCTGAGCCACTGGTGCTGAGGCACGGTGGACAGCCGCTGGTCTAGGAGAAACTTCAGGCTGTAGTGGTCGGTGCGGACAAGGAACCGGCGCCCCCACAGGTACGGACGCCAGTGCCGGACTGCTTGCACCAGCCCGATAAGCTCGCGCTCGTAGGCCGCCAGCTTGATATGGCGGGCGGCGAAGGGTCGACTGAAGAAAGCCAGAGGTCCGCCCCCTGGTGTAGGACGGCGCCAAAGCCGGTGCCGGACGCGTCGCAGTCAACTACGAACTGGCGCGCGAAGTCGGGCATCTGTAGAACCGGCGCCGACGAAAGCGCCCGCTTCAGGGCAGCGAAAGCCTCGTCCGCCTCCGCCGTCCAGGCGAACGCCTCCTTCCGCAGGAGACGTGTGAGTGGTGCCGCGATGGAACCGAAGTCGCGGATGAACTTCCTGTAATAGCCGGCGAGGCCCAGGAAGCCACGCACCCCGCGTGGAGAGCGTGGTAGCGGCCACGAGGCGACCGCGGCTACTTTGTCGCTGTCCATGGCGACGCCATCGGCGGAGATGACGTGGCCGAGGTAGGCGACGGAGGGGGCCCCGAAGGAGCACTTCGACCTCTTCAGAAAGAGGCCGTGGGCTCGTAGGGCGGTGAGGGCGAGGCCGACATGCTGCAGGTGCTCAGCCCACGACGTGCTGTAGATCAGAATGTCGTCAAAGAAAACCAGCACGAACCTGCGGAGGAAGGGGCGGAGCACATCATTCATCAACGCCTGAAATGTCGCAGGGGCGTTGGAGAGCCCGAACGGCATCACCAGGAACTCAAAGTGGCCATGGTGGGTGCGGAACACCGTCTTCTCGATGTCGGCCGGGTGCATGCGCACCTGGTGGTACCCCGAGCAGAGGTCGAGCTTGGTGAAGTACTTGGCCCCGTGGAGCTCGTCGAGGAGCTCGTCAACCACCGGGATCGGGAACTTGTCCTTGGATGTACGGTCGTTGAGCGCGCGATAGTCGATGCAGAAGCGCCACGACCCATCTGTCTTCTTGACGAGGAGCACGGGTGCCGAGAACGGAGAAGTACTGGGGCGGATGATGCCCTGTTCCAGCATGGCGGCGCACTGCCGCTCGAGCTCGTCCTTCTGCAACTGAGGGTACCGGTACGGTCGCACTGCCACTGGTGCGGTCCCGGGCAGCAGGTGTATGCGGTGGTTGTAGGGGCGGGCTGGTGGAAGTCCGCGTGGTGTGTCGAAGACGGCGTCGTGCTGACACAGGAGCTCGTCCAGCAGCGGGTGGTACGGGTCCGAAGCTACCGCTACCAGTGACCGCTGCTGGAAGGGCGCGCCCGGGGCGCCCACACACTGCCACGTGACGCGGCGGCCCTCGTGCAGGAAGGATACGGCGAGCCCTTCGAAGTCCCAGGTGATGGGGCCCAGCGTGCCAAGGAAGTCGACGCCGAGGATGAAGTCGAAACAGCCGAGCGCGAGGCCCACGCAGGTGATGGAGAAAGGCGCCCCGTGGATGTCGACGGGCACGTGGCGTGCGATACCTTCACACGGCACGCGCTCCCCGTTGGCCACCGTAACGCGAAGCTGGTCGCCCCCCTGAGGAGCGAGACCAAGGCGCCGCATGGCCGTGCCCTGGACGAAAGTGTGGGTGGAGCCAGTGTCCAGGAGGGCGAGGAGGCGCTCGCCCTGGATCGTCACGGGCAGGAGCATAGTGTGGTACGTCCTGATGCCTGCAAGAGCGTGTACAGAAACCACCAGAGCGTGAGCGTGAGCGTCCGCTGCGGCGGCGGTGTCTGCGGGCAAGGCCGTGGCCGCAGCATCGGCGGACGCCTCCTCATCGGCGTCGAGGAAATCGTCCACCTCCAGAAAGAACAGGCGGGGGCACACGTGCCCACGCACGTATTGCTCGTCGCAGTTGTAGCAGAGGCCTTGAAGACGGCGTTCCTGCATCTTGGCCGGCGAAAGGCGACGGTACGGCCGCACGGGTGCCGTCGGGGCTGCTGCGCCCGGTGCTGCAGCGCCGGCTACGGGCGGCGCAGGCAGCGCTGGTGCGCCAGTCGGAGCCGCGGTCGCCCCCGGTTGGCGTGGGGGAAGGGCTGGCCGCGGGGGAGGGCGGGCGCCGCGCTGCTGAGGCGGCGCTGCCGCAGCCAGAGCCCGTGTCTCGAAGGCGCGGGCAAGAAACATGGCCGTCTGGAGGTCGGGGGGGGGGGGGCGCATCGCGACGTCGACCCGAATGTGTTCCGGAAGGCCACCGACGAAAAGCTCCGCTTTTTGGCGCGTGGAGATGTCCCTGGAATGCACTAGCACCGTCTGGAAGCGGTCCGCAAACTCCTGGACCGTGGAGTGGAAAGGAAGACGCCCCAACTCGGCTAGCCGCGAGCCGTATATAGGCGGTCCGAAACGAAAACGGCAAAGCTCCTTGAAGCGCTCCCAGGACGGCATGCCTTCGTCCGATAGGAGGGCGTAGTACCAGGTCTGAGCGGCGCCGATGAGGTGGTAGGAGGCCATCCACGTCCGCTGCTCCACCGGAGTGCGCTGGCCCCAGAAAAATTGTTCACAGTGTGTGAGCCAATTCAGCGGGTCGACCGAGCCGTCGTATGTCGGGAAGTCGATCTTGTAGGTCCGAGGCTGGAAAGGCGCCGCGCCGAGCGTCGCAGGGGCGGCAGCCGAGGGCGCCCCGCCGATCGCTGGCGCTGCAGCCGGCGCGCACCCGAAGGTGGAGCCGTGGAGGATTGGGTCGTCAACGCCGCCATAGAGCGTTCCCGACGCCGGAACGCCCCCATGGCCGAAGCCCGCTGTGCTGTGAGGGGTCGAATGGACCGACGGGCGCGCCGGCGCGGAGGAGTAGGCTGGCGGCGCGACGTCGGTGAGCCAAGACGGAAGCGGGGACGGCGTGTGGGGGAACTGGATCTCCTGTACGGGGATGAAGGTGCCCGAGGCGGAAGAAGGCAGTTGCTGCTGCGGGTTGGGCGCCGGCGGTAACTGCGGCTGCGGGTGAGACGGTGCCACGCCTGGCTGCGGTCCTAAGAGGAAAGCGTGGACGCTGGTCATCATCCTGCCGAGGTCGAGGACGGCCTTGGTGAGCTGCTCGTTGGACATCACCCCCACGGTGGAGGATGAAGCCCCGGCGGCCAGCGGCCGCGATCCCGCGGCCAGCGATATAGGCGGGATCGGTGCGGCCGGGATCGGCACGGACCCGTCGGCATCCGGCGGTGACGCGGTGCGGCCGGGATCGGCGGTTGAAGCGGGCAGCGGCAGCGACATCGGATCGGAGGTCCCTGATACCAGGTTGGTATGCTGCTGCTCTCTGCCCCTCACCGATCGGAGGTTGTACGTGTGGAGGATCGGTGGACACGGGTTGAGAGTTGACCGGCAGCGAGACGCCAGCGATGGCGAGGTGAGAGAACACAGAAGCGGCGGCTAGGGTTTGGAAATTCCCGGCTCCCTGCAGGAAGCCAGAACAATCTGTTTCTGCTTACCCCTTATTCCATTGTCTTTACAAATATATAGCTCTCAAATAATAGGAAATGTCCTGGGCCAAGTTTCTAATAATAGCTCTCAAATAATAGGAAATGTCCTGGGCCCGTTTTGGCCTTCCCTGCATGCGCCTGCTAGGCAGGAGCAGTCCTCCTCTGATATTGAATTCCCGTCATAACAATATGCATATTCATAACGTGTAGTGATTAAACGTGGAAAAGTGGAGGAGAAGTGAAGCTTGGATCAAGGAGCAAGAAGGGCAGTGATTAAGCTTCAAGTCATCAGCAACTGACTTTAGTCACCTGCAAAACCAAGGCAAGCTCCGGTTTGCATTTAAGTTATTTATAAAGTTTTTACTTTGTTCACAATTATGGTTTAGAGTTTGTATGTGCATTAGGTCAAGGATGCTTTATACTCCAAATGCATGACCAAACGAACCCTGGAGTCAGGGGTAGAAAAGTGATCCCGCTGTAGAAGGTTGCCGTGCTAAATATGTTATGATATCCGGTAGAAGTCGAGTAGTTGGAATCTACTCGCGAGCTATAGTTCAGGATTACATGGGGGTGGTTGAATAAGATGCAAACTAAAGTTTATATTTCTAAAGATGAGACCGGGCAGGAGGGTTAGGTAGCAACAAGACGAGGTCTTGGTCGGGTAGCTCTGGCTGTGTCGGTTAAGGGCCGTTCTCGAGTGCGGCCCTGGGAGCAAGTATTGAGTTGTGTACCGGATGCTTACTGCTATATGGGAACCAGGAAACCGATGTACCAGGTGAACTGGATTGTAGAGGCATACCACACTGTCTCGTTATACCTATGAGCCCGAGACGGTGCGACCGGTTCTGTAGTCGAGTGTCCTGCGAAATGTTGCCACATACGACGTAATGAAGGATGCCATATTTGGGTCTTCAGAGGCGGGCGTATGTGTCGAGTTATCCGAGCAGTGTTTGATTCGAATCACCGTCCCCCGCGGTTATGAGTACCGCTTGCTCGCCGCGCTGTGACGTAGTAATCAAGTTGTGTGAAACAGTTTGCAAAGTTTTAATTGCTGCTGTGATTAATTGGAATTGCATGAAAACCTTGTTTGAAGTAGAGATAGAGCAAACTAAAGTTAATTTCCACCTTGGGACAAGTAACATTGGAATGAAGCGTTTCTTGTTTGATTGTGGAGTTCCAATGTTGCTGGGCACAAGGATCAACTCGTAGGCGAGTCTTTTCGCAAATTACATGTTTAGGTATTAAGTTACTTTCATGTAAAGTTGCATGCTTTAAGAGAGACGGTTAAGTCTTGCTGAGCCTTTGTGCTCACTCTTGCTATATGAGTGGTTTTGCAGGTTAACATCGACGCTATAAAGAAGGTTGTCCGGTGAGACTCGGAAACTTCCGAGTCGGGTAACACATGGAGAACCTAGCCGCTGCCATGTCTTCGTGTTGCTAGTGAGAGGAGTCCGCAGGCTGGATCTCCTATTGAGTGCTCATTAGTTATTCGACGTGAGTTGTTGGTAGTCTTCCGCTGTAGCTATTTAATGTAAATTATTTTTACGAAGAACATTTGTAAGCTTTCGCTTTTGATTTATGTAATACAGTTTTTGTTATATGTGTGCTGTTGGGTGCCGCATAACACGGCTCCACCCAATGCGATTCCCGGGCGGGTGCCCCATCCCCGTGACTGAACGGGCGGCGTTGGGTCCCCTCAGACTTGTTCAAGAATCTTTGTGACATGCATAGTTCACTAGAACGGTTTTGTAGTGTAAATAAGAACCTAAACTTGCTTCTGAATTCATCTAATTCTTGCAATGATAAAACTGGTTTAGGTTTTGATTCTCATGCTAATGCTAAATCACATCCACCTAAAATTGTAAAGACATTAGGAAACTGTTTGATTCAAATAGTTTCTAAACAAAAATAAGTGGTTTTCAAATCTGCAGGAGTGTTGTCTCATTCGGTTTCTAATAAACATGTTGCTTGCTCATCTAGACATGAACATAAGGTTACTTTTCATTGTATATATTGTGGTAGAGATGGTCATGTTATAGATTTTTGTTATAGACTATCTAAACAACATAAAAAGGAAATATTGATTGCTACATCACATAACAACCGAGCAAAACTTGTTGTACATGCTGAATCGAATATTAGGAACATGCAACCTCCTGTAATGAGTCATAAAAATACAAAGATTGCTCCTAAACCTACTGTTTTTCGTGCTACATATAACACACTTCATAAATGACTAGTTGGTTACAAGAATTCTCAAAATTTGGCTCATAAACCTGCTGTATTTTCTCAGCTTTCATGTGCTATTCCTACTTGACATCGTGTGACTCAGTACTGGATTCCTAAATGCTATTTGTCTAACCCCAGTATTGAGTCATCGACGTATTGTGCTGCTATGTATGTTACACACTTTAGGAAGGAGAACAATTGGATTGTGGATTAGGTTGCTCACGCCACATGACTGGTAACAAAGAATGGTTCTCCTCTCTCTCTTTTGTGTCACGTGTAGAAAATGTTACTTTTCCCGATAATTCTTCAACTCCTATAATTGCTAAGGGTTCGGTTAGAGTAAATAAACACTACACTTTGAAGGATGTGGCACTTTTTAAAAACTTGAAATACAACTTGCTTTCCGTTTCACAATTGCTAGATGAAAATCTAGAAGTTAACTTCACTAAAAATTGCTGCAAGGTTGTAGATTCAAAAGGCGAGCTTTTGTTTAACATGTCTAGAATTGGAAGATTTTTTAAAGCTGATTTTGATATGTCAATTTCTAAGCATAGGTGTCTAGCTGCTAATGATTCAAAGGACTTATATTATTGGCATCGTATACTTGGTCACATAGGCTTTGATCACCTCACACGTGTTAGTGGTCTTGATCGCATACGTGGGCTACCTAAGCTTAAAGGGGACAACGATACTGTGACCTCTTCTTGTAGAGATGCTAAGATGGTTG
Organism: Neostapfia colusana; assembly: GCA_030760725.1. Lineage (NCBI taxonomy): Eukaryota > Viridiplantae > Streptophyta > Magnoliopsida > Poales > Poaceae > Neostapfia > Neostapfia colusana. The sequence continues at coordinate 13,871,489 of JASWHV010000012.1, read as the reverse complement.
TAGGTTCACATCCCCCTCTCACAGTGACCATGACAACTGGACCGGGACAACTTTTATATCTTGACACCGTAGGTCCTTCACGTGTTCAACCTTTTGGAGGTAAATGGTATGTGCTTGTGATTGTTGATGATTATTCTAGATAATCTTGGGTTTAATTTATGGCATCTAGGAATGAATCTTTTTTCCCTTTAGAACTTTATTTCTTAGGTTATCAATTGATCACGCAGGATCTTTAAAAGGAATTAGAAATGATAACGGAACCAAATTTAAAAATCAATCCTTTGATCACTTTTGTGCTGAAAAAGGAATAGATCATCAATTTTCTTCACCATATGTACCTCAACCAAACGGTGTTGTAGAGAGAAATAACATAACCTTAGTTGAGATGGCTAGGACGATGCTTGATTAATACCTAACTCCTAGAAAATTTTGGGCAGATGCAATTGCAACAACTTGTTATGTTTCAAACCGTGTTTTCTTGAGAGCTAAGCTAGGAAAAACACCATATGAGCTTCGGTTTGGACATAGGCCTAGTGTCACACATCTTAGCGTCTTTGGTTGCAAATGCTTTGTTAAGAAAACATGGTAATCTTGATAAATTTGAAGCTAGATCTGTTGATGGCATGTTTCTTTGTTATCCATCTCATACTAGAGTCTATCGTGTGCTTTTACTTGACACTAACAAAATTATGGAGACTTGTGAAGTTTAGTTTGATGAAGCTAGTCCAGGTACGAGCACTACTACTGCAGGTCAAGATGCATATCCACAGGGGGAGAGTATTTTCATTGAAGATGAAGAAGGAGTGGAGCTACTGCCCGGAATTTCAGAAATAAAAATGACGTTCCAGCTCTTGATCTTGCTCCACAATCAGCACCAACGACCACTACTGCTGGTCCAGATCTTCCTCAAGCCACAAGTTATTCGATTTGTGATGAACATGAAGAAGAAGGAGCTTGTGAAGTGTCTGCTCCCCTCCGCGTCCTCAAAAGTCATCCTCCACAACAAATTATTGGAAGCTTGCATGAATGGGTCACACGGTCCAGGTTTTTCGATCCAAACTCTCATGCTCATTCTGCTTTTTTTGCTTGTTTTGAACCCAGAGATATATCACACACACTCACTAATGAGTCTTGAATTATTTTCATGCAAGAAGAGTTAGAAAATTTTGAAAGAAATAATGTTTGGAAACTTGTACCTCCACCTCAAGGTCACACTTTAATTGGAACTAAATGAGCGTTTAAAAATAAACAAAGTGAGGATGGGGTTGTGATTAGGAATAAAGCTAGGTTGGTTGCTCAAGGTTTCACAGAAGTTGAAGGTCTAGATTTTGATGAAACTTTTCCTCTTGTTGCTAGATTAGAAGCCATAAGAATTTTATTAGCATTTGCTGCATCTAAAGGTTTCAAATTATATCAAATGAATGTGAAAAGTCTTCTCTTAATGTCTACATACATGAGGAGATTTATGTTAAGCAACCACCAGGTTTTGAAAATATAGATTTTCCTAATCATGTTTATAAACTGTCCACAGCTTTGTATGGTCTTAAACAAGCCCCTACAGCATGATATGATAGGTTAAAAACATTTTTTACTTGAAAAGGGGTTTACCATGGGCAAGGTTGATAAAACTCTTTTTGTTCTTAAGCATGGCAATGACTCACTATTCGTTCAAGTGTATGTGGATGATATTATCTTTGGTTGTGCTTCTCATGATCTTGTGTCCAAGTGTTTAGCTATGATGAGTTTGGAATTTGAAATGAGTATGATGGGAGAACTCACATACTTTTTGGGGCTGCAAATCAAGCAAACCAAGGAAGGAACTTTTGTGCATCAAACAAAGTATACAAAAGGCCTCCTTAAGTGCTTGAACATGGACAAAAGCAACCCTCTTCGGACATAAATGGGAACAACAACAACACTTGAACTTGACGAAGATGGTGAACCCGTGGATAAAAAAGAATATAGAAGCGTGATCGGGTCACTTTTGTACCTCACGGCATCAAGACTGGACATACAATTCAACATATGTCTTTGTGCATGATTTCAAGATTCCCCACGTGCTTCTCAGCGTCAAGCCGTCAAAAGGATTATCAGGTACTTACATGGAACTCAAGAATTTGGCACTTTTCTTCCTTCTTCCTCAACCATTACTTTGAAAGTTTTTTCGGATGCTGGTTTTGGGGGTTGTAGGATTGAAAGGAAAAGTACTTCGGGTGCTTGTCATGTCACACCCGGTTTTTCTGAGGAACAACCAAGTGATTCCCAAATGTATGCCAGGATCATTGTCTCATACATGTGACGACAAATAGTGAAACATCATAATATTACAAGACAGGTGTTCAAATACAAATAAGTCTTACATAGCGTCTCAGAGGATGATAAAATGTTCAGAACATGTAAATAAACAAAGTAGCGGAATTAGGATCTTGTGGGCTCCGTTACAGGTGTTGCCCAGGCGACTCCGTGAACCTAGAACCCTTCCTCGGGACCGAAGTCTTCATTGTTGTACACCACTTCATTTCTTTGGCCTGAGCAGCAAGTAAAACCAACGAAAAGCAAGCTTGAGTACCATTGGTACTCAGCAAGTGTGGGAAAGTTATGTCATGCAGGCTAGAACAAGGCAAGGATGAACACATGGTTAAAGCACTATGCAATTAATGCCTATCTCCTTAGCTTATTAAGTACCTACATTACTAAGCAAGAAAGTGGTCCAAATCCCATACACCCAATCTCATTGTTAAGCTCCCCGCTCAACATCCTCAACCTCTCCATTCATGATCATCTAATCATGAATAAGTCCAAGCTGCTCTTGACCGTGAGCACGTCTGTCATGACAGTTTTGACTCTGCAGAGTTTGCACCACTGTACCCACATGTAGTGAGTTCATCCCCCGTTGCCGGGTGGACTAAAAAAACCTCCATTTTGCCTGTGGCCGCGAACCATGTTCACACTTCTCAGGTGTGTGGCCAGGAGATCACTACGAGGCCTCTACAGCATCCAGGAGGCTCCAACCCCTGCTGCAGTGGCTCCCTCTTGAGCCTTGCGGTTCCTATGGTAGTCCAACTGACACCTATTCCCCGCACCATCCAAACACCCACACTACGTCAGAAATACACCTAATTAATTGGCCAAGCTGCCCCATCTTAGCATGTGGTTGGCACGGTAAAGCTAGGTTACATGCTACATGAACCGGTCCTTAGAACCCAGGCAAGCACTAAACACAGACCCGAGTCTCGTGCACGTAGCACCAACCAAAGCATCCAGTGTGGCGGACCGGGGTCCGCTCACCCAGGATCGCAGAGGGTGGTGCCGGACGATGCGACACCCGACAACACACATCGTAAGGGTACATTGTATTACATAGAAAACAAACTGAAACTGTACAAAGTAGTACACTGTTCAGTTACAAACTAATGTATACATTACACAGCGGAAGTTAAATTTGTACAACACACGCCCGCCTATCTAGCAAAAGTCGGTTGCCCAGCCCTAGGGCAACCCACACTATCTGCACTCCTCAGCTTAGCGCGGCGTGTACGGCTCCTACTCAGCTGTAGTCCCCGACGGAGGGTAACCCTCGCTGGTGGACTCGTAACCCGAGTCCGTGGGATGCTCCTCACCTGAAAAACACTTATAGCAGCAACTGTGAGCACGATGGCTCAACAAGACTTAACCGACTCACCTAGGCATGAAACTCTACATGTAGTGTACAACGGACGTGGGATAGTAATTTCAGCAAATGGACACGCCTACAAGTTCATCCATAGTTCATCTTTTAGCCACAAGTTAACAGTTCATGAATAATAAATTTAGTAAGCAATATTTGGTGGCACACATGTAGCAATACAATTATACATATCAGCAGAATTGAATCATAACATTCCATGATTTATCTACGTTACGATGCAGTGAACAAGCGGTACTCGTCACAGCGAGGGACGGCGAATCGACTCGATATACACCTGCAGGGATACCCAAAGAGCATGTCACATACGCCCACCCGTGGAGCTGCACAGCACGCTCACTCGATGCCTTATGGGACAACCTTTCACCCAACATCCCAAACGTCGAACCGGTCGCACCGAAACGAGCAGGAGGTTCCCTACACGGAGCATCTCTCTATGCCCGTTAGCAGATTTCCACCTTGCTGCCCTCAGCCTACACATATAAATCAGTGTGTTATGCCTCGACGCCCGGAGGTTTAGGTTACATCGGTTTATCGGGGCCCATATATCCGATATGCCTTCGGTACGTTCAATACTTGTTCAGCAGGGCCGCACACGGATCGGTCCTCAATCGACACGGATAGGGCTGCGCACACAAGACTTCCTCTTGCCGCGCCCTAGCCCCTGCCGAGTCTCATTTTCATTTCTAAAGTGATCTCACATCACTCGAACCGATCCCGTGTGTCCCAAGCCTAACTCGCGAGTAGATTCCAACTACTCGACTTGTACCAAAGTTCTATGAATCATTAAGCATAGCCTGTCTACTCGAGGACTTAGACACTACCCTCACTCTTATAGAGAACATCTGGTCATGCATTTGGGGTTCATTCACTTACATCTAATGCACATATGTATACCTCATACTACGTATGTAAATAAAGCAAAACTTGTAAAATGGGTTAATGGAAACCGGGGCTTGCCTTGTTGCTGCTGGTCAGATGTTAAGGCTTCGTCCGGAAGAAGGAAGTCGAGCACTTCCGGAGTCTCCACGCCTTCAGTGACTACACGTTAACGATATACTACATGTCAATTCAAATGCAATGCTTAGAATTGAATAAGTAATCACTATAATCCTAGCTAACCCTCCCCTTTGGTTCTGAAATTTTTATGGTGGCCTGGTAGGGTCCTAACCAGAGTCTTGACCAAGTTCCATTTGAAACAAGGTTCATTTGAGCCTTGTACAAACAAAAGCCTATTTGGTCAATATTAGAGCCTCTAAGGAATTCCAGAGTTTAACATGGCTCCAACCATTACTTTCTGGAAACTAGAATTTGAGATGGTTCTAATGGAATTGGTTTCATGTCATTTGAAGAATTCTAGAGTAAGTTATGCCCAAATCAAGATTTGATAAAATCTGAAAAATGTTTCTGTACATTTTTCTATTTTCTCAGGGAAGTTCTCTTAATCACACCATTAAGGGGACTAAATGGACTTGGCTGGGTCCGAAAATTTTACTGTGACTCAAGGATTTTCCAATGAACCTCTCAGCCAAATTTCAGAATTTTTCATAAAGTAATTCTCCAGATAGAATTCCTAACCGTTTAAAATTTAGGTTATTAATTCTGGAAAACTATTAAGTTTCATGAGCTGAAATCTGTGTTGCTGGAAAGTACTCAAAAAGCTGAGTTCAGCAAAATTTGGTTCACTGATTTGGAGCTTCCTGCACAAAGTTATGAATTTCTAAAGTTTGGGCTGATCCCTGAATTATTTTCCTACAGAAAATCGTCTCCCGTGCTAAACCGGAGGCTGACAGCAGGGCCCACCCGTTTAATTTGAACTAACCGCGCGCTCACGCGCGATTAACACCACGTCTGACACGTGGGACCAGCGCCTTCATTTTCCCCCCGACGCCGCCGCCTCTCGCCGGGCGTTCCCGGTCACCTATCTCGCCGGCGGCGGTGAGACTTGCCGCCCCCACATAATTTTGGATGCTGAACACGTTGGACATCATACCGCCGTTGGCTAACTGTCGTAGCTCGCCGGCGACGAGCTCCATGTCTCTGTGCTACCTCGGCAACGTGTCCCGCCCTCCTGACCCCCTCCTTCGCGTGCTATCGCGTCACCACGTTCAGGGAGACCTCGGGAAGCTCGGCATGACCTTGGTTGGGACCTAAACGGCCGGTAACCCGGAACTCACAGGCGACCCTCCCTTCCGTTGGACTGATACGAAACTAGGGTTTGGAACGATTGTTCCTGCGGGTTTCTGCTCGGAGAGACGTGCACAGGTGTCTAGAACATGTGTGCGCTGCAGCTCGACCGGCGGTTGCTTCGGTGCAACGAATTTCGCCGACGACCGATTGCTAACTCTAAGGTGCACCGTGGGGGAAAACTCGGAATCCTCTCTCTACCCTGCATGAAACGGAGAAAGGTTTCCTCCTACAGCTTCCTCACACGCGGGCGCACCTTTTCTTCTCTGGCGGTGGCGCGTGATGCAGCCGGGATCGGCTGATCGCCGGTGATCAGAGAACGGTGGCAACAACTTGTGAGCGGAAACAGTTTTTCTCGCGCGGTGGGAGCTGGGTTCACTCGGAAACAAAGAGAACAGAAGGGGTAGCTCGTGTGCTGGACTTTGTGGCCGCGTTTTTCACCGTGAGGTGGCGGTAACCGATCGAGCTGTCGGCCCTCCGAGCGCCCGACGGTCGGCGTGGCCTCGGGTTGAGTCGGTTCAGTGGAGCTGGGACACTGACCAGTGGGCCCCATCCCTCCCTCTAATTCTTTTCCAAATTTTTACTGCAAAGATCCCAGCTACTCACCATTCACTGTGAGACTTAAGCACCAAGTCACAGTTTGAATTTGGTTTCCTAATTTTTGAATGTAGTTTGGCTAAATTTGCTTCACATTTGAACTAAAATTCAAATTCAGTTTTGAATTATTGAAAATTTAGCTCTCGACAAGATAAATTCCAATGGGATGAAAGTTGGTGGACTAACTCAGAAAAATGTGCTGAGTTTGAATATGAAGCCAACTTTTGAATTCAAGTGATGAAAGTTGCTGTAATTTGAATTTACATTCAAATTGGCCTCTTTTTCAAATGCCTCCAAAAGTGCCTCAAAAAGTATTGGATTTGCATGAAATTTGGCCTGAACCTTCCCAAAACTATTTAAGTTCTAGGGATGAGCTCAACCTCTCATGTTCATGTATAGAAATCCTACTTTGTGAAAGTGCGGGCTTTCCCCTCTACTCACCATTTTGATGGTGGTTAGTTGCTCTTGACAAGTATTCACAAGATATCCACAACAAAAGCTGTGGTGTTGTGAGATGATGGAAAATTTTTTGCAAGTCCATTTTCTTGGGTTTTTACATCACTTCCCCCTTAAAAGAATCTCGTCCCGAGATTATAAAAGAAGAGACAGCGATGTAAGAGAAGATTACCTGTGATGAGATGACATGAAATCCGGGTAGTTTGTGCGAAGGTATTCCTCGCTCTCCCACGTTGCTTCTTCGTGGTGTGGTTACTCCAGAGTATCTTGTAGAACCACAACGTTCGGCTACGTGTGGTCCGGGCTTTCTGTTAAATAATTGCCACCGGATATTCTTCATACGTCAAATCCGGTTGCAGCTCGCTGATGTCTTCAGTGGGAACAGCAGCCGTATGCTTTAGACATTTTCGCAGTTGAAACATGGAAAATGTCATGAACACCAGCAAGAGATGCCGGCAGTTCTAGTCTGTACGCCACTGGTCCACACTTCTCGGTGATAGCATAGGGTCCAATGAAACGGGGAGCGAGTTTGCCCTTCATGCCGAACCGGTGCACGCCTTTCATCGGAGATACACGGAGGTACACGTGTTCCCCGACGTCAAAGTGCAATGGCCTACGCCTCTTATCAGCATAGCTTTTCTGCCAGGATTGAGCGGCCTTCAAGTTGGCTTGAATCATCAGAACGTGCTCTTTGGCGTTGTTCACCACATCAACCCCGAATGTGACCCTTTCACCGGACTCACACCAGTTAATGGGGTGCGGCATTTGCGACCGTAGAGAGCTTCATATGGTGCCATATTGATACTCGCCTGATAACCGTTATTGTACGAGAATTCCGCCAACGGTAGGTGATCATCCCAGTTCCTACCGTGGTGGATGACACACGCCCTCAACATGTCCTCTAGTACATGGTTCACCCTCTCTGTTTGTCCATCTGTCTGAGGGTGATAGGCGGAGCTCCTAATCAGCTTAGTACCCAATGCAGCATGCAACTGCTCCCAAAAACGAGACACAAATAGCGCACCTCGATCTAAGACTATGGTCTTGGGTACCCCATATAAGCATAGAATTATCGCTATGTACAGCTCCGCGTACTTGCCGGCATTGTAATGTGTATGCACAGGAATGAAGTGAGCCGACTTGGTTAATCGGTCAACGATTACCTAGATGGAATCATGTTTGTTGGATGTCACGGGTAATCCCACAATGAAATCCATGCTCATATCTTCCCATTTCCATGCCGGAATTTTCAGGGGTTGCAGCAGCCCTGATTTTCTCATATGATCAGCTTTCACTCGTCTACACGTATCACACTCGGATACGTACTGTGCTACCTCCCGCTTCATCCGCGTCCACCAAAATTTCTTTTTCAAATCTTGGTACATTTTTTTTCTGCCCAGATGAATGGAGTATTTAGACAAGTGAGCTTCATCAAGAATTTTCTTCCTCAGCTCCATGTTCCGGGGTACAACTATGCGGTCATTAAACCACAACGTCCCCTCATCATCCTTCTGGAAACATTTGATTTCCCTGTTGTCTATCCATATCCGGAGATGTGCCATACCCTTATCAACCTTATGAGCTGCAATGATGTCCTCCCAAATTGTAGGGATGAGGGCAAGGTTGTAGAGCGATCCATAAGGAACCAAGTATAAACTCGGCTCTTCCTCCTCCACCGGTGTAATGGTGAGGTTATGGACATGTGATTTCTGACTCAGCGCGTCGGCAACCACATTCCCCTTGCCGGGGTGGTAATGAATCTCAATCTCATAATATTTGATTAGTTCTAACCACCTCCTTTACCTCATGTTCAGCTCCTTCTGGGTGAAAATGTACTTCAAGCTCTTGTGGTCGGTGTAGAGATGCACCAAATTCCCCAGGAGATAGTGCCTCCACATTTTTAGCGCCAACACCACAGCAGCAAGCTCAAGATCATGAGTCGGATAGTGCTGCTCATGGTTCCGAAGTTGGCGTGAGCCATATGCGACCAAACGTCCTTCCTGCATTAACATGCAGCCGAGCCCAATACCGGACGCGTCACAATACACGTCGAATGGCCTGGTTGTATCCGGTTGAGCTACGACCGGGGCTGTTGTGAGATGCTTCACTAATGCTTGGAACGCTCCTTCACACGCCATGTTCCAAACATATTTTGTTCCCTTTTTCAGCAACTCTGTCATCGGCTTAGCAAGCTTCGAGAAGCTTGGAATGAATCTCCGATAGTACCCCGCTAAGCCGAGGAAGCTTCTGACTTCATGGACTGAAGTGGGAGCTTTCCATTTCAGCACTTGCTTGATTTTGCTTGGGTCAACCGCAATGCCTTCCGCTGAGATGATATATCCCAAAATGGCACTTGGCTGATCCAAAACTCACATTTGCTGAATTTGGCATAGAGCTTGTGGTCTCGCAATCGTTGAAGAATGATCCTCAAATGTTCGGCGTGTTCTGCTTCTGTCTTCGAGTAAACCAAGATATCATCAATGAACACCACCATGAACTTGTCCAGCTCCGGCATGGACACCGAGTTCATAAGATACATGAAATGTGCCGTTGCATTGGTGAGACCAAAAGACATGACGAGATATTCATATAAACCATATCTCGTCGATAAGGCCGTCTTCGGGATATCCTCCATCCGGATTTTTATTTGATGATATCCAGAGCGAAGGTCCATCTTGGAGAACACACTTGCACCCACAAGCTGATCAAACAGGATGTCAATGCGGGGCAGTGGGTATTTGTTCTTGATGGTGACGGCGTTGAGCGGCCGGTAGTCCACACACAGCCTCAAGGTTTCATCCTTCTTCTTTACGAACAGCGCCGAGCATCCCCAAGGCGAGGAACTCAGCCTAATGAATCCTTTGCTCAACAGATCATTGAGCTGTTCTTTCAATTCAGCCAGCTCGTTCGGAGCCATTTTGTAGGGTCTCCGTGAGATAGGAGTAGTCCCGGGTGCAAGCTCAATCTTGAACTCGACGTCCCGCTCAGGTGGCATGACCGGAAGATCATCCGAAAACACGTCAGGGTACTCCCGGACTACGGGGATGTCCTCTAACTTTAGACCTTCAGTATTATTAATTTCTGAAATCTCCCGGACTGGATTGTCTAATATGAGGGACTGCGTACGGTGTAGTGGGGAGTTGAGGTGAACCGTCCGTGATAATGTTTCCAGGACAGCGCCATGGTAGCTTATCCATGACATCCCTAAGATTGCATCAATCTTCTGTCCCTCAAGAATAATCATAGTGGTGGGATATATCTTCCCACCTAAGCACAGTGGTGCTTTCAGAATCATCATAGTTGCTGAAATCTTCCCTCCCGGTGAGCAGATCATATAAGAACACTCGGTGGGAAAGGCTTCCAGTTGATGCTTAACCACATATGATGCACTTATGAAGTTGTGGGTTGCACCAGAATCAAATAATATGATGATTGCTTGGTCGTTGAGAGTGAACGTACCCGCCAGCACATTGTCCACCAAAATTGAACCGCTTTCGGTGGCGTTCCTTACCATTTTTACATGAGCGTAGGTGCGTCGTTGCATAATTAAAATTCAGAATTATAACACATATGTTAGTCTTGCCACTTTAAGTAACTATGCTAATATTGTCCTTACTTGGGCAAACTAGTGAATCCTCCCCGTAAATCTATGTTTTCCCGTAATACAGTCCTTAATTAATGTGCTATCCCCAATGCCACTCTGATAGCAGCCTGTGGCAGACCGGGATCCGCTCATCCAGGATCACAGAGGGTGCTGCCGCACGATGCGACACCCGATAGCACACATCATAAGGGTACATTGTATTACATAGAAAACAAACTGAAATTGTACGAAGTAGTACACTGTTCAGTTACAAAGTAATGTATACATTACACAGCGGAAGTTAAATTTGTACAACTCACGCCCGCCTATCTAGCAAAAGTCGGTTGCCCAACCCTAGGGCAACCCGCACTAGCTGCCCTCCTCAGCTTAGCGCGGCGTGTACGGATCCCACTCAGCCGTGGTCCCCGACGGAGGGTAACCCTCGCCGGTTGTGACGCCCTCAATTCTGTGGAAAACCACGGAACCAAGAACTAATGCATATGTGTGCCCAGGATGTTCATCACACATATACATATATTTCACAAACTGAATTCAGAATATATATAACCACGAATAACAGAGTTTATTACAACGTCTCATGAGTCTTGGACTCATGCTTACAGCGGAAGTCTTATTTCTATGCAGCGGAAGTCTTATTTTAATGCGGAAGCAAAAACTAATGCAGAAGCAAAACTAAGCAGAAGTGGCTCCATCTCTACTCCTTCCACAGGCAAGGTTGAGAACAGATCACACGCCATAATGCTCCACTTGGTCTTCATAATAGCCTTCTCTTGCTGTTGATGATGAAATAATAATGCAAGTTTGAGTACAATGATGTACTCAGCAAGTGCGGGAAAACACATGATATGCAGCTCATAAACAAGGTAGGTATAAAAGGCTTATTTGCAGAAAAGCAGATTTGTAAAACCATGATAAAACAGCAACTTAACTTTGGATGTAATCCCAACATGTATTAAATTACCAACATACCTCCATCACTTCCCGTGTTCCATCCGAACATTAACCAATCCTTTATTCATACTCACGAATACCTCCTCGTATTCGCTACCATCTCATCTCGTAAATCAACCTCGTCTCACACCGAGACCAATCTCATGTCATGTCCCAACAGTCATGCAACCATCTCATCACCTAGACTCAACAGTCCCAACAACTAAACCATAACCAAATCCATAACCAAATCCATAACCAAGAACCTTCCCTATAACCATCCCAACTAATCATGGCAGTTTATCCAGGTGCTCGTGACCGTAAGCTCGGCTATCATGATAGTTTTAGACTCTGCAGAGTGTGCACCTCTTTACCCACAAGTTTGTGATTTCATCACCCGTCGGTGACTGCAGAACCTCCATTATACCAGTACACATCCGTCGGTGTATGGTCAAGAGATCACAAAATAACCTTTACAAAGGGGTTACTAGATGTATGGACTCACTAAGGTTTCACCGGCAGGCTAGAATCTCCAATTCTCCCACCCACGGGCCCCCTCTTGTGCCATGCAGTTCCCAGGGCAGTCCTCACTCGACTCCCATTCCCTGCGCCTTCCACAGTCCATAACACTCTAGCAACTTACCAAATTACTCAGCTAAGCCGCACCCATACTTGGCCTTGTGGTGGCACTTTTATCCTAGCATGTGCATGCATGAACCGGTCCTTAGATCTACGGCAAGTAAAACCACCATCTCATGCTACCTCGTTCACAAAACCTAGGATTGCCTAGATCTCCCTCCGATCCATGTTCATTAACATCATCAGTTTCTCATTATCATTACGAGTGCAGTTAGCTAGACACATCTATCTCGCTCCCCAATCCCATAGACTCAGCGAAGCATAAAGCAAAAACCATACCCGACTCATAAACTTCCCCGGTGACAAGAGTGGTTTAACCAATACTAGTAAACTCCTATAAAAAGGGTTTCCCATCATGTTTGACTCATCACACACACCTTTTTGCAAAACAAAATAGTTTTATCCAAACATAGGATCAATATGATCAAAGAGCACTTGCCTTGTTCTTGCGGTTCCGGTTGTTCTTGATTCTCAAAACCTGGTTGCTGCAGTTCGTCGTCGACAGCTCCCTGAGCTTGTCCTGCTAGGTAGGATCACGTGCATACAGGATTCACAACAATCAATATTTATGCACAAACCTTAAACTAGATGCGATGATGCATATGCATGCTATCTCACAATTAGTTTTATTAGATTGATCTGTACGTGTTCTTGCATGGCCTTGTAGGGACAGGGGTGTTCGGATCAAAGGTGGACGTGGCGATGATCTTGTCTTTAGATCAAAGTGATCTGCCCACGAGAAGGCTTCTGTTCGAAAGGAATTGAAGAACAGATGCAAAGAGATGAACGCAATGATATTGAAGTCCTACCTCACGTTCTTCGAGGTCCTCCTCAGACTGCTCGGTTCTTCTTCGATGATCTTCCTTGTTGCGCTTCAGCGATGGTTTGCTCGGCGAGTTAGGGATAGGGCTCTAAGTCGTCGGCTCAGGAGTCGAAAGAGAAGTTTGTGGTTTTGGCCAGAGGTTTTGGGTTCTATTTATAATCGGGAAGAGAAGAGTCCTAATCTGATTGTATCTCGAATAAGAGTCTTATTCAGATCTTTGTTGGATCCTAACATCTTATATTTAGTAACATCGTGGAATTTAGATCAGTTTCTGTTGCGTACCGGTATCTTTACGCGTAAAATCCGCTCCAGAACTCGTTACCTCCGTGATGATGAGCTCCGGAAGCTCCACGTGTCCTCCAGGGCCTGGTATCTCCTCGTCCGCAGAGACGAGCTCCGGTTGTGCCGCGTGTCACGAGCGAGACCTCCCCCTTCTTTGGAGGTGAGCTCCGCGCACGCCACGTGTTGGCACCGGTCTTCCCTCTCTTCCTTCCTCAGGAACATGCCCCGAGGTCGACACGTGTCCGGCAACGACAGACCTCCAGGAGATAAGCTCCGGTGGCGACACGTGTTCAATAGATCCGGACTTCTCTGAGATGGGCTCCGAGATCGACACGTACCCCGCGCGACTGGTCCTCTGATTTCCGCGAGGACTAGCTCCGAGGATGACACGTGTCTTGCGGAAATGCCTTTGCTTCCTCTGCAGAGGCTAGCTCCGTGGGCAACACGTGTCCAACAGGATCAGACCTCTCCCCTTTGTGGCGACGAGCCCCGAACCTGCCACGTAGCTCTTTTAGCGGCGGACCTCTCTTCACTTCGCAGGGACGAGCTCCGATCATGCCACGTGGCCAGCGGCCGCGGTAAGTTGTCTTCGGCGCTCTCGGAGGGCTTTATTGGCTATTCTTTGATAATTCTCTCTGTTCCTATTTTTCATTAAAATGTTTCCTCTTCATAGAACATGAACATATGCTGACACCCGAGGCGAGGGTGTCACAAATCTACCCCCCTTAAATTGAATCTCGCCCTCGAGATTCGTTAGTAGGAAATAGATGGGGGAATTCCGCCTTGATATCCTCTTCACGCTCCCATGTGGCCTCAGCTTCGGTGTTATGGCTCCATTGTACCTTGCACCATCGAATCACCTTGTTTCGGGTGACCCTTTCCTTTACGTCCAAGATTCGGACAGGGTGTTCTGCGTAAGTCAGGTCCTCTTGAAGTTCAAGATCTCCCATTGAAACTTGTTCCTCTGGTATTCTCAAGCACTTCTTGAGCTGGGATACATGAAACACATCATGTACGTCGGAGAGATGATTTGGGAGCTCTAGTCGGTAGGCTACTTCTCCTCGCTTGTCCAAAATCTTAAATGGTCCGATGTAGCGAGGTGCTAGCTTGCCTTTGATGTTGAAACGTCGTTGGCCCCGGATAGGCGATACCTTAAGGTATACGAAGTCTCCCACTTCAAAGGTCAACTTTCTACGCCTATTGCCCGCATAGCCTTTCTGTCGTGACTGGGCAGCCTTTAAGTTCTCCCGTATCGTTTGGACCTGCTTTTCGGCTTCTTGTAGTACTTCGGGTCCAAACACCTGGTTCTCTCCAGTCTCGTTCCAGAATAGTGGCGTTCTACACCATCTACCATATAAGGCTTCGAAAGGCGACATCTTTAAGCTAGCTTGATAGCTGTTGTTATAGGAAAACTCGGCATACGGTAAACTCCTACCCCAACTACGCCCACGTTTCAAGGCGCAAGCTCTCAACATGTCCTCCAAAATTTGGTTCGTCCTTTCGGTTTGTCCATCTGTTTGTGGGTGGTAGGTGGAGCTGAAATCCAGTCGTGTACCCATGGTTTTCTGCAGCTTCCTCCAGAATCTAGAGGTAAAATGAGAACCTCGATCTGAGACTATCCTCTTCGGAACTCCGTGTCGGCACACGATCTGCTCCATGTACAACTCTGCCAATTGTGCAACGTTATAACTGGTCTTTACCGGAAGAAAATGGGCAGTTTTCGTCAATCGGTCCACAATGACCCAGATGGAGTCGCATCCCGACTGAGTACGTGGTAATCCAACGATGAAGTCCATACTGATGTCCTCCCATTTCCATTCGGGTATTCTCAAAGGTTGCAACAATCTAGCGGGTTTTTGATGTTCGGCCTTTACCCGTTGGCATGTGTCGCATAGGGCAACGTATTCGGCGATATCGCTCTTCATACCATCCCACCAATAACAAGTTTTCAAGTCCTTGTACATTTTGGTGCTTCCTGGATGTATGGAATAGGGTGAATCATGTGCCTCCTTCAATATCATGTCGCGGAGGTGTCTTATGTTTGGCACACAAATCCTTTTTCCTAGCCAAAGCGTACCCTTTTCATCCTCCTTGAAATCCTTCTCTATTCCTTGTCGGATTCTTTCCTTGATCTCCTTGATTTCCTCGTCCGTTGATTGGCCCTCTCTTATTTCTTGCTCCAATGGGGAGTGGATCTCCATTATCTCCACGTTATTCAAGAATCCGAGGTGTAACCGTTTGAACTCCTTCTGTAGTTCGGGTGGTAGCTCCCGAACCGTGAGTTGGTGACAGGCTCCCTTTCTGCTCAATGCGTCCGCTACTACATTGGCCCTCCCAGGGTGGTAGTTGATTCCCACATCATAATCCTTGATGAGTTCTAACCATCGACGTTGCCTCGAATTCAAGTCCGTTTGTTTAAATATGTACTTGAGGCTTTTATGATCCGTATAGATCCCACATCGATGTCCAAGGATGTAATGTCTCCAAATCTTCAATGCATGCACCACTGCTGCTAGCTCCAAGTCATGCGTAGGATAGTTAAGCTCATGCTTCTTTAATTGTCGTGAGGCATAGGCTACCACTTGTCCTTCCTGCATTAGTACACATCCGAGCCCTTGTCTGGATGCGTCACAATATATGTCAAAGCTCTTGCTTATGTCTGGCAATACCAGAACTGGTGCTGTGGTTAGCCTTTTCTTGAGTTCCTCAAAACTTTCTTGGCAGGCTTGGGTCCATTGAAAGACTTTTCCCTTCATTAGCAACTCCGTCATAGGTTTTGCTATCTTAGAGAAGTCTTTAATGAAGCGCCGGTAGTATCCTGCCATCCCAAGGAAACTCCGAATATCCCTCACGCTCTTCGGTTGGTCCCACTTCAAAACATCTCTCACATTTCCAGGATCAACCGATACCCCTTCCTTGGAGATAATATGACCTAGGAAGGATATTTCCTTTAGCCAAAATTGACACTTGTTGAGCTTGGCATACAATTGATGCTCATGCAACTTCTGCAAGGTCAACCTCAGATGTTCTCCATGCTCCTCCTCACTTTTTGAATACACCATAATGTCATCGATGAAAATCACGACGAACTTGTCCAAGTATTCCATGAAAACCTTGTTAATGAGGTACATGAAGTATGCGGGTGCATTTGTTAACCCAAAAGACATAACGGTATATTCATACGAACCATACCATGTCCGAAAGGCTGTCTTAGGTACATCGGAGGGCTTAATCTTCAGCTGGAAATATCCCGACCGAAGATCAATCTTGGAGAATACTCGGGCTCCTTTCATTTGATCGAACAGGTCCTCTATACGGGGCAGAGGGTATTTATTCTTGATTGTCACCTCGTTGAGAGACCTGTAGTCCACGCACATTCTTTGGGTTCCATCCTTCTTGTCTACGAAGAGTACCGGAGCTCCCCATGGTGACGAGCTTGGACGGATAAAACCCTTCTCCAACTGTTCTTGAATTTTCCTTTTGAGTTCAACTAGCTCGTTGACGGGCATCCTATATGGTCTCTTAGCTATAGATGCAGTTCCGGGTACCAAATCTATGGCAAACTCGATGTCCCGGTCAGGTGGCATTCCTGGAAGCTCTTTCGGGAACACGTCCGAAAATTCGTGAACCACTGGAATGCTGTCCAATGTTGTTCCTTCGACGTGATTCAAATTTGCCCGTTCGGTTGTTTGCTGGGCTGACTCAAACTCGACACGAATACCGTGTTCGTTTGTCAACTGCACGCTCCTTTCAGCACATTGGATTACTCCATTGTGCTTGCTTAACCAATCCATTCTGAGTATGATGTCAATCCCATGGGAGTCCAAGACAATAAGGTTGGCAAGGAAGTCTACTCCCCTTATTTTAAGGCCTACTCTAGGACATACTATATTAGTCCTCATTTCTCCTCCGGGAGAATTAACTAACATAGCACATTCTAAGTGGGATACGGGTAGATGATGTTTGGCAACATATTTGGATGATATGAAGGAATGCGATGCTCCAGAATCAAATAAGATGGTGGCTGGGTTGGAGTTGGCAAGGAACATACCAATTGCGACGTCCTCAGCCTGTTGTGCTTCCTCAGCAGTGACATGGTTTACGTGGCCACGAGCATAGTTCTGCGGTCCACGTTTCCCTTGGTTGTCCCCTCCGTTTGGTTGCGGGTTCTGCTTGGGCACGTTACCTTGCTGTCCAGGGCCTCTCCTCGGGCACTGGTTAGCGAAGTGGCCTACTTCCCCGCATGCAAAGCATGCCCTGTTGCCTACGGCAGCAGGTATGTTGGGGCGGGGGTTTTGAACAGGAGCACCATTGTTAGGTCGGGGCGCTGGAGGCATGGGCACACGAGGTGCCGGTGCAACGAATTGTTGCTGTGGCGGCTGACCAGGGCAGTACGCAGGAGTGGTCGGTCCATACTGCGGTGCAGGGGGCATGTACCTAGGTCGTACGTTGCTCCCTTGGGGCTGGTATGGCATCTTCCTTTTACACTCTCGTTCGATCTCTCGGATCTTGTTTTCAACCACAATAGCCTTATCAACTAGCTTCTGGAAGCTTACGTAGTCATTGTTGAGGAGCTGAACCTGGATCTCATTTTTCAACCCTCTCATGAACAGGTACTGCTTCCTCTGGTCTGAGTTGACATCTTCGGGGGCGTACCGGGATAGTTGTATGAACTTGTTGAGATACTCGTTCACACTCTTCTGTCCTTGGCGGAGACCTTCAAACTCTTGCCTCTTGAGCATCATTACACCAGCAGGGATGTAGTGAGAGCGGAAACTTTCCTTGAACTCAGTCCAAGTGATTGTCTCCGGGTTGGCATGGGCATTGCTCAAGGCATCCCACCAGTCAGCAGCGGCTCCCGTAAGTTGGTGCGATGCGAAGAGAACTTTCTCTCGGTCGTTGCACTGAACAATGGCGAGCTTCTTCTCCATGGATTTCAACCAATCATCGGCCTCCATTGGATCGCTTGCTTGAGCAAAGCTGGGTGGTCGAGTCCTCATGAACTCTCCCAACCTGTTATGAGCCGGCGGTGGTGGTGGCGGTGGTGCCGGAACGGGGTTTTGGTTGGCCTGCAACTGACCCAAAGTTTGGATCATGGTTTGCATAAGCTGGTTTTGCATGGCCATCAACCTTTTCAGATGGTTTTCACCAGCTCCGGGGTTAGCAGGAACTCCCTCGTGGTCATCGTCCTGGACGTTCCTTCGGCTGGCGTTTCCTCTCACCATCTGTGAGAGAGAACGAAATAGAATAGAATGTTAGAAGGTTAGGTAGGTCCCTTCAACTATATGCATCAAGGTGAGTTAGACTATATATATTAGCCCATATGAGGATGTAATCAAGTGCCGAAGCATTTCACACCTCTTTCTTCTTACGTATGGATATGGACAACGTTTTTGAGACGTCCCACAACTCACATTAAGCACATAATCACACACAATCATTGCAAGGGCTCATACAGCTCCTATTCAAGGATGGTTTCCTATACCAAGGTGGTTTCAAGGCCAATCTAAGCTATTCACCCTAGGATGCTTCCTTTGGTCAGCGTGGCTTAGCTACCTGTGACTTCTATTTAGGGGTGTAACTTGTTGTTAACCCATGGCTCTAATATCAATCTAAGGTTTCTATCTAGGCGTGTAACCTACTGTCAACCCGCGCTCTGATACCAATCTGTGACACGATCAATTCTATGAAAAACCACGGAACCAAGAACTAATGCATATGTGTGTCCAGGATGTTCATCACACATATACATATATTTCACAAACTGAATTCAGAATATATATAACCACGAATAACAGAGTTTATTACAACGTATCATGAGTCTTGGACTCATGCTTACAGCAGAAGTCTTATTTCTATGCAGCAGAAGTCTTATTTTAATGCGAAAGTAAAAACTAATGCGGAAGCAAAACTAAGCAGAAGTGGCTCCATCTCAACTCCTTCCACAGGCAAGGTTGAGAATAGATCACACGCCATAATGCTCCACTTGGTCTTCATAATAGCCTTCTCTTGCTGTTGATGACGAAATAATAATGCAAGTTTGAGTACAATGATGTACTAAGCAAGTGCGGGAAAACACATGATATGCAGCTCATAAACAAGGTAGGTATAAAAGGCTTATTTGCAGAAAAGCAGATTTGTAAAACCATGATAAAACAGCAACTTAACTTTGGATGTAATCCCAATATGTATTAAATTACCAACATACCTCCAAAACTTCCCGTGTTCCATCAAACATTAACCAATCCTTTACTCATACTCATGAATACCTCCTCATATTCGCTACCATCTCACCTCGTAAATCAACCTCGTCTCACACCGAGACCAATCTCATGTCATGTCCCAACAGTCATGCAACCATCTCATCACCCAGACTCAACAGTCCCAACAACTAAACCATAACCAAATACATAACCAAGAACCATCCCTATAACCATCCGAACTAATTATGGCAGTTTAGCCAGGTGCTCGTGACCGTAAGCTCGGCTATCATGATAGTTTTAGACTCTGAAGAGTGTGCACCTCTTTACCCACAAGTTTGTGATTTCGTCACCCGTCGATGACTGCAGAATCTCCATTATACCAGTACACATCCGTCGGTGTATGGTCAAGAGATCACAAAATAGCCTTTACAAAGGGGTTACTAGATGTATGGACTCACTAAGGTTTCATCGGCAGGCTAGAATCTCCAATTCTCCCACCCATGGGCCCCCTCTTGTGCCATGCAGTTCCCAGGGCAGTCCTCACTCGACTCCCATTCCCCGTGCCTTCCACAGTCCATAACACTCTAGCAACTTACCTAATTACTCAGCTAAGCCGCACCCATACTTGGCCTTGTGGTGGCACTGTTATTCTGGCATGTGCATGCATGAACCGGTCCTTAGATCTACGGCAAGTAAAACCACCATCTCATGCTACCTCGTTCACAAAACCCAGGCTTGCCTAGATCTCCCTCCGATCTATGTTCATTAACATCATCAGTTTCTCATTATCATTACGAGTGCAGTTAGCTAGACACATCTATCTCGCTCCCCAATCCCATAGACTCAGCGAAGCATAAAGCAAAAACCATACCCGACTCATAAACTTCCCAGGCGACAAGAGTGGTTTAACCAATACTAGTAGACTCCTATAAAAAGGGTTTCCCATCATGTTTGACTCATCACACACACCTTTTTGCAAAACAAAATAGTTTTATCCAAAGATAGGATCAATATGATCAAAGAGCACTTGCCTTGTTCTTGCGGTTCCGGTTGTTCTTGATTCTCAAAACCTGGTTGCTGCAGTTCGTCGTAGACAGCTCCCTGAGCTTGTCCTGCTAGGTAGGATCACGTGCATACAGGATTCACAGCAATCAATATTTATGCACAAACCTTAAACTAGATGCGATGATGCATATGCATGCTATCTCACGATTAGTTTTATTAGATTGATCTGTACGTGTTCTTGCATGGCCTTGTAGGGACAGGGGTGTTCGGATCAAAGGTGGACGTGGCGATGATCTTGTCTTTAGATCAAAGTGATCTGCCCACGAGAAGGCTTGTGTTCGAAAGGAATTGAAGAACAGATGCAAAGAGATGAACACAATGATATTGACGTCCTACCTCACGTTCTTCGAGGTCCTCCTCAGACCGCTCGATTCTTCTTCGATGATCTCCCTTGTTGCACTTCAGCGATGGTTTGCTCGGCGAGTTAGGGCTAGGGCTCTAAGTCGTCGGCTCAGGAGTCGAAAGAGAAGTTTGTGGTTTCGGCCAAAGGTTTTGGGTTCTATTTATAATCGGGAAGAGAAGAGTCCTAATCTGATTGTATCTCGAATAAGAGTCTTATTCAGATCTTTGTTGGATCCTAACATCTTATCTTTAGTAACATCGTGGAATTTAGATCGGTTTCTGTTGCGTACCGGTATCTTTACGCGTAAAATCCGCTCCAGAACTCGTTACCTCCGTGATGATGAGCTCCGGAAGCTCCACGTGTCCTCCGGGGCCTGGTATCTCCTCGTCCGCAGATACGAGCTCCGGTTGTGCCGCGTGTCACGAGCGAGACCTCCCCCTTCTTTGGAGGTGAGCTCCGCGCACGCCACATGTTGGCGCCGGTCTTCCCTCTTTTCCTTCCTCAGGAACATGCCCGAGGTCGACACGTGTCCGACAACGACAGACCTCCCGGAGATAAGCTCCGGTGGCGACACGTGTTCAATAGACCCGGACTTCTCTGAGATGGGCTCCGAGATCGACACGTACCCCGCGCGACTGGTCCTCTGATTTCCGTGAGGACTAGCTCCGAGGATGACACGTGTCTTGCGGAAATGCCTTTGCTTCCTCTGCAGAGGCTAGCTCCGTGGGCAACACGTGTCCCACAGGATCGGACCTCTCCCCTTTGTGGCGACGAGCCCCGAACCTGCCACGTAGCTCTTTTAGCGGCGGACCTCTCTTCACTTCGCAGGGACGAGCTCTGATCACGCCACGTGGCCAGCGGCCGCGGTAAGTTGTCTTCGGCGCTCTCGGAGGGCTTTATTGGCTATTCTTTGATAATTCTCTCTGTTCCTATTTTTCATTAAAATGTTTCCTCTTCATAGAACATGAACATATGCTGACACCCGAGGCGAGGGTGTCACACCGGTGGACTCGTAACCCGAGTCCATGGGATGCTCCTCACCTGAAAAACACTTATAGCACCAACCATGAGCACGATGGCTCAACAAGACTTAACTGACTCACCTAGGCATGAAACTCTACATGTAGTGTACAACGGACATGGGATAGTAATTTCAGCAAATGGACACGCCTACAAGTTCATCTTTTAGCCACAAGTTAACAGTTCATGAATAATAAACTTAGTAAGCAATATTTGGTGGCACACATGTAGCAATACAATTATACATATCAGCAGAATTGAATATAACATTCCATGATTTATCTATGTTACGATGCAGTGAACAAGCGGTACTCGTCACCGCGAAGGACGGTGAATCGACTCAATATACACCTGCAGGGATACCCAAAGAGCACGTCACGTACGCCCACCCGTGGAGCTGCACAGCATGCTCACTCGATGCCGTACAGGACAACCTTTCACCCAACAGCCCAAACATCGAACCGGTCGCACCGAAACGAGCAGGAGGTTCCCTACACGGAGCATCTCTCTATGCCCGTTAGCAGATTTCCACCTTGCTGCCCTCAGCCTACACCTATAAATCGGTGCATTATGCCTCGACGCCCGGAGGTTTAGGTTACATCGGTTTATCGGGGCCCATATATCCGATATGCCTTCGGCACATTCAGTACTTGTTCAGCAGGGCCGCACATGTTGCTGTGCCCTAGCCCCTACCTAGTGTGTCCCAAGCCTAACTCGCGAGTAGATTCCAACTACTCGACTTGTACCGAAGTTCTATGAATCATTAAGCATAGCATGTCTACTCGAGGACTTAGACACTACTCTCACTCTTATAGGGAACATCTGGTCATGCATTTTGGGTTCCATTCACCCTGCACCTAATGCACATATGTATACCTCATACTACGTATGTAAATAAAGCAAAACTTGTAAAATGGGTTAATGCAAACCGGGGCTTGCCTTGTTGCTACTGGTCAGATGTTAAGGCTTCGTCCGGAAGAAGGAAGTCGAGCACTTCCGGAGTCTCCTCGCCTTCAGTGACTACACGTTAACGATATACTACATGTCAATTCAAATGCAATGTTTAGAATTAAATAAGTAATCACTATATAATCCTAGCTAACCCTCCCCTTTGGTTCTGAAATTTTTATGGTGGCCTGGTAGGGTCCTAACCAGAGTCTTGACCAAGTTCCATTTGAAACAAGGTTCATTTGAGCCTTGTACAAACAAAAGCCTATTTGGTCAATATTAGAGCCTCTAAAGAATTCCAGGGTTTTTCATGGCTCCAACCATTACATTTTGAAAACTATAATTTGAGATGGTTCTAATGGAATTGGTTTAATGTCATTTGAAGAATTCTAGAGGAAGTTATGCCAAAATCAAGATTTGAGAAAATCTGAAAAATGTTCCTGTACATTTTTCTATTTTCTCAGGGCTGTTCTCTTAATCACACCATTAAGGGGACTAAATGAACTTGGCTGGGTCTGAAAATTTTACTGTGACTCAAGGATTTTCCAATGAACCTCTCAGCCAAATTTCAGAATTTTTCATAAAGTAATTCTCCAGATAAAATTCCTAACAGTTTAAATTTTAGGGAATTAATTCTGGAAAACTATTAAGTTTCATGAGCTGAAATCTGTGTTGCTGGAAAGTACTGAAAAATCTGAGTTCAGCAAAATTTGGTTCACTTGATTTGGAGCTTCATACACAAAGTTATGAATTTCTAAAGTTTGGGCTGATCCCTGAATTATTTTCCTACAGAAAATCGTCTCCCGCGCTAAACCGGAGGCTGACAGCGGGGCCCGCCCATTTAATTTGAACTAACCGCGCGCTCACGCGCGATTAACACTGCAGCTGACACGTGGGACCCTCGCCTTCGTCTTCCTCCCGACGCCGCCGCCCCGAGCCGCCGGAGCTCCGGCGAGGTCGGCGTTCCCGGCGACCTAGCTCAACGGCGGCGGTGAGACTTGCCGCCCCTACATAATTTTGGACGCTGAACACGTTGGACATCATGCCGCCGTCGGCTAACCGTCGTAGCTCTCCGGCGACGAGCTCCATGTCTCTGTGCTACCTCGGCAACGTGTTCACGCCCTCCTGACCCCCTCCTTCGCGCACTAATCGCGTCACCACGTTCAGGGAGACCTCGGGAAGCTCGGCATGACCTCGGTTGGGACCTAAACGGCCGGCAACCCAGACCTCACCGGTGACCCTCCCTTCCGCTGGACTGTTACCGGTGAAACTAGGGTTTGGAACGGTTGTTCCTGCGGGTTTCTGCTTGGAGAGACGCGCACGGGTGTCTAGAACATGTGTGCGCTGCAGCTCCACCAGCGGTTGCTTCGGTGCAACGAATTTCGCCGACGACCGATTGCTAACCCTAAGGTGCACCATGGGGGAAAACTCGGAATTCTCTCTCTACCCTTCATGAAACGGAGAAAGGTTTTCTCCTACAGCTTCCTCACACGCGGGCGCACCTTTTCTTCTCTGGCGGTGGCGGGTGATGCAGCCGGGATCGGCTGATCGCCGGTGATCAGAGAACGGCGGCAACAGCTTGTGAGCAGAAACAGTTTTTCTCATGCGGTGGGAGCTGGTTTCACTCGGAAACGAAGAGAACGGATGGGGTAGCTCGTGTGCTGGACTTTGTGGCCGCGTTTTCACCGTGAGGTGGTGGTAATCGATCGAGCTGTCGGCCCTCCGAGCGCCCGACGGTCGCCGTGGCCTCGGGTTGAGTCGGTTCAGTGGAGCTGGGACACTGACTAGTGGGCCCCATCCCTCCCTCTAATTCTTTTCCAAATTTTTACTGGAAAGATCCCAGCTACTCACCATTAACTGTGAGACTTAAGCACCAAGTCAGAGTTTGAATTTGGTTTCCTAATTTTTGAATGTAGTTTGGCTAAATTTGCTTCACATTTGAACTGAAATTCAAATTCAGTTTTGAATTATTGCAAATTTAGCTCCCAACAAGATAAATTCCAATGGGGATGAAAATTGGTGGACTAACTCAGAAAAATGTGCTGAGTTTGAATATGAAGCCAACTTTTGAATTCAAGTGATGAAAGTTGCTGTAATTTGAATTTACATTCAAATTGGCCTCTTTTTCAAATGCCTCCAAAAGTGCCTCAAAAAGTATTGGATTTGCATGAAATTTGGCCTGAACCTTCCCAAAACTATTTAAGTTCTAGGGGTGAGCTCAACCTCTCACGTTCATGTATAGAAATCCTACTTTGTGAAAGTGGGGGCTTTCCCCTCTACTCACCCTTTTGATGGTGGTTACTTGCTCTTCACAAGTATTCACAAGATATCCACAACAAAAGCTGTGGTGTTGTGAGATGATGGAAAATTTTTTGCAAGTCCCTTTTCTTGGGTTTTTACATCCAGCTTGCCTAGATTCCTACCTATACCATAATTCATAATATTCCATTCAAGGGTAAATAATCAAGGTGATGATCTCATATCCCATTTATCCCATTCTAAGCATGGCTAAGCATGAGTAATATAAACAAATAATAAAATAACTCCCAACCAAGGCTACAAGGAGGCAAGATAACGAAAATCTAGGAAAACTTCCTAGCATGGGTTTCATAATTCAATTGACAATGTAAATAATTCTTGCTACACATCCTAGCTTAGGATCAAAGTGGTCAAGGACACTTGCCTTCTTCCTGCTGCTCCAGGAATGGAAAGTCTTGATCTTGAAAGGTGAGAACCGGCTCTGGGGCTGGTTCTACTCGTGCCACATACACATAGCAAAAGAAAATAACATTCCATAAGCAATCCTCTACACATACTCATCATGCAAGTCATACATACACAGACATTGCTTTAATTTATTCGTTTAGCATAAGGTTACAAAAGTCTACATATATATAATCCTCTTGGGTGTCTCATGGTGAAATTCTTCTTTTTAGTTTCCTATAATATGTGAAACAAAATCTGGTGTGTATGTGTGCATATATATTACATCTAAACTTTACTTTTAGCCAAATTTCACCTTAGATGGGTTGTTTCTATGCATACCTACACTTTTTAAACATATATATTGTTTCTAAATTTGATATTCAGATTTTAAATGCACACCTATGTGAGGCCTATGTGTGCTGAATACATTGGCTTTGACGATAAAAGTTTTGAATACTACCAAAACACCATTTTAACAAGGTCCGACTCTAGGTCCGACCTCCTGCAAGGTCCAATGATAGGTCCGACTTGTTTTGGGTAGCTCCGGCAAGGTCCGACGTAAGGTCCGACTTGCTTTGTCTAGGTCTGACTTATTTTGGCTAGGTCCGACTTGTTTTTGCTAGCTCCGGTGCTAGGTCCGACTATCTTTGGTAAGTTCCGTGTTAGGTCCGACTAAGCTTTAGTATGCTCCGGCGCTGGATCCGACTACATTTGGTAAGCTCCGGTTCAAGGTCCGGTTAGCTTTGGTAAGGTTCGGAGCTTGATTGCAATGGTTCTTCTTTTAACTTGCAATGTTTTGAACTTGCTTTGCTCTTATGGAAAGTTTGCTTAGTATTATTTTACTAAGTTTTTGGTGTGTTTTGGTGGTTATGGCTGATATCATTTTGCTATGGTTTACAACATGCTTATGTGAGGTGCTCACGTAAGATGTTGTAGTTTCGGAACTAACGAGAGTCAAGTCGAGGACTTGTGCTCGGAAGTATTGGTTGTTTATTCATATGCAGGTGTTGCTTGAGTTCAAGACATGGCTGGTGACAGGATACATTGAAATAGTCCTAGGGAGAAGATGCGGTTCAACAACCAAGTTCGGGAGGAATTGTGGTTGAGTTGATCAGGAGGTTGCGCAGTATGTTTGAATCAAGAACAATGCATATGAAGGTATCTTGGACGTTGTTGGAAGATGTTTGCACGTGTGCAAGGAGTGCATGGACGTGGCTGCATGGTTCCAAGGCATGATGAAGAGATGTGAACGTAAATAATTGGTCGGAAAGGTCCAACCGACTAGGTTATGGACTCAGGCTGCGGCTGAGTCGTGTTTGACTCAAATATGGAAACTTTTGAGTTGGTTATGATAGGATTTCGTGTGGGTTACGAATTTGAGTTATTTTAGGAATGTGGGATACGTTCCTAAGGTGTTTGGAAGTCTTAATATTGCTTCTATCTGCGTATAGAAGAGTCCTGAGCAGTTTTGAAAAGTTAGAGTTTGAATCCATGTAGGAGTAGGAGTCCTAGTTTGAGTTGAGTTGGACTTCGGGCTGGTTACATAAGCAAGGGAGGCCAGAGCTCGTGGTGCACGACTTTGGGGCTGTTCCTCTTGTGTTTTGATAAATAAAATTCGTATTCTAAAGGAACTTTTGTGCCTTGTTCGTCCGACTTGTTTCAGACAAGTTTTTCTCGTCGAGTTTCTGTTCAGAACTACCTTACTTCGGTGGTTTTATCATAACTCGAGTTTTACAGATCCAATTGATGTGATTCTTTTTGGGTTGTCTTCAAAACTTGATTATCTATCGTCTGTGAAAATTTCATGGTCATTGAAGTTGTGGTTTCAAATCTACACGAGTTTCTTTGCAGTATTTTAGAACTGTTTTTCTCGCGTAGGACAGATTGACCTTTGTTCGATCTTTCAATCGTAACTTGAGTTTCTCTCAACGGATTTTCATGATTCTTGTTGTGACGTCTTCGTGACTTGATTTTATACAATCTATACTAGTTTTGTCACAGTTGAACACATTTAGATTAGTCTCACACACGGTTTCTTTAACAGATCATTTTTCTGCTGAGGGGTGTTTTGTTGCTTTCGCTGAAAAGTTTTTATCTACCATTCACCCCCCTTTGGTAGCTTTACCCGTGTACTTCGATCCTACAATTGGTATCAGAGCCAGGTTGCTCTAATCTTTGTGATTTGCACGTGTTTTTGACTAATCATCATGGAGAAATACTCCGCCAAACCTTGTGTGTTTAGTGGTATTGATTTTCAGGTTTGGAAGGCACGCATGGAAGCTTTCATCCAGGCGCAAGGCTTTGCAATATGGGAAAAGGTGTACAAGCCTGACGATGTGCCTTCAAACGATCAATTCACGGCTACAAACATGAGAGATGTCAACAACAACAACAAGGCTCGGAACTTGATCATACAAGGACTAACTCAGAGGGACTTCGACCGTGTTGCACACCTCCGATCGGCGTACGATGTGTTGAGAGCACTTTGTGACTACCACGAAGGATCCAACATGATCAAGGAGGTAAGACAGGATATGTTCAAGAAAGAATACATGCGCTTTGAGATGCAACCCGGTGAGTCCATTGATGACCTCTTTGCTCGCTTTAATAAAATTCTCAGCAACTTGCGTAGCGTCAATGTTAATTTTTCAGATGCTGAAAATGCTAGGCAATTACTAAGTGCATTAGACATGTCAATTTGGGAGATGAAAGTAACATCCATACATGAATCCACTGTCATGAGTACTCTTACATTAGGTGTGCTTTATTCTAAGCTAAAAACTCATGAAATTGACATTATATCACGTAAGAACCCAAACAAGACTATTGCATTTGTCTCACAACGTGATATGCCTAGCTCCGGCCAATCATCTAGCAATACACTTGCTTTGCTGTCTTCACTAACCCTGGAACAGATTGAGGACTTTCTAGAGGAGGAGATAGTACTTCTTTCTACTAGGTTCTCAAAAGCATTACAAAATGTGAGAACTAGAAGGAGAGGAAGCTCCGGACCTCAACGATGCTTTGAATGTGGTAAGACAGGACACTTTCGTACAGATTGCCCTAACCTTTCAGGTCCTTCTAACCGTGATGAAAAGCAGAATAAAGTCAAGTCCTCTTTTGGCAACACCAACAAGAAAAAGAAGGGTTTTACAGGACGCAAACTGATAAACAGTTTCATCACCGCACTTCAAGAACTTGGCTTGAGTGATGTAGACATTGGAAGTGATGAAGATGAAGATGATCTGGCAAACTTGTGCTTCATGGTGGGCAAATCAAAATCAAGTATGGAGGATGCAGAACACAACAGTGACAACGAAGAGGTATGTCCTACTTGCGAAGAAATGTGTGATGCTATTTCTCGTGCCACTATTATTGTTAAGAAAAAGGACAAAAAGCTTAGGGACAATGCTGTTAAAATTGAGTCACTAGAATCTGAAATTAATCATTTAAAACCCTTGATTCCTAGTGATGATTCTTGTTCCTCCTGTAATTTAATATATGAACAATTGTCCTCTCTAAGAAGTGCACACACCTCCACACTTGATAAACTTGAACTTGAAATCGAAAAGAACAAAAAGCTTGCTGCACTTAATGATAAAAACTTGAAAGATGCTTGTTGTTCTACAATTTATTTGCATTGTTCTACTTGTGATGATGTTGATAAGAAACTACAAGATGCTATGAAAGAAATTTCTATATTGAACAATGCTTTACGTTCTCATAAAGTTAAATATTATTCCAATTGCAAATTAAAAGGAAAAACTTCATGTGAAAATTGCCTTGATCTATCAAATAAACTTGATAACATGCATAAGACATTAGATCAGTTTTGTAATGGGAATAAGAAC
This sequence comes from Neostapfia colusana, assembly GCA_030760725.1. NCBI lineage: Eukaryota > Viridiplantae > Streptophyta > Magnoliopsida > Poales > Poaceae > Neostapfia > Neostapfia colusana. The sequence continues at coordinate 13,842,150 of JASWHV010000012.1, read as the reverse complement.
CTAAACTTGCTGCTGAATTCTTCCAAGTCTTGCAATGATAAAACTTAGGTTTTGATTCACATGCTAATGCTAAGGAACATCCACCTAAAATTGTAAAATCATTAGGAAGTGGTTTGATTCAAACAGTTCCTAAACAAAAAGAAGTGGTTTTTAAATCTGCAGGAGTGTTGTCACATTCGGGTTCAAATAAGTATACTGCATGCTCGTCTAGACATGAACACAAAGTTAAATTTCATTGTACCTATTGTGGTAGAGATGGTCATGTCATAGATTTTTGTTATAGACTAGCTAAACAACATAAAAAGGTAAGAATGCAAGCTAGATCTTATAACTCTCATACAAAATTTGCTGCACATACTAAACCGAATGTCAGGAACATGCAACCTGCTGTTATGAGTCAGAAATATTCAAAGTTTACCTCCGGAGCTTCAGTTTTTGCCTTCGGAGCTTCGGTTTTTGCCTCTGGACCTTCTGTTTTTGCCTCCGGAGCTACTGATTTTCGTGCTACACAAGTAACACCTCATAGGTCAGTAGTTAAGAACAAAAAATCTCAAACTTTGACTCATAAACCTGCTGTTTTATCTCAGCTTTCGCAAGTTATTCCTGCTGGACATCGTGTGACTCAGTACTGGATTCCTAAATGCCTTTTAACTAACCCCAGTATTGAGTCATCGACGTATTGTGCTTCTATGTAGGTTACACGCTTGAGGAAGGAGAACATTTGGATTGCGGATTCAGGTTGCTCACGCCACATGACCGGTAACAAAGAATGGTTCTTCTCTCTCTCTCTTTTGTGTCACGTGTAGAGAATGTTACTTTTGCCGATAATTCTTCGACTCCTATAATTGCTAAGGGTTCGGTTAGAGTAAATGATCACTACACTTTGAAGGATGTGGCACTTGTCAAAAATTTGAAATACAACTTGCTTTCTGTTTCACAATTGCTAGATGAAAATCTGGAAATTATTTTCAATAAAAACTGCTGCAAAGTTGTAGGTTCAAATAGTGAGCTTATTTTTAACATGTCTCGGTTTGGAAGAGTTTTTAAAGCTGATTTTGATATGTCTTCCTCTAAGCATAGATGTCTAGTTGCAAATGATTCCAAAGATTTATATTTTTGGCATCGTAGACTTGGTCATGTAGGCTTTGATCATCTCACGCGTGTTAGTGCTTTTGATCGCATACGTGGGCTGCCTAAGCTTAATGGGGACAAAGAAATTGTGTGCTCTTCTTGTAGACATGCTAAGATGGTTGCAGGTTCACATGCTCCTCTCACAATGACCATGACAACTGAACCGGCTCAACTTTTACACCTTGACACCGTAGGACCTTGGTGTTCAATCCTTCGGAGGTAAATGGTATGTTCTTGTAATTGTTGATGACTATTCTAGATACTCTTGGGTTTACTTTATGGCATCTAAGAATGAAGCTTTTAGTCACTTTAGAACTTTATTTCTTAGATTATCAATCGATCACCCAGGATCTTTAAGAGCAATTAGAAGTGATAATGGAACCGAATTTAAAAATCAATCGTTTGACCACCTTTGTGCTGAAAATGCAATAGATCATCAGTTTTCTTCCCCATATGTAACTCCACAAAATGGTGTTGTAGAGAGAAAGAACAGAATCTTAGTTGAGATGGCTAGGACTATGCTTGATGAACATCAAACTCTTAGGAAATTTTGGGCTGATGCAATTGCAACCGCTTGTTATGTCTCAAACCGTGTTTTCTTGCGTGCTAAGCTAGGAAAAACACCATATGAGCTCAGGTTTGGACATAGGCCTAGTGTCACACACTTTATGGTCTTTGGTTGCAAATGCTTTGTTAAGAAAGATGGTAATCTTGATAAATTTGAAGCTAGATCTGTTGATGGCATGTTTCTTGGTTATCCATCTCATACTAGAGGCTACCGTGTGCTTTTACTTGATACTAACAAAATTGTGGAGACTTGTGAGGTTTCTTTTGATGAAGCTAGCCCAGGTACTAGTTCAAATATTGCAGGTCCGGATCCATATCCGCAGGGGGAGAGTATTTTCGTTAAAGAAGAGGAAGAAGTGGTGCTGCTGCCCGAAAATTCAGCAGCTAATGACATTGTTCCAGCTCCTGATCTTGATTCACAGCCAGCACCGACGACCACCATTGCTGGTCCGGATCCTCCTCACGTCACAAGCTCATCTATTTGTGATGAACATGAAGAAGAAGAAGCTTGTGAATTGTCCACTCCCCTCCGGATTCTCAAAAGTCATCCTCCACAACAAATTATTGGAAGCTTGCATGAACGAGTTACAAGATCCAGGTTTTTCGACCCCAATTCTCATGCTCATTCTGCTTTTGTTGCTTCTTTTGAACCCACAGATATATCACACGCACTCACTAATGAATCTTGGATTATTGCCATGCAAGAAGAGTTAGAAATTTTGAAAGAAATAATGTTTGGAAACTTGTACCTCCACCTCAAGGTCACACTTTAATTGGAACTAAATGGGTGTTTAAAAATAAACAAAGTGAGGATGGGGTTGTGGTTAGGAATAAGGCTAGGTTGGTTGCTCAAGGTTTCACACAAGTTAAAGGTCTAGATTTTGATGAAACTTTTGCTCCTATTGCTAGATTAGAAGCCATAAGAATTTTGTTAGCTTTTGCTGCATCTAAAGGTTTTAAGCTATATCAAATGGATGTTAAAAGTGCTTTTCTTAATGGCTACATAGATGAGGAGGTATATGTCAAAGAACCACCTGGTTTTGAAAATCTAAATTTTCCTAATCATGTTTACAAACTGTCCAAAGCCTTGTACGGTCTCAAACAAGCCGCTAGAGCATGGTATGATAGGTTAAAAACATTCTTACTTGAAAAGGGGTTTTCCATGGGCAAGGTTGATAAAAGTCTTTTTGTGCTTAAGCATGGCAATGACTCATTATTCATTCAAGTGTATGTGGATGATATTATCTTTGGTTGTGCTTCTCATGATCTTGTGTCCAAGTTTTCAGCTATGATGAGTTCAGAATTTGAGATGAGTATGATTGGAGAACTCACGTACTTTTTGGGGCTGCAAATCAAGCAAACCAAGGAGGGTACCTTTGTGCATCAAACAAAGTATACAAAATATATCCTAAGGCGCTCCAACATGGACAAAAGCAAGCCTCTTCGGACACCAATGGGAATAGCAACAACACTTGAACTTGATGAAGATTGTGATACCATTGATCAAAAAGAATATAGAAGCATGATCGGATCACTTTTGCATCTCACGGCATCAAGACCAGACATACAATTCAGCGTATGTCTTTGTGCACGGTTTCAAGCCTCTCCACGTGCTTCACATCGTCAAGCCGTCAAAAGGATTCTCAGGTACTTACATGGAACTCAAGAATTTGGCATTTTTCTTCCTTCTTCCTCAACCGTTACATTGAAAGCTTTTTCCGATGCTGATTTTGGGGGTTGTAGGATTGATAGGAAAAGTACTTCTGGTGCTTGTCATTTTCTTGGTAATTCACTTGTTGCCTGGTCCTCTAGAAAACAAAGTTCAGTTGCACAATCCACAGCCGAATCTGAATATGTAGCTGCTGCTAGTGCTTGCTCACAAATTCTTTGGATTGTTCAAACACTTAAGGACTATGGGGTTGATCTAGATAGTGTTCCATTTTTTTGTGATAACACTAGTGCCATTTGCATTGCTAAAAACCCCGTGCAACATTCGAGAACTAAGCACATTGACATTAGGTATCACTTTGTCTGTGATAATGTCGAAAAGGGGAACATTGTGCTTCACCATGTAGATACCGAACAACAATTGGCTGACATTTCTACAAAACCTTTGGATTTCACTCGTTTTTGTTACATTCGTAGTGAAATAGGGGTTATGCATCCTCATGGCTTAAATTGAGGGAAAATTTTGAAACTTGGGAAGTCTATGTGTGAATCTGAAATTAAAATAATATGAGCATAGTATTTCATGCATATATGACTTTGTGATTCCTTTTTCATGCTGAAAGTTCTTACTACATTACTCGTGTTATACATTTTGTAGTTTTTACCATGTCTAGTAATTGGAATAATTACTTACACTGAATCTGGTAATGGTCGAACTTTCTTGCTGTTTTGAACTTGTTGTATGCTCACAAGTGCTTTTAATCATAAAGAATTAATCAAGTAATCAACTCACATGTTGAGTTTTTATGTTCAAATAAAAAAATGAGAAAAGATCAAGAGAATATGCATGCATCGCACTTCTTCTTTTGAGATGGCTTATCATTGCACTTAGATTTGAACTTCAAAGGAGTTGTGTATGACTAAAACCATGTCCTTAAGCTTCTGACTGTCAAATGACATAGGCTTGGCTTGGTTGGTTATAATAAGGCTGATGCTGCATATAATCTCTTGCAAATGTCATAAGATCAAAATTTGTGCTTTAAATGTTAAATAAAATGCAGCAACAAGTGTCATGCTTTCAGGTCTTGAAATAGTTAAGTTTGTGAGATCATGACTTGCTTAAATTGAAAATTACACTTGATCTCTAGCATGTCTTACACTACTTTATGTATCTCATTGATGTGTTAGTGTAAGTTACTTGATAGTATGATTTGGATGAGCTTTGTTTTATATGTATATGTTATAATGTGCTCATAACAAATTAAAATTTCTCTTTTATACCTTGCTGAATACATTGTCAAGGGGGAGAAATTGGTCACACATTGCACACATTCACAAGTGTTTTGGCACGATTGTTCTCAGGGGGAGAATTTTTGGTATTTTTGTTTTTCTTCTCATTTTATTTCTGATTTACAAATGGGGGAGAAATTGTTTTCAAAACTTTTCATGTGAATAAGCCAATTTTCGGATTTTAAGTGGTGTTGCCAGGCATTCATCAAGGGGGAGATTGTGAGACCTATGTGTGCTGAATACATTGGATTTGACGATAAAAGTTTTGAATACTACCAAAACACCTTTTTAACAAGGTCCGACTCTAGGTACGAGCTCCTACAAGGTCCCACGATAGGTCAACTTGTTTTGGGTAGCTCCGGCAAGATCCGACGTAAGGTCTGACTTGCTTTGTCTAGGTCTAACTTATTTTGGCTAGGTCCAACTTGTTTTTTGCTAGCTCCGGTGCTACGTCCGACTAGCTTTGGTAAGTTCCGTGCTAGGTACGACTAAGCTTTAGTAAGCTCCGGCGCTGGGTCCGACTAGCTTTGGTAAGCTCCGGTTCAAGGTCCGGTTAGCTTTGGTAAGGTTCGGAGCTTGATTGCAATGGTTCTGCTTTTAACTTGCAATGTTTCGAACTTGCTTTACTCTTATAGAAAGTTTGCTTAGTATTATTTTACTAAGTTTTTGGTGTGTTTTGGTGGTTATGGCTGATATCATTTTGCTATGGTTTACAACATGCTTATGTGAGGTGCTCACGTAAGATGTTGTAGTTTCAGAACTAACGAGAGTCAAGTCGAGGACTTGTGCTCGGAAGTATTGGTTGTTTATTCATGTGCAGGTGTTGCTTGAGTTCAAGACATGGCTGGTGACGGAATCCATTAATCTAGTCTTAGGGAGAAGATGAGGTTCAACAACCAAGTTCGGGAGGAATTGTGGTTGAGTTGATCGGGAGGTTGCGCAGTATGTTTGAATCAAGAACAATGCATATGAAAGTATCTTGGACGTCGTTGGAAGATGTTTGCACGTGTGCAAGGAGTGCATGGACGTGGCTGCACGGTTCCAAGGCGTAATGAAGAGATGTGGACATAAAGAATTGGTCAGAAAGGTCCAACCGACTAGGTTATGGACTCAGGCTACGGCTGAGTCGTGTTTGACTCAAATATGGAAAGTTTTGAGTTGGTTATGATAGGATTTCGTGTGGGTCACGAATTTGAGTTATTTTAGGAATGTGGGATACGTTCCTAAGGTGTTTGGAACTCTTAAGATTGCTTCTATCTGCGTATAGAAGAGTCCTAAGCAGTATTGGAAAGTTACAGTTTGAATCCAAGTAGGAGTAGGAGTCCTAGTTTGAGTTGAGTTGGCCTTCGGGCTGGTTATATAAGCAAGGGAGGCCAGAGATCGTGGTGCCTGACTTTGGGGCTGTTTCTCTTGTGTTTTGATAAATAAAATTCGTATTCTAAAAGAACTTTTGTGCCTTGTTCGTCCGACTTGTTTCAGACAAGTTTTTCTCGTCGAGTTTCTGTTCAGCACTACCTTGCTTCGGTGGTTTTATCATAACTCGAGTTTTACAGATCCAATTGATGTAATTCATTTTGGGTTGTCTTCATAACTTGATTATCTATCATCTGTGAAAATTTCACGGTCATTGAATTTGTGGTTTCAGATCTACACGAGTTTCTTTGCAGTATTCCAGAACTATTTTTCTCGCGTAGGACAAATTGACCTTTGTTCGATCTTTCGATCGTAACTTGAGTTTCTCTCAACGGATTTTCATGATTCTTGTTGTGACGTCTTCGTGACTTGATTCTCTACAATCTATACTAGTTTTGTCACAGTTGAACACATTTAGATTAGTCACACACACGGTTTCTTTAACAGATCGGTTTTCTGCTGAGGGGTGTTTTGTTGCTTCTGCTGAAAAGTTTTTATCTACCATTCACCCCCCCTCTGGTAGCTTTACACGTGTACTTCGATCCTACAGCCTAATATGAATTGTCACTTTAAACAAATTTCTTTATTAAATACTACACTTCTTAGCTACAAATTTGCATAAAATGTATATCCCAACCCTAAACAGGATTTCAGTTTTTCTATTCAACTTTATACTTGAAATTTTATGTTCAATGACTTTTTATGACATTTACTAAGTGTATATACATTTTCCTCATATATTCAGATTTGTTTCTATGCCAGAAAGCGAATTTCAGAATTGAAAACAGCAAAATAAACACAAGCACAGAATATATATTGCTCAGAAATATCAATCAAAACATTTATAGTCTTCCTACTTGTTTAGATCATTTCAGATTTATTTTTACCTACATTTCAGAATTGTTTTATGCCAAAAAATGAGTTTTCAGAAATAACAGAACTAAATGGCATTTTTTCAGAATTCATTTGAAACTTAAAATCAGTTCTCAAATCCTTCTAAATGTTTTCAAAGTGCTAGAAACATTTAAACTGCATTTGCACATGTGTTTGCACCACTATTTAAATTTAAATCCTATTCAAATGTTTAAATTCCTGAATTAGGTGTTCTACAGGGACTGAAGTGCAAGTCCACACCACTGCAGGGTCCAAAATCCTGTTTTTCTAAAGTCCAGGGGTCTAAGCCTATAAAACAGAAAGTTTTTCCTAATTTTCAATTTATCCAGGGGCTAAATCAGCATTCTACACGTGTTTGCCTATTTTCCAGAGGGTTCAGGGGCCAGCTCGGAAAAAATCCTGGGGCTAGATTCTCTTTTCCCGCAACCCCAGGGGTAGCGCGCTAAAATCCCGGCAGGAATCGGAACATCAAATGTGAGCCGTTGGATTTTAAATGGGCGATCCCGATTAGATCACCGAAGGGGTACGCGGGGTTCTATTTACGATCGTCCGATTCAAAATGGACGGGCCTCAGAGGGCAACGTCGCCCTGGTTGGAGCCAGCCCGTGTGCGTGGCGGCTCACGGCGGCGGAGGCGGCGATATCGCCGGTGAGGTCTCGGGTTTTCGCCCACACACGCTAACCTTCGGATTTTTTGGCATAATTCAGCAGAGGGGTGATAGGGGAGCTCACCAGTGGGGTTTTCGTGACCCCGAGGCGGCCAGAAACTGCTCGGCGATGGTGTTTGGAGGTGGAGCTTGGCGGTGCTCATCGGAGTGGTGGTTAGGGCACGACACTCAGAGTGTTCTTCACCTGCAAGCCTCCCCGACGGCGGTGGAACACGACATGCCTGTTAGATTAATGAAACCGGAAGAAATTTAAAATAAAACGGTGGCGGAGGCTTCGGTTCTCACCGCAAAAGAAAATGGAGCGGGCGAGGAGGAAAACCGGCGGGGTTTCTGCGTTTAAATGGACAAGGGGGCGGCGGGGTCGGTTGAGATCGTGCTGAACCGAGTGGGCCGGAGATCGTGGCCGGGGTGCCCGAATTTTGGACACGGCAGCAGCGATCGGCGCGGGAGAATCGGTAACGGTTGGGAGAGAAGAAGCTGACAGCTGGGGCCCGCGCGGTAGTGAGAGGAGGTGACGGGGAAGGGCTGCGGGCTGCTGGGCTGGCTCGGGTGGGTTTCGGCCCAGTGGCCATTTTCCTTTTTCTTTCCCTTTTCTTTTCTGTTTTTCCTTCAAATTTGAATTCTGGTTTGAATTTGAATTTTTCCTCAACATGCATTACGTCAATTTAATTGGAATTTGAATTTACAACATTTTGGGGATGTTACAACTCTTCCCCCCTTAAGAGAAATCTCGTCCTCGAGATTGGAGACCCTAGGGGAATAGATCCAGAAACTGAGCCTTGAGTTCGTCTTCTCTCTCCCATGTGGCTTGTTCTTCCGAGTGATGCTTCCACTGCACTTTGCACATTCGGACTCTTTTGTTCCTTGTGAAGTGTTCCATCGTCTCAAGAATCTTGACCGGGTGTTCGGCATATGAAAGGTCTTCTCGGACGTCTATCTCGTTCATTGGTAACCTCTCTTTGGGTGTTCTTAAGCATTTCTTGAGTTGTGACACATGGAATACGCTGTGCACATCCGATACGCGAGCCGGTAATTCCAGCTAATATGCAAATTCACCTTTCCTCTCTAGAATCCGGAAAGGTCTAATATACCGAGGTGATGGTTTCCCTTTCACTTTGAAACGACAAAGCCCTCTGATAGGAGACACTTTGAGATAGACATAGTCCCCTACATTGAAGGTGAGCTCTCTTCTTTGTATATCCGCATAGCTCTTTTGTCTGGTCTAAGCTATTCTCAAGTTGTTGCGGATTTCACTCACTTTCGCATCGGCATCTTGTAGCACTTCTGGCCCAAATACTTTGCTTTCCCGAGTTTGGTTCCAAAACAATGGAGTTCTGCACCTCCTCCCATACAACGCCTCAAAGGGTGACATCTTCATACTAGCCTGGTAGCTGTTGTTATAGGAGAACTCAACATATGGTAAGTTCTTGTCCCAACTCCCGTTGTTTTTGAGTGCACAAGCTCTTAGCATGTCCTCAAGGATCTGATTGGTTCTTTCGGTCCGCCCGTCGGTCTGTGGATGGTAAGCAGAACTGAAAAGTTCAGGTGAGTCCCCATGGTTTCATGTAACTTCTGCCAAAACCTTGAGGTAAACTGTGTTCCTTGATCCGGCACTATCTTCTTTGGCACCCCATGAAAACACACAATTCTGGACATGTACAATTCTGCCAATTTGGAACGACTGTAGCTTTCTTTCACAGGGATGAAATGAGCTATCTTAGTCAGCCTATCGACTATGACGCATATCGAATCATATCCCGATTGGGTTCTAGGCAGTCCCACTATGAAGTCCATGCTTATTTATTCCCATTTCCATTCGGGCACTTATAGTGGTTGCAACAATCCCGCAGGTCATTGATGTTCTGCTTTCACCAACTAGCACGTGTCACATAAGGCAAGATGTTCTGCGACATCTTGTTTCATGCCATATCACCAGTACCTGCTTTTGAGATCATGATACATCTTCGTGCTCCCAGGATGAATGGAATAGTCTAAATCGTGAGCCTCTCTCAGAATCAACTCTCGGATCTCCTTTACCTCAGGCACACATATTCTTTCTCCATGCCATACCGTACCATGGTCATCCTCCCTAAACCCTGGAGCTTTATTCTCTTTGATGAGTCTTTTGATCTCCTGGATTTTCTCATCATCCTTCTGACCGTTGTGTATGTCCTGCTCCAATGTGGAGTCCACTTCCATTGCGATGGCCTCACCATTATTCACCAGACATAGATTGAGTCTTGCGAATTCCTCACGTTATTCTGTAGGCGTGTCATTTAAGCTCAACATGTTGACATGTATCTTTCGGCTTAAAGCATCTGCCACGACGTTCGCTTTTCCCGGATGATAGTTGATACCCACATCAAAGTCGTTGATCAGTTTTAACCATCTCCTTTGCCTGAGGTTAAGATCTGGCTGTGTGAAAATGTACTTCAAACTTTTATGGTCGGTATATATCTCTGTCCTTTTTCCCATTAAATAGTGCCTCCAAAGTTTCAACACGTGGACCACTGCGGCTAGCTCTAGGTCATGTGTAGGATAGTTCTTCTCGTGTTTTCAAAGCTGCCTCAAAGCATATGCCACGACATGCCTATCTTGCATGAGGACACATCCCAATCCGTGTCCAGAAGCATCACAATATACTAAAAAAAATTTCTGCATGTCCGGCATAACTAGCACTGGGGCTATTGTCAATCTTTTCTTCAACTCCTGGAAACTCGCCTCACACTTCAGTGTCCATGTAAATGTGATTCCCTTCTCCAACATCTTGGTGAGGGGCCTGGAGATCTTGGAGAACCCCTCAATGAACCGTCGGTAGTATCCAGCCAAGCATAAGAAGCTCCGGATTTCCTTGACATTTTCAAAGGTCTTCCACTTCTGCACATCCGCGATCTTGGCGGGATCCATGGATATTCCTCCTTCCGAGATTATATGTCCTAAGAATGGGACTCTCTTCAGCCAAAACTCACATTTGTTTAGCTTGGCATATAGTTGGTGTTCTCTCAATTTTTGCAACACCATCCTTAGATGCTTCTCATGTTTCTCTTCATCTTTGGAGATGTCATCAATGAAAACCACCACAAACTTGTCCAAGTATTCCATGAATACCTTGTTCATGAGGTACATGAAGTATGCCGGGGCATTGGTTAGCCTGAATGGCATGACGGTGTATTCATACAGCCCGTACCGAGAGACGAAAGCTGTCTTGGGAATGTCGGAAGGTCTTATCTTCAGTTGGTGATACCCCAATCTGAGATTAATTTTTGAGAACAGACATGCCCCTCTCAACTGATCGAACAAGTCTTCAATGCGAGGCAACAGATACTTGTTCTTGATGGTTACCTCATTTAGTGCACGGTAGTCTACGCATAGCCTTTGGGTTCCATCCTTCATGGGCACGAATATCACTGGAGCTCCCCAAGGTGAGGAACTAGGACGAATGTACCCTTTTTCTGTCAATTCCCGGATATGTTCTTTGAGCTCTTCTAGTTGTTTGGAATCCATCTGGTAAGGCCTCTTATATATCAGGGCTGTTCCAGGCATTAGTTCAATTGCGAATTCGACTTCACGGTCTGGGGGCATACCTAGTAACTCCTCAGGAAAAACATCTGGATACTCCTTGATTACCCTTATCTTTTCAAGTTCCACGTCCACTTGATTGAGTTTAATGTCCCTCCTAGGTTCTTGGACAGCTATGAATTTAACTTTGGTGCCACTAGTGTAAGTTAGCTCCACCATTCTAGTCGAACAATGGATAATGTATTTATGTTTGGTCAACCAGTCCATACCCAAAATAATATCTATCCCTTGTGAGTTTATCACTATGAGGTTTGCAGTAAATACTACCCCATTAATGTCTAGACTCACTTTAGGGCATACTTGTCTTGTTCTTATTTCCCCCCTGGAGAGTTCACCGCTACCATATGGTTCATTTGTGTTGTTGCTAGATCATGCTTATTAACAAATCCTTGAGCAATGAACTAATGGGTAGCACCAGAATCGAACAAAATGGTCGCAATGTGGGAATTTGCAGGAAACTTACCAATCACCACATCAGGTGCCTCTTGCGCTTCTTCCATAGTCATGTGGTTTACCCTTCCACGTATCATGTTCTGCTGTTGTGGGTGCATAGGCTTCTTCTTTGGGCACTTGTGAGCGTAGTGTCCCACTTCACCACAGTTGAAACACTGCACCCCAACTTTAGGTGCCTGACCTTTGTTGTCCTGGGTTGGGTTTTGTGGCACTTGTCCTGCTGGACAAGGTTGATAGGCGGGACGTGGCTGCTGCAGAAACTGGCGCTGCGGCTGTACCTGTGCTGTTGGAGGCCTGAAATTTGGGTTGTAACCTCTCGGTGCTGAGTAGGGTACCATAGCATGGTTCATCTGCCCTGCAGGCTGCTGCGCAAGACGTGGACGTGTGTTACTGATTGAAGCTTGATATGACCATCCCATCTTTCTCTTTTGTTCATTCTCCAGGGCCTTCATCTTCCTCTCCACAATAAACGCCCTGTCCACCATCTTCTGGAAGCTTTCATATTCGTTGGAGGACATTGCACATTGCATCTCTATGGTGAACCCTTCCATAAAGTAGTCCTGTTTCTGCTCATCGGTTTCAATGTCCCTTGGTGCATAGCGGGACAGCTGGGTGAACTTAGTGATATTCTGTTACTATCATGTTGCCCTGTTGGAGCCCGAGGAACTCCTTCCTCTTGTTCCTTAGTTCTCCCCTTGGTATGTAGTGGTTGCGGAAGCTGCACTTGAACTCCTCCCAAGTTATGTTCTCGGGGTCAACGTGGGCTGCTACGTAGGCGGTCTACCAGTCAGCAGCGGGTCCGTGCAGTTGGTGAGAGGCAAACAGAACCCTCTCATGCCCTTGACATTTCTCATCTTGTTTTCAATGGTCTTCAACCAATCATCTGCCTCCAAGGGTTCATCAGCACTTGCAAATTTTGGGGGTTGAGTTCCTAGAAACTCACTTAACCTTGGTTGACGTGGTGCAGCTTGTGGGGGTGGAGCTTGATGTAAGTTGGCCACCACTTGAGTCAAATTCTGGATGAGCTGATTTTGGTTGTTGAGCATTTGGTAAATGGGATCAGCCCCTCCTCGGCGACCACCTCTGCCTTGCCATCTAGGGAGGGGAGGGTTGGCAGCCTCATTGTTGTTGTTGTGGTTGGCACCATGACCTCTTCCTCTTCCGTCCATCTATCATGATTAACCAAATATCAACTTAATCATTACATATTAATTTCCCATGTAGCTTGCATGAATTTAAACTTTTATAACATTAAAGATTTAGACAACTCAGAAAATCTCACATAAACTTTCAGTCACCATGTCCCATACGAAAACAAATGCAACTATTGATCATAATGTCTCACACGAAAGTATATGCAAACATAAAGAGGAGGTTGTGGACAAGTGCCCATGGCTCCCACAACTCATGTCACACACCAAACATTAATAAGCAAATAAATAGGTTCTTGACTCGACTACTCGATAAAATGCTATAATAAGGGAAATGACTCTAAACGACTAGCATCACTGTGCTGGCTCGTCGAGGTCTTCATCATCATTGCGGCTGCCCCTGACTCTGCTCTAGGTGGGGAAGCGGCTAGTGGAGAAGTGCGGTGACGCTTGTTCGCCCTGCGGTCTGGGGAATCAGGAGTCTAGGAGCCATTCTATGAAACATACAGCTCGTTCTGATCTCCTCTCTCCCTCGCCCTCAAGCTGGCACGGAGTACAGTCTCAGTCTCCTTCAGGGTGTCACGGATATCCTGAATCTCTTGCTGGCACTCCTGCAGCCTAGTGCTGAGCATAGCTGCATCCTCCAAGCACATGTCCATGTGGTCGTGAGTACTCCCCTCCTGGACCGGCGGATACTTGTACTCCACGGTGCCACTCTCGTGCTGGAGAACATACATATAATCAGTACTATCCAGGTGGCCACGGTTGATGTAACTCTGACAAGTAATGGCCTCCCAAGTGACATCCTTCTCAACATCAGCCTGAGTCGCCCGACAAGCTGAGGAATGGTGGATCTTGAGTAACCCGTTGTCGTGGAAGATCCTCATCTCTGGGCTCCATTCTTCGCGCTCTGCGTGGATGGTCTTGGTGGAGCTGTAGTGTATGACCAGCTTGCCGATATTGCCAGCGATGTGGAGCATACGTCGAAGACGGCGCAGCAAGCTCCCTATACCCAACCCGTGAGAGTGGTATGTCACAGGGTGGTTCTCCTCCCTCAAAGCGGGTGCAGCTATAGGGACTCTCCCTCCGGTGGACTTGCGGGCGGTGCGGATCATGCGAACCATCTAAAACATAAAATATTTAAAATTCAAGTTAGATAATAAATCAATTAAATACTATATTTTGAATAATAGTTAAGACAAGATGAACAAATAGAGGAACAATATTAACTAACACTCTTACCCCACACATTTTGTAAAATAGTTTTTAAGAACATAATGTCCTTAAACACGTCCGTTTCTACCTAGGTTCACGTTCCTACGGGCAACCTGGCTCTGATGCCACTCCTGTCACACCCGGTTTTTCCGAGGAACAACCAAGTGATTCCCACATGTATGCCAGGATCATTCTCTCATACATGTGATGACAAATAGTGAAACATCATAATATTACAAGCTAGGTGTTCGAATACAAATAAGTCTTACATAGCGTCTCAGAGGACGATAAAATGTTCATAACATGTAAATAAACAAAGCAGCGGAATTAGGATCTTGTGGGCTCCGTCACAGGCGTTGCCTGGGGGACTCCGTGAACCTAGAACCCTTCCTCGGGACCAAAGTCTTCATTGTTGTACACCACTTCATTTCTTTGGCCTGAGCAGCAAGTAAAACCAGCAAAAAGCAAGCTTGAGTACCATTGGTACTCAGAAAGTGTGGGAAAGTTATGTCATGCAGGCTAGAACAAGGAAAGGATGAACACATGGTTAAAGCACTACGCAATTAATGCCTATCTCCTTAGCTTATTAAGCACCTACATTACTACGCAAGTAAAGTGGTCCAAATCCAATACACCCAATCTCATTGTTATGCTTCCCGCTCAACATCCTCAACCTCTCCATTCATCATCATCTAATCATGAATAAGTCCAAGCCGCTCTTGACCGTGAGCACGGCTGTCATGACAGTTTTGACTTTGTAGAGTTTGCACCACTGTACCCACATGTAGTGATTTCATCCCCCGTTGCCGGGTGGACTAAGAAAACCTCCATTCTGCATGTGGCCACGAACCACGTTCACACTTCCTAGGTGTGTGGTGTGACGCCCTCAATTCTGTGGTAAACCACGGAACCGAGAACGGATGCATATGTGTGCCCAGGATGTTCATCACACATACACATATGTTCCACAAACTGAATTCAGAGTATATATAACCACGAATAACAGAGTTTATTACAATGTTTCATGAGTCTTGGACTCATGCTCACAGTGGAAGTCTTAATCTAACAGCGGAATTCTTATTTCTATGCAACGGAAGTTTTCTAACTAGTGTGGAAGCAATTCTAAGCAGTAGCGGCTCCATCTCTACCCCATCCCCACAGGCAAGGTTGAGAACAAATTTACACGCCTAATGCTCCACTTCGTCTTCATAGAAATCTTCTCCTGTTGCTTATGATGAAATAATGCAAGTTTGAGTACAATGATGTACTCAACAAGTGCGGGAAAATATGATATGTAGCTTATAACAAGGTAGGTACAAAAAGGCTCATTGCAGAAAGCAAAGTTATTTGTCAAAACCATGATAAAACAGCAACTCATCTTTAAGTGAATGCAATCCCAACATGTATTAAAATACCAATCATACCTCCCTTATGTTGATTACCTTCCATGTTACAACCAAACATCAATCAACCTCCTTCTTGCTCACGAATACCTCCTCGTATCCGCTACAATCTAACGAATACCATCTCAGATTCGCTACCATTTCATCATAAACAACTTCGTCTCCCACCGAGACCAACCTTGTTGCCATGACTCAACAGTCATGCAACCCATCTTATCACCCGACTCAACAGTCCCGAAAACCAAACCAAAACCAAACCATCCAAAACCATAACCAATAACCATATCCAATAACCATCCCAACTAATCATGGAAGTTGGCCAGGCGCTCGTGACCGTAAGCTCGGCTATCATTATAGTTTTAGACTCTGCAAAGTTTGCACCTCTTTACCCACAAGTTTGTGATTTCGTCACCTGTCGGCGACTTCAGAACCTCCATTATACCAGTACACAACGGTTGGTGTATGGCCAATAGATCACAAAATAGCCTTTACAAAGGGGCTACTAGATGTATGGACTCACTAAGGTTTCACCAGCATGCTAGAATCTCCAATTCTCCCACCCACGGTCCCCCTCTTGTGCCATGCAGTTCCTAGGGCAGTCCTCACCCGACTCCCATTCCCCGCGCCTTCCACGGTCCATAACAATCTAGCAACTTACCTAATTAGTCAGCTAAGCCGCACCCATACTTGGCCTTGTGGTGGCACTGTTATCCTGGCATGTGCTCGCATGAAGCGGTCCTTAGATCTACGGCAAGTAAACCACCATCTCATGCTACCTCATTCACAAACCCAGTCTTGCCTAGATCTCCTTTCGATCTATGTTCATTAACAACATTAGTTTCTTATTGTCATTTCAAGTGCAGTTAGCTAGACACATCTATCTCTCTTCCCAATCCCATGGACTCAGCAAAGCATAAAAGTAAAAACCATACCCGACTCATTAAACTTCCCAGGCGACAAGGGTGGTTTAACCAAAACTAGTTAACTCCTATAAAAGAGTTTTCCCATCATGTTTGACTCAGCACTCACACCTTTTCGCAAAACAAAACAGTTTTTCTCCAAAACATAGGATCAATATGCTCAAGGGCACTTGCCTTGTTCTTGTGGTTCCGATTGCTCTTGGATCTCGAAACCTTGTTGTTGCAGCTCGTCATAGACAGCTCCCAGAGCTTGTCCTGCTATACAGGATAACGCACATACAAGATCCACAACAATCAATATCATGCACAAACTTTAACTAGATGCGATGATGCATATGCATGCTATCCTATAATGCAGTTTAGTTTTATTAGGTCGGTTTGTACGTGTTCCTGCATGGTTTTATGATGAACAGAGGTGTTCGGATCAGATGTGGACGTGGCGATGACCTAGTTTTAAGATCAACCCGATCAACAAGTGATCTGTCCACGAGAAAGCTTTTGTTCGAAAGGAATCGAAGAACAGATGCAAAGAAAACACAACGATGTCGTAAGGTGGTATTGGAGACCTACCTTACGTTCTTCTCCTAGCAAGACAGATCGTTGGGCTCCCTTTCAGCGATCTTCCTCGACTGAACTCCGGCGATGGGCTTACTCGGCGAGTTGGGGCTAGGGCTCTAAGTTGTCGGCTCAGGAGTTGAAAAGAAGTTTGTGGTTTTCGGCCAAGGGTTCTGGGTTCTATTTATAATCGGGAGAAGAAGAGTCCTAATCTGATTGGACTTCGAATAAGAGTCCTATTCAGATTGTCATTGAATCTTAACAACTTATCTTTAGTTGATTTGGTGTGGTAACATTGTGGAATTCAGGTCGGTTTCTTCTCCGTACCGATAGTTCTACGCGTACAGAATCCAAAAACCATTCCAGAACTCGTTACCTCCGCGGTGATGAGCTCTGGAAGCTCCACGTATTCACCGGGGCCTGGTCTCCCCTTTTTCCGCAGAGACGAGCTCCGGTTGTGCCGCGTGTCAAGTGAGCGAGACCTCCCTCTCCTTCGGAGGTGAGCTCCGCGTGCGCCACGTATCCTGGCGGTCGGGACCTCCTCTCTATTAAGAGGTGGCTACGTGCACGCCACATGTCAGTGCCGGACCTTCCCTCTCTCCGGAGGTAGCTCCGGGTGTGCCATGTACCCATTCCAGACCTCCCTTTCCTCGGGCGTGAGCTCCATGAATGCCACGCGTCAAGTAGCGTCGGACCTTCCTTTTTCCTCAGAGACGAGCTCCGAGGTTAACACGTGTCCAACAGTGACGGACCTCCCGGAGATAAGCTCCGGTGGCGACACGTGTCCAATAGAACCTGACCTCTCGGAAGTGAGCTCCGAGATCGACACGTCTGGTCCTCTGATTTCCGCAGTGACTAGCTCCGAAGGTGACACGTGTCCTGCGGGACTGCCTTCGCTTCTCCGCAGAGGCTAGCTCCAAGGGCAACACGTGTCCCACAGGGTCGGACCTCTCCCCCTTTGCAGAGATGAGCCCCGAGCCTGCCACGTAGCTAGTTTAGATGCGGACCTCTCCCCACTTTGTAGGGATGAGCTCCGAACACGCCACGTAGCCAGTGGGCCGTGGAAGTTGTCTTCGGCGCACTCTGTGAACTGGATTCGGCTCTTTTTGGCTATCTTTTTTTGATATTTTCTCTGTTCCCACTTCTTTTAAAATGTTTTCTCTACATGAAACATGAATACATGCAGAATCCAAAAATGAGGGTGTCAAAAATCTACCCCCCTTAAATTGAATCTCGCTCTCGAGATTCGTTGGTAGAGAATAGATGAGGAAATTCTGCCTTCTCGGCTGTGGGTTGGGCTGACTCAAACTCGATGCGAGTACCGTGCTCGTTGGTCAACTGCACGCTCCTCTCAGCACATTGGATTACTCCGTTGTGCTTACATAGCCAATCCATTCTGAGTATTATGTCAATCCCTTGGGAATCCAAGACAATGAGGTTGGCAAGGAAGTCTACCCCCCTTATTTTAAGGCTTACTTTCGGACATACTATATTAGTCCTCGTCTCTCCACCGGGAGAATTAACTAACATAGCACATTTTAAGTTTGATATGGGTATATTATGCTTGGCAACAAACTTGGATGATATGAAGGAACGTGATGCTCCAGAATGGTTGCTGGGTTGGAGTTGGCAAGGAACTTACCAATTACGACGTCCTCAGCTTGTTGTGCTTCCTCAGCAGAGACATGGTTCACATTGCCGCGAGCATAGTTCTGCTGTCCCCGGTTTCCTTGATTGTCCCCTCCGTTCGGTCGCGGGTTCTGCTTGGGCACCTTGCCTTGCTGTCCATGGCCTCTCCTCGGGCACTGGTTCGCGAAGTGTCCTGTTTCCCCGCATGCAAACCATGACCTGTTGCCTACGGCAGCAGGTACGTTGGGGCGGGGGTTTTGAACAGGAGCGCCCATGTTGGGTCGG
Organism: Neostapfia colusana; assembly: GCA_030760725.1. Lineage (NCBI taxonomy): Eukaryota > Viridiplantae > Streptophyta > Magnoliopsida > Poales > Poaceae > Neostapfia > Neostapfia colusana. The sequence goes on along the minus strand of JASWHV010000012.1, from coordinate 13,823,330 downwards.
GGCACAGGAGGCATGGGCACACGAGGTGCTGGTGCAACGGGTCGTTGCTGTGGTGGCTGAATAGGGCGGTATGCAGGAGTGGTCGATCCATACTACGGTGTGGCCGGGGGCATGTACCGAGGTCGTACGTTGCTGCCTTGGGGCTGGTATGGCATCTTCCTCTTGCACTCTTGCTCGATCTCTCGGATCTTGCTTTCAACCACTATAGCCTTCTCAACCAGCTTCTCGGATCTCTGGAGTATTGCTTCCTCTGGTCTGAGTTGACATCTTCGGGGGCATACCGGGACAGTTGTGTGAACTTGTTGAGATACTCATTCACGCTTCTCCGTCCTTGGCGGAGACCTTCAAACTCCTGTCTCTTGAGCATCATTACACCAGCAGGGATGTAATGAGAGCGGAAACTTTCCTTGAACTCAGTCCAAGTGATCGTCTCCGGGTCGACATGAGCGTTGTATAGGGCATCCCACCAGTCAGCGGCAGCTCCCATAAGTTGGTGCGACGCAAAGAGCACCTTTCTCGGTCATTGCACTGCACTATGGCAAGCTTCTTCTCCATGGATTTCAACCAGTCATCGGACTCCATGGGGTCGTTAGCTTGGGCAAAGGTGGGTGGTCGAGTCCTCATGAACTCACCCAGTCTGTTATGAGCCAGCGGTGGTGGTGGCGGTTGTGCCAGAACGGGGTTGTTGTTGTTGGCCTGCAACTGACCCAAAGTTTGGATCATAGTTTGCATAAGTTGATTCTGCATGTCCATCAACCGTTCCAGATTGTTCTCACTAGCTCCGGGGTTAACAGGAACTTCATCGTGGCCATCCTCTTGGTTGTCACGGACGTTCCTTCAGCCGGCGTTTCCTCTCACCATCTGTGAGAGAGGACGGAATAGAATAGAAATTTAGAAGGTTAGGTAGATCCCCTCAACTATATGCATCAAGGTGGGTTGGACTATATATATTGGCCCATATGAGGATGTGAACAAGTGCCGAAGCATCTCACACCTCTTTCTACTTATGTGTGGATATGGACAACGTTTTGAGACGTCCCACGACTCACACTAAGCACACAATTCACAAACAATCATCAAAAGGGTTCACACAACTCCTATTCAAGACTTGTTCAATGGGGGTCCTATATGACTTAGGGTGATGTCAAATCTGTGATCCAACTATGGCCTTTCCTAGGCTTGCATCCTATGGTAAGCGTGGCTTAGCTACCAATCTGTGTCTATCTAGGTTGTGTGATCTACCCATGGCAGGTTGATACCAGTCTGTGTCTGATACCAATCTGTGATCTATCTAAGCGTGTAACCTACCGTGAACCGTGGTTCTAATGCCAATCTGTGATTTGTATCTAGGTGTGTAATCTACTCTCAACCGTGGCTCTGATACCAATCTGTGATGCCCTCAATTCTGTGGTAAACCATGGAACCGAGAACTGATGCATAAATGTGCCCAGGATGTTCATCACACATATACATATGTTTCACAAACTGAATTCAGAATATATATAACCACGAATAACAGAGTTTATTACAATGTTTCATGAGTCTTGGACTCATGCTCACAGCGGAAGTCTTAATCTAACAGCGGAAGTCTTATTTCTATGCATCGGAAGTCTTCTAACTAGTGTGGAAGCAATTCTAAGCAGTAGCGGCTCCATCTCTACTCCATCCCCACAGGCAAGGTTGAGAACAGATTCACACGCCTAATGCTCCACTTGGTCTTCATAGAAATCTTCTCCTGTTGCTGATGATGAAATAATGCAAGTTTGAGTACAATGATGTACTCAGCAAGTGCGGGAAAATATGATATGTAGCTTATAACAAGGTAGGTATAAAAAGGCTCATTGCAAAAAGCAAAGTTATTTGTCAAAACCATGATAAAACTGCAACTCATCTTTAAGTGAATGCAATCCCAACATGTATTAAAATACCAATCATACCTCCCTTATGTTCATTACCTTCCATGTTACAACCAGACATCAATCAATCTCCTTCTTGCTCACGAATACCTCCTCGTATTCGCTACCATCTCACGAATACCATCTCGGATTCGCTACCATTTCATCATAAACAACTTCGTCTCCCAGCGAGACCAACCTTGTTGCCATGACTCAACAGTGTAGGATCGAAGAGCACGTGAAAAGCTACCAGAGGGGGGTGAATGGTTAATTAAAACTTTTCGCAGCGGAAACAACAAAAACCCCTCAGCAAAAAATCAATCGGTTAAAGAAACCGTGTGTGCAAGTGTTTTCAAACGTGTTCAACCGTGAAAAATCAAGTAGAGAGGTAGAGAATCAAGTCACGGATCTAATGCAACAAGAATCACTTGAAAACACAAAGTAAAACTTGAGATACGATCAAAACATTAAACGAAGATCAATCAGTTCTACCCGATATAAAATAGATCTGCAACGCTGCAAAGAAACTCGTGTATCTCAAAAACTACAGATCCGAAGCTCGTGAAAATTTCACAGATGATATATAATTGAGTTGTGAAGACAACCCAAAAAGAATCACATCAATCAGATCTGTAAAACTCGAGTTATGAACGGAACACCGAAGCAACGTCGGTCTGTCCAGAAACTCGGCAAGAAAGACTTGACGAAAAACAAATCGGACGAACAAGGCACAAAAGCTCCTCGAAACTATGAACTTTATTCAATAGAAACACAATAGGAACAGCACAAAGTTCTCTACCCACGAGAGCTCTGGCCTCCCTTGCTTTTATAGCCAGCCCTCAGGCTAATCAATCCAATCTAGGACTCCTACTCCTAATTGGACTCGTATCCTAACTTACCATAACTGCTCAGGACTCTCCTATTCGCAGATAGAAGCAATCGTGAGACTTCCAAACACCTTAGGAACGCCCTAAACATTCCTAAAACAACTCAACTTCATGCCTAGCACGAAATCCTATCATAACCAACTCCAATCTTCCATATTTGAGCCATATCCGACTCAGCCTCAGCCTGAGTACGCAATCCAGCCGGTTGGACCTTTCCGACCAATTCTTTACGTCCACTTCTCTTCATCACGCCTTGGAACAATGTTGCCACGTCCATGCACTCCTTGCACACGTGCAAACACCTTCCAACGACGTACACACAACCTTCATATGCACTGCCCTTGATCCAAACATGCTGCGCGACCTTCCGATCAACTCAACCACAGCTCCTCCCGAACTTGGTTGTTGGAACCTCATCTCCTCCCTGAGACTAGTCCAAGGATCCCGTCACCAGCCATGTCTTGAACTCAAGTAACACCTGCACATGAATAAACAACCAATTCTTCCGAGCACAAGTCCTCGACTTGACTCACGTTAGTTCGAAAACCACAACACCTTACATGAGCACGTCACATAAGCATGTTGCAAACCATATCAAATGATAACAGCCATAACCACCAAAACACACCAAAAACTTAGCAAATTAATACTAAGCAAACCTTCCCATAAAGCAAGTTTGAAACATTGCGAGTTAAAAGCAAAAACAATACGCTGCAGTTCTACGAGTTGAACTTCATGGGAGCTCCCTAAAAACAAGCTCCGGACCTCACAGAAGCTCTCCGGACCTCACAGAAGCTCTTCGGACCTTGCCACAGAAAATATTTTGGCAATATTCAAAACATTGAATGTTAATGCTAACTTTTATCCTAATTGCCAATGTATTCAGCACACATAGGTCTCACAATCTCCCCCTTGATGAATGCATTGGCAACACCAATTAAAATCCGAACATTGGCTTATGAAAAGTTTTGAAAAGCTTTGAAAACTCATTTCCCCCCTTTATTAATTTCTCCCCATTTTTTAAAATCCGAGAAGGAAGAAAGTGTATAACATATGCAAAGTGTAAAAAGAAATCTCTCCTTATACATATTTCTCCCCCTTTGACAATGTATTCAGCAAGGTTCAAAAGAGAAATTTTTAAATGTTATGAGCATATTATAACATATACATACAAAACAAAGCTCATCCAAGTCATACTATCAGGTTACTTACACTATCACATCAATGAGATACATAAAGTAGTGTAAGCCATGCTAGAGATCAAATGTATTTTTCAGTTTAAGCAAGTCATGATCTCCCTTACTCAACTATTTTCAAAACCTGAAAACATGACACTTGTTGCTGCATTTTTATTATTCATAATTATTTAAGGCACAAAGTTGATCATATGATATTTGCAAGAGATTATATGCCGCATCAGCCTTATTCTAACCAACCAAGCCAAGCCTATGTCATTTGACAATCAGAAGCTTAAGGACATGGTTTTAGTCATACACAATTCCTTCCAAGTTCATATCTTAGTGCAATGATAAGCAATCTCAAAAGAAGAAGTGCGATGCATGCATATTCTCTTGATCTTTTCTCAAATTTTTATTTGAAAACTCAACATGTGAGCTGATCACTTGATTAATTTTTTATGATTAAAAGCACTTGTGAGCACGCAACAAGTTCAAAACAGCAAGAAAGTTCGATCATGACTAGATTTAGTGTAATTAATTATTCCAATTACTAGTCATGGCAAAAACTACAAAATGTATAACATGAGTAATGTAGTAAGAACTTTCAGCCTGTAAAAGGAATCACAAAGTCATATATGTATGAAATACTATGCTCATATTATTTTAGTTTCAGATTCACACATAGACTTTCAAAGTTTCAAAAACTCCCCCTCAATTTAAGCCATGAGGATGCATAATCCCTATTTCACTACGAATGAAACAAAAACAAGTGAAATCCAAAGGTTTTGTAAAAATATCAGCCAATTGTTGTTCGGTATCAACATGGTGAAGCACAATGTTTCCTTTTTCAACATTATCACGAAGAAAGTGATACCTAATATCAATGTGCTTAGTTCTAGAGTGTTTCATGGGGTTTTTAGCAATACAAATTGCACTAGTGTTATCACAAAACAGTGGAACACTATCTAAATCAACCCCATAGTCCTTAAGTGTTTGAACAATCCAAAGAATTTGTGAGCAAGCGCTAGCCGCAGCTACATATTAAGATTCGGCCGTGGATTGTGCAACTGAACTTTGTTTTCTTGAGGACCAAGCAACAAGTGAATTACCAAGAAAATGACAAGCACCCGAAGTACTTTTCCTATCAATCCTACAACCCCCAAAATCAGCATCCGAAAAAACTTTCAAAGAAACGGTTGAGGAAGAAGGAAGAAAAATGCCAAATTCTTGAGTTCCATGTAGGTACCTGAGAATCCTTTGATGGCTTGGCGATGTGAAGCACGTGGAGAAGCTTGAAAACGTGCACAAAGACATACGCTGAATTGTATGTCCGGTCTTGACGCCGTGAGATACAAAAGTGATCCAATCATACTTCTGTATTCTTTTTTATCGACCGGGTCACCATCTTCGTCAAGTTCAAGTGTTGTTGCTGTTTCCATTGGTGTCCGAAGAGGCTTGCATTTGTCCATGTTGAAGCGCTTAAGAAGGTCCTTTGTATACTTAGTTTGATGCACAAAAGTTCCTTCTTTTGTTTGCTTGATTTGCAGCCCCAAAAAGTATGTGAGTTCTCCCATCATACTCATCTCAAATTCTGAACCCAACATAGCTAAAAAACTTGGACACGAGATCATGAGAAGCACAACCAAAGATAATATCATCCACATACACTTGAACGAATAATGAGTCATTGCCATGCTTAAGTACAAAAAGAGTTTTATCAACCTTGCCCATGGTAAACCCCTTTTCAAGTAAGAATGTTTTTAACCTATCATACCATGCTCTAGGGGCTTGTTTTAGACCGTACAAGGCTTTGGACAGTTTGTAAACATGATTAGGAAAATTTGGATTTTCAAAACCCGGTGGCTGCTTAACATAAACCTCCTCCTCTATGTAGCCATTAAGAAAAGCACTTTTAACATCCATTTGATATAACTTGAAACCTTTAGATGCAGAAAATGCTAATAAAATTCTTATAGCTTCCAATCTAGCAACAGGAGCAAATGTTTCATCAAAATCTAGGCCTTCAATTTGAGTGAAACCTTGAGCAACCAACCTAGCTTTATTCCTAACCACGACCCCATTCTCACTTTGCTTATTTTTAAATACCCATTTAGTTCCAATTAATGTGTGACCTTGAGGTGGAGGTAAAAGTTTCCAAACATTATTTCTTTCAAAATTTTCTAACTCTTCTTGCATGGCATTAATCCAAGATTCATTAGTGAGTGCGTGTGATATATCCTTAGGTTCAAAAGAAGCAACAAAAGCAGAATGAGCATGAGAGTTTGGATCGCAAAACCTGGACCGAGTGACTCGTTCATGCAAGCTTCCAATGATTTGTTGTGGAGGATGACTTTTGAGTACTCGGAGGGGAGTAGACACTTCACAAGCACCTTCTTCTTCATGTTCGGACCTTTGATTAGGAGAGCTTGTTGATTGAGGAAGGTCCGAACCAGCAGTAGTGACTGTTGGTGCTGGTTGTGGTGCAAAATCAGCAGCTTGATCGTTATTTACTTCCGAGTTTTCGGGCAGCAGCACCACTTCTTCATCTTCTTCAATAAAAATACTCTCCCCCTGCGGATATGGATCCGGACCTGCAATATCGGAGCTAGTACTTGGGCTAGCTTCATCAAAAGAAACCTCGCAAGTCTCCACAATTTTGTTAGTGTCAAGTAAAAGCACACGGTAGCCTCTAGTATGAGATGGATAACCAAGAAACATGCCATCAACAGATCTAGCTTCAAATTTATCAAGATTACCATGTTTCTTAACAAAGCATTTGCAACCAAAAACCCTAAAGTGTGTAACACTAGGCCTATGTCCAAACCGGAGCTCATATGGGGTTTTTCCAAGCTTAGCACGCAAGAAAACACGATTTGAGACAATAACAAGCGGTTGCAATTGCATCAGCCCAAAATTTCCTAGGAGTTTGATATTCATCAAGCATAGTCCTAGCCATCTCAACTAAGGTCCTGTTCTTTCTTTCTACGACACCATTTTGTTGTGGTACATAGGGTGAAGAGTATTGATGATCTATTCCATTTTCAGCACAAAAGTGATCAAAGGATTGGTTTTTAAATTCAGTTCCGTTGTCACTTCTAATTGCTTTTAATGATCCTGGGTGATCAATAGATAATCTAAGAAATAAAGTTCTAAAATGACTAACAGCTTCATTCTTAGATGCCATAAAATAAACCCAAGAATATCTGGAATAATCATCAACAATCACAAGCACATACCATTTACCTCCGAAGGATTGAACACGTGCCGGACCTACTGTGTCAAGATGTAAAAGTTGTCCCGGTTCAGCTGTCATGGTCATTGTGAGAGGAGCATGTGAACCTGCAACAAACTTAGCATGTCTACAAGAAGAGCACACAATATCATTGTCCTTTTTAAGCTTCGGCAGCCCACGTATGCGATCGAGAGCACTAACACGAGTGAGATGATCAAAGCCTATGTGACCATGTCTACGATGCCAAAAATATAGATCCTTTGTATCATTAGCAACTAGACACCGATGCTTAGAAGTTGACAAATCAAAATCAGCTTTAAAAACTCTTCCAAACCTAGACATGTTAAACAAAAGCTCACCTTTTGAATCTACAACCTTGCAGCAATTTTTAGCGAAGCTAACCTCTAGATTTTCATCTAGCAATTGTGAAACCGAAAGCATGTTGTATTTCAAATTTTTAACAAGTGCCACATCTTTCAAAATGTAGAGATTGTTTACTCTAACCGAACCTTTAGCAATTATGGGAGTAGAAGAGTTATCGGCGAAAGTAACATTTTCTACACGTGACACAAAAGAGAGAGAGGAGAACCATTCTTTGTTACCCGTCATGTGGCGTGAGCAACCTGAATCCACAATCCAAATGTTCTCCTTCCTCAAACGTGAAACCTACACAGCAGCACAATACGTCGATGACTCAATACTGGGGTTAGTTAAAAGACTTTTAGGAATCCAGTACTGAGTTACACGACATCCAGCAGGAATAACACGCGAAAGCTGAGAAGGTACAGCAGGTTTATGAGCCAAACATCAAAAATTTTTGTTCCCAACTACTGACTTAGAAGATGTGTTATATGTAGCACAAAAAACAGTAGGTCCGGGGGCAAGTTTTTGACTCATTACAGCAGGTTGCAAGCTCCGAACATTCGGTCTAGCAGATTTTGCTTGGTTGTTATGTGATCTAGCAAGTATTCTTTGTTTCTTATCGTGTTTAGCTAGTCTATAACAAAAATCCATGACATGACCATCTCTACCACAGTAGGTACAATGAAAAATAACCTTATTATCATGTCTAGATGAGCAAGCAACACGTTTATTAGAACCCGAATGGGACAGTACTCCTGCAGATTTGAAAATCACCTCTTTTTGTCTAGGAGCTGTTTGAATCAAACCGCTTCCTAATGACTTTACAACTTTAGGTGGGTGTGACTTAGCATGAGCATGAGAATTAAAACCTAAACCAGTTTTATCATTACAAGACTTGGAAGAATTCAGCAGCAAGTTTAGGTTCTTATTTGCATTAGAAAACCGATCTAGTGTCCTATGCATGTCATCAAGTTTATTGGACAGATCAAAGCAGTTTTCACATGAAGTTTTTCCTTTTAGTTTGCAATTTGAACAATATTTAACTTCACGCACACGTAAAGCATTTTTCAAAATAGAAATCTCATTCATAGCATCATTTAGTTTCTTATTCAGATCATCACATGAAGAACAATGCAAATCAATTGTAGAACAACAAGCATCTTTCAAATTTTTATCATTAAGTGCAGCAAGCTCTTTGTTCTTTTCAATTTCATGTTCAAGTTTATCAAGTGTAGATGCGTGTGCACTTCTTAAAGAGGATAATTGTTCATAAATCAAATCACATGAGGAACAAGAATCATCACTAGGAATCAAAGTTTTTAAACGATTAATTTCAGATTCTAGTGATTCAATTTTAACAGCATTGTTCCTAAGTTTTTTATCCTTTTTTCTTTAATATAACAGTGGCACGAGAAATAGCATCACACATTTCTTCGCAAGTGGGACATACCTCTTCATCGTCGCTGTTGTGTTCTGCCTCCTCGGAGCTTGAACTTGACTTGCTCGCCATGCAGCACATATTTGCCATAGCTTCTTCATCTTCATCACTACCGGTGTCCACATCACTTGAGCCGAAATCTTGAAGTGCAGAGATCATACTATGCACTATGTTGCGCATTGATAAATCTTTCTTCTTCTTATTCTTTGCAAATGATTTCTTCGGCCTTGTTTGCTTTTCTTCACATGAAGTCAGACCTGAAAGGTTAGGGCACTCCGTACGAAAATGTCCTGTCTTACCACATTCAAAACATCGTTGAGGTCCGGAGCTTCCTCTCCTTCTAGTTCTCACATTTTGCAATGCTTTTGAGAACCGAGTAGAGATGAGTGCAAGCTCCTCCTTTGGAAACTCTTCTGTTCAAGGGTTAGAGAGGACAGCAAATAGAGTGCACCACTAGATGATGATTGACTAGAACTAGACATGTCACGTTGCGAAACAAATGCAATAGACTTGTTGGGGTTTTTACGTGAGATGATGTCAATTTCATGAGTTTTCAATTTAGAATAAAGCACGTCTAAAGTAAGAGAACTCATGACAGTAGATTCACGAATAGATGTAACTTTCATCTCCCAAATTGACATATTTAATGCTCCTAACAATTGTCTAGCATTTTCAGCATCTGAAAAGTTAACATTGACACTATGCAAGTTGCTGAGAATTTTATTAAAGCGAGCAAAAAGGTCGTCAATTGACTCACCGGGTTGCATCTCAAAACGCATGTATTCTTTCTTGAACATATCTTGCCTTACCTCCTTGATCGTATTGGATCCTTCATGGTAGTCACAAAGAGCTTTCCAAACATCATATGCAGATCGGAGGTGTGCAACACGGTCGAAGTCGCTTTGAGTCAATCCTTGGATGATCAATTTGCGAGCCTTGTTGTTGTTGTCAACATCTCTCATGTTCGCAGCCGTAACTTGATCGTTGGGTGGTACATCGAAGTTCCAGTAGACCTTTTCCCATATGGCGAAGCCTTGCGCCTGTATGTAGGCCTCCATCCGCGCCTTCCAAACCTGAAAATCGATGCCATTGAACACACAAGGTTTTGCGAAGTACTTCTCCATGATGGTTAGTCAAAACACGTGCAAATCACAAAGATTAGAGCACCTTGGCTCTGATACCAATTGTAGGATCGAAGAGCACGTGAAAAGCTACCAGAGGGGGGTGAATGGTAGATTAAAACTTTTCGCAGCGGAAACAACAAAAACCCCTCAGCAAAAAATCAATCGGTTAAAGAAACCGTGTGTGCAAGTGTTCTCAAACGTGTTCAACCATGACAAATCAAGTAGAGAGGTAGAGAATCAAGTCACGGATCTAATGCAACAAGAATCACTTGAAAACACGAAGTAAAACTTGAGATACGATCAAAACATTAAACGAAGATCAATCTGTTCTACCCGATCTAAAACAGATCTGCAACGCTGCAAAGAAACTCGTGTATCTCAAAACCTACAGATTCGAATCTCGTGAAAATTTCAAAGATGATAGACAATTGAGTTGTGAAGACAACCCAAAAAGAATCACATCAATCGGATCTGTAAAACTCGAGTTATGAATGGAACACCGAAGCAACATCGGTCTGTCCAGAAACTCGGCGAGAAAGACTTGACGAAAAACAAATCGGACGAACAAGGCACAAAAGCTCCTCGAAACTATGAACTTTATTCAATAGAAACACAAGAGGAACAGCCCAAAGTTCTCTACCCACGAGAGCTCTGGCCTTCCTTGCTTTTATAGCCAGCCCTCAGGCTAATCAATCCAATCTAGGACTCCTACTCCTAATTGGACTCGTATCCTAACTTACCATAACTGCTCAGGACTCTCCTATTCGCAGATAGAAGCAATCGTGAGACTTCCGAACACCTTAGGAACGTCCTAAACATTCCTAAAACAACTCAACTTCGTGCCTAGCACGAAATCCTATCATAACCAACTCAAATCTTCCATATTTGAGCCATATCCGACTCAGCCTCAGCCTGAGTACGCAATCCAGCCGGTTGGACCTTTCCGACCAATTCTTTACGTCCACTTCTCTTCATCACGCCTTGGAACAATGTTGCCACGTCCATGCACTCCTTGCACACGTGCAAACACCTTCCAATGACGTACACGCAACCTTCATATGCACTGCCCTTGATCCAAACATGCTGCGCGACCTCCCGATCAACTCAACCACAGCTCCTCCCGAACTTGGTTGTTGGAACCTCATCTCCTCCCTGAGACTAGTCCAAGGATACCGTCACCAGCCATGTCTTGAACTCAAGCAACACCTGCACATGAATGAACAACCAATTCTTCCGAGCACAAGTCCTCGACTTGACTCACGTTAGTTCGAAAACCACAACACCTTACATGAGCACGTCACATAAGCATGTTGCAAACCATATCAAATGATAACAGCCATAACCACCAAAACACACCAAAAACATAGCAAATTAATACTAAGCAAACCTTCCCATAAAGCAAGTTTGAAACATTGCGAGTTGAAAGTAAAAACAAGACGCTGCAGTTCTACGAGTTGAACTTCACGGGAGCTCCCTAAAAATAAGCTCCAGACCTCACAGAAACTCTCCGGACCTTGCAGGAGCTCTCCGGACCTTGCCAACACTTGGCGGACCTAACAAAGAATTTGTCGGACCTTGCCACAGAAGAATGTTTTGGCAATATTCAAAACTTTGAATGTTAATGCTAACTTTTATCCTAATTGCCAATGTATTCAGCACACATAGGTCTCACAAACAGTCATGCAACCCATCTTATCACCCGGACTCAACAGTCCCGAAAACCAAACCATCCAAAACCATAACCAATAACTATATCCAATAACCATCCCAACTAATCATGGAAGTTGGCCAGGCGCTCGCGACCGTAAGCTCGGCTACCATGATAGTTTTAGACTCTGCAGAGTTTGCACCTCTTTACCCACAAGTTTGTGATTTCGTCACCCGTCGGCGACTGCAGAACCTCCATTATACCAGTACACAACCGTTGGTGTATGGCCAAGAGATCACAAAATAGCCTTTACAAAGGGGCTACTAGATGTATGGACTCACTAAGGTTTCACCGGCAGGCTAGAATCTCCAATTCTCTCACGGGCCCCCTCTTGTGCCATTCAGTTCCCAGGGCAGTCCTCACCCGACTCCCATTCCCCGCGCCTTCCACGGTCCATAACAATCTAGCAACTTACCTAATTAGTCAGCTAAGCCGCACCCATACTTGGCCTTGTGGTGGCACTGTTATCCTGGCATGTGCTCGCATGAACCGGTCCTTAGATCTACGGCAAGTAAACCACCATCTCATGCTACCTCATTCACGAACCCTGTCTTGCCTAGATCTCCCTCCGATCCATGTTCATTAACAACATCAGTTTCTTATTATCATTACGAGTGCAGTTATCTAGACACATCTATCTCGCTTCCCAATCCCATGGACTCAGCAAAGCATAAAAGTAAAAACCATACCCAACTCATTAAATTTCTCAGGCGACAAGGGTGGTTTAACCAAAACTAGTAAACTCCTGTAAAAGAGGTTTCCCATCATGTTTGACTCAGTACTCACACCTTTTCGCAAAACAAAACAGTTTTTCACCAAAACATAGGATCAATATGGTCAAGGGCACTTGCCTTGTTCTTGCAGTTCCTGTTGCTATTGGATCTCGAAACCTTGTTGTTGCAGCTCGTCGTAGATAGCTCCCTGAGCTTGTCCTTCTATACAGGATCACGCACATACAAGATCCACAACAATCAATATCATGCACAAACTTTAACTAGATGCGATGATGCATATGAATGCTATCCTATAATGCAGTTTAGTTTTATTAGGTCGGTTTGTACGTGTTCTTGCATGGTTTTATGATGAATAGAGGTGTTCGAATCAGATGTGGACGTGGCGATGACCTTGTCTTAAATCAACCCGATCAACAAGTGACCTGTCCACGAGAAAGCTTCTGTTCGAAAGGAATCGAAGAACAGATGCAAAGAAAACACAACGATGTCGTAAGGTGGTATTGGAGACCTACCTTACGTTCTTCTCCTAGCAAGACAGATCGTTGGGCTCCCTTCCAGCGATCTTCCTCGACTGAACTCCGGCGATGGGCTTACTCGGCGAGTTGGGGCTAGGGCTCTAAGTCGTCGGCTCAGGAGTTGAAAAGAAGTTTGTGGTTTTCGGCCAAGGGTTCTGGGTTCTATTTGTAATCGGGAGAAGAAGAGTCCTAATCTGATTGGACTTCGAATAAGAGTCCTATTCAGATTGTCATTGAATCTTAACAACTTATCTTTAGTTGATTTGGTGTGGTAACATTGTGGAATTCAGGTCAGTTTCTTCTCCGTACCGATATTTCTATGCTTACAGAATCCAAAAACCATTCAAGAACTCGTTACCTCCGCGGTGATGAGCTCCAGAAGCTCCACGTGTTCACCGGGGCCTGGTCTCCCCTTTTTCCGCAGAGACGAGCTCCAGTTGTGCCGTGTGTCAAGCGAGCGAGACCTCCCTCTCCTTCGGAGGTGAACTCCGCGTGCGCCACGTATCCTGGCGGTCGGGACCTCCTCTCTATTCGGAGGTGGCTCCGCGCACGCCACGTGTCAGTGCCGGACCTTCCCTCTCTCCGGAGGTAGCTCCGGGTGTGCCACGTACCCATTCCGGACATCCCTTTCCTCGGGGGTGAGCTCCGTGAATGCCACACATCAAGTAGCACCGCACCTTCCTTTTTCCTCAGAGACGAGCTCCGAGGTTAACACGTGTCCAACAGTGACGGATCTCTCGGAGATAAGCTCCGGTGGCGACACGTGTCCAATAGAACCGGACCTCTCGGAGATGAGCTCCGAGATCGACACGTCTGGTCCTCTGATTTCCGCGGTGACTAGCTACGAAGGTGACACGTGTTCTGCGGGACTGCCTTCGCTTCTCCGCAGAGGCTAGCTCCGGGGGCAACACGTGTCCCACAGGGTCGGACCTCTCCCCCTTTGTGGAGATGAGCCCCGAGCCTGCCACATAGCCAGTTTAGCGGCGGACCTCTCCCCACTTTGTAGGGATGAGCTCCGAACATGCCACGTGGCCAGCGGGCCGCGAAAGTTGTCTTCGGTGCTCTCTATGAACTGGATTCGGCTCTTTTTGGCTATCTTTTTTTGATATTTTCTCTGTTCCCACTTCTTTTAAAATGTTTTCTCTACATGAAACATGAATACATGCAGAATCCAAAAATGAGGGTGTCACATGTGGCCAGGAGATCACTATGAGGCCTTTACAAAGGGATTCCCGACGAGTATGAGCCCACTGAGGTTTCACCCCTAATAGCATCCAGGAGGCTCCAATCCCCGCTGCAGTGGCCCCCTCTTGAGCCTTGCGGTTCCTATGGTAGTCCAGCTGACACCTATTCCCCGCACCATCCAAACACCCACACTATGTTGGAAATACACCTAATTAATTGGCCAAGCTACCCCATCTCAGCATGTGGTTGTCACGGTAAAGCCAGGTTACATGCTCCATGAACCGGTCCTTAGAACCCAGGAAAGCCTAAACACAGATCCGACTCTCGTGCACGTAGCACCAAACAAAGCATCCAGCTTGCCTCGATTCCTACCTCTACCATAATTCATAATATCCATTCAAGGGTAAATAATCAAGGTGATGATCTCATATCCCATTTGTCACATTCTAAGCATGGCTAAGCATGAGTAGTATAAACAAATAATAAAATAACTCCCAACCCAGGCTACAAGGAGGCAAGATAACGAAAATCTAGGGAAAACTTCCTAGCATGGGTTTCATAATTCAATTGACAATGCAAATAATTCTAGCTACACATCCTAGATTAGGATCAAAGTGGTCAAGGACACTGTGACGCCCTCAATTTTGTGGAAAACCACGGAACCGAGAACTGATGCATATGTGCGCCCAGGATGTTCATCACACATACACATATGTTCCACAAACTGAATTCAGAATATATATTACCACAAATAGTAGGGTTTATTACAAAGTCTCATGAGCCTTGGACTCATGCTAACAGCGGAAGTCTTATCTAAGCAGCGGAAGTCTAAATCTAGCAGCGGAAGTCTTTCTAGTGCGGAAGCAATCTAAGCAGCAGCAGTGGCTCCATCTCTACTCCATCCCCACGGGCAAGGTTGAGGACAGATTACACGCCTAATCCTCCACTTGGTCTTCATAGTAATCTTCTCCTGTAGCTGATGATGAAGTAATAATGCAAGTTTGAGTATAATGATGTACTCAGCAAGTGCGGGAAAATATGATATGTAGCTCACAACAAGGAAGGTATAAAAAGGCTCATTGCAGAAAGCAAAGTTATTTCTCAAAACCACGATAAAACAGCAACTTAGTTTTAAGTGAATGTAATCCCAACATGTTACTAGATGTATGGACTCACTAAGGTTTTACCGGCAGGCTAGAATCTCCAATTCTCCCACCCACGGGCCCCCTCTTGTGCCATGCAGTTCCTAGGTCAGTCCTCACTCGACTCCCATTCCCCGCGCCTTCCACGGTCCATAACAATCTAGTAACTTACCTAATTACTCAGCTAAGCCGCACCCATACTTGGTCTTGTGGTGGCACTGTTATCAGGCATGTGCTCGCATGAACCGGTCCTTAGATCTACGGCAAGTAACCACCATCTCATGCTACCTCATTCACAAACCCAGGCTTGCCTAGATCTCCCTCCGATCCATGTTCATTAACAATATCAGTTTTCTCATTATTCTTACGAGTGCAGTTAGCTAGACACATCTATGTCGCTTCCCATAATCCCATGGACTCAGCAAAGCATAAATGTAAAAACCATACCCGACTCATAAACATCCCTGGCGACAAGGGTGGCTAACAAAACTAGTAAACTCCTATGAAAGGGTTTCCGATCATGTTTGTCTCAAGCACACACACCTTTTCGCAAACAAATCAGTTTTCCAAAATATTGGATCAATATGGTCAAGGAGCACTTGCCTTGTTCTTGCGGTTCTGGTTGCTCTTGGATCTCGAAACCTTGTTGTTGCAGATCGTAGTAGACAGCTCACTGAGCTTGTCCTTCTATACGCGATCATGCACATACAAGATTCACAGCAATCAATATCATGCACAAACTCTACCTTAAGATGCAATGATGCATATGCATGCTAATCCTATGCGGTTTAGTTTATACGTGTTCTTGCATGGCTTGCATGGTTTTAAGATGAACAGAGGTGTTTGGATCAAATGTGGACGTGGCGATGATCTTGACTTTAGATCAAACAGATCAACACGTGATCTGTCCATGAAAAAGCTTCTGTTCGAAAGGAATCGAAGAACAGATGCAAAGAAAACGCGATGATGTCGTAAGGTGGTATTGGAGACCTACCTGACGTTCTTCTTGGTCTCGGGGTCCTTCTCCTAGCAAGACAGGTCCTCGGGGCTCTCTTCCGGCGATCTCCGGCGACTGAACTCCGGCGAAGGGGTTTACTCGGTGAGCTGGGGCTAGGGCTCTAAGTTGTCGGCTCAGGAGGTGGAAAAGAAGTTCGTGGTTGCGGCCAAAGGTTTTCGGTTCTATTTATAACCGGGAAGAGAAGAGTCTTACTCTGATCAGAATTTGAATAAGGGTCCTATTCAAATGGTTTTTGAATCTTAACAACTTATCTTAGATTGATTCGGTGCGGTAACATTGTGGAAATCGTGTCGGTTTCCTCCCGTACCGGTATTCCCACGCGTAGAGAGGAAACCGGCTTCAGAATCGCGTTACCTTACGCGGTGATGAGTTCCGGAAGCTCCACGTGTCCAGCGGGAACCTGGGCTCCCCTTTCCGCAGAGGCAAGCTCTGGTTGTGCCGCGTGTCAGGCGGGCGGGACCTCCCTCTCCCTCGGAGGTGAGCTCCGTGTGCGCCACTCGTCCTGGTGGGCGGGACCTCCCTCTCTCCAAAGGCGAGCTCCGCGTGCGCCATGTGTCTGGTGGGTCGGGACCTCCCCTCTCAACAGAGGCGAGCTCCACAAATGCCACGTGTCAGTTCTGGACTTCCCCCTCTCTTCGGAGGTGGCTCCAGGGGTGCCATGTGTCAATTCCGGACGTCCCCTCTCTTCGGAGGTGGCTCCGGATGTGCCACGTGTCCTAACAGCGCCAGACTTCCTTTCTCCTCACAGACGAGCTCTGAGGTCGACACGTATCCATCTGCGTTGGACCTCCCGGAGGAGAGCTCCGGAGGTGACACGTGTCCGGTAGTGTCGGACCTCCCAGAGGTGAGCTCTGGAGGTGACACGTGTCCAGTAAGACCGGACCTCTTGGAGATAAGCTTCGAGAGCAACACGTGTCTGGCGGGGCCGGACCTCTCGGAAGTGAGCTTCGAGGGTGACACGTGTCCTGCGCGACTGGTCCTCTCCCTTCCGCAGTGAATAGCTCCGCAGCCGACACGTGTCCTACGGGCTGACCTCGCTCCTTTGCAGAGGCTAGCTCCGGGGGCAACACGTGTCCCACGGGGTCGGACCACTCTCCCTTCGCGGGGATGAGCCCCGAGCCTGCCACGTAGCCAGTTTAGCGGCGGACCTCTCCCCCTTTGCGGAGATGAGCTCCGAACACGCCACGTGGCCAGTGGGCCGCGGGTATTGTCTTCAGCGCTCTCTGTGAACTGGAATTGGCTCCTTTGGGCTATCTTTTTGATATTTTCTCTATTTCAACTTATTTTAAAATTGTTTTTCTACATGAAACATGAGTACATGCAGAAATAAAAAATGAGGGTGTCACAAATCTAACCCCCTTAAATTGAATCTCGCCCTCGAGATTAGTTAGTAGAGAATAGATGAGTAAACTCTGTCTTGATATCTTCTTCACGCTCCCATGTGGCTTCAGCTTTGGTGTGATGGCTCCATTGTACCTTGCACCAACGGATCACTTTGTTCCTCGTGACCCTTTCCTTTACGTCCAAAATTCTGACAGGGTGCTCTGCATAGGTCAGATCCTCTTGAAGTTCAAGTTCATCCATCGGTACTTGATCTTCCGGCACTCTCAAGCACTTCTTGAGCTGGAATACATGAAATACGTCATGTACGTAGGAGAGGTGTGTTGGGAGCTCTAGTTGATAGGCTACTTCTCCTCGCTTGTCCAAAATCTTAAATGGCCCGATATAGCGAGGTGCTAGCTTGCCCTTGACGTTGAAACGTCGTTGGCCACGGATAGGCGATACCTTAAGGTATACGAAGTCTCCTACTTCAAAAGTTAATTTCCTTCGCCTATTGTCCGCATAGCACATTTGGCGTGACTGAGCAGCCTTCAAGTTCTCCCGTATTGTTTGGACTTGCTTCTCAGCCTCTTGTAGCACTTCGGGTCCAAACACTTGGTTCTCTCCAGTCTCGTTCCAAAAAAACTGCGTTCTACACCGTCTACCGTATAATGCTTCGAAAGGTGACATCTTCAACCTAGCTTGATAGCTGTTGTTATAGGAGAATTCCGCGTACGGCAAGCTCCTATCCTAACTACGCCCATGTTTCAAGGCGCAAGCTCTCAATATGTCCTCCAAAATTTGGTTTGTCCTTTCTGTTTGCCCATCGGTTTGCGGGTGGTAGGCGGAGCTAAAATCCAGTCGTGTACCCATAGCTTTCTGCAGCTTCCTCCAAAATCTAGAGGTAAATTGAGAACCCCGATCCGATACTATCCTCTTCGGGACTCCATGGCGGCACACGATTTGCTCCATGTACAGCTTGGCTAGTTGTGCAATGTTGTACTTGACCTTTATGGCAAGAAAATGGGCGGTTTTCGTCAATCGGTCCACGACAACCCAGACTGAGTCCTAACCCGACTGAGTACGTGGCAATCTGACGATGAAATTCATACTGGTGTCTTCCCACTTCCACTCGGGTACCTTCAAGGGTTGCAACAGTCCAGCGGGTCTTTGATGTTCGGCCTTCACCCGTTGGCATGTGTCGCATAGGGCAACATACTCGGCTATGTCTCTTTTCATACCATCCCACCAATAACATGTCTTCAGGTCCTTGTACATCTTGGTACTTCCGGGATGTATGGAATAAAGTGAGTCGTGTGCCTCCTTTAATATCGTGTCACGGATGTGCTTCACGTTAGGCACACAAATCCTTTTTCCTAGCCAAAGTGTACCCTTTTTGTATTCCTTGAAGTCCTTCTCTATTCCTTGTTGGATCCTTTCCTTGATCTCCTTGATCTCCTCATCCGTAGCTTGGCCATTCTTTATCTCTTGTTCCAATGAAGAGGTCGAGTTCCATTACTTCCATCTCGTTCAAGAAACCGAGATGTAACCGTTCAAACTCCTTGCGTAGCTCGGGTGGTAGCTCCCGTACTGTAAGTTGGTGACATACTCCCCTCTGGCTCAATGCATCGGCTACTACATTGGCCTTTCCAGGGTGATAGTTGATTCCAACATCATAATCCTTGATAAATTCCAACCATCGACGTTGCCTCAAATTCAAATCCGTTTGGGTGAATATGTACTTGAGGCTTTTATGATCCGTATAGATCTCACATCGATGACCAAGGATATAATGTCTCCAAATCTTCAATGCATGCACCACGGCTGCTAGTTCCAAGTCATGTTTGGGGTAATTGAGCTCGTGTTTCTTGAGTTTTCTCGATGCATAGGCTACCACTTGTCCCTCTTGCATGAGCACACATCCAAGCCCTTGTCTGGATGCGTCACAATATATGTCAAAGCTCTAGCTCACGTCTGGCAATACCGAAACCGGCGCTGTGGTTAGCCTTTTCTTGAGCTCCTCAAAGCTTTCTTGACGCGCTGGTGTCCATTGGAAGGCTTTTCCCTTTGTTAGCAACTCCGTCATTGGCTTTTCTATCTTAGAGAAGTCCTTGATGAACCGGCGGTAGTATCCGGCCATCCCAAGAAAACTCTGAATATCCCTCACGTTTTGCGGTTGGTTCCACTTCAGAACATCTCCTAGTTTTCCGGGATCAACCGACACTCCATCCTCGGAGATAATGTGGCCTAGGAACGATATCTCCTTTAGCCAAAACTGACATTTGCTGAGCTTGGCACATAGCTGATGCTCACGCAGCTTCTGTAACGTCGATCTCAAGTGTTCTTCATGCTCCTCCTCACTTTTTGAATACACCATGATGCCGTCAATGAAAACCACGACGAACTTATCCAAGTACTCCATGAAGACCTTGTTCATGAGGTACATGAAGTATGCAGGTGCGTTCGTTAACCCAAAAGACATAACGGTATATTCATACGAACCATACCGTGTCCGAAAAGCAGTCTTGGGTATATCGGAGGGCTTAATCTTCAGCTGGAAATATCCCGACCGAAGATCAATCTTGGAGAAGACTTGGGCTCCCTTCATTTCTATACGGGGCAGAGGGTACTTGTTCTTGATCGTCAACTCGTTGAGAGACCTATAGTCCACGCACATCCTTTGGGGTCCCATCCTTATTGCCTACGAAGAGCACGGGGGCTCCCCATGGTGATGAGCTTGGGCATATAAAACCCTTCTCTTGCTGCTCCTGCATTTGCTTCTTGAGCTCCACTTGTTCATTGACGGGCATCCTATATGGTCTCTTTGCTATTGGTGCGGTTCCGGGTACTAGGTCAATGGAAAACTCGATGTCCCGGTCAGATGGCATACCGGGAAGTTCTTCTGGGAACACGCCCGAAAACTATTGAACCACCGGAATGCTGTCCAGGGTTGCTTCTTCAACGTGGTTCAGTGTTGCCTTCTCTGTTGCCGGTTGGGCTGACTCAAACTCAATACGGGTACCGTGCTCGTTGGTCAACTGCATGCTCCTTTCAGCACATTGGATTACTCCGTTGTGCTTACTTAGCCAATCCACTCCGAGTATTATGTCAAGCCGTTGGGAATCCAAGACAATAAGGTTGGCAAGGAAGTCTACCCTCTTTATATTAAGGTGTACTTTCGGACATACTATAATAGTCCATATGAGGATGTGAACAAGTGCCGAGGCATCTCACACCTCTTCTACTTATGTGTGGATATGGACAACGCTTGATACATCCCACAACTCACACTAAGCACACAAGCACAACAATCATTAGAAAGGTTCACACAACTCCTATCAAGGCTTATTCAATGGGGGTCCTATGTGGCTTAGGGTGAATACCAATCTGTGACTTCACCCTATGTCAAGGTGGTTCGGGGCGATACCAATCTGTGATCCAACTATGGCTTCTCCTAGGCTTGCATCCTATGTCAAGGTGGTTCCAATGCCAATCTATGCATCCTAGGCTTGCATCCTATGGTCAGCGTGGCTTCTAATACCAATCTGTTACTTGGGGTGCATCCTACAATCAACGTGGCAGCTACCAATCTGTGATCATTCTAGGTTTGTGACCTACAGTCAACCGTGGTAACTTGGTACTAATCTGTGACTAGTCATGGCAGCTTTAATATCAATCAGTGACCTATCTAGGCTGTGTGATCTACGATCAACTCGTGGCAGGTTGATACCAATCTGTGACTGTGACGCCCTCAATTCTGTGGAAAACCACGGAACCGAGAACTGATGCATATGTGTGCCCAGGATGTTCATCACACATATACACATCATCCACAAACTGAATTTCATAAAATATATGACCACGAATAACAGAGTTTATTACAATGTCTCATGAGTCTTGGACTCATGCCCACAGCGGAAGTCTTAATCTAACAGCGGAAGTCTTTATTCTAGCAGCGGAAGTCTTCTAACTAATGCGGAAGCAATTCTAAGCAGCAGTGGCTCCATCTCTACTCCATCCCCACAGGCAAGGTTGAGGACAGATTACACGCCTAATGCTCCACTTGATCTTCACAGTAATCTTCTCCTGTTGCTGATGATGAAATAATAATGCAAGTTTGAGTACAATGGTGTACTCGGCAAGTGCGGGAAAATATGATATGTAGCTCACAACAAGGTAGGTATAAAAGGCTCATTGCAGAAAGCAAAGTTATTTATCAAAACCTTGATAAAACAACAACTTATCTTTAAGCTAATGTAATGCCAACATGTACTAAAATACCAATCATACCTCCGTTATGTTCATTACCTTCAATGTCCCAACCAGACTTTAATCAACCTCATTCTTGCTCACGAATACCTTCTCGTATTCGCTACCATCTCACGAATACCATCTCTTATTCGCTACCATTTCATCTCATAAACAATTTTGTCTCACACCGAGGCCAACCTCGTTGCCATGACTCAGCTGTCATGCAACCCATCTTATCACCCGAACTCAACAGTCCCGAAAACAATACCAAAACCAAACCATCCAAAACCATAACCAATAACCATCCCAACTAATCATGGAAGTTGGCCAGGCGCTCGTGACCGTAAGCTCGGCTATCATGATAGTTTTAGACTCTGCAGAGTTTGCACCTCTTTACCCACAAGTTTGTGATTTCGTCACCCGTCGGCGACTGCAGAACCTCCATTATACCAGTACACAACCGTCGGTGTATGGACAAGAGATCACAAAATAGCCTATACAAAGGGGTTACTAGATGTATGGACTCACTAAGGTTTCACCGGTAGGCTAGAATCTCCAATTATCCCACCCACGGGCCCCCTCTTGTGCCATGCAGTTCCTAGGGCAGTCCTCACTCGACTCCCATTCCCCGTGCCTTCCACGGTCCATAACAATCTAGCAACTTACCTAATTAGTCAGCTAAGACGCACCCATACTTGGCCTTGTAGTGGCACTGTTATCCTAGCATGTGCTCGCATGAACCGTCCTTAGATCTCGGCAAGTAAACCACCATCTCATGCTACCTCATTCACAAACCGAGTCTTGCCTAGATCTCCCTCCGATCCATGTTCATTAAAAACATCAGTTTCTCATTATCATTACGAGTGCAGTTAGCTAGACACATCTATCTCGCTTCCCAATCCCATGGACTCAGCGAAGCTTAAAAGTAAAAAACCATACCTGACTCATAAACTTCCCTGGCGACAAGGGTGGTTTAACAAAAACTAGTAAACTCCTATAAAAGGGTTTCCCATCATGTTTGACTCAGCACACACACCTTTTCGCAAAACAAAACAGTTTTTCCCAAAACATAGGATCAATTTGGTCAAGGGGCACTTGCCTTGTTCTGGCTGTTCCGGTTGCTCTTGGATCTCAAAACCTTGTTGTCGCAGCTCGTCGTAGACAGCTCCCTGAGCTTGTCCTTCTATACGCGATCACACACATACAAGATTCATAACAATCAATACCATGCACAAACTTTAACCAGATGCGATGATGCATATGCATGTTACTCCTATGATGCAGTTTTTTTATTAGATCGGTTTGTACATGTTTTCGCATGGCTTGCATGGGTTTTACTATGAACAGAGTTGTAGAGATCAATTGTGGACGTAGCGATGACCTTGTATTTAGATCTAGATCAAACCGATCAGTAAGTGGTCTGTCCACGAAAAAGCTTCTGTTCGAAAGGAATGTAAGAACAGATGCAAAGAAAACGCGATGATGTCGTAAGGTAGTATTGGAGACCTACCTTACGCTCTTCTGGTCTCGGGTCCTTCTCTTAGCAAGACAGATCGTTGGGACTCTCTTCCGGCGATCTTCCTCGACTAAACTTCGGTGATGGGTTTACTTCGGTGAGTTGGGGCTAGGGCTCTAAGTCGTCGGCTCAGGAGGTGGAAAAGAAGTTCGTGGTTTCGGACAAAGGTTCTGGGTTCTATTTATAATCAGGAGACGAAGAGTCCTAATCTGATTGTATTTCGAATAAGAGTCCTATTCAGATTATCGTTGAATCTTAACAACTTATCTTTAGTGGATTTGGTGCGGTAACATTGTGGAATTCAGGTCGGTTTCCTCTCTGTACCGATATTTGTAAAAGTCCCAAAAACTTGTAAATAGAAAACTTGAGCTATGAATAGAGTTGAGTTTGAATACAAGAAATGGGACTTACAAAAACTTTTGTTTACTCATAAAAGTGTTGGCATGTGCAATAAAACTTTGAATTCAGTTTGAATTAAGAGGGTCAATTCAAAAAGAAGAAGGACATTGTTCAAAAGAGGAGATTCAATCTGTTGTTTAAAAAGTTGTATTTGCAATGACCAACTCAAAGATCAGAGGGAAAATTCCAACTCTCCAGGTTCAAATTGTGAAGGAGGCAAATTTGGAGCAAATTTGGAGGTGCTTTGATATGAATATCAAAGGAACTTGTGAATTCCATCCAAATTTGAATTTAAATTTGAAACTGCGGCATAAGTTGTCAAATGGCAAAATGACTTTTGAATTTGGATCCCTCATAGCTGAATTTGCAATGTGCCAAAGTTTAGAAGATCTTTTAGGGAGGAGCAGGGGTGGACCCACTTGCCATTGAGCCATATAGACTTGCTCCTTAAGTCTTCTGTTCAGTGGGGCCC
Source organism: Neostapfia colusana (assembly GCA_030760725.1). Lineage (NCBI taxonomy): Eukaryota > Viridiplantae > Streptophyta > Magnoliopsida > Poales > Poaceae > Neostapfia > Neostapfia colusana. Next base: position 13,798,953 of record JASWHV010000012.1, on the reverse strand, counting down.
AATTGTCTGTGAGAGGGAGCACGGTCTCTGTTTCTCCTCTGCCGAGCGTGCGACAGCAGCACAGCGGCGACAGCGCGCACGCACCGGTGGCTTCCAGGCTGTCTCCACAAAGGAACCGCCTCGGTTGAGATTGATTCAATCGTCCCTGCCGACCACAGCATCCGTTATACGGCCCTCGCAGCGACAGCGCCCTCTCTCACTCGAATGCTGCCTCCCCGAGCAACTTTTCCTCCGGCGGCGTGCACCCGAGCGGTTCAACGTCGGCCGGCTGCTCCACGCCGCTACACACCGCGCTGAACATCTCCACATCGTCGCCAGCCCTCCCTGAACGTGACCAACGCAAGGAACCGGTGCTAAACCCAGGGGAACCCCGGCGTCGAGCTCAGTTTCTCTCCACGGCACCGGGCGAAGCCACCGTTGCAAAAATCCATCGCCCGGCCACCACAGAGCCTCTCCTCTCCAGTTGCAAAAGCAAAAAGGTTCGCCTATACCTCTGCTCACTTCACCGCAACCCCGGCTGCCTGTCTTGGACGGTGCTCGCCGGAATTTCAATTCTTCCGACGACATACGATAATAACCGAGGGGAGAAACTCGGCAAATTCGCCTCACACGTCAAACTACTCATCACACAACGTTGCCTACACCTTCTATACCCCCGTGCACGTTCATAGGACCAAGAACCACCGAGAACCATCGAGCAGAGCCGCTGTTCATTGAGTTTTTGATTTTTGCTGGATTTTGACCTAGCCCGACGGCGAGGTCATATTTCCGGCGAGTTCCAGCGAGATCTGCGGTTGGGTCCGTGTTCTCCTTGGTGCGGTGGTGCTGTACGCGCAAACGGCTACGTGTTTGGGGTAGTATAACGCCCTAGCGTCATCACCGGAGTGACCACCGCCGCTGTCGCCGTTGCACTTAGGTTTCCGGCCACCTTCGATCGGAGGTAAGGCCGGCAACGTGTTCCTCACGCGAAAACATGCAGTGGCGGCGAAAATCAACAAGTTCCGAGGACCGGAACCCCTTCCCTGCGAGGTCTCCGGCGAAACCGGTGCCGGGGTCGCGCGGGAGCCGGAGGAAGATGAAGACGGGGGCTGGCCCACGAGTTAGTCTCTGTTGCGAGGGAGTGGGGATGGGGCCACTGTCAGAGTTTAAACAATTCTCGGTTTAATTTGAATTCCAAATTTAGTTCAAACTTTAGAACCTCATAACTTTTGCTAGGAAGCTCCAAATTTAGTGATTCAAATAGGGTTGGATTCAGGATGAAAAGCTCTATCCAAATATGCAACCCAATTTGCATGAAAACCAATAGAAAATTCTGGAGAATTCTTTAAATCTTTTCAGCAAAAGAATTTTAGAGGGAGTTCGGTTCTTCCAAAATTCCCTAAATTTTGCCAGGATATTCTTTAGGATATTAGGAGACTCATGTAAAAGTTTCAGCTTATTTGGAGTTGATTTATTTAGGGTAATTCTAATTCCAAGTTTCTGTATTCAAATAAATACAGAAACATTTTCAGAGAATTTCCAAAACTTGGAAATTCAGTTCTGGGCATTCCTTAGCTCCACAATCCTAGGAAAATTCAGGCATACTCTCTGAACTATGCTTGAAATTGTAGTTTACTTGAATTTGCATGAAAGTGCAAATATATTCAGAATTAATTCCTTTTTGCCTAAATGCTTAGGGAATTATTCTGGGTGATCTACTTAGTGAAACATTCTGAATTTTGGTCCAGAGGACCTTCTTGTGACAAGGAACTCACAAGAAAATTTCCAGCTCCATTGGAGCCCTGGATCAGTAGTGTTCTGTTCAACCAATTAGGTGATCACCACCCAAGTGATGAACCTCACTTCTCACTTGATGATAATGCTTAGACACACACCCAAACCACCACCCCCAGTGTTATTTTAAATTCTTGAACAGAGTTCCAGTTTTAAACTTGGCTTTAGCATTTGTTAGCAAATTTTTTTATAATTAACATGTATACATATTCATAACGTGTAGTGGTTAAACGTGGATAAGTGAAGATTTGATCAAGGAGCAAGAAGGCAGGGATTAAGCTTCAAGTCATCATCAGCAACTAACTTCATCTTATCTGACTTTGGTTACCTGCAAAACCAAGGCAAGCCCCGGTTTGCATTTAAGTTGTTTTATCAAGTTTTTCCTTTGTTCATCCCTATGGGTCAAGGTTTGTATGTGTATTAGGTCAAGGATGTTTTATACCCCACTTGCATAACCAAAAAATGAACCCTGAGGTCAAGGGTAGACTTGTGTCATCGCTATAGAATAAGGCCATGCTAAATAGACTAGGGCATCCGGTAGAAGACGAGTAGTTGGAATCTACTCGTGAGCTATAGTTCAGAGTATCATAAGTATGGTTGGGAAGGAAGCAAACTAAAGTTACATTTCTAAAGATGAGACCTGGCAGAGAGGTTAGGCAGCGACAAGACAAGGTCTTGGTCGAGTAGCTCTGCCCGTGTCGGTCAAGGACCGAATCGTATGTGGCCCTGGGAGCAAGTATTGAGTTGTGTACCGGATGCTTACTGATATATGGGAACCAGGAAACCGATGTACCAGGTTCACTAGATTGTAGAGGCATACCACATCGTCTCGTTAGACCTATGAGCCCGAGACGGCGTGACCGGTTCTACAGTTTAGTGGCCTGAGAAAGGTTGCCACATACGACGTAATGAAGGACGCCAGAGTTGGGTCTTCAGAGGCGGGCGTATGTGTCGAGCTATCCGGGTAGTGTTTGATTCGAATCACCATCCCTCGCGGTTATGAGTACCGCTTGCTCACTGCGCTGTGACGTAGTAATCAAGTTGTGTGGAAATAGTTTGCAAAAGTATAATTGCTGTTATGATTATGTTAAGTTGCATGAAAACCCTGTTTGAAGTAGAGATAGAGCAAACTAAAGTTATTTTTCCACCTTGGGAAGTAACATTGGAATGAAGTGTTTCTTGTTTGATTGTGGAGTTCCAATATTGCTGGGCGCAAGGTCACTACTATTATGGCTAAAACCTGAAAGTTAAGGAGGAACTCATAGGCGAGTCTTTTCGCAATAGACAGGCTTAAGTCTTAGGTTACTTTCATGTAGAGTTTCATGTCTTAGGAGAGACGGTTAAGTCTTGCTGAGCCTTTGTGCTCACTCTTGCTATATAAGTGGTTTTGCAGGTAAACTTCGACACTATAAAGAAGGTTGTCCGGTGAGACTCAGAAACTTCCGAGTCATGTCACACTTGGAGAACCTAGCCGCTGCCATGTCTTTGTGTTGCTAGCGAGAGGAGTCCGCGGACTGGACCACTTCTCGAGTGCTTCATAGATACTCGACGTGAGCTGTTATAGACTTCCGCTGTATCTATTTTATGTAAATTATTTACAAAGAACAATTTGTAAGCTTCCGCTTTTAATTTATGTAATACATTGTTCCTTATATGTGTGCTGTTGGATGCCGCATAACACGGCACCACCCAATGCGATCCCCGGGCGAGGCGGCACGGCCCCGTGATCGAGGTCAGGCCCCCCCTCAATATTTCTACGCGTATAGAATCCAAAACCGCTCCAGAACCCGTTTCCTCCGCGGCGATGAGCTCCGGAAGCTCCACGTGTCCACCGGGGCCTGGTCTCCCCCTTTCTGCAGAGACGAGCTCCGGTTGTGCCGCGTGTCAAGCGAGCGATACCTCCCTCTCCTTCGGAGGTGAGCTCCGCGTGCGCCACGTATCCTGGCGGTCGGGACCTCCTCTCTATTCGATGGTGGCTCCGCGCACGCCACGTGTCAGTGCCGGACCTTCCCTCTCTTTGGAGGTGGCTCCGCGTGTGCCACGTATCCTAACAGCGCCAGACTTCCTTTCTTCTCAGAGACTAGCTCCGAGATTAACACGTGTCCAACAGTGACGGACCTCCCGGAGATAAGCTCCGGCGGTGACACATGTCCAATAGAACCGGACCTCTCGGAGGTGAGCTCCGAGATCGACACGTATCCCACGCGACTGGTCCTCTGATTTCCGCGGTGACTAGCTCTGAAGGTGATACGTGTCCTGTGGCTGGCCTTGCTTCTTCGCAGAAGCTAGCTCCGGGGGCAACACGTGTCCCACGGGGTCGAACCTCTCCCCCTTTGCGGGGATGAGCTCCAAAAGCGCCACGTGGCCAGCGGGCCGCGAGAGTTGTCTTCGGCACTCTTGGTGAACTGGATCCGGCTCTTTCTGGCTATCTTTTTGATATTTTCTCTGTTCCCACTTCTTTCAAAATGTTTTCTCTTCATGAAACATGAATACATGTAGAAACCGGAAATGAGGGTGTCACAAACCTACCCCCCTCAAATTGAATCTCGCCCTCGAGATTCGTTTGTAGAGAACAGATGAGGGTATTCTGCCTTGATGTCTTCTTCACGCTCCCATGTGGCTTCAGCTTCGGTGTGATGGCTCCATTGTACTTTGCACCATCGGATCACTTTGTTCCTTGTGACCCTTTCCTTTACGTCCGAAATTTGGACAGGGTGCTCTGCATAGGTCAGATCCTCTTGAAGTTCAAGCTCATCCATCGGTACTTGCTCCTCTGGTACTCTCAAGCACTTCTTGAGCTGGAATACACGAAACACGTCATGTACGTCGGAGAGATATGTTGGGAGCTCTAGTTGATAGGCTACTTCTCCTCGCTTGTCCAAAATCTTAAATGGTCCGATGTAGCGAGGTGCTAGCTTGCCTTTGACGTTGAAACGTCGTTGGCCATGGATAGGTGATACCTTAAGGTATACGAAGTCTCCTACTTCGAAGGTCAACTTCCTTCGCCTATTGTCCGCATAGCCTTTCTGTCGTGACTGAGCAGCCTTTAAGTTCTCCCGTATCGTTTGGACTTGCTTTTCAGCTTCTTGTAGCACTTCGGGTCCAAACAGCTGGTTCTCTCCGGTCTCGTTCCAAAACAGCGGCGTTCTACACCGCCTACCATACAATGCTTCGAACGGCGACATCTTCAAGCTAGCTTGATAGCTGTTGTTATAGGAGAATTTGGCGTACGGTAAACTCCTATCCCAACTACGCCCATGTTTCAAGGTGCAAGCTCTCAACATGTCCTCCAAAATTTGGTTTGTCCTTTTGGTTTGTCCATCGGTTTGTCGGTGATAGGCGGAGCTAAAATCCAGTCGTTTACCTATAGCTTTCTGCAGCTTCCTCCAGAATCTAGAGGTAAACTGAGAACCTCAATCTGAGACTATCCTCCTCGGGACTCCATGACGGCACACGGTCTGCTCCATGTACAACTCGACTAATTGTGCAACGTTGTACTTGGCCCTTATAGGGAGAAAATGGGCTGTTTTCGTCAATCGGTCCACGATAACCCAGATGGAGTCATAACCCGACTGAGTATGTGGCAATCCGACGATGAAATCCATACTGATGTCCTCCCACTTCCACTCGGGTACCTTCAAGGGTTGCAACAATCCAGCGGGTCTTTGATGTTCGGCCTTCACCCGTTGGCATGTGTCGCATAGGGCAACGTATTCAGATATATCCCTTTTCATACCATCCCACAAATAGCAAGTCTTCAAGTCCTTGTACATTTTGGTACTTCCGGGATGTATGGAATAGGGTGAATCATGTGCCTCTTTTAATATCATGTCGCGGATGTGCTTCACATTAGGCACACAAATCCTTTTTCCTAGCCAAAGCATACCCTTCTTATCATCTTTGAAATCCTTCTCTATTCCTTGTTGGATCCTTTCCTTGATCTCCTTGATCTCCTCATCCGTTGCGTGGCCTTCTCTTATCTCTTGCTCCAATGAAGAGTGGATCTCCATCACTTCCATGTTGTTCAAGAATCCGAAGTGTAACCATTCGAACTCCTTACGTAGTTCGGGTGGTAGCTTCCGAACCGTAAGTTGGTGACATGCTCCCTTCCGGCTCAATGCATCAGCTACTACATTGGCCCTTCCAGGGTGGTAGTTGATTCCAACATCATAATCCTTGATGAGTTCCAACCATCGACTTTGCCTCAAATTCAAGTCCATTTGTGTAAATATGTACTTGAGGCTTTTATGATCCGTATAGATCTCGCATCGATGACCAAGGATATAATGTCTCCAAATCTTCAATGCATGCACTACTGCTGCTAGCTCCAAGTCATGTGTAGGATAATTAAGCTCGTGCTTCTTTAGTTGTCGTGAGGCATAGGCTACCACTTGTCCTTCTTGCAAGAGCACACATTCGAGCCCTTGTCTAGATGTGTTACAATATATGTCAATGCTCTTGCTCACGTCTGGCAATACCAAAACCGGCGCTGTGGTTAGCCTTTTCTTGAGTTCCTCAAAACTTTCTTGGCATGCTGGTGTCCATTTAAAGGCTTTTCCCTTCGTTAGCAACTCCGTCATAGGCTTTGCTATCTTAGAGATGTCCTTAATGAAGCGTCGGTAGTATCCAGCCATCCCAAGAAAACTACGAATATCCCTCACATTTTGCGGTTGGTTCCACTTCAGAACATCTCCCACTTTTCCGGGATCAACCGTGTGACACCCTCATTTCGGGTGTCAGCATATGTTCATATTTTATGAAGAAGAAAAACATTTTAAGAAGAGTAGAAACAGAGACAAGTACCAAAAGGATAGCCGATAAAGCTCTCCGAGAACACCGAAGGCAACTTCCGCGGCCATCAGGCCACGTGGCGTGATCGGAGCTCATCCCTGCGAAGTGGGGAGAGGCCGCCGCCAAGCTGGCTACGTGGCAGGCTCGGGACTCATCTCCGCAAAGGGGAGAGGTCCGATCCTGTGGGACACGTGTTGCCCACGGAGCTAGCCTCTGCGAAAGAAGCAAAGGCATTTCCGCAGGACACGTGTCATCCTCGGAGCTAGTCCTCACGGAAATAAGAGGACCATCCGCGCGGGAAACGTGTCAATCTCGGAGCTCACCTGCGAGAGGTCCTGTTCTATTGGACACGTGTCGACCACGGGGCATGTCCCTGAGGAAAGAAGAAGAGGAAGACCGGCGCCAACACGTGGCGTGCGTGGAGCTCACTTCCGAAGAAGAGGGAGGTCTCGCTCGTGACACGCGGCACAACCGGAGCTCGTCTCTGTGGGAGAAGAGATACCAGGCTCGGAAGGACACGTGGAGCTTCCGGAGCTCATCACCGCGGAGGTAACGAGTCTGGAGCGGTTTCTACGCATAAAGATACCAGTACGCAACGAAAACCGATCTAAACTCCACGATGTTACTGAAGATAAGACGTCAGGATCTAACAAAGATCTGAATAAGACTTTTATTCGGGATCCAATCAGATTAGGACTCTTCTCTTCCCAATTATAAATAAAACCCAAAACCTCTGGCCGAAAACGCAAACTTCTCTTTCAACTCCTGAGCCGACGACTTAGAGCCCTAGTCCTAACTCGCCGAGCAAAACATCGCTGAAGCACAACAAGGGAGATCCTGGGAGGAGAACCACGCAGGTCTGAGGAGGACCTCGAAGACAAGAAGAGCGTGAGAACAAGCTCAGGGAGCTTTCTACGACGAGCGGCAGCAACAAGGCTTTGAGAATCAAGAACAACCGGAACCGCAAGAACAAGGCAAGTGCTCCTTGACCATGTTGATCCTATGTTTTGGGTAAAACTATTTTGTTTTGCTAAAAGGTGTGTGTGCTGAGTCAAACATGATGGGAAACCCTTTTATAGGAGTTTACTAGTTTTAATTAAACCATCCTTGTCGCCAGGGAAGTTTATGAGTCGGGTATGGTTTTTGCTTTATGCTTCGCTGAGTCCATGGGATTGGGAAGCAAGATAGATGTGTCTAGCTAACTGCACTCGTACTAAGTAATTGATGAGGTTAATGAACATGGATCAGAGGGGAGATCTAGGCAAGACTGGGTTTGTGGATGAGGTAGCATGAGATGGTGGTTTTTACTTGCCGTAGATCTAAGGATCGGTTCATGCATGCACATGCCAGGATAACAGTTCCACCACAAGGCCAAATATGGGTGCGGCTTAGCTGAGTAATTAGGTAAGTTGCTAGAATGTTATGGACTGTGGAAGGCGCGGGGAATGGGAGTCGAGTGAGGACTGCCCTGGGAACTGCATGGCACAAGAGGGGGCCCGTGGGTGGGAGAATTGGAGATTCTAGCCTGCCGGTGAAACCTTAGTGAGTCCATACATCTAGTAACACCTTTGTAAAGGCTATTTTGTGATCTCTTGACCATACACCGACGGTTGTGTACTGGTAAAATGGAGGTTCTGCAGTCACCGACGGGTGACGAAATCACAAACTTGTGGGTAAAGAGGTGCAAACTCTGCAGAGTTATTAAAACTATCATGATAGTCGAGCTTACGGTCACGAGCACCTGACTAAACTGCCATGATTAGATCGGGATGGTTATTGGAATGATTATTGGGAAGGTTCTTGGTTATGATTATTGGTTATGGTTCGATTTGGGACTGTTGAGTCCGGGAGATAAGATGGTTGCATGACTGATGGGTCATGACATAAGATTGGTCTCGGTGTGAGACGTGGTTGTTTTATGAGGTGAGATCGTAGTGAATACGAGGAAGTATTCGTGAGTATGAATAAAAGATTGGTTAATGTTCGGTTGGAACATAGAAAGCGATGGAGGTATGTTGGTAATTTAATACATGCTGGGATTACATTCATCTAAAGTTAAGTTGCTGTTTTATCACGGTTTTATAAATCTGCTTTTCTGCAAATAAGCCTTTTTATTACCTACCTTGTTTATGAGCTGCATATCATGTGTTATTCCCGCACTTGCTGAGTACATCATTGTACTCAACCTTGCATTATTATTTCTTCATCATTAGCAAGAGAAGACTACTATGAAGATCAAGTGGAACATTATGGCGTGTGATCTGTTCTCAACCTTGCCTGTGGAGGGAGTAGAGATGGAGCCACTTCTGCTTAGTTTTGCTTCCGCATTAGTTTTTGCTTCCGCATTTAAATAAGGACTTCCGCTGTGAGCATGAGTCCAAGACTCATGAGGTATTGTAATAAACTCTGTTGTTCGTGGTAATATATAATCTGAATTCAGTTTGTGGAACGTATGTGTATGTGTGATGAACATCCTGGGCACACATATGCATTAGTTCTCGTTTCCATGGTCTTCCCACAGAATTGAGGTCGTCACAGATTGGTATCAGAGCCACGGGTTGACAGTAGGTTACACGCCTAGACAGAAACCTTAGATTGGTATTAGGGCCACGGGTTAACAGCAAGTTACACCCTAAATAGGAGTCACAGGTGGCTAAGCCACGCTGACCAAAGGAAGCATCCGAAGGAGAATAGCCTAGATTGACCTTTAAAACCACCTTGACATAGGAAACCATCCTTGAATAGGAGTTGAGTGGGCCCTTGTAATGATTATTTGTGAATATGTGCTTAGTGTGAATTGTGGGACGTCTCAACAACGTTGCCCATATCCACACGTAAGAAGAAAGAGGAGTGAAATGCTTAGGCACTTGATCACATCCTCATAAGGACTAATATATATAGTCCAACTCACCTTGATGCATATAGTTGAAAGGACCTATCTAACCTTCTAACCTTCTATTCTATTTCGTTCTCTCTCATAGATGGTGAGAGGAAACGCCAACCGAAGGAACGTCCAGGAATATGACCACGAGGAAGTTCCTGCTAACCCCGGAGCTGGCGAAAACAACCTAGAAAGGTTGATGGCCATGCAAAACCAGCTTATGCAAACCATGATCCAAACATTGGGTCAGTTGCAGGCCAACCAACACCCCGTTCCGGCACCACCGCCACCACCACCTCCGGCTCATAACAGGTTGGGAGAGTTCATGAGGACTCGACCGCCCACCTTTGCTCAAGCAAGCGATCCAATGGAGGCCGATGATTGGTTGAAATCCATGGAGAAGAAGCTTGCCATTGTTCAGTGCAACGACCGGGAGAAGGTTCTCTTTGCGTCGCACCAACTGATGGGAGCAGCTGCTGACTGGTGGGATGCCTTGAGCAACGCCCATGCCTACCCGGAGACAATCACTTGGACTGAGTTCAAGGAAAGTTTCCGCTCCCACTATATCCCTGTTGGCGTAATGATGCTCAAAAGGCAGGAGTTTGAAGGTCTCCGCCAAGGACAGAAAAGTGTGAATGAATATCTCAACAAGTTCATACAACTGTCCCGGTATGCCCCGAAGATGTCAACTCAGACCAGAGGAAGCAGTACCTGTTCACGAGAGGGTTGAACAATGAGATCCAAGTTCAGCTCCTCAACAATGACTACGTAAGCTTCCAGAAGCTAGTTGATAAGGCTATTGTGGTGGAAAACAAGATCCGAGAGATCGAGCGAGAGTGCAAAAGGAAGATGCCATACCAGCCCCAAGGGAGCAACGTACGACCTAGGTACATGCCCCCTGCACCGCAGTATGGATCGACCACTCCTACGTACCACCCTGGTCAGCCACCACAGCAACGGTTCGTTGCACCGGCACCTCGTGTGCCCATGCCTCCTGCGCCCCGGCCTAACAATGGCGCTCCTGTTCAAAATCCCCGCCCCAACGTACCTGCTGACGTAGGCAACAGGGCATGCTTTGCATGCGGGGAAGTAGGCCACTTCGCTAACCAGTGCCCGAGGAGAGGCCCTGGACAGCAAGGTAACGTGCCCAAGCAGAACCAGCGACCAAACGGAGGGGACAACCAAGGGAACCGTGGACCGCAGAACTATGCTCGTGGCCACGTTAACCATGTCACTACTGAGGAAGCACAACAGGCTGAGGACGTCGCAATTGGTATGTTCCTTGCCAACTCCAACCCAGCCACCATTTTATTTGATTCCGGAGCATCACATTCCTTCATATCATCCGATTATGTTGCCAAGCATCATCTACCCGTATCCCACTTAGAATGTGCTATGTTAGTTAATTCTCCTGGAGGAGAAATGAGGACTAATATAGTATGTCCTAAAGTAAGCCTTAAAATAAGGGGGGTAGACTTCCTTGCCAACCTTATTGTTTTGGACTCCCACGGGATTGACATCATACTCGGAATGGACAGGTTAAGCAAGCACAATGGAGTAATCCAATGTGCTGAGAGAAGCGTGCAGTTGACGACGAACACGGTATCCATGTCGAGTTTGAATCAGCCCAGCAAGCAACCGAACGGGCGGATTTGAACCATGTTGAAGGAGTAGCATTGGACAACATTCCAGTGGTTCAGGAATTTTCTGACGTGTTCCCGGAAGAACTTCCAGGTATGCCACCTGACCGGGACATCGAGTTTGCCATAGATTTGGTACCCGGAACTGCACCTATAGCTAAGAAACCATATAGGATGCCCGTCAACGAGTTAGTTGAACTCAAAAAGCAAATTCAAGAACAGTTGGAGAAGGGTTTTATCCGTCCAAGTTCGTCACCATGGGGAGCCCCGTACTTTTCGTGGACAAGAAGGACGGAACCCAAAGAATGTGCGTGGACTACAGGTCTCTCAACGAGGTGACAATCAAGAATAAATACCCTCTGCCCCGTATAGAGGACCTGTTCGATCAAATGAAAGGAGCCCAGGTATTCTCCAAGATTGATCTTCAGTCGGGATATTTCCGGCTGAAGATTAAGCCCTCCGATATACCTAATACAGCCTTTCGGACACGGTATAGTTCATATGAATATACCGTTATGTCTTTTGGATTGACGAATGCACCCACATACTTCATGTACCTTATGAACAAGGTTTTCATGGAGTACTTAGACAAGTTCGTCGTGGTTTTCATCGATGACATTATGGTGTATTCAAAAAGTAAGGAGGAGCATGAAGAACATCTGAGATTGACCTTGCAGAAGTAGCGCGAGCATCAGTTGTATGCCAAGCTCGACAAGTGTCAATTTTGGCTAAAGGAAATATCCTTCCTAGGCCACATCATCTCCAAGGAAGGGGTATCGGTTGATCCTGGAAAGGTGAGAGATGTTCTGAAGTAGGACCAACCGAAGAGCGTGAGGGATATTCGGAGTTTCTTTGGGATGGCAGGATACTATCGGCGCTTCATTAAAGACTTCTCTAAAATAGCAAAACCTATGACGGAGTTGCTAATGAAGGGAAAAATCTTTCAATGGACACAAGCCTGCCAAGAAAGTTTTGAGGAACTCAAGAAAAGGCTAATCACAGCACCAGTTCTGGTATTGCCAGACGTAAGCAAGAGCTTTGACATATATTGTGACGCATCCAGACAAGGGCTCGGATGTGTGCTCATGCAGGAAGGACAAGTGGTAGCCTATGCCTCACGACAATTAAAGAAGCATGAGCTTAACTATCCTACACATGATTTGGAGTTAGCGGCAGTGGTGCATGCATTGAAGATTTGGAGACATTATATCCTTGGTCATCGATGTGAGATCTATACGGATCATAAAAGCCTCAAGTACATATTTACACAAACGGACTTGAATTTGAGGCAACGTCGATGGTTAGAACTCATCAAGGATTATGATGTAGGAATCAACTACCACCCCGGGAAGGCCAATGTAGTAGCTGACGCATTGAGCAGAAAGGGAGCATGCCACCAACTCACGGTTCGGGAGCTACCACCCAAACTACGTAAGGAGTTCGAACGGTTACACCTCGGATTCTTGAATAACATGGAAATAATGGAGATCCACTCCTCATTGGAGCAAGAAATAAGAAAGGGCCAAGCAACGGACGAGGGGATCAAGGAGATCAAGGAAAGAATCCGACAAGGGATAGAGAAGGATTTCAAGGAGGATGAAAAGGGTACGCTTTGGCTAGGAAAAAAGGATTTGTGTGCCAAACCTAAGACACCTTCGCGACATGATATTACGGGAGGCACATGATTCATCCTATTCCATACATCCAGGGAGCACCAAAATGTACAAGGACTTGAAAACTTGCTATTGGTGGGATTGTATGAAGAGGGATATAGCCGAATACGTTGCCCTATGCGACACATGCCAACGGGTAAAAGCCGAACATCAAAAACCCGCTGGATTGTTGCAACCCTTGAAAATACCTGAATGGAAATGGGAGGACATCAGTATGGACTTCATTGTCGGATTGCCACGAACTCAGTCAGGATACGACTCCATCTGGGTCATTGTGGACCGGTTGACGAAAACCGCCCATTTTCTTCCGGTAAAGGCCAATTACAACGGTACACAGTTGGCAGAATTGTACATGGAGCAGATCGTGTGCCGTCATGGAGTTCCGAAGAGGATAGTCTCAGATCGAGGTTCTCAGTTTACCTCTAGATTCTGGAGGAAGCTGTAGAAAGCCATGGGTACACGACTGGATTTTAGCTCCATCTATCACCCACAAACAGATGGACAAACCGAAAGGACAAACCAAATTTTGGAAGACATGTTGAGAGCTTGCGCCTTGAAACATGGGCGTAGTTGGGATAGGAGTTTACCGTATGCCGAGTTCTCCTATAACAACAGCTATCAAGCTAGCTTGAAGATGTCGCCTTTCGAAGCCTTATATGGTAGACGGTGTAGAACGCCACTGTTCTAGAACGAGACTAGAGAGAACCAGGTGTTTGGACCCGAAGTACTACAGGAGGCTGAAAAGCAAGTTCAAACGATACGGGAAAACTTAAAGGCTGCTCAGTCACGACAGAAAGGCTATGCGGACAACAGGCGTAGGAAGTTGACCTTTGAAGTAGGAGACTTCGTATACCTTAAGGTATCGCCTATCCGAGGCCAACGACGTTTTAACGTCAAAGGCAAACTAGCGCCTCGCTACATCGGACCATTTAAGATTTTGGACAAGCGAGGAGAAGTAGCTTACCAACTAGAGCTCCCAAACCACCTCTCCGACGTACATGACGTGTTTCATATATCCCAGCTCAAGAAGTGCTTGAGAGTACCAGAGGAACAAGTGTCAATGGGAGAACTTGAACTTCAAGAGGACCTGACTTACGCAGAACACCCTGTCCGAATCTTGGACGTAAAGGAAAGGGTCACCCGGAACAAGGTGATTCGATGGTGCAAGGTACAATGGAGCCATCACACTGAAGCTGAAGCCACATGGGAACGTGAAGAGGATATCAAGGCAGAATTTCCCCATCTATTTTCTACTAATGAATCTCGAGGGCGAGATTCAATTTAAGGGGGGTAGATTTGTGACACCCTCATTTCGGGTGTCAGCATATGTTCATATTTTATGAAGAAGAAAAACATTTTAAGAAGAGTAGAAACAGAGACAAGTACCAAAAGGATAGCCGATAAAGCTCTCCGAGAACACCGAAGGCAACTTCCGCGGCCATCAGGCCACGTGGCGTGATCGGAGCTCATCCCTGCGAAGTGGGAAGAGGCCGCCGCCAAGCTGGCTACGTGGCAGGCTCGGGACTCATCTCCGCAAAGGGGAGAGGTCCGATCCTGTGGGACACGTGTTGCCCACGGAGCTAGCCTCTGCGGAAGAAGCAAAGGCATTTCCGCAGGACACGTGTCATCCTCGGAGCTAGTCCTCGCGGAAATAAGAGGACCATCCGCGCGGGAAACGTGTCGATCTCGGAGCTCACCTGCGAGAGGTCCTGTTCTATTGGACACGTGTCGACCACGGGGCATGTCCCTGAGGAAAGAAGAATAGGAAGACCGGCGCCAACACGTGGCGTTCGTGGAGCTCACCTCCGAAGAAGAGGGAGGTCTCGCTCGTGACACGCGGCACAACCGGAGCTCGTCTCTGTGGGAGAAGAGATACCAGGCTCGGAAGGACACGTGGAGCTTCCGGAGCTCATCACCGCGGAGGTAACGAGTCTAGAGCGGTTTCTACGCGTAAAGATACCAGTACGCAATGAAAACCAATCTAAACTCCACGATGTTACCGAAGATAAAACGTCAGGATCTAATAAAGATCTGAATAAGACTCTTATTCGGGATCCAATCAGATTAGGACTCTTCTCTTCCCGATTATAAATAAAACCCAAAACCTCTGGCCGAAACCACAAACTTCTCTTTCAACTCCTGAGCCGACGACTTAGAGCCCTAGTCCTAACTCGCCGAGCAAAACATCGCTGAAGCACATCAAGGGAGATCCTCGGAGGAGAACCAAGCAGGTCTGAGGAGGACCTCGAAGACAAGAAGAGCGTGAGAACAAGCTCAGGGAGCTGTCTACGACGAGCGGCAGAAACAAGGCTTTGAGAATCAAGAACAACCGGAACCGCAAGAACAAGGAAAGTGCTCCTTGACCATGTTGATCCTATGTTTTGGGTAAAACTATTTTGTTTTGCTAAAAGGTGTGTGTGCTGAGTCAAACATGATGGGAAACCCTTTTATAGGAGTTTACTAGTTTTGATTAAACCATCCTTGTCGCCAGGGAAGTTTATGAGTCGGGTATGGTTTTTGCTTTATGCTTCGCTGAGTCCATGGGATTGGGAAGCAAGATAGATGTGTCTAGCTAACTGCACTCGTACTAAGTAATTGATGAGGTTAATGAACATGGATCAGAGGGGAGATCTAGGCAAGACTGGGTTTGTGGATGAGGTAGCATGAGATGGTGGTTTTTACTTGCCGTAGATCTAAGGACCGGTTCATGCATGCACATGCCAGGATAACAGTGCCACCACAAGGCCAAATATGGGTGCGGCTTAGCTGAGTAATTAGGTAAGTTGCTAGAATGTTATGGACTGTGGAAGGCGCGGGGAATGGGAGTCGAGTGAGGACTGCCCTGGGAACTGCATGGCACAAGAGGGGGCCCGTGGGTGGGAGAATTGGAGATTCTAGCCTGCCGGTGAAACCTTAGTGAGTCCATACATCTAGTAACCCCTTTGTAAAGGCTATTTTGTGATCTCTTGACCATACACCGACGGTTGTGTACTGGTAAAATGGAGGTTCTGCAGTCACCGACGGGTGACGAAATCACAAACTTGTGGGTAAAGAGGTGCAAACTCTGCAGAGTTATTAAAACTATCATGATAGCCGAGCTTACGGTTACGAGCACCTGGCTAAACTGCCATGATTAGATCGGGATGGTTATTGGAATGATTATTGGGAAGGTTCTTGGTTATGATTATTGGTTATGGTTCGATTTGGGACTGTTGAGTCCGGGAGATAAGATGGTTGCATGACTGATGGGTCATGACATAAGATTGGTCTCGGTGTGAGACGTGGTTGTTTTATGAGGTGAGATGGTAGAGAATACGAGGAAGTATTCGTGAGTATGAATAAAAGATTGGTTAATGTTTGGTTGGAACACGGAAAGCGATGGAGGTATGTTGGTAATTTAATACATGCTGGGATTACATTCATCTAAAGTTAAGTTGCTGTTTTATCACGGTTTTATAAATCTGCTTTTCTGAAAATAAGCCTTTTTATTACCTACCTTGTTTATGAGCTGCATATCATGTGTTATTCCCGCACTTGCTGAGTACATCATTGTACTCAACCTTGCATTATTATTTCTTCATCAGCAGCAAGAGAAGACTACTATGAAGATCAAGTGGAACATTATGGCGTGTGATCTGTTCTCAACCTTGCCTGTGGAGGAAGTAGAGATGGAGCCACTTCTGCTTAGTTTTGCTTCCGCATTAGTTTTTGCTTCCGCATTTAAATAAGGACTTCCACTGTGAGCATGAGTCCAAGACTCATGAGGTATTGTAATAAACTCTGTTGTTCGTGGTAATATATAATCTGAATTCAGTTTGTGGAACGTATGTGTATGTGTGATGAACATCCTGGTCATACATATGCATTAGTTCTCGGTTCCGTGGTCTTCCCACAGAATTGAGGGTGTCACAAACCGATACCCCTTCCTCGGAGAAAATGTGGCCTAGGAACGATATTTCCTTTAGCCAAAATTGACACTTGTTAAGCTTGGCATACAATTGATGCTCATGCATTTTCTGCAAGGTCAATTTCAAATGTTCTTCATGCTCCTCCTCACTTTTTGAAGACACCATAATATCGTCGATGAAAACCACGATGAACTTATCCATGTACTCCATGAAAACCTTGTTCATAAGGTACATGAAGTATGCGGGTGCATTTGTTAACCCAAAAAACATGAAGGTATATTCATACGAACCATACTGTGTTCGAAAGGCAGTCTTGGGTATATCGGAGGGCTTTATCTTCAGTTGGAAGTATCCCGACCGAAGATCAATCTTGGAGAACACTCGGGCTCCTTTCATTTGGTCGAAAAGGTCCTCTATACGGGGCAGGGGGTATTTGTTCTTGATTGTTACCTCATTGAAAGACCTATAGTCCATGCACATCCTTTGGGTCCCATCCTTCTTGTCTACGAAGAGCACGGGGGCTCCCCATGGTGACGAGCTTGGACGTATAAAACCCTTCTCCAACTGCTCCTGAATTTGCTTCTTGAGTTCTACTAGTTCATTGACGGGCATCCTATAGGGTCTCTTTGCTATGGGTGCAGTTCTGGGTACCAAATCAATGGCAAACTCAATGTCCCGATCAGGTGGCATATCTGGAAGCTCCTCTGGAAACACGTCCAAGAATTCTTGAACCACTGGAATGCTGTCCAATGTTGCTCCTTCGACGTGGTTCAAGATTGCCTTTTCGGTTGTTTGTTAGGCTGACTCAAACTCGACACGAATACCGTGCTCATTTGTCAACTGCACGCTTCTTTCAGCACATTGGATTACCCCGTTGTGCTTGCTTAACCAATCCATCCCGAGTATTCTGTCAAGCCCTTGGGAATCCAAGACAATGAGGTTGGCAAGGAAGTCTACCCCCCTTATTTTAAGGCTTACTTTTGGACATACTATATTAGTCCTCATCTCTCCACCGGGAGCATTAACTAACATAGCACATTTTAAGTGTGATATGGGTAGATTATGCTTGGCAACATACTTGGATGATATGAAGGAATGCGATGCTCCAGAATCAAATAAGATGGTGGCTGGGTTGGAGTTGGCAAAGAACATACCAAGTACGACGTCCTCAGCCTGTTGTGCTTCCTCAGCAGAGACATGGTTCACGTTGCCGCGAGCATAGTTCTGCTGTCCATGGTTTCCTTGATTGTCTCCTCCGTTCGGTCGCGGGTTCTTCTTGGGCACGTTGCCTTGCTGTCCCGGGCCTCACCTCGGGCACTGGCTCGCGAAGTGTCCTGTTTCCCCGCATGCAAAGCATGCCCTGTTGCCTACGGCAGCAGGTACGCTGGGGCGGGGGTTTTGAACAGGAGCGCCCATGTTGGGTCGGGGCATAGGAGGCAAGGGTACACGAGGTGCTTGTGCAACGGGTCGTTGCTGTGGTGGCTGACTAGGGCGGTATGCAGGGGCGGTCGATCCATACTACGGTGCAGCTGGGGGCATGTACCGAGGTCGTACGTTGCTCCCTTGAGGCTGGTATGGCATCTTCCTCTTGCACTCTCTCTCGATCTCTTGGATCTTGCATTCAACTACTATAGCCTTGTCAACCAGCTTCTGGAAGCTCGCGTAGTCATTGTTGAGGAGCTGAACCTGGATCTCATTGTTCAACCCTCTCATGAACAGGTATTGCTTCCTCTGGTCTGAGTTGACATCTTCAGGGGCATACCGGGACAGTTGTGTGAACTTGTTTAGATACTCATTCACGCTTCTCTGTCCTTGGCGGAGACCTTCAAACTCCTGTCTCTTGAGCATCATTACACCAGCAGGGATGTAATGAGAGTGAAAACTCTCCTTGGACTCAGTCCAAGTGATCACTTTCGGGTCGACATGAGCGTTGCATAGGGCATCCCACCAGTCCGCGGCAGCTCCCATGAGTTGGTGCGACGCAAAAAGAACCTTCTCTCGGTCATTGCACTGCACTATGGCAAGCTTCTTCTCCATGGATTTCAACCAGTCGTCGGCCTCCATGGGGTCGCTAGTTTGAGCAAAGATGGGTGGTCGAGTCCTCATGAACTCACCCAGTCTGTTATGAGCCAGCAGTGGTGGTGGCGGTGGTGCCGGAATGGGGTTGTTGTTGTTGGCCTGCAACTGACCCAAAGTTTGGATCATGGTTTGGATAAGTTGATTCTGCATGGCCATCAACCGTTCCAGGTTGTTCTCACCAGCTCCGAGGTTAACAGGAACTTCATCGTGGCCATTCTCTTGGTTGTCACGGACGTTCCTTCGGCCGGCGTTTTCTCTCACCATCTATGAGAGAGAACGAAATAGAATAGAAGGTTAGAGGGTTAGATAGATCCCCTTAACTATATGCATCAAGGTGGGTTGGACTATATATATTAGCCCATATGAGGATGTGAACAAGTGCCGAGACATCTCACACCTCTTTTTTACTTATGTGTGGGTATGGACAACGCTTAAGACGTCCCACAACTCACACTAAGCACACAATCACAAGCAATCATCACAAGGGCTCACACATCTCCTATTCAAGGCTTATTTAATGGGGGTCCTATATGGCTTAGGGTGATGCCAAATCTGTGATCCAACTATGGCTTCTCCTAGGCTTTGTATCCTATGTCAAGATAGTTCCAATGCCAATCTATGCATCCTATGATCAGCGTGGCTTAGCTTACCAATCTGTGATCTATCTAGGTTATATCCAAGATATGGGATCAATATGGTCAAGGAGCACTTGCCTTGTTCTTACAGTTCCGGTTGCTCTTGGATCTCGAAACCTTGTTGTTGCAGCTCATCGTAGACAGCTCCCTGAGCTTATCCTTCTATACGTGATCACGCACATACAAGATTCACAACAATCAATATCATGCACAAACTCTACCTTAAGATGCAATGATGCATATGCATGCTAATCCTATGATGCAGTTTAGTTTATACGTGTTCTTGCATGGCTTGCATGGCTTTACGATGAACAGAGGTGTTCGGATCAAATGTGGACGTGGCGATGATCTTGACTTTAGATCAAACAGATCAACATGTGATCTGTCCATGAAAAAGCTTCTGTTCGAAAGGAATCAAAGAACAGATGCAAAGAAAACGCGATGATGTCGTAAGGTGGTATTGGAGACCTACCTTACATTCTTCTTGGTCTCGGGGTCCTTCTCCTAGCAAGACAGATCGTTGGGGCTCTCTTCCGGCGATCTCCGGCGACTGAACTCCGGCGAAGGGGTTTACTCGGCGTGCTGGGGCTAGGGCTCTATGTTGTCGGCTCAGGAGGTGGAAAAGAAGTTCGTGGTTGCGGCCAAAGGTTTTCGGTTCTATTTATAACCAGGAAGTGAAGAGTCCTACTCTGATCAGAATTTGAATAAGAGTCCTATTCAAATGGTTTTTGAATCTTAAAAACCTATCTTAGATTGATTCGGTGTGGTAACATTGTGGAAATCGTGTCGGTTTCCTCCCGTACCGGTATTCCCATGCGTACAGAGGAAAACCGCTTCAGAATCGCGTTACCTTATGCGGTGATGAGCTCCGAAAGCTCCACGTGTCCAGCGGGAACCTGGGCTCCCCTTTCCGCAGAGGCGAGCTCTGGTTGTGCCGCGTGTCAGGCGGGCGGGACCTCCCTCTCCCTCAGAGGTGAGCTCTGCGTGCGCCACGCGTCCTGGCGGGCGGGACCTCCCTCTCTCCAAAGGCGAGCTCCGCGTGCGCCACGTGTCTGGTGGGTCGGGACCTCCCCTCTCAACAGAGGTGAGCTCCGCGAACGCCACGTGTCAGTTCCGGACTTCCCCCTCTCTTCGGAGGTCGCTCCGGGGGTGCCATGTGTCAATTCCGGACCTCCCCTCTCTTCGGAGGTGGCTCCGGATGTGCCACGTGTCCTAACAGCGCCAGACTTCCTTTCTCCTCAGAGACGTTCTCCGAGGTCGACACATGTCCATCTGCGTCGGACCTCCCAAAGGCGAGCTCCGGAGGTGACACGTGTCCGGTAGTGTCGGACCTCCCGGAGGTGAGATCCGGTGGTGACACGTGTCCAGTAAGACAGGACCTCTCGGAGATGAGCTTCGAGAGCAACACGTGTCTGGCGGGGCCGGACCTCTCGGAAGTGAGCTTCGAGAGCGACATGTGTCCCGCGCAACTGGTCCTTTCCCTTCCCCAGTGAATAGCTCCACAGCTGTCACGTGTCCTGCGGGCTGACCTCGCTCCTTTACACAAGCTAGCTCCGGGGGCAACACGTGTCCCACGGGGTCGGACCTCTCCCCCTTCGCGGGGATGAGCCCCGAGCCTGCCATGTAGCCAGTTTAGCGGCGGACCTCTCCCCCTTTGCGGAGATGAGCTCCGAACACGCCACGTGGCCAGCGGTCCGCGGGTATTGTCTTCGACGCTCTCTGTGAACTGGAATTGGCTCCTTTTGGCTATCTTTTTTATATTTTCTCTGTTTCAACTTATTTTAAAAATGTTTTTCTACATGAAACATGAATACATGCAGAAATCGAAAATGAGGGTGTCATAGTCACTTGCCTTCTTCCTGCTGCTCCGGGAATGGAAAGTTTAATCTTGGAAGGTGAGAACCGGCTCTGGGGCTGGTTCTACTTGTGCCACATACACATAGCAAAAGAAAATAACATTCCATAAGCAATCCTCCACACATACTCATCATGCAAGACATACACACACACACATTGCTTTACTTTATTCATTTAGCCTAAGGTTACAAAAGTCTACATATATATAATCCTCTTGGGTGTCTCATGGTAAAATTCTTCTTTTTAGTTTTCTATAACATGTGAAACAAAATCTGGTGTGTATGTGTGCATATATATTACATCTAAACTTCTTTTAGCCAAATTTCACCCTAGATGAGTTGTTTCTATGCATACCTACACTCTTTAAGCATATATATTGTTTCTAAATTTGATATTCAGATTTTAAATGCACACCTAATATGAATTGTCACTTTAAACAAAGTTCTTTATTAAATACTACACTTCTTAGCTACAAATTTGCATAAAAATGTATATCCCAACCCTAAACAGAATTTCAGATTTTCTATTCAACTTTCTACTTGAAATTTTATGTTCAATGACTTTGTATGATATTTCCTAAGTGTATATACATTTTCCTCATATATTCAGATTTATTTCTATGCCAAAAAGTGAATTTCAGAATTAAAAACAGCAAAATAAACACAAGCACAGAATATATATTGCTCAGAAATATCAAGCAAAACATTTATAGGCTTCCTACTTGTTTAGATCATTTTAGATTTATTTTTACCTACATTTCAGAATTGTTTTATGCCAAAAAATGAGTTTTCAGAAATAACAGGAACTAAATGGCATTTTTTCAGATTTCATTTGCAACTTAAAATCAGTTCTCAAATCCTTCTAAATGTTTTCAAGGTGCTAGAAAAATTTAAACTGCATTTGCACATGTGTTTGCATCCCTATTTGAATTTAAATCCTATTCAAATGTTTAAATTCTTGAATTAGGTGTTCTATAGGGACTGAAGTGCAAATCCACACCACTGCAGGTTCCAAAATCCTGTTTTTATAAAGTCCAGGGGTCTAAGCCTATAAAACATAAAGTTTTTCCTAATTTTCAATTTATCCAGGGGCTAAATCAGCATTCTACACGTGTTTGCCTAATTTCCAGAGGGTTCAGGGGCTAGCTCGGAAAAATCACGGGGCTAGATTCTCTTTTCCCGCAACCCCAGGGGGTAGCGCGCTAAAATCCCAGCGCGAATCGGAACTTCGAATGTGAGCCGTTGGATTTTAAATGGGTGATCCCAATTAAATAACCAACTCCGCCTATGTTGTAATGACATAGCCAGTCCCAAGCCCAGGTAAAGGAGGAGGGGTTGTGATAGGCTTGGCGAGCCAACAACTACACTTAGCCATTCTCATGGAAATGAAACCCAATAGAAATTCGTTGAGGCGTAACCCTCTTAGGGACGCGCCATATCGGAACCCGAGTATGGTGTTAAGTGTGCAAGGGCCGGGTCGCCACCGCCTTAGTGGCGCGCCATATTGGAACCCGGATATGGTGTTAAATGAGCAAGGGCCGTATCACCACCACCTTAGTGACGCGCTAAATCATCGCCCGGATGTAGTGATGCAAGGGTCTTTGCATCTTACTCGACGGGTGCAAAGCGTAAAAAAGCTAGCCGAGGAACATAGATTTCGGGTGGGTAGTTGGAATGTAGGATCCTTGATGGGGAAGCTACGTGAGTTAGTAGATGTTGCCATTAGGAGATGAGTAAATATCCTTTGTGTACAAGAGACTAGATGGGCGAGTCAAAAGGCGAGAGAAGTCGAGAATACTGGTTTCAAGCTCTGGTATTCTGGATCGGCTGGGACTAGGAATGGTGTAGGTGTTCAAATAGATAAGAGTCTTAAGGATGGAGTAGTGGATGTTCGAAGATGAGGGCATAGGATCATCTTAATCAAGATAGTAATTGAGGACATTGTCTTGAATGTCATTAGTGCTTATGCCCCACAAGTTGGGCTCAACATGAGTGCTAAGAGGCAATTTTGGGAGGACTTGGAGGATCTGGTTAGTAGTGTACCGATAACCAAGAAACTACTCATAGGGGGAGATCTCAATGGTCACATGGGTGCAACTAACCTAGGATTTGAGGGAGTACATGGAGGCTTTGGATGCGGCGATAGAAATCAAGAGGGTAAGGACATCCTAGACTTTGTCGTAGCCTATGATCTGTTGGTAGCTAACACCCTCTTTAGGAAGAGGCAATCTCACCTAGTGACCTTTAGTAGTGCCCAACACTCTAGCCAAATTGACTTTGTCCTCACTAGGAGAAAGAATAGACGGGAGTGTCTAGATCGTAAGGTGATCCCCGAGGAGTGTGTTGTGACACAACATAAGCTTGTGGTAGTTGACTTTCGCTTCCATACATGTTCTTTGCGGGACAAAGGTGTCAAAATCACAAGAACAAAGTGGTGGAAGTTGAAAGGAAAATCACAAGAATCCTTTAAAATAGGGTGATCACAGAAGGACCCTGGGCAGAAAATGGAGATGCAGATAGTATGTGGGTGAATATGGCAACTTGCATTAGGAAGGTAGCTAGTGAGGTGTTCAGTGTGACAAAAGGGAAGAAACTTGTAGATAAAGACACTTGGTGGTGGAATGAGGATGTACAAAAGGCCATTAAGGAGAAGAAGGAGTGTTATAAGAGTTGGCATAATGATAGAAGCGCAAGCAACATGCTTAAGTACAAAGAGGCTAAGAAGAATGCAAGGCGGGCTGTGAGTAATGCAAGAGGACAGGCCTATGATAAGTTATATAAGAGACTAGAGACAAAAGAAGGTGAAAAGGACATATACAAGGTAGCAAAAATCCGTGAGAGAAAGATGAGGGATTTCAATCAAGTTAAATGCATCAAAGATGAGACTGACCGCATTCTAGTGAAGGATGAAGAGATTAAGAATAGATGACGTGATTACTTTAATGGGCTATTCAATTATGGGGATGAGAGCACTACGGTTGAGTTGGATGACTCCTTTGATGACTCCAACAGGCGGTACGTGCGGAGGATACAAGAGTTTGAGGTTAAGGAGGCCTTAAAAGGATGAAAGGAGGAAAGGCCCTCGGCCCTGACGATGTCCCTATCGATGTGTGGAGTTGTCTTGGGGACGTGGAAATAGTATGGCTCACAAAGCTATTCAACCACATTTTTCAGTCAAACAAGATGCCCGGAGAATGGAGGAAAAGTATATTAGTACCTATCTTCAAAAATAAAGGAGATATTGAAAGTTGTACTAATTATCGAGGTATTAAGCTTATGAGTCATACTATGAAGCTTTGGGAGAGAGTGATTGAACACCGCCTGAGGAAAGTGACCAATGTCACTAAAAACCAATTTGGTTCTATGCCTGGGAGGTCTACAATGGAAGCAATTTTCTTGCTTCGTCAGCTTATGGAGAGATATAGGGAGCAGAAGGACTTGCATATGGTGTTCATCGACTTGGAGAAGGCATACGATAAGATACCAAGGTCAGTCATGTGGTGGGCACTAGAGAAACATAAAGTGCCAAAAAAGTACATTACCCTTATCAAGGATATGTACAATAATGTTAGGAAAAGTGTGCGCGTAAGTGATAGTGAGACTGATGCATTTCCTATCACGGTAGGACTACATCAAGGATCAGCTTTGAGCCCATACATCTTTTCCTTGGTGATGGATGAGGTGTTGAAGGATATACAAGGGGATATCCCTTGGTGCATGCTCTTTGCTGATGATGTAGTGCCGGTAGATGAAACTAGAGATGGTGTTGATAAGAAATTAGAATTATGGAGACAAACCTGAGAGTCCAAGGGGTTTACACTTAGTAGGACCGAAACCGAGTATATGAGGTGTGACTTTAGTGGTGTTTGTCATGAAGAGGGAAATGTTAGTCTACAAGGACAAATAGTACCTAGAAGGGACTCTTTCCGATACTTAGGATCAATGTTACAAAGCAATGGCGATATTGATGAGGATGTTTGCCATAGGATCAAGATAGGGTGGATGAAATGGCGACAAGCCTCTGGAATCCTATGTGATAGGAAAGTCCCACAAAAGCTAAAAGGGAAGTTCTATAGGACGGTGATCATACATGCGATGCTCTATGGGGCAGAATGTTGGCCAACTAAACAGCAACATGTCCAACAAATGACTGTCGCAGAGATGCGCATGCTACGGTGGATGTGCGGGCACACAAGAAGAGACCGAATAAGGAATGAGGCGATTCATGATAGGGTAGGGGTGGCGCCGATTGAAGAGAAGTTAGTCCAACATCGACTTAGGTGGTTTGGACATATCCAACGGAGACCTCCAGAAGCACCGGTTTACAGTGGGATTTTAAGAGGTAGAGAAAATATTAGGAGGGGTATAGGAGGACCAAGGTTGTAACACCCCAAATTTTTAGTCAAAACTCAAATTTTGATTTAGAACCATAAACCATGTTCAGAGGGGAATTTAGAAATTTTTGGACGTGTTGCATGTTTTGCAAAAATTCAAATTCAAACTGGAATTCAAATTAGACTCAAAACAGAAAAGAAATGGAAAAAGAAAAAGGAAAACCGGAAAAAAAACTGGCCAGTGGGCCGAAACCCCAGCCGGCCCAGCAAACCCCGCGCAGCCCGCCCCCGCGCGCGCCGCGCTGCCCCTCGCTGACGGGTGGGACCCGCCTGTCATCCCTAACCCCGCGACCCCGGACTTCTCCCCCGCGCGCGCGATCGCAACCGATCGGGAAACCGCGTCCCGCAGCCGAATTCTGGACCCTGAGGACTCTAACTCGATCACAACAGAACCACCGCCCTCCCCCGGCTATAAAAACAACCGATCCGATCAGTTTTTCTCACGCGATCGCCGATTTTCACTCCGGTGAGCACCGAGACTTCGCCGGTGAATTCTGGCCGATCTAAGCTCGGAAACTCTGATCTAACTCGTTGGTCTTGATCCACCGCCTCCGGGGAACTTTGCAGGTGCAGAAAATCCGAAGACTTACGGTGCAAATCCAGCTCCGACGAGCTTCGCCGTGGTTTTGCCTCGGACCTCGCCGCCGAGCACTTTCCAGGACCCCCGAGCTCGAGAAAACCCCCGAGGTGAGATCCCTGACCTCCCCTCTACCGATCTAGGCCATAAGATCACAGTTCTAGGCAGAATTCTCGAGGATCCGAAATTTTCCGGCGAGATCGCCGCTTCCCGCCGCCGTGCGCCGCCGGCAGCGCCGCCCGCGCTCGATCAGAGCGACGTGGCCGCTTGTGCGCCGTTTATTTTAAATTGCACGGTAGACTTTAAAACCCCGCGTACCGGTTCGATGTTATAATCTCAGCCGTCGGTTTAAAATCAGACGGTCCACGTCAGCGCCGCGTTATAAAGACTGGAATTCTTACGTGCTACCCCCTGGGGTTCTCTGGAATTGAGAGCTAGCCCCGAAAACTTCAGATCTAGCCCCTGGAACTCCAGAAAATCATGTAAATTCATTTAAAAATCAGTTTTAGCCCCTAGACTTAATAGAAATTAAGAAAAACACCTCTGAAAAGTGTAGCTAGACCCCTGGAAATTATGAAAATAATATTATAGACCCTGTAATGGGGTGAATTCATTATTTTAGCCCTGTTTAGTATTTAATTTAGAAAATTGAATATGTAACTAGTGTTTAAATATTAAAAAGGGGGACAAACCTAATTGTCAAAATTATTAAAAACTTTCTCAGTACTTAGAAAACTTTGGAGTGAGATAAAAATATATTTTTGGGCTGAAATAAATCTGTTTCATCTATTATTCACATTTAATAGTATAGGGACACATTTTTAAGTAAAGAATAGTTAAAGAAAAATAGGGAAAATAATTATGAAATAGTATACATCAGAAGCCAAGGTCAAAATATGATCTTAAATTATTTAGGACCAGAACCTAATCTGTTTAGGTAGTGTGTATTACTAATTTAATAATAAAATGCACAATTATGCATAAGAATATAAATCTGAAAATATAGAAACTAGTAAATGATAAATGGAGTTTCTAAAATACAAAGAATTCAGTTTAGGGTTGATAGAAATTATGAAGGCACATATGGAGAAGAAAAATACTTTTCATACATACTTGGTAGTTTAATATATAAGGAATTTATTTAAAACTGAAACACACATATATACATGTATATATATATATAGTATGTGAGTATAAATATGAACACCAAAGTAGGAATCATACACATGTAAATAAAAGTGTGTGCAAGCCCCAAATCAACACACATAGAGTATCCACAACACATAAAATGGTAAAGAAAATTTCATAAATGTGAATGTGTGGTTTGTATGAAGTAGAAGTGTGAACTATGTCTTATGGTTGTTGTTTTTCTTTTGCTATGTGTGATGGTATGAAGTAGAACCTGTTCAAGAGCAAGCTATCAGTTTCCAAGATCAGGACTACCCATTTCAGGAGCAGCAAGAAGGAGGCAAGTGTCCTTGACCACTTTGATCCTATGCTAGGATGTGTAGATAGAATTATTTGCATTGTCAAATGAAATATGAAACCCATGCTAGGAAGTTTCCCTAGAATTGCATTACCTTGTTTCCTTGTAGCTTGGGTTGGGATTTATTTTGTCATGACATTTATGTCCATGCATATGCTTAGCCATGTTTAGAATGGGATGTTTGGGACATGAAATCATCAGTTTATATTACCATACTCTTGAATGAGATATTGTGAGTTATGTAGAGGTAGGGATCAAGGCAAGTTGGATGTTTTGGTTGTGTGCTGGGTGCACGAGACTTGGGTTTGTGTTTAGTACTTGCCTGGATCCTAAGGACCGGTTCATGGAGCATGTAACCCGGCTTTACAGTGCCAACCACATGCTGAGATGGGGCAGCTTAGCCAATTAATTAGGTGTATCCCCGGCGTAGTATGGGTGTGTTGGATGGTGCGGGGAATAGGAGTCAGCTAGACTGCCATATGAACCGCAAGGCTCAAGAGGGGGCCACTGCAGCGGGGTTGGAGCCTCTTGTATGCTGTTAGGGGTGAAACCTCAGTGGGCCCACGCTCGTCGGGAATCCCTTTGTAAAGGCTTCGTAGTGATCTCTTGGCCACACACCTGGGAAGTGTGAATGTGGTTCGTAGCCACTGGCATAATGGAGGTTCTTTTAGTCCACCCGGCAACGGGGGATGAAATCACTACTTGTGGGTACAGTGGTACAAACTCTGCAGAGTTAAAACTGTCTTGACAGCCGTGCTCACGGTTAAGAGCGGCCTGGACTTATTCATGATTAGAGAATTGATGGTTTTGGGAAGTTAAGCGGGGAGCTTAACATTGGAAATGATGATTATGGTTATTGGTTTATGATGATGGGATGGGAGATTTGGACCATTTCACATGTGTAGTAATGTAGGTGCTTAATAAGCTAAGGTGATAGGTATTAATTGCGTAGTGCTTTAACCATGAGTTCAACCTCTCCTTGTTCTAGCCATGCATGATATAATTTTTCCCACACTTGCTGAGTACCATTGGTACTCAACCTTGCATATTTGTTGGTTTATATTGCTGCTCAGGTCAAGATAATGAGGTGGTGTATAATGACCAAGATTTTGGACCCGAGGAAGGTTTTTAGGTTCATGAAGACCCCCGGGCAACGCCTGTGATGGAGCCCTAAAGAATAATATTCCGCTGCTAGTTTATTTACTTGTGATGAAGCATTAGTGTCTATTGAGACATTTGCGATGTAAGACTTATTTATATTCGACACCTGGCTTGTAATAAATGATGCTTCACTATTTGTCATCACATGTATGAGAAAATGATCCTGGCATACATGTGATATTCACTTGGTTGTTCTTCGGAAAAACCGGGTGTGACAGAGGTGGTATCAGAGCCAAGGTTGCCCGTAGGAACGTGGACCTAGGTAGGAATGGACGTATTTAAGGGCCCTATTTTCTTAAAAAAAATATTTTCCAAGGTGTGGGTGAAAAAGTGTTATCAAAAGAGTCATTTTCTTCATCTTACCCCAACTTTCATTCAAAAATAGGATTTTTGTTTGAAATTTTATCTAACCTAATTTTAAATTCTTTTGTTTTAGATGGTTCGCATGATTCGCACCGCTCGTAAATCCACGGGAGGGAGAGTTCCCGTAGTTGCCCTTGCTGAAAGGGAGGAGAGTCGTCCAGTGACGTACCTTTCCTACGGATTGGCAGTAGGAGATTTGTTGCGCCGTCTTCGACGTATGCTCGAAGCCGCCGGCAATACGGGCAAGCTCATCATCCACTATAACTCCACCAGGACCATCCGTGAGAAGAGGGAAGAATGGAGTTCGGAGATGAGGATTATACACGAGAATCAGTTGCTTAAGATCCACCACACTCCAGCTTGTCGAGCAACACAAGTTGACGCGGAGAGAGATGTCACTTGGGAGGCCATCACCTGCCAGAGCCACATCTATCGTCGCCACTTGGACAAAACTGAGTACATGTATGTCCTCCAACGTGAGAGTGGTACCACGGAGTACAAGTACCCACCGGTGCAGCAAGGGACTTCCCATGAGCACATGGACTTGTGCTTGGAGGATGCTGCTATGCTCAGCACTCGATTGCAGGAGTGTCAACAAGAGCTTCAGGATGTCCGAGATACTCTGAAGGAGACGGAGGCATTGCTGCGAGCTTGCTTAAAGGCGAGAGAAAGAGGAGATGGGAATGAACTGTGTGTCACCGTAAGTGATCCATGGACCCCTGACTCCCCGGATCGCCGAGCGATCAGGCGTCGTCGCACTTCTCCACCAGCAGCCTCCCCACCCAAAGCAGAGTCAGAAGGTAGCCGAAATGAGGAGGAAGATCCCGAGGAGCCAGCTCAAGAGGATGAGTAGTGTAGAGTCTTTCCCCTAGCTAGAAAGAGGTCGAGTAGTCGAGTCGTTACGTAGTTAATGGTGTGACAATGCTTGGTGTGTGACGTGAGTTGTGGAAGCCATGAGCAAGTGTCCACAGCCTCGTCTTCAGATTGTTTTGCTTTGGTGTGTGAACCCACAGGAAATAATAGTGCATTTATTGGGTGAGAGATATAAAACCCTCGTAAGATTTTAACAAAACTACAACACTTCAAAGTACAAACAAGTGAAAGTAGTAAGATGATACTAAATGCTTTCAAATTAACATTTGTGGATTCTACCAGATGGCCGGAAGAGGAAAAGGACGTGCTGCCAACCCCGCCAACAACAATGATGAGGCATGCAACTCTCATCTTTCTGGAGGCCAGAACCGGGGTGGTCGCCGTGAAGAAGTTGATCCTCTCCACCAAATGCTGGAGAATCAAAATCAGCTCATCCAGAACTTGACTCAAGTAGTGGCCAACTTGCATCAAGTTCCACCTCCACAAGCTGCACCACGCCAACCAAGGTTGAGTGAGTTTCTAGGAACTCGACCTCCAAAGTTTGCAAGTGCTGCTGAACCTCTGGAGGCAGATGATTGGCTGAAGACCATTGAAAGTAAGATGAGGATCATACAATGCCAAGGGTATGAGAGGGTGCTGTTTGCCTCTCATCAATTGCTTGGACCTGCTGCTGATTGGTGGACCGCCTACGTGGCCGCCCATCATGACCCTGAGAGCATCACTTGGGAAGAGATCAGCATGGATTTTGTCGTGGGATTGCCTAGGACCCAGTCCGGGTATGATTCAATATGGGTTATTATTGATAGGCTAACCAAGGTAGCTCATTTCATTCCGGTGAAGGAAAGCTACAGCGGAACCAAATTGGCAGAGTTGTACATGTCAAGGATTGTGTGTTACCATGGAGTGCCAAAGAAGATAGTGTCGGACCGAGGGACACAGTTCACCTCGAGGTTTTGGCAAAAGTTGCATGAAACCATGGGAACCCATCTGAATTTCAGTTCTGCCTATCATCCCCAAACTGACGGACAGACGGAGAGAACCAATCAGATCCTTGAAGATATGTTAAGGGCATGTGCACTCAAAAACAATAGGAGTTGGGACAAGAACCTACCGTATGCGGAGTTTTCCTATAACAACAGTTATCAAGCTAGTATGAAGATGTCACCGTTTGAAGCTTTGTATGGAAGGAAATGCAGAACTCCCCTATTTTGGAACCAAACAGGAGAAAGTAAAGTGTTTGGTCCAGAAGTGCTACAAGAAGCCGAGGCAAAGGTGAGGGAGATTCGCAACAACTTGAGGATAGCACAGACACGCCAGAAGAGTTATAAAGATGTACGAAAAAGAGAGCTCGTTTTCAACGTGGGAGACTATGTTTATCTCAAGGTGTCCCCTATCAGAGGACTTCGTCGGTTCAAGGTGAAAGGGAAGTTGTCACCTCGATACATCGGACCCTTTCAAGTTTTGGAAAGAAAAGGCGAAGTGGCGTACCAACTAGAGTTGCCGGTTCATCTGTCAGACGTGCACGATGTGTTCCATGTGTCGCAACTCAAGAAATGTCTGAGGACGCCTGAGGAGGTGTTACCCATGAATGAAGTGGATGTGGCTGAGGATTTGTCTTATGCCGAGCAACCATACAAGATTTTGGAGACAATGGAACGCCTCACCAGAAATAAGAGAATCAGGATGTGCAAGGTGCAGTGGAAGCATCACTCAGAAGAGGAAGCCACCTGGGAACGGGAAGATGAGCTTAAGGCACAATTTCCGGAATTGTTTTCTTAGAAACACCAATCTCGAGGACGAGATTTCTTTTAAGGGGGGTAGAGCTGTAACACCCCAAATTTTTAGTCAAAACTCAAATTTTGATTTAGAACCATAAACCATGTTCAGAGAGGAATTTAGAAATTTTTGGACGTGTTGCATGTTTTGCAAAAATTCAAATTCAAACTGGAATTCAAATTAGACTCAAAACAGAAAAGAAATGGGAAAAGAAAAAGGAAAACCGGAAAAAAACTGGCCAGTGGGCCGAAACCCCAGCCGGCCCAGCAAACCCCGCGCAGCCCGCCCCCGCGCGCGCCGTGCTGCCCCTCGCTGACGGGTGGGACCCGCCTGTCATCCCTAACCCCGCGACCCCGGACTTCTCCCCCGCGCGCGCGATCGCAACCGATCGGGAAACCGCGTCCCGCAGCCGAATTCTGGACCCTGAGGACTCTAACTCGATCACAACAGAACCACCGCCCTCCCCCGGCTATAAAAACAACCGATCCGATCAGTTTTTCTCACGCGATCGCCGATTTTCACTCCGGTGAGCACCGAGACTTCGCCGGTGAATTCTGGCCGATCTAAGCTCGGAAACTCTGATCTAACTCGTTGGTCTTGATCCACCGCCTCCGGGGAACTTTGCAGGTGCAGAAAACCCGAAGACTTACGGTGCAAATCCAGCTCCGACGAGCTTCGCCGTGGTTTTGCCTCGGACCTCGCCGCCGAGCACTTTCCAGGACCCCCGAGCTCGAGAAAACCCCCGAGGTGAGATCCCTGACCTCCCCTCTACCGATCTAGGCCATAAGATCACAGTTCTAGGCAGAATTCTCGAGGATCCGAAAGTTTCCGGCGAGATCGCCGCTTCCCGCCGCCGTGCGCCGCCGGCAGCGCCGCCCGCGCTCGATCAGAGCGACGTGGCCGCTTGTGCGCCGTTTATTTTAAATCGCACGGTAGACTTTAAAACCCCGCGTACCGGTTCGATGTTATAATCTCAGCCGTCGGTTTAAAATCAGACGGTCCACGTCAGCCCCGCGTTATAAAGACTGGAATTCTTACGTGCTACCCCCTGGGGTTCTCTGGAATTGAGAGCTAGCCCCGGAAACTTCAGATCTAGCCCCTGGAACTCCAGAAAATCATGTAAATTCATTTAAAAATCAGTTTTAGCCCCTAGACTTAATAGAAATTAAGAAAAACACCTCTGAAAAGTGTAGCTAGACCCCTGGAAATTATGAAAATAATATTATAGACCCTGTAATGGGGTGAATTCATTATTTTAGCCCTGTTTAGTATTTAATTTAGAAAATTGAATATGTAACTAGTGTTTAAATATTAAAAAGGGGGACAAACCTAATTGTCAAAATTATTAAAAACTTTCTCAGTACTTAGAAAACTTTGGAGTGAGATAAAAATATATTTTTGGGCTGAAATAAATCTGTTTCATCTATTATTCACATTTAATAGTATAGGGACACATTTTTAAGTAAAGAATAGTTAAAGAAAAATAGGGAAAATAATTATGAAATAGTATACATCAGAAGCCAAGGTCAAAATATGATCTTAAATTATTTAGGACCAGAACCTAATCTGTTTAGGTAGTGTGTATTACTAATTTAATAATAAAATGCACAATTATGCATAAGAATATAAATCTGAAAATATAGAAACTAGTAAATGATAAATGGAGTTTCTAAAATACAAAGAATTCAGTTTAGGGTTGATAGAAATTATGAAGGCACATATGGAGAAGAAAAATACTTTTCATACATACTTGGTAGTTTAATATATAAGGAATTTATTTAAAACTGAAACACACATATATACATGTATATATATATATAGTATGTGAGTATAAATATGAACACCAAAGTAGGAATCATACACATGTAAATAAAAGTGTGTGCAAGCCCCAAATCAACACACATAGAGTATCCACAACACATAAAATGGTAAAGAAAATTTCATAAATGTGAATGTGTGGTTTGTATGAAGTAGAAGTGTGAACTATGTCTTATGGTTGTTGTTTTTCTTTTGCTATGTGTGATGGTATGAAGTAGAACCTGTTCAAGAGCAAGCTATCAGTTTCCAAGATCAGGACTACCCATTTCAGGAGCAGCAAGAAGGAGGCAAGTGTCCTTGACCACTTTGATCCTATGCTAGGATGTGTAGATAGAATTATTTGCATTGTCAAATGAAATATGAAACCCATGCTAGGAAGTTTCCCTAGAATTGCATTACCTTGTTTCCTTGTAGCTTGGGTTGGGATTTATTTTGTCATGACATTTATGTCCATGCATATGCTTAGCCATGTTTAGAATGGGATGTTTGGGACATGAAATCATCAGTTTATATTACCATACTCTTGAATGAGATATTGTGAGTTATGTAGAGGTAGGGATCAAGGCAAGTTGGATGTTTTGGTTGTGTGCTGGGTGCACGAGACTTGGGTTTGTGTTTAGTACTTGCCTGGATCCTAAGGACCGGTTCATGGAGCATGTAACCCGGCTTTACAGTGCCAACCACATGCTGAGATGGGGCAGCTTAGCCAATTAATTAGGTGTATCCCCGGCGTAGTATGGGTGTGTTGGATGGTGCGGGGAATAGGAGTCAGCTGGACTGCCATATGAACCGCAAGGCTCAAGAGGGGGCCACTGCAGCGGGGTTAGAGCCTCTTGTATGCTGTTAGGGGTGAAACCTCAGTGGGCCCACGCTCGTCGGGAATCCCTTTGTAAAGGCTTCGTAGTGATCTCTTGGCCACACACCTGGGAAGTGTGAATGTGGTTCGTAGCCACTGGCATAATGGAGGTTCTTTTAGTCCACCCGGCAACGGGGGATGAAATCACTACTTGTGGGTACAGTGGTACAAACTCTGCAGAGTTAAAACTGTCTTGACAGCCGTGCTCACGGTTAAGAGCGGCCTGGACTTATTCATGATTAGAGAATTGATGGTTTTGGGAAGTTAAGCGGGGAGCTTAACATTGGAAATGATGATTATGGTTATTGGTTTATGATGATGGGATGGGAGATTTGGACCATTTCACCTGTGTAGTAATATAGGTGCTTAATAAGCTAAGGTGATAGGTATTAATTGCGTAGTGCTTTAACCATGAGTTCAACCTCTCCTTGTTCTAGCCATGCATGATATAATTTTTCCCACACTTGCTGAGTACCATTGGTACTCAACCTTGCATATTTGTTGGTTTATATTGCTGCTCAGGTCAAGATAATGAGGTGGTGTATAATGACCAAGATTTTGGACCCGAGGAAGGTTTTTAGGTTCATGAAGACCCCCGGGCAACGCCTGTGATGGAGCCCTAAAGAATAATATTCCGCTGCTAGTTTATTTACTTGTGATGAAGCATTAGTGTCTATTGAGACATTTGCGATGTAAGACTTATTTATATTCGACACCTGGCTTGTAATAAATGATGCTTCACTATTTGTCATCACATGTATGAGAAAATGATCCTGGCATACATGTGATATTCACTTGGTTGTTCTTCGGAAAAACCGGGTGTGACAGAGGTTGACCTGGGAGGAGGCGGTAAAATGAGATTTGAGAGAGTGGAATGTATCCAGAGACTTAGCTCATGATAGGACCACATGGAAAATAGCAATTCATGTGCCAGAATCGTAGTCTTGTTTTTCTTTTTTTTCTTCTTTTTTTTTCCTTTTTTCTTTTTCTTTTTTATTTTCTCCTTTTTTCTTTTTTCTTTTTTTATTTTTTCCTTGTTCTTATATCTCTTCCTCTCTTTTAGTTCATTGATATTGGGTTTCATGTCTAGCTTACCCCAACATGCTTGGGATAAATGCTTGGTTGTTGTTGTTGTTGCGATCCCGATGAGATCACCGAAGGGGTACGCGGGGTTCTATTTACGATCGTTCGATTCAAAATGGACGGGACCTGGAGAGCCACGTCGCCCTGGCTGGAGACAGCCCGCGAGCGCGGCGTAGAGGCAGCGATATCGCCGGTGAGGTCTCGGGTTTTCGCCCACACACGCTAACCTTCAGATTTTTCGGCATAAATTGGCAGAGGGGTGATAGGGGAGCTCACCAGTGGGGTTTTCGTGACCCGAGGTGGCCGGAAACTGCTCGGCGACGGTGTCGAGAGGTGGAGCTCGGCGGTGCTCGTCGGAGTGTTCTTCACCTGCAAGCCTCCCCGACAGCGGTGGAACATGAAACGCCTGTTACATTAACGAAACCGGAAGAAATTTGAAAGAAAACAGCGGCGGAGGCTTCGGTTCTCACTGGAAAAGAAAATGGAGCGGGAGAGGAGGAAAACCGGCAGGATTTCTGCATTTAAATGGACGAGGGGGTGGCGGGGTTGGTTGAGATCGTGCTGAACCGAGTGGGCTGGAGATCGTGGCCGGGGTGCGCTAATTTTGGACACGGCAGCAGCGATCGGCGCTGGAGAATCGACGACGGTTGGGAGAGAAGAAACTGACAGCTGGGGCCCGCGCGGCAGTGAGAGGAGGAGAGAGGGAAGGGCTGTGGGCTGCTGGGCTGGCTCGGGTGGGTTTCGGCCCAGTGGCCATTTTTCCTTTTTCTTTCCCTTTTCTTTTCTGTTTTCCTTCAAATTTGAATTCCGGTTTGAATTTGAATTTTTCCTCAACATGCATTACATCTATTTAATTGGAATTTGAATTTACAACATTTTGGGGATGTTACATGTCATTTTATTGGTAATTCACTTGTTGTTTGGTCTTCTATAAAACAAAATTCAGTTGCACAATCCATGGCTGAATCTGAATATGTAGCTGCTGCTATCGCTTGCTCACAAATTCTTTGCATTGTTCAAACACTTAAGGACTATGGGGTTGATCTAGATAGTGTTCGACTGTTTTGTGATAACACTAGTGCCATTTGCATTGCTAAAAACCCTGTGCAACATTCTAGATCAAAGCACATTGACATTAGGCATCACTTTCTCTATGATAATGTTGAAAAACAAAACATTGTGCTTCACCATGTAGATACCGAACAACAATTGACTGACATTTTTACAAAACCCTTGGGTTTCACTAGTTTTTCTTTCATTCGTAGTGAAATAGGGGTTATGCATCCTCATGGCTTAAATTGAGGGGGAGTTTTGAAACTTGGGAAGTCTATGTGTGAATCTGATTTTAAAATAATATGAGCAAAGTATTTCATACATATATAATTTTGTGATTCCTTTTACATGCTAAAAGTTCTTACTACATTACTCGTATTATAAATTTTGTAGTTTTAGCCATGACTAGTAATTGGAATAATTACTAACACTAAATCTGGTCATGATCGAACTTTCTTGCTATTTTGAACTTGTTGCATGCTCACAAGTGCTTTTAATAATGAAAAACTAACTAATGAATTATCCAAATGTTGAGCTTTTATGATCAAATGAAAAATGTGATAAAATCTAAATGTAGCCTAGAGGGGGTGAATAGGCTCTTTGAATTTTTTAACGATTATCTGAAACACTTAGCGGACAGATCAAATCCATGTAGGCCGGACTAGTCCGGTATGGTGCGGATTAGTCCGCTATGAGCGTAATTAAAAAGTTAAATTTAGACTTATTCTTACTTCAAGTATTTATGCAGCGGAAAGTAAATGACAACTTGAGTGTAATATGATAATGAAGTAAGAAACTACAACTACCAAGTTTAACACAAGATATCAATGTAAACCAAATGAGTACTAGCAAACCCTAATTGATAATTGAAAAAAGAATAAGAAGACATGAGACAAGGTTTTTATCCCGAGGTTCGATTCCACCCAGGAATCTACGTCCTCATTGAGAAGTGCACCAAGGACCGGGTCTTCATCAACTCTTCCTTCGTTGAATCGCCAAAAAGGCCGATTCGAATCCACTAACCACACACAGGGGTAAATAATCGTACGTGGGGCGTTCTCATAATTTGAGTGCTCCCACAAGATTACAATGAGTAACACTCTCCCACACACATAGAGAATAATGATCAACAGTTGTGTGAGAGAAAATAAACCAAGAGCTCAATATTGAGAAGAACGATTCTCTCCTTGATCCAATCCCTAATCCTCAAAGATTTGATCTTTTTAGGCTTAGATGATTGGAGAGAAGTGTTTTTGTGCTCTTGGAACGTGTGACGGCGCTAGGGTTCATGTTTTCGTAAATGTGTGGCCGTGCACCTCTATTTATACAAAGATTCCAAAAGTTACTGTTAAGGTTTCCTGGCGGCCAAACTAGTCCGCTATGTTGACCGGACTAGTTCGGTGTGATGTGTACAATTCACGTGAGGCATGCGGCACAATGGAAATCCTAATTTAAAGTGGTTACAAAATGTTGAACGGACTAGTCCGGTCCACGAGCGGACTAGTACGGTGCAAGGTGAATGGTCAGTTCCAGAGAGTTGAACGGAATAGTCCGGTGCGTGAGCGGACTAGTCTGATTCCTTGTGTTAAGACGGTTTCAGAGAGTTGAACGAACTAGTCCGGTCCACGAGCGGACTAGTCCGGTGCACTGTGTAAAAGCGGTTCTAGAGAGTTCAACGACTAGTCCGGTCCACGAGTGGACTAGTCCAGTGCACTATGTAAAAGCGGTTCCAGAGAGTTGAACGGACTAGTCCGGTCCACGAGCAGACTTGTCCGGTGCACAGTGTTGTGAAGCAACAGAGAGTTGAACAGACTAGTACGGTTTCTTAGCGGACTAGTCCAGTGCACCGTGAGTGATTAGGATATGTTTTAAGCCCTTACCCCTACGCAAAGATTTTGAACGCTTGGGATGCGTCTCTCACACACATCCTATACAAGTAAGTCTACATTGCGCTTTGTTCATGGATCGGTCCTTTTCCTTTTTCTTCATCACTTCATTTTTCACTTTTTGAGTGCACCAATCCTACCTTACACGAGTTAATCTGCATTCATCTCAACACGTTCATTAGGATCTCAATTCGTTTGTCATCAATCGTTCAAAAGCCACAAGGGAATGCCTAGATGCACTTTCAATCTCCCCCTTTTTGGTGATTGATGACAACCAACTGAGATTACGTAATTAATAATAAAATTTGATTTTCATAAACTGTGCATATATGAGAATGACAAATGAGTAACAAGAACTTCTCACATATATGCATCCTGTATGATGGGATGCCTAAAGAGTGTGTCATAAAACAATGTGACATGCCACAAGATAAGAACATATCAATAAGAAAGGTAATCATCACATCAATATCGATTAAGCATCACACATCCAAAGGAGTTTGAAATAAAAAGTACATGAAACTTAAAATACATGTCTATGATCACTAGTCCTTAAGGCTCACAAGAAGATAAAGCAAATAAGGCTAATCTCAATCTCTCCCCCTTTGGCATCAAGGCAACAAAAAGGAAAAAACTGAGTGAAATCACTCATCGCCACTTCCTCCCTCACTATCAGTCCTATCTTCATCTTCATCTTTGTCTTCATGACCATGCTGAGAAGGAGGACCGAAGACACCTGCAAGCCCAAAAGAACTAAACTCTTGTTCAGTGAGTGGAGCCATCTCAGTGAAGTTTTCTTCAAAGTCTTCCGAAATATGTGGTGATCCAACTGGCTCAATATCTAGCTTCTCACAGATGGCTTTGATGTTGGCCTTCATGTATCTTTGATGTCTATTCCGGGCCAAGCTCTCCTTGTGTTGCTTAACTTCAACTTTGCGACAACAGCCAAAGATAGAGGGGAGCATCTTGAGCACACCACTAGAGGACTCTCTAGAGGATGGAGGAACAGGATAGGTGTAGCATCCGGCGCCCTTGAGCCTTCATGAGTATGCTTGGATCTCCGTTCCACTGCAGGTGAGGCAGGAGCAGAGGGAACAGTGTAGACTGTAGGCTTCTGGGCTTGAGACCCGTGTGAGAGACATCTTTGACAAACTCAAGTTCTGTCACCTTCTCAATCATGTACATGATATAAGGTGCATAGCTACAGGATCTATTGGGAGTGATAGAGATGTTCACAATGTCATTGTAGATGTACTCAAAGACATTGAAGGTCCTTTTCTTGCTTATCACTTTCATCAAGGTCCTTAGGGTTCCTTGGACTGTCCATGCATCTCCATCCTTTGGAGCTATGGTCTTTCTCAAAATTCTGTTGAGCACGACAAAGAATGGCTTCAGGTACTTGGTAGTAGGAGGTACATATGGCATTGTTGTATGATACAAGAATTCCAGCTCATTCTTCTCTAACAGCTTCAAGTTGTGAATGACAAGCTCATTTTCAAGGCATGTTCAAGGTGAAGTATCTTTGCAAATTCCTCATAGGTAACACTATATTTGGATCCGTGTGTCACCCAAGTCATCTCATCCCCATCATCGCGGGCAAAGTAAAGAGTTGAGTAGAACTGTGTGATGACCTCATTGTTCCAATCATATTGAAAGGATAGAAGATCCTTCAAGCCATGCCTCTCTAATGCCTCTAGGACCTCATGATAGGCCTGTCATCTCATAGACTGCAAGTAAACAATGTTGAGCCACTAACTCTCAACAACATGATTCTTCATCTTCATGTATACATGCTCATAGTAGTCAGCATGGAAGTTGCTCCAAAATCATGGGTCAGCACATTGCTTTGGCTTCTCATAAACTTGAATTTTTCTGAACTTGTCAGCATGTTCACTTTCCCTTCCAGTAAAGTCATCACTTGATGGCTGCCTGTTACGGTGAATGGGGGCCTTCTTCTTCAATGGACCAATAGGATCACTAGCAAGTCCTTTGCCCTTGCTAACACTTCTTATAGAGCCGTTGAGCTTCCAACAATATCTTTGCTTTGTGCTGTCTTAACAACCAATCTCCTCCTTTTAGGAAGAGAATCATCGGGAGGAGAGGATTGAGCAATGTGGTCATGTCTCTTCTTCATGACCTCTGAGGCTGACGACATCGTGCCTGACAGGAAAATCAAGGATTGATTGATGAGATGGATTGTAGATTTTGTGGAAATAAGAAGTTAGAGGTTCGATTGACAGGTAACTAGACTTGTCCGTTTTCAGAGTGCGGACTTGTTCGGAATACCGGACTTGTCCGCACCCGATACAGGACTAGTCCGGACCTGCTGAAGAACCCTAATTTCCTATTTTTAATAAATCTAGCACAAATTGATGCAAAACAAGGAGGGATACACTAGGAATGCATCGAGAAAGGTAATGCATGCCCTAGGAATCAAGAAAATTGAGCAAAAGTAGAGGAAAGATGAGAACTAGAGTTGAGAGAGATTTTTACCGAAAAGTGAAGATTTGAGTCGAAACGCAAAGTTTGATCCGGATGAGTCCGGAGAGAGGAATCCACGCGTCGAGGAGAAGATTTCCCGTGGAGAGGACTTCAATTTCGTTAGCCAAAATCGAAAATCACCTTGGGGGCAAGGGTTTGAGGAGTGAGAAGCCAAAAGTGCTTGTGAGGGGAAGAGAGCACTGGTTGGCGCGGGTATAGACTTTTTAAACCTGGACATACGGACTAGTCCTGTGTAGCCGGACAAGTACGGTATGGCAGATCTGTCCGGACTAGTCTAAGGGAGCGGACCAGTCCGGTGTTGACACCGGACTAGTCCAGGTCAGCTGGACAGATAAGAGTAGAAATCAGGGAAATATTGGGAATTTGATCTAATAGCGATCTAAGGACATATTTTTCACAAGTAATCTTGATGGACATGCCCAGTAAGCAATCAACAATCAGACAATGGTCATTATTCATCAAGATTCACTAATTTAAATTGTTTTCAAGAGAAAATCAAGATAAGGGATAGTTTTTCACAAAGTAAGTAAGATTTTGAGGATTC
Organism: Neostapfia colusana; assembly: GCA_030760725.1. Taxonomy (NCBI): domain Eukaryota; kingdom Viridiplantae; phylum Streptophyta; class Magnoliopsida; order Poales; family Poaceae; genus Neostapfia; species Neostapfia colusana. Next base: position 13,757,345 of record JASWHV010000012.1, on the reverse strand, counting down.
AAGCAGGTATGTAGTGTTTCAAGCCACGTTCCGAGAGTCAAGTATATTTAGTTTATTCCTAAGCTCACAAAAGAGTTTTTCATCATGGGCTTGGTGAAGATATCGGCTAGTTGTTTCTCAGTTTTGACATGGGAAATAGCTATGTCTCCTTTGATTGAATGATCTCTCAAAAAATGATGTCGGATATCAATATGTTTGGTCCTAGAGTGCTCAATAGGGTTATGTGCAATCTTAATCACACTCTCATTGTCACAAAGGAGCGGAATATGGTTCATATTGTAACCGTAGTCCCTTAGAGTTCGTCGCATCCAAAGGAGCTGTGCACAACAACTCCCGGCTGCAACATACTCCGCTTCGGCTGTGGACAAGGCAATGGAGTTTTGCTTCTTGGAGGAACAAGAAACTAGGGACCTACCCAAGAATTGGCAAGTCCCGGAGGTACTTTTTCTATCCACTTTGCATCAGACATAATCTGCATCGGAGTATCCAATGAGATTGAACTTTGAACCTTTAGGATACCAAAGGCCTAGGTTGGGTGTATGAACTAAATATCGCAAGATCCTCTTTACGGCTGTCAAATGACATTCCTTAGGATTGGCTTGAAACCTTGCACACATACAAACACTCAACATAATATCAGGCCTAAATGCACAAAGATAAAGTAGAGAGCCAATCATGGAACGGTATACCTTTTGATCCACGTTAGGTCCATCTTCATTAAGGTCTAAATGTCCATTTATTGCCATGGGAGTCTTTATGGGCTTCGCTTTGTCCATGCCAAATTTCTTGAGAATGTCTTGGGTGTACTTTATTTGGCTTATGAACGTTCCTTCCTTTAGTTGTTTCACTTGGAATCCCAAAAAGTATCTCAACTCTCTCATCATGGACATCTCGAATCTATCTGTCATGATTTTACTAAACTCTTGACAAAAAGATTTATTAGTTGAACCCAATATGATATCATCACAACATAGATTTGACAAATGAATAGATCATTATTAAATTGCTTGGTAAACAAGTTGTAATCAGCTTTACCAATTTTGAAGCCATTTTCAATTAGAAAATCTCTAAGGCACTCATACCAAGCTCTAGGTGCTTGTTTGAGGCCATAGAGAGCCTTACACAGGTTTGAACACATGGTCGGGGTACTCTTGATCTTGAAACCTAGGGGGTTGCTCCACGTACACCTCCTCCTTGATTGGTCCGTTGAGGAAGGTGCTTTTGACGTCCATTTGATACAGCTTGAAATCATGGTGAGTAGCATATGCAAGTGATATACGAATTGATTCAAGCCTAGCTACGGGAGCAAAAGTCTCGTCAAAATCCAAACCTTTGACTTGTGAGTAACCTTTAGCCACAAGTCGTGTCTTTTTTCTTGTTACCACTCCGTGTTCGTCTTGCTTGTTGCGTAGACCCATTTAGTGTCGACGATGTTGGACTTTGATCTTTCAACAAGTTCCCATACTTTGTTTGTGACACCCTCACCTCGGGTGTCAGCATATGTTCATGTTCTATGAAGAGGAAACATTTTAATGAAAAATAGGAACAGAGAGAATTATCAAAAGAATAGCCAATAAAGCCCTCCAAGAGCGCCGAAGACAACTTACTGCGGCCGCTGGCCACGTGGCGTGTTCGGAGCTCGTCCCTGCGAAGTGAAGAGAGGTCCGCCGCTGAAAGAGCTGTGTGGCAGGTTCGGGGCTCGTCGCCACAAAGGGGAGAGGTCCGATCCTGTGGGACACGTGTTGCCCACGGAGCTAGCCTCTGAGAAGAAGCAAAGGCATTTCCGCAAGACATGTGTCATCCTCGGAGCTAGTCCTCACGGAAATCAGAGGACCAATAGCGCGGGATACGTGTCGATCTCGAAGCTAATCTCAGAGAAGTCCGGATAAATCGAACACGTGTCGCCACCGGAGCTTATCTCCGGGGGGGGGTCTTTCGTTGCTAGACACGTGTCGACCTCGGGGCATGTTCCTGAGGAAGGAAGAGAGGGAAGACCGGCGCCAACACGTGGCGTGCGCGGAGCTCACCTGTAAAAGCCCAAGAAAAGGGACTTGCAAAAACTTTTCTTCACCTCACAACACCACAGTTTTTATTGTGGACACCATAGGAAATATTGTGAAGAGCAAGTGACCTCCATCAAAGGAGTGATTAGAAGGGAAAGTCTTCACTTTCACAAAGTAGGGTTTATACACATATGATCACACATGGGAGGGAAATTTCAAACTGTTGCATTCAACTTCAGGAGTGCAGCAGCTAAAACAAGGAGTAAAGGGCATACTTGGATTCCTCAGGTTCAAATTGGTGGGGAGTCAGAGTCTCAATAATTTTCTGAAAAGGTTGACCACCCATTTTTCCAAAAAAGGATCCAAATATGCAAAGAATTCAAATATACATTTGAATTTGGGGGAAATGAGCTCAACCATACAAATGTAGGTCAGTTTCAAACTCCAAATATCTGAATTCATCTCTGGCTAAGCTTTGGAGATCTTTTGAGGGGTGGGGGAGCACTGACAAGTGGGTCCCACATGTCATTGGGGAGGTTAAAAATGGCACAAAAGTCAACAGCCTTAAGGGCTAAGTGTTGCACCCGGAACAGAGCCGAGGCTCCACCGTGACACACCGTGAAAACGCCGGGCGCCACCTCCTGCTCTCCCCTCGCGCGCTGGCGAGCTCCTTGTGGGGGCGCAGTAACTCCCAGCCGTGCCCCAGCTCGCCACGACCCCGAACCGACCCCCAGTCACCGCCCTCTCGCACGACAGAGCGCCAAGGAGCCACAGCTGTGATCCACTCGCTCGGGAGCGATCGTCTCTCGTGTACCAACGTCGGCAACTCTGCAAACCAACATCCTCAGACCTCCCACACCCTCCCCGCATCACTTCCAGTCGAGTTGAACCACTACCCACCGAGAAAAACCACGTTTTCGTGGCCGCCGGGGAGAACCGAGCAAAGGTGCTCCCGTGGGCAGCTCGGCAGAAAACTTGTCATGACCAAGGGGGAGCAGTTTTGGACGCGCCTAGACTCCACGCTGCTCGACCCCGAAGCCTAGAACCAGTGACCGATCATCGCCGGCGAATTTCGCAAAACATCTCCAACCGGTGCAGAACTACCCTCGGGTAAGAAACCCACGAATTCCCGACGTATGATTGCTTAGAGTTTATCAAACTGCACACACAGGAGCTAGACTTGATGGCGCCCAAGTTTGCTCTGCAACCCTAGCTTAACTTTGGCTATAGCCGGCGTATTTCCCGGTTTTCCAGCCGCGGTTATGGCGGGAAAGGTCGGGCTCACGGTGACGACTAGGTTAGAGCTCTCCCCGAGCCCTAACATGGCCTTGTCGACCTTCCATGAGATTCCCCAGTGCTGTAGAGCCTTTCCACCGAGGTTTTGGTGGGCTACGATGACCGGGCGCCACAACTGAAGAGAGTCCGAGCCGCTGCACCGTCGCCAGCTAGGTTAGGGCCACCGCCGACCGGAGCAGGCGGTACCAGCGTGTTCAGCGCGCGAAAATAGGCCCAGGCGACGAGTTTCCGGCCGGGAGGCGGTCGGGAAGCCAGTTCCGGCGAGCTGCCGAGGTGTGCCGGCGAGGGGGCGGCGCGGGAAAAAGGGCGGGCGCGAGGAAGAAGACGAGCCGGCCGGGCCCGCTCGTCTGTCCCTCGCGGCACAGTGTGGGGAACTTCTGTTACACCGGATCGGCTGTGAACACGCGGAAGATAATCCTGTGGCCCCGTGTGGCGCAGCCGAGGTGATGACACGTGGGAGCCGGGCCCGCTGTCAGAAATTTGAACTTTCCCGGTTAATTCGAATTCCAGAAATTCCTCAAACTTTAGAGCTCCATAACTTTTGCTAGGAAGCTTCAAATTTAGTGATTCAAATTGGGTTGGATTCATCTTGCCTAGCTCTGTCCAGACATACAACCCAATTTGTATGAAACCCATTAATTAATTCTGGAAAATTCTTTAAAACTTTTCAGCAAAAGAATTTTAGAGGGGGTTTGGTTCATCCAAAAATCCCCAAATTTTGCCAGAATGTTCTTTAGGACATTAGTAAACCCCTGTAAAAGTTTCAGACCGTTTGGAGTTGATTTGGTCAGAGCAATTCAAATTGGAAGGTGCTGTGTTCATTTGAATACAGAAACATTTTCAGAGAATTTCCAAAACTTGGAAATTCAGTTCTGGGAAATCCTTAACCCCAAAAATGTTAGGAAAATTCAGGCAAACTCTATGAGCTATAATTGAAATTGTAGTTCATTAAGTTGAGCATGAACAGGGGTATTACCTCAGAATAAAATTCTTCCTTGCTGATTTGCCAAGAGAATTACTCTGAGCAAACCACTCCATGAAAAGTGCTAATGTTTGGTCCAGAGAGTTTTCTTGTGACAAGGAACTCACAAAAAAATTCTCAGCTCCATTGGAGCTCTAGATCACCCCTGTCCTGTTTAACCAATTAAGGGATTAATATGGAAAAGGGGGAAAAACCACTTAGCATTTAACCGTGTGATTAAGTCCAAGCCAAACCACCAACACCAGTTCATCTTTAAATTCTTAAACAAAGTTCCAGGTGATAGAGGCTGGTTATTAGAACTAATAGTAGAAGTCTTACTCTAAAACTCACCTGTGCATCTAAATTAACATGTAGTATTTCATTAACGTGTAGCCGTTGAAGAAGAGACTCCGGAAGTGCTGGACTTCCTTCTTCCGGACGAGGAACTGACTACTGACCAGCAGCAACAAGGCAAGCCCCGGTTTGCATTAACCCTTTGTAAAAGCTTTACTTTGTTTACATGTGTCATATGAAGTATGTATGTGCATTAGGTATAGGATGAATGAAACCCCACTTGCATAACCAAAGGTTCCTAAAAGAGTGAGGGTAGTGTCAAGGACCTCGAGTAGACAGGCTATGCTTAATGAGTCATAGGACTTCGGTACAAGTCGAGTAGCTGGAATCTACTCGCGAGATAGGCTTGGGACACACGGGTTCGGTTGAGTGATGTGAGATCACTTTAGTAATGAAAATGAGACTAGGCAGGGGCTAGGGCGCAGCAAGAGAGAGTCTTGTGTGCGCAGCCCTGCCCGTGTCGATTGAGGACCGATCCGTGTGCGGCCCTGCTGAACAAATATTGAACGTACCGAAGGCATATCGGATATATGGGCCCCGATAAACCGATGTAGCCTAAACCTCCGGGCGTCGAGGCATAGCACACCGATTTATAGGTGTAGGTTGAGGGCAGCAAGGTGGAAATCTGCCAATGGGCATAGAGAGATGCTCCGTGTGGGGAACCTCCTGCTCGTTTCGGTGCGACCGGTTCGACGTTTGGGCTGTTGGGTGAAAGGTTGTCCCGTACGACATCGAGTGAGCGTGCTGTGCAGCTCCACGGGTGGGCGTACGTGACGTGCTCTTTGGGTTTTCCCTGCAGGTGTATATCGAGTCGATTCGCCGTCCCTCGCGGTGACGAGTACTGCTTGTTCACTGCGTCGTAACGTAGACTAATGGATGAAATATGTTGATTCAATGATGCTGATTGATATAATTGTATTGCTACATGTGTGCCACCAAATACTGCTTACTAAATTTCAGATTTCATGAACTGTTAACCTGTTGCAAAAAGATGAACTAAGGATGAACTTGTAGGCGTGTCCTTTTGCTGAAATGTTACTAACCTATGTCTTGGTATACCTCATGTAGAGTTTCATGCTTAGGTGAGTTGGTTAAGCCTTGCTGAGCCTTCGTGCTCACGGTTGCTGCTTAAGTGTTTTTCAGGTGAGGAGCCACCCACGGACTCGGAGTACGAGTCCACCGGCGAGGGTTACCCTCTGTCGGGGACCACGGCTGAGTGGGAGCCGTACACGCCGCGCTGAGCTGAGACGTGCAGCTAGTGTGGGTTGCCCTAGGGCTGGGCAACCGACTTTTGCTAAATAGGCGGGCGTGAGTTGTATAGTGTAGTCTTCCGCTGTGTAATAGAACAATAGTTGCAACTGAAGTTTGTACCTGTTTGTACAGTTTCAGCTGTTTTTCCCATGTAATATATTGTGTTCTTATGACGTGTGCTGTCGGGTGTCGCATCGCGCGGCACCACCCTCTGCGATCCTGGATGAGCGGATTCCGGTCCGCCACAGCCTGGTATCAGAGCTGCAGTGGGGATAGCACAGTACTAAAGGACTGCATTATGGGAAAAACTTAGGTATACGGTGAGGATTCGGTAGTTGCCCAAGTAAGGACTATATTAGCATAGTTACTTAAAGTGGCAAAGACTAACTTATGTGTTATAATTCTGAATTTCAATTATGTAACGACGCACCTACGCTCTGGTAAGTATGGTAAGGAACGCCACCGAAAGCGGTTCAATTTCGGTTAGCTCTCCCTGACGAGGAACGTGGTTCAGGGATTGATCTCACAGCTTGGTGTGAGACGTTAATATGAACCTCTTGGACTCTTCATGTCCCTGAGTTCATATGAAACGCTGATCCCTAGCGTGCATTAGGCAAGTAAGTGGAGACCCCATCGCGTGGTCAGTAACGCAAGAGTGTGTTCGTCTGGAAATAGCCCAGGAGGACATACGCAGCGCTTGCCATCGGCGTGCCCTGCAGGGCAGTAGGTGGTATCTGTTGGGTTGATAACATTCCCAACCGTGACGACCCGTTCATGACATACTCGGGTTCCCCGTCGTGTGGTTTTGAAACACGATCACGTGCCTTGAGACGTGACTTAGCTCAAGGACGGCCGTATGACAAAGATACGGGCGTTTGTATTTACTTTTAGATATGGAACTGCCTGAAATGAACAAACTTTGAGTGCACCATCATTGTGTGGTCTACTGCAGGTACTAACCACGTATGTATCCGTGTAGAAAACGTGTGCGAGAGACCGTTTAGTGCCACACTCGAGACGTATATACCGGTATGATCCGGTTAGGATTTTCTTTTGTGAGGAACGTAGTACCGCGACATTGTAGGCATATGCATGAGTATAATGATAACAAAGAATTAAAGTCTATAGGTTCAACATTTAGGACCCTGGTTGGGTATAAGAATGGGATAGTGATGATTGTAGTTCCAAAAAGACTGAAAAACAGAGTGCTCTGTTTTGGGCAGCATGTTTGCTGATCTTCAACAGGGCGTAACTCACCGGTCTTTTAGCCCAGAGGGGGTGCTACATAGCTCTGGAAAGGTATTCAAGTACTCTACAACTTTGTTGTAGACTTCCAGAGCTGAAACTCGCCTTAAGATGGCTGAAATCCCAGAGGAATGTAAACTGTCCAGAACCAGGGCAGAGTAAAACATCCTCTGAACTGATCTGTTTTTCAAACATAACTCCCAGTAGAAAAATCTAAAATTGTCATATAATACATCCTTAGAAAGAGTAGAAGATGTGCGACACCTTTGCAATTCAAAGTTCCTGAAATTTTAGCACAGAATTTAGTGGAAATCAGGGTTGGAAACAGCCACTTCCAAGGGAGGTGCTGTTAAAATTCTTCCAGAAATTCTGCTAACTTTGAATTAACATAACTTTTTAATCAAAGCTGATCTGGGGGCAAATGAGTACTCGTTGGAAAAATACTGAAGTTAACTTGAACTTTGGTATTCAACTTGAGTCATGAAGATGCACAGAACCAGATCAAAACTTGGAATAGGTAGAAACTGGTCATTCTGACAGAAGAATGACAGTTGAACTCATTGAAAAGGGTGTTGTACCCTAAGGGTGTTATACGTGATGACAACGCAATAATAATGTCTCGTAGAGACCAAACCCAGTTATGGTGAGCTTCCAAAGAGGGGGTTCATCAAGTTGGATTAAACTAACTTGTGTTTGGTCTGGTAATGGTGTAGCTTGTGCAAAGTTATTACATTATCTACTTACGAGATATTTCGTATGTTTGGTTGTCATAATGTTTTTACGCCCAGTTCTATTGGACTGCATGCAAAATGTTGCGGGACTGATGTTTAATGTCGTATGGTTGCAGATGGTTCGTACTAGGACCACGCACGAGGTTGGTGGCTCTAGCCAAGGTGGAGGCGATGACTCCCAGCCACCGGCCTACGACAGCACCCCGCAGCAGCAGCCACCACCGCCGCCTCCGCTTACTCTAGCGGATGTGATAGCGGCATTGGTGGGAGGTCGTGAGGAGCAGACTGACCTGCTCCGCACGATCGTGCAGAATACGTCCCAGGCGGGAGGACGTCAAGAGCGAGGGCCTCGTGAGCCCCGCGAAGTGTCGTACTCGGATTTTATGAGTACGCACCCTCCAGTGTTCACCGAAGCTGAAGAACCACTGGAGGCGGACAACTGGCTGCGGACTCTCGAGTCCAAGTTCGGGCTGCTCCAGTGTACGGAGCGGCAGAAGACACTGTTCGCAGCACAGCAGCTCCACGGTGCCGCTGGTGCGTGGTGGGCGAATTATGTCGCCTCACGTCCGGCTGGCCATGCCGTGGAATGGCAAGAGTTCCGGGAGGCGTTCCGCGCCTATCACATCCCTCCCGGAATAATGAAGAGAAAGTTCCAAGAATTTTTGGAACTGAAGCAGGGTGGGAGGAGTGCCCACGACTACTCCCGTGCCTTCAACCATCTGGCGCAGTATGCGTCAGACTACGTCTCCACGGAGGAGAAGAAGAGGGAGCACTTCTATCGGGGGTTGCACCCCGAAATGAAGACCCACCTCGTACAATGGAACCGCGGCACATTCAACGACCTAGTCAATGGCGCCATCATGCAAGAGGACGCTCAGCGGGAGTTAGCAGCTGAGCAGAGGAAGCGCAGCGCTCCACCTAGCAGCGGTGGGAGTGGCGCTCCCCAGAAGTACCGTATGGTGTATCGGACACCATCCGGGCAGCAGTGGCAACCACCGGCGCGACCGCAACGGTTCGGGGGACGTCCCTTTCAGGCACCTCCGTTCCGTCCGCCGATGCCACCACCAAGACAGCAACAGCAGACGGTACCCCGGGTGTTTCCACCGCCACAACGCGCCCCGGGTTTCCGTCCACCGATTAGCGGGGGACAGCCCCGTTTCACCTGCTTCACGTGTGGCCAGGCGGGCCACTTCGCGAAGGACTGTCCCCAGGGGCAGCAGAGCAGCGGGCAAGCCCAGCTCCAGGGCGGTGCTCGAGGCCGACCTCCGGTGAAGAAGGTTGGTCAGCGGACTGGAGGCGTCCGCAACCTCGACAATGAGGACGCCCCAGAGGGAGACAACGTGCTGGCGGGTACGTTTACCCTCAACCATCAAGCCATCGTCATATTATTTTATTCTGGTGCAACCCACAGCTTTATAAGTGCATCCTATGTGGCTAAACATCAATTGCAAGTCTTCCCAACCGACTGCACTTATATGATATGCTCACCGGGAGGGAAGATTTCAGCTAATATGATGATTCCAAAGGCACCTCTGTGCTTAGGTGGGAAACTATATCCCACCACCTTGATAATCCTTATGGGAAAAAAGATTGATGCAATCTTAGGGATGTCATGGCTACAATACCATGGCGCTGTCCTAGAGACTCGGACACGGACGGTTCACTTAAATTCTCCATTCCACCGTCCACATTCCATGGTATTAGACACGCCAATCCGGGAAGTTTTAGCAATTAATAATGCTGAAGTTCTCAAGCTAGAAGACATCCCCGTAGTCCGGGAGTATCCCGACGTGTTCCCGGACGATCTTCCGGGCATGCCACCTGAGCGGGATGTCGAGTTCAAGATCGAGCTCGCACCCGGGACGACGCCCATATCACGGAGACCATACAAGATGGCTCCAAAGGAGCTGGCGGAACTGAAAGAACAGCTCAATGATCTGTTGAGCAAGGGTTTCATTAGGCCGAGTTCCTCGCCTTGGTGATGCTCGGCGCTATTTGTAAAGAAGAAGGATGAAACCCTGAGGCTGTGTGTGGATTACCGGCCGCTCAACGCCGTCACCATCAAGAATAAGTACCCACTGCCCCGTATTGACATCTTGTTTGATCAACTCGTGGGGGCAAGTGTGTTCTCCAAGATGGACCTTCGCTCTGGATATCACCAGATCAAGATCCGGGCGGAGGATATTCCGAAGACGGCGTTCTCGATGAGATACGGCTTATACGAATATCTCGTCATGTCATTTGGTCTCACAAATGCTCCAGCCCATTTCATGTATCTCATGAACTCGGTGTTCATGCCGGAACTGGACAAGTTCGTGGTGGTGTTCATCGACGATATCTTGGTTTACTCCAAGACAGAAGCCGAGCATGCCGAACACTTACGGATCGTTCTTCAACGATTGCGAGACCACAAGCTCTACGCCAAGTTCAGTAAATGCGAATTTTGGATCAGCCAAGTGCCATTCTTGGGACATATCATCTCAGCTGAAGGCATTGCGGTTGACCCAAGCAAAATAGAGCAAGTGCTGAAATGGAAAGCCCCCATTTCAGTCCATGAAGTCAGAAGTTTCCTCGGGTTAGCGGGATACTACCGGAGATTCATTCCAAGCTTCTCCAAGCTCGCTAAGCCGATGACAGAGTTGCTGAAGAAAGGGACAAAATATGTTTGGAACACGGCGTGTGAAGGAGCGTTCCGAACACTGGTGAAGCATCTCACAACAGCCCCGGTATTAGCTCAGCCGGATACAACAAAGCCCTTCGACGTGTATTGTGACGCGTCCGGTATTGGGCTCGGCTGTGTGTTGATGCAGGAAGGACGTGTGGTCGCTTATGGCTCACGCCAACTTCGGAACCATGAGCAGCACTACCCGACTCACGATCTTGAACTTGCTGCCGTGGTGTTGGCGCTGAAAATGTGGAGGCACTATCTCCTGGGGAACTTGGTGCATCTCTACACCAACCACAAGAGCTTGAAATACATTTTCACCCAGAAGGAGCTGAACATGAGGCAGAGGAGGTGGTTAGAACTGATCAAAGATTATGAGATTGAGATCCATTACCACCCAGACTCTCGTGTACCAACGTCGGCAACTCTGCAAACCAACATCCTCAGACCTCCCACACCCTCCCCGCATCACTTCCAGTCGAGTTGAACCACTACCCACCGAGAAAAACCACGTTTTCGTGGCCGCCGGGGAGAACCGAGCAAAGGTGCTCCCGTGGGCAGCTCGGCAGAAAACTTGTCACGACCAAGGGGGAGCAGTTTTGGACGCGCCTAGACTCCACGCTGCTCGACCCCGAAGCCTAGAACCAGTGACCGATCATCGCCAGCGAATTTCGCAAAACATCTCCAACCGGTGCAGAAATACCCTCGGGTAAGAAACCCACGAATTCCCGACGTATGATTGCTTAGAGTTTATCAAACTGCACACACAGGAGCTAGACTTGATGGCGCCCAAGTTTGCTCCGCAACCCTAGCTTAATTTTGGCTATAGCCGGCGTATTTCCCGGTTTTCCAGCCGCGGTTATGGCGGGAAAGGTCGGGCTCACGGTGACGACTAGGTTAGAGCTCTCCCCGAGCCCTAACATGGCCTTGTCGACCTTCCATGAGATTCCCCGGTGCTGTAGAGCCTTTCCACCGAGGTTTTGGTGGGCTACGATGACCGGGCGCCACAACTGAAGAGAGTCCGAGCCGCTGCACCGTCGCCAGCTAGGTTAGGGCCACCGCCGACCGGAGCAGGCGGTACCAGCGTGTTCAGCGCGCGAAAATAGGCCCAGGCGGCGAGTTTCCGGCCGGGAGGCAGTCGGGAAGCCAGTTCCGGCGAGCTGCCGAGGTGTGCCGGCGAGGGGGCGGCGCGGGAAAAAGGGCGGGCGCGAGGAAGAAGACAAGCCGGCCGGGCCCGCTCGTCAGTCCCTCGCGGCACAGTGTGGGGATCTTCTGTTACACCGGATCGGCTGTGAACACACGGAAGATAATCCTGTGGCCCCGTGTGGTGCAGCCGAGGTGATGACACGTGGGAGCCGGGCCCGCTGTCAGAAATTTGAACTTTCCCGGTTAATTCGAATTCCAGAAATTCCTCAAACTTTAGAGCTCCATAACTTTTGCTAGGAAGCTTCAAATTTAGTGATTCAAATTGGGTTGGATTCATCTTGCCTAGCTCTGTCAAGACATACAACCCAATTTGTATGAAACCCATTAATTAATTCCGGAAAATTCTTTAAATCTTTTCAGCAAAAGAATTTTAGAGGGAGTTTGGTTCATCCAAAAATCCCCAAATTTTGCCAGAATGTTCTTTAGGACATTAGTAAACCCCTGTAAAAGTTTCAGACCGTTTGGAGTTGATTTGGTCAGAGCAATTCAAATTGGAAGGTGCTGTGTTCATTTGAATACAGAAACATTTTCAGAGAATTTCCAAAACTTGGAAATTCAGTTCTGGGCAATTCTTAACCCCAAAAATGTTAGGAAAATTCAGGCAAACTCTATGAGCTATAATTGAAATTGTAGTTCATTAAGTTGAGCATGAACAGGGGTATTACCTCAGAATAAAATTCTTCCTTGCTGATTTGCCAAGAGAATTACTCTGAGCAAACCACTCCATGAAAAGTGCTAATGTTTGGTCCAGAGAGTTTTCTTGTGACAAGGAACTCACACAAAAATTCTCAGCTCCATTGGAGCTCTAGATCACCCCTGTCCTGTTTAACCAATTAAGGGATTAATATGGAAAAGGGGGAAAAACCACTTAGCATTTAACCGTGTGATTAAGTCCAAGCCAAACCACCAACACCAGTTCATCTTTAAATTCTTAAACAAAGTTCCAGGTGATAGAGGCTGGTTATTAGAACTAATAGTAGAAGTCTTACTCTAAAACTCACCTGTGCATCTAAATTAACATGTAGTATTTCATTAACGTGTAGCCGTTGAAGAAGAGACTCCGGAAGTGCTGGACTTCCTTCTTCCGGACGAGGAACTGACTACTGACCAACAGCAACAAGGCAAGCCCCGGTTTGCATTAACCCTTTGTAAAAGCTTTACTTTGTTTACATGTGTCATATGAAGTATGTATGTGCATTAGGTATAGGATGAATGAAACCCCACTTGCATAACCAAAGGTTCCTAAAAGAGTGAGGGTAGTGTCAAGGACCTCGAGTAGACAGGCTATGCTTAATGAGTCATAGGACTTCGGTACAAGTCGAGTAGCTGGAATCTACTCGCGAGATAGGCTTGGGACACACGGGTTCGGTTGAGTGATGTGAGATCACTTTAGTAATGAAAATGAGACTAGGCAGGGGCTAGGGCGCAGCAAGAGAGAGTCTTGTGTGTGCAGCCCTGCCCGTGTCGATTGAGGACCGATCCGTGTGCGGCCCTGCTGAACAAGTATTGAACGTACCGAAGGCATATCGGATATATGGGCCCCGATAAACCGATGTAGCCTAAACCTCTGGGCGTCGAGGCATAGCACACCGATTTATAGGTGTAGGTTGAGGGCAGCAAGGTGGAAATCTGCCAACGGGCATAGAGAGATGCTCCGTGTGGGGAACCTCCTGCTCGTTTCGGTGCGACCGGTTCGACGTTTGGGCTGTTGGGTGAAAGGTTGTCCCGTACGACATCGAGTGAGCGTGCTGTGCAGCTCCACGGGTGGGCGTACGTGACGTGCTCTTTGGGTTTTCCCTGCAGGTGTATATCGAGTCGATTCGCCGTCGCTCGCGGTGACGAGTACTGCTTGTTCACTGCGTCGTAACGTAGACTAATGGATGAAATATGTTGATTCAATGATGCTGATTGATATAATTGTATTGCTACATGTGTGCCACCAAATACTGCTTACTAAATTTCAGATTTCATGAACTGTTAACCTGTTGCAAAAAGATGAACTAAGGATGAACTTGTAGGCGTGTCCTTTTGCTGAAATGTTACTAACCTATGTCTTGGTATACCTCATGTAGAGTTTCATGCTTAGGTGAGTCGGTTAAGCCTTGCTGAGCCTTCGTGCTCACGGTTTCTGCTTAAGTGTTTTTCAGGTGAGGAGCCACCCACGGACTCGGAGTACGAGTCCACCGGCGAGGGTTACCCTCCGTCGGGGACCACGGCTGAGTGGGAGCCGTACACGCCGCGCTGAGCTGAGACGTGCAGCTAGTGTGGGTTGCCCTAGGGCTGGGCAACCGACTTTTGCTAAATAGGCGGGCGTGAGTTGTATAGTGTAGTCTTCTGCTGTGTAATAGAACAATAGTTGCAACTGAAGTTTGTACCTGTTTGTACAGTTTCAGCTGTTTTTCCCATGTAATATATTGTGTTCTTATGACGTGTGCTGTCGGGTGTCGCATCGCGCGGCACCACCCTCTGCGATCCTGGATGAGCGGATTCTGGTCCGCCACATCACCTCTGAAGAAGGGGGAGGTCTCGCTCGTGACACGCGGCACAACCGGAGCTCGTCTCTGCGAATGAGAAGATACCAGGCCCGGAAGGACACGTGGAGCTTCCGGAGCTCATCATCGCGGAGGTAACGAGTTCTGGAGCGGTTTTTACGTGTAAAGATACCGGTACGCAACAGAAACCGATCTAAATTCCACGATGTTACTAAAGATAAGATATTAGGATCCAACAAAGATCTGAATAAGACTCTTATTTGGGATACAATCAGATTAGGACTCTTCTCTTCCCGATTATAAATAGAACCCAAAACCTCTGGCCGAAACCACAAACTTCACTTTCGACTCCTGAGTCGACGACTTAGAGCCCTAGCCCTAACTCGCCGAGCAAACCATCGCTGAAGCACAACAAGGGAGATCATCGGAGAAGAACCGAGCGGTCTAAGAAGGACCTCAAAGTCAAGAAGAATGTGAGGTAGGACTTCAATATCATTGTGTTTATCTCTTTGCATCTGTTCTTCAATTCCTTTCGAACAGAAGCCTTCTCGTGGGCAGATCACTTGATGATTAGTTTGATCTAAGACAAGATCATTGCCACGTCCACCTTTGATCCGAACACCTCTGTCCATACAAGGCCATGCAAGAACACGTACAGATCAATCTAATAAAACTAATCATGAGATAGCATGCATATGCATCATCGCATCTAGTTTAAGGTTTGTGCATAATATTGATTGCCGTGAATCCTGTATGCACGTGACCCTACATAGCAGGACAAGCTCAGGAAGCTGTCTACGACGAGCTACAGCAACAAGGTTTTGAGAATCAAGAACAACCGGAACCGCAAGAACAAGGCAAGTGCTCCTTGACTATATTGATCCTATGTTTTGGATAAAACTGTTTTGTTTTGCAAAAAGGTGTGTGTGCTGAGTCAAACATGATGGGAAACCCTTTTTATAGGAGTTTACTAGTATTGGTTAAACCACCCTTGTCGCCTGGGAAGTTTATGAGTCGGGTATGGTTTTTGCTTTCTGCTTCGCTGAGTCTATGGGATTGGGAAGCGAGATAGATGTGTCTAGCTAAACTGCACTCGTACTTACAATAAATAACTGATGAGGTTAATGAATATGGATCGGAGGGAGATATAGGCAAGCCTGGGTTTGTGAATGAGGTAGCATAAGATGGTGGTTTTACTTGCCGTAGATCTAAGGACCGGTTCAAGCATGCACATGACAGGATAACAGTGCCACCACAAGGCCAAGTATGGGTGCGGCCTTAGCTGAGTAATTAGGTAAGTTGCTAGAGTGTTATGGACTGTGGAAGGCGCGGGGAATGGGAGTCGAGTGAGGACTGCCCTAGGAACTGCATGGCACAAGAGGGGGCCCGTGGGTGGGAGAATTGGAGATTCTAGCCTGCCGGTGAAACCTTAGTGAGTCCATACATCTAGTAACCCCTTTGTAAAGGCTATTTTGTGATCTCTTGACCATACACCGACGGATGTGTACTGGTATAATGGAGGTTCTGCAGTCGCCGACGGGTGACGAAATCACAAACTTGTGGGTAAAGAGGTGCACACTCTGCAGAGTCTAAAACTATCATGATAGCCGAGCTTACGGTCACGAGCACCTGGCTAAACTGTCATGATTAGCTGGGATGGTTATAGGGAAGGTTCTTGGTTATGGATTTGGTTATGGTTTGGTTGTTGGAACTGTGGAGTCTGGGTGATGAGATGGTTGCATGACTGTTGGGACATGACATGAGATTGGTCTCGGTGTGAGATGGTAGCGAATACGAGGAGGTATTCGTGAGTATGAATAAAGGATTGGTTAATGTTCGGATGGAACACGGGAAGTGATGGAGGTATGTTGGTAATTTAATACATGTTGGGATTACATCTAAAGTTAAGTTGCTGTTTTATCATGGTTTTACAAATCTGCTTTTCTGCAAATAAGCCTTTTATACCTACCTTGTTTATGAGCTGCATATCATGTGTTTTCCCGCACTTGCTGAGTACATCATTGTACTCAAACTTGCATTATTATTTCATCATCAACAGCAAGAGAAGGCTACTATAAAGACCAAGTGGAGCATTATGGCGTGTGATCCGTTTTCAACCTTGCCTGTGGAAGGAGTAGAGATGGAGCCACTTGTGCTTAGTTTTGCTTCCGCATTAGTTTTTGCTTCCGCATTAAAATAAGACTTCCGCTGCATTAAAATAAGACTTCCGCTGTGAGCATGAGTCTAAGACTCATGAGGTATTGTAATAAACTCTGTTATTCGTGGTAATATATAATCTGAATTCAGTTTGTGGAACGTATGTGTATGTGTGATGAACATCCTGGGCACACATATGCATTAGTTCTCGGTTCCGTGGTTTTCCACAGAATTGAGGGCGTCACAGATTGGTATCAGAGCCACGGGTTGACAGTAGGTTACACGCCTAGATAGAAACCTTAGATTGATATTAGAGCCACAGGGTGACAAGCAGGTTACACCCCTAAATAGGAGTCACAAGCGTCCTAGGGTGAATAGCTCAGATTGGCTTTAAAACCACCTTGGCATAGGGAACCATCCTTGAATAGGAGTTGTGTGGGCCCTTGTGATGATTATTTGTAATTGTGTGCTTAGTGTGAGTTGTGGGACATCTCAAAACGTTGTCCATATCCACACATAAGAAGAAAGAGGTGTGAGATGTCTCGGCACTTGCTCACATCCTCATATGGGCTAATATATATTGTCCAACTCACCTTGATGTATATAGTTGAAGGGACCTACCTAACCTTATAACCTTCTATTCTATTTCGTTCTCTCTCACAGATGGTGAGAGGAAACGCCAGCCGAAGGAGCGTCCAGGAGGATGACCATGATGAAGTTCCTGCTAACCCAGAACTGGCGAAAACCATCTGGAAAGGTTGATGGCCATGCAAAACCAGCTTATGCAAACCATGATCCAAACTTTGGGTCAGTTGCAGGCCAACCAAAACCCCGTTCCGGCACCACCGCCACCACCACCGCCGGCTCATAACAGGTTGGGAGAGTTCATGAGAACTCGACCACCCACCTTTGCTCAAGCTAGTGATCCCATGGAGGCCGATGATTGGTTAAAATCCATGGAGAAAAAGCTTGCCATTGTTCAGTGCAATGACCGAGAGAAGGTTCTCTTCGCATCGCACCAACTTACGGGAGCCGCTGCTGACTGGTGGGATGCCTTGAGCAACGCCCATGTCAACCCGGAGACAATCACTTGGACTGAGTTCAAGGAAAGTTTCCGCTCTCACTACATCCCTGCTGGTGTAATAATGCTCAAGAGGCAGGAGTTTGAAGGCCTCTGCCAAGGACAGAAGAGTGTGAACGAGTATCTCAACAAGTTCATACAACTGTCCCGGTACGCCCCCGAAGATGTCAACTCAGACCAGAGGAAGCAGTACCTGTTCATGAGAGGGTTGAACAATGAGATCCAGGTTCAGCTCCTCAACAATGACTACGTCAGCTTCCAGAAGCTAGTTTATAAGGCTATTGTGGTTGAAAACAAGATCCGAGAGATTGAGCGAGAGTGCAAAAGGAAGATGCCATACCAGCCCGAAGGGAGCAACGTACGACCTAGGTACATGCCCCCTGCACCGCAGTATGGACCGACCACTCCTGTGTACCGCCCTGGTCAGGCACCGCTGCAACAATTCGTTGCACCGGCACCTCGTGTGCCCATGCCTCCTGCGCCCCGACATAACAATGGTACTCCTGTTCAAAACCCCCGCCCCAACGTACCTGCTGCCGTAGGCAACAGGGCATGCTTTGCATGCGGGAAGTAGGCCACTTCGCTAACCAGTGCTTGAGGAGAGGCCCTGGACAGCAAGGTAACGTGCCCAAGCAGAACCAGCAACCAAACGGAGGGGACAACCAAGGGAAACGTGGACCGCAGAACTATGCTCGTGGCCACGTAAACCATGTCACTGCTGAGGAAGCACAACAGGCTGAGGACGTCGCAATTGGTATGTTCCTTGCCAACTCCAACCCAGCCACCATTTTATTTGATTCCGGAGCATCACATTCCTTCATATCATGCAAATATGTTGCCAAACATCATCTACCCGTATCCCACTTATAATGTGCTATGTTAGTTAATTCTCCCGGAGGAGAAATGAGGACTAATATAGTATGTCCTAAAGTAAGCCTTAAAATAAGGGGGGTAGACTTCCTTGCCAACCTTATTGTCTTGGACTCCCACGGGATTGACATCATACTCGGAATGGATTGGTTAAGCAAGCACAATGGAGTAATCCAATGTGCTGAAAGGAGCGTGCAGTTGACAAACGAACACGGTATTCGTGTCGAGTTTGAGTCAGCCCAGCAAACATCCGAATGGGCAAATTTGAACCACGTCGAAGGAACGACATTGGACAGCATTCCAGTGGTTCAGGAATTTTCGGACGTGTTCCCGAAAGAGCTTCCAGGAATGCCACCTGACCAGGACATCGAGTTTGCCATCGATTTGGTACCCGGAACTGCACCTATAGCTAAGAGACCATATAGGATGCCCGTCAATGAGCTAGTTGAACTCAAAAGGCAAATTCAAGAACAGTTTGAGAAGGGTTTTATCCGTCCAAGCTCGTCACCATGGGGAGCTCCGGTACTCTTCGTGGACAAGAAGGATGGAACCCAAAGAATGTGCGTGGACTACAGGTCTCTCAACGAGGTGACAATCAAGAATAAATACCCTCTGCCCCGTATAGAGGACCTGTTCGATCAAATAAAAGGAGCCCAAGTATTTTTCAAGATTGATCTTCGGTCGGGATACTTCCAGCTGAAGATTAAGCCTTCCGATATACCTAAGACAACCTTTCGGACATGGTATGGTTCATCTGAAT
Organism: Neostapfia colusana; assembly: GCA_030760725.1. Lineage (NCBI taxonomy): Eukaryota > Viridiplantae > Streptophyta > Magnoliopsida > Poales > Poaceae > Neostapfia > Neostapfia colusana. Next base: position 13,738,273 of record JASWHV010000012.1, on the reverse strand, counting down.
ATACCGTCATGTCTTTTGGGTTAACAAATGCACCCGCATACTTCATGTACCTCATTAACAAGGTTTTCATGGAATACTTGGACAAGTTCGTCGTGATTTTCATCGATGACATTATGGTGTATTCAAAAAGTGAGGAGGAGCATGGAGAACATCTGAGATTGACCTTGCAGAAGTTGCGTGAGCATCAATTGTATGCCAAGCTCAACAAGTGTCAATTTTGGCTAAAGGAAATATCTTTCCTAGGCCATATTATCTCCAAAGAAGGGGTATCGGTTGATCCTGGAAAGGTGAGAGATGTTTTGAAGTGGGACCAACCGAAGAGCGTGAGGGATATTCGGAGTTTCCTTGGGATGGCAGGATACTATCGGCGCTTCATTAAAGACTTCTCTAAGATAGCAAAACCTATGACGGAGTTGCTAACAAAGGGAAAAGTCTTTCAGTGGATACAAGCCTGCCAAGAAAGTTTTGAGGAACTCAAGAAAAGGCTAACCACAGCACCAGTTCTGGTATTGCCAGACGTAAGCAAGAGCTTTGACATATATTGTGACGCATCCAGACAAGGGCTCGGATGTGTACTTATGCAGGAAGGACAAGTGGTAGCATATGCCTCACGACAATTAAAGAAGCACGAGCTTAACTATCCTACGCATGACTTGGAGCTAGCAGCAGTGGTGCATGCATTGAAGATTTGGAGACATTATATCCTTGGACATCGATGTGAGATCTATACGGATCATAAAAGCCTCAAGTACATATTTACACAAACGGACTTGAATTTGAGGCAACGTCGATGGTTAGAACTCATCAAGGATTATGATGTGGGAATCAACTACCACCCCGGGAGGGCCAATGTAGTAGCGGACGCATTGAGCAGAAAGGGAGCATGTCACCAACTCACGGTTCGAGAGCTACCACCCGAACTACAGAAGGAGTTCGAACGGTTACACCTCGGATTCTTGAATAACATGGAGATAATGGAGATCCACTCCCCATTGGAGCAAGAAATAAGAGAGGGCCAAGCAACGGACGAGGAGATCAAGGAAAGAATCCAACAAGGAATAGAGAAGGATTTCAAGGAGGATGAAAAGGGTACGCTTTAGCTAGGAAAAAGGATTTGTGTGCCGAACATAAGACACCTCCGCGACATGATATTGAAGGAGGCACATGATTCACCCTATTCCATACATCCAGGAAGCACCAAAATGTACAAAGACTTAAAAACTTGTTATTGGTGGGATGATATGAAGAGGGATATAGCCGAATACGTTGCCCTATGCGACACATGCCAACGGGTAAAGGCCGAACATCAAAAACCCGCTGGATTGTTGCAACCTTTGAGAATACCCGAATGGAAATGGGAGGACATCAGTATGGACTTCATCGTCGGATTACAACGTACTCAGTCGGGATACGACTCCATCTGGGTCATTGTGGACCGATTGACAAAAACTGCCCATTTTCTTCTGGTAAAGACCAGTTACAACGTTGCACAATTGGCAGAGTTGTACATGGAGAAGATCGTGTGTCGTCACGGAGTTCCGAAGAGGATAGTCTCAGATCGAGGTTCTCAGTTTACCTCTAGATTCTGGAGGAAGCTGCAAAAAACCATGGGTACACGACTGGGTTTTAGCTCCGCCTACCACCCACAAACAGATGGACAAACCGAAAGGACAAACCAAATTTTGGAGGACATGTTGAGAGCTTGCGCCTTGAAACGTGGGCGTAGTTGGGATAGGAGTTTACCGTATGCCGAGTTCTCCTATAACAACAGCTATCAAGCTAGCTTAAAGATGTCGCCTTTCAAAGCCTTATATGGTAGACGGTGTAGAACGCCACTGTTCTGGAACGAGACTGGAGAGAACCAGGTGTTTGGACCCGAAGTACTGCAGGAAGCTGAAAAGCAGGTCCAAACGATACGGGAGAACTTAAAGGCTGCCCAATCACGACAGAAAGGCTATGCGGACAATAGGCGTAGGAAGTTGACCTTTGAAATGGGAGACTTCGTATACCTTAAGGTATCACCTATCCGAGGCCAACGACGTTTCAACATCAAAGGCAAGCTAGCACCTCGCTACATCAGACCATTTAAGATTTTGGACAAGCGAAGAGAAGTAGCCTACCAACTAGAGCTCCCAAACCACCTCTCCGACGTACATGACGTGTTTCATGTATCCCAGCTCAAGAAGTGCTTGAGAGTAACAGAGGAACAAGTGTCAATGGAAGTGCTTGAACTTCAAGAAGACCTGACATACACAGAACACCCTGTCCGAATCTTGGACGTAAAGGAAAGGGTCACCCGAAACAAGGTGATTCGATGGTGCAAGGTACAATGGAGCCATCACACCGAAGCTGAGGCCACATGGGAGCGTGAAGAGGATATCAAGGCGAAATTCCCCCATCTATTTCCTACTAACGAATCTCGAGGGCGAGATTCAATTTAAGGGGGGGGTAGATTTGTGACACCCTCGCCTCGGGTGTCAGCATATGTTCATGTTCTATGAAGAGGAAACATTTTAATAAAAAATAGGAACAGAGAGAATTATCAAAAGAATAGCCAATAAAGCCCTCCGAGAGCGCCGAAGACAACTTACCGCAGCCGCTGGCCACGTGGCGTGTTCGGAGCTCGTCCCTGCGAAGTGAAGAGAGGTCCACCGCTGAAAGAGCTGCGTGGCAGGTTTGGGGCTCGTCGTCACAAAGGGGAGAGGTCCGATCCTGTGGGACACGTGTTGCCCACGGAGCTAGCCTCTGAGAAGAAGCAAAGGCATTTCCGCAAGACACGTGTCATCCTCGGAGCTAGTCCTTGCGGAAATCAGAGGACCAATCGCATGGGATACGTGTCGATATCGAAGCTCATCTCAGAAAAGTCTGGATCTATCGAACACGTGTCGCCACCGGAGCTTATCTCCAGGGGGGTCTTTCGTTGCTAGACACGTGTCGACCTCGGGGCATGTTCCTAAGGAAGGAAGAGAGGGAAGACCGGCGCCAACACATGGCGTGCGCGGAGCTCACCTCTGAAGAAGGGGGAGGTCTCGCTCGTGACACGCGGCACAACCGGAGCTCGTCTCTGCGAAGGAGAAGATACCAGGCCCGGAAGGACACGTGGAGCTTCCGGAGCTCATCATCGCGGAGGTAACGAGTTCTGGAACGGTTTTTACGCGTAAAGATACCGGTACGCAACAGAAACCGATCTAAATTCCACGATGTTACTAAAGATAAGATATTAGGATCCAATAAAGATCTGAATAAGACTCTTATTCGGGATACAATCAGATTAGGACTCTTCTCTTCCTGATTATAAATAGAACCCAAAACCTCTGGCCGAAACCACATACTTCTCTTTCGACTCCTGAGCCAACGACTTAGAGCCCTAGCCCTAACTCGCCGAGCAAAATCATCGCTGAAGCGCAACAAGGGAGATCATCGGAGAAGAACCGAGCGGTCTGAGAAGGACCTCGAAGTCAAGAAGAACGTGAGGTAGGACGTCAATATCATTGTGTTCATCTCTTTGGATCTGTTCTTCAATTCCTTTCGAACAGAAGCCTTCTCGTGGGCAGATCACTTGATGATTAGTTTGATCTAAGACAAGATCATCGCCACGTCCACCTTTGATCCGAACACCTCTGTCCATACAAGGCCATGCAAGAACACGTACAGATCAATCTAATAAAACTAATCATGAGATAGCATGCATATGCATCATTGCATCTAGTTTAAGGTTTGTGCATAAATATTGATTGCCGTGAATCCTGTATGCACGTGACCCTACATAGCAGGACAAGCTCAGGGAGCTGTCTACGACGAGCTACAGCAACAAGGTATTGAGAATCAAGAACAACCGGAACCGCAAGAACAAGGCAAGTGCTCCTTGACCATATTGATCCTATGTTTTGGATAAAACTGTTCTGTTTTGCAAAAAGGTGTGTGTGCTGAGTCAAATATGATGGGAAACCCTTTTTATAGGAGTTTACTAGTATTGGTTAAACCACCCTTGTCGCCTGGGAAGATTATGAGTCGGGTATGGTTTTTGCTTTATGCTTCGCTAAGTCTATGGGATTGGGAAGCGAGATAGATGTGTCTAGCTAAACTGCACTCGTACTGACATTAAGTAACTGATGAGGTTAATGAATATGGATCGGAGGGAGATCTAGGCAAGCCTGGGTTTGTGAATGAGGCAGCATGAGATGGTGGTTTTACTTGCCGTAGATCTAAGGACCGGTTCATGCATGCACATGCCAAGATAACAGTGCCACCACAAGGCCAAGTATGGGTGCTGCTTAGCTGAGTAATTAGGTAAGTTGCTAGAGTGTTATGAACTGTGGAAGGCGCGGGGAATGGGAGTCGAGTGAGGACTGCCCTGGGAACTGCATGGCACAAGAGGGGGCCCGTGGGTGGGAGAATTGGAGATTCTAGCCTGCCGGTGAAACCTTAGTGAGTCCATACATCTAGTAACCCCTTTGTAAAGGCTATTTTGTGATCTCTTGACCATACACCGACGGATGTGTACTGGTATAATGGAGGTTCTGCAGTCGCCGACGGGTGACAAAATCACAAACTTGTGGGTAAAGAGGTGCACACTCTGCAGAGTCTAAAACTATCATGATAGCCGAGCTTACGGTCACGAGCACCTGGCTAAACTGCCATGATTAGTTGGGATGGTTATAGGGAAGGTTCTTGGTTATGGATTTGGTTATGGTTTGGTTGTTGGAACTATGGAGTCTGGGTGATGAGATGGTTGCATGACTGTTGGGACATGACATGAGATTGGTCTCGGTGTGAGACGAGGTTGTTTTACGAGGTGAGATGGTAGCGAATACGAGGAGGTATTCGTGCATATGAATAAAGGATTGGTTAATGTTCGGATGGAACACGGAAAGTGATGGAGGTATGTTGGTAATTTAATACATGTTGGGATTACATCTAAAGTTAAGTTGCTGTTTTATCATGGTTTTACAAATCTGCTTTTCTGCAAATAAGCCTTTTATACCTACCTTGTTTATGAGCTGCATATCATGTGTTTTCCCGCACTTGCTGAGTACATCATTGTACTCAAACTTGCATTATTATTTCATCATCAACAGCAAGAGAAGGCTACTATGAAGACCAAGTGGAGCATTATGGCGTGTGATCCGTTTTCAACCTTGCCTGTGGAAGGAGTTGAGATGGAGCCACTTCTGCTTAGTTTTGCTTCCGCATTAAAATAAGACTTCCGCTGCATTAAAAGAAGACTTCCGCTGTGAGCATGAGTCTAAGACTCATGAGGTATTGTAATAAACTCTGTTATTCGTGGTAATATATAATCTGAATTCAGTTTGTGGAACGTATGCGTATGTGTGATGAACATCCTAGGCACACATATGCATTAGTTCTCGGTTCCGTGGTTTTCCATAGAATTGAGGGTGTCACATTGTTCCTCTTGAAGTTGTTCAATTCTTCTTGCATCGCCATCACCCAATCCGGATCTTTTAGTGCATCTTCAACCCTGTATGGTTCTAAATAGGATACAAAAGAATAGTATTCACAAAAATTAGCTATACGAGATCGAGTTGTCACTCCATTTTGGATATCACCAATTATGTTGTTGACGGGGTGATCTCTTTGTACGCTTTGGTGTACTCTTGGATGTGGCACTTGTGGTGTTGAATTCTCATGATCATCATCTTCTTCGCCCCCCTGGATTGTTGCCGTCATTAATGCTTTGATCATCTTGTTGATCTTCATGATCTTGATTTTGTGCATGAGATCCCCCTTGATCATAGCTCTCCTGTTGAGGTTCATCTTGAGCACTTGATTCTTGTGATTGTTCTTGAGGTTAAATATCACCAAGTGCCATTCTCCTCAATGCTTGACATGGGGCTTCTTCTTGATCTAGCACACACTTATGAACTTGCTCCGCTTGGGAGCCATTAGTTTCATCGAACACTACATCACGTGCCACTTCAACAAGTCCGGAGACCTTGTTGAAGACACGATAAGCGTAGGAGTTCGAATCATAACCAAGCAAGAAACCCTCATCAGACTTTGAAGCGAACTTTGAGGTCCTAGGCTTCTTGTTAAGAATATAACATTTTGAACCAAAAACTTGAAAGTATGAAATATTTGGTTTGTTACCGGTGAGTAGTTCATATGAGGTTTTCTTGAGTAGGCGATGAAGGTACAGTCGGTTTGTTGCATGACAAGCGGTGTTTATAGCTTCAGCCCAAAATCGGTCAGAGGTCTTGTATTCGTCAAGCATTGTCTTTGCCATATCAATGAGCGTTCGGTTCTTCCTTTTGGGTACCCTGTTTTGTTGTGGGGAGTAGGGTGCTGAAAGTTCATGCTTTATTCCTTCTTCATCTAGATATTCATCGACTTGTGTATTCTTGAATTCTGTTCCATTGTCACTTCTTATGTTCTTGATCGTCAATGAGAATTCATTTTGGGCTCATCTGAGAAACTTCTTGAGTGTTCCTTGAGTTTCTGACTTATTATGCAAAAATAAAACTCACGTGAAGCGTGAAAAATCATCGATGATGACTAAACCATATTTATTACCGTCGATGCTTATATAAGCAATTGGACCAAATAGGTCCATGTGGAGGAGCTCGAGCGGTCTTGTTGTAGTCATGACGTTCTTTACGGGATGGGGTGCTCCTACTTGCTTCTCGGCTTGGCACGCGCTACAAGGCCTATCTTTCTCAAAAACAACATCCTTCAAACCTCGGATGTAATCGCCCTTTACATGTTTTTGTAGATTCCTCATACCAACATGTGCTAGCCGTCTATGCCACAGCCAACCCATGCTGGTCTTCGCAATCAAGCATGTGTCAAGTTCAGCTTTATCTTTGTTGAAATCAACTAGATAAAATTTTCCCTTTAACACACCCTTGAAAGTAATAGAGTTATCACTCCTAGAGACGGTCCCACCCTCATTAGTGAATAAAAAATTATAACCTTTGTCACATAGTTGAGATATGGACAAGAGGTTATAATCTAAGGAATCAACATGTAAAACATGAGAAAGTGTGTGTTGTGATGAAATAGCTATTTTACCGGTACCTAGCACCTTTCCTTGATTATTATCACCAAAATAGATGCCTTCACTTGAGTCTTCATTTTGTTCGTACTCCACGAACATTTTTCTTTCGCCGGTCATGTGATTGGTGCATCCACTATCTAGCACCCATTTTGCTCCACCGAATGCATATGTCGACAAGAAAGAAATTATGCTTTGGTCTTAGGTACCCAAGCTTGCTTGGGTCCTTTGAGGTTAGTGACAAGTGACTTGGGCACCCACACACGAGACTTGGTGTTCTCATGGTGTGGCCCAACATATTTAGCATGAACTTTTCCAAGACTATTTTTCATAAGCACATATGAAGCATCAAAGGTTCTAAACAAGATTTGTTGTTCATATGAGTTTTCAATGTTAATTTTATCAACATTATTATGTTTTCCAACTTGGGAAGAGTTTCCCTTGACAAAGACAATGCATTTCTTGTCATTCTTGTGGCTTCTAGCGTTTTGCCTTTCACCATAAGAATGCCCAACGCCATGTTTAACATTAGGAGGTCTTGTGACCAAGTATGCACTACGTGCATACTTGACCTTCTCCTTGTCAAACATGCCACTTTGGGAGGGATGCTTGTCTTTTGTCAAGTTTGACTTACAAGTTTTGAGAGTTTTGGATTCAACATGTTGAGAAGGTGAGCTTAATGAGGATGAAGAACCACTTTGCTTGAGTGACTCAACTTGCGTCTCAAGAATCTTGTTAACCTTGGTTAAGTTAGCAAGTTCATCCTTTAGTGCAATGTTTGAGTCTTTTAGCTTCAAACAAGTCTCCTTGCCTGAAGCTAACTCAAGCTCAAGTGATTTGCTTCGCTCCTTTTGAATCTCAAGAAGCCCTTCAATCTCAAGATATTTCTCCTTTTGGAGAATGATCATATCTTCTTGGCGATTGACTAGCTCCTCCTTATCAACAATCTCATCCATTAGAATTTTCATTTTAGCTATAGTATTTTTATCTAAACCTCTAAGCATGTCTTCATCATCACTAGAATTATCAATATCACTAGTAAAGGACTGCAAGGAGGAAGATTTAGTTTTAACCTTTCTTTTTCCTTCCTTGGCCATTAGGCATGTGTGGTTGGTGTCCTTCCATGCTCCCATGGTTGGGAAGAGAGTGGACTTCATGATAGGCTTCTTGATAGCTATAGTGGCCATCTCCTCTTCTTCTTCAGATGAGGACTCATCATTGGAGCCCCATTCCTTCCCTAGATGTGCTTGGCCATATTGCTACCTTTTCTTGAATATTTTCTTTTGTTGAGGCTTGTTGTCTTTACTCTTCCTCTTATTGTCTTCATGTGGACAATCCACCATGAAATGATCCTATTCTCCACAATTGTAGCATGCGTGCCTCGTCTTGTATATTTGTCTATCCTTATATCTTCCTTCTTTTGAGTTGCCATCCTTTCTTCTTCTCATCATTTTCTTGAAGTTTTTGATGAACAGGATCATGTCTTTATCATCAATATCAGTGCTTTCATCATCACCATCATCGTCCTCAGGAGCTTCTCGAGTTTCTTTTGATGCTGGCTTGCATGTTGCCTTTAGTGCAACTCCTCTCTTCTTTGCCGAGGTAAGGTCGGCAAGTTCCTTGACATGCTTGGCTTCCTTCTCCATCATTTCAAAGTTGATAATCTTGCCAAGAATCTCGTCCGGGGGTCATTTTGTGAAACCCGAAACTTTCTCTAATCATGGAGCAGAGTGTCAATTTCAAGGCATAAATGCTCTAAGAATAAATTTGACCACTTCATGATCCGTCCACTTCATGCTACCATAGGCTCGGACCTTATTGATGAGAGATTTTAGTCGATTGTACATCTCTTGGGGTGATTCACCTTCTTCGATAGCAAACCTTCCCAATTCACCTTCTATCATTTCAATCTTAGCTTCACGCACATGACGATCACCTTCATGTGCGGTTTTGAGAGTGTCCCAGATTTCCTTAGCAATTTCGAGTCCATCCACCTTGGTGAACTCGTCTTGGCTCAATGATGAGGTGATTACTGCTGCGGCTTGAGCAATCTGATGAATAGCTTGTTCTTGATCGTGGATTAGCTCTTCATCATCATCAGGTATATCTAGACCTGTACACACTATATGCCAAAGACTTGGGTTAAGAGATATAAGGTGCATTTTCATATTTTGTTTCCACATTGTATAATCATTTCCATCAAAGTAAGGTGGTTTGCCTAATGGAATTGACAAGTAATGATTATTTGAATTTAAACGCTCATAGTTAAAAGAATATCTGGAGTAGTCTTTGTGACTACCCCTTTTTTGCTTTTTGTCTTCAATCTTCTTCCCTTTGGGGAGAGTGCCTTCTTCTACATAAGTGCCTTTAGTTGGAGCATCTCCTCATCATCATCCTCGCAGTCCTGAATGGCATTGAGGAGCTTCTCCAACTTTTGGTTTCCTTCGTCACCACCATTTTCATGGTTGAAGCCCTTGGGTTCACACTTGATTTCTGACATCGTCTCTTCGAGCGGTTATTCTCTTTTCAAGAGTTAGGCTCTGATACCAATTGAATGTAACCTAGAGGGGGGTGAATAGGCTTTTTGGATTTTTTAACGATTCCCTGAAACACTTAGCGGACAGATAAAATCCAGGTAGGCCGGACTAGTCCGGTATGGTGCGGAATAGTCCGGTATGAGCGTAATTAAAAAGTTAAATTTATACTTATTCTTACTTCAAGTATTTATGCAGCAGAAAGTAAATGACAACTTGAGTGTAATATGATAATGAAGTAAGAAACAACAACTATCAAGTTTAACACAAGATATCGATGTAAATCAAATGAGTGCTAGCAAACCCTAATTGATAATTGAAAAAAGAATAAAAAGACACGAGACAAGGTTTTTATCCCGAGGTTCGATTCCACCCAGGAATCTACGTCCTCGTTGAGGAGTCCATCAAGGACTGGGTCTTCACCAACCCTTCCCTCGTTGAATCGCCACAAAGGCCGATTCGAATCCACTAGCCACACACAGGGGTAAATAATCATACGTGGAGTGTTCTCACAATTTGAGTGCTCCCACAAGATTACAATGAGGAACACTATCTCCCACACACACACAGAGAACAATGATCAGCAGTTGTGTGAGAGAAAACAAACCAAGAGCTCAATGTCGAGAAGAACAATTCTCTCCTTGATCCAATCCCTAATCCTCAAAGATTTGATTTTTAGGCTTAGAATGAGTAGAGATAAGTGTTTTTGTGCTCTTGGAATGTGTGACGGTGCTAGGGTTCGTGTTTTTGTAAATGTGTGGCCATGCACCTCTATTTATACAAAGATTCCAAAAGTTACCGTTAAGGTTTCCTGGCGGCCGGACTATTCCGCTATGTTGACCGGACTAGCCCGGTGTGCTGTGTACAATTCACATGAGGCATGCGGCATAGTGGAAACCCTAATCTAAAGTGGTTACAGATATGACACGACCCCACTGGTCCTGTCGAGCCAGGATCACGCTGAGGGGTGCTGCGTTGCACAGCACCGTATAACACACGTCAAAGGTACAAAGCGGAAGCGGAAGCTTTATTACATAAACAAGTTTATTAACATGTTTACATCAAAATAAGTTTAGTCCACACTCGCGGGCGTAGACTAAGCATCAAGTGCACGTTCAGCCCTCGAACGTGTCCTTGCTAGCACACACGCACACTAACTCTGCGGCGCGCACGACTCCCACTCGACGGGGTTCCCCTCCTGGGGTTCCGTCTCCTCTTCAGGAGTCCCATCCTCATAGAACCCTGCAAAAGCTTCAAACACAAGCAGTGAGCACGAAGGCTCAGCAAGTCTGACCCGTCTCACCTAAACATGGAACTTCTACATGAGGGTAATGGGTTGCATGAGGTAAAAATCATTTTGCAAGGACTCGCCTAATTAGTAGAACCTTACTTTCAAGTTTTAGCAGCAGGTTGTGGAGAACCTTACGCTAAGGCACATGAGAGAGCCGCAATCAAACAAGAAACGCAAATCTCTCATGTACTTTGCCCAAAGTTGAAAAGAACTTTAGTTAGCACTAAGCTACAGCATATCATTAACAATCAATGTCCATCTTTCAATCAGCAACATTTTAACATGTAACTAGCCTGTTCTTTCTACGTCACGGTACAGTGAACAAGTGGTACTCACTGACCGCGAGGGACGGCGATTATAATCGATTTACACCTGCAGGGATTACCCGAACAACCCGTCACGTACGCCCGTACTCGATGTTGCCTACAACAACCATCACGGACGCCGTACGCGACTACCTTTCACCCGTTAGCCAAATATTGAACCGGTCCCATCGTCCCGAGCAAGAGGTCCCTGCACGCGCATCTCTGTGCCGCCAGCTGATTTACACCTCGAGCTCTCAACCTACCCTCTGAACGACGGGCAATGCCTCAATACCCAGCTACCCGAGTTACATCAGTTTCCCGGTTCCCATATAGCCGGTAGGTCTTCGGTACTGTTCTAGCTTGTTCAACAGGCCCGCACACGGCTCGGTCCTCAATCGACACAAGCGGAGCTACAGCACACAGGCCCCAAAGTCCTGCTGCCCTTACTCTCCGCTCGGTCTCATTTTCTTGCCATGTGTATCATGTGCTATCTCTACCCGAGCAATGTGCCTCTAGCCTATTCTCGCGAGTAGTTCCAACTACTCGACTTGTACCGAATCCTACTCTATCCTAGCAATGCAGTAGCTAACGGGATTTGCAATCCTAAACCCAACCCATGGTTTTCTTGGCTGTGCAGTTGGGTTTCCAATCAAGACTCTATGCAATGAACAAAGGAAAACACGTATGTGCTCAAAACAATAAAAATTTGTAAAAAGGTTAATGCAAACCGGGGCTTGCCTTGCTGCTCTTGGTCGTAGGCTAGCTGTTCCTCCGGAGTAACGAAGTCTAGGACTTCGGGTTCCTCCTCGACCTTAACGACTACATGATAAGAACAATGTATGTATTAATTTAAATGCATTTGTATTAACTTTGAAGTTGTGAAGTCTATAACCCTTGCTAGACAGACCTAATGACTGTGAAACTTTTACTGTGGCTTGGTTACAACCTAAACAAAGAATTGGTCAAGTTTTAGTTGCAGCAAAGCTCATTTGAGCCCTCCACAAATAATTATGTCCTTGACCTTAATTGGAACTCTTAGGGTGTTCTAGGAATTTTCATGAGACAAACTATGACTTTCTGAAAACTAGATTTTCAGAGGGTTCTAATGGAGTTGGTCTCACTTAATTTGGAAGTCTCTAACTAAAGATATGAGCTAAACAATTTCAGAGAAAATTCTGAAAATGTTTCTGAACATTTTCTATTTTCTCTGGAACAGTTTCACTAATCACACCATTAGGTGAATTAAATGAGCTCAAATGGATCTGAAATTTTTATGGTAGTTCAAGGATATTTTGGTGAACATCTCGGTAAAATTTCAGGATTTTCCTCCAAAGGATTCTCCAGTTAAAATTCCTAACAGTTTAAACTTTAAGGAATTAATTCTGGAGAATTAAGGAATTTCACGAAGTGAAACTTGATTTTCTGGAAAGTACTCAGAGAGCTGAATCCAGCAAAATTTGGTTCACTCAATTTGGAGCTTTCTAGCCAAAGTTATAAGGATTTGAAGTTTGAAGGAAATCTGAAAATCGGGGAAAAGTTTAAACTCGCGCGTGGGCCCAGGGGACACGCGTCGCACGCCTAGGCGATGGCACACCGCGGCCCACAAGGCTTTTGCGCGCCAGCATACCCGATCCCGGCCGCAGCCGGATCCCGATTCAAAATATCGGCCGCTGACAGCTGGGGTCCACCCCCTTCTTCAACCTCGCGACACCCGCGCTCCGCCGCCGAGGGATCTCGCCGGAGAGCTCGCCACTGGCTGCTGTACAGCTCCAAACTTCTTGATTCTGGCCGCCCCTGCCTACTTTTGCTTGGGGAACATGATCCGAGGGTCAGCTGCTCATGACAACGGCCGGAGTATGGTCGGCGACGAGCCGCCATATCGGAACGACTTCGGCCATGTCGGCTGACTCTCCTAGTACCTCAGCTACTTGGGAAATCGGTCGGGGAGCATCAGTGGACCTCAGAGAAGGTCGACATGAACTCGGAGCAGCTCGGGGAAGGCCCGAAATAGGTCCTCACCGTGCGCCCGATACCCCCCGTTCGTTCCGCCATTAGTAGACCTTGAATTACGCCGGGCACAGAGGTTCTCCGGCCCAGAGTTGTGAAGGCGACTTGTGCGTCACCGTGTCTAGCTCGTGTGGGAGTGGCCTGAGGCCCTCTAATCCTTTCTAGCGCACGAATTACACAGAATCGTACCCGAAGGTCGTTCTGCACACAGAAAGGGGAAAAATGGAAATTCGCCGCCGGTGAGCAACCACTCGAGCTGTGGCTCGGGGGTGAGCAGCACCGGTCACTTGCACGTCCAAAGGTGCCTTGGCTCGGGCGTGACAACGCCCAGGTTGGGCTGTCCACGAGAGCCCGAGGTGCGGCGGTTTCCAGTTCCGAGTTTGATCTTTCGGCATAGCCGATATCACTCGGTTTCAATCGATTTCTATCAATGGGAAGGATGGAGGATGGTCGCTAGTACCTGGCTGGGACCCTGGAGTGGAAAGAGGGAGCTGCGATCAGCTCGATCAAGCAGGAACTCGAGCACCGGTGATGGCAGTGGAGAAATGGATCGTGCACGTCGGCAGCTCTGGGAATGGCGACTGAAGCACGCCGGGGAGGGAATAAATAGGCCGGTCGGCCGGTCTCCGGCTTGGGGCACGCAGCAGGAGCTGGCGCCGGCTGCCCCCTTCGGTGGCGCGCGCGCACAGCAGCCGGGAACCGACTGAACTGTGGTTCAGTCGGTTTGTTTTGAGGCAGAGACTGACATGTGGGTCCCACTCCTCTTTTAACCTCTGAAATTTACTCCTAACAGCTGTGGTAAACAGTGAACCCTATTCTACCCTTGGCAATTCAAATTATTCACCCAAGAGCCATTTGAATTGATCAAAGTTCAAATGAGGTTTGGTTTGAATGAATTTCAGCACAAGTTCAGTTTGAAATTCAAATAAAGTTTGAATTTCTCCCCCTTAGCTCATGTCAAGATCAACTCCAAATGGAGTGAAAATTGGTGTGTGAGCTCACAAAAATGTGCTGAGTAAGAATATGCCTTCCTCTTTTAAATTCAGTGGGTGAAAACAGTTTGAATTTGAATATGGTTTCAAACTGCCCTCTTCCTATCTATACCCAAAATGACCTTAAAAAGGTTTTGAACTTGGGTGAAACTTGGCATGGACATCCTTAGCAAAGTGTAGGAGTTTTTTATATGCCCAGCCCATCTATATCACATGTGGGAAATACCACTTTTGCAATGTGTGAGTTTGTTCTCTAATGAGCATGTTGATAGTTGTTACTTGCTCTTCATTTGGGTTCATCATTCTTCCTCAAATGAGGTGTGTGGTGTATGGATGAACACTACAAATGGGTGTCCAAAAACTGAGGCCCTTACATTCCTCCCCCCTTAAAAGAATCTCGTCCCGAGATTATAAGGTGAAAATGAGAGAGAGGACGGTGGAAAATTACCGGATATGCGACGTGAAAAAGTCGGGGTAGTTAGTGCGAAGGAATTCTTCGCTCTCCCATGTCGCTTCGTCCATGGAGTGATTACTCCATAGAACCTTGTAGAACCACAACGTACGGTTGCGTGTGGTTCGGGCCTTTTCATCAATAACCTGCACCGGTTCCTCCCGATAGGTGAGATCCGGTTGCAGTTCTTCAACGTCTTCCAGCTGAACGGTAGTTGATAGCTTGAGACACTTCCTCAGCTGGGAAACGTGAAAGACGTCGTGCACACCGGAAAGTGCTTCTGGTAATTTCAGCCGGTATGCTACCGATCCACATCTTTCGGTAATCTGGAATGGGCCGATGAATCGGGGTGCCAACTTTCCTCTCACCCCAAATCTGTTTACGCCCTTCATTGGAGACACTCGTAGGTATACGTGATCTCCAACTTCGAATTGTAATGGGCGTCTTCTCCGGTCCGCATACTGTTTCTGTCGGGATTGAGCGGCTCTTAGGTTCGCTTGAATCAGTCGAACCTTTTCTTCCGCGTTGTTGACAAGGTCAACCCCGAAGGTAACCCTCTCGCCAGACTCACACCAATTCAATGGTGTGCGGCATTTTCTTCCGTATAGCGCCTCGTAGGGCGCCATCCTGATACTGGCTTGGTACCCATTGTTGTACGAGAACTCGGCTAACGGCAAGTGATCATCCCAATTCTTGCCGTGGTCGATAGCGCAAGCTCGCAGCATGTCCTCTAGGATTTGATTTACCCGCTCAGTTTGCCCATCCGTCTGCGGGTGGTAGGCTGAACTACGGATCAGCTTCGTCCCCAAGGCAGCGTGTAGCTGCTCCCAAAAACGGGACACAAATAAAGTGCCCCGGTCCGATACGATGGTATGGGGTACGCCGTATAAGCATAAGATCCGTGAGATGTACAGTTCAGCGTACTTCTTGGCGTTGTAGTTGGTGTTGACCGGGATGAAATGGGCAACTTTGGTGAGTCGATCGACGATCACCCACACAGAATCATGTTTCTGTGAGGTGGTGGGTAAACCGACGACGAAATCCATGCTCACGTCCTCCCACTTCCAGGCAGGAATGCCCAGTGGTTGCAGCAGTCCCGGCTTCCGCATGTGGTCTGCCTTCACCCTTCGACATGTATCACACTCGGACACGTATTTTGCCGTCTCTCGCTTCATTCGTGTCCACCAAAACTTTCTTTTGAGTTCTTGATACATTTTGTTGCTGCCGGGGTGAATAGAAAACTTTGATAAGTGAGCCTCATCAAAGATTTTCTTCCGTAACTCCGGGTTTCGGGGTACGACGATTCGGTCCTTGAACCATAGGACGCCGTCTCCGTCCTTCCGGAAACATTTTAATTCCCCACTATATACACGTCTCCGCAAATGTGACATGCCCTTGTCATTCTTCTGGGCTGCCGCTATCTCTTCACGGATGGTGGGGATCAAAGCTAAGTTATAGAGAGCTCCGTGTGGAATCACATGGAGTGGTGGTTCGCTCTCTTCCAACGGTGTGATGGTCAGATTATTAACGTGTGACTTGCGGCTCAGCGCATCTGCCACAACGTTTGCCTTGCCCGGATGATAATGGATCTCTATCTCATAATCCTTTATCAGTTCTAACCATCTTCGTTGCCTCATGTTTAACTCCTTCTGAGTGAATATGTACTTGAGGCTTTTGTGGTCGGTATATAAATGTACGAGGTTACCGAGTAGGTAGTGCCTCCACATCTTCAGTGCAAGTACCACGGCAGCGAGCTCCAAATCGTGAGTTGGATAATTTTGCTCATGGTTCCTAAGCTGCCGTGATCCATACGCGACCACTCTTCGGTCTTGCATCAGCACACATCCGAGCCCAATGCCGGATGCATCGCAGTACACATCGAACGGTTTTGTTGTATCTGGCTGCGCCAAAACCGGTGCTGATGTCAGGTGCTTGACTAAAGCCTTGAATGCTGCTTCACATGCTGGACTCCAAACATATTTGGTAGCCTTCTTCAGCAGCTCTGTCATTGGCTTGGCAATCTTCGAGAAGTTCGGAATGAACCTCCGATTATATCCCGCGAGTCCGAGGAAACTCCGTACCTCATGAACAGTTCTCGGGGATTTCCAATTCAGCACTTGCATGATCTTGCTCGGGTCCACAGCGATACCCTCCGCTGAGATGATATGCCCGAGGAAAGGCACTTGCGATATCCAAAACTCGCATTTGCTGAACTTTGCGTATAACTTGTGATCCCGCAGCCGTTGCAAGACTATACGCAGATGTTTCTTGTGATCTTCCTCTGACTTGGAATATACCAGGATGTCGTCGATGAAGACCACGACAAACTTGTCCAGCTCCGGCATGAACACCGAGTTCATTAAATACATGAAGTGAGCTGGAGCATTGGTGAGGCCGAAGGACATGACCAGGTACTCATAAAGTCCGTACCTTGTCGAGAAAGCTGTCTTTGGAATGTCCTCCGCCCTTATCTTAATCTGATGGTACCCGGATCTTAAATCCATCTTGGAAAAGATCTTTGCTTCGACCAACTGATCAAACAACATGTCGATCCGTGGCAACGGGTACTTGTTCTTGATGGTTACGGCATTTAATGGGCGGTAGTCCACGCAAAGCCGCAACGTTTCATCCTTCTTTTTGACAAATAATGCCGAACAGCCCCATGGCGAGGAGCTCGGCCTAATAAAACCCTTCTCCAGAAGATCCGTGAGCTGAGTCTTCAGTTCAGCCAACTCCTTGGGCGCCATCTTGTACGGCCTTCGGGATATTGGCATGGTTCCCGGTGCGAGTTCAATCTTGAACTCCACCTCTCTATCGGGTGGCATCCCCAGCAAATCGTCCGGGAATACATCAGGGAACTCTCGGACCACTGGAATGTCTTCCAA
Source organism: Neostapfia colusana (assembly GCA_030760725.1). Taxonomy (NCBI): domain Eukaryota; kingdom Viridiplantae; phylum Streptophyta; class Magnoliopsida; order Poales; family Poaceae; genus Neostapfia; species Neostapfia colusana. The sequence goes on along the minus strand of JASWHV010000012.1, from coordinate 13,720,796 downwards.
TCTGATGGTTGTGGCTTGATAGACACTTGGAAGTTTTATTTCTGGACTGTCCAGAAATAATGAGTGAGAACCGTGCACCTCTGAGTTCAAGTGCACGACTCGAAGGATGGTGTCTAAAACAGCGCCGTGGCGGGTTAACCACGACATCCCTAGGATGACATCGACCTTTTGTCCCTCTAAGATAATGAGAGACGTGGGGTACACTCTACCCGCTAAGCATAATGGTGCTTTGGAGACCATTACGCTTGCTGAAATCTTCCCACCCGGTGAACAAATTAAATATGGACTATCGGTGGGTAGTATTGGCAAGCTGTGTTTAGCAATGAAAGCTTGGCTAATAAAATTATGCGTGGCGCCTGAATCAAATAGTACTATAGCGGGATGCTGGTGGAGTTGGAACATACCCGCAAGGATTGGCTCGCCCTCCGGCACGTCCTCAATGGCAAGCTGGTGGACAGTACCGGGCTTAGGGTTTGCCCGCCGCGCATTAGTAGGGTTCCGGGGTTGATTCCTCCCCGGAAACTGTGGTGCCACTCCGCCGCCTTGCCTCTCCGGGCAACTGCTCGCGAAGTGTCCTGGACGACCACACTTGTAACATGTGGCCGCTGCTGGTGGAGTACTTGGTGGACGAAAGCCCGGCATGCGTTGCGGAGGTGCAAACGCACGCGGCATCGCCCGCTGCTGCTGCTGTTGTTGCGGTAGTGCTGGCAATGCCGGCCGGAATGCCGGTGCAGAATACGGCCGACCGCGGAACGGCATCGACCGCTGTGGTGGTTGCCAGCGTGCACCGGATGGTGGGCGATTCACCATCCGAAACTTTTGAGAAGGACCGCTTCCTTCTCCGCTGCTCTGCGGTGCGCTTCGCTTTCGCTCTGCCGCCGCCAACTCCTTGCTGGAGTCCTCCTGAACAATCGCAGCATCAATTATGTCGTTGAGGCTGCCGCGATTGAACATCGCCAACTTGTCCTTCAGGAGCGGGTTAAGCCCCTGGTAAAAATGGTCCCGCCGCTTCTCGTCCGTATCTGCGTGATACGACGCGTAGAGCGCGAGATCGTTGAACGCTCTGGAGTATTCCAGCGCGTTCCGGCTCCCTTGTTGCAGGTGTAGGAACTCCTGCGTCTTCCTCTTCATCAAACCGGGCGGTATATGATAGGCCCTGAAGGCCGTCCGGAACTCCGCCCAGGTCATCGCTCGGTCGGTGGGTTGTGAAGCACAGAAGTTGGCCCACCACGCGCTCGCGGATCCTTGGAGCTGCTGGACCGCGAACTGAGTCTTGCGCTGCTCGCTGATTTGGAGCAGCCCGAACTTCATTTCTATGGCGCGGAGCCAGTTGTCCGCGTCAAGTGGTTCATCTGCCCTGGAGAATACAGGGGGATGAGTCGCCAGGAAGTCAGAGTAGGAGCTCTGTTGGCGCTCCTCACGATCTTGACGTCTCTCTGGGCGAGACGTATTCGCAATTAACGTTTGCAGCAGCTCTGTGTGCTGCTGATGTGAACCCGCCATTGCTGCGACAATGTCGGCCAATGTAACCGTTGGCAGTGGTGGTGGCGGTGTTTGCTGTTGCTGTTGCTGCTGCTGTCCCGAGGAGTCCTCGGGAGGTGGTTGGGAGGTCTCTCCCCCTTGGCTAGTACCTCCAACATCAGGGTTGGCACGAGTACGCGTCATTCTGAAATTCAACACAGCAGCAATTAGCACATGTCTTACTCAAAATTCCATAAACAGCAGTAGTATTGAAGCGACGCATGATTATCTTGCACAACATTCACATATATTGATAAAGCATAAACTTTATACAAGATACATTATTCTCGGATCTCCGAGAAGTCGTGCTCATGTCGTCACTACTTATACATACGCTACTGTCTACACGACATGTCACTGATTACAAAAGTTGGGTTACGCAACCCTAGCTGCCCTACTTGGCAACCGTAACCCCCTACTCGGAGTAGAACTCGACCTCCTGTGGGTCGTCCTCCTCCGGTACCTCGGCTGGTGGCTCTGGATCTACCACCTCTTCTCCCATTCCGGGTTCTCCCATGGCTGGAAGACCCAAGACTACCGGTATGCCCAATACCGGGGGCACGAGGTCCTGCAATGCATGCACCTCGTCCATAGCCTGGTTGTAGTCCTCTTCCCAGCCTTGTCCTTCCTCAATAGCGTCGTCCCGCTCTTGAGCAAGGTCCGCATTCTGCTGGGTTAGGGTCTGCACCAGCTCTTGCAACGCCGCGATGTCAACACGGCCCTTCTTCTTTGCCTTCTTCAGACGACGCAACTGATTGTGTTGTTCATTCAGTCGCTTGATCGTCGGCAGGAGTACATTGCGGAGTGCGCTGTGAGCACTCTCAAAATGATCTCCACGGCTTGTGCTCTCCTTGATCTTGGTGGCGAGATGCTCCGTATGAACAGCTTGGCTGTCCATCACAGCGTTTCCCGCCCTCATTTGGAGGCTGAGGTTCGCCTCCGCGGGGTTGTACCTTGGGCAACTCGGGTCTGTTGCCTCCCGGTACCTTTCTTCCCACACATGCTGAGCTCGTCCCTCCACCGGAACGAGTGCGTATGGAGTTCCCTCCATAGCCTGCACGTGTAGTTGGCAGAAACGTGACACAGTGTCACGGGCTGCCACTTGCCACATCCCTTCCGGTTGTCTTCCTCTCACCGTGACGGTGAATGGCACCCAACCGGGTGGCGTAGGTCCTGTGGGAACCTCGACATGGATCGTCCACGTCTTGTTCCCCTCTTCGCCTCCGTCCTTGGCGAAGTATTGCGGCATCTGGTTATACCCGAAATATTGGAGCATTTGCCACAATGCTTCCGGGTAGCCGCTACGGTCAGAGCAGTGGGAAACTACCCACCCGTTCTCCAACTGTTTATCTGCTGCCATCTGTAAAAATATATTTGAGAAATGTCAAATATTTATTTTTAACAGTAAACTTCTGGGCCATAACATAAGACATGTCATCGAACCCATAAAACTTGGAAGCATAGTTCAAATTTTTAAACAAATTTGACTGCTGATCTGCTGTTACCATGACAGCCCTGACCAGTTTCCATATCAATCTGATTTAGGCCAGGTTAAAAGCAAAACCAGTCCTGGAGCTCAACATCAAAGTTAAAGTTAACTTTAATAGCTTTCCAGAAAGTATTTGGTTGGCTTAAGATCTGTCCTGGTTCAAAAGTTATGAGATGTCAAAGTTAACAGAATTTCTGGGAACAATTGGACAGCACCTCCCTGCTTTAGGTACTGATTTGATCCAAAAATCCCAGTTAATTCTGTTCCTAATCTGACAAAACTTTCTGTTACAAAGTTGTAACCCATCTCATAAGATTTCCAGAACTACCTCATTTTCTATTTTTGGATTTTTAAGCAGGAAGTTATGCTTAATTTACAGAGAGTCTACAGAGAGTCTTTGCTCCGTCCTGTTTTTTTGGACAGTTTCAACTCTACTGCATTTTTCGAGTGGTTAAGGGATGAAACACCTCTGGACCTCAACAGAAAAGTCGTAAAGCTCTTCCAAAGCTTTCCAGAAATGTATCATACGACCCCAACCTCGAAAGAACTCAACCTCTAACCTCTGATTAACTTCAGCCTTGATTTAGCTGAAAACAGAGTGCTCTGTCCTTAACATCCTATAAGTTGAAAACTTGTTAACTTTGAAATATTATGTTCAAGGGAAGGAGTTACATCAAGTTTTACTACTTTGGATCAAAACCTTCAAGTTTTTAAATGAAGTTGTTCATTTAGTTGGGTGTGACGTCGATGCGTCACCAACTTATGTCGGTACTACGTCCTCACAAAGGAAAAACCTATACCGGACTTAGCCGGCTTCGTTAGTTCAGTGGCACTACTCGTCACTCGCACACGGATGCTACACGTCTACCGTTTCGTGGTAAGGCTACCTGTAGAAATTCAACCAATCATCAGACTCGGCTGCACACCGAGCCCGGAATCCATACAGTTTGTACACCCGGCCGTCATCACTCGCCCGGATGTTCTCAAGCCAAACACGCCTTGAGTTACGTGTTCACGTTTCAGACCACGTGACGGGGTCTCCCATGTTGCACCACGCACGCCAGGGATAGACGCTGCTCGAATACCCCAAACGACATGAAGAGTCGTAGAGGATACTAAAGCGGGTCGGGTTACCTGCCACCCGTGGGGCTCCACCCTTCAGCTTGTGCGCACTGGTGGACAGCGCTTACGTGCACCCCCCAAGACATGAACGTCCCGAGATGCACGATTTTCCGACATAACAAATAGGTTAATATGCCACTTTCTATATGCTAATAACATCCTTATACGGGCTACTAACTCGTTCCTCACTGGATTTTTGAAAAAGAAGACCTTTGTACTGTGTTAAACCTCAAGCGAGCTTTGATACCAACGCTGACACGACCCCACTGGTCCTGTCGAGCCAGGATCACGCTGAGGGGTGCTGCGTTGCACAGCACCGTATAACACACGTCAAAGGTACAAAGCGGAAGCGGAAGCTTTATTACATAAACAAGTTTATTAACATGTTTACATCAAAATAAGTTTAGTCCACACTCGCGGGCGTAGACTAAGCATCAAGTGCACGTTCAGCCCTCGAACGTGTCCTTGCTAGCACACACGCACACTAACTCTGCGGCGCGCACGACTCCCACTCGACGGGGTTCCCCTCCTGGGGTTCCGTCTCCTCTTCAGGAGTCCCATCCTCATAGAACCCTGCAAAAGCTTCAAACACAAGCAGTGAGCACGAAGGCTCAGCAAGTCTGACCCGTCTCACCTAAACATGGAACTTCTACATGAGGGTAATGGGTTGCATGAGGTAAAAATCATTTTGCAAGGACTCGCCTAATTAGTAGAACCTTACTTTCAAGTTTTAGCAGCAGGTTGTGGAGAACCTTACGCTAAGGCACATGAGAGAGCCGCAATCAAACAAGAAACGCATTTCTCTCATGTACTTTGCCCAAAGTTGAAAAGAACTTTAGTTAGCACCAAGCTACAGCATATCATTAACAATCAATGTCCATCTTTCAATCAGCAACATTTTAACATGTAACTAGCCTGTTCTTTCTACGTCACGGTACAGTGAACAAGTGGTACTCACTGACCGCGAGGGACGGCGATTATAATCGATTTACACCTGCAGGGATTACCCGAACAACCCGTCACGTACGCCCGTACTCGATGTTGCCTACAACAACCATCACGGACGCCGTACGCGACTACCTTTCACCCGTTAGCCAAATATTGAACCGGTCCCATCGTCCCGAGCAAGAGGTCCCTGCACGCGCATCTCTGTGCCGCCAGCTGATTTACACCTCGAGCTCTCAACCTACCCTCTGAACGACGGGCAATGCCTCAATACCCAGCTACCCGAGTTACATCAGTTTCCCGGTTCCCATATAGCTGGTAGGTCTTCGGTACTGTTCTAGCTTGTTCAACAGGCCCGCACACGGCTCGGTCCTCAATCGACACAAGCGGAGCTACAGCACACAGGCCCCAAAGTCCTGCTGCCCTTACTATCCGCTCGGTCTCATTTTCTTGCCATGTGTATCATGTGCTATCTCTACCCGAGCAATGTGCCTCTAGCCTATTCTCGCGAGTAGTTCCAACTACTCGACTTGTACCGAATCCTACTCTATCCTAGCAATGCAGTAGCTAACGGGATTTGCAATCCTAAACCCAACCCATGGTTTTCTTGGCTGTGCAGTTGGGTTTCCAATCAAGACTCTATGCAATGAACAAAGGAAAACACGTATGTGCTCAAAACAATAAAAATTTGTAAAAAGGTTAATGCAAACCGGGGCTTGCCTTGCTGCTCTTGGTCGTAGGCTAGCTGTTCCTCCGGAGTAACGAAGTCTAGGACTTCGGGTTCCTCCTCGACCTTAACGACTACATGATAAGAACAATGTATGTATTAATTTAAATGCATTTGTATTAACTTTGAAGTTGTGAAGTCTATAACCCTTGCTAGACAGACCTAATGACTGTGAAACTTTTACTGTGGCTTGGTTACAACCTAAACAAAGAATTGGTCAAGTTTTAGTTGCAGCAAAGCTCATTTGAGCCCTCCACAAATAATTATGTCCTTGACCTTAATTGGAACTCTTAGGGTGTTCTAGGAATTTTCATGAGACAAACTATGACTTTCTGAAAACTAGATTTTCAGAGGGTTCTAATGGAGTTGGTCACACTTAATTTGGAAGTCTCTAACTAAAGATATGAGCTAAACAATTTCAGAGAAAATTCTGAAAATGTTTCTGAACATTTTCTATTTTCTCTGGAACAGTTTCACTAATCACACCATTAGGTGAATTAAATGAGCTCAAATGGATCTGAAATTTTTATGGTAGTTCAAGGATATTTTGGTGAACATCTCAGTAAAATTTCAGGATTTTCCTCCAAAGGATTCTCCAGTTAAAATTCCTAACAGTTTAAACTTTAAGGAATTAATTCTGGAGAATTAAGGAATTTCACGAAGTGAAACTTGATTTTCTGGAAAGTACTCAGAGAGCTGAATCCAGAAAAATTTGGTTCACTCAATTTGGAGCTTTCTAGCCAAAGTTATAAGGATTTGAAGTTTGAAGGAAATCTGAAAATCGGGGAAAAGTTTAAACTCGCGCGTGGGCCCAGGGGACACGCGTCGCACGCCTAGGCGATGGCACACCGCGGCCCACAAGGCTTTTGCGCGCCAGCACACCCGATCCCGGCCGCAGCCGGATCCCGATTCAAAATATCGGCCGCTGACAGCTGGGGTCCACCCCCTTCTTCAACCTCGCGACACCCGCGCTCCGCCGCCGAGGGATCTCGCCGGAGAGCTCGCCGCTGGCTGCTGTACAGCTCCAAACTTCTTGATTCTGGCCGCCCCTGCCTACTTTTGCTTGGGGAACATGATCCGAGGGTCAGCTGCTCATGACAACGGCCGGAGTATGGTCGGCGACGAGCCGCCATATCGGAACGACTTCGGCCATGTCGGCTGACTCTCCTAGTACCTCAGCTACTTGGGAAATCGGTCGGGGAGCATCAGTGGACCTCAGAGAAGGTCGACATGAACTCGGAGCAGCTTGGGGAAGGCCCGAAATAGGTCCTCACCGTGCGCCCGATACCCCCCGTTCGTTCCGCCATTAGTAGACCTTGAATTACGCCGGGCACAGAGGTTCTCCGGCCCAGAGTTGTGAAGGCGACTTGTGCGTCACCGTGTCTAGCTCGTGTGGGAGTGGCCTGAGGCCCTCTAATCCTTTCTAGCGCACGAATTACACAGAATCGTACCCGAAGGTCGTTCTGCACACAGAAAGGGGAAAAATGGAAATTCGCCGCCGGTGAGCAACCACTCGAGCTGTGGCTCGGGGGTGAGCAGCACCGGTCACTTGCGCGTCCAAAGGTGCCTTGGCTCGGGCGTGACAACGCCCAGGTTGGGCTGTCCACGAGAGCCCGAGGTGCGGCGGTTTCCAGTTCCGAGTTTGATCTTTTGGCATAGCCGATATCACTCGGTTTCAATCGATTTCTATCAATGGGAAGGATGGAGGATGGTCGCTAGTACCTGGCTGGGACCCTGGAGTGGAAAGAGGGAGCTGCGATCAGCTCGATCAAGCAGGAACTCGAGCACCGGTGATGGCAGTGGAGAAATGGATCGTGCACGTCGGCAGCTCGGGGAATGGCGACTGAAGCACGCCGGGGAGGGAATAAATAGGCCGGTCGGCCGGTCTCCGGCTTGGGGCACGCAGCAGGAGCTGGCGCCGGCTGCCCCCTTCGGTGGCGCGCGCGCACAGCAGCCGGGAACCGACTGAACTGTGGTTCAGTCGGTTTGTTTTGAGGCAGAGACTGACATGTGGGTCCCACTCCTCTTTTAACCTCTGAAATTTACTCCTAACAGCTGTGGTAAACAGTGAACCCTATTCTACCCTTGGCAATTCAAATTATTCACCCAAGAGCCATTTGAATTGATCAAAGTTCAAATGAGGTTTGGTTTGAATGAATTTCAGCACAAGTTCAGTTTGAAATTCAAATAAAGTTTGAATTTCTCCCCCTTAGCTCATGTCAAGATCAACTCCAAATGGAGTGAAAATTGGTGTGTGAGCTCACAAAAATGTGCTGAGTAAGAATATGCCTTCCTCTTTTAAATTCAGTGGGTGAAAACAGTTTGAATTTGAATATGGTTTCAAACTGCCCTCTTCCTATCTATACCCAAAATGACCTTAAAAAGGTTTTGAACTTGGGTGAAACTTGGCATGGACATCCTTAGCAAAGTGTAGGAGTTTTTTTATATGCCCAGCCCATCTATATCACATGTGGGAAATACCACTTTTGCAATGTGTGAGTTTGTTCTCTAATGAGCATGTTGATAGTTGTTACTTGCTCTTCATTTGGGTTCATCATTCTTCCTCAAATGAGGTGTGTGGTGTATGGATGAACACTACAAATGGGTGTCCAAAAACTGAGGCCCTTACAAAATAGTTGAACGGACTAGTCCGGTCCACGAGTGGACTAGTACGGTGCAAGGTGAATGACCGGTTCCAGAGAGTTGAACGGACTAGTCCGGTGCATGAGCGGACTAGTCCGGTTCCTTGTGTTAAGCCGGTACTAGAGAGTTGAACGGACTAGTCCGGTCCACGAGCGGACTAGTCCGGTTCCTTGTGTTAAGCCGGTACTAGAGAGTTGAACGGACTAGTCCGGTCCACGAGCGGACTAGTCCGTTGCACTATGTAAAAGCGGTTCCAGAGAGTTGAATAGACTAGTCCAGTCCACGAGCGGACTAGTCTAGTGCACTGTGTAAAAGCGGTTCCAGAGAGTTGAACGGACTAGTCCAGTCCACGAGCGGACTAGTCCGGTGCACAGTGTTGTGAAACAACAGAGAGTTGAGCGGACTAGTCCCGGTACACGGTGAGTGATTAGGATATGTTTTAAGCCCTTACCCCTACGCAAAGATTTTGAGCTCTTGGGATGTGTCTCTCACACACATCCTATACAAGTAAGTCTACATGGCGCTTTGTTCATGGATCGGTCCTTTTCCTTTTTCTTCATCACTTCATTTTTCACTTTTTGAGTGCACCAATCCTACCTTACACAAGTTAATCTGCATTCATCTCAACAAGTTCATTAGGATCTCAATTTGTTTGTCATCAATCATCCAAAACTCACAAGGGAATGCCTAGATGCACTTTCAAAATCAATAGAATATGTATGCATACACTTCTTTTGAGATGGCTTATAATTGCACTTAGATATGAACTTGGAAGAATTTATGTATGACTAAAACCATGTCCTTAAGCTTCTGATTGTCAAATGACATAGGCTTAGCTTGGCTGGTTAGAATAAGGTTGATGTGGCATATAATCTCTTGCAAATTTCATATGATCTGAACTTGTGCTTTAAAAGATAATGAAAAATGCAGAAACATGTGTCATGCTTTCAGGTTTTGATGTCTACCATGGCTTACACTACTTTATGTATCTCATTGATGTGATAGTGTAAGTTACTTGAAAATATGACTTGGATAAGCTTTGTTTTATATGCATAAGTCATATTATGCTCATAATAAATTGAAATTTCTCTTTTGAACCTTGCTGAGTACATTGTCAAAGGGGGAGAAATATGTCACATATTGCACATTCATGAGTTTTTACACGTTCTTCTCAGGGGGAGAATTTGTTTTTTTAATTTCTTTCTCATTTGACTTTTATTTCAAAAAGGGGGGACTTGCTTTCAAAACTTTTTCATGTGAATGAGCCAATGTTTGGATTCTAAGTGGTGTTGACAATGCATTCATCAATTGTGAGACCTATGTGTGCTGAATACATTGGCAATTAAAATAAAAGTGAGAATTTACAGTTGAAGTTTTGAATATTGCCTAAATACCCGCTTCGGAGTCCGAACTTTCACTCACATGAGCTGCACGTGAGTCGACACAGTTGATCTTTACAAATGTGTTTTCTGGAGTAACTGTTACTGTTTACTCAGTTCAGATTGTCTGAACTTTCTCATTGCATTTCAGGAGTAACTGTCACTGCAGAGCAACTGTTTTCATAGTGTTTAATTTTCAGCCACTCTGTTTTTAACTTGCAATATTTCAAACTTGCTTCTTGGCTTATGTAATGTTTGTTTACTATTCTATTACTAAGTTTTTTATGTGTTATGGCTGATAATGGTGGTTAATACATTGCGATGGTTTGCAACATGCTTATGTGAGGTGCTCATATAAGGTGTTATGTTTTTGGACTAACGTGAGTCAAGTCACGGACTTGTGCTAAAAAAAAGTGGATGTTTGTTCATGTGCAGGTGTTGCTTGAGGTCAAGACATGGCTGGTGATGGAGATTCTAGAACTAGTCTTAGGGAGAAGATGAGGTTCAACAACCAAGTTTGGGAGGAATTGTGGTTGAGCTGACCGGGAGGTCACGTAACATGTTTGAGTCAAGAATAATGCATATGAAGGTGCTGTGAATGTTTTGGAAAGTGTTTGCACGTATGCCAGGGTTGAATGGACGTGGCTACATTGTTCCAAGGCGTGGTGAAGAGATATGAAAGTGAAGATATGGTTGAAAAGGTTCAACCGGCTGGATTTTGCGCTCAGGCTGTGGCTGAGGTGGTTGTGGTTCGTTTATGGAAAGTTTCGAGTTGGTTATAATAGTATTTCGTGTTAGGCATAAAGTAGAGTTGTTTTAGAAATGTTTAGGACGTTTCTAAGGTTTTTGGAAGTCTTAAGATTGCTTCTATCTGCGTATAGAAGAGTCTTGAGCAGTTTTGAAAAGTTAGAGTTTGAATCCATGTAGAAGTAGGAGTCCTAGTTTGAATTGAGTTAGCCTTAGGGCTGGTTATATAAGGAAGGGTGGCCGAGACTCATGGAGAGCACGACTTGTGGCTGCTTCTCTTAAGTTCTGATCAATAAAATTCGTAGTTTAGAGGAGCTTTGGTGCCTTGTTCGTGCGACTTGTTTTAGACAAGTTTTCCCTCGGCGAGTTTCTAGACAAACCGACATTGCTTGGGTATTTTGATCATAAATTGTGTTTTACTATTACAATTGATGTGATTCTTTTTGTGTTGTCTTCACAACTTGATTATATATCATCTGCAAAAATTTCACGGTCATTGGATTCGTGGTTTTTGATCTACACAAGTTTCTTTGCAGCATTGTAGATCTGTTTTTAAAATCTGGTAGAACAGATTGACCTTCGTCTAGTCTTTTGATCATAACTCAAGTTTTACTTAGTTTTTTCACTTGATTCTTGTTGCAGTTGCTTTGTGACTTGATTCTCGATAATATCCACTAGTTTAGTCTCATTTTAACACATCAAAAACAGTCACACACACGGTTTCTTTATCAGATCAATTTTATGCCAAGAGTTTTTTATGTAGCTTCCGCATAAAGAGTTTTAATGTACCATTCACCCCCTCTGGTAGCTTTTCATGTGCTCTTCAATCCTAAAACTTGTGGTGTGTGTGTGTGAGTGAGGGAGTGAGAGGGGCTATTTATACACGAATTACGTTGGTTTGGCGCCAGAATATGCGCGGGAATCAGTCACCACCGCCTTTACGGAGCCACAGGGAGTCTACACATGGAGGGAGGGGTTTGGCCGCACCCCCACATGTCATATTTGTCGTGTGCTTTCTCCTAGAGACTAGTGGGTGAACTCTTGTTCCACCCCCGCGTGAATTGCCATTGGATTCCTTCGGATAAGCCTAAGAATGGATCTATAAATCCATGTGTTGCCATGTGGTGACTCCTGATTGGTTGAAACTAGTTTTCAGAATTGGTCCCTGCAATTCTCAGTATTTTGGGACATAATTCACCTGCATACAAGTAGACACTAACACTTGTGCAAATGGTTATCACTATGTTGTGTTCTTATTTTACACATTTTATGAGGTGAATTGACCGTCAATTATGACACCTCAGGGCCGTCAACACTTAGCTCAGCTATGAACTTTTGGTTGCAGTGTCGTAGGTATTTGATATACTCTTGAGTTGCCGCAACAGACGGTGGATCAACCCAGAGTGTCCATCCACAACTATCTTCATATTAGTAGTAGTACAACAATAAAGAGTATAAGTGTTGGTGTTTGGATTTCTAACTAGTAACGAATGTACTGCGCATTTGTCCTCGAGATGGCCTAACTATGAACACAAGAGGATTATACTGGTTCGGGCACCTTGCCCTACATCCAGTTTCAGGTGTCTCGCTCTCTTTGTAGAAAATGGGGTTGGTTCTCTTACAAGTGCGCGAGCTTGCCCTTAGGGAGATGATTGGTTCCCACCTTTATACTCACTCTCGTCGACTCTCTCTCTTAACTCTTTACAAGAGGGGAGGAAGTCGTGGTTACAGGGACAATTGTCCCATCGTACATCGACGAGAGTACTCGATGAAGCCGCCGTATTGGGAGTCCACCGCCCCACCTACTCCCGTCTTGTCACCCTCGAGATTCGTTAGTAGGAAATAGATGGGGAAATTCCGCCTTGATATCCTCTTCACGCTCCCATGTGGCCTCAGCTTCAGTGTGATGGCTCCATTGTACCTTGCACCATCGATTCACCTTGTTTCGGGTGACCCTTTCCTTTACGTCCAAGATTCGGACAGGGTGTTCTGCGTAAGTCAGGTCCTCTTGAAGTTCAAGTTTCTCCATTGACACTCGTTCCTCTGGCACTCTCAAGCACTTCTTGAGCTGGGATACATGAAACACGTCATGTACGTCGGAGAGGTGGTTTGGGAGCTCTAGTTGGTAGGCTACTTCTCCTCGCTTGTCCAAAATCTTAAATGGTCCGATGTAGCGAGGTGCTAGCTTGCCTTTGACGTTGAAACGTCGTTGGCCTCGGATAGGCGATACCTTAAGGTATACGAAGTCTCCTACTTCAAAGGTCAACTTCCTACGCCTATTGTCCGCATAGCCTTTCTGTCGTGACTGGGCAGCCTTTAAGTTCTCCCGTATCGTTTGGACCTGCTTTTCGGCTTCTCGTAGTACTTCGGGTCCAAACACCTGGTTCTCTCCAGTCTCGTTCCAGAATAGTGGCGTTCTACACCGTCTACCATAGAGGGCTTCAAAAGGCGACATCTTTAAGCTAGCTTGATAGCTGTTGTTATAGGAAAACTCGGCATACGGTAAACTCCTATCCCAACTACGCCCACGTTTCAAGGCGCAAGTTCTCAACATGTCCTCCAAAATTTGGTTCGTCCTTTCGGTTTGTCCATCTGTTTGTGGGTGGTAGGCGGAACTGAAATCCAGCCGTGTACCCTTGGTTTTCTGCAGCTTCCTCCAGAATCTAGAGGTAAGCTGAGAACCTCGATCTGAGACTATCCTCTTCGGAACTCCGTGTCGGCACACGATCTGCTCCATGTACAACTCTGCCAATTGTGCAATGTTATAACTGGTTTTTACCGGAAGAAAATGGGCAGTTTTCGTCAAACGGTCCACAATGACCCAGATGGAGTCGCATCCCGACTGAGTACGTGGTAATCCAACGATGAAGTCCATACTGATGTCCTCCCATTTCCATTCGGGTATTCTCAAAATTTGCAACAACCCAGCGGGTTTTTGATGTTCGGCCTTCACCGATTGGCATGTGTCGCATAGGGCAACGTATTCGTCTATATCCCTTTTCATACCATCCCACCAATAACAAGTTTTCAAGTCCCTGTACATTTTGGTGCTTCCTGGATGTATGGAATAGGGTGAATCAGGTGCCTCCTTCAATATCATGTCGCGAAGGTGTCTTATGTTTGGCACACAAATCCTTTTCCCTAGCCAGAGCGTACCCTTTTCATCCTCCTTGAAATCCTTCTCTATTCCTTGTCGGATTCTTTCCTTGATCTCCTTGATCTCTTCGTCCATTGCTTGCCCTTTTCTTATTTCTTTCTCCAATGGGGACTGGATCTCCATTATCTCCACGTTATTCAAGAATCCGAGGTGTAACCGTCCGAACTCCTTCCGTAGTTCGGGTGGTAGCTCCCGAACCGTGAGTTGGTGACATGCTCCCTTTCTGCGTAATGCGTCCGCTACTACATTGGCCCTCCCGGGGTGGTAGTTGATTCCCACATCATAATCCTTGATGAGTTCTAACCATCGACGTTGCCTCCAATTCAAGTCCGTTTGTGTAAATATGTACTTGAGGCTTTTATGATCCATATAGATCTCTCATCGATGTCCAAGGATATAATGTGTCCAAATCTTCAATGCATGCACAACTACTGCTAATTCCAAGTCGTGCGTAGGATAGTTAAGCTCGTGCTTCTTTAATTGTCGTGAGGCATAGGCTACCACTTGTCCTTCCTGCATGAGTACACACCCGAGCCCTTGTCTGGGTGCGTCACAATATATGTCAAATCTCTTGCTTACGTCTGGCAATACCAGAACTGGTGCTGTGGTTAGCCTTTTCTTGAGTTCCTCAAAACTTTCTTGGCAGGCTTGTGTCCATTGAAAGATTTTTCCCTTCATTAGCAACTCCGTCATAGGTTTTGCTATCTTAGAGAAGTCTTTAATGAAGCGCCGATAGTATCCTGCCATCCCAAGGAAACTCCGAATATCCCTCACGCTCTTCGGTTGGTCCCACTTCAGAACATCTCTCACCTTTCCCGGATCAACCGATACCCCTTCCTTGGAGATAATATGGCCTAGGAAAGATATTTCCTTTAGCCAAAATTGACACTTGTTGAGCTTGGCATACAATTGATGCTCACGCAACTTCTGCAAGGTCAATCTCAGATGTTCTTCATGCTCCTCCTCACTTTTTGAATACACCATAATGTCATCGATGAAAACCACGACGAACTTGTCCAAGTACTCCATGAAAACCTTGTTCATAAGGTACATGAAGTATGCGGGTGCATTCGTCAATCCAAAAGACATAACGGTATATTCATATGAACCATACCGTGTCCGAAAGGCTGTCTTCGGTATATCGGAGGGCTTAATCTTCAGCTGGAAGTATCCCGACCGAAGATCAATCTTGGAGAATACTCGGGCTCCTTTCATTTGATCGAATAGGTCCTCTATACGGGGCAGAGGGTATTTATTCTTGATTGTCACCTCGTTGAGAGACCTGTAGTCCACGCACATTCTTTGGGTTCCATCCTTCTTGTCCACGAAGAGTACCGGAGCTCCCCATGGTGACGAGCTTGGACGGATAAAACCCTTCTCCAACTGTTCTTGAATTTGCCTTTTGAGTTCAACTAGCTCATTGACGGGCATCCTATATGGTCTTTTACCTATAGGTGCAGTTCCGGGTACCAAATCTATGGCAAACTCGATGTCCCGGTCAGGTGGCATTCCTGGAAGCTCTTTCGGGAACACAGCCGAAAATTCCTGAACCACTGGAATGCTGTCCAATGTTGTTCCTTCGACGTGGTTCAAATTTGCCCGTTCGGTTGTTTGCTGGTTTGACTCAAACTCGACACGAATACCATGTTCGTTTGTCAACTGCACGCTCCTTTCAGCAAATTGGATTACTCCATTGTGCTTGCTTAACCAATCCATTCCGAGTATGATGTCAATCCCGTGGGAGTCCAAGACAATAAGGTTGGCAAGGAAGTCTACCCCCCTTATTTTAAGGCTTACCTTAGGACATACTATATTAGTCCTCATTTCTCCTCCGGGAGAATTAACTAACATAGCATATTCTAAGTGGGATACGGGTAGTTGATGTTTGGCAACATATTTGGATGATATGAATGAATGCGATGCTCCGGAATCAAATGGAATGGTGGCTAGGTTAGAGTTGGCAAGGAACATACCAATTGCGACGTCCTCAGCCTGTTGTGCTTGTTCAGCAGTGACATGGTTCACGTGGCCACGAGCATAGTTCTGCGGTCCACGTTTCCCTTGGTTGTCCCCTCCATTTGGTTGCGGGTTCTGCTTGGGCACGTTTCCTTGCTGTCCAGGGCCTCTCCTCGGGCACTGGTTAGCGAAGTGGCCTACTTCCCCGCATGCAAAGCATGCCCTGTTGCCTACCGCAGCAGGTATGTTGGGGCGGGGGTTTTGAACAGGGGCGCCATTGTTAGGTTGGGGCGCTGAAGGCATGGGCACACGAGGTGCCGGTGCAACGATTTGTTGCCGTGGTGGCTGACCAGGGCGGTACGCAGGAGTGGTCGATCCATACTGCGGGGCAGGGGGCATTTTCCTAGGTCGTACGTTGCTCCCTTGGGGCTGGTATGGCATCTTCCTCTTGCACTCTCGCTCGATCTCTCGGATCTTGTTTTCAACCACAATAGCCTTGTCAACCAGCTTCTGGAAGCTTACGTAGTCATTGTTGAGGAGCTGAACCTGGATCTCATTGTTCAACCCTCTCATGAACAGGTACTGCTTCCTCTGGTCTGAGTTGACATCTTCGGGGGCGTACCGGGACAGTTGTATGAACTTGTTGAGATACTCGTTCACACTCTTCTTTCCTTGGCGGAGACCTTCAAACTCCTGCCTCTTGAGCATCATTATACCAGCAGGGATGTAGTGAGAGCGGAAACTTTCCTTGAACTCAGTCCAAGTGATTGTCTCCGGGTTGGCATGGGCGTTGCTCAAGGCATCCCACCAGTCAGCAGCGGCTCCCGTAAGTTGGTGCGATGCAAAGAGAACCTTCTCTCGGTCGTTGCACTGAACAATGGCGAGCTTCTTCTCCATGGATTTCAACCAATCATCGGCCTCCATGGGATCGCTTGCTTGAGAAAAGGTGGGTGGTCGAGTCCTCATGAACTCTCCCAACCTGTTATCAGCCGGCGGTGGTGGTGGCGGGGTGCCGGAACGGGGTTTTGGTTGGCCTGCAACTGACCCAAAGTTTGGATCATGGTTTGCATAAGCTGGTTTTGCATGGCCATCAACCTTTCCAGATGGTTTTCACCAGCTCCGGGGTTAGCAGGAACCCCCTCGTGGTCATTCTCCTGGACGTTCCTCCGGCTGGCGTTTCCTCTCACCATCTGTGAGAGAGAACGAAATAGAATAGAAGGTTAGATGGTTAGGTAGGTCCCTTTAACTATATGCATCAAGGTGAGTTAGACTATATATATTAGCCCATATGAGGATGTGATCAAGTGCCGAAGCGTTTCACACCTCTTTCTTCTTACGTATGGATATGGACAACGTCTTTGAGACGTCCCACAACTCACATTAAGCACATAATCACACACAATCATCGCAAGGGCTCATACAGCTCCTTATTCAAGGATGGTTTCCTATACCAAGGTGGTTTCAAGGCCAATCTAAGCTATTCACCCTAGGATGCTTCATTTGGTCAGTGTGGCTTAGCTACCCTTAACTTCTGTTTGGGGGTATAACTTTCTGTTAACCCGTGGCTCTAATATCAATCTAAGGTTTCTATCTAGGCGTGTAACCTACTGCCAATCCGTGGCTCTGATACCAATCTGTGGCGCGCTAAATTCTGTGGGAAAACCACGGAACTGAGAACTAATGCATATGTGTGCCCAGGATGTTCATCACACATACACATACGTTCCACAAACTGAATTCAGATTATATATCGCCACGAATAACAGAATTTTTTTACAACGTCTCATGAGTCTTGAACTCATGCTCACAGCGGAAGTCTTATTTCTTTGCAGCGGAAGTCTTATTAAAATTTTAATGCGGAAGCAAAAGCTAATGCGGAAGCAAAACTAAGCAGAAGTGGCTCCATCTCTACTCCTTCCACAGGCAAGGTTGAGAACAGATCACACGCCATAGTGCTCCACTTGGTCTTCATAATAGCCTTCTCTTGCTGTTGATGACGAAATAATAGTGCATGTTTGAGTACAATGGTGTACTCAGCAAGCGCGGGAAAACACATGATATGCAGCACATAAACAAGGTAGGTATAAAAGGCTTATTTGCAGGAAAGCGGATTTGTAGAATCATGATAAAACAACAACTTAACTCTATATGTAATCTCAACATGTATTAAATTACCAACATACCTCCATCACTTCCCGTGTTCCATCCGAACATTAACCAATCCTTTATTCATACTCAGGAATACCTCCTCGTATTCGCTACCACCTCGCCTCGTAATTCAACCTCGTCTCACACCGAGACCAATCTCATGTCATGTCCCAACAGTCATGCAACCATCTCAACACCCAGACTCAACAGTCCCAACAACCAAACCATAACCAAATCCATAACCAAATCCATAACCATGAACCTTCCCTATAACCATCCCAACTAATCATGGCAGTTTAGCCAGGTGCTCTTGACCGTAAGCTCGGCTATCATGATAGTTTTAATAACTCTGCAGAGTTTGCACCTCTTTACCCACAAGTTTGTGATTTCGTCACCCGTCGGCGACTGCAGAACCTCCATTATACCAGTACACATCCGTCGGTGTATGGTCAAGAGATCACAAAATAGCCTTTACAAAGGGGTTACTAGATGTATGGACTCACTAAGGTTTCACCGGCAGGCTAGAATCTCCAATTCTCCCACCCACGGGCCCCCTCTTGTGCCATGCAGTTCCCAGGGCAGTCCTTACTCGACTCCCATTCCCCGCGCCTTCCACACTCCATAACACTCTAGCAACTTACCTAATTACTCAGCTAAGCCGCACCCATACCTAGCCTTGTGGTGGCACTGTTATCCTGGCATGTGCATGCATGAACCGGTCCTTAGATCTACGGCAAGTGAAACCACCATCTCATGCTACCTCATTCACAAACCCAAACTTGCCTAGATCTCCCTCCGACCCATGTTCCTTAACATCATCAGTTTCTCATTATCATTACGAGTGCAGTTAGCTAGACACATCTATCTTGCTCCCCAATCCCATAGACTCAGCGAAGCATAAAGCAAAAACCATACCCGACTAAACTTCCCAGGCGACAAGGGTGTTTTAACCAATACTAGTAAACTCCTATAAAAGGGTTTCCCATCATGTTTGACTCAGCACACACACCTTTTTGCAAAACAAAACAGTTTTATCCAAAACATAGGATCAATATGGTCAAGGAGCACTTGCCTTGTTCTTGCGGTTCCGGTTGTTCTTGGATCTCAAAACCTGGTTGCTGCAGCTCGTCGTAGACAGCTCCCTGAGCTTGTCCTGCCAGGTAGGATCACGTGCATACAGGATTCACAGCAATCAATATTTATGCACAAACCTTAAACTAGATGTGATGATGCATATGCATGCTATCTCATGATTAGTTTTATTAGATTGATCTATACGTGTTCTTGCGTGGCCTTGTATGGACAGAGGTGTTCGGATCAAAGGTGGACGTGGCGATGATCTTGTCTTAGATCAAACTGATCATCAAGTGATCTGCCCATGAGAAGGCTTCTGTTCGAAAGGAATTGATGAACAGATGCAAAGAGATGAACACAATTATATTGAAGTCCTACCTCACGTTCTTCTTGACTTCGAGGTCCCCCTCAGACCGCTCGGTTCTCCTTCGATGATCTCCCTTGTTGCGCTTCAGCAATGGTTTGCTCGGCGAGTTAGGGCTAGGGCTCTAAGTCGTCGGCTCAGGAGTCGAAAGAGAAGTTTGTGGTTTCGGCTAGAGGTTTATGGTTCTATTTATAATCGTGAAGAGAAGAGCCCTAATCTGATTGTATCTCGAATAAGACTCTTATCCAGATCTTTGTTGGATCCTAACATCTTATCTTTAGTAACATCATGGAATTTAGATCGATTTCTGTTGCGTACCGGTATCTTTACGCGTAAAACCTGCTTCACGTGTCCTCCGGGGCCTGGTATCTCCTCGTCCGTAGAGACGAGCTCCGGTTGTGCCGCGTGTCACGAGCGAGACTTCCCCCTTCTTTGGAGGTGAGCTCCGCGCACGCCACGTGTCGGCGCCGGTCTTCCCTCTCTTCCTTCCTCAGGAACATGCCCCGAGGTCGACACGTGTCCGGCAACGACAGACCTCCCAGAGATAAGCTCCGGTGGCAACACGTGTTCGATAGATCCGGACTTCTCTGAGATGGGCTCCGAGATCGACACGTACCCCGCGCTACTGGTCCTCTGATTCCCGCGAGGACTAGCTCCGAGGATGACACGTGTCTTGCGGAAATGCCTTTGCTTCCTCTGCAGAGGCTAGCTCCGTGGGCAACACGTGTCCCACAGGATCGGACCTCTCCCCTTTGTGGCGACGAGCCCCGAACCTGCCACGTAGCTCTTTTAGCGGCAGACCTCTCTTCACTTCGCAGGGACGAGCTCCGAACACGCCACGTGGCCAGCGGCCGTGGTAAGTTGTCTTCGGCGCTCTCGGAGGGCTTTATTGGCTATTCTTCTAATAATTCTCTATGTTCCTATTTTTCATTAAAATGTTTCCTCTTCATAGAACATGAGCATATGCTGACACCCGAGGCGAGGGTGTCACAAATCTACTCCCCTTAAATTGAATCACGCCCTCGAGATTCGTTAGTAGGAAATAGATGGGGAAATTCCGCCTTGATATCCTCTTCACGCTCCCATGTGGCCTCAGCTTCGGTGTGATGGCTCCATTGTACCTTGCACCATCGATTCACCTTGTTTCGGGTGACCCTTTCCTTTACGTCCAAGATTCGGACAGGGTGTTCTGCGTAAGTCAGGTCCTCTTGAAGTTCAAGTTCCTCCATTGACACTCATTCCTCTGGCACTCTCAAGCACTTCTTGAGCTGGGATACATGAAACACGTCATGTACGTCGGAGAGGTGGTTTGGGAGCTCTAGTTGGTAGGCTACTTCTCCTCTCTTGTCCAAAATCTTAAATGGTCCGATGTAGCGAGGTGCTAGCTTGCCTTTGACGTTGAAATGTCGTTGGCCTCGGATAGGCGATACCTTAAGGTATACAAAGTCTCCTACTTCAAAGGTCAACTTCCTACACCTATTGTCTGCATAGCGTTTCTGTCGTGACTGGGCAGCCTTTAAGTTCTCCCGCATCGTTTGGACCTGCTTTTCGGCTTCTTGTAGTACTTCGGGTCCAAACACCTGGTTCTCTCTAGTCTCGTTCCAGAATAGTGGCGTTCTACACCGTCTACCATAGAGGGCTTCAAAAGGCGACATCTTTAAGCTAGCTTGATAGCTGTTGTTATAGGAAAACTCGGCATACAGTAAACTCCTATCCCAACTACGCCCACGTTTCAAGGCGCAAGTTCTCAACATGTCCTCCAAAATTTGGTTCGTCCTTTCGGTTTGTCCATCTGTTTGTGGGTGGTAGGCGGAACTGAAATCCAGCCGTGTACCCATGGTTTTCTGCAGCTTCCTCCAGAATCTAGAGGTAAACTGAGAACCTCGATCTGACACTATCCTCTTCGGAACTCCGTGTCGGCACACGATCTGCTCCATGTACAACTCTGCCAATTGTGCAACGTTATAACTGGTTTTTACCGGAAGAAAATGGGCAGTTTTCGTCAATCGGTCCACAATGACCCAGATGGAGTCGCATCCCGACTGAGTACGTGGTAATCCAACGATGAAGTCCATACTGATGTCCTCCCATTTCCATTCGGGTATTCTCAAAGGTTGCAACAACCCAGCGGGTTTTTGATGTTCGGCCTTCACCCGTTGGCATGTGTCGCATAGGGCAACGTATTCGTCTATATCCCTCTTCATACCATCCCACCAATAACAAGTTTTCAAGTCACTGTACATTTTGGTGCTTCCTGGATGTATGGAATAGGGTCAATCATGTGCCTCCTTCAATATCATGTCGCGGAGGTGTCTTATGTTCGGCACACAAATCCTTTTCCCTAGCCAGAGCGTACCCTTTTCATCCTCCTTGAAATCCTTCTCTATTCCTTGTCGGATTCTTTCCTTGATCTCCTTGATCTCTTCGTCCATTGCTTGGCCTTTTCTTATTTCTTGCTCCAATGGGGACTGGATCTCCATTATCTCCACGTTATTCAAGAATCCGAGGTGTAACCGTTCGAACTCCTTCCGTAGTTCGGGTGGTAGCTCCCGAACCGTGAGTTGGTGACATGCTCCCTTTCTGCTCAATGCGTCCGCTACTACATTGGCCCTCCCGGGGTGGTAGTTGATTCCCACATCATAATCCTTGATGAGTTCTAACCATCGACGTTGCCTCCAATTCAAGTCCGTTTGTGTAAATATGTACTTGAGGCTTTTATGATCCGTATAGATCTCACATCGATGTCCAAGGATATAATGTCTCCAAATCTTCAATGCATGCACCACTGCTGCTAATTCCAAGTCGTGTGTAGGATAGTTAAGCTCGTGCTTCTTTAATTGTCGTGAGGCATAGGCTACCACTTGTCCTTCCTGCATGAGTACACACCCGAGCCCTTGTCTGGATGCGTCACAATATATGTCAAAGCTCTTGCTTACGTCTGGCAATACCATAACTGGTGCTGTGGTTAGCCTTTTCTTGAGTACCTCAAAACTTTCTTGGCAGGCTTGTGTTCATTGAAAGATTTTTCCCTTCATTAGCAACTCCGTCATAGGTTTTGCTATCTTAGAGAAGTCTTTAATGAAGCGCCGATAGTATCCTGCCATCCCAAGTAAACTCCGAATATCCCTCACGCTCTTCGGTTGGTCCCACTTCAGAACATCTCTCACCTTTCCCGGATCAACCGATACCCCTTCCTTGGAGATAATATGGCCTAGGAAAGATATTTCCTTTAGCCAAAATTGACACTTGTTGAGCTTGGCATACAATTGATGCTCACGCAACTTCTGCAAGGTCAATCTCAGATGTTCTTCATGCTCCTCCTCACTTTTTGAATACACCATAATGTCATCGATGAAAACCACGACGAACTTGTCCAAGTACTCCATGAAAACCTTGTTCATAAGGTACATGAAGTATGCGGGTGCATTCATCAATCCAAAAGACATAACGGTATATTCATATGAACGATACCGTGTCCGAAAGGCTGTCTTAGGTATATCGGAGGGCTTAATCTTCAGCTGGAAGTATCCCGACCGAAGATCAATCTTGGAGAATACTCGGGCTCCTTTCATTTGATCGAACAGGTCCTCTATACGGGGCAGAGGGTATTTATTCTTGATTGTCACCTCGTTGAGAGACCTGTAGTCCACGCACATTCTTTGGGTTCCATCCTTCTTGTCCACGAAGAGTACCGGAGCTCCCCATGGTGACAAGCTTGGACGGATAAAACCCTTCTCTAACTGTTCTTGAATTTGCCTTTTGAGTTCAACTAGCTCGTTGACGGGCACCCTATATGGTCTTTTAGCTATAGGTGGAGTTCCGGGTACCAAATCTATGGCAAACTCGATGTCCCGGTCAGGTGGCATTCCTGGAAGCTCTTTCGGGAACACATCCGAAAATTCCTGAACCACTGGAATGCTGTCCAATGTTGTTCCTTCGACGTGGTTCAAATTTGCCCGTTCGGTTGTTTGCTGGTTTGACTCAAACTCGACACGAATACCGTGTTCGTTTGTCAACTGCACGCTCCTTTCAGCACATTGGATTACTCCATTGTGCTTGCTTAACCAATCCATTCCGAGTATGATGTCAATCCGGTGGGAGTCCAAGACAATAAGGTTGGCAAGGAAGTCTACCCCCCTTATTTTAAGGCTTACCTTAGGACATACTATATTAGTCCTCATTTCTCCTCCGGGAGAATTAACTAACATAGCATATTCTAAGTGGGATACGGGTAGTTGATGTTTGGCAACATATTTGGATGATATGAAGGAATGCGATGCTCCGGAATCAAATAGAATGGTGGCTGGGTTAGAGTTGGCAAGGAACATACCAATTGCGACGTCCTCAGCCTGTTGTGCTTCTTCAGCAGTGACATGGTTCACGTGGCCACGAGCATAGTTCTGTGGTCCACGTTTCCCTTGGTTGTCCCCTCCGTTTGGTTGCGGGTTCTGCTTGGGCACGTTTCCTTGCTGTCCAGGGCCTCTCCTCGGGCACTGGTTAGCGAAGTGGCCTACTTCCCCGCATGCAAAGCAAGCCCTGTTGCCTACGGCAGCAGGTATGTTGGGGCGGGGGTTTTGAACAGGGGCGCCATTGTTAGGTCGGGGCGCTGGAGGCATGGGCACACGAGGTGCCGGTGCAACGAATTGTTGCCGTGGTGGCTGACCAGGGCGGTACGCAGGAGTGGTCGATCCATACTGCGGGGCAGGGGGCATGTACCTAGGTCGTACATTGCTCGCTTGGGGCTGGTATGGCATCTTCCTCTTGCACTCTCGCTCGATCTCTCGGATCTTGTTTTCAACCACAATAGCCTTGTCAACCAGCTTCTAGAAGCTTACGTAGTCATTGTTGAGGAGCTGAACCTGGATCTCATTGTTCAACCCTCTCATGAACAGGTACTGCTTCCTCTGGTCTGAGTTGACATCTTCGGGGGCGTACCGGGACAGTTGTATGAACTTGTTGAGATACTCGTTCACACTCTTCTTTCCTTGGCGGAGACCTTCAAACTCCTGCCTCTTGAGCATCATTATACCAGCAGGGATGTAGTGAGAGCGGAAACTTTCCTTGAACTCAGTCCAAGTGATTGTCTCCGGGTTGGCATGGGCGTTGCTCAAGGCATCCCACCAGTCAACAGTGGCTCCCGTAAGTTGGTTCGATGCGAAGAGAACCTTCTCTCGGTCGTTGCACTGAACAATGGCGAGCTTCTTCTCCATGGATTTCAACCAATCATCGGCCTCCATGGGATCGCTTGCTTGAGAAAAGGTGGGTGGTCGAGTCCTCATGAACTCTCCCAACCTGTTATGAGCCGGCGGTGGTGGTGGCAGGGTGCCGGAACGGCGTTTTGGTTGGCCTGCAACTGACCCAAAGTTTGGATCATGGTTTGCATAAGCTGGTTTTGCATGGCCATCAACCTTTCCAGATGGTTTTCACCAGCTCCGGGGTTAGCAGGAACTCCCTCGTGGTCATTCTCCTGGACGTTCCTCCGGCTGGCGTTTCCTCTCACCATCTGTGAGAGAGAACGAAATAGAATAGAAGGTTAGATGGTTAGGTAGGTCCCTTTAACTATATGCATCAAGGTGAGTTAGACTATATATATTAGCCCATATGAGGATGTGATCAAGTGCCGAAGCGTTTCACACCTCTTTCTTCTTACGTATGGATATGGACAACGTCTTTGAGATGTCCCACAACTCACATTAAGCACATAATCACACACAATCATTGCAAGGGCTCATACAGCTCCTTATTCAAGGATGGTTTCCTATACCAAGGTGGTTTCAAGGCCAA
Organism: Neostapfia colusana; assembly: GCA_030760725.1. NCBI lineage: Eukaryota > Viridiplantae > Streptophyta > Magnoliopsida > Poales > Poaceae > Neostapfia > Neostapfia colusana. The sequence goes on along the minus strand of JASWHV010000012.1, from coordinate 13,695,740 downwards.
TCTAAGCTATTCACCCTAGGATGCTTCCTTTGGTCAGCGTGGCTTAGCTACCCGTAACTTCTGTTTGGGGGTATAACTTGCTGTTAACCCGTGGCTCTAATATCAATCTAAGGTTTCTATCTAGGCGTGTAACCTACTGTCAACCCGTGGCTCTGATACCAATCTGTGACGCCCTAAAATCTGTGGGAAAACCACGGAACCAAGAACTAATGCATATGTGTGCCCAGGATGTTCATCACACATACACATACGTTCCACAAACTGAATTCAGATTATATATCGCCACGAATAACAGAATTTTTTTACAACGTCTCATGAGTCTTGAACTCATGCTCACAGCGGAAGTCTTATTTCTATGCAGCGGAAGTCTTATTTTAATGCGGAAGCAAAAGCTAATGCGGAAGCAAAACTAAGCAGAAGTGGCTCCATCTCTACTCCTTCCACAGGCAAGGTTGAGAACAGATCACACGCCATAGTGCTCCACTTGGTCTTCATAATAGCCTTCTCTTGCTGTTGATGATGAAATAATAGTGCAAGTTTGAGTACAATAGTGTACTCAGCAAGTGCGGAAAAACACATGATATGCAGCTCATAAACATGGTAGGTATAAAAGGCTTATTTGCAGGAAAGCAGATTTGTAGAATCATGATAAAACAACAACTTAACTCTAGATGTAATCTCAACATGTATTAAATTACCAACATACCTCCATCACTTCTCGTGTTCCATCCGAACATTAACCAATCCTTTATTCATACTCACGAATACCTCCTCGTATTCGCTACCACCTCACCTCGTAATTCAACCTCGTCTCACACTGAGACCAATCTCATGTCATGTCCCAACGGTCATGCAACCATCTCAACACCCAGACTCAACAGTCCCAACAACCAAACCATAACCAAATCCATAACCAAATCCATAACCATGAACCTTCCCTATAACCATCCCAACTAATCATGGCAGTTTAGCCAGGTGCTCGTGACCGTAAGCTCGGCTATCAGGATAGTTTTAATAACTCTGCAGAGTTTGCACCTCTTTACCCACAAGTTTGTGATTTCGTCACCCGTCGGCGACTGCAGAACCTCCATTATACCAGTACACATCCGTCGGTGTATGGTCAAGAGATCACAAAATAGCCTTTACAAAGGGGTTACTAGATGTATGGACTCACTAAGGTTTCACCGGCAGGCTAGAATCTCCAATTCTCCCACCCACGGGCCCCCTCTTGTGTGCAGTTCCCAGGGCAGTCCTTACTCGACTCCCATTCCCCGCGCCTTCCACAGTCCATAACACTCTAGCAACTTACCTAATTACTCAGCTAAGCCGCACCCATACTTGGCCTTGTGGTGGCACTGTTATCCTGGCATGTGCATGCATGAACCGGTCCTTAGATCTACGGCAAGTGAAACCACCATCTCATGCTACCTCATTCACAAACCCAAACTTGCCTAGATCTCCCTCTGACCCATGTTCCTTAACATCATCAGTTTCTCATTATCATTACGAGTGCAGTTAGCTAGACACATCTATCTTGCTCCCCAATCCCATAGACTTAGCGAAGCATAAAGCAAAAACCATACCTGACTAAACTTCCCAGGTGACAAGGGTGTTTTAACCAATACTAGTAAACTCCTATAAAAGGGTTTCCCATCATGTTTGACTCAGCACACACACCTTTTTTCAAAACAAAACAGTTTTATCCAAAACATAGGATCAATATGGTCAAGGAGCACTTGCCTTGTTCTTGCGGTTCCGGTTGTTCTTGGATCTCAAAACCTGGTTGCTGCAGTTTGTCGTAGACAGCTCCCTGATCTTGTCCTGCCAGGTAGGATCACGTGCATACAGGATTCACAGCAATCAATATTTATGCACAAACCTTAAACTAGATGTGATGATGCTTATGCATGCTATCTCATGATTAGTTTTATTAGATTGATCTGTACGTGTTCTTGCGTGGCCTTGTATGGACAGAGGTGTTCAGATCAAAGGTGGACGTGGCGATGATCTTGTCTTAGATCCAACTGATCATCAAGTGATATGCCCATGAGAAGGCTTCTGTTCGAAAGGAATTGATGAACAGATGCAAAGAGATGAACACAATGATATTGAAGTCCTACCTCACGTTCTTCTTGACTTCGAGGTCCCCCTCAGACCGCTCGGTTCTCCTTCGATGATCTCCCTTGTTGCGCTTCAGCGATGGTTTGCTCGGCGAGTTAGGGCTAGGGCTCTAAGTCGTCGGCTCAGGAGTCGAAAGAGAAGTTTGTGGTCTCGGCCAGAGGTTTTGGGTTCTATTTACAATCGGGAAAAGAAGAGCCCTAATCTGATTGTATCTCGAATAAGACTCTTATCCAGATCTTTGTTGGATCCTAACATCTTATCTTTAGTAACATCGTGGAATTTAGATCGGTTTCTGTTGTGTACCGGTATCTTTACGCGTAAAACCTGCTCCAGAACTCGTTACCTCCGTGATGATGAGCTCCGGAAGCTCCACGTTTCCTCCGGGTCCTGGTATCTCCTCGTCTGCAGAGACGAGCTCCGGTTGTGCCGCGTGTCACGAGCGAGACTTCCCCCTTCTTTGGAGGTGAGCTCCGCGCACGCCACGTGTCGGTGCCGGTCTTCCCTCTCTTCCTTCCTCAGGAACATGCCCCGAGGTCGACACGTTTCCGGCAACAACAGACCTCCCAGAGATAAGCTCCGGTGGCGACACGTGTTCGATAGATCCGGACTTCTCTGAGATGGGCTCCGAGATCGACACGTACCCCGCGCTACTGGTCCTCTGATTCCCGCGAGGACTAGCTCCGAGGATGACACGTGTCTTGCGGAAATGCCTTTGCTTCCTCTGCAGAGGCTAGCTCCGTGGGCAACACGTGTCCCACAGGATCGGACCTCTCCCCTTTGTGGCGACGAGCCCCGAACCTGCCACGTAACTCTTTTAGCGGCAGACCTCTCTTCACTTTGTAGGGACGAGCTCCGAACACGCCACGTGGCCAGCGGCCGTGGTAAGTTGTCTTCGGCGCTCTCGGAGGGCCTTATTGGCTATTCTTTTAATAATTCTCTCTGTTCCTATTTTTCATTAAAATGTTTCCTCTTCATAGAACATGAGCATATGCTGACACCCGAGGCGAGGGTGTCACACCCACCTACTCCCGTCTTGTCGCCGGGGTGAGCCGTAATGAGACACATGAGCTCCCCGCGTACTCCTCTTCCCCTTATGTTCCATCGGACGGGATAGGCCTTCAATGCTCTCACCAAGGGTGGCACTCGAGTGCCCTCCCACTTGGTCATGCCGGAGCCTACTCCGCATTGAAGGCCACATGCTTCTTTCCTACCCGAGGTCAGGCTCGGGTCTTCTCTACTCGGTCCTCACTTCGCTTGGGCGCTGAGGGGGAGGATCGCCGCTTCCTCTGGAGGTCGGTGTTAGGACCCCTGTCTTGCTTGCTTTGTCCACTTTTGAGTTTGGGGCCTTCTTTGCACACCTGCTTCGTCTCCTTCTGGGCTCAGGCTTGGGCCTTCTCCTTCGTTTGAGCCCCGAGGGGGAAGTTCACCGCTCCCTCCTGGGAAGTGGAAGTCGGAAACCCCCTCTGTAGCCCCCGAGCCTCTGGTCAATCCTATTGATCGATCAGGGGATGAAAACCAGTCGGTTTCAATCCTGCACAGCTAAAAAAAGAAGAAAAAGTCATTAGTACTCGGTTTAGCTTTCGTAGCCACAATGAACGGACCTCGGGTGGCTGGTCGCGACCATTGGTCATTCCACCAAGGCTCTGCGGCAAGCCCCCGGGCCCTCTTTCGGATGCCAGGTTGTTGTTAATGAGATTTTACCTCGCCCGCCGTCCGTGAACCGTTCGTAGCTCAGAGGGGTTGGGCCAATCGGGGGCTTTCCTCGGTGGTCAATCCCCCGGGCTCGGTGAGCTGTCTATCGGATAGAACCGAGTGAAACCCATCCATCCTTTTTGTTTGGGCAGTTGGAACCATTGGCTCTGTTTCGTGTAGGGGGCTTCCTTGTTGGGATTCGGTACCCGCGTTTCATTAGATCGTTGCTCAAGGCGAGTGATGAGTGGTTTAGGCCCGATCTTCCGAAAGGTAGGTCGGTTGAAGTGGAGATCTCGACGTTGATGATCCGAGGCACTCGAGCAGACCCGAGTTACCCCTGCAACCACTACACCTTGCTCCATTGGTTATCAACCGTGCTTCACACGCTTGACCTCGCCAAGAAGGCTATTCCTGCAGGTGCAACCGAGAACACAAGCAAGAACGTTGAAGATGCAATCTGATATTGCGAAATTGGGGTCTCACAAACCGTAGAACGGCGAGATTGTTTAATCTAAGCAAAACCCACGAATTTGGCCGGTGTCTACAGCATTTAAAGGCTAGGGTTCGGCCATAAGACCCTTAGACGCGTCCCTAATGGACTTATACGGGATACAAGGCCCAAAATCCCAATACGGTGGTGCAGCACCGGACAAAACTCTGAATTCGACTTGTTTCGACAACTCCCAATGACTCCTGGCGAATTTTAATGTGGGACCAGAACCATTGGAAATTTTATCTTCCCGTCTTTCCATGCATATGTAGAACATCAAAAAAGGAGTCCATATGCATCCTGGGCGTCCGTTTTAAGATGGACTGCTCCTGGACTCCGAGTTGAACTCAAGTCCGAGTTGGCGACTGTTTCCATCAACTTGTGGACGTCCCATCTGATTCTCCATGTCCCCAAATCCTCCTCCCTTTACTTGTTGATCATGTCCATGGTTCCTAATAACAATTAAATCATTAAATAGCAATTCATTCTCAAAATCACATGGGTAGGAAGTTAGGAACGAGTTCACCTGCTGATTTAGTAACCGCGCTCATGCTCTTGTGATTGGTCCTTGTATATCAATGTGAGTATCCACTGTTGTGATGTCCTCATCAGCGAGCGCGTGGTTCCAGGGCTCATTGTGGGCTCGGGCAACTCGTTGCCGACCCTTCGGATGGTTACCTCAATGCTTGTGGGGATGGGACTTGGCTGCGGACTTTGAGGCGTCGAGTGGATTCACCCGGCCCGAGGTCGTCTCTATCGCGGACCGCCTCGCATCGTCCGCCCCTCACTCGTGGGTGCCCCGGGCGGCCTCGAAGCCTTGTGGAGGACGACCTACGTACCCGGGGCTTATCGAGTCTGTAACATAGGTCGGATACTTACCTTCCTTCCCTTGGTCGTGTCATCATCTGTGTTTAGCGGAGTTGAGGAGACGCCACTCGACTAAACTCACGCACCGTGGAGGCAGTTTTAAGTCGTGAAATCGAGTAGACACCGCCCGGCAGGGCCCCTGCACCATCAGGGTGGTTTTAACGCGGGAGATCGAGGAGGCGCCACTCGACTCGGTTTCGAAGCACGGGGGCAGCTTTAATCTGGGGGCAGTTGGGTGGACCCACAGAGACGGTTTCTTCGAGGAGGCATGAACCATCGCCCACCCCCTGTCGGTTGTCATGTTTCGCGTCACTTCGCTAGCTTTATATTCACTTCCTCTGATCATCCTTACGGGTCCACATCGTTCGCTTCCGCGCTTCCCCACTCCACCCAACGCTCCTTCCTATCTTCGTCTTTTTAGCCTTTCACCTCTATTTCGCCATCGTTCTTTTTTTTCCGGCGCCGCCACCGGAGAAAGAGGGGGAAGAGCGTGAGTCCTTCTTGAGCAGTACGTATCTCGGCCTTTCAATGATATTCCTTCATGGACGAAGTCTGAGTTCTGCCAGAGCCGCGTCGCCTTCTCGAGGAGATGGGGATGCCGTCGGAGCGTGAGACTCGTGCCATCTGCGCCCTCTCCGTGGGCCGATGAGGTGGTGTCGCCGAGTGCCTTACACCTGCGTGGACTTGGATTGCCGGCGCAGCACTTGTTCTGGGGCTTGCTGTATGAATATAGACTGGAGCTTCATCACCTAACGCCGGACAACGTGCTTCAAGTGGCGTTGTTTATCATCTTGTGCGAATCCTACTTGGGGATGGGTCCTCATTTTGACTTGTGGAGGCACTTCTTCCGCATGCGACCGTCATCCAACCAAGTCCTGCTTCCGTCCATGGAAGGCACCGTCATTGAGTTGAGCCGGGGGCGGACGGAGTTCATCAGCACACGTCAGCCCCCTCTTCCTATCGGGTGGGAGCAGCAACGGTTCTACATCAGGAATGACGCTCCCGCCCTTCCGTCTTTCTCGGACAGGCCTCCATGGGAGCAAAATTCTTGAAAGTGTGGAACTCCAAGGAAGGAGATGGCCAAGCCTGACCCAATCCTTTGGCATGTTAGGGGCTCAAGAACAGCGGTCTCCCAGGTGCTCACCTTCTCTAGACCTTCCTCCAGCGTAGGGTGCTGCCCAACCGTGACCGGCCGCACACCCTGAACTTCTACAGGGGGCCGAGCGATCCGACCCGGGAGTCAGGTGAAGAGCTTTCTCGGGAAGAATTGTCTCGGCGCTTCTGGATCATCATGGGGACGGACGCTGGTGAGCCTTGTTCCCTCCAGGCTGACCCCTCTCAACGTGGCTTCTCCCAACATCCGTGGGCAGTGGCGTATTGTCAACCTCCCCAAAGTCCCACAAGGATAGGGATAGGCAGGCGTTGAGGGCCATTCGGGAGGCTGCCAAGAAGAAAAAGAAGGACGGAGCTAAAGATCGTCGAATCCGGCGCGAGAAGCAGAGGCGCGTAGCTCGTGCGGCCGGTGAGACCACCTCGGAGTTGTCATCAGCCGATGGTAGTGACTTGGAGGGAAGCGGCAGCGATCTGACCGGAATTCCGACCTCCGTCGCTCAGGTAAAGGGGAAGCGAGCGCCGAGCTTGCTCGCGACTGGGAATCAAAGAGGAGGACGAGTGGTGATCATGTTGAACACCCCTCTAGGGGGCATGGCGCCGGCTCTTCGGCGGGCCATGCGCCGGATGCTCAAGTCGTCGGGAGGCCCCTAGCCTCCGACATGGGGACCCGGATGACTAGCGGTCGAGCGTTTGAGGGAGATCGGTCGGATGCCGAGCTTGGACCAACAACTCACGTGGAGCGCGCCTCCGCATCCTTGGGTGCTTGAAGCTCGGAGGTTCCGGTCATTTCGACTCTCACCACCATCGAGGCGGCGACTCCGGCTCCTGTTGGGCCGCCGGCTGCCGTTTCTTGTTCTCCAAACGATCCGGTTTTGCCATGTGTGTTAGGCGCCATCTTTCAACAGTGGGTACGTAAACCTTTACTTCTTTTTTGTCACGAGGTCTTCTTTTTAATAAGGTCCTTGACTCGTGCCCTCGTATAGGAAGTCCGACCTTGCGCTCGGTGTTCCTCCGAGTGCCGCCACTCCGGCCGAGGGCTCGGCAAAGGGAGCCATCTCACCGGCGGTTCAAACGTTAGAGGGAGGGCCTGTACGGGCTTCTGGCACGGTGATCATTCCGGGTCCCTCCACCAACGATGGTGGGGCCGCAATGACGGGTGTTGGCCGTAATGATTCTGGACCCGCCATGGGGGATTCGGCCTGGTACCTCTCATGCCGACTTCCGATGCTGGAGCGATTCAACGACGCCGGATGAACGGAGGCGGGAGGATGAAGATATAGGCTACTTCTGCTCCCAGCTTGCCGACGTTCGTTCCGATCTCTTGGTGGAATGCGGGTGCCTGGGCGTCATGCTCGAGCGGCTGCGAGGGGTGCTCCCAAATGGGCTGGTAAGACATCTCTTTTTCTTCTCTTCTTCCTCTTGGTAAAAGTCTCGGGTTTTGACGAGGGATTCCTTTTTTGGCCGGAGCTGGCTCGTCGGGTTGCCGAGGAGTCACGACTTCTCCGTGAGAGTGAGGACCGTCGATGTCGTGCGGAGGCTGAGCTGGCTGAGGCGAGGGCGGAACTCGAGAGGAACCAGGCTGCTGCGTGGGAAGCGTGTGGGGGCCGGCCGATCGTCCTGAGACTCCATGAATCGCATTGGGTGGTGTCATGTTAGGCGACACTGACTAGCACACACAGAAATGAATCCAATGTGGCGGACCGAAATCCGCTCATCCAGGATGGCAGAGGGTGGTGCCACATGATGCGACACCCGACAGCACACACCATAAGAACGATATTGTATTACATAGAAAACCAACTGAACATGTACAAACTAGTACAAGACTTCAGTTACAAACTAGTATTTGGATTACAAAAGCGGAAGCTAAGTTTATACAACTCACGCCACCTATCTAGCAAAAGTTGGTTGCCCAGCCCTAGGGCAACCCATACTAGCTGCACTCCTCAGCTCAGCGCGGCGTGTACAGCTCCCACTCAGCCGTGGTCCCTGACGGAGGGTAGCCCTCACCGTTGAACTCGTAACCCGAGTCCGTGGGATACTCCTCACCTGACAAACACTTAAGCAGCAACCATGAGCACGATGGCTCAACAAGACTTAACTGACTCACCTAGGCATGAAACTCTACATGCAGTTTACACGAACATGGGATGGTAAAATTCAGCAACCGAACACGCCTACAAATTCATCCTTAGTTCATCTTTTAGCCACAAGTTATCAGTTCAGTAATCTGAAATTTAGTGAGCAATATTTGGTGCCACACATGTAGCAATACAGTTATACATATCAGCAGAATTGAATCATAACATTCCATAATTTATCTACGTTACAATGCAGTGAACAAGCGGTACTCATCACCGCGAGGGACGGAAAATCGACTCGATATACACCTGCAGGCATACCCAAAGAGCATGTCACGTACACCCACCCGTGGAGCTGCACAGCACGCTCACTCGATGCCGTACGGGACAACCTTTCACCCAACAGCCCAAACGTCGAACCGGTCGCACCGTAACGAGCAGGAGGTTCCCTACACAGAGCATCTCTCTATGCCCGTTACCAGATTTCCACCTTGCTGCCCTCAACCTACATCTATAAATTGGTGCATTATGCCTCGACGCCCGGAGGTATAGGTTACGTCGGTTTATCGGGGCCCATATATCCGATATGCCTTCGGTACGTTCAATACTTGTTCAGCAGGGCCGCACACGGATCGGTCCTCAATCTACACGGACAGGGCTGCACACAGAAGACTTCCTCTTGCTGCGCCCTAGCCCCTGCCTAGTCTCATTTTCATTACTAAAATGATCTTACATCACTCGAACCAATCCCATGTGTCCCAAAGCCTAACTCTCGAGTAGATTCCAACTACTCGACTTGTACCGAAGTTCTATGCAAATTAAGCACAGCGTATGCTACTCGAGGACTTAGACACTACCCTCACTCTTATAGGGAAAATCTGGTTATGCATTTGGGGTTTCATCCATCCTACACCTAATGCACATATATATATATATACCTCATACTAAGTATGTAAACAAAGCAAAACTTTGTAAAATGGGTTAATGCAAACCGGGGCTTGCCTTATTGCCGCTGGTCAGTGGTTAGGGCTTCGTCCGAAAGAAGGAAATCGAGCACCTCCGGAGTGTCCTCGCCTTCAGCAACTACACATAAACAATATACTACACGTCTATTTAAATGCAATGTTTAGAAATGACTATGTAAAGACCACAACTCTAGCTAGCCCTCTCCTTTGCCTCTGAAATTTTTATGGTGGTTTGATAGGTCCTAATCAGAGTCCTGACCAAGGTTCATTTGAAACAAAGTTCATTTAAGCCTTGTACAAATAAAAGCCTATTTGGTCAATATTATAGCCTCTAAGGAATTCCAGGGGTTTTCATGGCTCCAACCATTACTTTCTGGAAACTACAATTTGAGATGGTTCTAATGGAGTTGGTTTCATATCATTTGAAGAATTCTAGATGAAGTTATGCCCTAAACAAGATTTGAGAAAATCTGAAAAATGTTTCTGTACATTTTTCTATTTTCTCAGGGCAGTTCACTTAATCACACCATTAGGGGGACTAAATGAACTTGCATGAGTCTGAAAATTTTACTGTGACTCAAGGATTTTCCAATGAACTTCCCAGCCAAATTCCAGAATTTTTCATAAAGTACTTCTCCAGATAAAATTCCTAACAGTTTAAATTTAGGGAATTAATTCTGGAAAACTATTAAGTTTCATGAGCTGAAATTTGTGTTGCTGGAAAGTACTCAAAAAGCTGAGTTCAGAAAAATTTGGTTCACCGAATTTGGAGCTTCCTAGCAGAAGTAATATGCATTTGATGTTTGCATTAAACTGGAAAATGCCATAATGTTTAAACCCTGCAGGTGGGCCCCACTCTTTAAACCGGCCCACTGAGATCGTGGCCACACCGCAGCCCACGGGGTTTTACCTGTGCTGCCGCACTGGATCCCGGGCACAAAAGTGGATCCCCGTGAGAGAACAGGGACTGACCGGTGGACCCGGCCCCCCTTCGTCTACCTCGATACCTCCCGCGACTCCCGCCGTGGCGCTTCGCCGGAGAACTCGCCGCCGGCCGTTTTGCTGCCCGACCTCCGACGGATTTCGCCTCCTGTGCCTAACTTTGCTTGGGGAACACTCTGGTGCCCTCACTGAAGCTCGGCGATGGCCGGAACCACGCTCGCGACGGTGATAGCGGCGATCCGCACTCCGTCGATGTTGCCCGAGCTACTCAGGGCCTTATTTTCGGAATGGTTTGCTCCTACAGCTCCGCTGTGGCATGCTGAGCATGAAAATGAGCTCGGTTTGCCATGGAAACGGCCGTAGCTAGGACCTCACCATCGACCTAGGGCTAAAATGGCAGATGCTCGAAAAATTCAAATAGAGCGCCAAAACTCGATGGTTTTTTATGGTCTTTGGTCCTAGGTGGCCGTGGGGACGTGTAGAACATGTGTTTGGTTTGGTTTACACGGTGGTGGACCGATCACCATGAATTTTGGATTCTTGGCTAGCTAGGTACTTTGAATACCGCGGACCAAACATGGAAATACTCTCCCTACAGGGCATGAAGGGAGGTAAGGTTTTCACCGTGAGTTCGAGCAGCCTCCAGCGCGTCTCTTTGCTGTTGATCATCGGTCGCGAGAGTGCCTGGATCAGCGGCGCACCGAGGACCCGAGGAGAGCGGCCGGCGAGGTGTTTCGTTTCGGTTGTGTGCGGGGCAGAACAGAGAGGATGAGGGAGGAATCACGTGGCCTGGCGTGTTAACCGAGTGTTGCACCCGGCGCCCTCAGCCCCAAGCAGGAGGTGACACAGAGGCGAGGCGGTTGGCACCGATGTCGGTAGCGGGCTGGCGCGCGCAGCTTCGGCCGAGCGAAAAAGATCAAACCGAGGAATGCTTCTGTTTTAAGGCTACTGACAAGTGGGACCCTCCCCTCTAATTCTTTTTCTGATTTTCATTTCTGTTTTCACTGAAAAGATCCCAGCTACTCACAATTGAATGAAAGACTTGGCCCCAAAGTCATGGTTTGAATTTGATTTCCTCAATTTGGAACTGGTTTGGCTAAATTTGCTGGCCATTTGAATTTGAAATTTAAATTCATTTTTGAATTAATGCAAATTTAGCTTTTGAATTCAATGGGGATGAAAATTGGTGGACTAACTCAGAAAAATGTGCTGAGTTTGAATATGAAGTTAACTTTTGAATTCAAGTGATGAAAGTTGCTGCAATTTGAATTTGCATTCAAATTGGCCCATTTTACCAATGTCTCCAAAAGTGCCTCCAAAAGTATTGGATTTGCTTGAAATTTGGCTGAGCCTTCCCAAGACTATTTAAGGTCTATGGGTGAGCTAAACCTTCCATGCTTATGTGTAGAAATCCTACTTTTGGAATTAGGGCTTTCCCCTCTAATCACCCTTTTGATGGTGTTTACTTGCTCTTCACAAGTGTTCATGAGATATCCATCACAAGAGCTGTGGTGTTGTGAGGTGATAAACAATTTTTTTTGCAAGTCACTTTCTTGGGTTTTTACATCCAAGATGTGAAATCCCAAAACTCTAGCAAGTGGAGCTACAAGTCACAGCGAGAAAACGAGAGGGAATTTCCTATTTGAAAAGGATTTCCTATTTGTTGGAATTTAAACGGGAGAAAATTCGAATTTGAATTTAAATCTCAGTTTCAAATTCCGACTTCACCGAAATTCAAATTTGAGTGCACCATTGTGTTCCTCATATTTCTTTTGGCCTATCCTCCAAACTTTATCAAATTTGGAGCTCATTTGCCATTTTAAACCGAATTGGGGGAGGATAAGAGTGAGATGGGGTGTGGGCCCCACATGTCATACACACACTGGAGTGAACCGACTCAGTCACGGGAGAGCCGACACGTCCTGCTCGCCGGCGCCTACTGCCTTGCCAGCTCCTGCTCTATCTCCCTCACGCTGGCGACCAGCTTATCGGCTTCGTTAGCCTCGGCGCGATCTTTTCTCCTCTCCCACGGCACAGTTCTCTGCCTCGGACAGCCGAAGCACCTCACGTCGTCCAACTTTCTGCTCACCTGCGCCCAGCTGCTGGAGGCTTCCTCGTGCCTGACGGTCAATACAGAAAAGGAGCGCCCTCAGGTGTGCAAACCAACGGTGCAAACCTCTCCTCCTCTCATGCATCACAGTGGATGAATTTTGCAATTCTTTGCTTCGGTGTGCATAGAACCGAGCCCCACAACTCTTCAAAATTCGTCGTAATCAGTCCACCATCATGTGCGCCGAGATGGAAACATGTTCTAGACTCTCCAACGCCCCTCTAGGATCAAAAACCATCGAAAATCATCAAAAATTGGGGCTGTTCTTCGAGAATTTCGGGCTGGCACCGAATTTTGCCCTAGGTCGCCGATGAGTCCCTATTTGCAGCCATTCTTGGGCCGATTTGAGCTCATGCCGGTGATGAGGGATCCCCCACGGTGCTATAGAGCCCAAGAACCCACCTTTTCGTGGAGAAATCACTGCACACGACCTCGCTGGAGCCCTAGGGTTAGCTGTGGCCGGTGCGCACTGCATTCCGACGAGTTTTAGCCGCCGGCGACCTCACCAATGAGTTCAGCATGGTGGAAAATGGGGGGGCGGCCAGCAGGGGGTCCGGAGGTGGCCGAGAAGGTCATTTCCGGCGACCTCGCCGGAGGGAGCCGCCCCTGCTCTGTTTGGCGCGTGGCTGGAGGTTAGGGATGACAAGTGGGACCCACTGTCAGCATTTAAACATTTTCCAGATTTTCCCATTTCAGTTCAAACTTTGGAGAGCCATAACTTTGTGTAGGAGTGTCCAAAAATTGCGAAACAAATTTTGTTGGATTCCTATCAAAGAGTACTATCCAGGGCTGCAGCCCAATATTTATGAAAATTCCTGGATTTGGCTCATTAATTCATTTAAGGAAAATCTTGTAGGAATTTTTACAGGAGTTATGTTCATTGGAAAATTCCCAAATTTGGGCAGGACTTTCTTCCAATAATCCTTGAACTCGAGTAAAATTTTCAGAGGCATTGGACTCCATTTGCTTGGCCAAATGTTGTTTGAATCCTCTATGTCTCTGAAAAATGGGAAAATGAACAGAGACATTTTCAGACTTTTAACCAAGTTTGGAAAATTCATATCTCTGTGTAGGAAGCTCCAAAAATGGTAAAACCAAGTCCTATGGACTCATGAGACTCTCAAATTTCTGAAAAACCAAATTTGGGGCAACACTATAATTGCCATAGGATTTCAAAGAAGCCAAGTAGTAAGAAAATTCCCTAGACCACATATTGCATCAACTTTGTCTGAAATTTTACAAGCCATATCTCTGTATGATCTATGGACCACTGTAAAAATTTCAGAGCAAATTGAGATCATCTTCTCCAGTTTTCTGCTGGTTCTTTCCACTACCTTTCTTATGTCCATTATAAATGGCTCTTTGCATTTTCTCCAACAACCATCCACTGCCCACCTAAAGATATCCTCTGTTTTTGTCCATAACAAAGCTCCTCACTCACTTTAGAGTTGGTCTAAACCATTCTTAGTTCCTAAAACACATTTTTTTAATAATTCAGTTACTTGTATTGAAAACTGTGCATGTTCATATCGGTAGGAAATACGACGAAGGAGGTCGACGGGCAACTTGACTCAGAGCAGCAAGTTGAAGCTTAACTCATCACCAAGCTACTGATTATAAAGTAGAACTAAATCTGCAACAACATAAGGCAAGCCCCGGTTTGCATTTAACAGCTTTTAGTTATATTTTACTTTGTATCACTTCTATTGGTCTAGCATGTATTGTGCATTAGGTCAAGGTGATTGATACTCCAAATGCATGACCCACAAACCCTTGGAGTAAAGGGTAGAACAGGTTACCATCGTGTAGATTCTGCTAGGCTTAAGTTGTATAGGATCCGGTACAAGTCGGGTAGTTGGAAGCTACCCGCGAGTTTAGGATGTTGGTTCAGCGGGGTTTGATTCTAGAGAATGAAAGTTCTGGAAAGGAAAATGAGACCGAGCAGAGAGTAGGAGCAGCAGGACGTTGGGCCTGTGTGGCTGTAGCTCTGTTTGTGTCGGTTAAAGACCGATGCGTATGCCGCCTTGCTGAGCATGTTTAAACAGCACCGGATGCATGTCGGATATATGGGACCCGATAAACCGATGTAACTCGGGTACTCTCGTGTCGAAACTTATGCGGCTGTCCTTTGGGGGTTGGTGTCAGAGGTGTAAACCCGCTAGCGGAGCAACTTCGACGTGTTCCGTGTAGTGGCCCTTCTGATGGGTCGGCGGAACTGGTTTGGCATTGGAGTGACGGGTGAAAGGTTGCTGCATACAACGTAAGAAAGAGCTCGCGTGAGTCTTTCGAGGCGGGTGTACGTGTCGTGTATTCCGGGTGTGTCCTGATTACAATCACCGTCCCTCGCGGTTATATGAGTACCACTTGTTCACTGAGTTGTGACGTAGTAATAAATTCCAGATAAAGTGTGATGAATCATTGCTGATGTGAAGTTCTTAAATTCATTGTATTGCCAACCATGTATGCTGTAGTTGTAGAGCTCATTAAGTTATATTCCTCTTTGGGCATCACCACATTGGAGGAAAGCGTTTCTTGTTTGATTGTGGACTTCCGATGTGAGGGCTGCCTAAGGCATAATAATCTGCTGCTATAAACATGAAAGTAAGGATCAAAATTTAGGCGTTTCATTATTGCATCATACCTTTCCTATGTTAGTAATCTCTGCATGTAGAGTTCCATGTTTAGGAGTGTCGGTTAAGTCTTGCTGAGCCATCGTGCTCACGGTTGCATTATTAGTGTTTTGCAGGTTATAAAATTTGCTATGAAGATGGTTGTTCGGTGAGCCATCAGAGACTCACCGGAAACCCTGCCGCTGCACTCATCTTTGTGGAAGCTAGTAAGAAGCGTCCGCGGGCTGGACGTCTTCTCTTTTGCTAAGTTAGGACCGAGAGTAAGTGTGTATGTATATTCCGCTGCGTGTACCCTCGTGGTACATTATTTTGTAAAAGACACTATGTTGATAAATAAAAGACATTGTACGTTTATGGTTCTTTTCGTGTATGCTGTTGGGTGCCGCATCGCACGGCACCACCCAATGTGTATCCTGGAGTGTGGATCCCGGAAGGGGTTCCCCACAGGCGTGGTATCAGAGCCGCATTGGGAATAGCACGCATGAAAAGAGCTTATTTTCGGAAACTTCGAAGTGTACGAGTGAGGAACGTGTAGTATGCCGACATAAGGAATATTAGTAGCATAGTTACTTAAGGTGGCAAGCTAACAGTGTGTTAATATTCAGTATTTCAATTCTGTAACGATGCACCTACGTGGAGGTAAGAGGTAAGGTATGCCACCGCAGGCAGATCAATTGTGGTAACTCGCCATACGAGTAATAGTATGGAATGGTATACCGTGGCTTGGAACGGTAGTCAATATGAGTCTCTGAACCTCTCTATGGTTCTGAGAGCATATGAAAACACTGATCTCCAGCGTGCTTTAGGCTGAAGTGACAATACCCCATCGTGTGGTAAGAAACACGATAGTATGCAACTCTTGAACGTTCAATGTTCAAAGGGCCATACGCAGCGCCCGCCATCGGCGTGCCTCAAAGGTCATGAGGCAGTAGGTGGTATCCGTTGGGTTGAATAACATTCCCAACCGTGATGACCCGTTCACGCTCTACCCGGGTTCCCCGTCATGTGGTATGAAAACACGACCATGTACCTTGAGATGTGACTTGACTCAAGGACGGCCCGTATGACAATGATACGGGGCGTATGTTTTTACTATGATATGGACCTGCCTGAAATGGAAAACCTTTGTGTGCATCACTATTGATTGTTTTTCTGCAGGTACTTAACCACGAGTAGAACATTCTGTTTAGAACACATGTGTGAGTGATCGTTTTAGTGCCACCACTTGAGACGTATATGCCGGTATAACACCAGTTAGGATTTTGATTTGGTGAGGAAACGTAGTACCATAATATGTTCTTAACGGCATGAAAAATGGAGTTTTCAAAGAAAAGAGTAATTTTGGAGTCTAGGATTCCATCAGGGGTTAATGAACTCCTATATTGAACTAAGAGTCAATTGGGAGTATAGTTTTCATCTCAAATCTTTAGTAACAACCTCCCCTGTTTTCAGCAGAATTTTTGCTGATATTGAACAGGGCAGAACTTTTGATTGGTTTAACCAATGGAGGTGAAGGATACATTTATGGAAAGTTTTTGAAGTCTTCTACAACTTTTATGTAGAACTCCAGAACAGAGTCTCCCTCCAAATGGATGAGAATCTCAGATGAGTGTTAACTGTCCAAAAACAGGGCAGAACAAAAATACTCTCAGGAAATTTCTGTATTTCGACCATAACTTCTTGAAGAAAAATATCTAGGGGTCATGTCATACACCGTTGGAAAGTTTATGATATGTGCTACGACTTTGTGGTTCAAAGTTTCTACAGATTTGGTGTAGAACTTTATGAAATCTTCCGGACAAAACAGACACTTTCAGAGGAGGTGCTGTCAAAATTGTTCTAGATTTCTGTCAACTTTGAAATATCACAACTCCTGATCCAGAATTGCTATGAAGGCAAATAAATACTCGTTGGAAATATATTGAAGTTACATATAACTTTTATATTCAACTTGAGACATGAAACTGCCATTTTCATAATCAAATTCTGGGATTAAGGCCAAATGGTCAATCTGAACAGAGCATTGCTCATTGCCATGTAACTTGAGACTTGTTGTGGACATGAAGCTTTTATACTTCTAAGTTCCATGACATAGTCATTAGTTATCTTTCATCATTCCTTGCTGTTGATTTAAGTGTTTTACAAACTTGAACAATCATTGGTCATGTTTCAGAATTGTCAAAAACCTTGTTTCCTTTATATATGCTGCAACGTTGATGTTATGCTTTTGCAGTTAATAATTTTGAGTTAAAGCTGAGTATACTCTTGGGTATTAACCAAAATTGCTCACTCTTGCAGTATGGATCATACTCCTTCTGGGTATGAAGTTGGTGGTTCCAGTCGGGATGGAAATGATTCGTCGCAGCGACGATCACCGCCATCATCAACCGGATTGGCGGAGGTGTTGGGAAGAATGGCTGAGTCTCTTGAGTTGTTGGTGCAGCAAGGCATCCGAAAAGAGACCTCACAGCAAAACCCCACACTTAACACTTATTTGTATTTTCTAGCAAGACAACCACCGGTATTTTCTGAAGCTAAAGAAGCCTTGGAGGCAGATCATTCGCTCCAGGTTATTGAAACTAAATTGGGAATGCTCCAGTGTGATGAGTATGAGAAGGCTTTATTTGCCGCTCAGCAACTTCATGGATCCGCTGGGGCTTGGTGGTCTGAATATCTTGCTAAGATTGCTGAAGTCCATCGTGTGACGTGGACGGAGTTTCGTGAGGCTTTCCGTGCACGTCATATTTGTGAGGGCATTGTCAAAACCAGAATTGAAGAGTTCTATGAACTCAAACAAGAAGGCATGAGTGTCATGAAGTACTTTACGGAATTTAACCGTTTAGTACAATATGCATCCTCTTATGTGCATAACGAGACAATGAAGTGTCATCACTTCTTCCGAGGCCTCGATATGAAGCTTCGGACAAAAGTGGCACAATGCAATAAAGGGAATTATAGCGAGTTAGTCAATGCCGCTATGATTCAAGAAATAGCTGAACTCGAGCACAAGGAAAGTAAGAGGAAGAGATAATTATCACTGGCAAGTACGGATGATTATCATCAAGAACAACCGGTGATATATTGCTTACCATCCGGGGTGGAAATTCAGTCCTTTGACGGACCACCTCAGATCCTATACTGTCCATATTCATCCATGGAGGTTCAGCCACTGCTGCAACAGCAGCAAATGAGTATTTGTGCACCCCCACCTCAGCAAAGTGCACCAGAATACCAAGCACTTCCATATGGCGAAGATCCTGAGCTCACATCGTATAACACTTGTAGCGATGTAGAGCATATTCCTCAGGAGGGTCAAGTGACCCAGCAAAGCAGCAGTCACAGGCCATCTCAAGCTGCAAAGAAATTTCATGGTCAGCCAAGGAGGACAACACTGAAAGTGGGGAACATAAACTATATGGCAGTTGAAGACGTTCCCGTAGGAGAACCCGTGTTGGCGGGCATGTTCAGCCTACGTGATCAGCCCACGCTCGTGTCGTTCGACTCGGGTGCTACACATGATTTTATCAGCAAAGATTATGTGGTTAAGCACCATGTACCCTCAACCACCTTGGCCGCATCTTATCAGATTAATTCACCGGGAGGTAGTAGGACAGCGGGCAGAATCGTTGCTCGAGCGCCTATATGTTTGGATGGGCAAATATATCCTACTACTCTTATCATCCTAGAAGGCTTGCGGATTGACATCATATTGGGAATGGCTTGGTTGACGCATCACCAAGCTATATTTGATATTAGTTCACGAACGGTGCAGCTGAATTCAAAGAAGCACGGGCAACATACGTTGATTCTGAGAAATGTTGCACCGGAAGGCACTGCTGTCCATACCGTTGAAGTTAAGAAACTGGAGGACATTCCAGTGGTCCAGGAATATCCGGACGTGTTTCCCGATGATCTACCGGGCATGCCGCCGGATCGTGAAGTGGAGTTCAAAATTGAACTAGCACCGGGAACCACACCCATCTCTCGGAGGCAGTATAAAATGGCACCAAAGGAACTCGCGGAGCTGAAGGAGCAGCTGAACGATTTGTTAAGCAAAGGCTTCATTCGACCCAGTTCATCACCATGGGGATGCTCCGCGCTGTTCGTGAAGAAAAAGGACGAGACTCTGAGGTTATGTATGGACTATCGTCTGCTCAATGCCGTAACGATCAAGAATAAGTATCCACTACCACGTATCGATATGCTTTTCGATCAACTAGTGGGTGCTAAGGTTTTCTCGAAGATGGATCTTCGGTCCGGATATCACCAGATAAAAATCCGGGCGGAAGACATACCCAAGACGGCATTCTCGACGAGATACGGATTATATGAGTATCTCGTCATGTCATTCGGACTCACTAATGCTCCGGCTCATTTTATGTACTTGATGAATTCAGTCTTCATGCCGGAGTTGGACAAGTTCGTCGTGGTCTTCATCGATGATATCTTGGTATATTCTAAGTCGGAAGAAGAACACGCCGAACATCTTCATATTGTGCTCCAACGCCTACGGGATCACAAACTGTATGCAAAATTCAGCAAGTGTGAGTTCTTGATCAACCAAGTGCCATTTCTTGGGCACATTATTTCTGCGGAGGGCATCGCAGTTGATCCGAGCAAGATCATCCAAGTGCTGAATTGGAGTTCACCAAAGTCAGTTCATGAAGTCCGTAGTTTTCTCGGTTTAGCGGGGTACTACCGGAGATTCATTCCGAATTTCTCCAAAGTTTCTAAATCGATGATGGAACTTCTAAAGAAAGGCAACAAATATGTGTGGAGTGAAGCATGTGAGGAGGCATTCAAAGCATTGGTAAAGCACCTCACAACAGCCCCCGTGTTGGCGCAGCCCGATAAGACTAAAGCTTTTGATGTTTATTGCGATGCATCCGGCATCGGCCTTGGCTGCGTGCTTATGCAAGAAAGGTGAGTGGTCGCATATGGATCCCGGCAGCTTCGGAATCATGAGCAGAATTATCCGACACATGATCTCGAGCTAGCTTCTGTGGTTCTTGCTCTAAAGATGTGGAGGCACTATTTGCTTGGAAACTTAGTCCACCTCTACACCGACCATAAAAGTTTGAAATATATCTTCACACAAAAGGAACTAAATATGAGGCAGCGAAGATGGTTAGAGTTAATCAAGGATTATGAACTGGAGATTCATTACCATCCTGGAAAAGCGAATGTGGTTGCCGACGCACTTAGTCGGAAATCAAATGTACATAATCTAACCATGGCTGCAATGGAAGAAGAAGAACCGAGCCTGCGCTTGGTTCCTGGTCATTGTTTAGCCTTGCCCTCATTTCTACAATTCGTGATGAAATTGTAGCGGCTCAAAAGAAAGATAAGGGCATGGGCCATATCCGGAAGAGAATAGACAAAGGAGAAGCTAAGTGCTTCCGAAAAGATGAGAACGGTACGTTATGGTTCAAGAACCGTATAGTCATACCGAGGGACATGAAGCTTCGTAAGAAAATATTAGACGAAGCTCATCTATCAAAATTTTCCATTCATCCAGGAAGCAACAAGATGTACCAAGATTTGAGAAACAAGTTTTGGTACAAGGATGAAGCGGGAAATAGCTAAATACGTATCTGAGTGTGATACGTGTCGAAGGGTGAAAGCAGATCACATGAAGAAACCTGGTTTGCTACAGCCCCTTCATATTCCGGCATGGAAGTGGGAAGATGTGAGTATGGATTTTATTGTCGGGTTACCACTCACATCTCAGAAGCATGATTCGGTTTGGGTAATCGTTGACCGATTAACCAAGTCAGCACACTTCATACCGGTGAATGTGGGATTCAATGCCAAGAAATATGCGGAGTTATACATTGAACGAATATTATGCCAGCATGGGGTTCCAAGAACAATAGTTTCAGATCGTGGTGCACTGTTTGTTTCTCGTTTCTGGGAACAGCTGCACGCATCTTTGGGAACCAAATTGCTTAGAATCTCCGCATATCACCCTCAAACTGATGGACAAACCGAGAGGGTGAATCAAGTCTTGGAAGATATGTTGAGAGCGTGTGCCATCCACCACGGTAAGAATTGGGATGCTTATTTACCGTTGGCGGAATTCTCGTACAACAACAGCTATCAAACGAGTATCAAGATGGCACCGTACGAGGCTCTCTACGGCCGGAGATGTCGCACACCGCTGAATTGGTGCGAATCCGGTGAAAGAGTGACATTCGGGATTGACCTTGTCAATGATGCCGAAGAACGAGTTCGGGTCATACAAGCAAATTTAAAAGCGACGTCGACCGCTGAACTTCAACGTTGGAGAGTACGTATATCTCCGTGTATCTCCAATGAAGGGAGTTCACCGATTCGGTGTAAAAGGAAAGCTCGCTCCCCGGTTTATCGGTCCATTTTCTATCACGGAGAAATGTGGACCCGTAGCCTACCAACTTGAGCTACCGATAAATCTCGCTGAGGTGCATGATATATTTCACGTCTCTCAGCTTCGGAAATGTCTCAAGAATACCACTGCTGTCCGCAATGAAGATCTCGGGACATTGCAACCGGATCTCTCTTATACCGAGCATCCAATCCGGATTATTGATGAAAAGTCTCGGTCGACAAGGAATCGGACGCTCCAATTCTATAAGGTATTATGGAGCAATCATACCGCGGAGGAAGCAACATGGGAGAGTGAAGAATACCTCCGTTCGAACTACCCGGACTTGCTGTCCGCTTATATCCGGTAATTCCTTCTCTACCACTTCGTCTCTTCTTTATGAATCTCGGGACAAGATTCTTTTTAAGGGGGGAGGGATGTGAAATCCCAAAACTCTAGCAAGTGGAGCTACAAGTCACACCGAGAAAATGAGAGGGAATTTAAACTTTTGAATTTAAAGGTGTGAGTTCCAAGTCTAAACTTGAACTTGCAAAAATTCCCGAACACGGAGATCTAAAATTATCATTTGGTTCTCCACACATCCAATAATAGCCCGGCAAATTTTAAGAGCATTTGAAAAGGATTTCCTATTTGTTGGAATTTAAACGGGAGAAAATTCAAATTTGAATTTAAATCTCAGTTTCAAATTCCGACTTCACAGAAATTCAAATTTGAGTGCACCATTGTGTTCCTCATATTTCTTTTGGCCTATCCTCCAAATTTTATCAAATTTGGAGCTCATTTGCCATTTTAAACCGAATTGGGGGAGGATAAGAGTGAGATGGGGTGTGGACCCCACATGTCATACACACACTGGACTGAACCGACTCAGTCACGGGAGAGCCGACACGTCCTGCTCGCCGGCGCCTACCGCCTTGCCAGCTCCTGCTCCATCTCCCTCACGCTGGCGACCAGCTTATCGGCTTCGTTAGCCCTCGGCGCGATCTTTTCTCCTCTCCCACGGCACAGTTCTCTGCCTCGGACAGCCGAAGCACCTCATGTCGGCCAACTTTCTGCTCACCTGCGCCCAGCTGCTGGAGGCTTCCTCGTGCCCGATGGTCTATACAGAGAGCGCCCTCAGGTGTGCAAACCAACGGTGCGAACCTCTCCTCCTCTCATGCATCACAGTGAATGAATTTTGCAATTCTTTGCTTCGGTATGCATAGAACCGAGCCCCACAATTCTTCAAAATTCGTCGTAATCAGTCCACCATCACGTGTGCCGAGCTGGAAACATGTTCTAGACTCTCCAACGCCCCTCTAGGATCAAAAACCATCGAAAATCATCAAGAATTGGGGCTGTTCTTCGAGAATTTCGGGCTGGCACCGAATTTTGCCCTAGGTCGCCGATGAGTCCCTATTTGCAGCCATTCTTGGGCCGATTTGAGCTCATGCCAGTGATGAGGGATCCCCCACGGTGCTATAGAGCCCAAGAACCCACCTTTTCGTGGAGAAATCACTACACACGACCTCGCCGGAGCCCTAGGGTTAGCTGTGGCCGGTGCGCACTGCATTCCGGCGAGTTTTAGCCGCCGGCGACCTCACCAATGAGTTCAGAATGGTGGAAAATGGGGGGGGGGGGCGGCCAGCAGGGGGTCCGGCGGTGGCCGGGAAGGTCATTTCCGGCGACCTCGCCGGAGGGAGCCGCCCCTGCTCTGTTTGGTGCGTGGCTGGAGGTTAGGAATGATGAGTGGGACCCACTGTCAGCATTTAAACATTTTCCAGATTTTCCCATTTCAGTTCAATCTTTGGAGAGCCATAACTTTGTTTAGGAGTGTCCAAAAATTGTGAAACAAATTTTGTTAGATTCCTCTCAAAGAGTACTATCCAGGCGTGCATCCCAATATTTACGAAAATTCCTGGATTTGGCTCATTAATTCATTTAAAGAAAATCTTGTAGGAATTTTTACAGGAGTTCTGTTCATTGGAAAATTCCCAAATTTGGGCAGGACATTCTTCCAATAATCCTTGAACTACAGTAATATTTGCAGAAGCATTGGACTCCATTTGCTTGCCCAAATGTTGTTTGAATCCTCTATGTCTCTGAAAAATGGGAAAATGAACAGAGACATTTTCAGACTTTTAACCAAGTTTGCAAAATTCATATCTCTGTGTAGGAAGCTCCAAAAATGGTGAAACCAAGTCCTATGGACTCATGAGACTCTCACGTTTCTGAAAAACCAAATTTGTGGCATGACAAGACACTATAATTGCCATAGGATTTCAAAGAAGCCAAGTAGTAAGAAAATTCCCTAGACCACATATTGCATCAACTTTGTCTGAAATTTTGCAAGCCATATCTCTGTATGATATAAGGACCACGATAAAAATTTAAGAGCAAATTGAGATCATCTTCTCCAGTTTTCTGCTGGTTGTTTCCACTACCTTTCTTATGTCCATTACAAATGGCTCTTTGCATTTTCTCCAACAACCATCCACTGCCCACCTAAAGATATCCTCTGTTTTTGTCCATAACAGAGCTACTCACTCACTTTAGAGTTGGTCTAAAATTCTTAGTTCCTAAAACAAATTTGTTTTATAATTCAGTTACTTGTATTAAAAAATGTGCATATTCATATCGGTAGGAAATACGACGAAGGAGGTCGACGGGCAACTTAACTCGGAGCCGGAAGTTGAAGCTTAACTCATCACCAAGCTACTGACTATAAAGTAGAACTAAACCTGCAGCAACATAAGGCAAGCCCCGGTTTGCATTTAACAGCTTTTAGTTATATTTTACTTTGTATCACTTCTATTGGTCTAGCATGTATTGTGCATTAGGTCAAGGTGATTGATACTCCAAATGCATGACCCACAAACCCTTGGAGTAAAGGGTAGAACAGGTTACCTTCGTGTAGATTCTGCTAGGCTTAAGTTGTATAGGATCTGGTACAAGTCGGGTAGTTGGAAGCTACCCGCGAGTTTAGGATGTTGGTTCAGCGGGGTTTGATTCTAGAGAATGAAAGTTCTGGAAAGGAAAATGAGACCGAGCAGAGAGTAGGAGCAGCAGGACGTTGGGCCTGTGTGGCTGTAGCTCTATTTGTGTCGGTTAAGGACCGATGCGTATGCCGCCCTGCTGAGCAAGTTTGAACAGTATCGGATGCATGTCAGATATATGGGACCCGATAAACCGATGTAACTCGGGTACTCTCGTGTCGAAACTTATACGGCCGTCCTTTGGGGGTTGGTGTCAGAGGTGTAAACCCGCTAGCGGAGCAACTTCGACGTGTTTCGTGTAGTGGCCCTTCTGATGGGTCGGCGTAACTGGTTCGGCATTGGAGTGTCGGGTGAAAGGTTGCTGCATACAACGTAAGAAAGAGCTCGCGTGAGTCTTTCGAGGCGGGTGTATGTGTCGTGTGTTCCGGGTGTGTCCTGATTGCAATCACCGTCCCTCGCGGTTATATGAGTACCACTTGTTCACTGAGTTGTGACGTAGTAATAAATTCCAGATAAAGTGTGATGAATCATTGCTGATGTGAAGTTCTTAAATTTATTGTATTGCCAACCATGTATGCTGTAGTTGTAGAGCTCATTAAGTTTATTTTCCTCTTTGGGCATCACCACATCGGAGGAAAGCGTTTCTTGTTTGATTGTGGACTTCCGATGTGAGGTCTGTCTAAGGCATAATAATCTGCTGCTATAAACATGAAAGTAAGGATCAACATTTAGGCGTGTCGTTATTGCATCATACCTTTCCTATGTTAGTAATCTCTGCATGTAGAGTTCCATGTTTAGGAGTGTCGGTTAAGTCTTGCTGAGCCATCGTGCTCACGGTTGCATTATTAGTGTTTTGCAGGTTATAAAATTTGCTATGAAGATGGTTGTTCGGTGAGCCATCAGAGACTCACCGAAAACCCTGCTGCTGCACTCATCTTTGTGGAAGCTAGTAAGAAGCGTCCGCGGGCTGGACGTCTTCTCTTTTGCTTAGTTAGGACCGAGAGTAAGTGTGTATGTATATTCCGCTGCGTGTACCCTCGTGGTACATTATTTTGTAAAAGACACTATGTTGATAAATAAAAGACTTTGTACGTTTATGGTTCTTTTCGTGTATGCTGTTGGTGCCGCATCGCATGGCACCACCCAATGTGTATCCTGGAGTGTGGATCCCGGAAGGGGTTCCCCACACAAGACATACACAAGTGTGTATTAAACAAGAGATCTGTTTTACAAATAGTAATGTACATTCTAGTGCACAGCAGCGGAGTATAAAATCAGAGTTGCAGCGGAATTACAACTGTTATCACTCTCACGAACCTAGCTAAGGAGCAAAGAAGTTATCCTGCCCGAGGATACCACTTTCTAGCAGCAGGGAAGGTATTCGGCGGCGAGCAGGGTTTCTTGTGACCGTGCAGCCAAGAATGGGGCGCTGTCATGCTTAACCCTTCACGGTATACGGCAGATTACCTGCAAAACAACAACTCTGCAAGAGTGAGCACGAAGGCTCAGCAAGACTTAACCGTCTCTCCTAAGGCATGCAACTCTACAAGAAGGTAACTTAAGACATAAACATATAAGTTGCATAAAGACTCGCCTACACGTTCATCCTTAATTTTCAGATTTTAGCCATCACATTAATGACCTTGCGCCGAGCAACATTGGAAATCCACAATCAAACAAGAAATGCTTCATTCCAATGTTACCTGTCCCAAGGTGGAAAATAACTCTAATTTGCTCTTTCACTACTTCGTACATGGTTTTCATGCAATTCAAATTATCATAACAGCATATAAAACATGCAAACTGTTGTCACACAACTTTGATTACTACGTCACAACAAAGTGAGCAAGCGGCACTCATATCCGCGAGGGACGGTGATTCGAATCAGACACTGCCCGGCTTACTCGACACATACGCCCGCCTCTGAAGACCCAAATCTGGTGTCCTTCATTACGTCGTATGTGGCAACCTTTCACAGGACACCCAACTGTAGAACCGGTCACGCTGTATTGGGCTCATAGGTCTAACGAGACGATGTGGTATGCCTATACAATCAAGTTAACCTGGTACATCGGTTTCCTGGGTCCCATATACCAGTAAGCATCCGGTACATAACTCAATACTTGCTCAGCGGGGCCGCACACGAGAACGGTCCTTAACCGACACAATCAGAGCTACTCGACCAAGATCTCGTCTTGTCGCTGCCTACACTCTCTGCCCAGTCTCATATTTGGAAACATAAACTTTAGTTTGCATATTCAACCATATCCATGTGATCCTGAACTATAGCTCGCTAGTAGATTCCAACTACTCGACTTCTACCAGATGTCATAACCTATTTAGCATGGCAATAGTCTACAGTGGGGACTCTTCTTCTACCCTTGACTCCAGGGTTTATTTGGTCATGCAGTCAGAGTATAAATCATTCCTGACCTAATGCACAAACAAACTCGAAACCATAGTAATGAACAAAGTAAAAACTTTATAAACAACTTAAATGCAAACCGGAGCGCGCCTTTGTTTTGCAGGTGACTAAAGTCAGATAATTATGCAGTTAGTTGCTGATGACTTGAAGCTTAATCCCTGCTCTTCTTGCTTTTTGATCCACGCTTCGCTTTCTTTCCCACTTCTTCACATTTAATCACTACACGTTATGAACATGCACATGTATTCAATTATAAATATTTTTCCATCAAAGCCCAATGACAAGTTAAACTTAGGATTCTGTTTCTAGGATGGAATTGAGATGACTCTAGTGGATGAAGCTAGATTTAGCAAGGGAGATCAAGTGCTAAGGGTTCTTCTTAATTGTTGCATTTTCCCATAAGAAAGGTATATAGAAACATACTGATCCAGAGCTCAAATTAATCTGAGAATTTTCGTGTGAGTTCCCTGTCACAAGAAAATATTCTGGTCCAAATTTCAAAATTGTTCAATGAGTAGTTCATCCAGAACAATCCCCCAAGCATTTTGTAAAATCCCTAATTTCAGCAAGCCTAGCTTCTTGTTGGAATTTCATCCGCAGGGTCAAATTCAATTGTAATTAGGGTTTTCAAATTTGAAACCTGGCTACATGAAATAAAGGAAGGGGTACAAAAGAAAACTAGCCAAAAAGGAAATAAACTCGGAGTTTCAAACGGGAGCACAAGAGAGGGTTAACGCCACGGTAATCAAATTCAAACTAGCGGAATTTGCTGCAACGTTTGAATTTGAATTTGGGAGCCACTGTTATTCGGGAGCGGGGAGACTGCCGGTGGGACTCGAAAGTCAGTGAACAGAGACAACACTTGAGTTTGCCTCTGTGGGAGCTGGACACCGAGGCTATGCATGCTCCACAGAGCTGTGTGCATGCCTGCTGCTCCCCGAGGTGGTTTGATCCTTCACTTCCGCTGCCGGTAAACGTCAGTGCACAATTGGTTCACTCTTTCTCCTGCTCACACGTTAAACCGAAGCAAACCATCGTGCTCGTGTGCCCACCCGAAGAAAACACCGGCGCTCGCCCTCGGCTACTCGGCGCCGATCACCTTCCAGCCGCGTTGGCACCCGGTTGAACCGCCCAGGAGCTGCGCTGTCCTCTCCTCGATGTGTTTCACCGCTCCTCAGCTCGTTCCCGGCCTTCTCCAATCGGTGCCAACCATTTTCTCCTCCGGCAAAACAGAGCTACGCCGCCTCAACTGCTCCACGATGTTCGGCCGGTTCCGACCCTCTCCGGCACGACCAACACGACTTAAAGGTGCGCCATGGTGTCTAGATCATCATCTCGGACCTCCCTTGCTCCTCCCTACTCCCGGTGCGCCGGAATTTGAGTTTGATGCCGGTGGGTGTAAGAAACCGGCGCTGTCCAATTCTCTAAATTTGCTCAAACCGCTTGATCATCCGTTCTACAATTCAAACCACAGCTACTAGGGTTCCTAGCGCCCTCCCACACCGAAAACCGCAGCAAACACTCCATCCCACGAGCGGAGCGATGAGAATTCACCGCCGGTGGCAAAAACGGGTCGGTCCTCCCGTGAACACCCTCTTCCCGCCATTTGCTGCAAGAATTGGGGTGTGTTCTATGTTCCACGAGCTCTAGGGGTGCTGTATGGCAGCTCGAACTGTTGAAATCGGATTGGGACACGCCGGAAAGCGTCGATGCCGCGCCGTCGAGCGCCTGTCACACCCGGTTTCTCCGAAGAACAACCGAGTGAATATCACATGTATGCCAGGATCATTTTCTTATACATGTGATGACAAATAGTGAAGCATCATTTATTACAAGCCAGGTGTCGAATATAAATATGTCTTACAAAGCATACGTCTCGATGGACGATAATAAGTTCATAACATGTAAATAAAATAGCAGCGGAATATTATTCTTGTGGGCTCCGTCACAGGAGTTGCCCGGGGGACTCCATTAATCTAGAATCCTTCTTCGGGTCCGAAGTCTTGGTCATTGAACACCACATCGTCCCCTTGACCTGAGTAGCAATTTAAACCAACAAATATGCAAGTTTGAGTACCGTTGGTACTCAGCAAGTGTGGGAAAGTTATTTCATGCATGGCTAGAGCAAGGAGAGGTTGAACTCATGGTTAAAGCACTACGCAATTAATACCTATCACCTTAGCTTATTAATCACCTACATTACTACATAGGTGAAATGGTCCCAATTTCCCAACCCATCATCAGAATCAAATAACCATATCATCAATCCCAATGTTAAGCTCTCCGCTTAACATCCTCAACTTCCAAAGTCATCATCCTCTAATCATGAATAAGTCCAAGCCGCTCTTGACCGTGAGCACGGCTGTCATGACAGTTTTGACTCTACAGAGTTTGCACCACTGTACCCACATGTAGTGATTTCATCCCCCATTGCCGGGTGGACTAAAAGAACCTCCATTATGCCAGTGGCCGCGAACCACATTCACACTTCCCAGGTGTGTAGCCAGGAGATCACTACGAAGCCTTTACAAAGGGATTCCCGACGAGCGTGGGCCCACTGAGGTTTCACCCCTAACAGCATACAAGAGGCTCCAACCCCGCTGCAGTGGCCCCCTCTTGAGCCTTGCTGTTCATATGGTAGTCCAGCTGACACCTATTCCCCGCACCATCCAACACACCCATACTACGCCGGGGATACACCTAATTAATTGGCCAAGCTTTCCCATCTCATCATGTGGTTGGCACGGTAAAGCCAGGTTACATGCTCCATGAACCGGTCCTTAGGATCCAGGCAAGTACTAAACACAAACCCGACTCTCGTGCACCCAGCACCAACCAAATAATCCAACTTGCCTCGATCCCTATCTCTACGTAACTCATAATATCTCATTCAAGAGTAAGGTAAATAAAATTGATGATCTCATATCCCAATTATCCCATTCTAAGCATGGCTAAGCATAAGCATATAAATGAATGACATGATAGAATAAATCCCAACCCAAGCTACAAGGAAACATGGTAATGCAATTCTAGGGAAACTTCCTAGCATGGGTTTCATATTTCAATTGACAATGCAAATAATTCTATCTACACATCCTAGCATAGGATCAAAGTGGTCAAGGACACTTGCCTTCTTCCTGCTGCTCTGGGAATGGAAAGTCTTGGTCTTGGAAGGGGAGAACTGTCTCTGGGGCAGGTTCTACTCATGCCAATACACATAGCAAAAGAAAACAACAATCCATAAGACATAGTTCACACTTTCACTTCATACAAACCACACATACATACCTATGAAAGTCATTCTCATTTCTAAGTGTTGTGGTTACTCTACATGTGTTGATTTTTGGCCTTCATGCACTTTTAAACATATGTATATGATTTCTAACTTCTGTATTCAGATTTCTATTTGCACACTATATATGAAGTTCCAATTTGAACAAATTCTTTATATTTAATTATTACACCTCTTAGCCATAAAGTTTGTATAAAAGGTATTTTCCTACTCCAAATAGGTTTTCAGATCTTCTACCAGATCCTAAACTGAAGTTTTGGGATTTGAGACTTCATTTATCATTTTCTAATTATGCATACCTATTTTCCTATATTTTTCAGATTTATTTTCTATGCCTAAAAGTGAGTTTTAATATTAAATAGTAGAACATGTCATCTAAACAGAATAGGTTCTGATCTAAAATATTAAATAATATATTTTTGAACTTCTCCTCTGATGTGAACTAATTTAAATTTATTTTGTCAGTTTTTAGAATTATTTCCTAGCCTAAAAATGTGTTTCTAGAACTAATAAATATGAACAACATTTAGACAGATTTCAATTCAGCCTAAAATCTATTTTTAACTCATTCTAAAGTTTTCCAAGTGCTAGGAGAGTTTAGATTTGAATTTGCACATGTGTGTGCCTCACCTTTTAAATTTAAATCCTAATCACATATTCAAATATCTGAATTTAATATCATATAGAGTCAAAAAGGTAAATCCATTCTACTACAGGGTCTAATTTGCTATTTCATAAATTTTCAGGGGTCTAACTACACATAACAGAGGGGTTTTCCTAATTTTTATTAAGTCCAGGGGCTAAAACTGATTTTTAAATGAATTTACACGAATTTCTGAAGTTCCAGGGGCTAGATCAGAAGTTTTTGGGGCTAGCTCGCGTTTTCCGAGATCCCCAAGGGTAGCGCGTAAGAATCCCGGCTTTTATAACGCGGGGCTTATGTGGACCGTCCGATTTAAAATAGACGGCTCAGATTAGATCGCCGAACCGGTACGCGTGGGTTTTATCTCTACCGTGCGATTTAAAATAGATGTCGCACAAGAGGCCACGTAGCTCCTGGCCGGAGTTCGGCCGCGCGCGCGGTGGCAGAGGCGCGATCTCGCCGGCGAGGTCACGGATCTTCATCTACAGACGCTAACACCCGCCCTTTTTGGTAGCAAACGACTGGGGAGGTAGGGGAGCTCACCTTGGCTAATTTCTTAGGCCTGAAAGACTCGGAACCCGGTCGGCGACGAGGACAGGCGGCGACGGCTTGCGGTGCTCGTCGAAGTGGCCGTTGGGGCGGTGATCCCTTCGAGTTCTAGGGTCGTGACGGTTCACTGGGGTCTAGAGATGGCACACCGGTGATTAGGATGGATCAGAACCGTGTAATTCGGAAGTTTCACCGGCGAGCGGCGGTGGTACTCACCGGCGAGCGTCGGGATGGTCGTTTTCGGCGGCGTTTCCCTCCGGGGTCGGCGTCTACAGCTTGTGCATGGTGCTGCGGGGTCACGAGATCGGTTTGACAGAGGGAGACGGCGATGCTCTTGGGGAATTCCGAGCTCAACGGCGGCGGCGCTCACCGGGAGAAAACTGTTCGTTCGAGGGGAGGGCAGCGGGTTCATCTGTTTTTATCAGGGCCAGGGGCGCGGGGGTTTGTTGCGATCGAGCTGGCCAGCGCGAAGAATTCGGGGTCGGGTCGAGCGCGAAGAATCCAGGAGCGTCGGGTGTGATCGGCGCGAGGGAAAAGTCCGGGCCGTCGGGGGCGCGCGGGGAAGAAGATGACATGCGGGCCCCGCGTGTCAGTGAGAGTGAGAGAGAGAGGGGCGCGGGTTCGGGGCTGGCGCGGGGAGACTGGGCCGGCTGGTGGGTTTCTGCCCACTGGCCGGTGGGGTTTTTCTTTTTCTTTTTTCTTTTTCTTTTCTGTTTTGATTTGAATTTGAATTCCAATTTAAATTTGAATTTTTGCACCCATGCAATACGTCCAAAAATTTTTAAATTCCCCTCTTTACAGGTTTTGGGGTGTTATAGCTCTACCCCACTTAAAAGAAATCTCGTCCTCGGAATTGGTGGTTCTAGGAAAACAATTCCGGAAACTGTGCCTTAAGCTCGTCTTCTCACTCTCATGTGGCTTCCTCTTCTGAGTGATGCTTCCACTGCACCTTGCACATCCGAATCCTTTTATTTCTTGTGAAGCGTTCCATTGTCTCTAAAACCTTGACCGGTTGCTCGGCATAAGACAAATCCTCTCCTACGTCAATCTCATTCATGGGTAACATCTCTTCAGGCGTCCTCAGACATTTCTTGAGCTGTGACACATGGAATACATCGTGCACATCCGATAGGCGAGCCGGTAGTTCTAGTTGATATGCCACTTCGCCTTTCCTCTCCAGTACCTGAAAGGGTCCGATGTATCGAGGTGATAACTTCCCTTTCACCTTGAACATACGAAGTCCTCGAATAGGGGACACCTTGAGGTAGACATAGTCCCCCACGTTGAAAACAAGCTCTCTTCTCCGTACATCGGCATAGCTCTTTTGTCGTGTCTATGCTATCCTCAAGTTGTTGCGGATTTCCCTCACTTTCGCCTCGGCTTCTTGTAGTACTTCGGGCCCAAACACTTTACTTTCCCCCGTTTAGTTCCAAAATAGGGGAGTTCTGCACTTCCTCCCATACAAAGCCTCAAATGGTGACATCTTCATACTAGCCTGATAGCTGTTGTTATAGGACAACTCCGCATATGGTAAGTTCTTATCCCAACTCCTATTGTTCTTGAGCGCACACGCTCTCAGCATATCCTCAAGGATCTGATTGGTTCTTTCCGTCTGCTCGTCAGTCTGGGGGTGATAGGCAGAACTGAAATTTAGATGGGTTCCCATGGTTTCATGTAACTTCTGCCAGAACCTTGAGGTGAACTGTGTCCCTCGATCTGACACTATTTTCTTTGGCACTCCATGGAAACACACGATCCATGACATGTACAATTCTGCCAATTTGGATCCGCTGTAGCTTTCTTTCACAGGGATGAAATGAGCTACCTTGGTTAGCCTGTCGATGATGACCCATATCAAATCATATCCCGATTGGGTCCTAGGCAATCCCACTATGAAATCCATGCCGATTTCTTCCCATTTCCATTCAGGCACTTTGAGTGGTTGCAATAATCCCGCGGGTCATTGATGTTCTGCTTTCACCAACTGACATGTGTCACATAGAGCAACATGTTCCGCGACATCTCGCTTCATGCCATACCACCAATACCTGCTCTTGAGGTCCTGGTACATCTTCGTACTCCCAGGATGAATGGAATAGTCAGAATCGTGAGCCTCCTTCAAAATCAATTCACGAATCTCTTTTACTTCAGGCACACAGATTCTTTTCCTGTGCCACACCGTACCTTGTTCATCCTCTCTGAATCCAGGAGCTTTATTTTCCTTGATGAGTTGTCTGATCTCTTGTATCTTCTCGTCATTCTTTTGACCCTTGCGGATTTCTTGCTCGAGTGTGAAATCCACTTCCATGGCGATGGCTTCACCACTATTTACCAGGCATAGATTGAGCCTTATAACCTCGTCCTTTAATTCTGCAGGCATGTTTTTCAAGCTCAACTTATTGACCTGCACTTTCCGACTTAAAGCATCGGCCACGACGTTTGCCTTCCCAGGATGATAGTTGATGCCCACATCAAAGTCATTGATTAGCTCTAACCATCTCCTTTGTCTGAGGTTGAGATCTGGCTGTGTGAAAATGTACTTCAAACTCTTATGATCCGTATATATCTCTGTCCTCTTCCCCATCAAATAGTGTCACCAAATTTTCAACGCGTGTACCACTTCGGCTAGTTCTAAGTCATGTGTAGGATAGTTTTTCTTGTGCTTCCGAAGCTGCCGGGATGCATATGCCACGACATGCCCTTCTTGCATGAGAACACATCCCAACCCATTTCCAGAGGCATCGCAGTACACTGTGAAATTCTTCTGCATATCTGGCATAACCAACACTGGGGCTGTTGTCAATCTCTTCTTTAACTCCTGAAAACTCGTCTCGCACTGCGGCGTCCATGTGAATGTGATTCCCTTCTCCAATAGTTTGGTGAGAAGTCTCGAGATCTTGGAGAATCCCTCAATAAACCGTCGATAGTATCCAGCCAATCCCAAGAAGCTTCGAACTTCCCCGACATTTTCAGGGGTCTTCCACTTCTGTATATCCTCGATTTTGGCAGGATCCACGGAGATTCCTCCCTCTGAGATTATATGTCCTAAGAAGGGAACTCTCTTCAGCCAAAACTCGCACTTGCTCAACTTGGCATATAGTTGGTGTTCTCTCAGCCTCTGCAACACCAACCTTAGATGTTTCTCATGTTCTTCTTCATCTTTGGAGAAGACGAGAATGTCATCTATGAAAACCACCACAAATTTGTCCAGATATTCCATGAATACCTTGTTCATGAGATACATGAAGTATGCCGGGGCATTAGTTAGCCCGAAAGGCATGACAGTGTATTCATACAGTCCGTACCGAGATACGAAAGCTGTCTTGGGAATATCAGATTGCCTTATCTTGAGTTGGTGGTATCCCAACCTGAGATCAATTTTCGAGAACACACAAGCTCCCATCAACTGATCAAACAAGTCTTCAATGCGGGGTAATGGGTACTTTTTCTTGATGGTTACCTCATTCAAGGCACGGTAATCCACGCATAACCTTTGGGTTCCGTCCTTCTTGGGCACAAATATCACCGGAGCTCCCCATGGTGAGGAACTAGGACGAATATACCCCTTCTCCGTCAATTCTCTTAAATGATCCTTGAGTTCTTCTAGCTGCTTGGAGTCCATCCGATAAGGTCTCTTGTATATCGGGGCTGTTCCAGGTACTAGCTCAATTGCGAATTCCACTTCACGATCGGGAGGCATACCTGGCAACTCCTCCGGAAAAACATCTGGATATTCCCTGATGGTCCTGATTTCCTCAACTTTCACCTCAACTTGATTTAATTTAATGTCCCTCCTAGGCTCGTGTATTGTTATGAACTTTACTCTTGTGCCACTAGGGTGAGTTAGTTCCACCGTTCTGGTCGAACAATGGATGATTCCTTTATGTTTTGTCAACCAATCCATACCCAAGATAATATCTATCCCTTGTGAATCTATCACTATGAGGTTAGCAGTAAATACCACCCCATTAATGTCTAGGTTCACTTTGGGACACACTTGTCTTGTCCTTATTTCTCCACCTAGAGAGTTTACGGCTAGCATATGGTTCATTTGTGTGGTTGCTAGGTCATGCTTCTTAACAAACCCTTGAGTAATGAACAAGTGGGTAGTACCAGAATCAAACAGCAGGGTTGCAAGGTGTAAATTGGCAGGAAACTTACCAACTACCACGTCGGGTGCTTCTTGCGCTTTCTCCATAGTGACGTGGTTCACCCGTTCTCTCATTACATTCTGCTGTTGTGGCTGCATGGGCTTCTTCTTTGGGCACTTATGGGCGTAGTGCCCCACTTCACCACAGCTAAAACATTGCACCCCAACCTTAGGTGCCTGGACTTTGTTGTCTTGGGGTTGGTTTGGAGGTCCTTGCACTGCTGGTCGAGGTGGATATGCGGGGCGAGGCTGCTGTACAAACTGACGTTGCGGTTGTGCTAGTGCTGCCGGAGGCCTGTAGTTCGGGTTGTACCCTCTTGGTGCTGAGTAGGGTACCGTAGCACGGTTCGTCTGCCCTGCAGGTTGCTGCATCAGACGTAGGCGGGTGTTGCTCCCTGAGGCTTGATGTGACCACCCGACCTTCCTCTTATTCTCATTTTCCAAGGCCTTCAGCTTCCTTTCTACCACAAACGCTCTGTCCACCATCTTTTGGAAGCTTTCATACTCATTTGAGGACATTGCACACTGCATTTCTGCGGTAAGTCCTTCCACGAAACAATCTTGTTTCTGCTCATCAGTCTCTATGTCTCGTGGGGCATAACGAGATAGTTGAGTAAAT
Organism: Neostapfia colusana; assembly: GCA_030760725.1. NCBI lineage: Eukaryota > Viridiplantae > Streptophyta > Magnoliopsida > Poales > Poaceae > Neostapfia > Neostapfia colusana. The sequence goes on along the minus strand of JASWHV010000012.1, from coordinate 13,659,712 downwards.
TTAATGAGGTATTCCCTCACCGTCATGTTTCCCTGCTGCAGTCCCAAGAACTCCTTCCTCTTGTTTTTGAGTTCACCTCTTGGGATGTAATAGTTGCGGAAGCTACGCTTGAACTCTTCCCAAGTGATGTTCTCAGGGTCATGATGGGCGGCCACGTAGGCGGTCCACCAATCAGCAGCAGGTCCATGCAATTGATGAGAGGCAAACAGCACCCTCTCGTACCCTTGGCACTGTATGATTCTCATCTTGCTCTCAATGGTCTTAAGCCAATCATCTGCCTCCAGAGGTTTAGCAGCACTTGCAAACTTTGGAGGTTGAGTTCCTAGAAACTCACTCAACCTTGGTTGGCGTGGTGCAGCTTGTGGAGGTGGAACTTGATGCAAGTTGGCCACCACTTGAGTCAAGTTCTGGATGAGCTGATTTTGATTCTCCAGCATTTGGTGGAGGGGATCAACTCCTTCACGGCGACCACCCCTGTCCTGGCCTCCAGAAAGATGAGGGTTGCATGCCTCATCATTTTTGTTGGCAGGGTTGGAAGCACGTCCTTTTCCTCTTCCGGCCATCTGGAGAATCAACCAATGTTAATTTGAAAGCATTTAGTATCATCTTACTACTTTCACTTGTTTGTACTTTGAAGTGTTGAGGCTTTGTTATCCTTTTCTGAGGGTTCATTTCTCACACAAAAACAAATGCAATATTATTTCATGTGGGTTCACACACCAAAGCAAAACAATCTAAAGACGAGGCTGTGGACAATTGCTCATGGCTTCCACAACTCATGTCACACACCAAGCATTAACACACCATTAACTAACGTAACGACTCGACTACTCGACATCCTTCTAATTTAAGGGAAAGACTCTACGCTACTCGTTTTCTTGAGCTGGCTCCTCGGGATCTTCCTCATCATTTCGGCTGCCTTCTAACTCTGCTTTGGGTGGGGAGGCTGCTGGTGGAGAAGTGCGATGACGCCTGATCGCTCGGTGATCTGGGGAGTCAGGAGTCCATGTATCATTCACGGTGACACACAGTTCATTCCCATCTCCTCTTTCTCTCGCCCTCAAGCAGGCTCGCAGCAATGCCTCCGTTTCCTTCAGGGTGTCCCGAACATCCTGAAGCTCTTGCTGACACTCCTGCAGTCGAGTGCTGAGCATAGCAGCATCCTCCAAGCACAAGTCCATGTGCTCATGGGAAGTCCCTTGCTGCACTGGCGGGTACTTGTACTCCGTGGTACCACTCTCACGGTGGAGGACATACATGTACTCAGTTCTGTCCAGGTGTCGACGATAGATGTGACTCTGGCAGGTGATTGCCTCCCAGGTAACATCCTTCTCCGCATCGACCTGTGTCGCTCGACAAGCTGGAGAGCGGTGGATCTTGAGCAGCTGATTTTCGTGGATAATCCTCATTTCTGAACTCCATTCTTCCCTCTTCTCACGGATGGTCCTGGTGGAGCTATAGTGTATGATTAGCTTGCCCGTATTGCCGGCGGCTTCGAGCATACGTCGAAGACGGCGCAACAAGCCTCCTACTGCCAATCCGTAGGAAAGGTACGTCACCGGACGACCCTCCTCTCTTTCGGCAAGGGCAACTACGGGAACTCTCCCTCCCGTGGACTTGCGAGCGGTGTGAATCATGCGAACCATCTAAAACAAAAAGCATTTAAACTTAGGTTAGTTAAACTTTTAAACAAAAATCCTATTTTGAATGAAAGTTGGGGTAAGATGAAGAAAGTGACTCATTAAATAACACTTTTCAACACACATCTTGTAAAAATAGTTTTTAAGAAAATAGAGCTCTTAAATACGTCTATTTCTACCTAGGTCCACGTTCCTACGGGCAACCATGGCTCTGATACCACTTCTTGTCACACCCGGTTTTTCCGAAGAACAATCAAGTGAATATCACATGTATGCCAGGATCATTTTCTCATACATGTGATGACAAATAGTGAAGCATCATTTATTACAAGCCAGGTGTCGAATATAAGTAAGTCTTACATAGTAAATGTCTCGACGGACAATAATAAGTTCATCACAAGTAAATAAACTAGCAGCGGAATATTATTTCTTGAGGGCTCCATCACAGGAGTTGCCCGGGGGTCTCCATGAACCTAGAAACCTTCTTCGGGTCCAAAGTCTTGGTCATTATACACCACCTCATTATCTTGACCTGAGCAGCAATATAAACCAACAAAATATGCAAGGTTGAGTACCAATGGTACTCAGCAAGTGTGGGAAAGTTATGTCATGCATGGATAGAACAAGGAGAGGTTGAACTCATGGTTAAAGCACTACGCAATTAATACTCATCACCTTAGCTTATTAAGCACCTACATTACTACACAGGTGAAATGGTCCCAAACTCCCATCCCATCATCATAATCAAATAACCATAACATCATTTCCAATGTTAAGCTCCCCGCTTAACATCCACAACTTCCAAATCAATCCTCTAATCATGAATAAGTCCAAGCCGCTCTTGACCGTGAGCACGGCTGTCATGACAGTTTTGACTCTGCAGAGTTTGTACCACTGTACCCACATGTAGTGATTTCATCCTCTGTTGCCGGGTGGACTAAAAGAACCTCCATTATGCCAGTGGCTACGAACAACATTCACACTTCCCAGGTGTGTAGCCAGGAGATCACTACGAAGCCTTTACAAAGGGATTCCCGACGAGCGTGGGCCCACTGAGGTTTCACCCCTAACAGCATACAAGAGGCTCCAACCCCGCTGAAGTGGCCCCCTCTTGAGCCTTGCGGTTCATATGGTAGTCCAGCTGACACCTACTCCCCGCACCATCCAACACACCCATACTACGCCGGGGATACACCTAATTAATTGCCCAAGGTGCCCCATCTCAGCATGTGGTTGGCACTGTAAAGCCAGGTTACATGCTCCATGAACCGGTCCTTAGGATCCAGCCAAGTACTAAACACAAACCCGAGTCTCGTGCACCCAGCACACAACCAAAACATCCAACTTGCCTTGATCCCTACCTCTACATAACTCACAATATCTCATTCAAGAGTATGGTAAAATAAACTGATGATCTCATATCCCCATTTATCCCATTCTAAGCATGGCTAAGCATATGCATAATAATAAATGACATGATACAATCAATCCCAACCCAAGCTACAAGGAAACAAGGTAATGCAATTCTAGGGAAACTTCCTAGCATGGGTTTCATATTTCATTTGACAATGCAAATAATTCTATCTACACATCCTAGCATAGGATCAAAGTGGTCAAGGACACTTGCCTCCTTCCTGCTGCTCTTGAAATGGGTAGTCCTGATCTTGGAAAGGAATAACTTGCTCTTGAGCAGGTTCTACATCATACCATCAAACATAGCAAAAGAAAAACAACAATCCATAAGACATAGTTCACACTTCCACTTCATACAAACCACACATTCATATTTATGAAAGTCATTCACCATTATATGTGTTGTGGTTACTCTATGTGTGTTGATTTGTGGCTTGCATGCACTTTTAATCATGTGTATATGATTCCTACTTTTGTGTTCACATTTATACTTACATACTATATATATGAGTTTCCCATTTAAATAAATTCCTTATATTCAATTACTACACCTTTTAGCTACCAAGTATGCATGAAAGGTATTTTCCTTCTCCATATGTGTCTTCAGAATTTCTACCAACCCTAAACTGAATTCTTTGGATTTTAGAACTCCATTTATCATTTACTAGTTGCTATATTTTCAGATTTATTTCCTATGCCTAAATGTGAACTTTATTATGAAAATAATAAGACACGTCATCTAAACAGAATAGGTTCTGATCTAAAATATTTACTAATATATTTTTGACCTTTTCCTCTGATGTAAACTATTTTACAATTATTTTCCCCATTTTCTAGAACTATTATTTACTTAAAAATGTGTCCCTAGATGTGAATAATAAATTAAACAGATTCATTTCAGCCCAAAATATATTTTTATCTCACTCCAAAGTTTTCTAAATACTGAGAAAGTTTTTAATTTAATTTTGGCAATATGTTTGTCCCACTTTTTAAATTTTAAACACTAGCCACAGATTCAATTTCCTAAATTAAATATTAAACAGGGCTAAAAAGGTAAACTCACCCCACTACAGGGTCTGTAATATTATTTTAACAATTTTCAGGGGTCTAGCTATACATAACAGAGGAGTTTTTCCTAATTTTTATTAAGTCGAGGGGCTAAAACTGATTTTTAAATGAATTTACTTGATTTTCTGAAGTTCCAGGGGCTAGATCAGAATTTTCCGGGGCTAGCTGTTATTTCCCGAGAACCCCAGGGGGTAGCACGTAAGATTTCCAGTCTTTATAACGCGGGGCTGACGTGCACCGTCCGATTTTAAACCGACGGCTGAGATTATAAAGTCGAACCGGTACGCGGGGATTTAAACTCTACCGTGCGATTTAAAATAAACGGCGCACAAGCGGCCACGTCGCTCTAACCGAGCGCAGGCGGCGCTGCCCGGCGGCGCACGGCGGCGGGAGGCGGCGATCTCGCCGGAGAGTTTCGGATCTTCGGGAATTCTTCCTAGAACTGTGATTTTATGGCATAGATCGACAGAGGGGAGGTCGGCGATCTCACCTCGGGGGTTTTCTTGAGCTCGGAGGTCCTGAAAGGCGGTCGGCGACGAGGTCCGAAGTGAAACCACGGCGAAGCTCGTCGGTGCTGTGTTTGAACCGCAAGTCACCGAGTTTTCAGCACCTGCAAGGTTCCCCAGAGGCGGTGGATCAACACCAGCGAGTTAGATCGGAATTTCCGAGCGTAGATCGGCCAGAATTCGCCGGAGAAGGCTCAGGTTCTCACCGGAGTAAAAACGGCGGATCGCGTGGGAAAAACAGAACGAGGCCGGGGTTTTTATAGACAGGGGAGGGCGGCGGGTTGGTTTAGATCGAGCTGGAGTCTTCGGGGTCCGAAAATCGGCTGGGATACGCGAGAATTCCCGATTAGTTTTGATCCAAGTGAGAGAGTTCCGGCCGATCGCGGCGCGGGCGCGAGGTAGAAGAAGGGCTGGCGGGCCCCGCCTGTCAGTGGGAGGAAGGGGGCGCGCGCGGCTGCGGGCTGGCGCGGGTGCTGGGTGGTTTTTTTCTGTTTTCCTTTTTCTTTTTCTATTTCTTTTCTGTTTTGAGTTTAAATTGAATTCCAATTTGAATTTAAATTGTTGCAAAACATGCAACACGTCCAAAAATTTTTAAATTCCCCTATTAACCGGATTTTGGGTTTTAACAGAATTTTGGGGTGTTACAAGGCTCCAACCCCGCTGCAGTGGCCCCCTCTTGAGCCTTGCGGTTCATATGGTTGTCTAGCTGACACCTATTCCCCGCACCATCCAACACACCCATACTACGCCGGGGATACACCTAATTAATTAGCCAAGCTTCCCCATATCAGCATGTGGTTGGCACGGTAAAACCAGGTTACATGCTCCATGAACCGGTCCTTAGGATCCAGGCAAGTACTAAACACAAACCCGAGTCTCGTGCACCCAGCACCAACCAAATCATCCAACTTGCCTCGATCCCTATCTCTATGTAACTCATAATATCTCATTCAAGAGTAAGGTAAATAAAATTGATGATCTCATATCCCAATTATCGCATTCTAAGCATGGCTAAGCATAAGCATATAAATGAATGACATGATAGAATAAATACCAACCCAAGCTACAAGGAAACAAGGTAATGCAATTCTTGGGAAACTTCCTAGCATGGGTTTCATATTTCAATTGACAATGAAAATAATTCTATCTACACATCCTAGCATAGGATCAAAGTGGTCAAGGACACTTGCCTTCTTCCTGCTGCTATGGGAATGGAAAGTCTTGGTCTTGGAAGGGGAGAACTTGCTCTGGGGCAGGTTCTACTCATGCCAATACACATAGCAAAAGAAAACAACAATCCATAAGACATAGTTCACACTTTAACTTCATACAAACCACACATACATACCTATGAAAGTCATTCTTATTTCTAAGTGTTGTGGTTACTCTACATGTGTTGATTTTTGGCCTTCATGCACTTTTAAACATATGTATATGATTTCTAACTTCTGTATTCAGACATCTATTTGCACACTATATATGAAGTTCCAATTTGAACAAATTCTTTATATTTAATTATTACACCTCTTAGCCACAAAGTTTGTATAAAAGGTATTTTCCTACTCCAAATAGGTTTTCAGATCTTCTACCAAATCCTAAACTGAAGTTTTGGGATTTGGAGACTTCATTTATCAATTTCTAATTATGCATACCTATTTTCCGATATTTTTCAGATTTATTTTCTATGCCTAAAAGTGAGTTTTAATATTAAATAGTAAAACATGTCATCTAAACAGAATAGGTTCTGATCTAAAATATTAAATAATATATTTTTGAACTTCTCCTCTGATGTGAGCTAATTTAAATTTATTTTGTCAGTTTTTAGAATTATTTCCTAGCCTAAAAATGTGTTTCTATAACTAATAAATATGAACAACATTTAGACAGATTTCAATTCAGCCTAAAATCTATTTTTAACTCATTCTAAAGTTTTCCAAGTGCTAGGAGAGTTTAGATTTGAATTTGCACATGTGTGTGCCTCACCTTTTAAATTTAAATCCTAATCGCATATTCAAATTTCTGAATTTAATATCATATAGAGTCAAAAAGCTAAATCCATCCTACTGCAGGGTCTAATTTGCTATTTCATAAATTTTCAGGGGTCTAACTACACATAACAGAGGGTTTTTTCTAATTTTTATTAAGTCTAGGGGCTAAAACTGATTTTTAAATGAATTTACATGAATTTCTGAAGTTCCAGGGGCTAGATCAGAAGTTTCCGGGGCTAGCTCGTGTTTTCCGAGATCTCCAGGGGGTAGCGCGTAAGAACCCAGCTTTTATAATGTGGGGCTTACGTGGACCGTCCGATTTAAAATAGACGGCTCAGAATAGATCGCCGAACCGGTACACGTGGGTTTTATCTCTACCGTGCGATTTAAAATAGACGTCACACAAGAGGCCACGTAGCTCCTGGCCGGAGTTCGGCCGCGCGCGTGGCGGCGCACGGCGGCAGAGGCGCGATCTCGTCGGCGAGGTCGCGGATCTTTATCTACAGACGCTAACACCTGCCCTTTTTGGTAGCAAACGACAGAGGGGGGGTAGGGGAGCTCACCTAGGCTAATTTCTTAGGCCTGAAAGACTCGGAACCCGGTCGGCGACGAGGACAGGCGGCGGCGGCTTGCGGTGCTCGTCGAAGTGGCTGTTGGGGCGGTGATCCCTTCGAGTTCTAGGGTCGTGACGCTTCACTGGAGCCTAGAGATGGCACACCGATGATTAGGATGGATCGGAACCGTGTAATTTGGAAGTTTCACCGGCGAGCGGCGGCGGTACTCACCGGTGAGCGTCGGGATGGTCGTTTCCGGCGGCGTTTCCCTCCGGGGTCGGCGTCTACAGCTTGTGCGCGGTGCTGCGGGGTCACGAGATCGGTTAGACAGAGGGAGACAGCGACGCTCTTGGGGAATTCCGAGCTCAACAGCGGCGGCGCTCACCGGGAGAAAACTGCTCGTGCGAGGGGAGGACGGCGGGTTCATCTGTTTTTATCAGGGCCAGGGGCGCGGGGGTTTGTTGCGATCGAGCTGGCCGGCGCGAGGAATTCGGGGTCGGATCGAGCGTGAAGAATCCGGGAGCGTCGGGTGTGATCGGCGCTAGGGAAAAGTCCGGGCCGTTGGGGGCGCGCGGGGAAGATGATGACATGCGGGCCCCGCGTGTCAGTGAGAGTGAGAGAGAGGGGCGCGGGTTCGGGGCTGGCGCGGGGAGATTGGGCCGGCTGGTGGGTTTCGGCCCACTGGCCGGTGGGGTTTTTCTTTTTCTTTTTCTTTTTATTTTCTGTTTTGATTTGAATTTGAATTCCAATTTAAATTTGAATTTCTGCACCCCATGCAATACGCCCAAAAATTTTTAAATTCCCCTCTTTATAGGTTTTGGGGTATTACAGCGCCGCCGTCGGTGCCGAGCCATTTCCGGCCGTTTTCAAGCGGGGAGATCTTGCCCGACTGCTAGGACATGGTCTGAGGAAGGTGTAGGGCGAAACCGGAGCCGATTTAGTGGAGAACTGAGGGAGAACGGGCCGCGCCACCCCTCTGCCCGGCGTGCACACGCGGGTTCTGTCCGAGGTTGAAGAAGAGCCTGACAGGGCAGCCCGACTTTTGAATTTCTCTGTGTAAAACAAATCCAGAAAAGGGTGCAACTTTGCAAGTCCATAACTCTGTGTAGAAAGCTCCAAAAATAGTGAAACCAATTTTTTTGGATTCCTTAGAAGGAGCACTTTGCAGAGAAATAAATTGCTAGCTATAAAAATGCCTAGGAATTTTTATAGAATTCTCTTTAGTTATTCCTTTAGGGATTAATTCCAGGAATATGGGTTTATGAAATATTCCAATTTTTGGTCAGAAAATTCTTCTCCTAGTTCCTGAGCGCCAGTAAAATCTTAGGATTTTTGGAGATGATTAAGGTGGCTTAATCAGTAGGTTTTATCAGGTTTATTTAAATGGGCTGAAAAATCACAGAATCAAATTCCCGAAAATGGAATTTGAACTTCAATCCTCCATTCTGGCCAGCAGAAGACTTAGAAAAATTTGAAACAAATTTTCCTAGGAACCTTAGGTCCAGAACTATATATTAGGATATCAAATTTCTCCATATGACCAAGTCTAATTAAATTCCTATAAATCATTGAAGGTTAAAGGTTCCAAGAATTCTTGTGGCCAATTCCTTCCACAAAAACCTCTGAAAATTTTTCCATAACCCTATCATGATATCAGGAAGCTTCTGTAGAAATTTCAACCCTAGAATCTTCTGTCTTCTTAGGTTCTGCTTCTGTAGTTTGTATATAGCACCTTATTTCATAATGTGACGCATTCTTTAATTGATCATTTTGATAGCGATACATCACACGAAGACTTCGGAGGCCACTGACTTGAATCCTATTGACAGAAACTTTAGTCGGGATCAACACTAAGGCAATCACCGGTTTGCATAAAAAATTTACAAGCTTCTATTTGTATTCACTTTATAATGTCTAGCATTTTGATTATTGCACTAAGTCTAGTTTGTATGACAATCCACATGCATGACCAATAAACCCCTGGAGTTTGATTTAGAGTAGGTTTTTACTTAATTATATTGAGTTAACAAAAATGGATTAAAAGAGGCATAACTCGAGTAGGCTGTTTCCTACTCGTGAACCTGGATTAAGGGGCATCAAACGGAAGAGTTGGGAATTGATCCTCTTAGTTGGGAATGGAGACCGAGCAGTATGGATGGAAGGCTCAAGGATGTGATCCTGTGAACCTAGTATCTGTCTGAGTTGATTAAGCCATGTTCTCGTGTGTGGCCCCACTAGAAAAGTTTGAGTTGTGTACCAGATGCATACTGGCAATATGGGACCCAGGAAACCGATGTAACATGTTAACCAGGAAACCTTATGCAGATGCTGAAAGGACAGAGAAGTCGGCTCTACGAGGGTTTGCCATAGTGATACTTACTCCAAATCGGTGGGACCGGTTCGATATTTGGGTGTCGTGTGAAAGGTTGCCACATCCGACGTTGAGGGGATTGGTTGATCACCGGTCTTGAACGGGCGTATGTGTCGTGTCAGCCGGGTGTTTTTTATTCGAATCACCGTCGCTCGCGGTAGTGAGCATACATGTACACTGAGTCGTGACGTAGTAAGAAGCTAGGGAAAAGTTAATATGTTTCGTGAGTAATCCTCATATTGGAGATGAGGGGTGATCTACACCTTCACTAAATTGACTTTCTACCTTGGGCTGGTAGCGTCCAGACAAAGTGTTTCTTGTTTGATTGTGGAGTCTTGGCGTTGATGGCGCAAGGTATGTATGGGTCTAGGATAGCTCACTAAATTTACCTTCTCCTCGGGCAAGTGGCATCGAGATGAAGCGTCTCTTGTTTGATTGTAGAGTCTTGATGTAAATTGTGCAAGGGTTATAAAAAAGTTGCTTAAAACTTGAAGTAAGGACTCTCCCTTAGCTCAAGTTCATCGTTTATGCCAATTTCTCTATTCAGCCCTCTATTTTCAGCATCTAGAGTTCCATGTGTAGGTTTTCGGTTAAGTTTTGCTGAGCACAAGCTCACGGTTTGTTGACCCATTGTTTTGCAGGTAACGTTGCATAAGGCAACATTAGGGAGGAAGGGAGAGCCGAGTGGGGCAGTACCCAATGAGGGGTGTGAGTCTCACTTTGGAACCCTGCACGCCGCCGGGTTTTTGATTTGGTGCTAGGGTGAAGCATCCACGGGCAGGATGGCTTCATTTTGCTTAGCGTAGGCTATAGTCCGTGAGTGTATTCTTATCTTCCGCTGCGATGTACGTCTGTACATTCTTTGTAAAATGTGACAATATTATGTATTAAAGACATATATTGTTGTGTATATGTGTTTTTCGGGTGTGTGCTGTTGGGTGCCGCATCGCATGGCACCACCCGATGCGATTTCTGGACTGTCGGGGCGGGCATCCCCACAGGCGTGGTATCAGAGCTGCATTGGGAATAGCACACCTGAAAAGACACGTATTTTCAAAAACTTAGAGTTTACGAGGGAGGAATCGGTACTAGGCCCGCATAAGGTCTATTAGTAGCATAAGTGATGTATGGTGGCAAACTAACATATCTGTTACTCTATTCTGTAATGAAGCACCGCCGACCAGGTAAGAGGTAAGGTACGTCACCGAAAGCAGATCAATTTCAGTTAGCTCCCCTGACGAGGAACGTGATTCAGGGAATAGGTCTCATAGTGTGACACCCGGTTCCAAAAATAGAACCAAGTGAGTGCATATGTGTGCCCAGGATGTTCTTCACACATACACATGTAATCCACAAACTGAATTCAGAATACAACCACGAATACATAGTGTTTAAGTACTTTTACAATGACTCAATGTCTCACTCATGAATATCTAACTTATTCTTGCAGCGGAAGTCTCTAAACGACAGAGGAAAGTGACTAGAAAAGCAGGCTCCAATCTTCAACTCCACAGGCATGTTGACGGTAGTGCGCATGCCTAGTACTCTACATGTTCCTCGAAATGTTCTTCTCCTGTAGCTGATGTATATGTTGAAATAATGCAAGGGTGAGTACATGTCGTACTCAACAAGTGCGGGAAAAGTATGAAACGTAGCTTTCAAAAAGGTAGGGAATAAAAGGCTCATTGCAGCAAACAAATTTTATTTCACAAACAAGGTAAAAACAGCAACTATTTCTAGGTGAGTTAAATCCCATCTTAACCAAGTAATTCAGCAACATTCTCTCATCATAATTCACCATTTATCAAGTCTCAACCAGCCATTACTCGTTCTCAAGTTCATCTCATACTCATAAAAATTCATAACCATCTCATATTCATATAACCGAAACCTAACTCATTGTCATGACTCAAAACAGTCCCAAAACCAATCCCAATGACCATACCCAAATATCCATCCCAAGTTTTACCTCTAATCATGAAAGTCGGCCAGGTGCTTGTGACCGGAAGCACGGCTATCATGATAGTTTTACGCTCTGCAGAGGTGGCACCACTTTACCCACAACTTTGTGATTTCATCACCCGTCAGCGACTAAAAAGAATCTCCACTATACCTGTACACAACCGTCAGTGTATGGCCAAGAGATCACAATATAGCCTTTACAAAGGGGCTAATAGGATGTACGGACCCACTGAGGTTTCACCGGCAGGCTCGAATCTCCATTCTCCCACCCACGGGCACCCTCTTGTGCCATGTAGTTCCCAGGGCAGTCCCTCTCTACTCCCATTCCCCGAACCATCCAACGGTCCATAACAAGCTAGCAACACACCTAATTAGTCAGCTAAGCCGCACCCATATTTGGCCTTGTGGTGGCACTGTTTTCCTGGCATGTGCTCGCATGAACCGGTCCTTAGATCTACGGCAAGTAAACCACCATCTCGTTCAGCAACATCCACGAACCAAGCTTGCCTACATCTCCCCGATTCCATGCTCATTAACATCATCAAGTTCTCATCATCTTTATTCATATGAGTGCAGTAGCTAAAAAGTTTTATTTCAGCTTCCCGTATCCCGTAAGTTGAGCGAAGGAAAAATGACCATACCTGACTCATCAACTTTCCCGGCGACAAGGATGGTTAAAAAAACTAGTAAATTACTATAAAAGGGTGTCCCATCAATTTGAGACAATCATACGAGTTTTCGTAAGCAAAACAGTTTCAAAACATGGGATCAATATGGTCAAGGGGCACTTGCCTTGCTCCCATGGTTCGTGTTGCTCAAGTGTCTCGAAGTCTTGGTGATGTAGTTCCTCGTAGACGGCCTCTTGAGCTTGTCCTTCTACTCATGACAATGCACATTCAAAATTTACAATCAATCATCATGCACAAACTTTACTCAAGATGCAATGGGGTAGATGAATGCAAATCCTATGGTGCAGTTTTATAAAACCAGTTCTTACGTGTTCTTGCATGTTTCAATGGGCTTTCATGGGGTTTTATGATGAACAAGGGTGTAGGGATCAAGTGTGGACGTGGTGATGATCTTGACATAAGATCTAGATCAATTTCACTGTAAAAAATTGATCAAAACATGATCTGTCCACACGCAAAAGTTTCTTCTCAAAGGGGGCGAAGAAAACGGATGCGTAGAAACAGAGGCGACATCGTAAGATAGGTAATGAAGACCTACCTTAATTCTTCCTTGTGGCAGGGCCTTTCTCCTAGCAATGGCAGCAGCGGGGGATTTTTCTGCGGGGAATTATGGCAGGGCAGATCGTTGGGCTTCTTCTCTGGTGCCGGCGAGGCGTGACGGGGCTCGACGGCGGGTCGCAACGGCGGGTCTCGACGGCGAGGCTCGACGATGGGGCTCGATGGCGGGGCTCGACGGCGGGGCTAGACGGAGGGGCTCGACGGTGGGGCTCGTCGGCGGGACTCGCCGGCGACCAAACTCCGGCAAGGGGGGGGGCTCAACTCGGCGAGTTGAGGGGGGGCTGCGTCCAAAGGTATGGGGGGGGCTGCGGGGTTGTATTTATAAGGGGGGAAAAAGAGTCCTAGTCCAATTGGGACTCTACCAAAGAATCCTAGTCAAGTTGGGACTCAACCAAAGAGTCCTAGGGCTTCTCTCCACTCAAGGCTGCTTTGGGGAATTTGGGGAGATTTGGGGAAATTTTGGGGAAGTTTGGGGGAAATTTGGTGGGGACATTTGGAGGAAATTTGGGGTGGCTCAATTCAGCTATCTTATTTCCATTTCTCTCCATTTCTATGTTCCCTTATCCATTTCTATCTTCCCTTCTCCATTTCTATGGTTAGTTCTCCATTTCTACTTCTTTTTAAATGCTTCTCTACATGAAAAATGTATGCAATGCATGGTAGTGAAATTGAGGGTGTTACAAACCTACCCCTCTTAAAATGAATGTCGCCCTCGATATTTGATAGAGTGGAGAAAAGATGAGGGAATTCTGCCTTGAGATCTTCCTCGGGTTCCCATGAAGTTTCGGCTTCCGTGTGATGGCTCCAGTGTACCTTGCACCAACGGATCACTTTGTTTCTCGTGACCCTTTCCTTCATGTCCAAGATCTTGACGGGGTGTTCCGCGTAGGTCAGATCCTCTTGAAGCCCTAGCTCATCCATCGGTACTTGTTCCTCCGGTACTCTTAGGAATTTCTTGAGCTTAGATACGTGAAACACGTCATGCACGTCGAAGAGGTGCGTTGGCAGCTCTAGTTGATAGACTACCTCTCCTCGCTTGCCCAAAATCTTGAATGGCCCGATGTAACGAGGTGCTAACTTGCCTTTGACGTTGAACCGTCGTTGGCCTCGGATAGGCGACACCTTAAGATACACGAAGTATCCAACTTCGAAGGTCAATCTTCTTCGCCTATTGTCCGCATAACCTTTTTGTCGTGACTGAGCGGCCTTCAAGTTTTCACGTATCGTTTGGACTTGCTTTTCAGCGTCTTGCAGCACTTTGGCTCCAAATACTTGGCTTTCTCCGGTCTCATTTCAGAACAGCGGTGTTCTACACCGTCTACCATACAATGCTTCAAAAGGTGACATCTTCAAGCTGGCTTGGTAACTGTTGTTGTACGAAAATTCAGCATATGGCAAGCTCTTGTCCTAACTACACCATTTTTCAAGGCGCAAGCTCTTAACATGTCTTCCAAAATTTGATTTGTCCTCTCAGTTTGCCCGTCGGTTTGCGGGTGATATGCGGAGCTGAAATTCAACCGTGTACACATGGCTTCATGCAGCTTCTTCCAGAACCTAGAGGTAAATTGAGAACCTCGATCTGAAACTATCCTCTTCGGAACTCCATGGCAACACACGATTTTCTCCATATACAGCTCGGCTAGTTGTTCGACGGTGTACATGGTTCTAACAGGAAGGAAGTGGGCTGTTTTCGTCAATCGGTCCACGATAACCCATATGGAGTCGTAGCCGGACTGAGTACGCGGCAATCCGACTATCCATGCTGATGTCTTCCCACTTCCACTCGGGTACTTTTAATGGCTGAAACAATCCAGCGGGTCTTTGATATTCGGCCTTCACTCGTTGGCACGTGTCGCATAGGGCAAAATATTCAGCAATGTCCCTTTTCATACCATCCCACCAATAGCATGTTTTCATGTCCTTGTACATCTTTGTACAGCTGGGGTGTATGGAATAAGGTGAGTCATGTGCCTCCTTTAATATCGTGTCGCGGATGTGATTCACGTTAGGCACACAAATCCTTTTCCCTAACCAAAGCATGCCATTCTCGTCTTCCTTAAAATCCTTCTCTATGCCTTGTCGGATTCTTTCCTTGATTTTGTCATCCGTTGCTTGGCCATCTCGTATATATTGTTCCAGCGTTGAGTTCAGTTCGATCACCTCCATCTTGTTCAAGAACCCGAGATGTAACCATTCAAATTCCTTACGCAGCTCTGTGAGTTGGTGATATGCTCCTTTTCAGCTCAATGCATCAGCTACTACATTGGCCTTTCCGGGGTGATAGTTGATTCCAACATCATAATCCTTGATGAGTTCCAACCATCAACATTGCCTCAAATTCAGATCCGTTTGCATGAATATATACTTGAGGCTTTTGTGATCCGTATAGATCTCACATCGGTGGCCAAGGATGTAATGCCTCCAAATCTTCAAGGCATGTACCACGACTGCAAGTTCCAAGTCATGTGTGGGGTAATTCAGCTCATGTTTCTTAAATTGCCTCGATGCATAGGCAACCACATGGCCTCCTTGCATAAGAACACATCCAAGCCCTTGTCTTGATGCGTCACAATATATGTCGGAACTCTTGCTCACGTCCGGCAGTACAAAAAATGGCGTTGTTGTTAATCTCTTCTTTAGTTCTTCAAAGCTGTCTTGACATGCTGGTGTCCACTGAAATGCTTTCCCTTTCATGAGCTATTCAGTCATAGGCTTCGCTATCTTGGAGGAATCCTTGATGAACCGGCGGTAGTATCCAGTCATCCCAAGGAAACTCTGAATATCCATCACATTGTGTGGTTGGTTCCACTTCAAAACATCTCTCACCTTTCCGGGATCAACCGATACTCCTCCCTCAGAGATGATGTGGCCTAGGAACGATATCTCCTTTAGCCAAAACTGACACTTGCTGAACTTGGCATACAATTGATGCTCTCTCAGTTTCTGCAATGTTAACCTCAAGTGTCCTTCGTTTTCTTCCTCGCTCTTTGAATACACCATAATATCGTCGATGAGAACCACAACGAACTTGTCCAAGCACTCCATGAATACCTTATTCATGAGGTACATAAAGTATGTAGGTGCATTCGTTAACCTAAAAGACATAACGGTATATTCATATGAACCATACCGTGTTCGAAATGCAGTCTTGGGTATGTCAGATGGCTTAATCTTCAGCTGGAAGTATCCCGACCGAAGATCAATCTTGGAGAAAATTTGGGCACCTTTTATTTGATCGAATAGGTCCTCTATACGGGGAAGCTGACACGACCCCACGGTCTTGTCGAGCCAGGATCACGCTGAGGGGTGCTGCATTGCGCAGCACCAGATAACACACGTCAAAGGTACAAAGCGGAAGCAAAACTTTTATTACATAAAGTTGTTTATGAACATTTGTACATCAAAATAAGTCCAGTCTACACTCACGGGCATAGACTACGCATCAAGTCCACGTTCAGCCCTTGAACGTGTCCTTGCTAGCACACACGCACACTAACTCTGCGGCGTGCACGACTCCCATTCGACGGGGTTCCCCTCCTGGGGTTCCGTCTCCTCTTCGGGAGTCCCTTCCTCATAGAACCCTGCAAAAGCTTCAAACACAAGCAGTGAGCACAAAGGCTCAGCAAGTCTGACCCGTCTCACCTAAACATGGAACTTATACATGAGGGGTAATGGGTTACATGAGATAAAAATCATTTGCAAGGACTCGCCTAATTAGTAGAACCTTATTTTCAGGTTTTAGCAGCAGGTTGTGGAGAACCTTACGCTAAGGCACATGAGAGAGCCGCAATCAAACAAGAAACGCATTTCTCTCATGTACTTTGCCCAAAGTTGAAAGGAACTTTAGTTAGCTCTAAACTACAACAAACCATTAACAAGCAAAGTCCATCTTTCAATCAGCAGCATTTTAACATGTAACTAGCCTCTTCTTTCTACGTCACGGTACAGTGAACAAGTGGTACTCACTGACCGCGAGGGACGGCGATTATAATCGATTTACACCTGCAGGGTTACCCGAACAACCCGTCACATACGCCCGTACTCGATGTTGCCTACAACAACCATCACGGACGCCGTACGCAACTACCTTTCACCCGTTAGCCAAATGTTGAACCGGTCCAATCGTCCCGAGCAAGAGGTCTCTGCACGCGCATCTCAGTGCCGCCAGCCGATTTACACCTCGAGCTCTCAACCTACCCTCTGAACGACCAGCTATGCCTCAACACCCAGCTACCCGAGTTACATCGGTTTCCCGGTTCCCATATATCCGGTAGGTCTTCGGTACTGTTCTAGCTTGTTCAACAGGCCCGCACACGGCTCAGTCCTCAATCGACACAAGCAGAGCTACAGCACACAGGCCCCAAAGTCCTGCTGCCCTTACCCTCCGCTTGGTCTCATTTTCTTGCCCTGTGTTTCATGTGCTATCTCTACCCGAGTCGAGTGCCTCTAGCCTATGCTCGCGAGTAGTTCCAACTACTCGACTTGTACCGAATCCTACCCTAACTTAGCTTTGCAGTAGCTAACAAGGTTTGCAATTCTAAACCCAACCCATGGTTTTCTTGGCTATGCATTTGGGTTTCCAAACAAGACTCTAATGCAAAGAATAATAGTATTCAAAGATGTGCTCAAAACAATAAACATTTGTAAAAAGGTTAATGCAAACCGGAGCTTGCCTTGCTGCTCTTGGTCCTAGGCTAGCTGCTCCTCCGGAGTAACGAAGTCTAGGACTTCGGGTCCCTCCTCGA
Organism: Neostapfia colusana; assembly: GCA_030760725.1. Classification (NCBI taxonomy): domain Eukaryota; kingdom Viridiplantae; phylum Streptophyta; class Magnoliopsida; order Poales; family Poaceae; genus Neostapfia; species Neostapfia colusana. The sequence goes on along the minus strand of JASWHV010000012.1, from coordinate 13,642,218 downwards.
CCTTAGCGACTACATGATATAAGAGGTACATGTATCAATTTAAATGCATTTCTATTATGTTTGAAGTTGTGAAGTCTATAACTCTCACTAGACAGACCCAATGACTGTGAAACTTTTACTGTGGCTTGATTACAACCTAAACAGATATTTGGTCAAGTTTTAGTTGCAGCAAAGCTCATTTGAGCCCTCCATAATTAATTATGTACTTGACCTTAATTGAAGGCTTTTAGGGTGTGCTAAGGATTTTCATGAAACAAACTATGACTTTCTGAAAACTAGATTTTCAGAGGGTTCTAATGGAGTTGGTCTCACTTAATTTGAAGGTTCCTAACTAAAGATATGAGCTAGACAATTTCAGAGAAAATTCTGAAAATGTTTCCGAACATTTTCTATTTCCTCTGGAACAGTTTCACTAATCATACCATTAGGTGGATCAAATGAGCTCAAATGGATCTGAAATTTTTATGGTAGTTCAGGGATATTATGGTGAACATCCCAGCAAAATTTCAGGATTTTCCTCCAAAGGATTCTCCAGTTAAAATTCCAAACAATTTAAAATTTGAGGAATTAATTCTGGAGAAATAAGGATTTTCATGAAGTGAAACTTGATTTGCTGGAAAGTGCTCGGAGAGCTGAATCCAACAAAATTTGGTTCACTTGATTTGGAGCTTTCTAGACAAAGTTATGAGGATTTGAAGTTTGGAAGAAATCTGAAAATTGGGGAAAAAGTTTAAACTCGTGGGGGCCCGCGGGGACACGTGTTGAGCGCGGAGGTGTCCGGCACACTGAGGCCCACAGGATATTTGCGTGCCAGCACAGCCGATCGCGGCCACACCCGATCCCGATTTAAATTCTTCAGCCGCTGACACGTGGGCCAGCCGGCTTCGTCTTCCTCCCGCCGCTCTCTTGCGCCCGCGCCGCCGACCTCGCCGGAGCAGACCCGGAGCTCGCCGGCTCGCTGCTGCCGGACCTCCAATGATATGAAACTCGCCGCCAGGGGGTTGTCGACGTCGAGGAACACGTCGGTGGTGTCAGGTCGGGCTGGGGGTGACCGGACATAGCCCGGCGACGTGCCGCGACCTCGGTTGAGGATCGGCGCCGTCGACCGTGGGTTCTAACCCGCCAACACCTCGAACAAACGGTCCTACAGCATCAGTGTACCTCTAGGAAGCTTGACAAGGTGTCAAAAGGGTTCAGGGATGGCGGCAAGTCGGTCGGCACCGTGTGACCGATCGTGCCCGCCATGACCGCCCTTGATCGAGCTCGAAATTTGTCACTCCTAGACAGTTTCACGCCACGGATGCAGAAAAGAACTTAATCGCCGGCTAGTCCAGCGTCTATGTGCAAGATTTGATAATCACCGAAAGATTATAGAGCGAGAATTTGCAGAATCCGTACCGGAAGCTCGGTTTACAGTCGCTGGAGCAAAAACTGGAAATTCTCTGTGGATTCTTCACGGTTTGCTTCCAAACTTGGAGGAGAGCAGCACGGTGGTCGCGCGCTCCTGTTGCCTCTCTTGTTGCACCGTGAAAACGCCTGTGGAACGCTGTCCATGGGCGCCTGACTCTCGGCTGAGGCTAGGTCGCCGCGGTGGCGATCGTTTTCGGGCAAAGGAGGTCGGAGCTCAGGGTTTCTGGCATTGGGGAGGCGGAGTGCGATCTCAGGTGGACGTATAGCAGCTCGGGGAGGGAGAAGGTGAGCTGGTATCGCGGTTCTCCGATCGAGCAGAGAGGCGGCATGTTGGTGGCTCGGTGATCGCGGGAGAGGAGGAAATGATCGGTGCCTGCCCCTGTGGAGCGCCTTAAGAGGGCCCTGGAACCGCCCTTGGGCTCGCGTGTGGGCGCGGGAAGCAGCTGGTGGCGCTGCTGCTCCTCGGTGGCGAGCGCAGCTGCTCCCGAGCGTGGAGTCGGCAGCTGCTCGGTGGAAGTTCCCACCGAGACTCTGACTTTGGGTAAGTTTCTCCTCCTTCCCTCGATGACCTGTGGGTCCCACCTGGGGTTTTAACCTCTGAAATTTACTCCTAATCACTGTTGTAAACAGTGAGCCCCATAATACCCCTGGTAATTCAAATTATCCACCCATGAGCCATTTTAATTGATTAGAATTCAAATTGGGTTTGGTTTGAATGAATTTCAGCACAAGTTCAGTTTTGAATTCAAATAAAGTTTGAATTTGTCCCACTTAGCTCATGTCAAGATCAACTCCAAATGGAGTGAAAATTGGTGTGTGAGCTCACAAAAATGTGCTGAATAAGAATATGCCTCCCACTTTTAAATTCATGGGATAAAAAAAGTTTGAATTTGAATATGGTTTCAAACTGCCCTCTTTCTAACTATACCCAAAATGACCTCAAAAAGGTTTTGAATTTGGGTGAAACTCGGCATGGACATACTTAGCAATGTGTAGGAGTTTTCATATGTCCAGCCCACCTATATCACATGCGGGAAATACCACTTTTGCAATATGTGAGTTTGTTTTTCTAATGAGCATGTTGATGGTGGTTACTTGCTCTTTATTTGTGTTCATCAACTTTCCTCAAATGAGGTGTGTGTGTATTGTGATGAACACTTCAAATATGTGTCAAAAACTGAGGCCCTTACATTCCTCCCCCCTTAAAAGAATCTCGTCCCGAGATTATAAGGTGAAAATGAGAGAGAGAGGACGGTGGAAAAATTACCGGATATGCGACGTGAAAAAGTTGGGGTAGTTGGCGCGAAGAAATTCTTCGCTCTCCCATGTCGCTTCATCCATGGAGTGATTACTCCATAGAACCTTGTAGAACCACAACGTAGGGTTGCGTGTGGTTCGGGCCTTTTCGTCAATAATCTGAACCGGTTCCTCCCGATAGGTGAGATCCAGTTGCAGTTCTTCAATGTCTTCCAGCTGAACAGTAGTTGATAGCTTGAGACACTTCCTCAGCTGGGAAATGTGAAAGACGTCGTGCACATCGGAAAGTGCTTCTGGTAATTTCAGCCGGTATGCTACTGATCCACATCTTTCGGCAATCTGGAATGGACCGATGAATCGGGGTGCCAACATTCCTCTCACCCCAAATCTGTTGACGCCCTTCATTGGATATACACGTAGATATACGTGATCTCCCACTTCGAATTGTAATGGGCGTCTTCTCCGGTCCGCATACTGTTTCTGACGGGATTGAGCGGCTTTTAGGTTCGCTTGAATCAGTCAAACCTTTTCTTCCGCGTCGTTGACGAGGTCAATCCCGAAGGTAACCCTTTCGCCAGACTCACACCAATTCAATGGTGTGCGGCATTTTCTCCCGTATAGCACCTCGTAGGGCGCTATCTTGATGCTGGCTTGGTACCCATTGTTGTACGAGAACTCGGTTAACGGCAAATGATCATCTCAATTCTTGCCGTGGTTGATAGCGCAAGCTCGTAGCATGTCTTCTATGATCTGATTTACCCGCTCCGTTTGCCCATCCGTCTGCGGGTGGTATGCTGAACTACGGATCAGCTTCGTCCCCAAGGCAGCGTGCAGCTGCTCCCAAAAACGGGACACAAATAAAGTGCCCCGATCCGATATGATGGTATGGGGTACGCCGTACAAGCATAGGATCCATGAGATGTACAGTTCAGCGTACTTCTTGGCGTTGTAGTTGGTGTTGACCGGGATGAAATGGGCAACCTTGGTGAGCCGATCGACGATCACCGACACAGAATCATGTTTCTGCAAGGTGGTGGGTAAACCGACGATGAAATCCATGCTCACGTCCTCCCACTTCCAGGCAGGAATGCCCAGTGGTTGCAGCAGTCCCGGTTTCCGCATGTGGTCTGCCTTCACCCTTCGACATGTATCACACTCGGATATGTATTTTGCAGTCTCTCGCTTCATCCGTGTCCACCAAAACTTGCTTCTGAGTTCTTGATACATCTTGTTGCTGCCAGGGTGAATAGAGAACTTTGACAAGTGAGCCTCATCAAAGATTTTCTTCCGTAATCCCGGGTTACGGGGTACGACGATCCGGTCCTTGAACCATAGGACGCCGTCTCCGTCCTTCCGGAAACATTTCAGCTCCCCACTGTCTACACGTCTCCGCAAATGTGACATGTCCTTGTCATTATTCTGGGCTGCCGCTATCTCTTCACGGATGGTGGGGATCAAAGCTAGGTTGTAGAGAGTTCCATGTGGAATCACATGCAGTGGTGGTTCGCTCTCTTCCAACAGTGTGATGGTCAGATTGTTGACGTGTGACTTGCGGCTCAGCGCATCTGCCACTATGTTTGCCTTGCCCGGATGATAATGGATCTCTATTTCGTAATCCTTTATCAATTCTAACCATCTTCGTTGCCTCATGTTCAGCTCCTTCTGAGTGAATATGTACTTGAGGCTTTTGTGGTCGGTATATAAATGTACGAGGTTACCGAGTAGGTAGTGCCTCCACATTTTTAGTGCAAGTACCACGGCAGCGAGCTCCAAGTCGTGGGTTGGATAATTCTGCTCATGGTTTCTAAGCTGCCATGATCCATACGCGACCACTCTTCGGTCTTGCATCAGCACACATCCGAGCCCAATGCTGGATGCATTGCAGTACACATCGAACGGTTTTGTTGTGTCTGGCTGCGCCAAAACCGGTGCTGATGTCAGGTGCTTGACTAAAGCCTTGAATGCTGCTTCACACGCTGGACTCCAATCATATTTGGTAGCCTTCTTCAGCAGCTCTGTCATTGGCTTGGCAATCTTAGAGAAGTTCGGAATGAACCTCCGATAATATCCCGCGAGTCTGAGGAAACTCCGTACCTCATGAACAGTCCTCGGGGATTTCCAATTCAGCACTTGAGTGATCTTGCTCAGGTCTACAGCGATACCCTCCGCTGAGATGATATGCCCGAGAAAAGGCACTTGCGATATCCAAAACTCGCATTTGCTGAATTTCGCGTATAACATGTGATCCCGCAGCCGTTGCAAGACTATACGCAGATGCTTCTTGTGATCTTCCTCCGACTTGGAATATACCAGAATGTCGTCGATGAAGACCACGCCAAACATGTCCAGCTCCGGCATGAATACCGAGTTCATCAAGTACATGAAGTGAGCTGGAGCATTGGTGAGGCCGAAGGACATGACCAGATACTCATAAAGTCCGTACCTCGTCAAGAAAGCTATCTTTGGAATGTCCTCCGCCCGTATCTTAATCTGATGGTACCCGGATCTTAAGTCCATCTTGGAAAAGATCTTTGCTTCGACCAACTGATCAAACAACATGTCGATCCGTGGCAACGGGTACTTGTTCTTGATGGTTACGGCATTTAATGGACGATAGTCCACGCAAAGCCGTAACGTCTCATCCTTCTTCTTGACAAATAATGCCGAACAGCCCCATGGCGAGGAGCTCGGCCTAATGAAACCCTTCTCCAGGAGGTCCGTGAGCTGAGTCTTCAGTTCAGCCAACTCCTTGGGCGCCATCTTGTACGGCCTTCAGGATATCGGCATGGTTCCCGGTGCAAGTTCAATCTTGAACTCCACCTCTCTATTGGGTGGCATCCCCGGCAAATCGTCCGGGAATACATCAGGGAACTCTCGGACCACTGGAATATCTTCCAATCTGATGGTTGTGGCTTGATAGACACTTGGAAGCTTTATTTCTGGACTGTCCAGAAATATTGAGACACGTGCACTTCTGAGTTTAAGTGCACGACTCGAAGGACGGTGTCTAAAACAGCGCCGTGGCGGGTTAACCACGACATCCCTAGGATGACATCGACCTTCTGTCCCTCTAAGATAATGAGAGACGTGGGGTACACTCTACCCGCTAAGCATAATGGTGCTTTGGAAACCATTACGCTTGCTGAAATCCTCCCACCCGGTGAACAAATTAAATATGGACTATCGGTGGGTAGTATTGGCAAGCTGTGTTTAGCAATGAAAGCTTGGCTAATAAAATTATGCGTGGCGTCTGAATCAAACAGTACTATAGCGGGATGCTGGTGGAGTTGGAACATACCGGCAAGGATTGGCTTGCCCTCCGGCACGTCCTCTATGGCAAGCTGGTGGACGGTGCCGGGCCTAGGGTTTGCCCGCCGTGCATTAATAGGGTTCCGGGGTTGATTCCTCCCCGGAAACTGTGGTGCCACTCCGCCGCCTTGCCTCTCCGGGCAACTGCTCGCGAAGTGTCCTGGACGACCACACTTGTAACATGTGGCCGCTGCTGGTGTAGTGCTGGGGGGACGAAAACCCAGCATGTGTTGCTGAGGTGCATATGCACGCGGCATTGCCCGCTGCTGCTGTTGTTGCGGAGGTGGTACTGGCAGTGCCGGCCTGAATGCCGGTGAAGAGTACGGCCGACTGCGGAACGGCATCGACCGCTGTGGTGGCTGCCAACGTGGACCTGATGGTGGGCGATTCACCATCCGAAACTTCTGAGAAGGACCGCCTCCTTCTCCGCTGCTCTGCGGCGCTCTTCGCTTTCTCTCCGCCGCCGCTAACTCCTTGCCGAAGTCCTCCTGAACAATTGCAGCATCAATGATGTCGTTGAGGCTGCCGCGATTGAACATCGCCAACTTGTCCTTCAGGAGCGGGTTAAGCCCCTGATAGAAATGGTCCCGCCGCTTCTCGTCGGTATCTGCATGATACGACGCGTAGAGCGCGAGATCGTTGAACGCCCTGGAGTATTCCAGCGCGTTCCGGCTCCCTTGTTGCAGGTGTAAGAATTCCTGCGTCTTCCTCTTCATTAGACCTGGCGGTATATGATAGGCTCTGAAGGCCGTCCGACACTACGTCCAGGTCATCACTCGGTCGGTGGGCTGTGAAGCACAGAAGTTGGCCCACCACGCGCTCGCGGATCCTTGGAGCTGCTGGACCGCGAACTGAGTCTTGCGCTGCTCGCTTATCTGGAGCAGCCCGAACTTCATCTCTATCACGCGGAGCCAGTTGTCTGCGTCAAGAGGTTCATCTGCCCTTGAGAATACTTGGGGATGAGTCGCCAGGAAGTCGGAGTAGGAGCTCTGTTGACGCTCCTCACGGTCTTGACGTCTCTCTGGGCGAGACGTATTGGCGATAAGCGTTTGCAGCAACTCTGTGTGCTGCTGATGTGAACCCGCCATTGCCGCGACGATGTCGGCCAATGTAACCGTTAGCAGTGGCGGTGGCGGTGTCTGCTGTTGCTGTTGCTGCTGTTGCTGCCCCAAGGAGTCCTCGGGAGGCTGTTGGGAGGTCTCTCCCCCTTGGCTAGTACCCCCAACATCAGGGTTGGCACGAGTACGCGTCATTCTGGAATTCAAAACAGCAGCGATTAGGACATGTCATACTTAATATTCCATATGTGACCGTAGGTATTGAAGTGACACATGAATAACTTGCACAACATTCACATATATTGATAAAGCATAAACTTTATACAAGATACATTATTCTCGGGTCTCCGAGAAGTCGTGCTCATGTCGTCACTTCCTATACATACACTATTGCCTACACGACATGTCACCGATTACAAAAGTTGGGTTACATTACTCTAGCTGCCCTACTTGGCAACTGTAACCCCTTACTTGGAGTAGAACTCGACCTCCTGTGGGTCGTCCTCCTCCGGTACCTCTGCTGGTGGCTCTGGATCTACCACCTCTTCTCCCATCCCGGGTTCTCCCATTGCTGGAAGACCCAAGACCACCGGTATGCCCAATACCGGAGGTACGAGGTCCTGCAAAGCATGCACCTCGTCCATGGCCTGGTTATAATCTTCTTCCCAGCCTTGCCCTTCGTCAATAGCGTCGTCCCGCTCTTGAGTAAGTTCCACGTTCTGCTGGGTCAGATTCTGTACCAGTTCTTGCAACGCCGCGATGTCGACACGGCTCTTCTTCTTCGCCTTCTTCAGGCGATGCAACTGATTGTGTTGTTCATTCAGTCGCTTGATCGTCAGAAGGAGCACATTACGGAGTGCGCTGTGAGCACTCTCGAAATGGTCTCCCCGGCTCGTGCTCTCCTTGAGCTTTGTGGCGAGATGCTCCGTATGAACAGCTTGGCTGTCCATCACGGCGTTTCCCGCCCTCAACTGGAGGCTGAGATTTGCCTCCGCGGGGTTGTACCTTGGGCAACTCGGGTCCGTTGCCTCCAGGTACCTCTCTTCCCACACATGCTGAGCCCGTCCCTCCACCGGAACGAGTGCGTATGGAGTGCCCTCCATAGCCCGTACGTGTAGTTGCCAGAAACGTGACATGGTGTCACGGGCTGCCACTTGCCACATCCCTTCCGGTTGCCTACCTCTCACCGTAACGGTGAAGGGCACCCAACCGGGTGGCGTAGGTCCTGCACCGACATGGAATGTCCACGTCTTGTTCCCCTCTTCGCCTTTTTCCTTGGCGAAGTACTGCGGCATCTGGTTGTACCCGAAATATTGGAGCATTTGCCACAATGCTTCCGGGTAGCCGCTACGGTGAGAACAGTGGGACACCACCCACCCGTTCTCCAAATGTTTATCTGCTGTCATCTGTAAAAATATATTTGAGAAATGTCAAATATTTATTTAAACAGTAAACCATTGAGTTATAACATAAGACATGTCATTGAACTCATAAAACTTGGAAACATAGTTCAAATTTTAAACAAATTTGGCTGCTGATCTGCTGTTCACATGACAGCCCTGATCAGTTTCTACTTTAACCTGATTTAGGCCATGCTAAAGGCAAAACCAATTCTGGAGCTCAACATAAAAGTTAAAGCTAACTTCAATAGCTTTCCAAAAAGTATTTGGTTGGCCTAAGATCTGTCTTGGTTCAAAAGTTATGAGATGTCAAAATTAACAGAATTTCTGGAGAAAATTGGACAGCACCTCCCTGCTTTAGGTACTGGTTTGATCCAAGAATTCCAGTTAATTCTGCTCCTATTCTGACTAAACTTTCTGTTACAAAGTTGTAACCAATCTCATAAGCTTTCCAGAACTACCTTATTTTCTATTTTTGGATTTTTATGCAGGAAGTTAGACTCAATTTACAGAGAGTTTACAGAGAGTCCTTACCCTGTCCTGTTTTCTTGACAGTTTCAACTCTACTGCATTTTTCGATTGGTTAAGGGATGAAACACCTCTGGACCTTAACAGAAAAGTTGTAAAGCTCTTCCAAAACTTTCCATAAATGTATAATATGCCCCCAACCTCGAAATAACTCAACCTCTAACCTCTGGTTAACTTCAGCCTTGATTCAGCTGAAAACAGAGTGCTCTGTCCTTAACAACCTATAAGTTGAAAACTTGTTAACTTGGAATGTCCTGAATAAGGGAAGGAGTTACAGCAAAGTTTTACTGCTTTGGATCAAAACCTTCAAGTTTTTATAATGAAGTTGTTCATTTAGTTGGGTGTGACGTCGATGCGTCACCAGATCATGTCGGTACTACGTCCTCACAAAGAAAAACCTATACCGGACTTAGCCGGCTTCGTTAATTCAGTGGCACTAAACGTCACTCGCACACGGATGCTACACGTCTACCGTTTTGTGGCTAGACTACCTGCAGAAACTCAAACAGTCGTCAGACTCGGCTGCACACCGAGCCCGGAATCCATACAGTTCGTACACCCGGCCGTCATCACTCGCCCGGATGTTCTCAAGCCAAACACGCCTTGAGTTACGTGTTCACGTTTCAGACCACGTGACGGGATCTCCCAAGTTGCACCACACAGCCAGGGACAGAAGTTGCTCGAATACCCCAAACGACATGAAGAGTCGTAGAGGATATCAAAGCGGGTCGGGTTACCTGCCACCCGTGGGGCTCCACCCTTCAGCTTGTGCGCACTGGTGGATAGCGCTTACGTGCACCCCCCAAGACATAAACGTCCCGAGATGCACGATTTTCCGACATAATCAAATAAGTTAATATGCCACTTTCTATATGCTAATAACATCCTTATACGGGCTACTAACTCGTTCCTCACTGGATTTTTGAAAAAGATGACCTTTGTAGTGCGTTAAACCTCAAGCGAGCTCTGATACCAGCGCTGACACGACCCCACGGTCTTGTCGAGCCAGGATCACGCTGAGGGGTGCTGCGTTGCACAGCACCGGATAACACACGTCAAAGGTACAAAGCGGAAGCAAAACTTTTATTACATAAAGTTGTTTATGAACATTTGTACATCAAAGTAAGTCCAGTCTGCACTCACGGGCGTAGACTACGCATCAAGTCCACGTTCAGCCCTTGAATGTGTCCTTGCTAGCACACACGCACACTAACTCTGCGGCGTGCACGACTCCCATTCGACGGGGTTCCCCTCCTGGGGTTCCGTCTCCTCCTCGGGAGTCCCTTCCTCATAGAACCCTGCAAAAGCTTCAAACACAAGCAGTGAGCAAGAAGGCTCAGCAAGTCTGACCCGTCTCACCTAAACATGGAACTTCTACATGAGGGGTAATGGGTTACATGAGATAAAAATCATTTGCAAGGACTCGCCTAATTAGTAGAACCTTATTTTCAGGTTTTAGCAGCAGGTTGTGGAGAACCTTACGCTAAGGCACATGAGAGAGCCGCAATCAAACAAGAAACGCATTTCTCTCATGTACTTTGCCCAAAGTTGAAAGGAACTTTAGTTAGCTCTAAACTACAACAAACCATTAACAAGCAAATTCCATCTTTCAATCAGCAGCATTTTAACATGTAACTAGCCTGTTCTTTCTACTCACGGAACAGTAAACAAGTGGTACTCATTGACCATGAGGGACGGCGATTATAATCAATTTACACGTGCAGGGTTACCCGAACAACCCGTCACGTACGCCCGTACTCGATGTTGCCTACAACAACCATCACGGACGCCATACGCAACTACCTTTCACCCGTTAGACAAATGTTGAACCGGTCCAATCGTCCCGAGCAACAGGTCTCCTCACGCGCATCTCAGTGCCGCCAGCCGATTTACACCTCGAGCTCTCAACCTACCCTCTGAACGACCAGCTATGCCTCAACACCCAGCTACCCGAGTTACATCGGTTTCCTGGTTCCCATATATCCGGTAGGTCTTCGGTACTGTTCTAGCTTGTTCAACAGGCCCGCACACGGCTCGGTCCTCAATCGACACAAGCAGAGCTACAGCACACAGGCCCCAAAGTCCTGCTGCCCTTACCCTCCGCTTGGTCTCATTTTCTTGCCCTGTGTTTCATGTGCTATCTCTACCCGAGTCGAGTGCCTCTAGCCTATGCTCGCGAGTAGTTCCAACTACTCGACTTGTACAGAATCCTACCCTAACTTAGCTTTGCAGTAGCTAACGAGGTTTGCAATCCTAAACCCAACCCATGGTTTTCTTGGCTATGCATTTGGGTTTCCAAACAAGACTCTAATGCAAAGAATAATAGTATTCAAAGATGTGCTCAAAACAATAAACATTTGTAAAAAGGTTAATGCAAACCGGAGCTTGCCTTGCTGCTCTTGGTCATAGGCTAGCTGCTCCTCCAGAGTAACGAAGTCTAGGACTTCGGGTTCCTCCTCGACCTTAGCGACTACATGATATAAGAGGTACATGTATCAATTTAAATGCATTTGTATTAAGTTTGAAGTTGTGAAGTCTATAACTCTCACTAGACAGACACAATGACTGTGAAACTTTTACTGTGGCTTGGTTACAACCTAAACAGAGATTTGGTCAAGTTTTAGTTGCAGCAAAGCTCATTTGAGCCCTCCACAATTAATTATGTACTTGACCTTAATTGAAGGCTTTTAGGGTGTGCTAAGGATTTTCATGAAACAAACTATGACTTTCTGAAAATTAGATTTTCAGAGGGTTCTAATGGAGTTGGTCTCACTTAATTTGAAGGTTACTAACTAAAGATATGAGCTAGACAATTTCAGAGAAAATTCTGAAAATGTTTCTGAACATTTTCTATTTCCTATGGAACAGTTTCACTAATCACACCATTAGGTGGATCAAATGAGCTCAAATGTTTCTGAAATTTATATGGTAGTTCAGGGATATTTTGGTGAACACCCCAGCAAAATTTCAGGATTTTCCTCCAAAGGATTCTCCAGTTAAAATTCCAAACAGTTTAAATTTTGAGGAATTAATTCTGGAGAAATAAGGATTTTCATAAAGTTAAACTTGATTTGCTGGAAAGTGCTCGGAGAGCTGAATCCAACAAAATTTGGTTCACTTGATTTGGTGCTTTCTAGCCAAAGTTATGAGGATTTGAAGTTTGGAAGAAATCTGAAAATCGGTGAAAAAGTTTAAACTCGCGGGGGCCCGCGGGGACACGTGTTGAGCGCGAAGGTGTCTGGCACACTGAGGCCCACAGGGTATTTGCGCGCCAGCACAGCCGATCCCGGCCACACCTGATCCCGATTTAAATTCTTCAGCCACTGACACGTGGGCCAGCCGGCTTCGTCTTCCTCCCGCCTCTCTCTTGCGCCCGCACTGCCGACCTCGCCGGAGCAGACCCGGAGCTCGCCGGCTGCCGCTGCCGGACCTCCCATGGTCTGAAACTCACCGACAGGGGGTTGTCGACATCGAGGAACACGTCGGTGGTGTCAGGTCGGGCTGGGGGTGACCGGACATAGCCCGGCGACGTGCCGCGGCCTCGGTTGAGGTTCAGCGCCGTCGACTGTGGGTTCTAACCCGCCAACACCTCGAACAAACGGTCCTACAGCATCAGTGTACCTCTAGGAAGCTCGACAAGGTGTCAAAAGGGTTCAGGGATGGCGGCAAGTCGGTCAGCACCGTGTGACCGATCGTGCCCGCCATGACCGCCCTTGATCAAGCTCGAAATTCGTCACTCCTAGAGAGTTTCATGTCACGGATGCCGAAAAGAACTTAATCGCCGGTTAGTCCAGCGTCTATGTGCAAGATTTGATAACCACCGAAAGATCATAGAGCGAGAATTTGCAGAATACGTACCGGATCAAAAACTGGAAATTCTCTGTGGATTCTTCACGGTTTGCTTCCAAACTTGGAGGAGAGCAGCACGGTGGTCGCGCGCTCCTGTTGCCTCTCTTGCTGGACCGTGAAAATGCCTGTGGAACGCTGTCCACGGGCGCCTGACTCTCGGCTGAGGCTAGGTCGCTGCGGTGGCGATCGTTTTCGGGCAAAGGAGGTCGGAGCTCGGGGTTTCTGGCGTTGGGGAGGTGGAGTGCGATCTCAGGTGGCCGTCTAGCAGCTCGGGGAGGGAGTCGGCAGCTGCTCGGTGGAAGTTCCCACTGAGACTCTGACTTTGGGTGCAAGTTTCTCCTCCTTCCCTCTATTACTTGTGGGTCCCACCCCGGGTTTTAACCTCTGAAATTTACTCCTAATCACTGTTGTAAACAGTGACCCCCATAATACCCCTGGTGATTCAAATTATCCACCCATGAGCCATTTGAATTGATTAGAATTCAAATTGGGTTTGGTTTGAATGAATTTCAGCACAAGTTCAGTTTTGAATTCAAATAAAGTTTGAATTTGTCCCACTTAGCTCATGTCAATATCAACTCCAAATGGAGTGAAAATTGGTGTGTGAGCTCACAAAAATATGCTGAATAAGAATATGCCTCCCACTTTTAAATTCATGGGATAAAACAGTTTGAATTTGAATATGGTTTCAAACTTCCCTTTTTCTAACTATATCCAAAATGACCTGAAAAAGGTTTTGAATTTGGGTGAAACTTGGCATGGACATCCTTAGCAATGTGTAGGAGTTTTCATATGTCCAGCCCACCTATATCACATGTGGGAAATACCACTTTTGCAATATGTGAGTTTGTTTTTCTAATGAGCATGTTGATGATGGTTACTTGCTCTTCATTTGTGTTCATCAACTTTCCTCAAATGAGGTGTGTGTGTATGGTGATGAACACTTCAAATATGTGTCAAAAACTGAGGCCCTTACAGCAGCGGGTATTTATTTTTGATCGTCACTTCGTTGAGAGACATATAGTCCACACACATCCTTTGGGTTCCATCTTTCTTGTCCACGGAGAGCACGGGGGCTCCCCATGGTGACGAGCTTGGGCGTATAAAACCCTTTTCTAGCTGACCCTGAATTTGCTTCTTGAGCTCCACTAATTCATTAGCAGGCATCCTATATGGCCTCTTCGTTATAGGGGCAGTTCTGGGTACTAAATCAATGGCAAATTCAATGTCCCGGTCAGGTGGCATACCTGGAAGTTCTTCCGGAAACACATCTGAATATTCTTGAAGCACCGTAATGCTTTCCAATGTCGCTTCTTCGATGTGGTTCAGCACTGCCTTCTCGGTTGCTGGTTGGGCTGCCTCAAACTCAATACGAGTACCGTGCTCACTTGTCAACTGCACGATCCTCTCAGCACATTGAATCACTCGGTTGTGCTTCATTAACCAATCCATTCCAAGTATTATGTCAATCCTTTGGGAATCGAAGACAATAAGGTTGGCAAGAAAGTCTACCCCCTTATTTTAAGGCTTACTTTCGGACATACTATATTAGTCCTCATCTCTCCACCAGGAGAATTAACCAACATAGTTTGTTTCATGTGTGATATGGGCAGGTTATACATGGCAACATACTTGATGAGATGATTGAATGTGATGCTCCGGAATCAAAGAAAACAGTGGCTGGGTTGGAGTTGGCGAGAAACATACCAATCACGACGTACTCAGCTTGTTGTGCTTCCTCAGCGGAGACGTGATTCACATTGCCACGAGCATAGTTCTGCTGTCCAGGGTTACCTTGATTAGCTCCTCCATTCGGCCGTAGGTTCTGCTTCAGTGTGTTGCTCGACTGTCCAAGCCCTTTCTTCGGGCACTGACTTGCAAAGTGTCCCGCCTTTCCGCATGAAAAACATGCCTTGTTTCCCATGGTAGCAGGAATGTTGGGGCGAGGCTGGTTTTGAGCATAAGCGCCCATGTTTGGACGGGGCGCAGGAGGCATAGGCACACGAGGCGCTTGCATAACAGGACGCTGTTGCGGTGGCTGATTAGGGCGAGGTGGGTTTGCAGGGCGGAAAGTAGAAGCGGACGAGCCATAATGTGGTGCAGCTGGTGGCATGAAACGGGAACGTACATTGCTCCCTTGTGGCTGTCCTTGATATGGCATCTTCCTCTTCCCCTCTTGCTCAATCTCACGGATCTTGCTCTCAACGACTATAGCTTTTTCAACGAGCTTTTGGAAGTTTGCATAATCATTGTTGAGCAGCTGAACTTGGATCTCATTGTTCAATCCTCTCATGAACAAGTATTGTTTTCTTTGATCCAAGTTGACAACTTCTGGAGCATACCTTGATAGGTGCGTGAACTTGTTGAGGTACTCATTCACACTCTTACTTCCATGGCAGAGACCTTTAAACTCTTTCCTTTTAAGCATCATGACTCCTGCAGGGACATAGTGAGAGAGGAAACTCTCCTTGAATTCAGCCCAAGTGATAGTCTCCTGGTTGACATGAGCATTGCAAAGAGCGTCCCACCAATCAGCGGCTACTCCCATGAGTTGGTGCGATGCGAAGAGAACTTTCTCCCGATCATTGCACCGAACAATAGCAAGCTTCTTTTCCATAGACTTCAGCCAATCATCAGCCTCCATAGGATAATTAGCTTATGCAAAAGTAGGCGGCCTAGTCCTCATGAACTCTCCCAATCTATTGTGAGCCGGCGGTGGTGGCGGCGGTGGGGGTCCAGGAACGGGGTTAGGATTGTTGTTGTTGTTGGCCTGCAGTTGCCCAATGTTTGTATCATCGTTTGCATGAGCTGGTTCTGCATAGCCATCAACCGTTCAAGGTTGTTTGCATCAGCCCCGGCGTTAGCATTTTCAGGAACTTCAACACTGCCATCCTCTCGTGGTTCGTTGTTACCGCAAGCGTTCCTCCTTTGGCATTTGGAGTTTTTCCTCACCATCTGTGAGAGAGAGAGAGAGAGTAGAGTAGGAAATGGAAATTTAGATTGATCCCCCTAACTATATGCATCAAGGTGTATGAACTAAGTATCTTCTTTTATTAATTTCAGCCTATATGAGGATGTGAACAAGTGCCGAAGCATCTCACATCTCTGTACTATGTGTGGATGTGGACATTCGCCAAAGCGTTCCACAACTCACACCAGCACACAAACCAGGCAATCATCACAAAAATTCAGCACACCACTCTTATTCAAGCTACTACGATCTAAACGTTCCTATTACAGCTTTATTCAATGGAAACCTAAACTTAATCATGAGAACCGGTGCTGTTCTCACCGTGTGACGGGGGTGGTCTATACATGGGCGCACGCCATGGTGAGTCGGCAGTCCATGTAGGGATAGATGACGCTGGTGCTCTATTTGTTCCCGTGTTGGCACGAGTCTCCTCCTGTTTTTCCAGCAAGTACAGCTTCTTGAGGAGGTAACGGATCTCTTCTTGTGCGCTTGCGTAGCGGTTTCCTAACTCCACAAGCAACCTCTGAGACTTATCAGCAGCTTGTGGGTTGTAAAGAGCTCCTCCATGGGGTCCAATGATCTCCCTTGTACCACTCTTCCGATACGGGTGCAGCTCAAAAGTAGTGTTCTCAAGCTGCTCACGGAAGGCGTAGCACAGTCCGGTGAGTGCATCCCATGCGGCATCATCGATGGCTTCTGCCCTTGTAGCTCTCCATGTGGGTGTGAAGTGCCGAGTGACAATCCTACCGTTAGATAGGATGGTTACCTCAGCCTTTCACTCTCCATGTTTGAGACGAGGGACTTTCTTGAGGAGATATTCTGGGTATAATCTGCAGCAATCCAGAAATTCTTTGAGCTCCTTGGATATGTGTCCTCCTTCCATTCTGTCAGACCGGAATTCTTTAACTGAAAGTTTGGACCGTTCACCACCTTCATTCTCGGCCTCAGAAAGGGGTGGCTCCTCTTCAGATTCATCTCCTCCCGACATAGCTTCATGAGGCTCCACAGGGTGTAATCCCGCGTGAAAATCATCCTGAGGTGCGTACCAATGCCGTTCTTGTGGATCGTCTTCCGTGTCATCTTCGAATGGTTCCACCTCTTCCGGATCCTCTTCCCCATGCATAGAGCTATTGACTTCATCTTCATCTTGAGGTTCCATCTTCACCTCCTCCCAATATGGTCCATCGGACACCTCAATGGGGTTAAGTGCACTCCCAAGTGGTGGTAGACGAGTCCTTATGCGTGCTGTGCTCCTAGTCACCGGCATCTATAAATAAGACGTGAGAAACTTTAGAGAAGAAGAAAATAACTCCAAAGCTTCAGAAGCTATGAAGCAATAAAACAGAAGGTGTGGCTGTCCAGAAGAAAAGAAGAAAGAGCACTGAAAATAGCACTTTGCGGTGGCTGAATTGACAATTAAAGTGCAGCAGCAAGCAAATTTTAAGATAACAGTTTAGAGGGGTGTTCCTATGTGTTTTAGAGTTTCCATTCTTCCTAGGCTTGCATCCTACGGTCAACCTGGCTCTGATACCAATCTCTGACACCCGGTCCCAAAAATAGAACCAAGTGAATGCATATGTGTGCCCAGGATGTTCTTCAACATACACATGTAATCCACAAACTGAATTTAGAATAAAACCACGAATAAATAGTGTTTAAGTACTTTATTACAATGACTCAATGTCTCACTCATAAATATCTAACTTATTCTTGCAGCTGAAGTCTCTAAACGACAGCGGAAAGTGACTAAAACAGCAGACTCCAATCTTCAACTCCACAGGTATGTTGACGGTAGTGTGCACGCCTAGTACTCCACATGTTCCTCGAAATATTCTTCTACTGTAGCTAATGTATATGTGAGAATGCAAGAGTGAGTACATGTCATATTCAGCAAGTGCGGGGAAAGTATGACATGTAGCTTTCAACAAGATAGGGAATAAAAAGGCTCATTGCAGCAAGCAAATTTTATTTCACAAACAAGGTAAAAACATCAACTATTTCTAGGTGAGTTAAATCCCATCGTAACCAAGTAATTCAGTAACATTCTCTCATCATAATTCACCATTTATCAAGTCTCAACCAGCAATTACTCGTTCTCAAGTTCATCTCATACTCATAAATATTCATAACCATCTCATATTCATATAACGGAAAACAAACTCATTGTCATGACTCAAAACAGTCCCAAAACCAATCCCAATGACCATACCCAAAAATCCATCCCAAGTTTTGTCTCTAATCATGGAAGTTGGCCAGGTGCTTGTGACCGGAAGCAAGGCTATCATGATAGTTTTACGCTCTGCGGAGGTGGCACCACTTTACCCACAAGTTTGTGATTTCGTCACCCGTCGGTGACTTAAAAGAATCTCCACTATAGCATTACACAACCATCGGTGTATAGCCAAGAGATCACAAAATAGCCTTTACAAAGGGGCTGCTACGATATACGGAGCCACTGAGGTTTCACCGGCAGGCTCGAATCTCCATTCTCCCACCCACGGGCCCCCTCTTGTTCCATGCAGTTCCCAGGGCAGTCCCTCTCGACTCGCATTCCCTACACCATCCAGCGGTCCATAACAAGCTAGCAACACACCTAATTAGTCAGCTAAGCCGCACCCATATTTGGCCTTGTGGTGGCACTATTTTCCAGGCATGTGCTCGCATGAACCGGTCCTTAGATCTACGGCAAGTAAACCACCATCTCATTCAGCAACATCTACGAACCAAGCTGGCCTAGATCTCCCCAATTCAATGCTCATTAACATCATCAAGTTCTCATCATCTTTATTCATATGAGTGCAATAGCTAACAAGTTTTATTTCAGCTTCCGGTATCCCGTAAGTTGAGTGAAGGAAAAACGACCATACCCGACTCATCAACTTTCCTGGCGACAAGGAGGGTTAACAAAACTAGTAAACTCCTATAAAAGGGTGTCCCATCAAGTTGACACAAGCATACGAGTTTTCGCAAACAAAACAGTTTCAAAACATGGGATCAATATGGTCAAGGGGCACTTGCCTTGCTCCCGTGGTTCGTAATGCTCAGGCGTCTCGAAGTCTTGGTGTTGTAGTTCCGCGTAGATGGCCTCTTGAGCTTGTCCTTCTACTAACGACCACACACATACAAAATTTACAGCAATCAATCATCATGCACAAACTTTACTCAAGAATCAATGGGGTAGATGAATGCAAATCCTATGGTGCAGTTTTATAAAACCAGTTTGTACGTGTTCTTGCATGTTTTAATGGGCTTTCATGGGGTTTTATGATGAACAAGGGTGTAGGGATCAAGTGTGGACGTGGTGTGATCTTGACACAAGATCTAGATCAATTCCACTGTCAAAAATCGATCAAAACATGATATGTCCACACGCAAAATTTTCTGCTCAAAGGGGGCAAAGAAAACGGATTCGTAGAAACAGCGGCGACGTCGTAAGATGGGTAATGAAGACCTACCTCACTTCCTCCTTCTGGCAGGGACTTTCTCCTTGCAATGGCAGCAGCGGGGGATTTTTCTGTGGGGAATTATGGTAGGGCAGATCGTCGAGCTTCTTCTCCGGTGACGGCGAGGTGTGACGGGGCTCGACGGCGGGTATCAACGGCGGGGCTCGACAATGGGGCTCGACAGCGGGGCTCGACGGTGGGGCTCGACAGCAGGGCTCGTCGGCGGGGCTCGCCAGCGACCAAACTCCGGCAAGGGGGGGGGGCTCAACTCGGCGAGTTGGGGGGGGGGGGGGGGCTGCGGCCAAAGGTGTAGGGGGTGCTTGGGGTTGTATTTATAAGGGGGGAAAGGATAGTCCTAGTGCAATTGGGACTCAACCAAAGAATCCTAGTCAAGTTGGGACTCAACCAAAGAGTCCTAGTGCTTCCCTCCCCTCAAGGCTACGGCTAATTTGAGGGAAATTCCCCCCAAATGTGGGGGAAATTCACCATAGGGGAATTTTGGGAATTTGGGGAGATTTGGGGGAATTTTGAGGAAATTTAGGAAAATTTGGTGGGGAAATTTAGGATGGCTCAATTCAGCTATCTTATTTCCATTTCTCTCAATTTCTATGTTCCCTTCTCCATTTCTATATTCCCTTCTCCATTTCTATATTCCCTTCTCCATTTCTATGGTTCTTCCTCTATTTCTATGGTTCTTGTAAAGGCCTCAGTTTTTGACACATGTTTAAAGTGTTCATCACCACACACACACCTCATTTGAAGAAAGTTGATGAAAACATTTGAAGAGCAAGTAACCACCATCAACATGCTCATTAGAGAACAAACTCACAAAATGCAAAAGTGGCATTTCCCACATACATCATATAGGGGCTGGACATTTGGAAAACTCCTACACCTTGCTACGAATGTCCATGCCAAGTTTTACCCAAATTCAAAACCTTTTTGAGGTCCTTTTGGGTATAGCTAGAAAGAGGGTAGTTTGAACTAAAATTCAAATTCAAACTGTTTTTATCCCATGAATTCAAAAGTGGGAGGCATATTCTTACTCATTACCTTTTTGTGAGCTCACACACTATTTTTCACCCCATTTGGAGTTGATCTTGACATGAGCTAAGTGTAGCAAATTCAAACTTTATTTGAATTTCAAACTGAATATGTGCTGAAACTTAGTCAAACCAAACCTAATTTGAATTCTAACCAATTCAAATGGATCAGGGGTGAATAATTCAAATCATCGTGGGCATTGTAGGGCTTACTGTTTACAACAGTAATATAGAGTTAAGTTCAGAGGTTAAAAATGGAGTGGGACCCACATGTCAGCCACTGAAGAGAGTCAACCGACTGAGACTTCAATACTCGGGTCCCCGAGCTCCCTTCGAGGGCGCCACCGACGGGAGGCCGCCGCGCCACCAGCAGCTTGGCCACGCGCGGGCGCAGATCGGTTCTGAGCCCTTCTTAAGGCGCTTCACGCCTCGGCCGAAGCCCCCTCGCTGTTTTTCCTCTCACAAGAACGCGGCGCCGACGCTCTGCCCTCCGCTGCTCGGAACCGATCAGAGAGTCACGATCACAGCCTCCCCGCTCCCTCCAAAGCTACGACAAGGTACTAGGGACTTCCCTTCTCCTTCCCCGTCGCTAGAAATCGGCTGAACTCGGGTGATCTCGGCTATACCGAGAGTTCCGTTCAGTGATCTACATCCGCCGCACTTCGGGCTCCCGTGGACAGCCCAACTGGGAGGTTGTCACGCCCGAACTAAGGCGTCCCTGGACGCGTTAGGGACTGGTGCTGCTCACCCCTGAGCCACAGCCCGAGGGCTTGAACGCCGGCGGTAAATTTCTAGTTTTCCCCTTTCCCAGTACAGACCGACCTTCAGGTCCGGTTCTGTTAAATTCACGCTCTAGGAAGGGTTAGAGAGTTTCAATCCGTTCCTACACAGACGAGACTTGGTAGCGCACAAGTTGCCTTCACAACCCTTAGCCTGAGGAAGCCTGTACCCGGCGTATTTCGAAGCTTGCCGACGGCGGATCCTGCGGGAAGCATCGGGCGCACAGTGGGAGCTTACTTTGGACCTTCCCCGAGCTGCTTCGAGCCCATGCCGAGGTTCCTGAGGGACCACTGATGCTTTCCGGACGTTTGCTCGGTCGGTTGGGGTGCTAGGGAGTTCGGCCGACACGGCCGAAGTTCTTCCGAAGCTGCCGCTCGTCGCCGACCGTGTGCCGACCATTTTCATGACGAACTGAGCCCAGAATCATGTTTCCCGAGTGGATTTAGGCAGGGGCGGCCAGAATCATGAAGTTTGGAGTACCACAGAGACTGCCGGCGAGCTCTCCGGCGAGGCGTCGCGGCGGCCGAACGCGGGAGTCGGGAGGTAGACGAAGCCGGGTGGCCCACCTGTCAGCGGCTAGGATTTTAAATCCGGGATCAGTCTGCGGCTTGGATCCTGTGTGCTGGCGCACAAAAACCCCGTGAACCCTGGTGTGCCATCGCTTCAGCCCGACACGTGTACCGTGGACCCACCGGCAGAATTATACATTTCCCCGATTTTCAGATTTCATTCAAACTTCAAATCCTCATAACTTTGGCTAGGAAACTCCAAATCGAGTGAACCAAATTTTTTTGGATTAAGCTCTCTGAGTACTTTCCAAAAAATCAAGTTTCTCTTCAGGAAAATCCTTATTTATCCATAATTAATTCTTCAAAATTTAAATTGTTTAGAATTTTAACTGGAGAATCCTTTGGAGGAAATTCTGAAATTTTGCTGGGATGTTCACCAAAATATCTCTGAATTACCATAAAAATTTCATATTCATTTGAGCTCATTTGATCCACCTAATGGTGTGATTAATGAAACTGTTCCAGAGAAAATAGAAAATGTCCAGAAACATTTTCAGAATTTCTCTGAAGTTGTTTAGTTCATATCTTTAGCTAGGAACCTTCAAATTAAGTGAGACCAACTCCATTAGAACCCTCTGAAAATCTAGTTTTCAGAAAGTCATAGCTTGCTACATCAAAATACCTAGAACACCCTAAAATCTCCAATTAGGGTCAAGTACATAATTATTTGTGGAGAGCTCAAATGAGCTTTGTTGCAAATAAAACTTGGCCAAGTCTCTGTTTAGGTTGTAACCCAACCACAGTAAAATTTTCAGAGTCATTGGGTCTGTCTAGTGAGACTTATAAACTTCACAAGTTTCAATTCAATTCAAATGCATTTAAATTAATTCATGTACTTATTCTCTCATGTAGTCGCTAAGGTCGAGGAGGAACCCGAAGTCTTAGACTTCTTTACTCCGGAAGAGCAGCTAGCCTACGACCAAGAGCAGCAAGGCAAGCTCCAGTTTGCATTAACCTTTTTACAAATTTTTATTGTTTTGAGAACTTACTTGAGTGCCATTAATTCTTGCATTACAGTCTTGTTTGAAAACCCAAATGCATAGCCAAGAAAACCATTGGTTGGGATTAGGATTGAAAACCACGTTAGCTAATGCAATGCTAAGTTAGTGTAGGATTCGGTACAAGTCGAGTAGTTGGAACTACTCGCAAGGATAGGCTAGAGGCACTCGACTCAGGTAGAGAGAGCACATGAAACACATGGCAAGAAAATGAGACTGAGCGGAGAGTAAGGGCAGCAGGACTTTGGGGCCTGTGTGCTATAGCTCCGCTTGTGTCGATTGAGGACCGAGCCGTGTGTGGGCCTGTTGAACGAGCTAGAACAGTACCGAAGACCTACCGGCTATATGAGAACCGGGAAACCGATGTAACTCAGGTAGCTGGGTATTGTGGCATTGCCCGTCGTTCAGAGGGTAGGTTGAGAGCTTGAGGTGTAAATCGGCTGGCGGCACTGAGATGCGCGTGCAGAGACCTCTTGCTCGGGACGATGGGACCGGTTCAATATTTGGCTGATGGGCGAAAGGTGGTTCCGTACGACATCTGTGATGGTTGCTATAGACAACATCGAGTACGGGCGTACATGACGGGTTGTTCGGGTAACCCTGCTGGTGTAAATCGATTATAATCGCCGTCCCTCGCGGTCAGTGAGTACCACTTGTTCACTGTACCGTGACGTAGAAAGAACAGGCTAGTTACATGTTAAAATGTTGCTGATTGAAAGATGGACTTTGATTGTTAATGATTTGCTGTAGTTTAGAGCTAATTAAAGTTCCTTTCAACTTTGGGCAAAGTACATGAGAGAAATGCGTTTCTTGTTTGATTTGGCTCTCTCATGTGCCTTAGCGTAAAGTCTCCACAACCTGTTGCTAAAACTTGAAAGTAAGGTTCCACTAATTAGGCGAGTCCTTTGAAACTTGTTTTACCTCATGTAACCTATCATCCATCATGTAGAAGTTCCATGTATAGGAGAGACGGGTCAGTCTTGCTGAGCCTTCGTGCTCACTGCTTGTGTTTGAAGCTTTTGCAGGGTTCTGTGAGGAAGGGACTCCCAAGGAGGAGACGGAACCCCAGGAGGGGAACCCCGTCGAGTGGGAGTCATGCACGCCGCTGTGTTAGTGTGCGTGCGTGCTAGAAAGTACACGTTCACGGGCTGAACGTAAACTCGATGCGTAGTCTACGCCCGTGAGAGTAGACTAAACATATTTTGTTGTAAAAATGTTCATACACTGGTTTATGTAATAAAACTTTGCTTCCGCTTTGTACCTTTGATGTGTGTGATCTGGTGCTATGCAACGCAGCACCCCTCAGTGTGATCCTTGCTCGACAAGACCATGGGGTCGTGTCAGCGTTGGTATCATAGCTCGCTTGAGGTTTAACGCACTACAAAAGTCATCTTTTTCAAAAATCCAGTGAGGAACGAGTTAATAGCCCATATAAGGATGTTATTAGTGTATAGAAACTGGCATACTAACCTATTTGCTTATGTTGGAAAATCGTGCATCTCGGGACGCTTTATGTCTTGGGGGGTGCACGTAAGCGCTGTCCACCAGTGCGCACAAGCTGAAGGGTGGAGCCCCATGGGTGGCAGGTAACCCGACCCGCTTTAATATCCCCTACGACTCTTCATGTCGTTTGGGGTATTCAAGCAATGTCTGTCCCTGGCGTGCGTGGTGTAATTTGGGAGACCCCGACACGTGGTCAGCAACGTGAACACGTAGCTCAAGGCGTGTTTTGCTTGAGAACATCCGGGTGAGTGATGACGAGCGGGTGTACGAACTGTATGGATACCGGGCTCGCCGAGTCTGACGATTGTGTGAGTTATATGCAGGTAGTCTAACCACGAAACGGTAGACGTGTAGCATCCATGTGCGAGAGACGCTTAGTGTCACTGAAATAACGAAGCCGGCTAAATCCGGCATAGGTTTTTTCTTTGTGAGGACGTAGTACCGACATGATCTGGTGACGCATCGACGTCACACTTCATTAAATGAGAAACTTCATTATAAAACTTGAAAGTTTTAATCCAAAGCATTAAAATTTGATGTAACTCCTTTCCTTAATCGGGATATTCAAAGTTAACAAGTTTTCAACTTATAGGCTATTAAGGACAGAATCCCCTGTTTTCAGCTGAATTAATGCTGAAGTTAATCAGAGGTTATAGGTTGAGTTCTTTCGAGGTTGGGGTCATATGATACATTTCTGGAAAGCTTTGGAAGAGCTTTACAACTTTTCTGTTGAGGTCCAGAGGTGTTTCATCCCTTAACCAATCGAAACATGCAGTAGAGTGGAAACTGTCCAGAAAACAGGGCAGAGTAAAAACTCTCTGTAACTCTCTGTAAATTGAGTATAACTTCCTACATAAAAATCCAAAAATAGAAAATGAGGTAGCTCTGAAAAGTTCATGAGATGAGTTACAACTTTGCAACAGAAAGTCTTGTCAGATAGGGAGCAGAATTAACTGGAATTCTTGGATCAAATCAGTACCTAAAGCAGGGAGGTGCCTGTCCAATTTTCTCCAGAAATTCTGTTAACTTCGACATGTCATAACTTATGAACCGGGACAGATCTTAGGCCAAGAAAATACTTTCTGAAAAGCGAATGAAGTTAGCTTTAACTTTGATGTTGAGCTCCAGAATTGGTTTTGCCTTTAGTATGTCCTAAATCAGGTTGAAATGGAAACTGGTCAGGGCTGTTATGTTGGACGGCAGATCAGCAGTCAAATTTGTTTAAATTTGAACTATGATTCCAAGTCTTATGGGTTCGATGACATGTCTTATGTTATAACTCAATGGTTTACTGTTCAAATAAATATTTGATATTTCTCAAATATGTTTTTACAGATGACAGCGGATAAACAGTTCGAGAACGGGTGGGCGGAATCCCACTGTTCTCACTGCAGCGGCTATCCGGAAGCATTGAGGCAGATGCTTCAATATTTCGGGTACAACAAGATGCCGCAGTACTTCGCCAAAGAAGAAGGCGAGGAGGGGAACAAGACGTGGACGATCCATGTCGAGGTTCCTGCAGGGCCTACGCCATCCGGTTGGGCGCCGTTCACCGTCACGGTGAGAGGTAGACAACCGGAGGGAATGTGGCAAGTGGCAGCCCGTGACACCATGTCGCGTTTCTGCCAGCTACACGTGAGAGCTATGGAGGGTACTCCATACACGCTCGTTCCAGTGGAGGGACGGGCTAATCACGTGTGGGAAGGAAGGTTCATAGAGGCAACAGATCCGGGTTGCCCAAGGTACAACCCTGCGGAGGCGAACCTCAGCCTCCAATTGAAAGCAGGAAAGACCGTGATGGACAGCCAAGCTGTTCATACGGATTGTCTTGCTGCGAAGCTCAAGGGTAGCACAAGCCGTGGAGACCATTTCGAGAGTGCTCACAGCGCACTCAGCAATGTGCTCCTTCCGACGATTAAGCGACTGAATGAACAGCATAATCAGCTGCATCGTCTGAAGAAGGCAAAGAAGAAAAGCCGTGTTGACATCGCGGCATTGCAAGAACAAGTGCAGGTTCTGACCCAGAAAAATGAGGTCCTTACTCAAGAGCGAGACGACACTATTGAGGAGGGGAAAGGCTGGGAAGAGGACTACAACCAGGCCATGGACGAGGTGCACGCGTTGCAGGACCTCGTACCTCCGGTATTGGGCATACCGGTGGTCTTGGGTCTTCCGGCAATGGGAGAACCCGAGATGGGAGAAGAGGTTGTAGATTCGGAGCCACCAGCAGAGGTACCGGAGGAGGACGATCCACAACAGGTCGAGTTATACTCCATGTAGGGGGTTACTGTTGCCAAGTAGGGAACTAGAGTGGAGTAACCCAAACTTTTGTAACCAGTGACATGTCGTGTAGCGTATGTATAGGTAGTGACGACATGAGCACGACTTCTCGGAGAACCGAGAATAATGTATCTTGTATAAAGTTATGATTTATCAATATATGTGAATGTTGTGCAAATTATTCATGCGTCACTTCAATACCTACTGTTTGATATGGAATTTTTAAGTATGACATGTGCTGATCGCTGCTGTTTTGAATTTCAGAATGACTCGTACTCGTGCCAACCCGGACGTTGGGGGTTCTAGTCAAGGGTGAGAAACCTCCCAACAGCCTCTCGAGAGCTCCTCGGGACAGAAACAGCAGCAGCAACAGCAAGCACCGCCACCGCCACCGCCAATGGTTACATTGGCCGACATCGTTGAGGCAATGGCGGGTTCTCATCAGCAGCACACGGAGTTGCTGCAAACTCTTATTGCAAATACGTCTCGACCAGAGAGGCGTCATGATCGTGAGGAGCGTCAACAGAGCACCTACTCCGGCTTTCTAGCAACTCATCCCCCGGTATTCTCAAGGGCAGATGAACCCATCGATGCGGACAACTGGCTCCGCACGATGGAGATGAAGTTCGGGCTGCTCCAAGTGAGTGAGCAGCGCAAGACTCAGTTCACGGTCCAACAGCTCCAGGGATCCGCGAGCGCATGGTGGGCGAACTACTGGGCTTCACAGCCCACCGACCGAGTTATGACCTGGGCGGAGTTCCGGACGGCCTTCAGGACCTATCATATACCGCCGGGTCTCATGAAGAGGAAGGCGCAGGAGTTTCTACACCTGCAGCAAGGGAGCCGGAACGCGCTAGAATACTCCAGGGCGTTCAACGATCTCACACTCTAGGCGTCGTATCACGCTGATACTGACGAGAAGCGGCGGGACCACTTCTACCAGGGGCTTAATCCGCTCCTGAAGGACAAATTGGTGATGTTCAATCGCGGTAGCCTCAACGACATAATTGATGCTGCGATTGTTCAGGAGGACTCCAGCAAGGAGTTAGCGGCGGCAGAAAGAAAGCAAAGCGTGCCGCAAAGCAGCGGAGAAGGAGGCGGTCCTTCTCAGAAATTTTGAATGGTGAATCGCCTACCATCAGGTCCACGCTGGCAGCCACCACAGAGGTCGATGCCATTCTACAGTCAGCCCTATTCCCCACCGGCGTTCAGGCCGGCACTGCCAGCACCACCTCCGCAGCAACAACAGCAGCGGGCGATGCTGCGTGCGTATGCACCTGAGCAGCGCATGCCGGACTTTCGTCCTCCAAGCATTGGATAAGCAGCGGCCACATGCTACAATTGTGGTCAGCCACGACACATCGCCAGCAGTTGTCCAGAGAGCCAAGGCGGCGGAGTTGCACCACAACTTCCGGGGAGGAATCAGCCCCGGAACCCTACTAATGCGCGGCGGGCAAACCCTAGGCCCGGCACCGTTCACCAACTTGCCATAGAGGATGTGCCAGAGGGTGAGCCAATCCTTGCGGGTATGTTCCAACTCCACCAGCATCCCACCATAGTATTGTTTGATTCAGGCGCCATGCACAATTTTATTAGCCATGCTTTCATTGCTAAACACAGCTTGCAAATACTACCCTCCGATAGTCCATATTGGATTTGTTCACCGGGTGGGAAGATTTCAGCAAGCGTAAAGGTTTCCAAAGCACCATTATGCTTAGCGGGTAGAGTGTACCCTACGTCTCTCATAATCTTAGAGGGACAGAAGGTCGATGTCATCCTAGGGATGTCGTGGTTAACCCGCCACGGCGCTGTTTTAGACACCGTCCTTAGAATCGTGCACTTGAACTCAGAAGTGCACGGATCTCACTCCTTATTTCTGGACAGTCCATAAATAAAACTTCTAAGTGTCTATCAATCCACAACTATCAGATTGGAAGATATTCCAGTGGTCCGAGAGTTCCCAGACGTGTTTCCGGACGATTTACCGGGGATGCCACCTAACAGAGAGGTGGAGTTCAAGATTGAACTTGCACCGGGAACCATGCCAATATCCCGAAGGCCGTACAAGATGGCGCCCAAGGAGTTGGCTGAATTGAAGACCCAGCTAACGGACCTGCTGGAGAAGGGTTTTATTAGGCTGAGCTCCTCGCCATGGGGCTGTTCGGCATTATTCGTGAAGAAGAAGGATGAGACGTTGCGGCTTTGCGTGAACTATCATCCACTAAACGCCGTAACCATCAAGAACAAGTACCCGTTACCAAGGATCGACATGTTGTTTGATCAGTTGGTCGAAGCAAAGATTTTTTCCAAGATAGACTTAAGATCCGGGTACCATCAGATTAAGATACGGGCTGAGGATATTCCGAAGACGGCTTTCTCGATGAGGTACGGGCTTTATGAGTACCTGGTCATGTCCTTCGGCCTCACCAACAGTCCAGCTCACTTCATGTATTTGATGAACTCGGTATTCATGCCGGAGTTGGACAAGTTTGTCGTGGCCTTCATCGATGACATATTTTGTTATTCCAAGTTGGAGGAAGAGCACAAGAAGCATCTACGTATAGTCTTGCAACAGCTGCGGGATCACAAGCTATACACGAAATTCAGCAAATGCGAATTCTGGATATCGCAAGTGCCTTTTCTCAGGCATATCATCTCAGCGGAGGGTATCGCTGTAGTCCCGAGCAAGATCACACAAGTGTTGAATTGGAAATCCCCGAGAACTGTTCACGAGGTACGGAGTTTCCTCGGACTCGCGAGATATTATCGGAGGTTCATTCCGAACTTCTCGAAGATTGCCAAGCCTATGACGGAGCTGCTAAAGAAGGCTACCAAATATGTTTGGAGTCCAGCATGTGAAGCAGCATTCAAGGCTTTAGTCAAGCACCTAACATCAGCACCGGTATTGGCGCAGCCAGACACAACAAAACCGTTCGACATGTACTGTGATGCATCCGGCATTGGGCTCGGATGTGTGCTGATGCAAGACCGAAGGGTGGTCGCGTATGGATCACGGCAGCTTAGAAACCATGATCATAATTATCCAACTCACGACTTGGAGCTCACTGCCGTGGTACTTGCACTGAAAATGTGGAGGCACTACCTACTCGGTAACCTCGTACATTTATATACCGACCACAAAAGCCTCAAGTACATATTCACTCAGAAGGAGCTGAACATGAGGCAGCGAAGATGGTTAGAATTGATAAAGGAGAGCTGAGTCGCAAGTCACACGTCAACAATCTGACCATGACACCGTTGGAAGAGAGCGAACCACCACTGCATGTGATTCCACATGGAGCTCTCTACAACTTAGCTTTGATCCCCACCATCCGTGAAGAGATAGCGGCAGCCCAGAAAAATGACAAGGGCATGTCACATTTGCGGAGACGTATAGATAGTGGGGAGCTTACAGCGTCCTATGGTTCGAGGACCGGATCGTCGTACCCCGTAAACCGGAGTTACGAAAGAAAATTTTCGATGAGGCTCACTTGTCAAAATTTTCTATTCACCCCGGCAGCAACAAAATGTATCAAGAACTCAGAAGCAAGTTTTGGTGGACACGGATGAAGCGGGAGATTGCAAAGTACGTGTCCGAATGTGATACATGTCGAAGGGTGAAGACAGATCATATGCGGAAACCAGGACTGCTACAACCACTGGGTGTTCCTGCCTGGAAGTGGGAGGACGTGAGCATGGACTTCATCGTCGGTCTACCCACCACCTTTCAGAAACATGATTCTTTGTGGGTGATCATCGACCGGCTCACCAAAGTTGCCCATTTCATCCCAGTCAACACCAACTACAACGCCAAGAAGTATGCTGAATTGTACATCTCACGGATCCTATGCTTGTACGTCGTAGCCCGTACCATCATATCGGATCGGGGCACTTTATTTGTGTCCCGTTTCTGGGAGCAGCTGCACGCTGCGTTGGGGACGAAGCCGATCCATAGTTCAGCATACCACCTGCAGACGGATGGGCAAACCGAGCGGGTAAATCAGATTCTAGAAGATATGCTACGAGCTTGCGCTATCAACCACAGCAAAAATTGGGATGATCACTTGCCGTTAGCTGAGTTCTCGTATAACAATGGGTACCAAGCCAGCATCAAGATGGCGCCTTACGAGGCGCTATACGGAAGAAAATGCCACACACCACTGAATTGGTGCGAGTCTGGCGAAAGGGTTACCTTTGGGATTGATTTTGTCAATAACACGGAGGGAAAGGTTCGGCTGATTCAAGCGAACCTAAAAGCCGCTCAATCCCGACAGAAACACTATGCGGACCGGAGAAGATGCCCATTACAGTTCGAAGTCAGGGATCACATATACCTATGTGTGTCTCCAATGAAGGGTGTGAACAGATTCGGGGTGAGAGGAAAGTTGGCACCCCGATTCATCGATCCATTTCAGATTACCGAAAGATGTGGATCAGTAGCATACTGGCTGAAATTATCAGAAGCACTCTCCGATGTGCACGACGTCTTTCATGTTTCCTAGCTGAGGAAGTGTCTCAAGCTATCAACTACCGTTCAGCTGGAGGATATTGAAGAACTGAAACCGGATCTCACCTATCAGGAGGAACCGGTTCAGGTTATTGATGAAAAGGCCCGAACCACACGCAACCGTACGTTGTGGTTCTACAAAGTTCTGTTGAGTAATCACTCCATGGACGAAGCGACATGGGAGAGCGAAGGATTTCTTCGCGCTAACTACCCCGATTTTTTCACGTCGCATATCCGGTAATTTTTCACCGTCCTCTCTCTCATTTTCACCTTATAATCTCGGGACGAGATTCTTTAAAGGGGGGGGGGAATGTAAAGGCCTCAGTTTTTGACACATATTTAAAGTGTTCATCACCACACACACACCTCATTTGAAGAAAGTTGATGAACATATTTGAAGAGCAAGTAACCACCATCAACATGCTCATTAGAGAACAAACTCACAAAATGCAAAAGTGGCATCTCCCACATACATCATATAGGGGCTGGACATTTGGAAAACTCCTACACCTTTCTAGGAATGTCCATGCCAAGTTTCACCCAAATTCAAAACCTTTTTGAGGTCCTTTTGGGTATAGCTAGAAAGAGGGTAGTTTGAACTCAAATTCAAATTCAAACTGTTTTTATCCCATGAGTTCAAAAGTGGGAGGCATATTCTTACTCAGCACCTTTTTGTGAGCTCACACACAATTTTTCACTCCATTTGGAGTTGATCTTGACATGAGCTAAGTGTAGCAAATTCAAACTTTATTTGAATTTCAAACTGAATATGTGCTGAAACTTAGTCAAACAAAACCTAATTTGAATTCTAACCAATTCAAATGGCTCAGGGGTGAATAATTCAAATCATCGTGGGCATTGTAGGGCTTACTGTTTACAACAGTAATATAGAGTTAAGTTCAGAGGTTAAAAATGGAGTGGGACCCACATGTCAGCCACTGAAGAGAGTCAACCGACTGAGACTTCAATACTCAGGTCCCCGAGCTCCCTTCGAGGGCGCCACCGACGGGAGGCCGCCGCGCCACCAGCAGCTTGTCCACGCGCGGGCGCAGGTCGGTTCTGAGCCCTTCTTAAGGCGCTTCACGCCTCGGCCGAAGCCCCCTCGCTGTTTTTCCTCTCACAAGAACGCGGCGCCGACGCTCTGCCCTCCGCTGCTCGGAACCGATCGGAGAGTCACGATCACAGCCTCCCCGCTCCCTCCAAAGCTACTACAAGGTACTAGGTACTTCCCTTCTCCTTCCCCGTCGCTAGAAATCAGCTGAACTCGGGTGATCTCGGCTATACCGAGAGTTCCATTCAGTGACCTACATCCGCCGCACTTCGGGCTCCCTTGGACAGCCCAACCGGGAGGTTGTCACGCCCGAACTAAGGCGTCCCTGGACACATTAGGGACCGGTGCTGCTCACTCCCGAGCCACAGCCCGAGGGCTTGAACGCCGGCATTGAATTTCCAGTTTTTCCCTTTCTCTGTACAGACCGACCTTCGGGTGCGGTTCTGTCAAATTGACGCTCTAGGAAGGGTTAGAGAGTTTCAATCCGTTCCTACACAGACGACACTTGGCAGCGCACAAGTTGCCTTCACAACCCTTAGCGTGAGGACCCCTGCACCCGGCGTATTTCGAAGCTTGCCGACTGCGGATCCTGCGGGAAGCATCGGGCGCACAGTGGGAGCTTACTTCGGACCTCCCCCGAGCTGCTTTGAGCCCATTCCGAGGTTCCTGAGAGACCACTGATGCTTTCCGGACGTTTGCTCAGTCGGTTGGGGTGCTAGGGAGGTCGGCCGACACGGCCGAAGTTCTTCCGAAGCTGCCGCTCGTTGCCGACCGTGTGCCGACCATTTTCATGACGAACTGAGCCCAGAATCGTGTTTCCCGAGTGGATTTAGGCAGGGGCGGCCAGAATAATGAAGTTTGGAGTACCACAGAGACTGCCGGCAAGCTCTCCGGCGAGGCGTCGCGGCGGCCGAACGCGGGAGTCGGGAGGTAGACGAAGCCGGGTGTACCGTGGACCCACTGGCAGATTTAAACATTTCCCCGATTTTCAGGTTTCATTCAAACTTCAAATCCTCATAACTTTGGCTAGGAAACTCCAAATCGAGTGAACCAAATTTTCTTGGATTCAGCTCTCTGATTACTTTCCGGCAAATCAAGTTTAACTTCAGGAAAATCATTATTTCTCCAGAATTAATTCTTCAAAATTTAAACTATTTAGAATTTTAGCTGGAGAATCCTTTGGAGGAAAATTCTGAATTTTTTCTGGGATGTTCACCAAAATATCTCTGAACTACCATAAAAATTTCAGATTCCTTTGAGCTCATTTGATCCACCTAATGGTGTGATTAATGAAACTGTTCCAGAGAAAATAGAAAATGTCCAGAAACATTTTCAGAATTTCTCTGAAACTGTTTAGCTCATATATTTAGCTAGGAACCTTAAAATTAAGTGAGACCAACTCCATTAGAACCCTCTGAAAAATCTAGTTTTCAGAAAGTCATAGCTTGCTCCATGAAAATACCTAGAACACCCTAAAAGCTCCAATTAAGGTCAAGTACATAATTATTTATGGAGAGGTCAAATGAGCTTTGCTGCAAATAAAACTTGGCCAAGTCTCTGTTTAGGTTTTAACCCAACCACAGTAAAAATTTCAGAGTCATTGGGTCTGTCTAGTGAGACTTATAGACTTCACAAGTTTAAATTCAGTTCAAATGCATTTAAATTAATACATGTACTTATTATCTCATGTAGTCGCTAAGGTCGAAGAGGAACCCGAAGTCTTAGACTTTGTTACTCCGGAAGAGCAGCTAGCCTACGACCAAGAGCAGCAAGGCAAGCTCCGGTTTGCATTAACCTTTTTACAAATTTTTATTGTTTTGAGAACTTACTTGAGTACCATTAATTCTTGCATTAGAGTCTTGTTTGAAAACCCAAATGCATAGCCAAGAAAACCATGGGTTGGGATTAGGATTGAAAACCACGTTAGCTAATGCAATGCTAAGTTAGTGTAGGATTCGGTACAAGTCGAGTAGTTGGAACTACTCGCAAGGATAGGCTAGAGGCACTCGACTCAGGTAGAGATATCACATGAAACACATGGCAAGAAAATGACACTGAGCGGAGAGTAAGGGCAGCATGACTTTGGGGCCTGTGTGCTATAGATCCGCTTGTGTCGATTGAGGACCGAGCCGTGTGCGGGCCTGTTGAACAACCTAGAACAGTAACGAAGACCTACCGGCTATATGGGAACCGGGAAACCGATGTAACTCGGGTAGCTGGGTATTGAGGCATTGCCCGTCGTTCAGAGGGTAGATTGAGAGCTTGAGGTGTAAATCGGCTGGCGGCACTGAGATGCGCGTGCAGAGACCTCTTGCTCGGGACGATGGGACCGGTTCAATATTTGGCTGACGGGCGAAAGGTGGTTGCGTACGACATCCGTCATGGTTGCTATAGGCAACATCGAGTACGGGCGTACGTGACGGATTGTTTGGGTAACCCTGCAGGTGTAAATCGATTATAATCGCCGTCCCTCGCAGTCAGTGAATACCACTTGTTCACTGTACCATGACGTAGAAAGAACAGGCTAGTTACATGTTAAAATGTTGCTGATTAAAAGATGGACTTTGATTGTTAATGATTTGCTGTAGTTTAGAGCTAATTAAAGTTCCTTTCAACTTTGGGCAAAGTACATGAGAGAAATGCGTTTCTTGTTTGATTGCGGCTCTCTCATGTGCCTTAGCGTAAAGTCTCCACAACCTGTTGCTAAAACTTGAAAGTAAGGTTCCACTAATTAGGCGAG
The DNA here is from genome assembly GCA_030760725.1 of Neostapfia colusana. NCBI lineage: Eukaryota > Viridiplantae > Streptophyta > Magnoliopsida > Poales > Poaceae > Neostapfia > Neostapfia colusana. The sequence continues at coordinate 13,607,522 of JASWHV010000012.1, read as the reverse complement.
TCCTTTGCAATTTTTTTACCTCATGTAACCTATCATCCATCATGTAGAAGTTCCATGTATAGGAGAGACGGGTCAGTCTTGCTGAGCCTTCGTGCTCACTGCTTGTGTTTGAAGCTTTTGCAGGTTTCTATGAGGAAGGGACTCCCGAGGAAGAGACGGAACCCCAGGAGGGGAACCCCGTCGAGTGGGAGTCGTGCACGCCGCCGTGTTAGTGTGCGTGCGTGCTAGCAAGGACACGTTCACGGGCTGAAAGTGAACTCGATGCGTAGTCTACGCCCGTGAGAGTAGACTAAACATATTTTGTTGTAAAAATGTTCATACACTGGTTTATGTAATAAAACTTTGCTTCTGCTTTGTACCTTTGATTTGTGTTATCCGGTGCTGTGCAATGAAGCACCCCTCAGAGTGATCCTGGCTCGACAAGACCGTGGGGTCGTGCCAGTTCTTTCTCCATTTCTATGGTTCTTTCTCCATTTGTACTTCTTTTTAAATGCTTCTCTACATGAAAAATGTATGCAATGCATGGTAGTGAAATTTAGGGTGTTACACGTAGCTTGTTGTGAGACGTTAATACAAAACTCTTGAACTCTTCATGTTCCTGAGCTCATATGAAACGTCGATCCCTGGCGTGCATTAGGCAAGAAAGTGGAAACCCCATCGTGTTGTCGGTAAAGCGATAGTGTGTTCTTCAGGAAATAGCCTAGGAGGACATACGCAGCGCTTGCCATCAGTGTGCCCTGCAGGGCAATAGGTGGTATCCGTTGGGTTGATAAAATTCCCAACCGTGACGACCAGTTCACACTCTACTCGGGTTCCCTGTTGTGTGGTGTGAAAACGTGACCATGTACCTTGAGACGTGACTTGACTCAAGGACGGCCCGTATGGAAATGATACGGGGCGAATGTTTTTATTATAATACGGACCTGCCTGAAATGAGAAACCCTATGTGTGCATCATTATTGAGTGGTTTTCTGCAGGTACACTAACCACGTATCTGCAACTAATAGAACATATATGCCTGATGTAATCCGGTTAGGATTTTCTACTTTTGTGAGGAACGTAGTACCGGCGTTATCATGAAATTGCATGAACACCTCACTCATCACATAAATTTGAATATTATGTAACCCTTGAATGAAGACAGTTCAAAGGAAGTAGTTAAAACTTGTTTAGAAACCAACTCAAGCATATGTGAGTGTAGAGAGACCCAAAAACGGAGTCCCCTGTTTTGGAAGTATTTTTGCTGAAATTACATAGGGTGTTACTCCTTGTAAAAAAGACCAATGGTAGTGTGTGATACAGTTTTGTAAAGGTGGAGAAGTCCTCTAAAACTTTTCTATAAACTTCCAGGACAGAAACACAATTAAAGTTGGTCGAAAACCTTAGAAATCAAAAACTGCTACAAATGGATAGAACCGAAATAGAGTCTCTGTAATTCCACCATACCTCTCGGTGTAAAAATCTCTAAGGGTATTGTGATACATTTCTGGGAAGGGCATGCGATATGCTACAACTTTGTAATTCAAAGTTTTTCCAAAACTGGAGAAGAATTGACTGGAATTGTGGATTGAAACTAGGTACCTCTAGGGGGGTGCTGTCAAAATCCTGCCAGAAATTTTGTTAACTTTGAACAATCATATCTTTTGATCCAGGAACGCAAAGAGGTCATATAAATACATTTTGAAAAGCTTGGGAAGTTATTTACATGATGTCTGTTCAACCTTAGTGCAGAATCTTCTTGTAAAGAGGTGAAATTCGCAGTACAAGTGAAACTGTCCAGAGTACCCAAAGGCTGTGTATAGTTTCTGTACTGATTGGAGTTTTGCTTATAACTTCCTGTATAAGAGTTGTAAAATGGGAAATCTCACAATTCTAGAAATCTTATGAATTGTTTTTCAACTTTGTAATTATGAGTTTGGTCCATATACGTTTCTAACTGTATGGAGAAGTTGACCCAAAGTGAGCACTTACAGGGGAGGTGCTGCTGAAATTTTTCCAGAATTTCTGTCAACTCTAAAAACTCATAACTTTCGACCTAGAACTTAGTTGAGTGCAAATAAATACTCATTGGAAAGATATGGAAATCTTCTCCCACTTTTTGTGCATTTCCACAACAGATTCACAAGTTAAATTAGGATTTTATACCATAGAACAGAAGCTGGTTCCGTTTCTGTACTTTTCTGTTTTTGGATCATCACTTCCTGTATACATTTTACCAATGGTTGGGTGATACATTTCTGGAAATCTGTTGAGTTAAGATACAACTTTGTAGTTGTGAGTTTTGAAAAACAGGGTTCGGAACTGTATGAAAAAGTTGAATCAAAGTGGGTACCTCTCGGTTGGGTACTGCTGAAATTCTCCCAAAATTTCTATCAACTTTCAAACTTCATATCTGTTGAACCTGAACTGATATGGAGTCACTTAAATAACCGTTGGAAGGATACTGAAGTGATCCAGAACTTTGGTATTCTCCTCTGGTCTTAATTCTGCTGCTATGGAAATTTTAGTGCAGACCGGTCAGTTGTGAACCGAGTTGTCAGGAAGCTGATCGGTCAAGCACCGGATGACTTGTTGTGAGTAGGAGTGTTTTTATACTCTCAGAAGTTCATAACAGGCTCCTAGTATTCTCCATAGCATCATTGTCGACTTCAACTACAGAAGGTGGTCATTTACAAGACCATCCCAAGAGATGAAGATAGACTACAACATCACCCCTCTCGGCAATCAAAATTGGTGTAGTTTCCGCTCTAGGAGGCTAGGGTTGTGCATTACCTTCCCATACGAATATTATGGATTAAGTTCTTGATATCCTACATTGGAACTTAAGGAGGGAGGAGTGCATCCAAGTAAACCAAAGCATGGATCAACCATTTGTTATACACCAAAGTATGACATCACCAAGAAACAAGAGGGAATTACACCTTCAAGTAATCAAAGTTTAAGTACAAGATTCGTCATCATCGAGAAAGATGGTAGCTTCAATGTCTTCATCACGCACCCAAAAATGCTCACAATAATCGCGAGACTAAAGAGAAGAAGAAGATTCAGCAAGTCACGATTTGTGACAATTCTAGTAACCTTAACACCAGTAGGGTGATGTCCTAACTGAAAAGTTACATGAAGACTTAGGAAAATGGGGAAAGTGAAATCAACGTATAGTAGACATTGCCTAAGCTAAGTTTTCATGGAATATTCCCCAACCATCTTGTCAAACAATTGACCTAATTCTATTGAACATGGTCACAACATGGAAGTGGCATTCCTTGTTTAGCAACTTCCATGACCAAGTTATTTATACCTGGCAAAGTCTGAGACAATTCTTAATCATGTTTGAATTGTTGTACTAACTCTTGCTCAATCTATAAAATATGATGCATCATACATATGCACCATGTTTCACCATACATATGCACCATTTTACACCATACATATGCACCATTCTGCACCATATCACGTGCATATGCGTTGCACCATACCACATGTGCATCATCATTACGCATCATAAATAACGAGGCAGCATTAAAAATACCAAAATACTGAGTAAGATTGTGTACCTCCTTTCAAACCATTAAGTAGTGTCTACTAACCATGGTCTTATCACATCCTTGTACTATTGATCAAGTTGCTGATTCTAACCATTGAGTAATACAAGGGAAACCAATTACTCAACATCCCTTGTATTTGCCTGAACTTTTATCTATGACTTGTTTAGCTCCGAGTGCCATAATTTTTGGAACTAAACTAACTTCTCATCCCGGGGCTTACCGATTGATTGCTCAACCTCGTGACAATCTTTGAACACAATCTTAAGAGATTATACGGTGACTTCGATACCCTTATGGTTACCATATGTAGTGGGTCCTTGCTATGTTGATAACATAAGTGGATTTGACTTGTGTCTACTCTTATGTTCAAGCAAAGAATTTAGTTTTTGATTAAATGGTTGAAAATTCCAATTCGAGGTGAGATTACCGATTCATTGTTTAATCTCGCCAAACACCTTGATTCATGTTGGGGAAGCACTACACTAAGTTTTTAAGGACCTAGTTAATCTAGACAAGTATTGGTTATCCATGTCAAGATTAGGACAGTGAAGATTCAAGCCATCAACAAACCATCAAGAGGGATGTCAAGACGAAGGCTCTCGCCAACCTCAAACGAGCTCATACTTTGAGTTTTTGGTGACTCAACCACCGGTCATCATAGAGGCCGAGGATCCTCTGGTGGTGGATAACTAGATCCGTACCATAGGGTTTAAGTTCAAGTTGCTTCAATGCATCGAACATCAGAAAGTACTTTACATGGCGCAACAACTTCACAGTTCCGCCAGTACCTAGTGGACGAATCAGCTCGCATCCCTACCAGCTGGACATTAGCTCATGTGGACGTAATTCCGGAAGACATGCCTTGCTTAGCATGTTCTTTCTGGAATAATCCAGGGGAAGCTCGAGGCATTTCTAGTCTAGAAACAAGGAGGGAGGGATGCCACGAGCATTGGTACCATAGGCGCCTGACTATGTGAACCCGGAGGCACGAGCATGCGAACAGGACCCACCTCTTGCGGGGCCCACTTGTGCATCTCGTACCAATCCCTGGATCAGTAGTCGGTACGCACAATAGAATGGATCGAAAGTCATGCATTAATTCAGCCTCAAATGACCCTTGAGGTCTTACAACCAAGTCTTTAAGTTACAATTCATTGGCCTCGCAGGGCCTCAAAAGAGCGACAAACTAGTGAAAGGCAGCGGACTAAGTGGCTCCCATTCCCCTCAGGCAGCCTTGGGTGCAGGACTAGGCCTACTCGTCGATGTATTGTGCTTCATCCTCCATCTATCTTTCTTCTTCTGCTTCTGAGGGTCACGAAGAAAGCAAGAGTGAGTATGGAAGGTACTCAGAAAGCCCTAACACTACACAAGGGAATGTGTTTCATGCTAGGGTTATAGCAAGGAAGGGCTACATGGCTTAGGGTTGCGGAAAAGCATTCATGCAGGGTCTTCTTTGAAGAAGGTTTTGCAAAGCAAAGGAGATAGTTGTTCTTTTTAGTTGGTGGGACATGGGGGAGTTTGAGCTCCATCCCACCAGTTCCCTAGGTTTTACCCAAACGTTCAAGCCCACGGCTTTACTAGTTCCCGGCACACAGCCATCATATCTGAAAACACGGCAAACACTGCCACCCATCACATCAAGGATTCACACTAAGGCTAATCAACAAGAGCTCAGAGCATAGCGTGCCAATACCTGTAAAAGTCCCAAAAATGTGTATGAATAAAACCTAGGTTTGAATTCAAGTGTGTGGCAAAGACATAGAAAATGGGACTTGCTAAAACTTTTCTTCATGCAAAGTAATACATGGATGAGCATCAAAAATGAGGCTCACATTTTTATTTAAAAGTGTTGAACCAATAAGGAGTTAAATACCTCTTGCATGTAAGTTTGAAAATCAGATTTAAAATTCAAAGTTCACACATGTGGTGGCCAAAAACTTTGAATAAACATGCAGCCATATAGTTCGAATTTGTAGGGAAAAGTTTGATGCCAAACTTTTCATTTGTAGGGTGGGCTCAAAAAGGAGTTAAAGAGAAGCATTTGCAAATTCTAACCAAATTCAAATTTGTTATGCAAATTCAAACTGAATTTGGAGAATTCTAATTCTAGCCCACCTTTGGAACTCAGAATTTTGGGAGTTGGGAGGATTAACATGAGGAGATATTTGGGAGGAAAAAGGTGGGGAGGGACCCACATGTCATAGACTGAAATTGGAGAAACTTGCATGTGAAGCAAACTGTTGACTGGCTCTGTTTTCAGCTCACCGAGAGTTTTCACCGTGGAGCCACCAGGGGCATCGGCAGCGCCACCAGCTGCTTCAATTTTTCCACGCGCTGGCGCCCAGATCATTTCCACTCGCTTCTTCAACGTGATCCTCTCCTCAGCCCGAGCAAAGACACAATTGCTTTCTCCTCCTCGCAAGCGCACGCACAGAACCGAGCGCCTCACCTCCGCTGCTTCGGCTTGCTCGGGAAACCGAGGAAACAACCGCGCTCTTCCCTCCACGAGTGGCTAAACAACAACACGAGCTCAGCCTCCACCTCCCTGACCCGAAAACGAGCGAGTTCCAGCCTCCTGTGCCCGAGAACGATCGCCACAGCGGCGACCTAGCTTCAGCCGAAGGTCGGGTGCTCGTGGGCAGCGTTCCACAGGAACTTTCACGGCCCAGCAAGAGTGGAAACGGAAGCGCGCGGCCACTGTGCTGCTCTCCTCCAAATTGTGGAGCAAACCGTGAAGAATCGACCGGGAATTTCCAAGTTTTGCTCCGGTGGCTTCAACCCGAGCATCCGGTACTGTTTCTTATAATTCCCGCTCTCTGATCCTCCTTAGGTCTTCAAACTTGGCACACACGAGCTAAACTAGCCGGCAGTCATTTCCCTTCCAGCATCCTTAGCACGAAATCACCTCGGAGCAGAGAATTTTGAAGTCTCCCGAGCGTGTTCTTCGCGGAACCAATCGGGTGCACGGTGCCAACCAACTTGCAGCCATTTTTGAACACCTTTGAGGTCTTGTCGAGCTTCCTAGAGGTGCACTGGTGCTGTAGAGCTCATCGGTACAGGTTTTGGCGGGTTGGGAACCTCGGGCGATGGTGCCAAACCTCAACAGAGGCCGCTGCACATCGCCGGCCATTTTCCGATCACCGGCAGCCCGAGACAACCCCACAGCCGTGTTCCTCGATGAAAATCACGCACTGGTGGCGAGTTTTAGCTCGGGTGGCGGCCGGGAACGGCCGGCCGGCGAGCCCCGGCTTGCTCCGGCGAGGAGGAACGCGCGGGTGCGGGAATGAAGCCGGAGGAGGAAGACGAAGGGGTGGGCCTCGGCTGTCAGCAGCTCAGAATTTAAATCCATGATCGGGTGTGGCTGATATCCCGTGTGCTGGCGCGCTGAAAAGCTGTGGCCCCAGTGTGGCCCAGTTCCGATTGGCTGGCATTTAAATAAGCGGGCCCAGTGGAATTTTCAGTAGGAAAACAATTCCAGTGATGGCTCAAAATTTGGAAAATCATAGCTCCTTGTAGAAACCTCCAAATTAAGTGATTCCAATTGGATTAGATTCATCTTTTAGAATTCTATCCGAATATGAACTCAAATTTGTATGAAAGTCAATATAATATTCTGGAAAATTCTTTGAAGGTTTTCTGAAAAAAGAATTATTGAGGGAGTTTGGCTTATCCAAAAATCCTCTAATTTTACCAGAATATTCTTTTGTATCTTGTTGACCTTCTAGCAAATTTTCAGCTCATTTGAAGATCATTTGAGTAGGAATTTACTAAATACAAAACTGCTGTGTTCATAAGAGTCCAGAAAAAATTTCAGAAAATGTTTCCCACTTAAAAAATATATTCTGGGCAATCCCTAGCTCTAAAAATAATAGGAAAATTTAGGCAAGCTCTTTGAGACATACTTGAAATTGTAGTTCACTCAATTGAGCATGAAAATGCACATTACTTCAGAATTAATTCTTTTGAGTAGGAATGCATAAAGAATTGTTCTGAAAGAACTACTCAAGTAAAAGGGCTGAATTTTGGACCAGATTACTTTCATGTGACCAAGAACTCACAGGTAAATTAGCAGCTCAAGTTGAGCCCTTGAACGCCCTGTGCTTATTCTCCATACTTATGTATGGGTGGAAATACATGAAGGACTTTGTGAGAATTATGGAGAACACAATTTGACTCCACCTTAGCTGCAATTTGACAAGCTAAATCCTTAGGTAGTATAGAACCTGATGTAAAAGTTTTGAGGCCATTGGAGTTCTTTTTCTTCAGTTGCACTCAAATCTTTTCAGCTCATCTATTATGTTCATTAGGGAAATTAGTTAGTGTATAGCTAAGATAGTAAGATCAATGTAAATCATTTCTGTTTCTTTGCACAACAGAGGCAAACCAAGCCGTTCTTGGCTTTTCCACACAACCTCTGTTCCTAAGAACTTCATTCTATAACTTCTTTCAATTACATTCTATAAAACATGTGCATATGCATTTCAATAGGAACCACAACGAAGGGGATTCAAAGGAGTGATTCATTGAAGTGGATCAAGCTCCGGAGAATCAAGGGTGGATCAACAATGATACTAACAGCTAATATACGACTACCCTGCAAAACAGGCAAGCTCTGGTTTGCATTTAACAGCTTTAAGTATTTACTTTGTATTCACTTTCGGTTAAGATATGAATTGTGCATTAGGTCTAGTGTTTGATACTCCTCTTACATAGCCCAATGACCCATGGAGTATTGGGTAGGTGTCTTTCACCGTGTAGAACTGCCATGCTTAAGTACGGTTCGGTAGAAGTCAAGTGGTGAGATGCTACTCGCACGTTCAGGAAACAACAGGGGCATACGGGATTGGTTCATAAATGAAGTAGCAAGTTAAAGTTGAGACCTGGAAGGTTGTAGGGGAAGAAGGACATAGGGGCCTGGGTGCTATAGACCTGTCCGTGTCGGTCAAGGACCGATCCGTATGCGGCCATGTTGAACAAGTTTGAGTTGTGTACCGGACTCATGCTGGTATTATGGGACCCAGTAAACCGATGTACCTCGGGAAGCTGTCGTTGGGACTTTTCGGGTCGCCTCAGGCGGACAGCCGGTGTGCAGTATGTGGGGAACATTCTCATGACATCTCACGTCGGTGGGTGCACCATGAGAGTGGCTACTGTACGGGGTGACTTGATCGATTCAACAGGGGTGAAACGGGAGAAAGGCTGCCGCGTACGACGTCAGTGATGGTTGCTGTAGGCAACGTCGAGTACGGGCGTACGTGTCATGTAGTCCGGGTGTTATTGATTTGAATCACCGTCACTCGCGGAATGGACCGAGCATACTTGTTCTCACAGTCGTGGCGTAGTAAGAACTTGCATGAGAAAGGAACTAATCACATGGATTTGAAGTTTCATACTAGCTTTGTATTGGATCTTGATGAATAGGCTAGTGCAAACTCGATTCTTTTATGCCATGAGCAATTTACATCGGCGGAAAGCGTTTCTTGTTTGATTGTGAACTCCCGATGTGGCGTGCCCAAGGTTACTTAAAATACTGCAAATAATAACTGAAAGTAAGGATTCACTTTTAGGCGAGTTTAATTATGTTTATGCCATCCTATTATAGGTTCATAACCTCACCTAGAGTTTCATGTTTAGGGGGACGGATAAGTCTTGCTGAGCGTTATGCTCATGGATGCTATCCGAGTTGTTTTGCAGGTAATTGACTTCACGCTTATGAGAAGGGATGCCGACGAGACTTGGGAACATCCGAGTGCTTACTCAAAGATCATCCTCGCCGCTGCAGATTGTCTTCGTGTTGCTAGTAAGAAACGTCCGCGGGCTGGACCGTTTCTTTGTTGCTAGTTTAGAAATGAGTCGTGAGAGTGATAGTCTTCCGTTGTAGCTTACTTTGATATAATTATTTGTAAAACATTCTTGTACGCTTCCGCAAAATTGTTTATGTAATATGATGTGTTTTCGTCGATCCGTGTGCTCTTGGGTGCCACATATCACGGCACCACCCAATGAGGTCCTGTCCCGCACAGCATGGTATCAGAGCGGCTGTCTCAATACCGTGACAACGGTTATCCGGATTTACACTCTACAGAGGTTGTACACTTTAGCCACAGGTCAAGCACTCCTAGAAAGGGAGTAGCGTAACGTTCGTCTCATCTTCCCTGAGTAACCCCACAATCACACCTCGGGACGCACCCAGGGGCTTTTTAGGCAATTACTCTCCCAGCCGGACCATGGGTAATGACTCCCCCGTGTCTTTTCCTGGTCTCCCGTGCCCTACTGGCCACCAGATGGATCATGTGGAAGTCACCAAGAAGGTAGAGGGAATCCTACCCATACAGGCTATGTGGTTGTACGGAATCACTATGACAAGGTCATTTGAACCGGTCCTTGAGATGGTGAGGCGGCTCCGTCGAGGTCCACGACAGGTGGACTACATCGAAGCACACACACTACTCATTCACCAAATCCCGCCTCAACCACTCCCTTTGCCCACTTCACTCCACGTAGGTTGTATAGCGCCATCCCCAACCCATTTCCTAACTCACACCACCAAGACACCTTTCACACTTTTCGCAAATCCGACGATTAATTTTAGTGAGACGCGATGCGAACATCGCGAGGGTCCCTAAGCGTTCTACTCTCAAGGGATTACGCACGTCATCACGTTATATTGTGATGACGGGGCCTTAGGGCGTCAAGGAGGAGTTGTCAAGGTCAAGGAGGGCTCGTGGCACGTCACATGTCGACCACGTGACTACGCGACCACTAGCAAAAGGGGTCTTAGCTACTACAACATTTAAAAGTAATCACGAAAATCATGCATATTGAAAACAGGCTAACAGGGTAATTTCGCAAATTAATGGGGGCAATCATGATCAAGCAAGTTAGAGCTTGCCTTCAAAAGCCCCTAGAAATTCCTCATAATTCAGGTCTTCGAGTTCCTCGTCGGATCCCTTGCTCGCTATAGTGCGTAAATCGTTTGGGCTAGCGTCAAATCCAAGGAAATCCGGGAAATCAAAACAACTTTCAATAGGGTGATAACGAAAAATCCTATAGGAATCCCTAGTACGAGGCTTATTTCACCTGGTGGCCTGAATGGGGTGATGTCATTAGTTGGGTAATTAATTATGAGCTTACCCTTTTATCCTCTCTTACTTAACCTAATGGGTTACTATATATTATTTTGATTTAACATGTTCTTGAGTTTGTTGGGGCCATTTTCACTTGCCATTCTTCCTTAATAGTTGACGACCGTTCTAAAGTCCTGTACTTAAGAGGGTATCTCATGGGGTCTTGGGTACACGTGGACCAAATCTATGGAGTCATTTTCATCGTTCCTTGCGAACCGGAGTAAAGTGGCGACGATGTGGAGGCTGACTGGACCTCCACATGGGTTAGGTTGCCAGTGTGGCTGCCACCTCGACTACCATGTGCGCAAGGGGTTCATTCAGCCTAGTTGGCGTTGATGGGGCTAGCACCCGTGGTCGCTCACGAAGCACACCTCCGAGAGGTCCGGCACTACCGGACACGTGTCACCTCCGAAGCTCACCTCCAGGAGGTCCGGTGCTGATGTTCACGTGTCGTCCTCGGAGCTCGTCTCTGAGGAGTAAGGAAGTCTGGCGCTACTGGACACGTGGCATTCTCGGAGCTCACCTCCGAAGAGAGGGGAGGTCCGGCTCTGACACGTGGCACTATCGGAGCTCACCTCCGAAGAGAAGGGAGGTCCAGCACTAACACATGGCGTACGCGGAACTTGCCTCTGTTGAGAGGGGAGGACCTGACCCACCAGACACGTGGCGCACGTGGAGCTCGTCTCTGGAAAGAGGGGAGGTCCCGCCCGCCAGGACGCGTGGCACACGCAGAGCTTGCCTCTGAGGAAGAGGGAGGTCTCGCCCGCCTGACACGCGGCACAACCGGAGCTCGCCTCTGCGGAAAAGGGAGGCCCAACCTCCGCTGGACACATGGAGCCTCCGGAGCTTATCCCTGCAGAAGGTCACGATTCTGAAGCGGTTTTCCTCTGTACATGAGTACCCGTTACTAAGGAAACCAACACAAACTCTTCTATGTTGAATACTGCAACCAAATCGATTGAAAGATAATTTGTTAAGATCCAAACACAAATCAAATAGGACTCTTATTAGAAATCCAATCGGAGAAGGATTTTTCTTTTCCCGATTATAAATAGAACCCGAAACACCCCTTGATCGTAACATCTATTTCCAAGTCGACAACTTAGAAGCCCTAGCACCCAAACTCGCCGAGCTTAACCCCTTCAACGGAGTTTGACCACTGGAGAGACTGCCGACGAGCCCAGACACGATCGCCATCGTCGGAGGAGAGCCGGCGATCTGTTTTTGCTAGGAGAAAGGACCCGAAGGAAGTAAGGTAGGTCTCCATTACCACCTTATGACGTCATCGTGTTTTCTTTGCATCTGTTTCTTTGATCCCTTCGAAACAGAAGCTTTTTCGTGGACTGATCACGTGTTGATCGGTTTGATCTAGATCTTGAGTCCAGATCATCACCACGTCCACATTTGATCTATACATCTCTTTTCATCATAAAAACCCCATGCAAGCCTATTAAAACATGCAAAAGAATATGTACAATGTAAACTGCACCATAGGATTAGCGTGCATGTGCACCATTGCATCTTGAATAAGTATGTGCATGATAATTGATTGTTGTGAATCTTGTATGTTCGTAATCATGAGTAGAAGGACAAGCTCAGGGAGTTACCTACGAAGGACTACAGCACCAGAACATCGAGACACAAGAACAACCAGAGTCACAGGAACAAGGCAAGTGCCCCTTGACCATATTGATCCCATGTTTTTGAAAACTGTTTTGTTTGCGAAAACTATGAATGCTTGAGTCAACTTAATGGGAAATCCTTTTATAGGAGTTTACTAGTTTTGTTAACCACCCTTGTCGCCGGGACAATTGATGAGTTGGGTATGGTCGTTTTTGCTTTTTTGCTTCGCTAACCTACGGGATATGGGAAGCGATAGAATGTGTCTAGCTAACTGCACTCGTATGAGTAATGATAATGAGAAATTGATGATAATGAACATGAATCGGAGGGAGATCTAGGCAAGCTTTGTTTTGTGGAAGAGGTAGAATGAGATGGTGGTTTACTTGCCGTAGATCTAAGGACCGGTTCATGCCAGCCATGCCAGGAAAACAGTGCCACCACAAGGCCAAATATTGGTGCGGCTTAGCTGACTAATTAGGTAAGTTGCTAGATTGTTATGGACTGTGGAAGGCGCGGGGAATGGGAGTCGAGTGAGGACTGCCCTGGGAACTGCATGGCACAAGAGGGGGCCCGTAGGTGGGAGAATTGGAGATTCTAGCCTGCTGGTGAAACCTAGTGAGTCCATACATCTAGTAGCCCCTTTGTAAAGGCTATTTTGTTATCTCTTGGCCATACACCGACGGTTGTGTACTGGTATAATGGAGGTTCTGCAGTCGCCGACAGGTGACGAAATCACAAACTTGTGGGTAAAGTGGTGCCATCTCTGCAGAGTGTAAAACTATCATGATAGCCGAGCTTACGGTCACAAGCGCCTGAACAACTCACATGATTAGATGGGATGGTTATTGGGAGGTTATGGTTTTTGGTTCGGTTATTGGTTGGTTATGGTTTGGTTTTCGGGACTGTTGAGTCTGGTAATGAGAGTGGTTTCGGACTGTTGAGTTGAAACAAAGAGAATGGTCTCGGTTATGAGATGGAATCGAATATGAGATGAAATGGTAGTGAATACGAGATGGTATTCATGAGATGGTAGTGAATACGAGATGGTATTCATGAGCATGAGAAAATTCACTTAAAGCTAGTTGCTGTTTTATCATGATTTGTGAAATAAACTTTTCTGTTATGCAATGAGCCTTTTTATACCTACCTTGTTGTGAGCTACATATCACATTTTTCCGCACTTGCTGAGTACGTCATATACTCAAACTTGCATTATTACTTCATCATCAGCAACAGGAGAAGAGTATTTCAAAGACCATGTGGAGTATTAGACGTGTGATCCACCTCAACCTTGCCTGTGGAGTAGAGATGGAGCGGCTGCTGCTGCTTAGTTTGCTTCCGCTATAGTTTAGAAGAGTTCCGCTGCTAGAATAAGACTTCCGCTGCTAAGATAAGACTTCCGCTGCAATAAAGATTGATGTAATAAAGTACTTGAATCTATTCATTCGTGGTTCTATACATTCTGGATTCAGTTTGTGGATTACATGTGTATGTGTGATGAACATCCTGGGCACACATACGCATCAGTCTCGGTTCTGAGAACCAGGGCGTCACAGCGCGCTTGCGTCCTAAAGTAAACATGCTATTCTATACGCTTGCGTCCTGGGCCGGATAGGGGGAAAGCCACATGGCGGCCAGCGGCGTGTCATCGTGGCGGAACGCGACGGCACTTGGCGCGCTTATGCCTGTAATAGTCCCAAAAACGTGAAGGCAAAGGAACAGATGATTGAACGTCATTGTGTTTCTGTTCATGAAAAATGGGACTTACAAAAACTTTCTTACATGGGATGGTACACATGAGGTGCAACCACATGGGTTCAAGCATGCCTTTGAAAGTGTTGGAACAAGGTGGAGTTAAACTCATGTGTAAGCATACATGAACATGAGAAAGAACAAAAATAAGGTCTTTAGTCTCAAAGGTTCAGCTCAAATTGCCGCCAAACTTTTGTATACACATGGAGCGTCATACATTTGAATTGAGGAGAATGTGGTGGCAACTTTCTGATTTGAGGGTGAGCCAAAAGGGAATGGACTATGATCATGTTGAGTTCATGCTGAATTCAAACATGTTAGACATCGGAATGACTTGAGTTTTGTCACATAAAATGTTAAACTCAAACATGGACATGTGGGAAGAGCAAAAATCTTCATTAACTCCTGTTGAACACATGTTAACCGGGGAAAGGATTTCACTCCCAAAAAGCTAACCCATATGCACATTCTCTATGAGTAGAGGGGAGGGAAGTTTAAACCCCATTTTTGAACCCTTGCAAAGCATTCATGTTCAGATGGTCCAAAAGCATATATATGAGAGGACCATTGCAGTCCTCAGGTATTGAAGAGCTTAAGTTCCAAAATGGGAGGGATTTTTAAGCTCATATACCATTTGTTCAAAGCATTGCTTGAGATCACTTTCAAATTCAAATTTGAGGGGCATGGTCCAAAACTGAACTTGTAAGATTCAGCTTGGGACCAAGGTTGATCAAGCATGGGCTAGGAGCAAACCAAAGTGTTCACCCAAATTCAGATGGGTCATCACCAAAGAGGACTTCAATTTCAGTTTGAATTAAATGGTTTACTTCAAGGCAAAGAAGGTCCTTTCCAAAAAGGAAATTCAAACTGTTGTTTGAAAATTTGTATTTGCAATGGCCAACTTAAGGATCATATGGCATATTTGAATTCCTCAGGTCCAAATTATGAGGGAGACAAATTTTGAGAAAATTTGGAAGTGCTTTGATATGTATATCAAGGGGGCTTGTAAAATTCCTCTAAATTTGAATTCAAATTTGAAACTGAGGCATAACTTGTCAAATTGTCAATTGGCTTTTGAATTTGAGCTCCATATGAGTGAAGTTTGCAATGTGCCAAAAATCTGGAGATATTTGAGAAAGAAACTTGGTGGGGCCCAATTGTCATAGAAGAGGAGGAAAACTTAGCACCTAAGTCTTTGCTCTCGGGTTAGACCGAGCTCCCAGCCCCAACGAGGCAGAAGCCACCGCCACCTCCTGCTCGAGCTTACCCCCCCCCCCCCACGCGTGGGTGCCAGAGGCGGTTCACCCGGCGTTTATCCTCCCCACCGAGGCAAACACGAAGTCTCCCACTCGTGCTCGCGGGTTCTTTTGCTCCCGCGCCCGAAAAGCAGCCGCCGGCGACGCCTCTGCTTCCTTCGGTTGTCCACCAGCTCGCGTCCTCATTTGCTCGACCCGCCCACACAAAAAGGGAGCACTAACGAGTGTACAAGATCCTCCACAGCTCGGCTTCAACGTTCCTGGCTCGTGGCGCGCCCAAATCAACGATCAATGCGAGATACTGAAGCTCACCAGCGAAAAGGCAACTCGGGTCACCATGGGCAGCTCATACCGAGGCTTTTCATGGCCGAGCAAGCACCCGCCGAGACGCGCCGGGACTTCACGCTGCTCTCCCCCGAGTTTCAGCTCGAGCCGTGCAACATAGCTCGGGAATTTCAAGTTTTCCTCTCGGACGAGGGAAACCTAACCGCGGGTAAGAGTTTCAAAAATCGACGCTTAATTATCGGTTAAAGTTGTTCATTTTGAGCACACAGGAGCTAGAGAGGATAGGGAACCTTTTTCCTTCGCAACCCTAGCTTAGCAGTGAGTAGGGGCAGCTAATTTCGAATTCTTCCATCGGCGGCCATGGCGGGGACCCTCGGGCGCACGGTGAACCCCCACTTGCCGCCGTTTCCAAGCCACTTTGAGGCCGTGCCGAGTTAGCCTAACCTCCACTGCTGCTTTAGAGCGAGTCCGCCGAACTTTTGGCGGGCTAGGGTGCTCGTGCCACGGCACCGAAGTCTCACCGAGGTGTGCGCACGTTGCCGACCGGTTTCCAGTCGCCGGCAGCCCGAATACACCGCACCGTTGAATTCCTCGTGGCTGAAAACCCCCAGGCGGCGAGCACCGAGCTGGGAGACGGCCGGGAAGCCGACTCCGGCGAGCCCTGACGAGTTGCCGGCGAGGGGGCGGCGCGGGAAAGGGGACGGGCCGAGGAGGAAGAAGGACCGGTGGGTCCCACGTGTCAGTGGCGGAAAAATCAAATCCCCGATCAGCTGTGGCCCCGGGATCCTTTGCAACAGCGTGGGAAGTAGTCTGTGGCCCCGTGTGGCTTAGCTCCGGCAACCGACACGTGTAGAAGGGACCCTCCGTCAGAGTTTGAACATTTCCCGAATTGATTTGAATTCCAGATTTAGTTCAAACTTTAGAACCTCATAACTTTTGCTAGGAAGCTCCAAATTTAGTGATTCAAATTGGGTTGGATTCAGGATTAAAAGCTCTATCCTAATATGCAACCCAATTTGCATGAAAACCAATAGAAATTTCTGGAGAATTCTTTAAAGCTTTTCAGCAAAAGAATTTTAGAGGAAGTTTGGTTCATCCAAAATTCCCCAAATTTTGCCAGGAGATTCTTTAGGATATTAGGAGACTCCTGTAACAGTTTCAGCTCATTTGGAGTTGATTTAGTTAGGGCAAATCTAATTCCAAGTTTCTGCATTCAAATAAATACAGAAACATTTTCAGGAAATTTCCAAAACTTGGAAATTCAGTTCTGGCCATTCCTTAGCTCCAAAAATCATAGGAAAATTCAAGCATACTCTCTGAGCTATGTATGGAATTTTAGTTCACTTGAATTTGCATGAAAGTGCAAATTTATTCAGAATTAATTCCTCTTTGCCTAAATGCTTAGGGAATTGTTCTGAGTGATCTACTCAGTAAAATATTCTGAATTTTGGTTCAGAGGACATTCTTGTGATAAGGAACTCACAAGAAAATTTCCAGCTCCATTGGAGCGCAGGATCAGTAATGTTCTGTTAACCAATTAGGTGATCACCACCCAAGTGAGGAACCTCACTTCTCACTTGATGATAGTGCTTAAACACACACCCAAACCACTAGCACCAGTGTCATTTTAAATTCTTAAACAGAGTTCCAGTTTTAAACTTGTCTTTAGAACTGTTAGCAAAAGTTTTACAATTAAATATATATGCATGTTCATAACGTGTAGTGTTTAAACGTGGAAGAGTGGAGGAAAGGTGAAGATTGGATCAAGAGGCAAAAAGGCAGGGATTAAGCTTCAAGTCAGCAGAAACTAACTTCATATATCTCTGACTTTAGTCACCTGCAAAACCAAGACAAGCCCCGGTTTGCATTTAAGTTGTTTTCTAAAGTTTTTACTTTGTTCACTACTATGGGTCAAAGTTTGTATGTGGATTAGGTCAAAGATATTTCATACTCCACTTGCATGACCAAAAAGAACCCTGGGATTAAGGGTAGAATGGTTTCATCATTGTAGAATAAGGCCGTGCTAAATAGGCTAGGCCATCTGGTAGAAGACGAGTAGTTGGAATCTAGTCACGAGCTTTAGTTCAGAATATCATAAGTGTGGTTGGGGAAGGAAGCAAACTAAAGTTTTTCATTTCTAAAGATGAGACCGGGCAGAGGGGTTAGGCAGTGACAAGACGAGGTCTTGGTCGAGTAGCTCTGCCTGTGTCGGTTAAGGACCGATGCGTATGCCGTGTCCAGGAGCAAGTATTGAGTTGTGTACCGGATGCTTACTGATATATGGGAACCAGGAAACCGATGTACCAGGTTCACTTGATTGTAGAGGCATACCACATCGTCTCGGTAGACCTATGAGCCCGAGACGGCGCGACCAGTTCTACAGTTGAGTGTCCTGAGAAAGGTTGCCACATACGACGTAATGAACGACGCCAGAGTTGGGTCTTCAGAGGCGGGCGTATGTGTCGAGTTATCCGGGTAGTGTTTGATTTGAATCACCGTCCCTCGCGGTTATTGAGTACCGCTTGCTCCCATGTTGTGACGTAGTAATCAACTTGTGTGGGAACAGTTTGCAAAAGTATAATTGCTGCTATGATTATGTTAAGTTGATTGAAAACCATGTTTGAAGTAGAGATAGAGCTAACTAAAGTTATTTTCTACCTTGGGGCAAGTAATATTGGAATGAAGTGTTTCTTGTTTGATTGTGGAGTTCCAATGTTGCTGATCGCAAGGTCACTATTATTATGGCTAAAATCTGAAAGTTAAGGATGAACTCGTAGGCGAGTCTTTTCGCAAATGACAGGCTTAAGTCTTAGGTTACTTTCATTTAGAGTTTCATGTCTTCGGAGAGACGGTTAAGTCTTGCTGAGCCTTTGTGCTCACTCTTGCTATATAAGTGGTTTTGCAGGTTAACCTCGACGCTATAAAGAAGGTTTTCCGGTGAGACTCGGGAACTTCCGAGTCATGTCACACATGGAGAATCTAGCCGCTGCCATGTCTTCGTGTTGCTAGCGAGAGGAGTCCGCGGGCTGGACCTCTTCTCGAGTGCTTCTTAGATACTTGACGTGAGCTGTTTATTGACTTCCGCTGTAGCTATTTATGTAAAGTATTTACAAAGAACAATTGTAAGCTTCCACTTTGATTTATGTAATACATTGTTTCTTATATGTGTGCTGTTGGGTGCCGCATAACACGGCACCACCCAATGCGATCCCCGGGCAAGGCGGCACGGCCCCGTGATCGAGGTCTGGCTCTCTCAGCGTGGTATCAGAGCCGCATTGGTAATAGCGCACAGAATAAGGATAGTATTACGATAAAAACTTAGGATACGGTGAGGAAACGGTATTAGGCCCACATAAGGACTATAGTAGTATAGTTACTTAAAGTGGCAGCACTAACATATTTGTTATAATTCTGAATTTTTAGTATGTAAAGACGCACCTACGCTCAGGTAAGCATGGTAAGGAACGCCACCGAAAGCGGTTCAATTTCGGTTAGCTCCCCTGACGAGGAAAGTGGTTCAGGGTTAGATCCCACAGCTTGGTGTGAGATGTTAATATGAAACTCTTGGACTCTCCACGTTCCTGAGTTCATATGAAACGCTGATCCCTAGCGTGCAGTAGGCAAGTAAGTGGAGACCCCATCGTGTGATCAGTAACGCGATAGTGTGTTCGTCTAGAAGTAGCCCAGGAGGACATACGCAGCGCTTGCCATCGGCGTGCCCTGCAGGGCAGTAGGTGGTATCCGTTGGGTTGATAACATTCCCAACCATGACGACCCGTTCATGATATACTCGGGTTCCCCGTCGTGTGGTGTTGAAACACGATCACGTACCTTGAGATGTGACTTAACTCAAGGACGGCCGTATGACAATGATACGGGCGTTTGTATTTACTTTCAATTATGGAACTGCCTGAAATGAAACAACCTTTGAGTGCACCACTATTGCGTGTTTTTCTGCAGGTACTAACCACGTACGTATCCCGTGTAGTACACGTGTGCGAGAGACCGTCTTAGTGCCCCTGATAATATGTATATGCCGGTATAATCCGGGTAGGATTTTCTTTTGGTGAGGTAACGTAGTACCTACATGATTCTTACGGTGCATCGACACCGTACTAAACATATAATCCTCTTCCCTAAGAAGAAATGAGTCATGAACTAACTTTCAACTAAAAATAGAAGTTTGAAACAAATATTAGTTACTGAACTCTTATTTTGAGCTAAGATTCGAATGAGAGAATTACTAGGTTGCAAAGATTTCAAAAACAGAGTGCTCTGTTTCTGGCAGAAATTCTTACTGGACTTCAACAGAGCATAACTCTGAGTAGTTTGACACAATTAAGGTGTATGTTACAGTTCTGGAAATATTTTCAAGTGCGCTACAACTTCTTTGTAGACCTCCAGAGCAAAATCACACTTTAAGTTGGTGAAAAGTCCAGTTGAAGGCAAACTGTTCAAAACCAGGACAGTAGCAAAAACCTCTCTGGACCTTTCTGTTTTTAAGCCATATCTTCCTGTAGAAAAATCCTTAAGGAGCCCATGATACACCGTTGGAAAGGTTAGGAAATGTGCAACATTGTTGTAGCTCAGAGTTTGCGCAGATTCTCATTGTATTTTTATATACAACTGTGATAAAAGTAGCCCCATACAAAGGTCATGCTGGCGAATTTTATCCAGGAATTCTGTCAACTTTGAGAAATCATAACTTTTGATCCAGAGATGATCTGGAAGCATTTGAGTACTCGTTGGAAAGATACTGAAGTTAACTTTAACTTTGGTATTCGACTTGAGTTATGAAAATGCTGCTAAACTGATCAAAATCTGGGTAAAGACAGAAGAGTCCATTCTGTACAGAAAAGAGGACTGGGTAGGCCTATCCCACGGAAGTGATTAAACTCGAGGAGTTTCCGGTGGGACATGAAGAACCGATGTGTTTCCAATGAGTACCGGGAAATGCCGGCTAACGGGACGTCAAGTTCAAGATTGAACTAGCGCCGGAAACAACGCCGATTTCACGAAGGCCGTATAAGATGGCACCTAACGAACTGGCGGAGTTGAAGGAGCAACTAAGTGCACTTATGAGCAACGGTTTTACACAACCAAGTTTATCACCTTTGGGTTGCTCTGCGCTGTTCGTTAAGAAGAGTGATGAGCCACTAAGATTAAGTGTTGATTCTCGTTTACTCAATGCCGTCACTATAAAGGGCAATGAGGGTACTCGATGGTTTAAAGACCATATAGTTATACCTCGTAATATGAAGCTCTATACTGCCGGGAATGTCGCACACACTGAAGTGGTGTGAGTACGGCAGAAGAGTACTGATCGGGGTGGCTAGTCAACAAAGACAATGTCCGAGTTCGAACGGTAGGAGCGAACTTGGAGGCTGTTCAATCCCAAAAGAAAAGTCACGATGGTCAAAGGCATAGACCGTTGCATTTTGACAGTGGAGAACACGTTGTCTTTGCGTGTCTCCGATGAAAGGAATTTCACCGGTCCGATGTAAAGGGGGGATTTTGCTCCCCGAGCCTTAGACCCACTTGCTATCACGGAGGTGTGTGGAACCATAGCTTACCGGCTGGAACTACTGGCAAGCCTTACTGGTGTTCACGACATATTTCATATGTCACAGCTACGGAAGTGCTTTAAAGCTACCATCGCTGTCCGCACAAAAGGAATCGACTAGTGGAAGACGGATCGTGCCTACACCGAGTGACCGGTTCAGCCTAGCGATGGAAAGATCTGGAACACCTGAAATTAGATATTAAGATTGTACCAGGTGGTGTGGGGTAATCATACCACGGAAGAAACAACGTGGAGAGCAAAGATTACCTCCGCATGAACTATCCGGAGTTTTTACGTCATACCACTTGGCATTACCTCTCCTGTCTCGTTCTCCTATTGGAATCTCGGGACGAGATTCTTTTTAAGGGGGGAGGAATGTAAAAGTCCCAAAAATGTGAAGGCAAAGGAACAGATGATTGAACGTCATTGTGTTTCTGTTCATGAAAAATGGGTCTTACAAAAACTTTCTTACATGGGATGGTACACATGAGGTGCAACCACATGGGTTCAAGCATGCCTTTGAAAGTGTTGGACCAAGGTGGAGTTAAACTCATGTGTAAGCATACATGAACATGAGAAAGAACAAAAAATAAGGTCTTTAGTCTCAAAGGCTCAGATCAAATTGCCGCCAAACTTTTGTATACACATGGAGCCTCATACATTTGAATTGAGGAGAATGTGGTGGCAACTTTCTGATTTGAGGGTGAGCCAAAAGGGAATGAACTATGATCATGTTGAGTTCATGCTGAATTCAAACATGTTAGACATGGGAATGACTTGAGTTTTGTCACATAAAATGTTAAACTCAAACATGGACATGTGGGAAGAGCAAAAATCTTCTTTAACTCCTGTTGAACACATGTTAACCCGGGAAAGGATTTCACTCCCAAAAAGCTAACTCATATGCACATTCTCTATGAGTAGAGGGGATGGAAGTTTAAACCCCATTTTTGAACCCTTGCAAAGCATTCATGTTCAGATGGTCCAAAAGCACATATATGAGAGGACCATTGCAGTCCTCAGGTATTGAAGAGCTTAAGTTCCAAAATGGGAGGGATTTTAAGCTCATATACCATTTGTTCAAAGCATTGCTTGAGATCACCTTCAAATTCAAATTTGAGGGGCATGGTCCAAAACTGAACTTGTAAGGTTCAGCTTGGGACCAAGGTTGATCAAGCATGGGCTAGGAGCAAACCAAAGTGTTCACCCAAATTCAGATGGGTCATCACCAAAGAGGACTTAAATTTCAGTTTGAATTAAATGGTTTACTTCAAGGCAAAGAAGGCCCTTTCCATAAAGGAAATTCAAACTGTTGTTTGAAAATTTGTATTTGCAATGGCCAACTTAAGGATCAGATGGCATATTTGAATTCCTCAGGTCCAAATTATGAGGGAGACAAATTTTGAGAAAATTTGGAGGTGCTTTGATATGTATATCAAGGGGGCTTGTAAAATTCATCTAAATTTGAATTCAAATTTGAAACTGAAGCATAACTTGTCAAATTGTCAATTGGCTTTTGAATTTGAGCTCCATATGAGTGAAGTTTGCAATGTGCCAAAAATCTGGAGATATTTGAGAAAGAAACTTGGTGGGGCCCAATCGCCATAGAAGAGGAGGAAAACTTAGCACCTAAGTCTTTGCTCTCGGGTTAGACCGAGCTCTCGGCGCCACCGAGGCAGCAGCCACCGCCACCTCCTGCTCGAGCTAACCCCCCCCCCCCACGCGAGGGCGCCAGAGGCGGTTCACCCGGCGTTTATCCTACCCACCGAGGCAAACACGAAGTCTCCCACTCGTGCTCGCGGGTTCTTCTCCTCCCGCGCCCGAAAAGCAGCCGCCGGCGACGCCTCTACTTCCTTCGGTTGTCCACCAGCTCGCGTCCTTGTTTGCTCGAGCCGCCCACACAAAAAGGGAGCGCTAACGAGTGTACAAGATCCTCCACAGCTCGGCTTCAACGTTCCTTGCTCGTGGCGTGCCCAAATCAACGATCAACGCGAGATACTGAAGCTCACCGGCAAAAAGGCAACTCGGGTCACCGTGGGCAGCTCATACCGAGGCTTTTCATGGCCGAGCAAGCACCCGCTGATACGCGCCGGGACTTCACGCTGCTCTCCCCCAAGTTTCAGCTCGAGTCGTGCAACATAGCTCGGGAATTTCAAGTTTTCCTCTCGGACGAGGGAAACCTAACCGCCGGTAAGAGTTTCAAAAATCGACGCTTAATTATCGGTTAAAGTTGTTCATTTTGCGCACACAGGAGATAGAGGGGATAGGGAACCTTTTCCTTCGCAACCCTAGCTTAGCAATGAGTAGGGGCAGCTAATTTTGAGTTCTTCCATCGGCGGCCATGGCGGGGACCCTCGGGCGCACGGTGAACCCCCACTTGATGCTGTTTCCGAGCCAGTTTGAGGCCGTGCCGAGTTAGCCTAACCTCCACTGCTGCTTTAGAGCGAGCCCGCCGAACTTTTGGCGGGCTAGGGTGCTCGTGCCACGGCGCCGAAGTCTCACCGAGGTGTGCGCACGTCGCCGACCGGTTTCCGGTCGCTGGCAGTCCGAATACACCACACCGTTGAATTCCTCGTGGCTGAAAACCCCCAGGCGGCGAACACCGAGCCGGGAGACGGCCGGGAAGCCGACTCCGGCGAGCCCCGACGAGTTGCCGGCGAGGGGGTGGCGCGGGAAAGCGGACGGGCCAAGGAGGAAGAAGGACCGGCGGGTCCCACGTGTCAGTGGCGGAAAAATCAAATCCCCGATCATCTGTGGCCCCGGGATTCTTTGCGACAGCGCGGGAAGTAGTCTGTGGCCCCGTGTGGCTTAGCTCCGGCAACTGACACGTGTAGAAGGGACCCACCATCAGAGTTTGAACATTTCCCATATTGATTTGAATTTAAGATTTATTTCAAACTTTAGAACCTTATAACTTTTACTAGGAATCTCCAAATTTAGTGATTCAAATTGGGTTGGATTCAAGATTAAAAGCTCTATCCAAATATGCAACCCAATTTGCATGAAAACCAATAGAAAATTCTGGAGAATTCTTTAAAGCTTTTTCAGAAAAAGAATTTTAGAGGGAGTTTGGTTCATCTAAAATTCACCAAATTTTGCCAGGAGATTCTTTAGGACATTAGGAGACTCCTGTAAAAGGTTCAGCTCATTTGGAGTTGATTTAGTTAGGGTAATTCTAATTCCAATTTTCTGCATTCAAATAAATACAGAAATATTTTCAGGAAATTTCCAAAACTTGGAAATTCAGTTCTGGCCATTCCTTAGCTCCACAAATCCTAGGAAAATTCAGGCATACTCTCTGAGCTATTTATGGAATTGTAGTTCACTTGAATTTGCATGAAAGTGCAAATTTATTTAGAATTAATTGCTCTTTGCCTAAATGCTTAGGGAATTGTTCTGAGTGATCTACTCAGTAAAATATTCTGAATTTTGGTTCAGAGGACTTTCTTGTGACAAGGAACTCACAAGAGAATTTCCAGATCCATTGGATCCTTGGATCAGTAGTGTTCTGTTCAACCAATTAGGTGATCACCACCCAAGTGAGGAACCTCACTTCTCACTTGATGAAAGTGCTTAAACACACACCCAAACCACTAGCACCAGTGTCATTTTAAATTCTTAAACAGAGTTCCAGTTTTAAACATGTCTTTAGAACTGTTAGCAAAAGTTTTACAATTAAATATATATGCATGTTCATAACGTGTAGTGTTTAAACATGGAAGAGTGGAGGAAAGGTGAAGATTGGATCAAGAGGAAAAAAGGCAGGGATTAAGCTTCAAGTCAGTAGAAACTAACTTCATATATCTCGGACTTTAATCACCTGCAAAACCAAGGCAAGCCCCGGTTTGCATTTAAGTTGTTTTCTAAAGTTTTTACTTTGTTCACTACTATGGGTCAAAGTTTGTATGTGCATTAGGTCAAGGATGTTTCATACTCCACTTGCATAACCAAAAGGAACCCTGGGATCAAGGGTAGAATGGTTTCATCGTTGTAGAATAAGGCCGTGCTAAATAGGCTAGGCCATCCGGTAGAAGACGAGTAATTGGAATCTACTCGCGAGCTTTAGTTCAGAATATCATAAGTGTGGTTGGGGAAGGCAGCAAACTAAAAATTTTCATTTCTAAAGATGAGACCGGGCAGAGGGGTTAGGCAGCGACAAGACGAGGTCTTGGTCGAGTAGCTCTGCCTGTGTCGGTTAAGGACCGATGCGTATGCCGCGTCCAGGAGCAAGTATTGAGTTGTGTACCGGATGCTTACTGATATATGGGAACCAGGAAACCGATGTACCAGGTTCACTAGATTGTAGAGGCATACCACATTGTCTCGTTAGACCTATGAGCCGGAGACGGTGCGACCGGTTCTACAGTTGAGTGTCCTGAGAAAGGTTGCCACATACGACGTAATGAAGGACGCCAGAGTTGGGTCTTCAGAGGCGGGCGTATGTGTCGAGTTATCCGGGTAGTGTTTGATTTGAATCACCGTCCCTCGCGGTTATTGAGTACCGCTTGCTCCCATGTTGTGACGTAGTAATCAACTTGTGTGGGAACAGTTTGCAAAAGTATAATTGCTGCTATGATTATGTTAAGTTGCATGAAAACCATGTTTGAAGTAGAGATGGAGCTAACTAAAGTTATTTTCTACCTTGGGGCAAGTAATATTGGAATTAAGCGTTTCTTGTTTGATTGTGGAGTTCCAATGTTGCTGATCGCAAGGTCACTATTATTATGGCTAAAATCTGAAAGTTAAGGATGAACTCGTAGGCGAGTCTTTTCGCAAATGACAGGCTTAAGTCTTAGGTTACTTTCATTTAGAGTTTCATGTGTTAGGAGAGACGGTTAAGTCTTGCTGAGACTTTGTGCTCACTCTTGCTATATAAGTGGTTTTGCAGGTTAACCTCAACGCTATAAAGAAGGTTGTGCGGTGAGACTCGGGAACTTCCGAGTCATAACACACATGGAGAATCTAGCCGCTGCCATGTCTTCGTGTTGCTAGCGAGAGGAGTCCGCGGGATGGACCTCTTCTCGAGTGCTTCTTAGATACTCGACGTGAGCTGTTTATAGACTTCCGCTGTAGCTATTTATGTAAAGTATTTACAAAGAACAATTGTAAGCTTCCGCTTTGATTTATGTAATACATTGTTCCTCATATGTGTGCTGTTGGGTGCCGCATAACACGGCACCACCCAATGTGATCCCCGGGCGAGGCGGCACGGCCCCGTGATCGAGGTCGGGCCCTCTCAATGCCTAGAGCCCATTTTTCGATGTTTGCATGTAGGAAATAGCACACGTGAGCTAGAAAAGCCGTGAGTGCGAGGAATCAAAAAGAGAGGGACGGGGGCTCACCGGAGTAAGATTCGGAGTTCGCCAGCGTTGAAGGAGATGTCGAGGGAGGGGAACAGAGAGACTTCGTGCTCCTGCTCCAGCCAGCGAGTCAAGAGGTGCTAGCTTCCTCCCTTGCGGCTGAACACAACAGCACAACGCTTTTTATAGCCGGAGCTGCGGCTGTGGGGGTCAACACGTGGTGGAGAGGGTGCCCCGCAGCTGCATTTGATGTGAATCGCCAGAATCCGGGCAGGAGCAGAGCGAGGAGACGTCTGGACGCGACGTGGTGAGTGTTGAAGACGGTGTGGGGGCGGGACAGAGGGCGCCAGCGGGTTTTTGCGGTAGCCCGAGATTTTGGCGAGGGGGCAGCGCGGCTGAGCTCGACGCGGTGATGGCAGTGGGGGCAGCAGGCGCTGCGCGGTGATGGACCACCGTCCTTTTGCGGGATTCTCGGCGCGCGATTCGGTGTCCAATCGGCGGAGTGAGGTGTGGCGTGGGGCGGCGACTGGCGATGCGACGGTGACGCGATGGGGGCCGGCGGGGTTCCAGGGCGGCGGCGGTGCGGTTGCCCTGGCAGGGTCTCGGGAGGGCAGCGGCGAGAGGAGGAAGGAGGAGGGCGCTGCATGCCTGTGGGCTGGGCCGGGGGGAGAACAGGCTGGCCGCGCCTAGGAGGTAATTTTTTTTATTTTTCCCTTCTTTTGTTTTGTGTGTCTGTTACAAATCTACCCCACTTATGTGGAATCTCGTCCTCGGAATTCGGTCGCTTCCTCAAACAGATGGGGAAATTCTCTCCTGAGGTCGTCCTCCCGTTCCCACGTAGCTTTCGCTTCGGTATGGTTAGTCCATTGGACGTGGCAGAATCGTACTGCACTCCTGCGTGTCTGCCGGGTGACGACATCCAGGATCCTTGTAGGTAGCTATTGATATCTTAAGTCCGGTTGTAAGAGCATTGCATCACACGGTACCCGTTCCTCGGGTACTCTTAGGCATTTCTTGAGTTGCGATACGTGGAACACGTTGTGGACGTCGGACATAGTCTCTGGCAGCTTCAAACGGTAGGCCACGACTCCTATTCTTCCGAGTATCTCAAATGGTCCGATGTATCGTGGGGCCAACTTTCCCCGTATCTGGAACCTTCTCGTACCTCGGATGGGCGACACCTTGAGGTATACGAAGTCTCCCTTTTCAAAAGTGAGATCCCTTCGGTGGGTGTCCGCATAGCTCTTTTGTCTGCTCTGGGCTACCTTGAGATTCTCTCTGATTGTGGCTACTCGTTCCTCTACGTCCTTAATTATGGCAGGGCCAAAATACGAATGCTCCCCAACCTCTGACCACATCAGTGGTGTTTGGCACTTTCTTCCGTACAATGCCTCGAAGGGTGACATCTGTAGGCTGGCCTGGTAGCCGTTATTGTAGGAGAACTCTGCGAAGGACAGACTCTTCTCCCAATCCTTTCCGTATGTCAGAGCACATGCGCGTAGCATGTCTTCTAGTATCTCATTTACCCATTCAGTCTGACCGTCCGTCTGTGGATGGTAGGCGGAACTATAGTCCAGTTTGGTGCCGAGAAGCGCATGCAAACTCTTCCAAAAGTGGGCTGTCAACTGGGAGCCACGATCCGACACAATCTAGCTTGGTACTCCGTGCAGTCGGAGTATGTGGTCGATGTATAGCTGTGCTAGTTGGTCTCCACGGTGGGTCATTTTGACAGGTATGAAATGGGCCACCTTTGTCAGACGATCTACGATGACCCAAATAGAGTTGTTTCCCTTTTTCATCCGTGGTAACCCGGTTATGAAATCCATAGCGATTTCATCCCATTTCCACACCAGTATGGTTAGGGGGTGTAGCAACCCTGCTGGCCTCTGATGTTCGGCTTTTACTCGGCGGCAGACGTCGCAATGGGTGACGAACTCTGCTATATCTCTTTTCATAGCCACCCACAATACTTCTGTTTTAGGTTCTAGTACATCTTGGTGGTTACCGGGTGGATGAAGTATGCTGAATTGTGGGCCTCATCCATTATCAGTTGTCTTAGCCCGTTCACCTTTGGCACACATATCCGGTTCTTATACCACAGGGTCTCGTGCTCGTCCACTCAAAACCCGGGGGCTTTGCCTACCAATGTCTGAGCTTTTAGTGTACGGATTTCCGGATCCTCCCGTTGGGCTTGCCGAATTCGATCCTCCAACGTGGGTTGTAGGCATAGGGTGCCCAGATACCTGTTTGGTGCTATGTGCAGGTTTAACTTTTGCATCTCCGCTCTCAGGCTTGGTTGGCGGGTAACAAGCCTTATTGTGTTACAGTGAGCCTTTTGGCTCAGGGCGTCAGCTACTACATTAGCCTTTCCAAGGTGATACTGCACTTCCAGGTTGTAGTCCTTTATCAGCTCCAACCACCTTCACTGCCTTAGGTTTAATTCCGACTGGGTGAATATGTATTTGAG
The DNA here is from genome assembly GCA_030760725.1 of Neostapfia colusana. Lineage (NCBI taxonomy): Eukaryota > Viridiplantae > Streptophyta > Magnoliopsida > Poales > Poaceae > Neostapfia > Neostapfia colusana. The sequence goes on along the minus strand of JASWHV010000012.1, from coordinate 13,578,604 downwards.
GCTCTTGTGGTCCATAAAGATCTGATACTTGTTTCCGATCAGGTAGTGTCTCCAGATCTTTAGTGCGTGGACCACAGCTGCCAATTCCAAGTCATGGATTGGGTAGTTCTTTTCATGGACCTTCAGTTGTCTGGATGCATAGGCGACGACTCGGTCATCCTGCATCAGCACACACCCGAGTCCTTGTCGGGAGGCGTCGCAGTATACGACAAAATCCTTGTGTATATCTGGTAGGATCAGCACTGGGGCTGCGGTCAATCTCTTCTTTAATTCCCTAAAGCTGTTCTCGCAGGCCGGAGTCCACTCAAATTTCTTGTCCCTTTTTGTCAACTCGGTCATGGGTCTCGCAATTTTGGAGAACCCTTCTATAAACCTCCGGTAATACCCGGCTAGTCCAAGGAAGTTGCATATTTCTGTCACGCTAGTGGGCTGCTTCCAGTCAGTGACTGCCTCAACTTTAGCTAAGTCCACTGCCACTCCCTCGGCCTTTATGATGTTCCCGAGGAACGCGACCTTCTGCATCCAAAATTCACACTTGCTGAATTTGGCGTACAGCTGGTGCGCTCTTAGCCTTCCCAGCACTATTCTGAGGTGTTAGGCATGCTCCGCCTGACTTCTCGAGTAGATCAGTATGTCATCTATGAAGATGACGACAAACTTATCCAACTCTTCCATGAATATCTTGTTCATTAGGTTTATGAAGTAAGCCGGTGCATTGGTCAGCCCAAACAGGATTACTGTGAACTCGTACTGTCCATAACGAGTTATGAAGGCTGTCTTCATGATGTCTGCATTACTGATCTTCAGTTGGTAGTAACCAGATAACAGATCAATCTTGGAAAAGTACTTTGCTCCCTTTAGTTGGTCGAACAAGTCATCGATCCGTGGCAAGGGGTACTTGTTCTTAATCGTGACTTTATTTAGGGACCGGTAGTCGATACACATCCTCAAGCTACCGTCCTTCTTTTTGACAAATAGCACGGGAGCTCCCCAGGGTGAAGAGCTAGGTCGGATAAATCCTTTCTCTTGCAATTCTACGATCTGCTCCTTTAGCTCGGCTAGCTCGTTGGCTGCCATACGATACGGCCTCTTGGCTATTGGTGTCGCCCTAGGTATCAGGTCAATGAGGAATTCAATATCCCTATCCAGGGGCGTTCCGGGTAGTTCTTCTAGGAATACGTCCGGGTATTCACTTACAACTGGCACTTGCTCCAATGGTGTTGTTTCTAGACTGCACACTAGTGGTTCCATCCTGAGCTTGCGAGGTTGGCATGTCACGGTAATCCCGTCACGGTTCGTCACCATGACCTTGCGGTCGGCACAGGATTTATTCCCTTTATGTCGTGCCATCCAGTCCATTCTAAGGATCACATCTATGCCATCCGACTTTAGGACGACTAGGTCCGCTACAAACTCTATCCCACTTATTTGAATCTTAACCCCCAGGCATCCGAGGTGGCACTGTATAGTGGCCCGTGGGGATCTGGTCACTAGTGGGGTTTTTAGACATAACGTTGGCAATCCACTTTTAGCCACAAAGTTGGAGGAAACAAAGGAATGTGAAGCTCCAGAATCAAATAGTACTGTTATGAGGGTTGATTTGACTAGGTACTCCCCGAGTACGACGTCTGGAGCATCCTCAGCCTGGCTTGCGTTGATGTGGTTCACATGACCGCATCCGAAGGACTGAGCTCGGTTCTGCGGTCCTGACGCCTGCGGTGGGTTGTGCCCGTTGTTGGAAGTGACGGTCCTTACTATTGAGTTTGCCGGGGCATCATTTGGTTTCCTCATGAGGGTGAAATTTGCAATCAAGTGCCCCGGGTCGCGGCAATGGAAGCAAGCCCTGCTGGCAGTCGTCGTCCGAGTTGTGTTGGCATTGCCTTGCTGTGGTGCATTCGTGCTTGGTGGCCGGTATTGCTGCATTGGCTGCTGTAGGTTGGACCCCGTGGTGCGGAAATGCATTGTGGGTTGTTGTTGAGGCTTCGGCGGGAAGCTAGGCCTTGCCCGTTGGAATCGCTCTTGGTGCTTGAACTTCTGCACCTGGAACTTCCTCTTTCGTTCACCATCCAGCTGGGAACGTGCCTCTTCCAGTAGTATGGCCCTATTCATGAGAGTGTTGAAGTCTGGGTATATGTGAGTAACAAGTTGGGCTTTCATGACACCGTTCAACCCTTTGTGGAAATGGTCTTGTTTCTTCTTGTCAGTGTTGATTTCGCTACTGGCGTAGCGTCCCAACATCAAGAATTTCTTGATGTATTGGTTGATGGTCATGGCTCCTTGGCGTAGTGCACGGAACTCATCCGCCTTCATTTCAATAACTCCTTCGGGGATATGGTAATCCCAAAAGGCTTGCTGAAACTCCTCCCAGCTTATTGTGTCAGGTTCGGCCGCTGCTTCACGGTAGTTGTCCCACCATTCTGCGGCAGCTCCCACTAGCTGATGGGAGGCCAACATTACTCGCTCCTGGTCTCCGGCTGCGGTAATGTCGAGTTTCTTGCTTATGTTTCGCAGCCAGTCATCGGCTGCCAACGGATCCTCATCAGTGCCATCAAAGACTGGGTGTCGGAGTCTCATTAACTCTGACATCCTAGAGGGCGGAGGCGCCCCAGGGCCTCGCTGCCCCTGCATTGCCTGAGTTATGGTCTGTAACAGCTGTGTCTGTACCACGATTATTTCGGCCAACGTAGACAGTGGTGGTGGAGGCACCACTTCCTCCTCCGGAGCTGGCACCTCTTCGGGGTTGATTTCCCCAACTCCTTCCAGAAGGTTGTTTGCCCTATTAGGTTCACCTCTCCCAAAAGCTGCTACCCGTGGGGCCTAGATTGGTGCACGGCATCCTGCTCCCCTACCCCTCCGGGTGGGTATGCTTCGGGGTGCATGCACCACAGGTGCCTGAGCCCCTCCAACAACATGCTCCCAGCGTGCCTGAACTCTGGCGGATCTCTGGGGGCCATCTGGGAGAAGCAAATTTTCATGGAAGTTTAGTTGTTGCTTTTTTTTATTGTTTCATGCTTCACATGCCCATATTTTAGTGTAAAGGTTTGCTACTTTGGTTCTTATTATACTTAATTTCTTTTCAAGAGGGATGCCCCTCATCTGAGCTCTTGCCCATATCACTTAACAAAGTTTTATCACACACACTGGAAGTCCATTAAATCCCGGCAAATCACATCATCATTACTAGAGTATAATCATCACATGGTACAACACATAGCAGGTCTAGGACATTGCAACACACTCATGCCACATCTAACGATCACGATGCTAATCATCCACTAACACGGAATACATAACTCACACTATGTCGGGCTACTCATGGTACTACAGGCTGCTGCCTACTGTGGTGGGACTCGTGGGGGTACGGCGTCCTCCATGCCGTGGTCCTGGCGCCACTCATGCCCCAAGTTGATCCCGTCGTTGACCAACTCCTCAACAGTGAAGGGGAACTTTCCACCGCCGTGTCCTGTGGTCCCCTGACTAGGTCCTCCACAGCTAGAAACCTCCTCCAGTATCTCGACGCTCGAGTCCTGACCGTACCTCCCTGTGGGTGCTCGTCCTCCTCTGGCTCGTCTCCGGTGTCATCGTCGAAGTCGTTGTACGTCTCCGTGCTCCCAGTGCGTCCTCTACGCAGCCGCTCCAACAGTCGAAGGCTCTTGCCTCGACCAAAGTGTCCAGCGCCCCTAGCTATAGTGGCTCGGACGGAGGGAGTCAGGTGGGGTACAGCTGGCACACGCATCGTCTGCGGGCCACTCTCGTGCTGCACGGCCAGGGTGCTCTTACGAGCAGTGATGCGGACTCGCGCTCTTCCTGAGCGGGCTCCGGCCTGGTAGAGGGAGTCCAACTCCCTGACGTGCGTTGCAGTCCTATGGTTGAGCTCCACGCGCAGAGCCTCGGTCACCTCACGAGCTCGCATGGTCTCGGTGCGGGCCTCGTCCAGTTGGGCCTGCAGACTCCTCACTTTAGCCTCCGTGTCCTGAGTGCGAGCAACCTCTGCCCTCCACTCTGCGTGGGTGTCCTCGCAGCACTGGTCCAAGGCGTGCAGATATCTGGTGGTCTCTGTCAAGGTGGTGTCCTCCACGGTCCTGGTGGGTCCCTCCAGTGTCACAACTCGGTACCTCCAGACATAGTTGTCCTCTCGGTGCACGGGGAAGTAGCGGATGGGTATCGGCCCGGTCCGCTCCATGCACCTGTCGCTGAGCTCCAACAGTGCCTTCCGTTTCAACAGCTCTGATGGAGTCTGCATAGCGGGCTCCGGTGAAGGTGAGTGAGTAGGGCTGCACTCCGTAAGGTCATGACGCCTTAGTGATGTGGACCTCTGCATCGCAGCAGATTGCGCCGTCCTCCTCGTACTCTCTCCAGCGGTATCATGGAAACCTCGTGTAGCCGAGTCTCTCCAAGGTGCGGATCAGCACCTGCGGGAACCCAGTCAGGTCCTGGCAAGTACCCTCAGACCAACCGTCCATCTGTCAAGGCAAACTGTGGGTCAGTGTTGTTTTGACAAAGATAATTTTAACATAAGAGTGAGGTAAGTCTCATAAAGGTAGATTTTCGCACATAATTTTGGAAAATACGTGTTCCGTCGATGTTTCGTCTCTATGGCTTCGTCCTACGGCCAAGTACGGCTCTGATACCACTCTGTCAGGACCCACCTCTTGCGGGGCCCACTTGTGCATCTCGTAATAATCCCTGGATCAGTAGTCGGAACGCACAATAGAATGGATTGAAAGCCATGCATTAATTTAGCCTCAACATGACCCTTAAGGTCTTACAACCAAGTCTTTAAGTTACAATTCATTGGCCTCGCAGGGCCTCAAAAGAGCGACAAACTAGTGAAAGGCAGTGGACTAAGTGGCTCCCATTCCCCTCAGGTAGCCTTGGGCGCAGGACTAGGCCTACTCGTCGATGTATTGTGCTTCATCCTCCATCTCTCTTTCTTCTTCTGCTTCTAAGGGTCACGAAGAAAGCAAGAGTGAGTACGGAAGGTACTCAGCAAGCCCTAACACTACGCAAGGGAATGTATTTCATGCTAGGGTTATAACAAGGAAGGGCTATATGGCTTAGGGTTGCTGAAAAGCATTCATGCAGGGTCTTCTTTGAAGAAGGTTTTGGAAAGCAAAGGAGATAGTTGTTCTTTTTAGTTGGTGGGACCTGGGGGGTTTGAGCTCCATCCCACCAGTTCCCTAGGTTTTACCCGAACGTTCAAGCCCACGGCTTTACTAGTTCCCGCCACACAGCCATCATATCTGAAAACACGGCAAACACTGCCACCCATCACATCAAGGAGTCACACTAAGGCTAATCAACAACAGCTCGGAGCATAGCGTGCCAATACCGTGACAACGGTTATCCGTATTTACACTCTGCAGAGGTTGTAAACTTTACCCATAGGTCAAGCACTCCTAGCAAGGGAGTAGCGTAACGTTCGCCTCATCTTCCCCGAGTAACCCCACAATCACACCTCGGGACACACCCAGGGGCTTTTCGGACAATTACTCTCCCAGTCGGACCACGGGTAATGACACGACCCCACGGTCTTGTCGAGCCAGGATCACGCTGAGGGGTGCTGCGTTGCATAGCACCTGATAACGCACATCAAAGATACAAAGCGGAAACAAAGTTTTATTATATAAACAAGTTTTTGAACATGTTACAACAAAATAGGTCCAATCTACACTCACGGGCATAGACTATGCATCGAGTTCACGTCAGCCCGTGAACGTGTCCCCGCTAGCACGCACACACACTAACACGACGGCGTGCACGACTCCAACTCGACGGGGTTCCCCTCCTGGGGTTCTGTCTCCTCCTCGGGAGTCCCTTCCTCATAAACCCCTGCAAAAGCTTCAAACACAAGGAGTGAGCACGAGGCTCAGCAAGACTTACCCGTCTCTCCTATAAATGGAACTTCTACATGGATGGTTTTAGGGTACATGAGGTAAAATAACTTGCAAAGGACTCGCCTAATTATTTGAACCTTACTTTCAAGTTTTAGCAGCAGGTTGTGGAGAACCTTACGCTAAGGCACATGAGAGAGCCGCAATCAAACAAGAAAAGCATTTCTCTCATGTACTTTGCCCAAAGTTGAAAAGAACTTTAATTAGCTCTAAACTACAACAAGACATTAACCAGCAAAGTATGTCTTTCAAATCAGCAAACTTTTAACATGTATCTGCCTGTTCTTTCTACGTCGCGGTATAGTGAACAAGTGGTACTCACTGACCGTGAGGGACGGCGATTATAATTGATTTACACGTGCAGGGTTACCCGAATAATCCATCACATACGCCCGTACTCGATGTTGCCTACAGCACCAATCATGGACGTCGTACGCAACCACCATTCACCCAACAGCCAATTGCTGAACCCGTCCAATCGTCCCGAGCAAGAGTTCTCTGCGCGCGCATCCACAGTGCCGCCAGCCGATTTACACCCCGAGCTCTCAACCTACCCTCTGAACGACCAGCTATGCCTCAACATCCAGCTACCCGAGTTACATCGGTTTCCCGGTTCCCATATAGCCGGTAGGTCTTCGGTACTGTTCTAGCTTGTTCAACAGCCCCGCACATGGCTCGGTCCTCAATCGACACAAGCGGAGCTATAGCACCCAGGCCCCAAAGTCCTGCTGCCCTTACTCTCCGCTCGGTCTCATTTTTCTTGCCATGTGTTTCATTTGCTATCTTTACCCGAGTCGAGGGCCTCTAGCCTATCCTCGCGAGTAGTTTCAACTACTCGACTTGTACCGAATCATACACTATCTTAGCATTGCAGTAGCTAAACGGGGTTTTCAATCCTAATCCCAACCCATGGTTTTCTTGGCTATGCATTTGGGTTTCAAACAAGACTCTAATGCAAGAAGTAAGTGGTACTCAAAGTAAGTTCTCAAAACAGTAAAAGTTTGTAAAAAGGTTAATGCAAACCGGAGGTTGCCTTGCTGCTCTTGGTCGTAGGCTAGCTGCTCTTCCAGAGAGACGAAGTCTAAGACTTCGGGTTCCTCCTCAACCTTAGCGACTACATGAGATAACATAAATGTGTATCAATTTAAATGCATTTGAATTAAATTTAACTTTTGAAAACTATAAGACTTACTAGACAGACCCAATGACTCTGAATTTTTTACTGTGGTTTGGACACAACCTAAACAGAGACTTGGCAAAGTTTTATTTGCAGCAAAGCTCATTTGAGCTCTCCACAAATAATTATGTACTTGACCTTATTTGGAGCTCCTAGGGTGTTCTATGGATTTTCATGGAGCAAGCCATATCTTTCTAAAAACCAAGTTCTCAGAGGGTTCTAATGGAGTTGGTTTCACTTAATTTGAAGATTCCTAGCTAAAGATATGAGCTAAACAATTTCAGAGAAATTCTGAAAATGTTTCTGGACATTTTCTATTTTCTCTGGAACAGTTTTATTAATCACACCATTAGGTGGATCAAATCAGCTCAAATGGATCTGAAATTTTTATGGTAGCTCAGAGACATTTCGGAGAACATCGCAGAAAAATTTCAGAATTTTCCTCCAAGGGGTTCTCCAGTTATAATTCTAAACATTTTAAATTTTGAAGAATTAATTCTGGATAACTAAGGATTTTCATTAAGTGAAACTTGATTTGCTGGAAAGTACTCAGAGAGCTGAATCCAACAAATTTTGGTTCACTCGATTTAGAGCTTCCTAGCCAAAGTTGTGTAGGTTTGAAGTTTAAACTAAAACTGAAAATCGGGAAATGTTTAAAACACTGCACGTGGGTCCCACGCACAGTGCCTTCGTCTACCTCCCGCCAGCGCCCGAGCGCACGATGTCCAGCGTCGGTTGCGCGGTTCATTCTCGGCCGCTACTGACTAATTTTCGACGTGGTTTCTTCCTACATGATCCTTGGAGCACGGCGCACACACCGGGCACCTTCTCGGACCTTGACATCGCCGGAAACCTGGTCGGCGACGGCGGAAGATGAGCTCGGGTCCGACGGTGCTAGCTCGTCTCAGCGGTGAACACGATCAACCAATGGGTCGCAAAGCACCACCAGGGAACGAGGAAGCTATCCCTGCCTTTCTCTTGGCCGGAGATCGCCTGGAAAGTAGACATCACCGGCGACCCGAGCCGTTTTCACCGGCGATGGCCAAATTCCGGTGCTCTACTCACTGGGTTGATCATAACCGCTAGGATTTGGCTGATGTGACCATGAGGTGCTACTCTAGCTTCAGCTCGACCAGGATTTCCGGTGATCAAGTGATCGAGGTGAATTTCGAGTTTTGGTTCTCGGTGTTCTTTCCTGCGATCATCGGGAAAGTTGAAATTCCGGCTAACCAGCGCTAAGAGGGACCTAGGGAGTTCGGGGAGAGCTACTAGACTTGGATGCTAACCTCAGAGACACGTTGGTCGCGCTGGAGAAGCTTTGCGCTGCTCGGGCGACGGCGTCGAGTCGGAGGAGCTCTCGGCTTGACAGAGCACCGAAAGATCGGCTCAGACTAACTACACCGAAGCTTATCACGAGCAGCTGAGGGCTGTAACACGTTGAGCAAGGACCGGCAGTGCTGTTTGTGGCCTCAGCTCGCGGTGGAAGGGACTGTGCTGGCCGGTCGACGGCGAGGTAATACGGCGGGGCTGTGCGGCGATCAGCTCGGTGTTTTTAGTGCTGGAAACGTCGAGGCAGTGGGAAAGTGGGCTGTTGCAGGCGGCAGCTTGCAGATAAATAGCTGGGGACGTCAGTTTGGGGTGGTGATCGGCGACCAGGAGGTGGCAGCAGTGGGAAAACGCCGTGGCGCTCACGTGGTCGTGCGCAGGAACCGAGCTGCGGTCACTTCAGTCGGTTTGAACACTGGTGAGGCTGACATGTGGGTCCCACTCCGGTTTTAACCTCTGAAATTGAATTTTCCCCACTGCTCTAAACAGTAGAGACCCAAATAACCCTGGTCATTTGAATCATCTACTTTCTGGCCATTTGAATTGGATAGAATTCAAACTGGGATGTGTTTGAATATAATTTCAGCACATATGCAGTTTGAAATTCAAATAAAGTTTGAATTTCCTAAACTTAGCTCATGACAAGATCAACTCCAAATGGAGTGAAAATTGGTGTGTGAGCTCACAAAAATGTGCTGAGTAAGAATATGCCTCCCACTTTTGAATTCATGGGATGGAAACAGTTTGAATTTGAATTTGAGTTCAAACCACCCTCTTTCTATTTATACCCAAAAAGACTTCAAAAAGATTTTGAATTTGGGTGAAATTTGGCATGGACATTCCTAGCAAGATGTAGGAGTTTTTAATATGCCCAGCCCCTATATGATGCATGTGGGAAATGCCACTTTTGCATTTTGTGAGTTTATTCCCTAAAGAGCATGTTGATGGTGTTTTCTTGCTCTTCAAATGTATTCATCAAGTTTCTTCAAATGAAGTGTGCGTGTGGTGATGAACACTTTGAATATGTGCCAAAAACTTAAGCCCTTACAGGTAATGACTCCCCCATGTCTTTTCCTGGTCTCCCGTGCCTTACTGGCCGCCAGATGGCTCACGTGGAAGTCACCAGGAAGGTAGAGGGAATCCTGCCTATACAGGTTCTGTAGTTGTACGGAATCACTATGACGAGGTCATTTAAACCGGTCCTTGAGTTGGTGAGGTGGCTCCATCGAGGTCCACGACAGGTGGACTACATCAAAGCACACACTACTCATTCACCAAATCCTGCCTCAACCACTCCCTTTTCTCACTTCACTTCATGCAGGTTGTATAGCGCCATCCCCAACCCATTTCCTAACTCACACCACCAAGACACCTTTCACACTTTTAGCAAATCCGATGATTAATTGTAGTGAGACGCGATGCGAACATCACGAGGGTCCCTAAGCGTTCTACTCTCAAGGGATTACGCACGTCATCATGTTATATTGTGATGACGGGGCCTTAGGGCGTCAAGGAGGGCTCGTGGCACGTTACATGTCAACCACGTGACTACGCGACCACTAGCAAAAGGGGTCTTAACTACTACAACATTAAAAGTAATCACGAAAATCATGCATATTGAAAATAGTCTAACAGGTTAATTTTGCAAATTAATGGGAGCAATCATGATCAAGGAAGTTAGAGCATGCTTTCAAAAGCCTCTAGAAATTCCTCGTAATCCGGGTCTTCGAGTTCCTCATCGAATCCCTCGCTCGCTATAGTGCGTAAATTGTTTGGGTTAGCGTCGAATCCAAGGAAATCCGGGAAATCCGAACAACTTTCAATAGGGTGATTACAAAAAATCCTATAAGAATCCCTGGTACGAGGCTTATTTCACCTCGTGGCCTGAACGGGGTGATGTCATTAGTTGTGTAATTAATTATGAGCTTACCCTTTTATCCCCTCTGACTTAACTTAATGGGTTACTATAAATTATTTTGATTTAACATGTTGAGTTTGTTGGGGCCATTTTCACTTGCCATTCTTCCTTAATAGTTGATGACCGTTCTGAAGTCCTGTACATAAGAGGGTATCTCATGGGGTCTTGGGTACACGTGGACCAAATCTATGGAGTCGTTTTCATCGTTCCTTGTAAACCGGAGTAAAGTGGCGACGATGTGGAGGCTGACTGGACCTCCACATGGGTTAGGTTGCCGGTGTGGCTGCCACCTCGACTACCATGTGCGCAAGAGGTTCATTCGGCCGAGTTGGCGTTGACGGGGCTAACACCCGTGGTCGCTCTCAGACGTAGTGCCCTACTAGCCTGCCACCTAGGCGCCGTGTGGCCACTTTGCTGGCACCCTTGGTTGGTGCATGCCGGTGTGGCGGCGGGTCACCAGAATTTGGTCGGGACCCAACCCTATTCATTGGTGAGGGATTCCGGGCATGCCGTCCTCTAGACTACGTGCGAAACATGTCAGGGTGGTCCTAGGACGAGGGTTTTCCGGAACAGCGGCTAGAGATCGCCGGTTGTGGCGACGGCCGCGGTGTTCGGCTTGATGGAGCGCGCTTGCATCCTAAAGTAAACATGCTATTCTATACGTGCATTAAGGTGTGCGGGAGGTTCAAAATGCTCGGCCGGATCGGGGGAAAGCCCCATGGCGGCCGGTGGCGTGTCATAGTGGCGGAACATGACGACACCTTGCGCGCGTATGCGTAGAGCCCTATTTTCGATGTTTGCATGTAGGAAACAGCGCACGCGAGCTAGAAGAGCCGTGAGTGCGAGGAATCGAAAAGAGAGGGACGGGGGCTCACCGGAGTAAGATTCGGAGTTCACCGGCATTGAAGGAAATGTCGAGGGAGGGGAACAGAGAGACTTCATGCTCCTGCTCCAGCCAGCGAGTCAAGAGGTGCTAGCTTCCTCCCTTGCGGCTGAACACAACAGCACAACGCTTTTTATAGCTGGAGCTGCGGCTCTGTGGGTCGGCATGCGGTGGAGAGGGCGCCCCGTAGCTGCATTTGATGCGAATCGCCAGAATCCGGGGAGGAGCAGAGCGAGGAGACCTCTGGACGCGACGTGGTGAGTGTTGAAGACGGTGTGGGGGCGGGACAGAGGGCGCCGGCGGGTTTTGCGGTAGCCCGAGATTTTGGCGATGGGGCAGCGCGGCTGAGCTCGACGCGGAGCATTGAAGGCGTCATGGCAGTGGGGGCGGCAGGCACTGCGTGGTGATGGACCGCTGTCCTTTCACCGGATTCCTGGCACACGCGCGGCGAGTGAGAGGCGTGCGTGGCTGAGCCTCGGGGTCACGCGATTCGGTGTCCAATCGGCGGATTCGCGCGGTGACTGAGGGAGGTGTGGGGCGGCGACTGGCAATGGGGACGGCGACGCCATGGGGGCCGGCGGGGTTCCAGGGCGGTGGCGGAACGGTTGCCCTGGCAGGGTCTCGGGAGGGCGGTGGCGAGAGGAGCAAGGAGGAGGGCGTTGTGCGCCTATGGGCTGGGCCGGAGGAAGAACGGGCGGGCCGCGCCTAAGAGGTAATTTTTTTTAAAAAAAATTCCCTTCTTTTTTTGTGTGTCTGTTACACAAGTCCCTGAGGTGCTTTTTCTATCTACTTTACATCCTGCGTAATCCGCATCGGAGTATCTGATGAGATTAAAATTAGATCCCTTTGGATACCATAATCCCAGGTTAGGTGTGTGAACTAGATATCCCAGGATTCTTTTAACGGCTGTTAAATGGCATTCTTTAGGTGATGCTTGAAATCTTGCACACAAACATACACTAAGCATGATACCGGGCCTAGATGCACAAAGATAAAGCAATGAACCAATCATAGAGCGATATACCTTTTGATCCACGCTTGGTCCATCGTCATTGAGGTCAAGATGCCCGTTTGTTGCTATTGGTGTCTTGATGGGTTTGGCCTTGTCCATGTCAAATTTCTTGAGTATGTCTTGTGTGTACTTCATTTGACTAATGAACGTGCCTTCCTTGAGTTGCTTGACTTGAAATCCTAGGAAGAACTTCAACTCTCCCATCATGGACATCTCAAACCTATCCGTCATTATCTTACTAAACTCATTACAAAAAGATTTGTTAGTAGAACCAAATATAATGTCATCGACATATATTTGGCACACAAATAGATCATCATCTATATTCTTTGTGAAAAGAGTATAATCTGCCTTGCCTATCATAAAGCCATTATCAATAAGAAAGTCTCTAAGACACTCATACCAAGCTCTAGGAGCTCGTTTGAGTCCATAGAGAGCTTTATGCAATTTAAACACATAGTTATGATATTCTTGATCTTCAAAACCGGGTGGTTGCTCCATGTACACCTCCTCCTTGATTGGACCATTTACGAAGGCGCTTTTCACATCCATTTGATAGAGTTTAAAATCATGGTGAGTAGCATAGGCCAATAGAATACGAATAGACTCAAGCCTAGCTACGGGAGCAAAGGTTTCATCGAAATCCAAATCTTTGACTTGAGCATATCCCTTTGCAACAAGTCGGGCCTTGTTTATTATCACCACTCCGTGTTCATCTTGCTTGTTGCGGAACACCCACTTGGTACCTACCACATTTTCATTTGGTCTTTTCACCAGCTCCCATACTTGGTTTCTTAATAAGTTGTTCAACTCTTCTTGCATGGCCACCACCCAATCCGGATCCTTGAGTGCATCTTCCACCCTAAATGGTTCCAAGGAAAACACAAAGAGTAATGTGCACAAAAGTTAGCCATTCGAGAACGTGTTTTTATCCCTTTTATGATATCTCCAAGGATGTTGTCAACGGGGTGATCCCGTTGAATGCTTTGATGAACCCTTGGGTGAGGCACTTGATTTCTTGAGTGGTCTTCTTCTTCTCCCCCTTGATCATCGTCATGGTTTCAATTTTCTCCTTCTTGATCTTGGGGTTCTTGAGTTTGATCTTGAATGAGAGGCGCTGATTGTGATTAACTTGTAGCATCTTGTTCTACATCCTCTTAGGGACGGACTTCTTCAAGCCCCATTCTTCTTAGTGCTACACATGGTGCTTCTTCTTCATCTAGCACACATTTATCAACTTTCTCCACTTGGGAGCCATTATTTTCATCAAACACCACGTCACTCGCAATTTCAACACAACTGGAGGTCTTGTTGAAAACGCAATAGGCATAGGTGTTTGAGTCATAACCAAGTAAGAAAACTTCATTGGATTTCAAAGCGAACTTCGAAGTCCTAGGCTTCTTGTTGAGAATGTAGCATTTACTTCCAAAAACATGAAAGTAAGAGATGTTGGGTTTGTTACCAGTTAGGAGCTCGTATGGGGTTTTCTTCAAAAGTCGATGAAGATAGAGGCGGTTTGTGGCGTGGCAAGCGGTGTTGACCGCTTCCGCCCAAAACCGATCCGAAGTCTTTTACTCATCAAGCTTGGTTCTTGCCATCTCTATGAGCGTTCGGTACTTCCTTTTGGCCACTCCATTTTGTTCGGGAGAGTAGGGGGCCGAAAACTCATGCTTGATGCCCTCTTCATCCAAATATTCTTCTACTTGAGTGTTCTTGAATTCGGAGCCGTTGTCACTCCTTATCTTCTTGATCCTTGAGAAAAACACGTTTTGAGCTCTCCTCAAGAACTTCTTGAGGACACTTTGAGTTTCTCCCTTATCATGCAAGAAAACCACCCAAGTGAAACGAGAATAGTCATCAACAATTACTAAACCATATTTGTTACCGCCAATGCTTATGTAGGTGACAGGGCTGAAGAGGTCCATGTGGAGCATCTCCAATGGTCTTGTTGTCGTCATCACATTCTTGGTAGGATGAGCTGCTCCAATTTGTTTTCCTATTTGACACGCGCTACATGGCCTATCAATACCAATCACCCTTCCTTGGCTGTTGTCGCTGAAGTAGATGCCTTCACTTGGATCATCATTTTCTTCATACTCAATGAACATCTTTCTCTCTCCGGTCATATGGTTAGTGCACCCACTATCTAGCACCCATTTAGTGCCACCGGAGGAGTAGGGCTGCAAAATAATTTAAGCTTTGGTCTTAGGTACCCAAACTCGGTTGGGTCCTTTGAGGTTAGTTACAAGGCATTTGGGCACCCACACACAAGTTTTTGGACTCTTGTGGAGTGGCCCAACATATTTTGCATATACTCTACCATACTTGCTTTTCATAAGAACATAAGATGCATCAAAATTATGGAATATGATAGATTTTATATTTTTGGCAATTTCATGTGCGGTAGATGCAAGGTTGTAACTCTTGACTTGACTTGAGTTTTCTTTGACAAAAGCTACGCATTTGCTATTGTTTTAAAGGATTTTAGCGTTTTGCTTTCCTCCCCTAGTATAACCAAGTCCATGTTTGATGAGAGGATATCTTGTGATTGAGTATGCACTACGTGCATATTTGGTCTTCTCCTTATCAAAGATCCCACTCTTGTGTGTATTCTAGCTTTGTGCCTATTTGAGCTTATTTTTTAAGTTTAAAACAATGTTAGCACATTTGCAAGTTTTAGTGTTGGATTCTATATTTGTTGAGAGGGAGTTCTTGGAGGATGAATTAGTTGAGACACTTGACTTAAGTGAGTTAAGTTGTGCTTCAGAATTCTTGTGAGTTTTGGTTAAACTCACAAGTTCATCTTGAAGTACTACATTCTTACTCTTAAGCTCAACACAAGTTTCCATGCTCATGGCAAGTTCGCTTTCGAGTGCTCTACTATTCCCTCTCTCAAGTTCAAGGAGCTTCTCAATCTCAAGGTTTCTTTCCTTTTCATGGATAAGCAATTCTTCTTGTTGATTGAGAAGCTCTTCTTGTTCAAATATTTCGTCCGATGGCATTTTCATTTTAGCTATAGCCTTTTTGTTTAATCCTTTAAACATGAATTCATTTTCACTACTACTATCAAAGTCACTATCATCTATAGTATGTAACTTGGAAGGTTTAGACATTACCTTGTGCTTTCCTTCCGTTGCCATGAGGCATGTGTGGCTTGGGCTCTTCCAATCACCCTTGTTTGGCAAGAGTGATTTCTTCATGGTTGGCCTATTGATGGCGACGGTTGCCACCTTTTCTTCATCTTCGGAAGAGGATTCTTCGTTTGAATCCCACTCTTCTCCAATGTGAGCTTGTCCATAAGCCTTCTCCTTTGTGAAGATTTTCTTGTCTTGAGGCTTCCCATCCTTCTTCTTCCTCTTGTCATCTTCCTTGCTATGCTGCAGTTCACAATGAAATGCCCATATTCGCCACAGTTGTAGCAAGTCTTCTTTGTTCCTGACTTGCCCTTGTCTTTGCTCTTGTTCTCATAGTGATGGCTTATCCTCCTCCTCATAAACCTTTTGAATCTTCTGATGAACAAGGCCATTTCTTCATCATCCATGTCTGTGCTCTCATCTTCACTTTCTTCATCTTCACTTGTGAGTTGTGTTTCTTTTCCCTTGGACTTGGATGTGGCCTTGAGAGCAATGCCCTTCTTCTTGGATGAAGTGATCTTTGCTAGGTCATTGACATGTTGGGCTTCCTTCTTCATCATCTCGTGGTTAATGATCTTCCCTAGCACTTCATCTGGAGTCATCATGTGAAAGTTTGGACTTTCCTGGATTAAAGTGCATAGGGTCACATTGTGAGGCATAAAAGCTCTTATCATTCTATTGACCACCTCATGATCATTCCATTTCTTGCATCCGTACGCTCGACTCTTGTTGATGAGAGTTTTGAGCCGGTTGTACATTTCTCGAGGTGTTTCGCCTTCTTCCATGGCGAACCTTCCAAGCTCTCCTTCTATCATCTCGATCTTGGCTTCCCTCATGGACCGGTTTCCTTCATGTGCGATCTTGAGGGTGTCCCAAATATCTTTGGCGAGCTCTAACCCATCTACGTTGTTGAATTCCTCAATGCTCAGAGATGAGTTGAGCACGGCTGCCGCTTGTGCATTGCGGTGGATTTGTTGTTCTTGCTCTTGGGTGAGTTCATCCTCGTCTTCGGGGATATCTATACCTATACACACAACATGCCAAAGACTTGGGTTCAAGGAAATTAGATGCAACTTCATGTTGTGCTTCTACATTGTGTAGTTAGTTCCATCGAAGTGAGGTGGTTTGCCTAGGGGAATTGATAAATAACTAGAGTGAGAATTTAAACGTTCATAATTAAAAGGATATCGCGAGTAGTCGTGTTGACTACTCTTGAGTTTCTTCTCCAATTTCTCCTTATTTTTCTTCTTAGCTTCCTCCTTCTTCTTCTTGAGGAGAGTCATGAGACGAAGAACTTCTTCATCTTCTTTTGAGCTTGAGATGTCTTGTGGAGGAGTAATCGCTAGAGGCGGGTTAGAACCTTGTTCTTCAAAGTTGCTCATACTTGCTCCTTTTCCCTTGATGAGATCAATTTGACTACCGGTCTTGTCCCCCATCTCCTCTCCAAGGGGTTAAGTTTTTGTGGAGAGTTAGGCTCTGATACCAATTAAAAATTGCCTAGAGGGGGGTGAATAGGCTAATAAAACCTGAAACTATTGTAAACAGCGAATTAAACTTGAAGGAGGCCGGACTAGTCCGGTCTGACGGCAGACTAGTCCGGTCTAGGTATAACATTGCATTTTAGGTTTTCTTTTCAAGTTTGTTTAAGTGGAAGATATGTAGTAGTCTAACAATCTCACTAATTAGTTGTGAATGATTAGATTGCGAGTCAGTCGAACAATTCACAAGTGTTAAACAAAATGAAAGCTTAACAAGTAATTTTAGTGAATGAGTGAGAAGGTAAAGGAAACAAGAGACACGATTTATCCCGAGGTTCGACCCCACACAGGAATCTACGTCCTCGTTGAGGAGTCCACAAAGGACCAGGTCTTTTCGAACCCTTCCCTCACCGAGCGATCACCAAGATCAAGCCCGGGCTCTTTCACTATCAATCAAATATGAATACAATTCTCTTAGGGGCTACTCACAATTTGAGGCTCCCTACAACAACCTAGCAGTTCTAGGAATCAAAATACAACAACCAAGAACTCAAATTAACAATTAGAGTGCAAGAGAGTCAAACCGAGAGCTCAAACGTCGATCACCACGTCTCTTCTCTCACAAATCCACAAACCCCTTAAGATCCAATCTTAGGGGTCAAGAAGGTGAGGAAAGAGGCTTAGAAGATCTCTAGGAATGAGTTTTCGGCTCTAGGGTTTCTCTACATTCAATTCTCAGCCCGGGGTCTCCTTTTATAGAGATCCCAGCATCTAGCCGTTACCTACTAAAGTCCGGACTAGTCCGGTCAGAACCCCGAACTATTCCGTTCTTGGGGGACCAATCACGTCACAAGGCTACCAACTAAAGTCTCTTGAATGTTAGATTCAAACGGTCATAAAATCCCGGACTAGTCTGGTGAAGAGCGGACTAGTCCGATCTCAGTCAGAAACCTTTGTTCCGGATGAGAACGGACTAGTCTAGTAGGGGGTGGACTAGTCCGGTCTTACCAGACTTAGTCTCCAAAACTCTCTAATCTAGGACTACAGACTAGTCTGGCCAACTCCGGACTAGTCCGAGCTCACATAGGAACCTTTGTTCCGTCCTAAACCGGACTAGTCTGAAGGAGGGACCGGACTAGTCCGGCCTGTGGAGCGGACTAGTCCGAGGTCACTCAGAGACTCCTTCTCCGGACCTAAACGGCTTAGTCCGCTTAGCGGACTAGTCCGGCCTTATGAGACTTAGTCTCATAAAGGCTCAGACTCACTTGACAACGGACTGGTCCGGCCTAAAACGGACAAGTCCGAACTCACTCAGAGACTTCTTGTCCGGTCTAAAATGGAGTAGTCCGGGTTGGAACGGACTAGTCTGGCCCCCAGTCCGGACAAGTCCGCTCTTCCTTTTTCAGCCATACCTATGACTACTGACTCTCAAGATTCTAACTTTAGTTTGAGCTCTCTAATGATTCTCAAGCACTCTAAAAGAGGAGACCCTGTACACAACTAGAAAATGTGATACTCGATAGAAAAATTATATTTTCTACTCTTGTGAGTCTTCTTCTTTTCCTTTTTGCTTCTTGAGAGACTCCACATCCATTCCTTTTGATAAGGACCTGTGCTCATACTCAGTAAAACTCATTAGTATCATAATTGTCATCATCAATCATACAAAACCCGCGGGGATTACCTAGATGCAATTTCAAGGGTTTAACTCATTCAAAACATAAATGGCGGCGGGACTCAACTTGGAAAAGAACACCGGACTAGTCTGTTGTTGACCATGGACTAGTCCAGACTCCTGAGATACCAACGGTAACATGTCGGGACTTCTATAAAAAGGAGATCCCCAACTCATTTTACGCCTCCCTCAAACCCTAGCGCCGCCATTGCCTTCAAGAGCTCGAAAACACTCCTCTCCACACAATCTAAAGCCCTAAAATTGAATATTTGAGGATTTGGGGGATCAGGAAAGGGAGAGTGATGTTCTCATCGACATTGAGCTCTTGGTTTGATCTGTCATACATTCTTACTACTATTTGTGTAATTCTTGGTGTGGATTGATCCCAGTTTCGTTTGTAAAATTGAGGGAGCCTCAACTTGTGAGAAAGACCCAAGAACTTTGTAGTTACCCCTTTGTGATAGTGAAGAACCTAGTTGGCCTTTGTGGTAACTTGGAGAGGAAAGGGTTTGAGAAGAACCAACCCTTTATGGGCTCCTCAACAAGGACGTAGATCACTTGGTGGTATTGAACCACGGGATAAACTCCTGTGCTTGTGTTCTTCTGTTTAGGTCATTCATTATACTTGCAAGTTTGGGCATCACATTAGTCATAGTTGAAATCCATGTTAACTTCGTGATCTACTTGTCAATTTGTGTTTCTTCATATGTGCTTAAGTTACTAGCATAGTTTACTACCTTCCGCTAAAACAAACATGAAGCAAAGGATCAAAATACTTATCCTTGCAAATTTTCTGACTAACCTTGGACTAGTCCGCACTCATACCGGACTATTCTAGTCTCTGGAATTTGACAGGTTTCAATTAAGTGTTGCAGAAATTTGAAAAGTCTATTCACCCCCCTCTAGGCTACATTCAATTGGTATCAGAGCCAAACTCTCCATCAAGAGACTAACTACTCGGAGAGGCAATGGCCGACGAGAAGGAAACTCAAATTCCAATGAAGCCATTGATGATGGATCTCAAGACACAACCAAAGTGTTGGATGTGCTAAGAGAAAATGAGGACGATGATGAGGAAGTTTGCCAACTCAAGGCATTGCTTAGAAAGAAGCTTGTGAATCAAAAGGACAAGAAGAAGGGCGAAGACAAGCCAATGGGGAGTGGTCTTTAAGATTACTTCCGATATCCTTTTAATTATGAACATCTCAATTCTAATAATCACTACCTTTTTGTTTTCATATGAAAGCCTCCACATTTTGATGGAAATGATTATACCATGTGGAAGCATAATATGAAAATGCATCTCATCTACTTAAACCCAAGTCTTTAGCATATTGTGTGCACAGGTCTAGATATCCCGGACACCGACCTTGGAACCCACTCTAGAGCAAGCACAAGCAATCCACCACAACGCACAAACTTCCGTGGTGATTACCTCATTCTTGAGCCGGGAGGAGTTTAACAAGGTCGATGGACTAGAAGTAGCCAAAGACATATGGTACACCCTGAAGACAGCTCATGAAGGAAACCGCCTAGTCCAAGAAGCCAAAATTGAGATGATTGAGGGGGAAAGGAAGCACAATGTATGAAGAATCTTACTGAGCTTACTTCATCCAAGAAGAAGGAGGTCGCTCTCAAGGCGACTTGCAAGCCAAGAGGAAATGAAGTCCATGAAGTGCAAGAAGAAGAAGATAGTGATGATGTGACCACCGACATGGATGATGAAGATATGGTTCTATTCATCAAAACGTTCAAAAGGATGATGAGGAGGAGAAGAGGCGACAATTAAAATGAAGGGAAAACAAGGACAAAGGCAAATTCAAGAGACTAGACAATCTTGCTACAATTTTGGCGAATATGGGCACTTCATGATTGAGAAGAAGAAGAAGAAGAAGAAGAAGAAGAAGAAGAAGAAGAAGAAGAAGAAGAAGAAGAAGAAGAACCCTAATTCTATTGTGTAGTTTCATGCCGAAAAGCCCTCAATCTCTTCTTGACATCCAACCTTTCTGCACATATACTCATTTGAATTCATTAGTGTTTTAATTATTTGTCATGAATCCTCCAAAGCCCACACGGGACCTAGATGCACTTTCAATATCCGCCTTTTTGGTGATCGATGACAACCAAATAAAATTTTCGATAAGAGAGTGAAATATGAGTTTTGATCATGATGTTTATATGAAAGAACTCCCCCTAAACATACTATCTATTAAAATGGGGTTTTCATATATACATCATGATCGGTCATCTTCATGCATATATCCCTCACATCACACATATTTGTCACTTTGTTTCACATTGCACTTAGGCACCCCACACATACACATCACTTATGGGAATAACACATCATAATATCACATATCACAATAACACATACATATAACAATACGGTCATCACACCATAATAATAGTCATACACATTATCATCATAGTGTCGTACATATAATAGGTCCATATGCCCTTACACATTGCTTAGGAAATGAAAACTAACATAAGAAACTAGCTAGTAACGAGCCATGAACAACGAACTACTACTGCTCTCTCTCCCGCTTTGGCATCAAGTCACCAAAAAGGGAAATAAAGCAAAGAGAGGGGTGAAGCTAGGCATCGTCGTCCTCATCCTCGTACTCCTCATCATTATCGTCGTCATCTGCAGCAGGAGCAGTACTCATACTCGCACAAGAAGGCTAACTCATCGGAGGTAAGCTCCGGAAACTCCAGGGGTACATCATCCTCGCTGTCCTCAGAAACAGGAGATCCAGTCGGAAGCTCGGGTTTTGCCTTCACTTCATTCATGTCCCTCCTCAACCCCTTGATGGATTCCTCATTCTTCTAGACCATCAAATGGGTACTCCTGCAGATGGTAAAGATGGAGCAAAGTACCTTGAGGAGGCCGCTGGAGGACGCAGGGGCTCTCTGGGGCTGTGCTGGAGGAGGGGCAGAGGCAGCCGCTGCACGAGCATGACTAGCATGAAGCCTGTGAGAGGGGTAGAGCTGAGGTGTCGCTGCCTGAGGTTGTAGCTTTATGGGCTACATCCTTCACAAATGTCTTTCCCGACACCTTCTTGATCATCTTCATGATGTAGGGTGCATAGATGCACGGCCTCAAGGGAGTCTCAGATGTCGAGTAGATCTACATATAGATGATATCAAAGACGTTGAATCTTTTCTCCCCTCTCAGCTACTTGAGTCCCGATCTTCCGAGATGTATGGTAAACTTAATTGGGTGGAGATCTCGAAGTTGATGATCCAATGCTCCGAACGAATGGAACCCCACAATCACTACACCATTGCTCCATTGGTTATCACCCGTGTCACACAAATGACCTCGCCACGAAGGATTATCCCTGCAAGCGTAATCAGGAACACAAGCAAGAACAGAGAAAATGCAATCAAAACTGAATTGATCACGAAGTGGGGTCTTACAAACTGATGAACGGTGACACTGTTCAATGACAGATTAAAACTAAGCAAAACCCAACCCTAATGTGGTGACTGCTGCTAAATATAAAGGAGCTAGGGGTGTGCAAGACCCCTGGATGCAACCCTAATGGGCTTCCATACATACACGGGCCAGCGGCCCAAAGGACGGTGACGCAACACCCTGACAGATTCTGGATGTCCACTTGTTTCGCCAATTTCCCTTCAACTCAGATGGAATTTTGAGGTGGGTCCGGCTCCATTGGAAGCTTTATGTAATTATGGTTCCAACCATATATAGAACGTCCAAATCTGACTCCGTATGTGTCCGGGGCGTCAATTTTGGTGAAGGCAGCTCCTGGAATCCGAGGTGGAGTCGAAGTCGAATTGGGCTTGGACTCCTCCTTGGTGTGGACATCCTACCTCATCCTCCTTGACACTTTGGACTTCTCCAAGCCCTTACTGGTCCTCTCCATTGTTCCAAATCAATAAAATATGATTGGAAACAAGCGTAAGTTCTGAAAAACAATTAACAAGGTTAGAACGTACCTAGAGATCCAACTGTCGCACACGTGCTCTAGTGATCGGTCCTTGTATTGTATGCAAAGGAGAGATGTCCTCATCATCCTCCCCATCATGATTTGGAGTCGTCCTCGACTCAAGCTCATCTTCCTCAGCCAAGTATGGTTTCAAATCTGAAATGTTAAATGTGGGACTAACACCAAACTCGGGAGGCAACTCAAGTTTATATGCATTGTCATTTATCTTTTCAAGAACCTTAAAAGGTCCAGCAGCACGTGGCATAAACTTAGACTTTCTCAAATCCGGGAGCCTATCTTTTCTCAAATGAACCCACACCAAATCACCGGGTTCCAATTTTACCTCCTTCCTACCTTTACTAGCAGCAATGTGATACTTTTCATTCATTTTTTCAATTTGCAACTTAGTAGCTTCATGCAACTTAAGAGTAAATGCAGAATGTTGTGTAGCATCTAAGTTCACAATTTCAGAATGTGGTAAAGGTAGCAAATCAATTGGAGCACGAGGATTGAAACCATATACTACCATAAATTGACTTAACTTGGTTGTGGAGTGAATAGACCTGTTATAAGCAAACTCAATATGTGGAAAACACTCCTCCCACAACCTCAAATTATCTTTCAAAACAGCCCGTGACATAGTAGATAAGGTACGATTAACTACTTCCGTTTGCCCATCAGTTTGTGGGTGACAAGTAGCAGAAAACAGTAACTTTGTTCCCAATTTATACCATAAAGTTCTCCAAAAGTGGCTCAAAAACTTAGCATCCCTATCAGAAACAATAGTATTGGGAACACCATGCAAACGTACAACCTCATTAAAGAACAAATCAGCAACATGTGAAGCATTACCCGTCTTGTGGCAGGGTATAAATGTGCCATTTTAAAAAAACGATCAACAACCACAAAGACACTATCCCTCCCCCTCTTGTGCCATTTTATGAGCAATTTGTGAGACCTATGTGTGCTGAATACATTGGCTTTGATGATAAAAGTTTTGAATACTACCAAAGCACCTTTTTAACAAGGTCCGACTCTAGATCCGAGCTCCTGCAAAATCTCAAACATTGACTCATAAACCTGCTGTTTTATCTCAGCCTTCGCATGTTATTCCTGCTAGACATCGTGTGACTCAATACTGGATTCCTAAATGCCTCTTAACTAACTCCAGTATTGAGTCATCGATGTATTGTGCTTCTATGTAGGTTACACGCTTGAGGAAGGAGAACATTTGTATTATGGATTCAGGTTGCTCGCACCACATGACCGGTAACAAAGAATGGTTCTCCCCTCTCTCTTTTGTGTCACGTGTAGAGAATGTTACTTTTGCCGATAATTCTTCAACTCCTATAATTGCTAAGGGTTCGGTTAGAGTAAATGATCACTACACTTTGAGGGATGTGGCACTTGTCAAAAATTTGAAATACAACTTGCTTTCTGTTTCACAATTGCTAGATGAAAATCTGGAAATTATTTTTAATAAAAACTGCTGCAAAGTTTTAGGTTCAAATAGTGAGCTTATTTTTAACATGTCTCGGTTTGGAAGAGTTTTTAAAGCTGATTTTGATATGTCTTCCTCTAAGCATAGATGTCTAGTTGCAAATGATTCCAAAGATTTATATTTTTGGCATCGTATACTTGGTCACGTAGGCTTTGATCATCTCACGCGTGTTAGTGCTCTTGATCGCATACGTGGGCTGCCTAAGCTTAAAGGGGACAAAGAAATTGTGTGCTCTTCTTGTAGACATGCTAAGATGGTTGCAGGTTCACATGCTCCTCTCACAATGACCATGACAACTGAACCGGGTCAACTTTTACACCTTGACACCTTAGGACCTTCACGTGTTCAATCCTTCGGAGGTAAATGGTATGTTCTTGTGATTGTTGATGACTATTCTAGCTACTCTTGGGTTTACTTTATGGCATCTAAGAATGAAGCTTTTAGTCACTTTAGAACTTTATTTCTTATATTATCAATTGAACACCCAGGATCTTTAAGAGCAATTAGAAGTGATAATGGAACCGAATTTAAAAATCAATCGTTTGATCACTTTTGTGCTGAAAATGCAATAGATCATCAATTTTCTTCAACATATGTACCTCAACAAAATGGTGTTGTAGAGAGAAAGAACAGAACCTTAGTTGAGATGGCTAGGACTATGCTTGATGAATATCAAACTCCTAGGAAATTTTGGGCTGATGCAATTGCAACCGCTTGTTATGTCTCAAAACGTGTTTTCTTGCGTGCTAAGCTAGGTAAAACACCATATGAGATCAGGTTTGGACATAGGCCTAGTGTCACACACTTTAGGGTCTTTGGTTGCAAATTATTTGTTAAGAAACATGGTAATCTTGATAAATTTGAAGCTAGATCTGTTGATGGTATGTTTCTTGGTTATCCATCTCATACTAGAGGCTACCGTGTGTTTTTACTTGATACTAACAAAATTGTGGAGACTTGTGAGGTTTCTTTTGATGAAGCTAGCCCAGGTACTAGTTAAAATATTGCAGGTCCGGATCCATATCCGCAGGGGGAGAGTATTTTCGTTAAAGAAGAGGAAGAAGTGGTGCTGCTGCCCAAAAATTCAGCAGCTAATGACATTGTTCCAGCTCCTGATCTTGATTCACAGCCAGCACAGACGACCACCATTGCTGGTCCAGATCCTCCTCACGTCACAAGCTCATCTATTTGTGATGAACATGAAGAAGAAGAAGCTTGTAAAGTGTCCACTCCCCTCCGGATTCTCAAAAGTCATCCTCCACAACAAATTATTGGAAGCTTGCATGAACGAGTTACAGGATCCAGGTTTTTCTACCCCAATTCTCATGCTCATTCTGCTTTTTTTGCTTCTTTTGAACCCAAAGATATATCACACGCACTCACTAATGAATCTTGGATTATTTCCATGCAAGAAGAGTTAGAAAATTTTGAAAGAAATAATGTTTGGAAACTTGTACCTCCACCTCAAGGTCACACTTTAATTGGATCTAAATGGGTGTTTAAAAATAAACAAAGTGAGGATGGGGTTGTGGTTAGGAATAAGGCTAGGTTGGTTGCTCAAGGTTTCACACAAGTTGAAGGTCAAGATTTCGATGAAACTTTTGCTCCTGTTGCTGGATTAGAAGCCATAAGAATTTTGTTAGCTTTTGCTGCATCTAAAGGTTTTAAGCTATATCAAATGGATTTAAAAGTGCTTTCCTTAATGGCTACATAGATGAGGAGGTTTATGTCAAACAACCACCCGGTTCTGAAAATCCAAATTTTCCTAATCATGTTTATAAACTGTCCAAAGCCTAGTACGGTCTCAAACAAGTCCCTAGAGCATGGTATGATAGATTAAAAATATTCTTACTTGAAAAGGGGTTTACCATGGGCAATGTTGATAAAACTCTTTTTGTGCTTAAGCATGGCAATGACTCAATATTCGTTCAAGTGTATGTGGATGATATTATCTTTGGTTGTACTTCTCATGATCTTGTGTCCAAGTTTTCAGCTATGATGAGTTCAGAATTTGAGATGAGTATAATGGGAGAACTCACGTACTTTTTGGGCTGCAAATCAAGCAAACCAAGGAGGGTACCGTTGTGCATCAAACAAAGTATACAAAAGATCTCCTAAGTCGCTTCAACATGGACAAAAGCAAGCCTCTTCGGACACCAATGGGAACAGCAACAACATTTGAACTTGATGAAGATTGTGATCTCGTTGATCAAAAAGAATATAGAAGCATGATCGGATCACTTTTGTATCTCACGGCATCAAGATCGGACATACAATTCATCATATGTCTTTGTGCACGGTTTCAAGCCTGCCCACGTGCTTCACATCGTCAAACCGTCAAAAGGATTCTCAGGTACTTACATGGAACTCAAGAATTTGGCATTTTTCTTCCTTCTTCCTCAATCGTTACTTTGAAAGCTTTTTCCGATGTTGATTTTGGGGGTTGTAGGATTGATAGGAAAAGTACTTCTGGTGCTTGTCATTTTCTTGGTAATTCACTTGTTGCCTGGTCCTCTAGAAAACAAAGTTCAGTTGCACAATCCACAGCCGAATCTGAATATGTAGCTTCTGCTAGTGCTTGCTCACAAATTCTTTGGATTGTTCAAACACTTAAGGACTATGGGGTTGATCTAGATAGTGTTCCACTGATTTGTGATAACACTAGTGCCATTTGTATTGCTAAAAAACCCGTGCAACATTCGAGAACTAAGTACATTGACATTAGGTATCACTTTCTCCGTGATAATGTCGAAAAAGGGAACATTGTGCTTCACCATGTAGATACCGAACAACAATTGGCTGACATTTTTACAAAACCTTTGGATCTCACTCGTTTTTGTTACATTCGTAGTGAAATAGGGGTTATGCATCCTCATGGCTTAAATTGAGGGAGAATTTTGAAACTTGGGAAGTCTATGTGTGAATCTGAAATTAAAATAATATGAGCATAGTATTTCATGCATATATGACTTTGTGAATCCTTTTTCATGCTGAAAGTTCTTACTACATTACTCGTGTTATACATTTTGTAGTTTTTACCATGTCTAGTAATTGGAATAATTACTTACACTAAATCTGGTCATGGTGAACTTTCTTGCTGTTTTGAACTTGTTGCATGCTCACAAGTGCTTTTAATCATAAAGAATTAATCAAGTAATCAACTCACATGTTGAGTTTTATGTTCAAATAAAAAATGAGAAAAGATCAAGAGAATATGCATGCATCACACTTCTTCTTTTGAGATGGCTTGTCATTGCACATAGATATGAACTTGAAAGGAGTTGTGTATGACTAAAACCATGTCTTTAAGATTCTGACTATCAAATGACATAGGCTTGGCTTGGTTGTTTAGAATAAGGCTGATGCTGCATATAATCTCTTGCAAATGTCATAAAATCAAAATTTGTGCTTTAAATGTTAAATAAAATGCAGCAACAAGTGTCATGCTTTCAGGTCTTGAAATAGTTAAGTTTGTGAGATCATGACTTGCTTAAATTGAAAATTACACTTGATCTCTAGCATGGCTTACACTACTTTATGTATCTCATTGGTGTGATAGTGTAAGTTACTTGATAGTATGATTTGGATGTCACACCCGGTTTCTCCGAAGAACAACCGAGTGAATATCACATGTATGCCAGGATCATTTTCTCATACATGTGATGACAAATAGTGAAGCATCATCATATTACAAGCCAGGTGTTCGAATATAAATAAGTCTTACATAGCATATGTCTCGATGGACTATAATAAGTTCATAATATGTAAATAAAACAACAGCGGAATATAAGTCTTGTGGGCTCCGTCACAGACGTTGCCCGGGGGACTCCGTGAACCTAGAATCCTTCTTCGGGACCAAAGTCTTGGTCATTGAACACCACATCATCCCCTTGACCTGAGCAGCAATTTAAACCAACAGAAAAGCAAGTTTGAGTACTGTTGGTACTTAGCAAGTGTGGGAAAGTTATGTCATGCTTGGCTAGAGCAAGGAGAGGTTGAACTCATGGTTAAAGCACTACGCAATTAATACCTATCACCTTATCTTATTAAGCACCTACATTACTACACAGGTGAAATGGTCCCAATCTCCCAACCCATCATCGAAATCAAGTAACCATAACATCACTTCCAATGTTAAGCTCCCCGCTTAACATCCTCATCTTCCCAATTCAACATCCTCTAATCATGAATAAGTCCAAGCCACTCTTGACCGTGAGCACGGTTGTCATGACAGTTTTGACTCTGCAGAGTTTGCACCACTGTACCCACATGTAGTGATTTCATCCCCGTTGCCGGGTGGACTAAAAGAACCTCCATTATGCCAGTGGCCGCGAACCACGTTCACACTTCCTAGGTGTGTAGCCAGGAGATCACTACGAGGCCTTTACAAAGGGATTCCCGACGAGTGTGGGCCCACTGAAGTTTCACCCCTAACAGCATACAAGAGGCTCCAACCCCGCTGCAGTGGCCCCCTCTTGAGCCTTGCGGTTCATATGGTAGTCCAGCTGACACCTATTCCCCGCACCATCCAAAACACCCATACTACGCCGGAGATACACCTAATTAATTGGCCAAGCTGCCCCATCTCAGCATGTGGTTGGCACGGTAAAGCCAGGTTACATGGTCCATGCACCGGTCCTTAGGATCCAAGCAAGTACCAAACACAAACCCGAGTCTCGTGCACACAGCACCAACCAAATCATCCAACTTGCCTCGATCCCTACCTCTACATAACTCATAAAATCTCATTCAATAGTAAGGTAAATAAGTTGATGATATCATATCCCACTTGTCCCATTCTAAGCATAGCTAAGCATAAGTAACATGAATGAATGATATAATAAAATAAATCCCAACCCAGGCTACAAGGAAATAAGATAATAAAAGTCTAGGGAAACTTCCTAGCTTGGGTATCATATTCCAAATTGACAATGCAAATTAATTCTAACTACACATCCTAGTATAGGATCAAAGTGGTCAAGGACACTTGCCTTCTTCCTGCTGCTCTGGGAATGGAAAGTCATGGTCTTGGAAGGGGAGAACTTGCTCTCGGGCAGGTTCTACTCATGCCAATACACATAGCAAAAGAAAACAACAATCCATAAGCCATAGTTCACACTTTCACTCATGCAAGCCACACATACATACATATTAAAGTCATTCACATGTTTAAGTGATGTGGTTACCCTAGATGTGTTGATTTTAGACCTACATACACTTTTAAGCATATAAATTATTTCTATCTTTTGTATTCAGATCTCTAGTTGCACACTATATACTAATTTCCCATTTGAACAAATTCTCTATATTTAATTTATACACTCCTTAGCCACAAAATTTGCATGAAAGAAAGTTTCCTACTCCAAACAGGTTTTTAGATCTTCTACAAAATCTTAATTTGAAGTTTTTGAAAATAAAGAGCTGATTTAACATCTTCTAATCATGCATACTTATTTTCCTATATTTTCAGATTTAATTTCTATACCTAAAAGTGAATTTTAATATTAAAATATATGACATATCATCTAAACAAAATAGGTTCTGATCTAAAATGTTCAATAATATACTTTTTGAACTTCCTCTCTGATGTGAACCAATTTAAATTTATTTTACCAGTTTTCAGAATTATTTCCTAGCCCAAAAATATGTTTCTAGAAACAATAAAAATGAGCAACACTTAGGCAGATCTCATTTCAGCCTAAAATAAATTCTTAACTCATTCTAAAGGTTTTCCAAGTGCTAGGAGAGTTTAGATTTGAATTTGCACATGTGTTTGCCTCACCTTTTAAATTTAAATCCTAGTCATATATTCAAATTTCTGAATTTAATATCCTATACGGTCTAAAAGGCAAATCCACCCTACTGAAGGGTTTAATTTACTATTTCCTAAATTTTCAGGGGCCTAACTACACATACCAGAGGGGTTTTCCTAATTTGTATTAAGTCCAGGGGCTAAAACTGAGTTTTAAATGAATTTACATAAATTTCTGAAGGTCCAGGGGTTAGATCAGAAGTTTCCGGGGCTAGCTCGTGTTTTCCGAGATCCCCAGGGGGTAGCGCGTAAGAATCCCGACCTTTATAACGAGGGGCTGATGTGGGCCGTTGGATTTAAAACAGACGGCACAGATTAAATTGCCGAAGCGGTACGCGTCGATTTAATTTCTACTGTGCGATTTAAAATAGACGGCCCTCAAGGGGCCACGTCGCCATAGCCGGAGCCAGCCCGCGCGCGCACGGCGGCGGGGGGCGGTGATCTCGCCGGCGCAGCCTCAGCCTTTGCTGCTACACGCTAGAACTCACATCTTTTTGCGGGGATCGGCTGCGGAGGGGTAGGGGATGCTCACCTAGGGATTTTCCTGCACTCGGAGGCCCTGGAAGTCGGTCGGCGGCGAGCTTCAACGGCGATGGTCTTCGGTGCACGTCGAAGTGACAGTTGGGGTGCAAGACACGTCGTTTCCTTCACCTGCAGGGCTCCCCGGCGGCGGTGGAACGTGATCAGCATGTTATATCAGGAAATTTGAGCAAGGATCGAAGGAAATCGGTGGTAGAAGCTTCGGTTCTCACCGGAGAGAAAAATGGCCGATCGCAGAGGAAAAAGGGCCGGATTTCGGCGTTTAAATGGACGAGGGAGGGCGACGGTCTGTTGAGATCACGTTGGGGCGTCCGGGACCGGAAATCGGGCTGGGAGCGCGGGTTCTGGGGGTTGGTTTCGATCGGGCGCGAGAGAGAGACCGGGGTCGGTTGGGGCGCGTGGGGGAAGAAGATGACGGCGGGCCCCGCGCATCAGAGAGAGGGAGAGAGGGGGGGAGGGGCGCGGGTTTGGGCTGGCTGGCGCGCGCGGTCTTGGGCCGGCTGGGGGGTTTGGGCCCACTGGCCGGTTTTGATTTTCTTTTTCTTTTTCTTTTTCCTTTTCCTTTTTCTGGTTTGATTCAAATCTAAATTCCAGTTTGAATTTGAATTTCTGCACCACATGCAATACATCCAAAAAATTCTAAATTCCCCTCTTTAGCAGGTTTTGGGGTGTTACAGCTCTACCCCCCTTAAAAGAAATCTCATCCTCGAGATTGGTGATTCTAGGAAAACAATTCCGATAACTGTGCCTTAAGCTCGTCTTCTCGCTCCCATGTGGCTTCCGCTTCCGAGTGATGCTTCCACTGCACCTTGCACATCCGGATTCTTTTATTTCTTGTGAGGCGTTCCATTGTCTCCAAAATCTTGACCGGTTATTCGGCATAAGAAAGATCCTCTCGTACATCCACCTCATTCATGGGTAACATTTCTTCGGGCGTTCTTAAACATTTCTTGAGCTGTGACACATGGAATACATCGTGCACATCTGATAGGCGAGCCGGTAGTTCTAGCTGATATGCAAGTTCGCCTTTCCTCTCCAGAATCGGAAAGGGTCCGATGTATTGCGGTGATAATTTCCCCTTCACCTTGAACCGACAAAGTCCTCGGATAGGGGACACCTTGAGATAGACATAGTCCCCCACATTGAAAATGAGCTATCTTCTCCATACATCGGCATAGCTCTTTTGTCGGGTCTGTGCTATCCTCAAATTGTTGCGGATTTCCCTCACTTTCGCCTCGACTTCTTGTAGTACCTCGGGCCCAAACACTTTACTTTCCCCTGTTTGGTTCCAAAATAGTGGAGTTCTGCACTTCCTCCCATACAAAGCCTCAAATGGTGACATCTTCATACTAGCCTGATAGCTGTTGTTATAGGAGAACTCTGCATACGGTAAGTTCTTATCCCAACTCCTATTGTTCTTGAGTGCACAAGCTCTCAGCATATCCTCAAGGATCTGATTGGTCCTTTCGGTCTGCCCGTCAGTATGGGGGTGATAGGTAGAACTAAAATTCAGATGAGTTCCCATGGTTTTATGTAACTTCTGTCAGAACCTTGAGTTGAACTGTGTCCCTCGATCCGACACTATCTTCTTTGCCACTCCATGAAACCACACGATTCTTGACATGTACAATTCCGCCAACTTGGATCCGCTGTAGCTTTCTTTCACGGGGATGAAATGAGCTACTTTAGTCAGTCTGTCGATGATGACCCATATCGAATCATATCCCGATTGGGTCCTAGGCAGTCCCACTATAAAGTCCATACCTATTTCTTCCCATTTCCATTTGGGCACTTTGAGGGGTTGCAACAGTCCCGTGGGTCTTTGATGTTCTACTTTTACTAGCTGACATGTGTCACATAGGGCAACATGTTCCGCGATATCTCGCTTCATGCCATACCACCAATATCTGCTCTTGAGGTCATGATACATCTTCGTACTCCCAGGATGAATGGAATAGTCGGAATCATGAGCCTCCTTCAAAATCAGTTCACGGATCTCCTTTACCTTAGGCACACAGATTCTTTTCCCATGCCACACCGTACCTTGTTCATCCTTTCTTAACCCAGGGGCTTTATTCTCTTTGATGAGTTCTCTAATTTCTTGTATCTTCTCGTCATTCTTCTGACCGTTGTGTATGTCTTGATCTAATGTGGAGTCCACTTCCATGGCGATGGCCTCACCACTATTCACCAGGCATAGATTGAGTTTTGCAATCTCTTCCTTCAATTCTGTAGGCATGTCCTTCGAACTTAACATGTTGACCTGCACTTTCCGTCTTAAAGCATCCGCTACGACGTTCGCTTTCCCAGGATGATAGTTGATGCCCACATCAAAGTCGTTGATTAGCTCTAACCATCTGCTTTGTATGAGGTTGAGATCTGGCTGTGTGAAAATTTACTTTAAGCTCTTATGATCCATATATATCTCTGTCCTTTTCCCATCAAGTAATGCCGCCAAATCTTCAATGCGTGTACCACTGCGGCTAGCTCTAGGTCATGCGTAGGATAGTTCTTCTCGTGTTTCAGGAGCTGCCGGGATGCATAAGCCACGACATGCCCCTCTTTCATGAGAACACATCCTAACCCGTGTCCAGAGGCATCGTAGTACACCGAAAAGTTCTTCTGCATATCTGGCATAACTAGCACTGGGGCTGTTGTCAATCTTTTCTTCAGTTCTTTAAAACTCGTCTCACACTGTGGTGTCCATGTGAATGTGGTTCCCTTCTCTAACAATTTGGTGAGGGGTCTCGAAATCTTGGAGAAACCCTCAATAAACCGTCGATAATACCCAGCCAATCCTAAGAAGCTTCAAACTTCCCCGACATTTTCAGGGGTCTTCCACTTCTGCACATCCTCGATCTTGGCGGGATCTACCAAGATTCCTCCCTCCGAGATTATATGTCCTAAGAAGGGAACTCTCTTCAACCAAAATTCACACTTGCTCAGCTTGGCATATAGTTGGTGTTCTCTCAGTTTTTGCAACACCAATCTTAAATGTCCCTCATGTTCTTCTTCATCTTTGGAGAAGACGAGAATGTCATCAATGAAAACCACCACAAATTTGTCCAGATATTCCATGAATACCTTGTTCATGAGATACATGAAATATGCCGGGGCATTAGTTAGCCCGAACGGCATGACGGTGTATTCATACAGCCCGTACCGAGATACGAAAGCTGTCTTTGGAATGTCGGTTTGCCTTATCTTTAGTTGGTGGTATCCCGACCTGAGATCAATTTTTGAGAACACACAAGCTCCCCTCAACTGATCAAAATAAGTCTTCAATGCGGGGTAATGGGTACTTGTTCTTGATGGTTACTTCGTTCAATGCACGGTAGTCTACGCATGACCTTTGGGTTCCGTCCTTCTTGGGCACAAATATCACTGGAGCTCCCAATGGTGATGAACTAGGACGAATATACCCCTTCTCTGTAAATTCCCTTATACGCTCCTTGAGCTCTTCCAGCTGTTTGGAGTCCATCCGATAAGGCCTCTTGTATATCGGGGCTGTTCCAGGCAGCAGTTCAATCGCGAATTCTACTTCATGATCGGGGGGCATACCTGGCAACTCTTTCGGAAAAACGTCTGGATATTCCCTTATAATCCTGATCTCTTCCACTTCCACCTCAACTTGATTGAGTTTAAGTTCCCTCAAAGGTTCTTGTACAGTTATGAACTTCACTTTTGTGCCACTAGGGTGAGTTAGTTCCACCGTTCTTGTCGAACAATGGATGATTCCTTTATGTTTGGTCAACCAATCCATACCCAAAATAATATCTATCCCTTGTGAGTCTATCACTATGAGGTTTGCAGTAAATACTACACCATTAATGTCTAGATTCACCTTGGGACACACTTGTCTTGTCCTTATTTCTCCCCCTGGAGAGTTCACTGCTAACATATGGTTCATTTGTGTTGTTGCTAGACCGTGCTTCTTAACAAACCCTTGAGCAATGAACGAGTGGGTAGCACCAGAATCGAACAATAGGGTTGCAATGTGTAAATTGGCAAGAAACTTACCAATTACCATGTCAGGTGCCTCTTGCGCTTCCTCCATGGTCACGTGGTTCACCCGTCCTCGCATCACATTCTGCTGTTCTGGCTGCATGGGCTTGTTCTTTGGGCACTCATGGGCGTAGTGCCCCACTTCACCACAGTTGAAGCATTGCACCCCAACCTTAGGTGCCTGGCCTTTGTTATCTTGGGGTTGGTTCGGTGGTCCTTGTCCTGCTGGTCGAGGTTGATATGTGGGGCGAGGCTGCTGTACAAACTGACGCTGCGGCTGTGCTGGTGCTGACGGAGGCCTGAAATTCGGGTTGTACCCTCTTGGTGCTGAGTAGGGTACCATAGCACGGCTCGTCTGCCCTGCAGGTTGCTGCATCAGACGTGGACGTGTGTTGCTACCTGAGGCTTGGTGTGACCATCCCGCCTTCCTCTTGTTTTCATTCTCCAAGGCCTTCAGCTTCCTCTCCACGACAAATGCTCTGTGTACCATCTTTTGGAAGCTTTCATACTCGTTGGAGGACATTGCACATTGCATTTCCATAGTAAGTCCTTCCACAAAACAGTCCTGTTTTTGCTAATCAGTTTCGATGTCCCGTGGTGCATAATGGGATAGTTGGGTGAACTTGGTGAGGTATTCCCTCACAGTCATGTTGCCTTGCTGCAGTCCCAAGAACTCCTTCCTCTTGTTTTTGAGTTCACCCCTTGGTATGTAGTGGTTGCGGAAACTGCGCTTGAACTCTTCCCAAGTGATGTTCTCGGGGTCATGATGGGCTGCCACGTAAGCAGTCCACCAATCAGCAGCAGGTCCATGCAATTGGTGAGAGGCAAACAGCACCCTCTCATACCCTTGGCATTGTATGATCCTCACCTTGCTCTCTATGGTCTTTAACCAGTCGTCTGCCTCCAGAGGTTCAGCAGCACTTGCGAACTTTGGAGGTTGAGTCCCCAGAAACTCACTCAACCTTGGTTGGCGTGGTGCAGCTTGTGGGGGTGGAGCTTGGTGCAAGTTGGCCACCACTTGAGTTAAACTCTGGATGAGCTGATTCTGATTTTCGAGCATTTGGTGGATAGGATCAGCTCCTTCACGGCGACCACCCCTGTCTTGTCCTCCAGAAAGGTGAGGATTGCTGACCTCATCATTGTTGTTGGTGGGGTTGGCACCACAACCTTTTCCTCTTCCAGCCATCTATCATGATCAACCAAGTGTTAACTTAAAGCATTACGTATTAACTTTCCAAATTGCTTGTTTAAAATTAGACTTTTGGGGTCTTAATATATTAAACAAATTGTGAAGATTTCACGTAGAGCTTTGGGTGTCACGTCTCACACGAAAATAAATGCACTATTGATTCATAGGGGTTCACACACCAAAGCAAAGCAACCTAAAGACGAGGTTGTGGACAAATGCCCATGGCTTCCACAACTCACGTCACACACCAAACATTAACACACACACACACAAAATAAATAGGGTATTGACTCGACTACTCGATAACCTGCTGAATTAAGGGAAATGACTCTAAACTACTCGCATCACTGAGCTGGCTCGTCGAGGTCTTCCTCATTATTGCGGCTGCCCTCTGATTCCGCTTTAGGTGGGGAAGCTGCTGGTGGAGAAGTGCGGCGACGCTTGCTCGCCCGGCGGTCTGGAGAGTCAGGAGTCCATGTGTCATTCACGGTGACACACAGTTCATTCCCATCTCCTCTTTCTCTCGCCCTTAGGCTGGCGCGAAGCAAAGCCTCAGTCTCCTTCAGGGTGTCACGAACATCCTGAAGCTCCTGTTGGCACTCCTGCAGTCGAGTGCTGAGCATAGCAGCATCCTCCAAGCACAGGTCCATGTGCTCATGGGAAGTCCCCTGCTGCACTGGCGGATACTTGTACTCCGCGGTGCCACTCTCACGCTGGAGGACATACATGTACTCAGTCCTGTCCAGGTGGCGACGGTTGATGTAACTCTGGCTGGTGATGGCCTCCCAGGTGACATCCTTCTCAGCATCGGCCTGAGTCGCCCGACAAGCTAAAGAGCGGTGGATCTTGAGCAGCTGATTTTCATGGATAATCCTCATCTCTGAGCTCCATTCTTCCCGCTTCTCATGGATGGTCCTGGTGGAGCTGTAGTGTATGATCAGCTTACCAACATTGCCGGCGGCGTGGAGCATACGTCGAAGACGGTGCAACAAGACTCCTACTGCCAACCCGTAGGAGTGGTACGTCACCAGACGGTTCTCCTCTCTCAAGGCAAGGACAACTACAGGAACTCTCCCTCCGGTGGACTTGCGGGCGGTGCGGATTATGCGAACCATCTAAAACATAAAGCATTTAAAATTAAGTTCGATAAGAGTTAAACTAAAATTGTATTTTGAATAAAATTTGGGCAAGATGAATAAAGTGACCCCATTAGATAACATTTTCAACCCACACCTTTGTAAAATAGTTTTTAAGAAAATAAGGTCCTTAAATACGTCCATTTCTACCTAGGTCCACGTTCCTACGGGCAACCTTGGCTCTGATACCACTTCTGTCACACCCGGTTTCTCAAGAGAACAACCGAGTGAATATCACATGTATGCCAGGATCATTTTCTCGTACATGTGATGACAAATAGTGAAGCATCATCATATTACAAGCCAGGTGTTCGAATACAAATAAGTCTCACATAGCATACGTCTCGATGGACGATGATAAGTTCATAATATGTAAATAAAACAGCAGCGGAATATAAGTCTTGTGGGCTCCGTCACAGG
Organism: Neostapfia colusana; assembly: GCA_030760725.1. NCBI lineage: Eukaryota > Viridiplantae > Streptophyta > Magnoliopsida > Poales > Poaceae > Neostapfia > Neostapfia colusana. The sequence continues at coordinate 13,541,545 of JASWHV010000012.1, read as the reverse complement.
CATTGCCTGGGGGACTCCGTGAACCTAGAATCCTTCTTTGGGAATAAAGTCTTGGTCATTGAACACCACATCATCCCCTTGACCTGAGCAGCAATTTAAACCAACAGAAAAGCAAGTTTGAGTACCGTTGGTACTCAGCAAGTGTGGGAAAGTTATGTCATGCATGGCTAGAGCAAGGAGAGGTTGAACTCATGGTTAAAGCACTACGCAATTAATACCTATCACCTTAGCTTATTAAGCACCTACATTACTACACTGGTGAAATGGTTCCAATCTCCCAACCCATCATCAAAATCAAGTAACCATAACATCACTTCCAATGTTAAGCTCCTCGCTTAACATCCTCATCTTCCCAATTTAATATCCTCTAATCATGAATAAGTCCAAGCCGCTCTTGACCGTGAGCACGGCTATCATGACAGTTTTGACTCTGCAAAGTTTGCACCACTGTACCCACATGTAGTGATTTCATCCCCGTTGCCGGGTGGACTAAAAGAACCTCCATTATGCCAGTGGCCGCGAACCACGTTCACACTTCCCAGGTGTGTAGCCAGGAGATCACTACGAGACCTTTACAAAGGGATTCCCGACGAGCATGGGCCCATTGAGGTTTTACCCCTAACAGCATACAAGAGGCTCCAACCCCGCTGCAGTGGCCCCCTCTTGAGCCTTGTGGTTCATATGGTAGTCCAGCTGACACCTATTCCCCGCACCATCCAAAACAGCCATACTACGCCGGAGATACACCTAATTAATTGGCCAAGCTGCCCCATCTCAGCATGTGGTTGGCACGGTAAAGCCAGGTTACATGGTCCATGAACCGGTCCTTAGGATCCAAGCAAGTACCAAACACAAACCCGAGTCTCGTGCACACAGCACCAACCAAATCATCCAACTTGCCTCGATCCCTACCTCTACATAACTCATAAAATCTCATTCAATAGTAAGGTAAATAAGTTGATGATATCATATCCCACTTGTCCCATTCTAAGCATAGCTAAGCATAAGTAACATGAATGAATGATATAATAAAATAAATCCCAACCCAGGCTACAAGGAAATAAGATAATAAAAGTCTAGGGAAACTTCCTTGCTTGGGTATCATATTCCAAATTGACAATGCAAATTAATTCTAACTACACATCCTAGTATAGGATCAAAGTGGTCAAGGACACTTGCCTTCTTCCTGCTGCTCTGGGAATGGAAAGTCATGGTATTGGAAGGGGAGAACTTGCTCTGGGGCAGGTTCTACTCATGCCAATACACATAGCAAAAGAAAACAACAATCCATAAGCCATAGTTCACACTTTCACTCAAGCAAGCCACACATACATACATATTAAAGTCATTCACATGTTTAAGTGATGTGGTTACCCTAGATGTGTTGATTTTAGACCTACATACACTTTTAAACATATACATTATTTCTATCTTTTGTATTCAGATCTCTAGTTGCACACTATATACTAATTTCCCATTTGAACAAATTCTCTATATTTAATTTATACACTCCTTGGCCACAAAATTTGCATGAAAGAAAGTTTCCTACTCCAAACAGGTTTTTAGATCTTCTACAAAATCTTAATTTGAAGTTTTTGAAAATAAAGACCTGATTTAACATCTTCTAATCATGCATACTTATTTTCCTATATTTTCGGATTTAATTTCTATACCTAAAACTGAATTTTAATATTAAAATAGTATGACATATCATCTAAACAGAATAGGTTCTAATCTAAAATGTTCAATGATATATTTTTGAACTTCCTCTCTGATGTGAACCAATTTAAATTTATTTTACCAGTTTTCAGAATTATTTCTTAGCCCAAAAATATGTTTCTAGAAACAATAAAAATGAGCAACACTTAGGCAGATCTCATTTCAGCCTAAAATAAATTCTTAACTCATTCTAAAGGTTTTCCAAGTGCTAGGAGAGTTTAGATTTGAATTTCCACATGTGTTTGCCTCACCTTTTAAATTTAAATCCTAGTCACATATTCAAATTTCTGAATTTAATATCCTATAGGGTCTAAAAGGCAAATCCACTCTACTGCAGGGTTTAATTTACTATTTCCTAAATTTTCAGGGGGCTAACTACACATAACAGAGGGGTTTTCCGAATTTGTATTAAGTCTAGGGGCTAAAACTGAGTTTCAAATGAATTTACATAAATTTCTGAAGGTCCAGGGGTTAGATCAGAAGTTTCCGGGGCTAGCTCGTGTTTTCCGAGATCCCCAGGGGGTAGCGCGTAAGAATCCCGGCCTTTAAAACGTGGGGCTGATGTGGGCAGTTGGATTTAAAACAGACGGCTCAGATTAGATTGCCGAAGCGGTACGCGTCGATTTAATTTCTACCGTGGATTTAAAATAGACGGCCCTCAAGGGGCCACATCGCCCTAGCCGGAGCCAGCCCGCGCGCGCGCGGCGGCCGGGGACGGTGATCTCGCCGGCGCAGCCTCGGCTTTTGCCGCTACACGCTAGAACTCGCATCTTTTTGCACGGATCGGCTGCGGAGGGGTAGGGGATGCTCACCTAGGGATTTTCCTGCACTTGGAGGCCCTGGAAGTCGGTCGGCTGCGAGCTTCAACGGCGATGGTCTTCGGTGCACGTCGAAGTGGCAGTTGGGGCACAAGACATGTCATTTCCTTCACCTGCAGGGCTCCCCGGCGGCGGTGGAACGTGATCAGCACGTTAGATCAGGAAATTTGAGCAAGGAGATCGGCGGTAGAAGCTTCGGTTCTCACCGGAGAGAAAAATGGCCGATCGGAGAGGAAAAAGGGGCGGATTTTGGCGTTTAAATGGACGAGGGAGGGCGGCGGTCTGTTGAGATCACGTTGGGGCGTCCGGGACCGGAAATCGGGGCTGGGAGCGCGGGTTCCGGGGGTTGGTTTCGATCGGGCGCGAGAGAGAGACCGGGGTCGGTTGGGGCGCGTGGGGGGAGAAGATGACGGCGGGCCCCACGCGTCAGAGAGAGGGAGAGAGGGGGGGAGGGGCGCGGGTTCGGGCTGGCTGGCGCACGAGGTCTTGGGCCGGCTGGCGGGTTTCAGCCCACTGGCCGGTTTTGGTTTTCTTTTTCTTTTTTCCTTTTCCTTTTTCTGGTTTGATTCAAATCTAAATTCCAGTTTGAATTTGAATTTCTGCACCACATGCAATACGTCCAAAATTTTTTAAATTCCCCTCTTTAGCAGGTTTTGGGGTGTTACATTGGATGAGCTTTGTTTTATATGTATATGTTATAATGTGCTCATAACAAATTAAAATTTCTCTTTTGTACCTTGCTGAATACATTGTCAAAGGGGAAGAAATTGATCACACATTGCACACATTCACAAGTGTTTTGGCACGACTCTTCTCTGGGGGAGAATTTTTGGTATTTTTGTTTTTCTTCTCATTTTATTTCTGATTTACAAAGGGGGAGAAATTGTTTTCAAAACTTTTCATGTGAATAAGCCAGTGTTCGGATTTTAAGTGGTGTTGCCAATGCATTCATCAAGGGGGAGATTGTGATACCTATGTGTGCCTTGACGATAAAAGTTTTGAATACTACCAAAACACCTTTTTAACAAGGTCCGACTCTAGGTCCGAGCTCCTGCAAGGTCGGACGATAGGTACGACTTGTTTTGGATAGCTCCGGCAAGGTCCGACGTAAGATCCGACTTGCTTTGTCTAGGTCTGACTTATTTTGGCTAGGTCTGACTTATTTTTGCTAGCTCTGGTGCTAGGTCCGGTTAGCTTTGGTAAGGTTCAGAGCTTGATTGCAATGGTTCTGCTTTTAACTTGCAATGTTTCGAACTTGCTTTACTCTTATGGAAAGTTTGCTTAGTATTATTTTACTAAGTTTTTGGTGTGTTTTGGTGGTTATGGCTGATATCATTTTTCTATGATTTACAACATGCTTATGTGAGGTGCTCACGTAAGATGTTGTAGTTTCGGAACTAACGAGAGTCAAGTCGAGGACTTATGCTCGGAAGTATTGGTTGTTTATTCATGTGCAGGTGTTGCTTGAGTTCAAGATATGGCTAGTGACGGGATCTATTAAACTAGTCTTAGGGAGAAGATGAGGTTCAACAACCAAAATCGGGAGGAATTGTGGTTGAGTTGATCAGGAGGTTGCACAGTATGTTTGAATCAAGAACAATGCATATGAAGGTATCTTGGACGTCGTTGGAAGATGTTTGCACGTGTGCAAGGAGTGCATGGACGTGGCTGCATGGTTCCTAGGCGTGATGAATAGATGTGGACGTAAAGAATTGGTCGGAAAGGTCCAACCGACTAGGTTATGGACTCAGGCTGCGGCTGAGTCGTGTTTGACTCAAATATGGAAAGTTTTGAGTTGGTTATGATAGGATTTCGTGTGGGTCACAAATTTGAGTTATTTTAGGAATGTGGGATACGTTCCTAAGGTGTTTGGAAGTCTTAAGATTGCTTCTATCTGCGTATAGAAGAGTCCTAAGCAGTATTGGAAAGTTACAGTTTGAATCTAAGTAGGAGTAGGAGTCCTAGTTTGAGTTGAGTTGGCCTTCGGGCTGGTTATATAAGCAAGGGAGGCCAGAGCTCGTGGGGCACGACTTTGGGGCTGTTCCTCTTGTGTTTTGATAAAAAAATTCGTATTCTAAAGGAACTTTTGTGCCTTGTTCATCCGACTTGTTTCAGACAAGTTTTTTTCGTCGAGTTTCTGTTCTGCACTACCTTGCTTCGGTGGTTTTATCATAACTCGAGTTTTACAGATCCAATTGATGTGATTCTTTTTGGGTTGTCTTCACAACTTGATTATCTATCATCTGTGAAAATTTCACGGTCATTGAATTTGTGGTTCTTATATACACAAGTTTCTTTTCAGTATTCCAGAACTGTTTTTCTCGCGTAGGACAGATTGACCTTTGTTCGATCTTTCGATCGTAACTTGAGTTTCTCTCAACGGATTTTCATGATTCTTGTTGTGACGTCTTCATGACTTGATTCTCTACAATCTTACTAGTTTTGTCACAGTTGAACACGTTTATATTAGTCGCACACACGGTTTCTTTAACAGATTGGTTTTCTGCTGAGGGGTGTTTTGTTGCTTCCGCTGAAAAGTTTTTCTCTACCATTCACCCCCCTCTGGTAGCTTTACACGTGTACTTCGATCCTACAATTGGTATCAGATCTATGTTGCTCTAATCTTTGTGTTTTGACTAATCATCATGAAGAAATACTCCGCCAAACCTTGTGTGTTTAGTGGTATTGATTTTCAGGTTTGGAAGGCACGCATGGAAGCTTTCATCCAGGCGCAAGGCTTTGCAATATGGGAAAAGGTGTACAAGTCTTACGATGTGCCTTCAAACGATCAAGTCACGGCTATAAACATGAGAGATGTTAACAACAACATGGCTCAGAACTTGATCATACAAGGACTAACTCAGAGCGACTTCGACCGTGTTGCACACCTCCGTGCGGCGTACGATGTGTGGAGAGCACTTTGTGACTACCACGAAGGATCCAACACGATCAAAGAGGTAAGACAGGATATGTTCAAGAAAGAATACATGCGCTTTGAGATGCAACCCGGTGAGTCCATTGATGACCTCTTTGCTCGCTTTAATAAAATTCTCAGCAACTTGCGTAGCGTCAATGTTAATTTTTCAGATGCTGAAAATGCTAGGCAATCACTAAGTGCATTAGACATGTCAATTTGGGAGATGAAAGTAACATCCATACGTGAATCCACTGTCATGAGTACTCTTACATTAGATGTGCTTTATTCTAAGCTAAAAACTCATGAAATTGACATTATATCACGTAAGAACCCAAATAAGACTATTGCATTTGTCTCACAATGTGATATGCCTAGCTCCGACCAATCATCTAGCAATACACTTGCTTTGCTGTCTTCACTAACCCTGGAACAGATTGGGGAGTTTCCAGGGGAGGAGCTAGTACTTCTTTATACTAGGTTCTCAAAAGCATTGCAAAATGTGAGAACTAGAAGGAGAGTAAGCTCCGGACCTCAATTCTGTGGAAAACCACGGAACCGAGAACTGATGCATATGTGTGCCCAGGATGTTCATCACGCATATACACATCATCCATAAACTGAATTTCAGAATATATATGACCACGAGTAACAGAGTTTATTACAATGTCTCATGAGTCTTGGACTCATGCTCACAACGGAAGTCTTAATCTAACAGCGGAAGTCTTTATTTCTATGCAGCGGAAGTCTTCTAACTAGTGCGGAAGCAATCTAAGCAGTAGTAGCGGCTCCATCTCTACTCCATTCCCACAGGCAAGGTTGAGAACAGATTACACGCCTAATGCTCCACCTGGTCTTCATAGTAATCTTCTCCTGTTGCTGATGATGAAATAATAATGCAAGTTTGAGCACAATGATGTACTCAGCAAGTGCGGAAAAATATGCTATGTAGCTCACAACAAGGTAGGTATAAAAAAGGCTCATTGCAGAAAGCAAAGTCATTTATCAAAACCACGATAAAACAGCAACTTATCTTTAAGTGAATGTAATCCCATCATATATTAAAATACCAATCATACCTCCATTATGTCCATTACCTTCCATGTCCCAACTAGACATTAATCCACCTCATTGTTGCTCACGAATACCTTCTCGTATTTTCTACCATCTCATCTCATAAAAAATTTCGTTTCACACCGAGACTAATCTCGTTGCCACGACTCAACAGTCATGCAAACAATCTTATCACCCGGACTCAACAGTCCCGAAAACCAAACCAAAACCAAACCATAACCAATAACCATAACCAGTAACCATAACCATCCCAAAATAACCATCCAATTAATCATAGAAGTTGGCCAGGCGCTCATGACCATAAGCTCGGCTATCATGATAGTTTTGCACTCTGCAGAGTTTGCACCTCTTTACCCACAAGTTTGTGATTTCGTCACCCGTCAGCGACTGCAGAACCTCCATTATACCAGTACACAACCATCGGTGTATGGCCAAGAGATCACAAAATAGCCTTTACAAAGGGGCTACTAGATGTATGGACTCACTAAGGTTTCACCGGCAGGCTGGAATCTCCAATTCTCCCACCCACAGGCCCCCTCTTGTGCCATGTAGTTCCCAGGGCAGTCCTCACTCGACTCCCGTTCCCCGCGCCTTCCACGGTCCATAACAATCTAGCAACTTACCTAATTAATCAGCTAAGCCGCACCCATACTTGGCCTTGTGGTGGCACTGTTATCCTGGCATGTGCTCGCATGAACCGGTCCTTAGATCTACGGCAAGTAAACCACCATCTCATGCTACCTCATTCACAAACCCGGCTTGCCTAGATCTCCCTCCGATCCATGTTCATTAACAACCTCAGTTTCTTATTATCATTACGAGTGCAGTTAGCTAGACACATCTATCTCGCTTCCCAATCCCATGGACTCAGCGAAGCATAAAAGTAAAATCATACCCGACTCATAAACTTCCCTGGCGACAAGGGTGGTTTAACCAAAACTAGTAAACTCCTATAAAAGGGTTTCCCATCATGTTTGACTCAGCACACACACCTTTTCGCAAAAAAAAATAGTTTCCCAAAACATAGGATCAATATGATCAAGGGGCACTTGCCTTGTTCTGGCGGTTCCTGTTGCTCAAAATCTTGTTGTTGTAGTCCGTCGTAGGTAGCTCCCTGAGCTTGTCCTTCTATACACGATCACGCACATACAAGATTCACAACAATCAATATCATGCACAAACTCTACTTTAAGATGCAATGATGTATATGCATATTAATCCTATGGTGCAGTTTTTTTTATTAGATCGGTTGTACGTGTCCTTGTATGTTTGCATGGGTTTTATGATGAACAGAGTTGTAGAGATCAATTGTGGACGTGGCGATGATCTTAACTTAGTTCAAACTGATCAACAAGTGATCTGTCCATGAAAAATCTTTTGTTTGAAAGGAATCGAAGAACAGATGCAAAGGAAACGCGATGATGTCGTAAGGTGATATTGGAGACCTACCTTACGTTCTTCTTGGTCTCGGGATCCTTCTCCAAGCAAGGCTGATCGTTGGGGCTCTCTTCCGGTGATCTCTCTCGACTGAACTCCGGCGAAAGGTTTACTCGACGAGCTGGGGCTAGGGCTCTAAGTCGTCGGCTCAGGAGGTGGAAAAGAAGTTCGTGGTTTCGGCCAAAGGTTCTGGGTTCTATTTATAATCAGGAGGAAAAGAGTCCTAATCTGATTGGACTTCGAATAAGAGTCCTATTCAACTTGTCGTTGAATCTTAACAACTTATCTCTAGTTGATTTGGTGCGTTAACATTGTAGAATTCGTGTTGGTTTCCTCCCGTACCGGTATTTCTACGCGTACAGAAGCAAAAACCGCTCCAGAACTCGTTACCTCCGCGGTGATGAGCTCCGGAAGCTCCACGTGTCCATCGGGGCCTGGTCTCCCCCTTTTCCGAAGAGACGAGCTCCAATTGTGCCGCGTGTCAAGCGAGCGAGACCTCCCTCTTTCTCAGAGGCGGGCTCCGCATGCACCACGTATCCTGGCGATCGAGACCTCCTCTCTATTCGGAGGTGGCTCCATGAACGCCACGTGTCAGTTTCCGGACCTCCCCTCTCTTCGGAGGTGGCTCCGGGTGTGCCACGTGTCAGTTTAAGGACCTCCCCTCTTTTCGGAGGTGGCTCCGGGTGTGCCGCGTGTCCTAACAGCGCCAGATTTCCTTTCTTCTTAGAGACGAGCTCCGAGGTTGACACGTGTCCAACAGTGACGGTCCTCCCGAAGATAAGCTCCGGTGGTGACACGTGTCCAATAGGACCGAACCTCCCGGAGATAAGCTCCGAGATCGACACGTATCCCGCGCGACTGGTCCTCTGTTTTTCCGGGGTGAATAGCTCCTAAGATGACACGTGTCCTGTGGGACTGGCCTCGCTTCTCCGCAGAGGCTAGCTCCGGGGACAACACGTGTCCCACAGGGTCGGGCTCCCCCCCCTTTGTGGGGATGAGCCCTGAGAGGGCCCGACCTCCATCACGGGGGCCGTGCCGCCTCGCCCGGGGATCGCATTGGGTGGTGCCGTGTTATGCGGCACCCAACAGCACACATATAAGGAACAACGTATTACATAAATTAAGCGGAAGCTTATAATTGTTCTTTGTAAATAATTTACATAAAATAGCTACAGCGGAAATCTATAACAGCTCACGTCGAGTATCAACGAAGCACTCGAGAAGAGGTCCAGCCCACGGACTCCTCTCGCTAGCAACACGAAGACATGACAGCGGCTAGGTTCTCCAAGTGTGACATGACTCGGAAGTTTCCGAGTCTCACCGGACAACCTTCTTTATAGCGTCGATGTTTACCTGCAAAACCACTTATATAGCAAGAGTGAGCACAAAGGCTCAGCAAGACTTAACCGTCTCTCCTAAGAAATGAAACTCTACATGAAAGTAACCTAAGACTTAAGCCTGTCATTTGCGAAAAGACTCGCCTACGAGTTCATCCTTAACTTTCAGATTTTAGCCATAATAGTAGTGACCTTGCGCCCAGCAACATCGGAACTCCACAATCAAACAAGAAACGCTTCATTCCAATGTTACTTGTCCCAAGGTGAAAAATAAATTTAGTTTGCTCTATCTCTACCTCAAACATGGTTTTCATGCAATTTATAATTAGCATAAAAGCATTTAAAACTTTGCAAACTATTCCCACACAACTTGATTACTATGTCACAGCACAGTGAGCAAGCGGTACTCATAACCGCGAGGGACAGTGATTCGAATCAAACACTACCCGGATAACTCAACACATACGCCCGCCTCTGAAGACCCAACTCTGGCGTCCTTCATTACGTCGTATGTGGCAACCTTTCTCAGGCCACTAAACTGTAGAGCCGGTCGCGCCGTCTCGGGCTCATAGGTCTAACGAGACGATGTGGTATGCCTCTACAATCTAGTGAACCTGGTACATCGGTTTCCTGGTTCCCGTATATCAGTAAGCATCCGGTACACAACTCAATACTTGCTCCCAGGGCCGCATACGCTTCGGTCCTTGACCGAAACGGGCAGAGCTACTTGACCAAGACCTCGTCTTGTCGCTGCCTAACCCTCCTGCCCGGTCTCATCTTTAGAAATGTAAACTTTAGTTTGCCTCTCTTACCAGCTACACTTATGTGATCCTAAAAACAAGCTCACGAGTAGATTCCAACTACTCGTCTTCTACCGGAGGCCCTAGTCTATTTAGCACAGCCTTATGCTACAGCGATGAAACCATGCTACCCTCGATCCCAGGGTTCTTTTTTATCATGCAAGTGGGGTATAAAACATCCTCGACCTAATGCACATACAAACCTTGACCCATAGTGATGAACAAAGGAAAAACTTGATAAAACAACTTAAATGCAAACCGGGGCTTGCCTTGGTTTTGCAGGTGACTAAAGTCAGATAGTGTGATGTTAATTGCTGCTGACTTGAAGCTCAATCCCTGCCTTCTTGCTCCTTGATCCAAGCTTAACTTCTCCTTTACTCTTCCACGTTTAAACACTACACGTTATGAATATGCATACATGTTTAATTGTAAAACTTTTTCTAACAAGTGCTAAAGACAAGTTTAAAACTGGAACTCTGTTTAAGAATTTAAAATGACACTGGGGGTGGTGGTTTGGGTGTGTGTCTAAGCACTATCATCAAGTGAGAAGTGAGGTTCGTCACTTGGGTGGTGATTGCCTAATTGGTTGAACAGAATACTACTGATCCAGGGCTCCAATGGAGCTGGAAATTTTTTTGTGAGTTCCTTGTCACAAGAAAGTCCTCTGGACCAAAATTCAAAATATTTCACTAAGTGGATCACCCAGAACAATTCCCTAAGCATTTAGGCAAAGAGGAATTAATTTCTGAATAAATTTGCACTTTCATGCAAATTCAGGTGAACCATAATTCACACATGGCTCAGGGAGTACGCCTGAATTTTCCTAGGATTTTTGTAGCTAAGGAATGCCTATAACTGAATTTCCAAGTTATGGAAATTTCCTGAAAATGTTTCTGTATTTATTTGAATGCAGAAAATTGGAATTAGAATTACCCTAACTAAATCAACTCCAAATGAGCTGAAAATTTTAAAGGAGGCTCCTAATATCCTAAAGAATATTCTGGCAGAATTTGGGGATTTTTGGATGAACCAAACTCCCTCTAAAATTCTTTTGCTGAAAAGATTTAAAGAATTTTCCAGAATTTTCTATTGATTTTCATGCAAATTGGGTTGCATATTTGGATAGGTCCTTTCATCCTGAATCCAACCCAATTTGAATCACAAATTCTGGAGCTCCCTAGCAAAAGTTCTGCAGTTCCAAAGTTTGAACTGAATTTGGACTTCAAATTAAACATAGAATTATTTAAACTCTGACTGTGGGCCCCTCGTACACGTGTCAACTGCGGGAGCCATGCCACACGGGGTCACAGACTTGGGCCCGCGTTGTCACAGTTTAATCCGAGGCCACAGAGGATCCCATATGTTTAACTTCAGCCTCTGACGGTTGGGACCGACCACCTTCGTCTTCCTCCGGCTCCTGCTCGACCCCCACCGCCGGAGATCGCCGGAGAACTTCGGAACCCGGTCATCCGTTCACTTCCCGTGCTCAAACTCGCCGTCAGCCCCTAATTTCATGCGCTGAACACAGGGAGAGGGTTTCCCAACACCGACGTCGGCCCTAACCGAGCTCGCGACGGTGTGGCGGCTTAACCGAGCTTCGGCGACGTAGCGCCACCGTTCTAGCTCACCAAAAACACGAAGGATTAGCGCTACAGCATCAGTGGAAGGTGTAGCTCATCGACGTGTGCCCAATTTTGCTTGGAGTGGCCGCTAGCTATGCTATCACCGTGTGCCCGAGGTGGTTTTTGCGGCGACAGAGTAAAAACTGGGCTTTCTTCGGCTAGGGTTGATGGAATCGTGCGCTGTTTGGTCTAGGAGGTCCGTAGGAGGCTGAGGATCATGACACCAGCACACAACTGGAAGCCCTCATACCTCGAGGGAGAATTTCCCGGTCTGGAGCCGGCGACCCGAAGAAACCGCCGTGAGTAAAACTCAAATTCCGGCTAGGTGGTCCCATGACATGACCCCGAACTCGGTGGACAGCAAGGAGAGGTGGTAACCAAACTTATTCGTGGTTTTTTGGGGCATGAAACACCGGAGGGGCTTGGTTTGAAGTCAAGTCGCCGAGGTTGGTCCGCCAGGGAAGAACCGGCTCGCCGAGGCGATTGCAGCCCGCTGCACCTTCGGAACTGGCTTTGACAGCTTCAGAGAGCGTGGGCGACGCTGCTTCCGAGCTTGTCCGAGTGTCCACGGCTCGGGGAGACGGCTGGCGACGGGAACTCGAGCGTGTGTACGCGGCGGCGGCGGCAAAAACTCCCGGGAACGGTGCTGTGGCGTGGAAGAGGCTTGCTCGGACGTTTTCTCAGTGCTGTGAGGTGCACGCTCTCGGTGGGAGGACGATAAGGGCGAGGGGAACCGATGTCGAAGCAGCTCAGGAGCTGGCGATCGCATTGCCTCGGTGGCGCGCGCGCCGCGTCCGGCGCTTCGAGCGAAAACAGAGAGTTGCTTCGGGTTTAAGCCTTCAGTGGCTCACTGACCAGTGGGACCACCCTCCTTCTTATCCCTCCAACCTTCCCACAAATATCTCTCAAATTTGACACAATGCAAATTTAAATTCTGAAGAGCTCAGGTTCAAAGCTGTTTAGAATTTTGATATTGTGTTCTTCAGTTCAAATTTAAATTCAAATTTCAAAGCAATTCATAGGCCCCTTTGATACTCATATCAAAGCACCTCTAAATTTCCTCAAAATTTTCCTTCCTCATAATTTGGACCTGTTGAATTCAACTATGCCCTCTGATTCTTGAGTTGGCCATTGCAAAGACCTTTTCTTAAACAACAGTTTGAATTTCCTTTTTTGGAAAGGCCTTCTTTGCCTTGAAGTAAACCATTTAATTCAAACTGAATATTTAAGTCCTCTTTGGTGATGACCCATCAGAATTTGGGTGAAACACTTTGGTTTGTGTAAGTGCATCTAGGATATCCCTTGTGGGTTTTGGCTAATTGATGACAAGCATATGAGATCCTAATGAAATGATTACAGGACAAACTAAGTGAACTAGCTCGGTGCACACAAAAAGGTGAAAAATAAAGTGCTGCCCGAAAAGGAAGACTTTAGTGGAATTTAGAAGAGCAAATTAGATGTAAATGTATAGGGTGTGTGTGAGAGACACATCCCAAGAGCTCATAACTTTTCGTAAGGGTAAGGGGCTAATAATCAACTAAAATCCATTGGACACCGGACTAGTCCGTCCATGGACCGGACTAGTCCAGTCAGCTTACTGGAATGCAACCGGACTGGTTTTATACCGGACTAGTCCGCTCATGTCTCTGTTGTCCTCTTTAGAAGACTGCGGACTAGTCCATCCATGTGACAGGACTAGTCCGCTGAACTTTCTGGAACCCCACTTCACATAGCGCCGGACAAGTCCGGTTTTAGACCGGACTAGTCCGGTTAACCCACTGGAAGTAGACCGGACAAGTCCGATCATATACCGGACTAGTCCGGTATTAGGTTTTACAACGGCAACCTTTTTGGAAACCTTATAAATGGGTGATCCACGGCCTCCCAACAAAAAAAAAAGACACGACTAATACTGCAGCAAACACAAACCCTAGCGCCGCCACCTTGTCCCAAGAGCCCAAAACACATCTCCCCACACATCTAAAGTGCAAAAAGATCAAAATCAATTGAACACTTGGATTCGGATTGGGAGATCGTCGTTCTTTCGTGGTGAGCTCTTGGGGTTTGATCTTTCTACACTCATATTCTGCATTGTACTATTTTCGAGTGTATTTGATCACGTTCTTATTGTAATTCTCGTGGGAGCCCTCAACTTGTGAGGTAGCCCCACAAACTCAGTGATTGCCCGTGATAGTGGAGTCAAGTCGGCCTTTGTGGTGACTTGAAGAGGGAAAGGGTTAGGAACCTGGCTCTGTGTGAGCTTCCTCAACGAGGACGTAGATCTCTCGGTGAGATCGAACCTCGGTAAAAATTCGTGTCTTTTGTCTCTCATTTACTTTACATTTTGATACATTAGATCACTAGTTTGCTAATCATCATTTGAGTTTCTTATAAGTTTGCACGTGCATTCATACAATAAACTTAAATTATAAAAACCGTTGTTCTCATTCCGCTGCTGAAAGACTCAATTTCTGAAACACACTTAATTAACTCACATAATTCAGCACACCGGACTAGTCCGCCCACACAACCGGACTAGTCCGGTCAATCAAGTTTCTGATAACTCTATTAAGTGTGCAGGAATCTTTTAAAGGCCTATTCACCCCCCCCCCTCTAGGCCACATTCAGTTTGCTCCTAGCCCATGCTTGATCAATCTTGGTCCCAAACTGAACCTCACAAGTTCAGTTTGACCATGCCCCTCAAATTTGAATTTGAAGGTGATCTCAAACAATGCTTTGAACAAGTGGTATATGAGCTTAAAATCCCTCCCATTTTGGAACTTAAGCTCTATAATACCTGAGGACTGCAATGGTCATCTCACATATATGCTTTTGGACCATCTGAACATGAATGCTTTGCAAGGGTTCAAAAATGGGGTTTAAACTTCCCTCCCCTCTACTTATAGAGAATGTGCATATGAGTTAGCTTTTTGGGAGTGAAATCCTTTCCCGGGTTACATGTGTTCAACAGGAGTTAAAGAAGATTTTAGCTCTTCCCACATGCCCATGTTTGAGTTTATCATTTTATGTGACATAACTCAAGTCATTCCCTTGTCTAACATGTTTGAATTCAGCATGAACTCAACATGATCATAGTCCATCCCTTTTTGGCTCACCCTCAAATCAGAAAGTTGCCACCACATTCTCCTCAATTCAAATGTATGAGGCTCCATGTGTATACAAAAGTTTGGCAGCAATTTGAGCTGAGCCATTGAGACTAAAGACCTTATTTTTGTTCTTTCTCATGTACATGTATGATTACACATGAGTTTAACTTCCCCTTGGTCCACCCATTCAAATGAATGCTTGAACCCGTGTTGTTGAAGCCCACGTATACCATCCCATGTAAGAAAGTTTTTGTAAGTCCCATTTTTCATGAACCAGAAACACAATGACGTTCAATCATCCGTTTCTTTGCATTCACGTTTTTGGGACTTTTACAAGCCCCGAGCCTGCCACGTAGCCAGTTTAGCGGCAGGAGTTGTCTTCGACGCTCTCTGTGAACTGGATTTGGCTCTTTTGGCTATCTTTTTTATATTTTCTCTGTTTTAGCTTATTTTTAAAAATGTTTTTCTACATGAAACATGAATACATGCAGAAACCAAAAATGAGGGTGTCACAAATCTACCCCCTTAAATTGAATCTCGCCCTCGAGATTCGTTAGTAGAGAATAGATGAGGGAATTCTGCCTTGATATCTTCTCCACCCTCCCATATGGCTTCAGGTTCGGTGTGATGGCTCCATTGTACCTTGCACCATCGGATCACTTTGTTCCTTGTGACCCTCTCTTTCACATCCAATATTCGGATGGGGTGCTCTGCATAGGTCAGATCCTCTTGAAGTTCAAGCTCTTCCATCGGTACTTGATCCTCTGGTACTCTCAAGCACTTCTTGAGCTGGGATACATGAAACACGTCACGTACGTCGGAGAGGTATGTTGGGAGCTCTAGTTGATAGGCTACTTCTCCTCACTTGTCCAAAATCTGAAATGGTCTGATGTAGCGAGACGCTAGCTCGCCTTTGACGTTGAAACATCGTTGGCCTCGGATAGGCGATACCTTAAGGTATACGAAGTCTCCTACTTCGAAAGTCAACTTCCTTCGCCTATTGTCCGCATAGCCTTTCTGTCGTGACTGAGCAGCCTTTAAGTTCTCCCGTATCGTTTGGACTTGTTTTTCAGCTTCTTGTAGCACTTCGGGTCCAAACACCTGGTTCTCCCTGGTTTCGTTCGAAAAAAGCGGTGTTCTACATCGTCTACCGTACAATGCTTCGAAAGGCGACATCTTCAAGCTAGCTTGATAGCTGTTGTTATAGGAGAATTCAGCGTACGGTAAACTCCTATCCCAACTACGCCCATGTTTCAAGGCGCAAGCTCTCAACATGTCCTCCGAAATTCGGTTTGTCCTTTTGGTTTGTCCATCGGTTTGTGGGTGATAGGTGGAGCTAAAATCCAGTCGTGTACCCATAGCTTTCTACAGCTTCTTCCAAAATCTAGACGTAAACTGAGAATCTCGATCTGAGACTACCCTCCTCGGGACTCCATGACGGCACACGATCTGCTCCATGTACAACTGGCTAATTGTGCAACGTTGTACTTGGCCCTTACAGGGAGAAAATGGGCTGTTTTCGTTAATCGGTCCACGATAACCCAGATGGAGTCATAACCCGACTGAGTACGTGGCAATCCAACGATGAAATCAATACTGATGTCTTCCCACTTCCACTCGGGTACCTTCATGGGTTGCAACAATCCAGCGGGTCTTTGGTGTTCGGCCTTCACCCGTTGGCATGTGGCGCATAGGGCAACGTATTCGGCTATGTCCCTTTTCATACCATCCCACCAATAACAAGTCTTCAAGTCCTTATACATTTTGGTACTTCCGGGATGTATGGATTTGGGTGAATCATGTGCCTCCTTGAATATCATGTCGCGGATGTGCTTTACGTTAGGCACACAAATCCTTTTTCCTAGCAAAAGCGTACCCTTCTCATCTTCCTTGAAATCTTTCTTTATTCCTTGTCGGATCCTTTCCTTGATCTCCTCATCTGTTGCTTGGCCATCTCTTATCCCTTGCTCCAATGAAGAGTGGAGCTCCATCACTTCCATCATGTTCAAGAATCCGAGGTGTGACCGTTCGAACTCCTTGCGTAGTTCGGGTGGTAGCTCCCAAACCGTGAGTAGGTGACATGCTTCCTTCCGGCTCAATGCATCAGCGACTACATTGGCCCTTCCAGGGTGGTAGTTTATTCCAACATCGTAATCCTTGATGAGTTCCAACCATCGATGTTGCCTCAAATTCAAGTCCGTTTGTGTAAATATGTACTTGAGGCTTTTATGATCCGTATAGATCTCGCATCGATGACCAAGGATATAATGTCTCCAAATCTTCAATGCATGCACTACTGCTGCTAGCTCCAAGTCATGTGTAGGGTAGTTAAGCTCGTGCTTCTTCAATTGTCGTGAGGCATAGGCTACCACTTGTCCTTCTTGCATGAGCACACATCCGAGCCCTTGTCTGGATGTGTCACAATATATGTCGAAGCTCTTGCTCACGTCCGGCAATACCAAAACCGGTGCTGTGGTTAGCCTTTTCTTGAGCTCCTCAAAACTTTCTTGGCATGCTGGTGTCCATTGGAAGGCTTTTCCCTTCGTTAGCAACTCCGTCATAGGCTTTGCTATCTTAGAGAAGTCCTTGATGAAGCGTCGGTAGTATCCAGCCATCCCAAGAAAACTCCAAATGTCCTTCACGTTTTGCGGTTGGTTCCACTTCAGAACATCTCCCAGTTTCCCAGGATCAACCGATACTCCTTCCTCGGAGATAATGTGGCCAAGGAACGATATCTCCTTTAGCCAAAATCGACACTTGTTAAGCTTGGCATACAATTGATGCTCACGCATTTTCTGCAAGGTCAATTTCAAATGTTCTTCATGCTCCTCCTCACTTTTTGAATACACTATAATGTCGTCGATGAAAACCACTACGAACTTCTCCAAGTACTCAATGAAAACCTTGTTAATAAGGTACATGTAGTATGCAGGTGCATTAGATAACCCAAAAGACATGATGGTATATTCATACGAACCATACCGTGTTCGAAAGGCAGTCTTGGGTATATCGAAGGGCTTAATCTTCAGCTGGAAGTATCCTGACCGAAGATCAATCTTGAAGAACACTTGGGCTCCTTTCATTTGGTCGAATAGGTCTTCTATATGGGTCAGAGGGTATTTGTTATTGATTGTCACCTCGTTGAGAGACCTATAGTCCACGCACATCCTTTGGGTCCCATCCTTCTTGTCTTCAAAGACCACGGGGGCTCCCCATGGTGACGAGCTGGGACGTATAAAACCCTTCTCCAACTGCTCCTGAATTTGCTTCTTGAGTTCCACTAGTTCATTGACGGGCATCCTATAGGGTCTCTTTGCTATGGGTGCAGTTCCGGGTACCAAATTAATGGCAAACTCAATGTCCTGGTCAGGTGGCATACCTGGAAGCTCTTCTGGAAACACGTATGAGAATTCCTGAACCACTAGAATGCTGTCCAATGTTGCTCCTTCGACGTGGTTCAAAATGGCCCTTTTGGTTGTTTGTTGAGCTGACTTAAACTCGACGCGAATACCGTGCTCGTTTGTCAACTGCACGCTCCTTTCAGCACATTGGATTACTCCGTTGTGCTTGCTTAACCAATGTATCCCGAGTATTATGTCAAGCCCTTGGGAATCCAAGACAATGAGGTTGGCAAGGAAGTCTACCCCCTTATTTTAAGGCTTACTTTCGGACATACTATGTTAGTCCTCATCTCTCCACCGGGAGAATTAACTAACATAGCACATTTTAAGTGTGATATGGGTAGGTTATGCTTGGCAACATACTTGGATGATATGAAGGAATGTGATGCTCCAGAATAAAATAAAATGGTGGCTGGGTTGGAATTGGCAAGGAACATACCAATTACGACGTCCTCAGCCTGTTGTGCTTTCTCAGCAGAGACATGGTTCACGTTGCCGCGAGCATAGTACTGCTGTCCACGGTTTCCTTGATTGTCCCCTCCGTTCGGTCGCGGGTTCTGCTTGGGTACGTCGCCTTGCTATCCAGGGCCTCTTCTCGGGCACTGGCTCGCGAAGTGTCCTGTTTCCCCGCATGCAAAGCATGCCCTGTTGCCTACGGCAGCAGGTACGTTGTGGCGGGGGTTTTGAACAGGAGCGCCCATGTTGGGTCGGGGCACAAGAGGCAAAGGCACACGAGGTGGTTGTGCAACGGATCGTTGCTGTGGTGGCTGACTAGGGCAGTATGCAGGAGCGGTCGATTCATACTGCGGTGCAGCTGGGGGCATGTACCGAGGTCGTATGTTGCTCCCTTGAGGCTGGTATGGCATCTTCCTCTTGCACTCTCGCTCGATCTCTCGGATCTTGCTTTCAACCACCATAGCCTTTTCAACCAGCTTCTAGAAGCTCGCATAGTCATTGTTGAGGAGCTGAACCTGGATCTCATTATTCAACCCTCTCATGAATAGGTACTGCTTCCGTTGGTCCGAGTTGACATCTTCAGGGGCATACCAGGACAGTTGCGTGAACTTGTTGAGATACTCATTCACGCTTCTCTGTCCTTGGCGGAGACCTTCAAACTCCTGTCTCTTGAGCATCATTACACCAGCAGGGATGTAATGAGAGTGGAAAATCTCCTTGAACTCAGTCCAAGTGATCGTCTCCGGGTCGACATGAGCGTTGCATAGGGCATCCCACCAGTCAGCGGCAGCTCCCATGAGTTGGTGCAACGCAAAAAGAACCTTCTCTCGGTCATTGCACTGCACTATGGCAAGCTTCTTCTCCATGGATTTCAACCAGTCGTCGACCTCCATGGGGTCGTTAGCTTGAACAAAGGTGGGTGGTCGAGTCCTCATGAACTCTCCCAGTCTGTTATGAGCCTGCGGTGGTGGCGGTGGTGGTGGCGTTGGTGCCAGAACGGGGTTGTTGTTGTTGGCCTTCAACTGACCCAAAGTTTGGATCATGGTTTGCATAAGTTGGTTCTGCATGGCCATCAACCATTCCAGGTTGTTCTCACCAGCTCCGGGGTTAACAGGAACTTCGTCATGGCCATCCTCTTGGTTGCCACGGATGTTCCTTCCTTGGCGACCGGCGTTTCCTCTCACCATCTGTGAGAGATAATGAAATAGAATAGAGGTTAGAAGGTTAGATGGATCCCCCTTATTATATGCATCAAGGTGGGTTGGACTGTATATATTAGCCCATACGATGATGTGAACAAGTGCCGAGGCATCTCACACCTCTTTCTATTTGTGTCTGGGTGTGGGCAACGCTTGAGACGTCCCACAACTCACATTAAGCACACAATCACAACAACCATCAAAAGCGCTCACACAACTCCTATTCAAGGCTTATTCAATGGGGGTCCTATATGGCTTAGGGTGATGCCAATCTGTGATCCAACTATGGCTTCTCCTAGGCTTGTATCCTATGTCAAGATAGTTCCAATGCCAATCTATGCATCCTAGGCTTGCATCCTATGGTCAGCGTGGCTTAGCTTACCAATATGTGATCTATCTAGGTTGTGTGATCTATCCGTGGCAGGTTGATACCAATCTGTGACCTCTATCTAAGCGTGTAACCTACCGTCAATCCGTGGCTCTGATACCAAGTCTGTGACGCCCTCAATTCTGTGGAAAACTACGGAACCGAGAACTAATGCATATGTGTGCTCAGGATGTTCATCACACATATACACATCATCCACAAACTGAATTTCAGAATATATATGACCACGAATAACAGAGTTTATTACAATGTCTCATGAGTCTTGGACTCATGCTCACAGCGGAAGTCTTAATCTAACAGCGGAAGTCTTTATTTCTATGCAGCGGAAGTCTTCTAACTAGTGCGGAAGCAATCTAAGCAGTAGCAGCGGCTCCATCTCTACTCCATTCCCACAGGCAAGGTTGAGAACAGATTACACGCCTAATGCTCCACCTAGTCTTCATAGTAATCTTCTCCTGTTGCTGATGATAAAATAATAATGTAAGTTTGAGCACAATGATGTACTCAGCAAGTGCGGGAAAATATGCTATGTAGCTCACAACAAGGTAGGTATAAAAAAGGTTCATTGCAGAAAGCAAAGTCATTTATCAAAACCACGATAAAACAGCAACTTATCTTTAAGTGAATGTAATCCCAGCATGTATTAAAATACCAAACATACCTCCATTATGTCCATTACCTTCCATGTCCCAACCAGACATTAATCAACCTCATTCTTGCTCACGAATACCTTCTCGTATTCGCTACCATCTCATCTCATAAACAATTTTGTTTCACACCGAGACCAATCTTGTTGCCAAGACTCAACAGTCATGCAGCCAATCTTATCACCTGGACTCAACAGTCCCGAAAACCAAAACCAAACCATAACCAATAACCATAACCATCCCAAAATAACCATCCAACTAATCATGGAAGTTGGCCAGGCGCTCATGACCGTAAGCTCGGCTATCATGATAGTTTTGGACTCTGTAGAGTTTGCACCTCTTTACCCACAAGTTTGTGATTTCGTCACCTGTCGGCGACTGCAGAACCTCCATTATACCAGTACACAACCATCGGTGTATGGCCAAGAGATCACAAAATAGCCTTTGCAAAGGGCTACTAGATGTATGGACTCACTAAGGTTTCACCGGCAGGCTAGAATCTCCAATTCTCCCACCCACGGGCCCCCTCTTGTGCCATGCAGTTCCCAGGGCAGTCCTCACTCGACTCCCATTCCCCGCGCCTTTCACGGTCCATAACAATCTAGCAACTTACCTAATTACTCAGCTAAGACGTACCCATACTTGGCCTTGTGGTGGTACTGTTATCCTGGAATGTGCTCGCATGAACCGATCCTTAGATCTACGGCAAGTAAACCACCATCTCATGCTACCTCATTCACAAACTCGGCTTGCCTAGATCTCCCTCTGATCCATGTTCATTAACAACATCAGTTTCTTGTTATCATTACGAGTGCAGGCAGCTAGACACATCTATCTCGCTTCCCAATCCCATGGACTCAGCGAAGCATAAAAGTAAAACCATACGCGACTCATAAACTTCCCTGGCGACAAGGGTGGTTTAACCAAAACTAGTAAACTCCTATAAAAGGGTTTCCCATCATGTTTGACTCAGCACACACACCTTTTCGCAAAACAAAATAGTTTCCCAAAACATAGGATCAATATGGTCAAGGGGTACTTGCCTTGTTCTAGCGGTTCCTGTTGCTCAAAATCTTGTTGTTGTAGTCCGTCGTAGGTAGCTCCCTGAGCTTGTCCTTCTATACACGATCACGCACATACAAGATTCACAGCAATCAATATCATGCACAAACTCTACTTTAAGATGCAATGATGTATATGCATGTTAATCCTATGGTGCAGTTTTTTTTTATTAGATCGGTTGTACGTGTCCTTGTATGTTTGCATGGCTTTTATGATGAACAGATTTGTAGAGATCAATTGTGGACGTGGCGATGATCTTAACTTAGTTCAAACCGATCAACAAGTGATCTGTCCATGAAAAAGCTTTTGTTTGAAAGGAATCGAAGAACAGATGCAAAGGAAACGCGATAATGTCGTAAGGTGGTATTGGAGACCTACCTTACGTTCTTCTTGGTCTCGGGGTCCTTCTCCTAGCAAGGCTGATCGTTGGGGCTCTCTTCCGGTGATCTCTCTCAACTGAACTCCGGCGAAAGGTTTACTCGGCGAGCTGGGGCTAGGGCTCTAAGTCGTCGGCTCAGGAGGTGGAAAAGAAGTTCGTGGTTTCGGCCAAAGGTTCTGGGTTCTATTTATAATCGAGAGGAAAAGAGTCTTAATCTGATTGGACATCGAATAAGAGTCCTATTCAACTTGTCGTTGAATCTTAACAACTTATCTCTAGTTGATTTGGTGCAGTAACATTGTGGAATTCGTGTCGGTTTCCTCCCGTACCGGTATTTCTACGCGTACAAAAGCAAAAACCGCTCCAGAACTCGTTACCTCCGCGGTGATGAGCTCCGGAAGCTCCACGTGTCCATCGGGGCCTGGTCTCCCCCTTTTCCGAAGAGACGAGCTCCGGTTGTGCCGCGTGTCAAGCGAGCGAGACCTCCCTCTTTCTCAGAGGCGAGCTCCGCTTGTGCCACTATCCTGGCGGTCGAGACCTCCTCTCTATTCGGAGGTGGCTCCGTGAATGCCACATGTCAGTTTCCGAACCTCCCCTCTCTTTGGAGGTGGCTCCGGGTGTGCCACGTGTCCTAACAGCGCCAGATTTCCTTTCTTCTCAGAGACGAGCTCCGAGGTTGATACGTGTCCAACAGTGACGGTCCTCCCGAAGGTAAGCTCCAGTGGTGACACGTGTCCAATAGGACCGAACCTCCTAGAGATAAGCTCCGAGATCGACACGTATCCCGCACGACTGGTCCTCTGTTTTTCCGGGGTGAATAGCTCCAAAGATGACACGTGTCCTGCAGAACTGGCCTCGCTTCTCCGCAGAGGCTAGCTCCGGGGGCAACACGTGTCCCACAGGGTCGGGCTTCTCCCCCTTTGTGGGGACGAGCCCCGAGCTTGCCACGTAGCTAGTTTAGCAGCGGGAGTTGTCTTCGGCGCTCTCTGTGAACTGGATTTGGCTCTTTTGGCTATCTTTTTGATATTTTCTCTGTTTTAGCTTATTTTTAAAATGTTGTTCTACATGAAACATGAATACATGCAGAAACCAAAAATGAGGGTTTCACAATCTCAAAATTCTCTTAACAACTCTAAAATGACAGTCTTTAGGGGCAGATTGGAATCTAGCACACATTCACACACTAAGCATGATATCGGGCCTAGATGCACAAAGATAAACCAAAGAGCCTATCATGGAGCGATATACCTTTTGGTCCACACTAGCTCCTTCTTCATTAAGGTCAAGATGTCCATTTGTTCCCATAGGCGTCTTGATGGGTTTGCTCTTGTCCATGTCAAATTTCTTGAGTATGTCTTGAGTATACTTGGTTTGACTTATGAACATGCCGTCCTTGAGTTGTTTGACTTTAAAACCTAATAAAAACTTCAACTTCCCTATCATGGACATTTCGAACCTTTCCGTCATTATCTTGCTAAACTCATCACATAATGATTTGTTAGTGGAGCCAAACATAATGTCATCAACATATATATGACATACAAATAGGTCATCATCGAAATGCTTTGTGAATAGTGTATAATCAGCTTTTCCTATCCTAAAGCCGTTCTTAATAAGAAAGTCTCTAAGGCACTCATACCAAGCTCTAGGAGCTTGTTTGAGACCATAGAGAGATTTGTGCAATTTGTAAACGTGGTTAGGATATTCTTGGTCTTCAAATCCCGGGGGTTGCTCCACATACACTTCCTCCATGATTGGTCCATTTAGGAAGGCGCTTTTCACGTCCATTTGATAAAGCTTAAAATCATGGTGAGTAGCATAGGCTAATAAAATACGAATTGACTCAACCCTAGCTACGGGAGCAAAGGTTTCATCGAAATCCAAACCTTCGACTTGTGAATATCCTTTGGCCACAAGTCTTGCCTTGTTCCTTGTTACGACTCCATGTTCATCTTACTTGTTTCGGAACACCCACTTGGCACCTATAATGTTGGCATTTGGTCTCTTCACCAATTCTCAAACTTCATTCCTCTTGAAGTTGTTTGATTCTTCTTGCATGGCCACCACGCAATCAGGGTCTGGTGGTGCTTCCTCCACCCTTAGGGGTTCCAAAGAAGAAACAAATGAGTAATGTTCACAAAAGTTTGCTACACGAGATCGAGTGGTTACCCCTCTAGTGATATCACCAAGAATGTTGTCGACAGGGTGATCACGTTGAACGCTTTGGTAGAACCTTGGATGTGGTAATTGGGGTCTTGGATCAATTTCTCCTTCATCATCGGCTCCCCCTTGATCAATGCCATTGTTTTGATCTTGATCAACTTGAAGTTGAGAGTCTTGTGGTTGATCACTTTGAACTTGATCTTGTACTTGTGTTGGAGAAGCAGCTTGTGTTGAGGATTGATCCGCTTGACCTTGACTTTTCTCTTGTGGGTGCACATCACCAAGGGTCATCCTTCTTAATGCTATGTAAGGGGATTCCTCTTCATGTAGCATAGATTGATCAACTTTCTCTACTTGAGAGCCATTAGTTTCATTAAAAACTACATCATGTGCTATCTAAACACAACCGGAGTTTTTGTTGAAAACACAGTATGTGTAAGTGTTTGAATCATATCCAAGCAAAAATCCTTCATCAGATTTGGATGCAAACTTTGAAGTTCTAGGTTTCTTATTAAGAATGAAACATTTGCTACCAAAGACTCTAAAATATGAAATTTTGGGCTTGTTACCAGTTAGAAGTTCATATGGTGTTTTCTTCAAGACTCGATGAAGGTAGAGTCGGTTTGTGGCATGACAAGCAGTGTTAACCGCTTCAGCCCAAAACCGATCCGAAGTCTTGTATTCATCAAGCATGGTTCTTGCCATCTCGATAAGTGTGTGGTTCTTCCTTTCGGCGACTCCATTTTGGTGAGGAGAGTATGGAGCTGAAAACTCATTCTTGATCCCTTCTTCATCAAGGTACTCCTCCACTTGAGTATTCTTGAACTCGGTGCCGTTGTCACTCCTAATCTTCTTGATTCTTAAGGAAGATTCATTTTGAGCTCTCTTTAAAAATTTCATCAGCATTCCTTGTGTTTTACTCTTTTCATACAAAAAGAACATCCAGGTAAAACGAGAATAATCAGCAACTATAATGAGACCGTATTTGTTACCGCCTATGCTTATATAAGCAATGGGACCAAAAAGGTCCCTATGAAGCAGCTCCAAGGGTCTTGTGGTGGTCATCACGTTCTTTGCGGGATGAGGCGCTACAACTTGCTTTCTCAAATATGACATTTGTTAGTCCTAAGATGTGATTGCCTTTTAGAAGTTTTTGCAAGTTACTCATACCAACATGGGCTAGTCTCCTATGCCACAACCAACCCATGTTTGTCTTTGAAATTAGGCATGTGTCAAGTTGAGCATTATCCATGGATAAATCCACAAGATAAAGCTTTCCCTTAAGCACACTCTTAAATGCAATTGAGTTCTCGCTTCTTGTAACGACGGTTACACCTTCATTAGTGAACATGCAGTTGTATCCTTTTTCACAAAGTTGTGAAACGGATAATAAATTATAATCGAGTGAATCTACATGCAAAACATGAAAAATTGAGTGTTGAGAAGAGATATCTATTTTACAACCGCTCTTCCTTGACTATTGTCTCCAAAGGAAATTCTTTCGCTTGGATCATCATTCATATGCAATGAACATCTTCTTTTCTCCAGTCATGTAGTTTGTACATCCACTATCTAGTACCCATTTTGATCCACCGGAGGAATATGCCTACAAAACAAATTATGCCTTGGTTTTAGGTACCCAAACTTGTTTGGGTCCTCTCACGTTAGTCACAAGTGTTTTGGGCACCCACATACAAGTTTTTGATTTCTTGTGGCATCGCCCAACATATTTAGAAATCACTCTACCAAATTTGTTTCTCATAAGAACGTAAGAAGCATCGAAATCATGAAAAGGCATAGCTGAAACTAAATCATCATTTACATGATAGGAGTTGTTTGAGTGCACATAATTAGATGATCCTTGCTTAACAAAAGTAATGTGTTCCTTGTTGTACTTAATAGTTCTAGTGTTTTCTTTTCCACATCTAACATATCCAAGACCATTTTTAATTAAAGGGAATCTAGAGTTGAAGTATGCACTTCTAGCATAATCAAGTTTTTCTTTATCAAACACTTCCTTTTCAGTTTGAGATTTTACTTGTACTGCACTAAGTTGTTCCTTTAAGTTGGTTATTAATTTTGCACACTTGCAGCCTTTAGTTGTTGATTGCTTAGTTGATTTAGGTGAATCTCTAGAGAATGAAGTACTAGACTTAATAGACTCATATTTCACTTCAAGTGATTTGTGAGTTTTTGACAAACTCTCAAATTCGTCTTGAAGTGCAACGTTTGAGCTTTTGAGACTCGTACAAGTCACTTTGCTTGATGCAAGTTCTAGTTCTAGCTTTCTACACTTTTCCTCAAGTTCTAAGAGTTTCTCTAGTTCATGATTCTTTTCTTTTTCAACAATAAGTAGTCCTTCTTGCTTATCAAGAAGTGTCTCCATATCAACTACTTGATCCATGAAGTTTTCCATTTTAGCAATAATCTTTTTACTCATGCCCTTAAACATGAATTCTATATCACTACCACTATTATCATAAGAACTATCACTAGCAATAGACCTAGCGAACGATTTTGAGGTTACCTTGCATTTTGTCTCCTTGGCCATGAGACAAGTGTGCTTTTCCTTCCTCCAATCACCTCGGTTGGGAAAGAGCATCTTCTTGCTTGAGGACTTGTCAATGGCAATGTTTGCCACTCCTTCATCTTCAGACGATGAGCTTTCATCATTTGAGTCCCATTCTTCTCCTATGTGAGCAGCTCCATGAAATTTTTTCTTCTTGAAGAAATTCTTGTATTTAGCTTCTTTCTTCTTTTTCTTGTCTTCATCATCTTCCTTCTTCTCTTGAGGGCAGTTTGCAATGCGGTGGCCATACTTGCCACAATTGTAGTAGACTCGCTTCGTCTTTGACCTTGTCTTGTCCTTAGTTTTGCTCTCATAGTTTGAGTTTTTCTTCTTTCTCATCATTCTCTTGAATTTCCTTATGAGGGGGGCCATTGAGTCATCATCCATAGATCTCTCATCATCACTTCCCTCACTTGAGCTCTCTTCTTGTACTTCTTTGCCCTCTGACGTCTTGGATACCTTGAGTGCAATGTCATGTATTTTAGAAGAAGTGATCTTGCGCAGCTCATTTACATGTTTGGCCTCCTTTTCCATCATCTCATGGTTGACGAATTTTCCAAGGACTTCATCGGGAGTCATAGATTCAAAGCGAGGGTTCTCCCGAATCAAAGTGCAAAGAGTGAGGTTATGCACCGTGAATGCCCTTATCATCCTCTTGACCACTTCACGGTCAGTCCACTTCTTGCACCCATAAGCTCTACTCTTGTTGATGAGTATCTTGAGCCGGATGTAAATCTCTTGGGGAGTCTCATTGTCTTCGATAGCAAATCTTCCAAGTCCCCCCTCAATCATCTCAATTTTGGCTTCACAGATGGATTTTGTGCCTTCATGTGCCACCTTGGGAGTGTGCGAAATATCCTTGGCAATTTTCAACCCATCCATCTTGTGAAACTCTTCTTTTGATAACGATGAGAGGATGACGGTTGCTGAGCGTTGCGATGAATTTGTTGTTCTTGCTCCGGAGTGAGCTCTTCATCATCTTCCAGAATTTCTACACCTGTACATACAACACTCCAAATACCGGGGTTAAGAGATATAAGGTGCAACTTCATGTTATGCCTCCACATCGTGTAGTTTGTACCATCAAGATGGGGAGGCTTGCCAACAGGGATAGAAAGAAAATTTGCATTG
This sequence comes from Neostapfia colusana, assembly GCA_030760725.1. Classification (NCBI taxonomy): domain Eukaryota; kingdom Viridiplantae; phylum Streptophyta; class Magnoliopsida; order Poales; family Poaceae; genus Neostapfia; species Neostapfia colusana. The sequence goes on along the minus strand of JASWHV010000012.1, from coordinate 13,513,322 downwards.
TTATTAGTTAAATTCTCATAGGTAAAAGGATATTGGGAGTAGTCCTTGGGCTCCCCCTCCTTCTTCTTTTTTTGTTTATTCTTATCTTCTTTTCTCTTCTTGAGCAATGCCATGAAACGCTCCACTTCTTGATCTTCGTCACTTGAGGTTACGAGGTGACTTCTTCGACCTGCATGTTTCTTCCTCATGAATGGAGTGACGGAATTGACTTCATCATCACTATCACTTGTGTGAGAGTGATGTGAGTCGTTCTTCTTGTCGTTCCCCTAGGAGCTTTGCTTCTTGCCCTCGTAGTAGGTGCTTGTCTCCCCCATGACCTCTTCGAGCGGTTAAGCACTTATATGAAGAGTTAGACTCTGATACCAATTGAAGGTTACCTAGAGGGGGTGAGTAGGCAGATTAAAATTTAAAGCACAATTATCAACTGACATGTTCTGTCAGGTTCGGACAAGTCCCAAATTTTTGGATAAGTCTGATGACATTAGACTTGTCCGAAGTAAATCGCAGTGGAAATAAATTTAACTAGTTCTAGATCAAGTGTACAATCAATATGGTCTGGAAGTAGCTCTTAAACAAGTCTAGCAACCTACTAAGCAAACTTGATGATCTAAATACTAAAATAGTTCAATGCTAGGGCCTGTGTAAGGGCCTAAGTTTTTGGCACATATTCAAAGTGTTCATCACAACACACACACTTCATTTGAAGAAACTTGATGAATACATTTGAAGAGCAAGTAAACACCATCAACATGCTCATTAAAGAATAAACTCACAAAATGCAAAAGTGGTATTTCCCACAGGCATCATATATGGGCTGGGCAGATGAAAATCTCCTACACCTTGCTAGGAATGTCCATGCCAAATTTCACCCAAATTCAAAACCTTTTTGAAGTCCTTTTGGGTATAACTAGAAAGAGGGTGGTTTGAACTCAAATTCAAATTCAAACTATTTCCATCCCATGAATTCAAATGTGGGAGGCATATTCTTACTCAGCACATTTTTGTGAGCTCACACACCAATTTTCACTCTATTTGGAGTTGATCTTGACATGAGATAAGTTTAGCAAATTCAAACTTTATTTGAATTTCAAACTGCATATGTGCTGAAATTTAGTTAAACATTTCACAATTTGAATTCTACCAATTCTAAATGGGCATGTGGTAGATAATTCAAATCCTAGAGGGTATTAGGGGGATTACTGTTTGGAGCAGTAGAGGAAAGTTAATTTCAAAGGTTAAAACTCGGGTGGGACCCACATGTCAGCTTCACAGTTCACCGAACCGACTGAGGCACCGAGTGTTTGGGTCTCGGGCTCCCGCCGCGGTCGTCACCCCGCCAGGCCGTCGAGGCCAGCAGCTGCTTGCCGCCCAAGCCGCTGAACCGCCTCTCGGGGCCCTTATCTACGCGCCCGAGCCGTCCCCGTTGCCTCTTGCCGCTGTCCCGACGTGTTCTCACCCAGAAAACTGCAATCCCTCGCCGCTCGACTGAGCTCTCGGTCCCTCATCGCCCGGCCGACCCTGTGGCTGTCACGGTGATCTGAGACCATAACCGAGTGCGCCGAGTCTTCCTTGACGTCCTCGCACCAGTTCCAGACCCTGATAACCTCTCCTCGAGCTCCACCGTGACGATCTTCCATTCCTCAGTTCAACCCAAGCCACCGTCACAGGGACGACCCGTCCGGCCACCAAAGCCCATCGTTCTCCGAGCTGTGAATAGCAAAAAGGTCCGCCTTCAGTCACTCTTTCATTACCGCAAGCCCCGGTGGCGTGACATAAACTAACCACGCCGGAATTCCACGGTTTTGCGACGGTATACAAAAAGGATGCCCGGACCAATTCGCAAAATTTGTAATACACACTGCACCACTCATCCTCTCACGAAGGGGAGCGCTACTAGGTGTTCGTACGAGTCCATAGGAGCCGAAACCACGAAGAACTATTGGGGGAAACCACTGTTCTTTGAGTTTTAGGAGAGTTCCCGATTTCCGGCCTAGGTCACACGGTGACAGCGCAGTACAGCCATTTCTGAGCTCCATGGAGCTCATGTCGATCTTTCCTAGGGTCCACTGATGCTCGACGGCCTTTTTCTCAATCGTTTGGGGTGCTAGGAAGGCCGGCCAACACGGCCGAAGTTCTTCCGAAGCCACCGCTCGTCGCCGGCCGTGTTCCGGTGATTGTCATGATGAGCTGAGACCAGCATCGTGTTCCCCGGATGGATTTAGATAGAGGCGGCCAAAATCATGGAGTTTGGCGCACGGAAGAAGCCCTCCGGAGAGCACTCCGGCGAGGTGGGCGGCGGCCGAGCGCGGGAGGCCGGAGGTAGGCGAAGCCCCCGGTCCCACGTGTCAGCGGCCGATATTTTAAACCCGGGATCTGCTGTGGCACCGGATCGGGTGCGGCTGCGCGTGAAGAGTTCCGTAGCCCCGTGTGTCGACCGCTGAGAAGTTGACACGTAGCCCCGGTCACACGCGCAGCAATTTAAACATTTTCCCGATTTTCAGATTTAGTTCAAACATCAAACCCACATAACGTTGGCTAGAAAACTCCAAATCGAGTGAACCAAATTTTGTTGGATTCAGCTATATGAGTACTGTCCAAAAAATCAAGTTTCACCCTATGAAAATCTTTATTTCTCCAGAATTAATTCTGCAAATTTTAAAGTATTTAGAATTTTAACTGGAGAATCCTCTGGAGGAAAATTCTGAAATTTTGCTATGATGTTAACCAAAATATACCTGAGCTACCATAAAAATTTCAGATCCATTTGAGCTCATTTGATCCACCCAATGGTGTGATTAATAAAATTGTTCCAGAGAAAATAGAAAATGTCCAGAAACATTTTCAGAATTTCTCTGAAATTGTTTAGCTCATATCTTTAGCTAGGAACCTTAAAATTAAGTGAAACCAACTCCATTAGAACCCTCTGAAAATCTAAGTTTCAGATAGTCATGGATTGCTCCATGAAAATCCCTAGAACACCCTAGGAGCTCCAATTAAAGTCAAGTACATAATTATTTGTGGAGAGCTCAAATGAGCTTTGTTGCAAATAAAACTTGGCCAGGTCTCTGTTTAGGTTGTATCCAAACCACAATAACAATTTCAGAGTCATTGGATCTGTCTAGTGAGACTTATAGTCTTCAGAAGTTTAAATTCAATTCAAATGCATTTAAATTGATACATGTACATGTTATCTCATGTAGTCGCTAAGGTTGAGGAGGAACCTGAAGTCTTAGACTTCGTCACTATGGAAGAGCAGCTAGCCTACGACCAAGAGCAGCAAGGCAAGCCCCGGTTTGCATTAACCTTTTTACAAATTTTTACTGTTTTGAGAACTTACTTGAGCACCCACTTATTTCTTGCATTAGAGTCTTGTTTGAAACCCAAATGCATAGCCAAGAAAATCATGGGTTGAGATTAGGATTGAAAACCCCATTTAGCTACTGCAATGCTAGGATAAGATAGGATTCGGTACAAGTCGAGTAGTTGGAACTAATCGCGAGGATAGGCTAGAGGCACGCGACTCGGGTAAAGATAGCAAATGAAATACATGGCAAGAAAAATGAGACCAAGCGGAGAGTAAGGGCAGCAGGACTTTGGGGCCTGGGTGCTATAGCTCCGCTTGTGTCGATTGAGGACCGAGACGTGTGCGGGCCTGTTGAACAAGCTATAACAGTACCGAAGACCTACCGGCTATATGGGAACCGGGAAACCGATGTAACTCGGGTAGCTGGGTATTGAGGCATTGCCTGTCATTCAGAGGGTAGGTTGAGAGCTCGAGGTGTAAATTGGCTGGCGGCACTGCACATGCGCGTGCAGAGACCTCTTGCTCGGGACAATAGGACCGGTTCAATATTTGGCTGACGGGTGAAAGGTGGTTGCGTACGACGTCCAGGATGGTTGCTGTAGGCAACATCGAGTACGGGCGTACATGACGGGTTATTCGGGTAACCCTGCAGGTGTAAATCGATTATAATCGCCGTCCCTCGCGGTCAGTGAGTACAACTTGTTCACTGTACTGTGACATAGAAAGAACAGGCTAGATTCATGTTAAAAGTTTGCTGATTTGAAAGATATACCTTGCTTGTTAATGTCTTGTTGTAGTTTTAGAGCTAATTAAAGTTCTTTTCAACTTTGGGCAAAGTACATGAGGGAAATGTGTTTCTTGTTTGATTGCGGCTCTCTCATGTGCCTTAGCGTAAGGTTCTCCACAACCTGCTGCTAAAACTTGAAAGTAAGGTTCCATTAATTAGGCGGGTCCCTTGCAACTCATTTTACCTCATGTACCCTAAAACCATTCATGTAGAAGTTTCATGTATAGGAGAAACGGGTCATTCTTATTGGGCCATTGTGCTCACTACTTGTGTTTGAAGCTTTTGCAGGGGTCTATGAGGAAGGGACTCCCGAGAAGGAGACGGAACCCCAGGAGGGGCACCCCGTCGAGTGGGAGTCGTGCACGCCGCCGTGTTAGTGTGTGTGTGTGCTAGCGGGGACACGTTCACGGGCTTAACGTGAACTCGATGCATAGTCTACGCCCGTGAGTCTGGACTGAACTATTTTTTGTAAAAATGTTCATAAACTGGTTTATGTAATAAAACTTTGCTTCCGCTTTGTATCTTTGATGTGCGTTATCCGGTGCTGTGCAATGCAGCACCCCTCAGCGTGATCCTGACTCGACAAGACCGATGGGGTTGTGTCAGCGTGGTATCAGAGCTTGCTTGAGGTTTAACGCACTACAAAGGTCATCTTTTTCAAAAATTCGGTGAGGAACGAGTTAGTAGCCCATATAAGGATGTTATTAGAGTATAGAAAGTGGCACACCAACCTATTTTCTTATGTCGGAAAATCGTGCATCTCGTTACGCTTTATGTCTTGGAGGGTGCACGTAAGCGCTGTCAACCAGTGCGCACAAGCTGAAGGGTGGAGCCCCACGGGTGGCAGGTAACCCAACCCGCTTTAATATCCTCTACGACTCTTCATGTCATTTGGGGTATTCGAGCAACGTTTGTCCCTGGCATTCTTTGGGCAATTTGGGAGACCCCGTCATGTGGTTAGTAACGTGAACACGTAGCTCAAGACGTGTTTGGCTTGAGAACATCCGGGCGAGTGATGACGGCCGTGTGTACGAACTGTATGGATACCGAGCTCGGTGTGCAGCCGAGTCTGACGATTGTTTGAGTTATCTGCAGGTAGTCTGACCACAAAACGGTATACGTGTAGCATCCGTGTGTGAGAGACGTTTAGTGCCACTAGACAAACGAAGCTGGCTAAGTCTGGTATAGGTTTTTCTTTGCGAGGACGTAGTACCGACATGCTCTGGTGACGCATCAACGTCACACCCCACTAAATGAGCAACTGCATTGTAAAACTTGAAAGTTTTAATCCATAGTACTAAAACTTGATGTAACTCTTTTCCTTAATCAGGATATTCAAAGTTAACAAGTTTTCAACTTATAGGATACTAAGGACAGAGTCCCGTGTTTTCAGCTGAATTAAGGCTGAAGTTAATCAGAGGTTAGAGGTTGAGTTCTTTCGAGGTTGGGGTCATATGAAACATTTATGGAAAGCTTTGGAAGAGCCTTACAACTTTTCTATTGAGGTCCAGAGGTGTTTCATCCCCTAACCAATCGAAAATGCAGTAGAGTTGAAACTGTCCAGAAAACAGGGCAGAGCAAATAAATATCTTTCCAAGTTTTATGAGTTCAATGACATGTTTTATGTTATAACTCAAGGGTTTACTGTTCAAATAAATATTTGACATTTCTCAAATATGTTTTTACAGATGACAGCGGATAGACAGTTGGAGAACGGGTGGGTGGTGTCCCACTGTTCTCACTGCAGCGGCTATCCGGAAGCATTGAGGCAAATGCTTCAATATTTCGGGTACAGCAAGATGCCGCAGTACATCGCCAAAGAAGAAGGGGAGGAGGGGAACAAGACGTGGACGATCCATGTCGAAGTTCCTGCAGGGCCAACGCCACCGGGTTGGGCGCCGTTCACCATTACGGTGAGAGGAAGACAGCCGAAAGAAATGTGGCAAGTGGCAGCCCACGACAGTATGTCGCGTTTCTGCCAACTACACATGAGAGCTATGGAGGGCACTCCATACGCGCTCGTTCCGGTAGAGGGACAGGATAATCACGTGTGGGAAAGGAGGTACATGGAGGCAACAGATCCGGGTTGCCCAAGGTACAGTCCCGCGGAGGCAAACCTCAGTGTCCAATTGAGGGCAGGAAAAGCCGTGATGGACAGCCAAGCTGTTCATACGGATTGTCTTGCTGCAAAGCTCAAGGAGAGCACAAGCCGTGGAGATTATTTCGAGAGTGCTCACAGCGCACTCCGCAATGTGCTCCTTCCGACAATAAAGCGACTGAACGAACAATATAATCAGTTGCATCGTCTGAAGAAGGCGAAGAAGAAAAGCCATGTCGACATCACGGCTTTGCAACAACAGGTGCAGGCTCTGACCCAGCAGAATGAGGTCCTTACTCAAGAGCGGGACGACGCTATTGAGGAGGAGCAAGGCTGGGAAGAGGACTACAACCAAGCCAAGGACGAGGTGCACGCGTTGCAGGACCTCGTACCTCCGGTAATGGGCATACCGGTGGTAGGTGCTGTACCTGTGGTTTTGGATCTTCCAGCAATGGGAGAACCCGAGCCGGAAGAGGAGGTTGTGGACCCCGAGCCACCAGCAGAGGTACCGGAGGAGGACAACCCACAGGAGGTCGAATTCTACTCCGAGTAGGAGGTTACCGTTGCCGAGTAGGGCAGCAAGGGTGATGTAACCAAAACTTTTGTAATCGGTGACATGTCGTGTAGACAGTAGCATATGTATAGGTAGTGACGACATGAGCACAACTTCTCGGAGACCGAGAATAATGTATCTTGTATAAAGTTTATGCTTTATCAATATATGTGAATGTTGTGCAAATTATTCATGCGTCACCTCAAATACTTACTGTTTCATATGGAATTTTAAGCATGACATGTGCTGATCGCTGCTGTTTTGAATTTCAGAATGACTCGTACTCGTGCCAACCCGGACATTGGGGGTTCCAGTCAGGAGGGAGAGACCTCCCAACAGCCTCCCGAGGACTCCTCGGGACAGCAACAGCAGCAACAGCAACAGAAACAACCGCCACCACCACCGCCAACGGTTAGTTTGGCTGACATTGTGGCAGCGATGGCGGGCTCTCATCAGCAGCACACGGAGTTGCTGCAAACCCTCATTGTGAATACGTCTCGACCAGAGAGACGTCAAGATCGTGAGGAGCGCCAACAGAGCTCCTACTCCGACTTTCTGGCTACTCATCCCCCGGTATTCTCAAGGGCGGATGAACCCCTCGATGCGGACAACTGGCTCCGCACGATGGAGATGAAGTTCAGGCTGCTCCAAGTAAGTGAGCAGCGCAAGACGCAGTTCGCGGTCCAACAGCTCCAAGGATCCGCGAGTGCTTGGTGGGTGAACTACTGTGCTTCACAGCCCACCGAGCGAGTTATGACCTGGGCGGAATTCCGGACAGCCTTCAGGGTCTATCACATACCGCCGGGTCTAATGAAGAGGAAGACACAGTAGTTCTTACGCCTGCAGCAAGGGAGCAGGAACACGCTGGAATACTCCAGGGAGTTCAATAATCTTGCGCTTTATGCCTCTTATCACGCTGATACCGACGAGAAGCGGCGGGATCATTTTTACCAGGGGCTTAACCCGCTCCTGAAGGACAAGCTGGCGATGTTCAATCGCGGCAGCCTCAATGATATTAATTGATGCTGCGATTGTTCAGGAGGACTCCGGCAAGGAGTTAGCGGTGGCGGAAAGGAAGCGAATCCCGCCGCAAAGCAGCGGAGAGGGAGGTGGTCCTTCTCAAAAATACCGGATGGTGAATCGGCCACCATCGGGTCCACGCTGGCAGCCACCACAAAGGCCGATGCCATTCCGCAGTCGGCCATATTCTCCACCGGCATTCCAGCCGGCGCTGCCAGTACCACCTCCGCAGCAACAACAGAAGCAGCAGGCGATGCCGCGTGCGCATGCACCTCAGCAGCGCATGCCGGGCTTTCGTCCCCCAAGCACCGGCCAAGCAGCAGCCGCATGCTACAAATGTGGTCGTCCTGGACACTTCGCCAACAATTGTCCTGAGCGGCAAGGCGGCGGAGTTTCACCACAACTTCCTGGGAGGAATCAGCCCCAGAACCCCACTAATGCGTGGCGGGCAAACCCTAGGCCCGGCACCATCCACCAACTTGCCATAGAGGACGTGCCGGAGGGAGAGCCAATCCTTGCGGGTATGTTCCAACTCCACCAGCATCCCGCCATAATATTGTTTGATTCAGGCGCTACACATAATTTTATTAGCCAAGCTTTCATTGCTAAACACAGCTTGCAAATACTACCCACCGAAAGCCCATATTTGATTTGTTCACCGGGTGGGAAGATTTCAGCAAGCATGATGGTTTCTAAAGTACCATTATGCTTAGCGGGTAGAGTGTACCCTACGTCTCTCATAGTTCTAGAGGGACAAAAGGTCGATGTCATCTTAGTGATGTCGTGATCAACCCACCACGGCGCTGTTTTAGACACCGTCCTCCGAGTCGTGCATCTACACCCAGAAATGCACGAGTCACACTCTTTATTTCTGTACAGTCCGGAAATAAAACTTCCAAGTGTATATCAATCCACAACCATCAGATTGGAAGACATTCCAGTAGTCCGTGAGTTCCCTGACGTGTTCCCGGATGATTTACCGGGGATGCCGCCCGACAGAGAGGTGGAGTTCAAGATTGAACTTGCACCGGGAACCATGCCAATATCCCAAAGGCCATACAAGATGGCACCCAAGGAGTTGGCTGAACTGAAGACTCATCTAACGGACCTGCTGGAGAAGGGTTTCATTAGGCTGATCTCCTCACCATGGGGCTGTTCGGTATTATTCGTGAAGAAGAAAGACGAGACATTGCGGCTTTGCGTGGACTATCGTCCACTAAACGCTGTAACCATCAAGAACAAGTACCCGTTGCCACGGATCGACATGTTGTTTGATCAGTTGGTCGAAGCAAAGATCTTTTCCAAGATGGACTTAAGATCCGGGTACCATCAGATTAAGATATGGGCTGAGGATATTCCGAAGACGGCTTTCTCGACAAGGTACGGACTTTATGAGTACCTCGTCATGTCCTTCGGCCTCACCAACGCTCCAGCTCATTTCATGTACTTGATGAACTCGGTATTCATGCCGGAGCTGGACAAGTTTGTCGTGGTCTTCATCGACGACATATTGGTATATTCAAAGTTGGAGGAAGAACACACGAAACATCTGCGTATAGTCTTGCAACGGCTGCGGGATCACAAGCTATACGCGAAATTCAGCAAGTGCGAATTCTGGATATCGCAAGTGCCTTTTCTCGGGCATATTATCTCAGCGGAGGGAATCGCAGTTGACCCGAGTAAAATCACACAAGTGCTGAATTGGAAGTCCCCGAGAAATGTTCACGAGGTACAGACTTTCCTCAGACTCGCGGGATATTATCGGAGATTCATTCCGAACTTCTCAAAGATTGCCAAGCCTATGACGGAGCTGCTGAAGAAGGCTACCAAATATGTTTGGGGTCCAGCATGTGAAGCAGCATTCAAGGCATTAGTGAAGCACCTAACATCAGCACCGGTTTTGGCGCAGCCAGACACGACAAAACCGTTCGATGTGTACTGCGATGCATCCGGCATTGGGCTCGGATGTGTGCTGATGCAAGACCGAAGAGTGGTCGCGTATGGATCACGGCAGCTCAGAAACCATGAGCAGAATTATCCAACTCACAACTTGGAGCTCGCTGCCGTGGTACTTGCACTTAAAATGTGGAGGCACTACCTACTCGGTAACCTCGTACATTTATATACCGACCACAAAAGCCTCAAGTACATATTCACTCAGAAGGAGCTGAACATGAGGCAGCAAAGATGGTTAGAGTTGATAAAGGATTACGAAATAGAGATCCATTATCACCACGGCAAGGCAAATGTAGTGGCGGATGCGCTGAGCCGCAAGTCACACGTCAACAATCTGACCATCACACTGTGGGAAGAGAGCGAGCCACCATTGCATGTGATTCTACATGGAGCTCTATACAACTTAGCTTTGATCCCCACCATCCGTGAAGAGATAGCGGCAGCTCAGAAAAATGACAACGGCATGTCGCATTTGCAGAGACGTATAGACAGTGGGGAGCTGAAATGTTTCCGGAAAGATGGAGACGGCGTCCTGTGGTTCAAGGACCGGATCATCGTACCCCGTAACCCAGAGTTACGAATGAAAATCTTTGATGAGGCTCACTTGTCAAAGTTTTCTATTCACCCCGGCTGCAACAAAATGTATCAAGAACTCAGAAGCAAGTTTTGGTGGACACGGATGAAGCGGGAGATCGCAAAGTACGTGTCCGAGTGTGATATATGTCGAAGGGTGAAGGCAGATCATATGCGGAAACCGGGACTGCTACAACCACTGGGCGTTCCTGCTTGGAAGTGGAAGGATGTGAGCATGGACTTCATCGTCGGTTTACCCACCACTTTTCAGAAACATGATTCTGTGTGGGTGATCGTCGACCGGCTCACCAAAGTTGCCCATTTCATCCCGGTCAACACAAACTACAACGCCAAGAAGTATGCTGAATTGTACATCTCACGGATCCTATGCTTGTACGGCGTACCCCGCACCATCATATCGGATCGGGGCACTTTATTTGTGTCCCGTTTTTGGGAGCAGCTACGCGCTGCATTGGGGACGAAGCTGATCCGTAGTTCAGCGTACCACCCGAAGATGGATGGGCAAACCGAGTGGGTAAATCAGATTTTAGAAGATATGCTACGAGCTTGCGCTATCAACCACGGCAAGAATTGGGATGATCACTTGCCGTTGGCCAGTTCTCGTACAATAATGGGTACCAAGCCAGCATCAAGATGGCACCTTACGAGGCGCTATACGGGAGAAAACGCTGCACACCACTGAATTGGTGTGAGTCTGGCGAAAGGGTTACCTTCGGGATTGATCTTGTCAACAACGCGGAGGAAAAGGTTTGGCTAATTCAAGCGAACCTAAAAGCCGCCCAATCCCGACAAAAACAGTATGCGGACCGGAGAAGACGCCAATTACAATTCGATGTCAGGGATCATGTATACCTACGTGTGTCTCCAATGAAGGGCGTGAACAGATTTGGGGTGAGAGGAAAGTTGGCACCCTGATTCATCGGTCCTTTTCAGATTATAGAGAGATGTGGATCAGTAGCATACCAGCTGAAATTATCAGAAGCACTTTCCGGTGTGCTCGACGTCTTTCACATCTCCCAGCTGAGGAAGTGTCTCAAGCTATCAACTACCATTCAGCTGGATGATATAGAAGAACTGAAACCGGATCTCACGTATCGGGAGGAACCGGTTCAAATTATTGATGAAAAGGCCTGAACCACATGCAACCGTACGTTCTGGTTCTACAAAGTTCTATGAAGCAATCACTCCGTAGACGAAGCGATATGGGAGAGCGAAGGATTTCTTCGCGCTAACTAACCCGACTTTTTCACGTCACATATACGGTAATCTTCCACCGTCCTCTCTCTCATTTTCACTTTTTAATCTCAGGACGAGATTCTTTTAAGGGGGAGGAATGTAAGGGCCTATGTTTTTGGCACATATTCAAAGTGTTCACCACCACACACGCACTTCATTTGAAGAAACTTGATGAATACATTTGAAGAGCAAGAAAACACCATCAACATGCTCATTAAAGAATAAACTCACAAAATGCAAAAGTGGTATTTCCCACAGGCATCATATAGGGGCTGCGCAGATGAAAAACTCCAACACCTTGCTAGGAATGTTCATGCCATCACCCAAATTCAAAACCTTTTTGAAGTCCTTTTGGGTATAACTAGAAAGAGGGTGGTTTGAACTCAAAATTCAAATTCAAACTATTTCCATCCCATGAATTCAAAAGTGGGAGGCATATTCTTACTCAGCACATTTTTGTGAGCTCACACACCAATTTTACTCTATTTGGAGTTGATCTTGACATGATCTAAGTTTACAAATTCAAACTTTATTTGAATTTCAAACTGCATATGTGCTGAAATTTAGTTAAACACTTCCCAATTTGAATTCTACCAATTCTAAATGGGCATGTGGTAGATAATTCAAATCCTGGAGGGTATTAGGGGGATTACTGTTTGGAGCAGTAGAGTAAAGTTAATTTCAGAGGTTAAAACTCGGGTGGGACCTACATGTCAGCTTCACAGTTCATAGAACCGACTAAGGCACCGAGTGTTTGGGTCTCGGGCTCCCGCCACGGTCGCCACCGCGCAAGGCCGTCGAGGCCAGAAGCTGCTTGCCGCCCAAGCCGCTGAACCGCCTCTCGGGCCCTTATCTACGCGCACGAGCCGTCCCCGTTGCCTCTCGCCGCTGTCCGGACGTGTTCTCACCCAGAAAACCGCAATCCCTCGCCGCTCGACTGAGCTCTCGGTCCCTCGTAGCCCGGCCGACCCTGTGGTTGTCACGGCAATCTGAGACCATAACCGAGTGCGCCAAGTCCTCCTTGACGTCCTCGCACCAGTTCCAGACCCTGATCAACTCTCCTCGAGCTCCACCGCGACGATCTTCCATTCCTCAGTTCAACCCGAGCCGCCGTCACGGGGACGACCTGTCTGGCCACACAGCCCATCATTCTCCGAGCTGTGAATAGCAAAAAGGTTCGACTTCAGTCCCTCTTTCATTACCGCAAGCCCCGGCGGCGTGACATAAACTAACCACGCCGGAATTTCACGGTTTTGCGACGGTATACAAAAGGGATGCCCGGACCGATGCGCAAAATTTGTAATACACACTGCACCACTCATCCTCTCATGAAGGGGAGCACTTGGTGTCCGTGCGAGTCCATAGGAGCCGAAACCACAAAGAACTATTGAGGGAAACCACTGTTCTTCGAGTTTTAGGAGAGTTCCCAAATTCTGGCCTAGGTCGCACGGTGACAGCCCAGTACAGCCATTTCCGAGCTCCGTGGAGCTCATGTCGATCTTTCCTAGGATACACTTATGCTCGACGGCCTTTTGCTCAATCGTTTGGGGTGCTAGGAAGGCTGGCCGACACGGCTGAAGTTCTTCCGAAGCCACCGCTCGTCGCCGGCCGTGTTCCCGTGATTGTCATGACGAGCTGAGCCCAGCATCGTGTTCCCCGGATGGATTTAGGTAGAGGCGGACAAAATCATGGAGTATGGTGCACGGCAGAAGCCCTCCGGCGAGCACTGCGGCGAGGTGGGCGGCGGCCGAGCGCGGGAGGCTGGAGGTAGACAAAGCCCCCGGTCCCACGTGTCAGTGGCCGATATTTTAAACCCCAGGATCTGTTGTGGCACCGGATCGGGTGCGGCTGCACGCGAAGGATTCCATCGCCCCGTGTGTCGACCGCTGAGAAGTTGACACGTAGCCCCGGTCCTACGCGCAGCAATTTAAACATTTCCCCGATTTTCAGATAGAGTTCAAACTTCAAACCCACATAACTTTGGCTAGAAAACTCCAAATCGAGTGAACCAAATTTGGTTGGATTCAGCCCTCTGAGTAATTTCCAGAAAATCAAGTTTCACCCTATGAAAATATTCATTTCTCCAGAATTAATTCTGCAAAATTTAAACTGTTTAGAATTTTAACTGGAGAATCCTTTGGAGGAAAATTATGAAATTTTGCTAGGATGTTAACCAAAATATCCCAGAGCTACCATAAAAATTTCAGAATCACTTGAGCTCATTTGATCCACCCAATGGTGTGATTAATAAAACTGTTCCAAAGAAAATAGAAAATGTCCAGAAATATTTTCAGAATTTCTCTGAAATTGTTTAGCTCATATCTTTAGCTAGGAACCTTCAGATTAAGTGAAACCAACTCCATTAGAACCCTATAAAAATCTAGTTTTCATAAAGTCATGGCTTGCTCCATGGAAATCCCTAGAACACCCTAGGAGCTCCAATTAAGGTCAAGTACATAATTATTTGTGGAGAGCTCAAATGAGATTTGCTGCAAATAAAACTTGGCCAAGTCTCTGTTTAGGTTGTCTCCAAACCACAGTAAAAATTTCAGAGTCATTGGGTCCGTCTAGTAGGACTTATAGTCTTCACAAGTTTAAATTCAATTCAAATGCATTTAAATTGATACATGTACATGTTATCTCATGTAGTCTCTAAGGTTGAGGAGGAACCTGAAGTCTTAGACTTTGTCACTCTGGAAGAGCAGCTAGCCTACGACCAAGAGCAGCAAGGCAAGCCCCGGTTTACATTAACCTTTTTACAAATTTTTACTGTTTTGAGAACTTACTTGAGCACCCACTTATTTCTTGCATTAGAGTCTTGTTTGAAACCCAAATGCATTGCCAACAAAACCATGGGTTGGGATTAGGATTGAAAACCCCATTTAGCTACTGCAATGCTAGGATAAGATAGGATTCGGTACAAGTCGAGTAGTTGGAACTACTCGGGAGGATAGGCTAGAGGCACTCGACTCGGGTAAAGATAGCAAATGAAATACATGGCAAGAAAAATGAGACCAAGCGGAGAGTAAGGGCAGCAGGACTTTGGGGCCTGGGTGCTATAGCTCCGCTTGTGTCGATTGAGGACCGAGCCGTGTGCGGGCCTATTGAACAAGCTAGAACAGTACCAAAGACCTACCGGCTATATGGGAACCGGGAAACCGATGTAACCCGGGTAGCTAGGTATTGAGGCATTTCCTGTCGTTCAGAGGGTAGGTTGAGAGCTCTAGCTGTAAATCGGCTGGCGGCACTGCGGATGCGCACGCAGAGACCTCTTGCTCGGGATGATAGGACCGGTTCAATATTTGGCTGACGGGTGAAAGGTGGTTGCGTACGACATCCGGGATGGTTGCTGTAGGCAACATCGAGTACGGGCGTACGTGATGGGTTATTTGGGTAACCCTGCAGGTGTAAATCGATTATAATCGCCGTCCCTCACGGTCAGTGAGTACCACTTGTTCACTGTACCGTGACGTAGAAAGAACAGGCTAGATTCATGTTAAAAGTTTGTTGATTTGAAAGATATATCTTGCTTGTTAATGTCTTGTTGTAGTTTTAGAGCTAATTAAAGTTCTTTTCAACTTTGGTCAAAGTACATGAGGGAAATGCGTTTCTTGTTTGATTGCGGCTCTCTCATGTGCCTTAGCGTAAGGTTCTCCACAACCTTCTGCTAAAACTTGAAAGTAAGGTTCCATTAATTAGGCGGGTCCCTTGCAACTTATTTTACCTCATGTACCCTAAAATCATTCATGTAGAAGTTTCATGTATAGGAGAGACGGGTCAGTCTTGTTGAGCCATTGTGCTCACTGCTTGTGTTTGAAGCTTTTGCAGGGGTCTATGAGGAAGGGACTCCCGAGGAGGAGACGGAACCCCAGGAGGGGCACCCGGTCAAGTGGGAGTCGTGCACGCCGTCGTGTTAGTGTGTGTGCGTGCTAGCGGGGACACATTCATGGGCTGAACGTGCACTCGATGCATAGTCTATGCCCGTGAGTGTGGACTGAACTATTTTGTTGTAAAAATGTTCATAAACTGGTTTATGTAATAAAACTTTGCTTCCACTTTGTATCTTTGATGTGTGTTATCCGGTGCTGTGCAACGCAGCATCCCTCAGCGTGATCCTGGCTCGACAAGACCGTTGGGGTCATGTCAGTCTGATCACTCACAAGAAAGAGCAATGATACAAAAATTGAAGAACAAGCAAATGAGCACAAGTGAACACGGGGATTTGTTTACCGAAGTTCGATTCCACACAGGAATCTACGTCTCCATTAAGGTGTCCACAAAGGATCGGGTCTCTTTCAACCCTAACCCTCACCAAATGATTATAAAGATCAAACTTGGTTGTTCCACTACCAACTCAAAAGTGATTACAAACTTCCCGGGTCTCACCACAAGTTGGGAGTCACCGGGCGACACCTAGCCGCCTAGGAACAATGCTCCAAGAGTAATAAACACTGACCACACAGCTTGACGGTGTGCAACTTAGAAAGCTCAACCCTAAGTGCTTCTCTTCTTGAATCTTCTCACAAAGCCTCAAATCCTTTCAAGATTCAAGAATGAATGCTAGAGGGTGTGAGAGAGGTCTAGAAATGCTCAAGAACACCTATGAAAGCTCTGGGGTTGATCTTCTACGAAATAGGGACGAGATCCGTCCTTTTATAGGGCTAACCAAAATATGACCGTTGCCAACCACTAAAGTTCGGACATGTCCGAACTCCACTTCGGACATGTCCAAGGTTGGGGACCATTAACGGTAAAATGGCGTCCTCAACTGACATTAATTAAGGCCGTCCTATTGATTCCACTTCAGACATGGCCGACATATTTCAGACATGTACGAGATGACATATCTGAACCAGTCTTCGGATATCCTCAGAATTAGGACATATCCGAACTCCACTTCGGACATGTCTGACCCTAAACAGAAGGTACATCTCCGAACACTTCGAACATGTCCGGACCTACACAGAGGGTACATGTCTGACATTTTCAGACATGTCCAACCCTAAACAGACGGTGCATTTCCAGCTTTTTCTGACATGTCCGACCTTTTGGACTTAGGAAATCTCAGAAACCCTAGACTTCAGACATGTCCGAATTTCTTCGGATATGTCCAAATCTACACAGAAGGTACTTCTCCGAAACATTCAGACATGTTCGAGTCTATACAGTGAGTACTTTTCCAAGGTTTTTGACCTAACGACCTTTTTCTACACTAAGGGTTGTTTTATGGGGTTGAGCTTCCTTTTCTTTTGCTGCGTTCCGTGTCCCTCGTAATAGTGTGGCGTTCTACACCTATTCTATTGTGTAGCTTCACGCCGTCTTCTTCATTTCCCTTTTTGAAAAGCCCTCAATCTCTTCTGGGCATCCAACCTTTCTGCACATACTCATTTAAATTCATTAGCGTTTTAATTGTTCGTCATCAATCCTCCAAAACCCACACGAGGACCTAGGGTCACTTCCACTTAACAGTCATAAAGAGAATCTTGTGATATTTAGTTCATACACCTAACCTAGGGCTCTGGTATCCTAAAGGGTCAAAATTTAACCTCATCGGATACTCTGATGCGGATTATGCCGGGTGCAAGGTGGATAGAAAAGGTACCTACGGGACTTGTCTGTTCTTGGGAAGGTCTCTAGTGATGAGTGGTTTAGGCCCGATCTTCCAAAAGGTAGGTCGATTGAAGTGGAGATCTCGACGTTGATGATCCGAGGCACTCGAGCAGACCCGAACACCCCTGCAACCACTACACCACTGCTCCGTTAGTTATCAACCGTGCTTCACACGCTTGACCTGCCAAGAAGGCTATCCCTGCAGGTGCAACCGAGAACACAAGCAAGAACGATGAAGATGCAATCTGAAATTGTGAAATGGTGGTCTCACAAACCGTAGAACAGCGAAAGTGTTTAATCTAAGCAAAACCCACCAAATATGGCCAGCGGCTGCAGTATTTAAAGGCTAGGGTTCGTCCATAAGACCCTTAGACACGTCCCTAATGGACTCATACCGGATACAAGGCCCAAAAGCCCAATACGGTGGTGCAACACCGGACAGAACTCCGAATTCGACTTGTTTCAACAATTCCCAATGACTCCTGGCGAATTTTAATGTGGGACCAGAACCATTGGAAGGTTTATCTTCTCATCTTTCCATGCATATGTAGAACGTCGAAAACAGAGTCCGTATGCATCCTGGGCGTCCGTTTTAAGATGGACTGCTCCTGGACTCCGAGTTGAACTCGAGTCCGAGTTGGCGACGGTTTCCATCAACTTGTGGACGTCCCATCTGGTTCTCCACGTCCCCAAATACTCCTCCCTTTACTTGTTGATCATGTCCATGGTTCCTAATAACAATTAAATCATTAAATAGAAATCCATTCTCAAAATCACATGGGTAGGAAGTTAGGAACGACTTCACCTGCTGATTTAGTAATCGTGCTCGCGCTCTTGTGATTGGTCCTTGTATATCAATGTGAGTATCCACTGTTGTGATGTCCTCATCATCCTTCCCCTCTTGAATTGGAGTCGTCCTCGACTCAAGATCATCTTCTTCTCCCATGTATGGTCGTAAATCTGAAATGTTAAATGTGGGACTAACCCCAAAATCCGGAGGCAACTCAAGCTTATATGCATTGTCATTGATCTTTTCAACAATCTTAAAAGGACCAGCAGCTCGTGGCATAAGTTTAGATTTTCTCAAGTGAGGGAATCATTCTTTTCTCAAACGTAGCCATGCCAAGTCCCCTGGTTCAAATTTTACTTCTTTTCTACCTTTACTACCAGAAATTCTATACTTCTCATTCATCCTTTCAATATTTTCTTTGTAGTTTCATGCATCTTAAGATGAATTCAGATCGTTGTGTAGCATCCAAATTTATAGTTTCAGAAGGAGGCAAAGGTAATAAATCAATAGGAGCACGGGGATTGAAACCATACACTACCTGGAATGGGCTTACCTTTGTAGTAGAGTGAACTGACCTGTTGTAAGCAAATTCTATATGTGGTAAACAATCCTCCCAACCCTTTAAATTTGTTTCTAAAACAGCCCGTAACATAGTGGATAGAGTACGATTTACTACCTCAGTTTGTCCATCGGTTTGTGGGTGACATGTGGTTGAAAACAGCAGCTTGGTTCCCAATTTATACCACAAAGTTCTCCAAAAATTACTTAAAAATTTTGCATCACGATCAGAAACAATGGTATTTGGCACACCATGTAAACGAATAATTTCCGTCATAAACAAATCAGCAATGTGTGAGGCATTATCATTTTTATGACAAGGTATAAAATGTGCCATTTTGGAGAAACGATCAACAACCACAAAAATACTATCCCTCCCCCTCTTAGTCCTAGGCAATCCCAAAACAAAATCCATGGAAATATCCTGCCAAGATACACTAGGAACAAGAAGAGGCATATAAAGACCATGTGGGTTAAGTCGAGACTTATCTTTATTGCAAGTAGTGCATCGTGACACGTAGTGCTTGACATCACGTCTCATCTTTGGCCAAAAGAAGTGTGTGGCCAGCACGTCCTCAGTTTTCTTCACTCCAAAATGTCCCATCAAACCTTCTCCATGTGCTTCCTGCAAAAGTAATAGGCGAACGGAACTAGCAGGAACACATAGCTTGTTAGCATGATAGAGGAGGCCCTCCCGTAGTACATATTTTTTCCAAGTTCTTCCTTCTCTACAATTTTCAAAGGCATCTTTGAAGTCCAAATCAGTAGGATATAATCCTTTTATTGTTTCCAAACCAAATATTTTATGATCAAGTTGGGACATCATGGTGTAAGGTCTAGATAATGCATCTGCAATAACAATCTCCTTCCCTTTCTTATGCTTAATGATGTATGGAAACGATTCTATGAACTCAATCCATTTAGCATGTCGTTTATTCAGATTGGTTTGACACTTAAGATACTTAAAATATTCATGATTGGAATGTATGACGAACTCCTTAGACCAAAGGTAATGTTGCCAAGTTTGTAGAACTCGCACTAAGGAATACAATTCCTTATCATAAGTAGAATAATTCAGAGAAGGACCATGCAATTTTTCACTAAAGAATGCAACGGGTTTACCTCCTTGTATGAGAACACCTTCAATACCAATGCCGCTTGCATCACATTCTAGCTCAAATGTCTTGTCAAAATCAGGAAGTTGTAGCAATGGTGCTTGTGTAAGCTTTGATCTGAGAACATCAAAAGCTTGTTGCTGCTGTTCGCCCCATCGAAACTGCACTCCCTTCTTCGTCAGTTCATGGAGAGGTGCTGCAATGGTGCTGAAATCCTGCACAAAGCGTCGATAAAAACCTGCAAGACCAAGAAAGCTACGCACCTGCGTGACGGTCGATGGAGTTGGCCAGCTAGTGATCGCCACAATTTTTGCCTCATCCATCTCAATTCCCTGTGATGAAACGACATATCCAAGAAACGAAACTCGATTGGTGCAAAAGACGCACTTTTCGAGGTTACCAAACAAACATGCATCTCTCAAGACATTGAAAACAGCACGTAATTGATTAAGATGTTCGTCATATGACTTGCTGTAAATGAGGATATCATCGAAGTAAACCACCACAAATTTTCCAATAAAAGCACGTAAAACCTCGTTCATTAATCGCATAAAATTGCTAGGTGCATTAGTTAAACCAAAAGGCATGACTAACCACTCATAAAGTCCAAACTTGATTTTAAATGCAGTTTTCCATTCATATCCTAGTGCCATTCTAATTTGGTGGTAACCACTACGCAAGTCAATTTTTGTGAAAATAATAGAACCACTCAATTCATCAAGCATGTCATCTAAGCGAGGAATAGGATAACGATATCGAATGGTGATGTTATAAATCGCTCTACAATCAACACACATGCGCCAGCTACCATCTTTTTTAGGAACCAAAAGAACAGGAACAGAACAAGGACTAAGGCTTTCACGAATATACCCGCGGTTCAAAAGATCTTGAACTTGTCGCTGAATTTCCCTTGTCTCTTCCGGATTCGCCCTGTACGCCGCACGATTTGGCAAACTTGCCCCTGGAATCAAGTTGATCTTATGTTCAATGCCCCTCATAGGTGGTAATCCAGGGGGTATCTCGGGGGGAAACACATCCGCAAAATCCTGCAAAAGGTTAGCAACAGCAGGGGGCAATGCAATGGACACTTCATGAAGCGAAAACATGACTTCTTTGCATACTAAAGCATAGTACATCTCCTTGGTATTAAATAAATCAGCAAGATCAGATTTAGTTGTGAGCAAAAAGGTGATTTTAACTTAATTACTTGCTGTTTTTCAGAGTCTAGTGATTTTGTTGCCTTATCATCACGTGTTTTACTTTTCTCCAAATGCACAATTTCAGAAGGATTCATAGGAAGCAAAGTGGCTTTCTTTCCTTTATGGATCAGAGTATATTTATTAGTTCTACCATGATGAATAGCATCCGTATCAAATTCCCAAGGACGTCCCAACAAAAGAGAACAAGCATCCATAGGTACGACATCAAAATCGGCAAAATCATGGTAAGAGCCAATTGAAAAATGTACTCTCGCTGTTTGTGTTACCCTAACCTTACCGCTGTTGTTGAACCACTGAATGTGGTATGGATGAGGGTGTGCTCTTGTTGTCAACCCAAGTTTCTTGACAACATCCGTGTTCACCAAGTTGTTGCAACTGCCTCCATCAATTATAGTGTGCACATGGCAGTACTTGACGATGAGAAACATGTGAAAAAGATTGTGTCGCTGTAGCTTGTCATCCTCCTCAACTTTGGAGCTCAAAGCACGCTGCACAATTATGCTTCTATAATTTTCCGTTGCTGCAGTACCAAGTACCTCTTCATCTGTGCTATAGTGGTCATCTTTTGGTCCTGCAACGTTAGTAGCAAGAGAATATTCATCTTCAACATCCAAAGTACTATCATACCTGCCATCATCTCGTGCTATGTGTGCTCGTTTGCTAGGGCAATCTTTCATCACATGACCAACTCCCTGGCAGCGGTGACACTTAATGTTGGAAGTTCAACTCGTGGAAGGAGTGGAAGACGTAGGCTTGAATGGTGTCGTCTTGCTGCCCTCCGGCGTGCGAGGAAATGGAGCAGTAGATGATGTTCGTTGGCCACCATTGGATGGTGTAGTGGCAGTAGGAAAACTCGAAGATGGTACTGTTTTGGATGGTGTAGATGTCGAACGCGGTGTGAAGGTGCTCCTCGTGCATTGGTGCTGCTGCTGTTGGCGGCCTGCAATTCTTTTTCTGCCAACATAGCCAGCTGAAATAATCTGTTAACAGTATCATATTCCTTATAATCAACAGTGTCCTGAATTTCACGCCTCAAACCCCCATAAAAACGAGCTATTTTATCATCTATGTCCTCTACTACCCCACAGCGCAACATACCCTTTTGTAATTCTTGATAATACTCCTCTACGGACATGTTACCTTGGTCTAAGCGCTGCAATTTTTTGCGAAGGTCCTGCTGAAAAGAAGGAGGAACAAAACGAACACGCATAGCTTCTTTTAATCTATCCCATGTTGGAGGATCAGTTCTAGTTTTAACAAGTTCATTCCACCATATGATAGCAAAATCCTTAAACTCACTAGTGGCTTGACGAACTCTATGATGTTCAGGAACAAGGTGGGAATTAAATTTCTGCTCTACTGTCATCTCCCAATCAGGATATGCCTCAGCATCATAAGCACCAGAAAAAGAGGGTATAGTAAATTTGACTTTAGCAAAAGGATCATCAAGAGGGCGATTAAAATTGTTATGATGATCATTATAATTATAACGATTATTACCTCCTATACCTCGTAGATAAAGTGGAAGTCGTGGTTGATTGTTATGATCTTCCATATTATAAGCACCGTCTTCACGATCTTCAGCGAGAGGCAGCCGCGCCTCAAGAGTGTCCATCCGAACAAAAAGATCAGCAAGTTGGCGATTCAAGGTCGTCAATGAAGCCTCTGTCGATGCTTGGGTTTTGGTGAACATATTAATCATTTCCCTTATCATGTCACGCAACTCAGCATGTTGAACACATTCATCATCCCTTTTATCTTCTGCCATTGTTAGTAGTAAACAGAAGACAACAAAAAGATGTTATCCCTATCAACTACAAAGGATAGTGGCAATGTGAAAAGTGGAAGGAAGGAAACAATCTCTCTCTCAAGCGTCTTACCACGTTCTTACAAGTGTTCTTACCGACACAACAGGTGGTAAACGGTGGACGGTGAGAACCAATGAAGCGGGGAGTGATTGCAAAGGTACCTGTTCTGCTCAAGAGGAAAAGTGGAGCTTGGATGGCACAATATGGTGGCTAATAAGCAAAAAAAAAATCGTTAACAGCAAACAAAGTTGAATAAGTATTCAATGTAGGAACTGTTGCTGGTTAACAAGTGTTCTAGGCCTAGCACAATGCAAGGCAGTAGAAAGGCAAATAGAAAATCAGGAAGATATAACCAACAAGTACAGCACAAGAGTATAGGCCAACTGTTTTCAAGTGTGTGTTGTCAATGCTTTAATATCTGTGCTCTCTTCACTATTTTTTCTTTTTTTTAAATATTTTTTTTGATATTTTTTGTTTACTCGAGAGCACGAAAATAGAAAGCACAGAACTTTGCAGCTCAATTGGATGTAAGATGTGGCCTATACAAAATCAGGAAGATTCTTTAAAATTAGGGCTAAAACTTCGGAGGCTGGATAGTCTATCTTCAGAGGGGAATTTGGCCAAACAAATTTCGCCAAACATGGCGAATCAGTGGAAAATTGGTTGAGAAATTTCCAGTAGATCAATTTGAAAAAAAAAATCGCCCGATTTCGAGTTCGTATGCAAAAGTTATGGCCGTTTTAAGGTAGGCTACCCGAGTTACTGTTTTTTATGTTGATTCAACCTCGGTTTTGAAAAAGATCTCGCAATAGGATGTGAAAAACAATTGGAATTTAGCAGCAACGAATGATGGAATGTTGTGTGATGAATCAAGGAGGACTGGCACAATGGTTTGTCACCTGTTCTAGGGCTGGCGATGCGGGAGTTCACGCAAGGCGGCTAGCTAGGGCAAACAGATGATCTTGTTGGCTCGGTTTGTTGTTTAGTGATTGTGGAATAGGTGAGCAGCAAGAAAAACAAGGATGAAAAATGATAACTACGACCCAAAAACACAATGCTAAACCAGCAACAAGACTCGACCACACGAATGCAAACTCAACAATGCAAACTGAAAAACAAAACTTGCAGGCACTATGGTCTAGGAATCGGTAAACACGATATGATTTTTTTGTGGCTTTTTCTGTGGACTCTAGGTATGAAAAAAAAACTAATCTAGTGAGAAATAAAGTACCTCATGGGCAACCTGAAATCTTATACCAAATGATGAGTGTTTTAGGCCCGATCTTCCGAAAGGTAGGTCGATTGAAGTGGAGATCTCGACGTTGATGATCCGAGGCACTCGAGCAGAGCCGAACACCCCTGCAATCACTACACCACTGCTCCGTTGGTTATCAACCATGCTTCACACGCTTGACCTCGCCAAGAAGGCTATCCCTGCAGGTGCAACCAAGAACACAAGCAAGAACGATGAAGATGCAATCTGAAATTGCGAAATTGGGATCTCACAAACCGTAGAACGGCGAAAGTGTTTAATCTAAGCAAAACCCACCAAATATGGCCGGTGGCTGCAGTATTTAAAGGCTAGGGTTCGTCCATAATACCATTAGACGCGTCCCTAATGGACTCATACCGGATACAAGGCCCAAAAGCCCAATACGGTGGTGCAACATCGGACAGAACTCTGAATTCGAATTGTTTCAACAATTCCCAATAACTCCTGGATAATTTTAATGTGGGACAAGAACCATTAGAAAGTTTATCTTCTCATCTTTCCATGCATATGTAGAACGCCGAAAACGGAGTCC
Organism: Neostapfia colusana; assembly: GCA_030760725.1. Classification (NCBI taxonomy): domain Eukaryota; kingdom Viridiplantae; phylum Streptophyta; class Magnoliopsida; order Poales; family Poaceae; genus Neostapfia; species Neostapfia colusana. The sequence continues at coordinate 13,488,868 of JASWHV010000012.1, read as the reverse complement.
GTATGCATTCTGGGCGTCTGTTTTAAGATGGACTGCTCCTGGACTCCGAGTTGAACTCGAGTCCGAGTTGGCGACTTTTTCCATCAACTTGTGGACGTCCCATCTGGTTCTCCACGTCCCCAAATCGTACTTCCTTTACTTGTTGATCATGTCCATGGTTCCTAATAATAATTAAATCATTAAATAGCAATCCATTCTCAAAATCACATGGGTAGGAAGTTAGGAACGAGTTCACCTGCTGATTTAGTAATCGTGCTCGTGCTCTTGTGATTGGTCCTTGTATATCAATTTGAGTATCCACTGTTGTGATGTCCTCATCATCTAGTGTCATGGTCGTCCAAAAAGCAAAATTTCATTGCCCTATCCACAGCCGAAGTGGAGTATGTCGCAGTCGGGAGTTGTTGTCCACAACTTCTTTGGATGTGACAAACTCTAAGTGATTATGGTTACAATATGAACCATATTCCACTCCAATGTTACAATGAGAGTACCATAAAGATCACCCATAACCCCGTTGAGTACTCTAGAACAGAACACATCGACATCCGGCACCACCTCTTGAGAGACCACTCAATCAAGGGAGATATTGTTATTTCACATGTTAGAACTGGGAAACAATTAGCCGATATCTTCACCAAACTACTAGATGAGAAATGTTTTCGTGAACTTAGAAATGAGCTAAATATCCTTGATTCTCCAAATGTGGCTTAAAACATTGCATATTTGATTACTAGTAGAGTAGATTCTTCAAATTTTCATTATTTTGCAGAAATTTACCTATTGTACTCATTTTCTTCAAAAATAATTGAAATTATTAGTTCTTGATAAATCATGGTTATAGTGTGACACCCGGTGCCGTGGAAACGGAACCCAGCTAATGCATATGTGTGCCCAGGATGTTCATCACACATATACATGTAATCCACAAACTGAATTCAGAATATAACCACGAATAAATAGGGTTTAGGTATTTTATTACAATGACTCATGATTCTCTAACTTATTCTAGCAGCGGAAGTCTCTAAACAATAGCGGAAGCAAAACTAAATAGCAGCGGCTCCATCTTCAAGTCCACAGGCAAGTTGACGGTAGTTCGCACGCCTAGTACTCCACATGATCTTCGAAGTACTCGTTTCCTGTTGCTGATGGTTGTATGATAATGCAAGGGTGAGTACATGTCGTACTCAGCAAGTGCAGGAAAAGTATGACATGTAGCTTACAGCAAGGTAGGGAATAAAAAGGCTCATTGCAGAAAGCAAAGTTTATTTCACAAACATGATAAAAACAGCAACTATCTTTAAGTGAATTTAATCCCAATATATACTTAAGTAAAACAGCAACATACCTCCTTCATAATTCACCACTTTTCATGTCTCAATGAACAATTAATCTTTCTCAACTTTATCTTATGCTCATGATAACCATCTCATGTTCATATCCATCTCATAATCATATAACCGAAAACCAAACTCATTGTCATGACTCAACAGTCCCGAAACCAATCCCAATAACCATACCATAACCATAACCAAATAACCATCCCAAGTTTCCATCCCAAATTTCCCTCTAATCATGTGAGTTGGCCAGACGCTTGTGACCGTAAGCACGGCTATCATGACAGTTTTATACTCTTAAGATGTGGCACCACTTTACCCACAAGTTTGTGATTTCGTCACCCGTCGGCAACTGCAGAACCTCCATTATATCAGTACACAACCATCGGTGTATGGCCAAGAGATCACAAAATAGCCTTTACAAAGGGGCTACTAGATATATGGACTCACTAAGGTTTCACCAGCAGGCTCGAATCACCATTCTCCCACCTACGAGCCCCCTCTTGTGCCATGCAGTTCCTAGGGCAGTCCTCTTTCGACTCACATTCCCCGCGCCTTCCACGGTCCATAACAATCTAGCAACTTACCTAATTATTCAGCTAAGCCGCACCCATATTTGGCCTTGTAGTGGCACTGTTTTCCTGGCATGTGCTGGCATGAACCGGTGCTTAGATCTACGGCAAGTAAACTACCATCTCATTCTACCACATCCACGAACCAAGCTTGCCTAGATCTCCCCCGATTCTATGCTCGTTATTATCATCAAGTTCTCATCATCATTATTCATATGAGTGCAGTACTTAGACATGTTATGTCTCGGCTTCCCATATCTCGTAGATTAACGAAGCAAAAAGGAAAAATGACCATACCCGACTCATCAACTTCCCCGGCGACAAGAGTGGTTAACAAACTAGTAAACTCCTATAAAAGGGTGTCCCATCAAGTTGGCTCAAGCATACATGTTTCTGCAAACAAAACAGTTTCAAAACATGGGATCAATATGGTCAAGGGGCACTTGCCTTGCTCCTGTGGCTCTTGTTGCTCATGTATCTCGAAGTCTCGGTGTTGTAGTTCTTCGTAAATGGCTTCCTGAGCTTGTCCTTCTACTCACGACCACGCACATACAAAATTATAGCAATCAAACATCATGCACAAACTTTACTCAAGATGCAATGGTGCAAATCCTATGATGCTGTTTTATTAGACCAGTTTGTACGTGTTCTTGCATGTTTTACTGGGCTTGCATGGGGTTTTAAGGTGAACAAGGGTGTAAGGATCAAGTGTGGACGTGGTGATGATCTTGACTCAAGATCTAGATCAATTCCACGGTCAAAAACCGATGAACACGTGATTTGTCCACACGAAACAGCTTCTGTTTGAAGGGAACAAAGAAAACAGATGCGAAGAAACAGCGATGAGGTCGTAAGATGGGTACGAAGACCTACCTCACTTCTCTTTGGTGGCGGGGCCTTCCTCCTAGCAATGGCAGCAGCGACGGTGAGGCGCGACGGCGCTCGTCGGCGGGCTCACCGGTGGGGCTCACTGGCGACTGAACTTCGGCAGGGGGTTCAACTCGGCGAGTTGGGGGCTAGGGCCTCTAAGTTGTCTACTTGGGAAAAGTGTTACGGCCAAGGGGGTTTTTGGGTTCTATTTATAAAAGGAAAATAAGAGTCCTACTCCGATTGGATTTCAAATAAGAGTCCAATTCAATTTGTTTTGGATCTTAACAACTTATGTCCAATTGATTTAGTGCTGTAGCAACATGAAAATCGTGTTGGTTTCCTCAGTACCGGGTATTCCCGCGCGCACAAGAGAAAAACCTCTGAATGATCTCGTCACCTCCGCAGGGTGAGCTCCGGAAGCGCCACGTGTCTAGCGGGGGCCGGGCCTCCCTTTTCCTCAGAGGCGAGCTCCGGGTGCGCCACATGTCTGGCAGGTGGGATCTCCCTTCTCCTCAGAGGCGAGCTCCATGTGTGCCACATGTCTGGCGGGTGGGACCTCCCTTCTCCTCAGAGGCGAGCTCTGCGTGCGCCACATGTCTGGTGAGCGGGACCTCCCTTTCCCTCAGAGGCGAGCTCTGGGGGCGCCATGTGTCAGTGCCGGACCTCCCCTCTCCTCAGAGGTGGGATCCGAAAGTGCCACGTGTCCATCAGCACCGGACCTCCTTTCTCCTCAGAGATGAGCTCCGAGAGCAACGCGTGTCCCGCGGGGCTGGGCCTCGCTTCTCTGTAGATACTAGCTCCGAAGTTAACACATGTCCCGCGGGGCTGAGCCTCGCTTCTCCGCAGACACTAGCTGTGAGACCTATGTGTGCTGAATACATTGGCTTTGATGATAAAAGTTTTGAATACTACCAAAACACCTTTTTAACAAGGTCCGACTCTAGGTCCGAGCTCCTGCAAGGTCCGACGATAGGTCCGACGTAAGGTCCAACTTGCTTTATCAAGGTCTGACTTATTTTGGCTAGGTCCAACTTTTTTGCTAGCTCCGGTGCTAGGTCCGACTAGCTTTGGTATGTTCTGTGCTAGGTCCGACTAAGCTTTAGTAAGCTCCGGCGCTAGGTCCGACTAGCTTTGTTAAGCTCCGGTTCAAGGTCTGGTTAGCTTTGGTAAGGTTTGGAGCTTGATTGCAATGGTTCTGCTTTTAACTTGCAATGTTTCGAACTTTCTTTACTCTTATGGAAAGTTTGCTTAGTATTATTTTACTAAGTTTTGGTGTGTTTTGGTGGTTATGGCTGATATCATTTTGCTATGGTTTACAACATGCTTATGTGAGGTGCTCACGTAAGATGTAGTTTCGGAACTAACGATAGTCAAGTCGAGGACTTGTGCTCGGAAGTATTGGTTGTTTATTCATGTGCAGGTGTTGCTTGAGTTCAAGACATGGCTGGTGACTGGATCCGTTGAACTAGTCTTAGGGAGAATATGAGGTTCAACAACCAAGTTCGGGAGGAATTGTGGTTGAGTTGATCGGGAGGTTGCGCAGTATGTTTGAATCAAGAACAATGCATATGAAGGTATCTTGGACGTTGTTGGAAGATATTTGCACGTGTGCAAGGAGTGCATGGACGTGGCGCATTGTTCCAAGGCGTGATAAAGAGATGTGGACGTAAAGAATTGGTCGGAAAGGTCCAACCAACTAGGTTATGGACTCAGGCTGCGGCTGAGTCGTGTTTGACCCAAATATGGAAAGTTTTGAGTTGGTTATGATAGGATTTCATGTGGGTCACGAATTTGAGTTGTTTTAGGAATGTTTGGGACGTTACTAAGGTGTTTGGAAGTCTTAATATTTCTTCTATCTGCGTGTAGAAGAGTCTTGAGCAGTATTGGAAAGTTACAGTTTGAATCCAAGTAGGAGTAGGAGTCCTAGTTTGAATTGGGTTGGTCTTAGGGCTGGTTATATAAGCAAGGGAGGCCAGAGCTTATAGTGCACGACTTTGAAGTTGTTCCTCTTGTGTTTTGATAAATAAAATTCGTATTCTAAAGGAACTTTTGTGCCTTGTTTGTCCGACTTGTTTCAGACAAGTTTTTCTCGTTGAGTTTCTGTTCAGCACTACCTTGCTTCGGTGGTTTTATCATAACTCGAGTTTTACAGATCCAATTGCTGTTATTCTTTTTGGGTTGTCTTCAAAACTTGATTATCTATCATCTGTGAAAATTTCACGGTCATTGAATTTGTTGTTTCTGATCTACACGAGTTTCTTTGCAGTATTCCGGAACTGTTTTTCTCGCGTAGGACAGATTGACCTTTATTCGATCTTTCGATCGTAACTTGAGTTTCTCTCAACGGATTTTCATGATTCTTGTTGTGACGTCTTCGTGACTTGATTCTATACAATATATACTAGTTTTGTCACAGTTGAACACGTCTAGATAAGTCACACACATGGTTTCTTTAACGGATCGGTTTTCTGCTGAGGGGTGTTTAGTTGCTTCCGCTGAAAAGTTTTTATCTACCATTCACCCCCCCCCCTCTGGTAGCTTTACATGTGTACTTCGATCCTACAATTGGTATCAGAGCCAGGTTGCTCTAATCTTTGTGATTTGCACGTGTTTTGACTAATCATCATGGAGAAATACTCCACCAAACCTTGTGTGTTTAGTGGTATTGATTTTCAGGTTTCGAAGGCACGCATGGAAGCTTTCATCCAGGCGCAAGGCTTTGCAATATGGGAAAAGGTGTACAAGCCTTACGATGTGCCTTCAAACGATCAAGTCACGGCTACAAACATGAGAGATGTCGACAACAATAACAAGGCTCAGAACTTGATCATACAAGGACTAACTCAGAGCGACTTTGACTGTGTTGCACACCTCCGATCGGCGTACGATGTGTGGAGAGCACTTTGTGACTACCACAAAGGATCCAACACGATAAAGGAGGAAAGACAGGATATGTTCAAGAAAAAATACATGCGCTTTGAGATGCAACCCAGTGAGTCCATTGATGACCTCTTTGCTCGCTTTAATAAAATTCTCAGCAACTTGCGTAGCGTCAATGTTAATTTTTCAGATGCTGAAAATGCTAGGCAATTACTAAGTGCATTAGACATGTCAATTTGGGAGATGAAAGTAACATCCATACGTGAATCCACTGTCATGAGTACTCTTACATTAGATGTGCTTTATTCTAAGCTAAAAACTCATGAAATTGACATTATATCACGTAAGAACCCAAATAAGACTATTGCATTTGTCTCAATACGTGATATGCCTAGCTCCGGCCAATCATCTAGCAATACACTTGCTTTGCTGTCTTCACTAACCCTGGAACAGATTGAGGAGTTTCCAGAGGAGGAGCTAGTACTTCTTTCTACTAGGTTCTCAAAAGCATTGCAAAATGTGAGAACTAGAAGGAGAGGAAGCTCCGGACCTCAACGATGCTTTGAATGTGGTAAGACATGACACTTTCGTACAGATTGCCCTAACCTTTCAGGTCCTTCTAACCGTGATGAAAAGCAGAATAAAGCCAAGTCCTCTTTTGGCAACACCAACAAGCAAAAGAAGGTTTTTTACAAGACGCAAACTGATAAACAGTTTCATCACCGCACTTCAAGAACTTGGCTCGAGTGATGTAGACATTGGAAGTGATGAAGATGAAGATGATCTGGCAAACTTGTGCTTCATGGCGGGCAAATCAAAATCAAGTATGGAGGATGCAGAACACAACAGTGACAACGAAGAGGTTACACGCTTGAGGAAGGAGAACATTTGGATTGTGGATTCAGGTTGCTCACGCCACATGACCGGTAACAAAGAATGGTTCTCCTCTCTCTCTTTTGTGTCACGTGTAGAAAATGTTACTTTTGCCGATAATTCTTCAACTCCTATAATTGCTAAGGGTTCGGTTAGAGCAAATGATCACTACACTTTGAAGGATGTGGCACTTGTCAAAAATTTGAAATACAACTTGCTTTCTGTTTCACAATTGCTAAATGAAAATCTGGAAATTATTTTCAATAAAAACTGCTGCAAAGTTGTAGGTTCAAATAGTGAGCTTATTTTTAACATGTCTCGGTTTGGAAGAGTTTTAAAGCTGATTTTGATATGTCTTCCTCTAAGCATAGATGTCTAGTTGCAAATGATTCCAAAAATTTATATTTTGGCATCGTAGACTTGGTCACGTAGGCTTTGATCATCTCACGCGCGTTAGTGCTCTTGATCACATACGTGGGCTGCCTAAGCTTAAAGGGGACAAAGAAATTGTGTGCTCTTCTTGTAGACATGCTAAGATAGTTGAAAGTTCACATGCTCCTCTCACAATGACCATGACAACTGAACCGGGTCAACTTTTACACCTTGACACCATAGGACCTTCACGTGTTCAATCCTTCGGAGGTAAATGGTATGTTCTTGTGATTGTTGATGACTATACTCTTGGGTTTACTTTATGGCATCTAAGAATGAAGCTTTTAGTCACTTTAGAACTTTATTTCTTAGATTATCAATTGATCACCCAGGATCTTTAAGAGCACTTAGAAGTGATAATGGAACCGAATTTAAAAATCAATCGTTTGATCACTTTTGTGCTGAAAATGCAATCGATCATCAATTTTCTTCACCATATGTACATCAACAAAACGGTGTTGTAGAGAGAAAGAACATAACCTTAGTTTAGATGGCTAGGACTATGCTTGATGAATATCAAACTCCTAGGAAATTTTGGGCTGATGCAATTGCAACCGCTTGTTATGTCTCAAATCGTGTTTTCTTGCGTGCTAAGCTAGGTAAAACACCATATGAGCTCAGGTTTGTACATAGGCCTAGTGTCACACACTTTAGGGTATTTGGTTGCAAATGCTTTCTTAAGAAACATTGTAATCTTGATAAATTTGAAGCTAGATCTGTTGATGGCATGTTTCTTGGTTATCCATCTCATACTAGAGGCTACCGTGTGCTTTTACTTGATACTAAAAAAATTGTGGAGACTTGTGAGGTTTCTTTTGATGAAGCTAGCCCAGGTACTAGTTCAAATATTGCAGGTCCGGATCCATATCCACAGGGGGGAGTATTTTCGTTGAAGAAGAGGAAGAAGTGGTGCTGCTGCCCGAAAATTCAGCAGCTAATGACATTGTTCCATCTCCTGATCTTGATTCACAGCCAGCACCGACGACCACCATTGCTGGTCCAGATCCTCCTCACGTCATAAGCTCATCTATTTGTGATGAACATGAAGAAGAAGCTTGTGAAGTGTCCACTCCCCTCCGGATTCTCAAAATTCATCCTCCACAACAAATTATTGGAAGCTTGCATGAACGAGTTACAAGATCCAGGTTTTTCGACCCCAATTCTCATGCTCATGCTGCTTTTGTTGCTTCTTTTGAACCCAAAGATATATCACACGCACTCACTAATGAATCTTGGATTATCGCCATGCAAGAAGAGTTAGAAAATTTTAAAAGAAATAATGTTTGGAAACATGTACCTCCACCTCAAGGTCACACTTTAATTGGAACTAAATGGGTGTTTAAAAATAAAAAAAGTGAGGATGGGGTTGTGGTTAGGAATAACACTAGGTTTGTTGCTCAAGGTTTCACACAAGTTGAAGGTCTAGATTTTGATGAAACTTTTACTCCTGTTGCTAGATTAGAAGCCATAAGAATTTTGTTAGCTTTTGCTGCATCTAAAGGTTTTAAGCTATATCAAATGGATGTTAAAAGTGCTTTTCTTAATGGCTACATAGATGAGGAGGTTTATGTCAAACAACCACCTGGTTTTGAGAATCCAATTTTTCCTAATCATGTTTACAAACGGTCCAAAGCCTTGTACGGTCTCAAACAAGCCCCTAGAGCATGGTATGATAGGTTAAAAACATTCTTACTTGAAAAGGGGTTTACCATGGGCAAGGTTGATAAAACTCTTTTTGTGCTTAAGCATGGCAATGACTCATTATTCGTTCAAGTGTATGTGGATGATATTATCTTTGGTTGTTCTTCTCATGATCTTGTGTCAAAGTTTTCAGCTTTGATGAGTTCAGAATTTGAGATGAGTATGATGGGAGAATTCACGTACTTTTTGCGGCTGCAAATCAAGCAAACCAAGGAGGGTAACTTTGTGCATCAAACAAAGTATACAAAAGATCTCCTAAGGCGCTTCAACATGGACAACAGCAAGCCTCTTCAGACACCAATGGGAACAGCAACAACACTTGAGCTTGATGAAGATTGTGATCCCATTGATCAAAAAGAATATAGAAGCATGATCGGATCACTTTTGTATCTCACAGCATCAAGACCGGACATACAATTCAGCGTATGTTTTTGTGCACGGTTTCAAGCCTCCCCACGTGCTTCACATCGTCAAGCCGTCAAAAAGATTCTCAGGTAATTACATGGAACTCAAGAATTTGGCATTTTTCTTCCTTCTTCCTCAACCGTTACTTTGAAAGCTTTTTCCGATGCTGATTTTGGGGGTTGTAGGATTGATAGGAAAAGTACTTCTGGTGCTTGTCATTTTCTTGGTAATTCACTTGTTGCCTGGTCCTCTAGAAAATAAAGTTCAGTTGCACAATCCACAGCCGAATCTGAATATGTAGCTGCTGCTAGTGCTTGCTCACAAATTCTTTGGATTGTTCAAACACTTAAGGACTATGGGGTTGATCTAGATAGTGTTCCACTGTTTTGTGATAACACTAGTGCCATTTGCATTGCTAAAAACCCCGTGCAACATTCGAGAACTAAGCACATTGACATTAGGTATCACTTTCTCCGTGATAATGTCAAAAAAGGGAACATTGTTCTTCACCATGTAGATACAGAACAATAATTGGCTGACATTTTTACAAAACCTTTGGATTTCACTCGTTTTTGTTACATTCGTAGTGAAATAGGGGTTATGCATCCTCATGGCTTAAATTGAGTGAGAATTTTGAAACTTGGGAAGTCTATGTGTGAATCTGAAATTAAAATAGTATGAGCATAGTATTTCATGCATATATGACTTTGTGATTCCTTTTTCATGCTGAAAGTTCTTACTACATTACTCGTGTTATACATTTTGTAGTTTTTACCATGTCTAGTAATTGGAATAATTACTTACACTAAATCTGGTCATGGTCGAACTTTCTTGCTGTTTTGAACTTGTTGCATGCTCACAAGTGCTTTTAATCATAAAGAATTAATCAAGTAATCAACTCACATGTTGAGTTTTTATGTTCAATAAAAAAATGAGAAAAGATCAAGAGAATATGCATGCATCGCACTTCTTCTTTTGAGATGGCTTATCATTGCACTTAGATATGAACTTGAAAGGAGTTGTGTATGACTAAAACCATGTCCTTAAGCTTTTGACTGTCAAATGACATAGGCTTGGCTTGGTTGGTTAGAATAAGGCTGATGCTGCATATAATTTCTTGCAAATGTCATAAGATCAAAATTTATGCTTTAAATGATAAATAAAATGCAGCAATAAGTGTCATGTTTTCAGGTCTTGAAATAGTTAAGTTTGTGAGATCATGACTTGCTTAAATTGAAAATTGCACTTGATCTCTAGCATGGCTTACACTACTTTATGTATCTCATTGATGTGATAGTGTAAGTTACTTGATTGTATGATTTGGATGAGCTTTGTTTTATATGTATATGTTATAATATGCTCATAACAAATTAAAATTTCTCGTTTGTACCTTTCTGAATACATTGTCAAAGGGGGAGAAATTGATCACACATTGCACACATTCACAAGTGTTTTGGCACGATTCTTCTCAGGGGGAGAATTTTTGGTATTTTTGTTTTTCTTCTCATTTTATTTCTGATTTACAAAGGGGGAGAAATTGTTTTCAAAACTTTTCATGTGAATAAGCCAATGTTCGGATTTTAAGTGGTTTTGCCAATGCATTCATCAAGGGAGAGATTGTGAGACCTATGTGTGTTGAATATATTGGCTTTGACGATAAAAGTTTTGAATACTACCAAAACACCTTTTAACAAGGTCCGACTCTAGGTCCGAGCTCCTGCAAGGTCCGACGATAGGCCCGACGTAAGGTCCGACTTGCTTTGTCAAAGTCTGACTTATTTTGGCTAGGTCCGACTTGTTTTTGCTAGCTCCGGTGCTAGGTCCGACTAGCTTTGGTAAGTTCCGTGCTGGGTCCGACTAAGCTTTAGTAAGCTCCGGCGCTAGGTCCGACTAGCTTCGGTAAGCTCCGGTTCAAGGTCCGGTTAGCTTTGGTAAGGTTCGGAGCTTGATTGCAATGGTTCTGCTTTTAACTTGCAATGTTTCGAACTTGCTTTACTCTTATGGAAAGTTTGCTTAGTATTATTTTACTACATTTTTGGTGTGTTTTGGTGGTTATGGCTGATATCATTTTTCTATGGTTTACAACATGCTTATGTGAGGTGCTCACGTAAGATGTTGTAGTTTCGGAACTAACGAGAGTCAAGTCGAGGACTTGTGCTCCGAAGTATTGGTTTTTTATTCATGTGCAGGTATTGCTTGAGTTCAAGACATGGCTGGTGACGGGATCATTGAACTAGTCTTAGGGAGAAGATGAGGTTCAACAACCAAGTTCGGGAGCAATTGTGGTTGAGTTGATCGGGAGGTTGCGCAGTATGTTTGAATCAAGAACAATGCATATGAAGGTATCTTGGACGTCGTTGGAAGATGTTTGCACGTGTGCAAGGAGTGCATGGACGTGGCTGCATGGTTCCAAGGCGTGATGAAGAGATGTGGACGTAAAGAATTGGTCGGAAAGGTCCAACCGACTAGGTTATGGACTCAGGCTGCGGCTGAGTCATGTTTGACTCAAATATGGAAAGTTTTGAGTTGGTTATGATAGGATTTCGTGTGGGTCACGAATTTGAGTTGTTTTAGGAATGTTTGGGACGTTACTAAGGTGTTTGGAAGTCTTAAGATTGCTTCTATCTGCATATAGAAGAGTTTTGAGCAGTATTGGAAAGTTACAGTTTGAATACAAGTAGGAGTAGGAGTCCTAGTTTGAATTGGGTTGGCCTTAGGGCTGGTTATATAAGCAAGTGAGGCCAGAGCTCGTGGTGCATGACTTTGAGGCTGTTCCTCTTGTGTTTTGATAAATAAAATTCGTATTCTAATGGAACTTTTGTGCCTTGTTCGTCCGACTTGTTTCAGACAAGTTTTTCTCGTCGAGTTTCTGTTCAGCACTACCTTGCTTTGGTGGTTTTATCATAACTCGAGTTTTACAGATTCAATTGATGTTATTCTTTTTTGGTTTGTCTTCACAACTTGATTATATATCATCTGTGAAAATTTCACGGTCATTGAATTTGTGGTTTCTGATCTACACGAGTTTCTTTGCAGTATTCTGGAACTGTTTTTCTCGCGTAGGACAGATTGACCTTTGTTCGATCTTTCGATCGTAACTTGAGTTTCTCTCAACGGATTTTCATGATTCTTGTTGTGACGTCTTCGTGACTTGATTCTCTACAATCTATACTAGTTTTGTCACAGTTGAACACCTTTAGATTAGTCTCACACACGGTTTCTTTAACAGATCGGTTTTCTGCTGAGGGGTGTTTAGTTGCTTCCGCTGAAAAGTTTTTATCTACCATTCACCCCCCCTGATAGCTTTACACGTGTACTTCGATCCTACACTAGCTCCGAAGGCAACACGTGTTCAGCGGGGCCGGACCTCCTTTCTCCTCAGAGGTGAGCTCCGAGGACGACACGTGTCCAGCAGTGTCGGACCTCCCTTCTCCTCGGAGGTGAGCTCCGAGGACAACACGTGTCCAGCAGTGTCGGACCTCTCGGAGGCGAGCTCCGAGGGTGACACGTGTCCTGCAGGGCCGAACCTCATCCCTTCCTCAGGGGTGAGCTCCGCGGGCGCCATGTGCCCCGCGGTGCCGGACCTTGCTCCCTCCGCAGGGGCGAGCTTCGAAGGCGCCACGTGGCCGGCAGGCCGCGGGAAGTGTCGACGGCGCTCCTTTATCCCATTCCCCACCATTTTTATGATTCTTTCTCCCGTTCTACTTCTTTTATAATGTTTCTCTATATGCAATGCATGGATACGAAATTGAGGGTGTTACAAACCTACCCCCCTTAAACTGAATCTCGCCCTCGAGATTCGTTAGAGTAGAGAATAGATGAGGGAATTCTGCCTTGAGGTCTTCCTCGCGCTCCCATGTAGTCTCGGCTTCCGTGTGATGGCTCCACTGTACCTTGCACCAACGGATCACTTTGTTCCTCATGACCCTTTCCTTCACGTCCAAAATTTGGACAGGGTGCTCTACGTAGGTCAGATCCTCTTGAAGCTCGAGCTCATCCATCGGTACTTTTTCTTCTGGTACTCTCAAGCACTTCTTGAGCTGGGATACGTGAAACACGTCATGCATGTCGGAGAGGTGCGTTGGGAGCTCTAGTTGATAAGCTATCTCTCCTCGCTTGCCCAAAATCTTAAATGGCCCGATGTAGCGAGGTGCTAACTTGCCTTTGACGTTGGAACATCATTGGCCACGGATAGGCGATACCTTAAGGTACACGAAGTCTCCTACTTCGAAGGTCAACTTTCTTCGCCTATTGTCCGCATAACCTTTTTGTCGTGACTGAGCAGCCTTCAAGTTCTCCTGTATTGTTTGGACTTGCTTCTCGGCGTCTTGCAGCACTTCGGATCCAAACACTTGGTTCTCTCCGGTCTCATTCCAGAACAGCGGCGTTCTACACTGTCTACCATACAATGCTTCGAAAAGTGACATCTTCAAGCTGGCTTCATAGCTGTTATTGTATGAGAACTCAGCATACAGCAAGCTCCTATCCCAACTACGCCCATGTTTCAAGGCGCAGGCTCTCAACATGTCTTCTAAAATTTGATTTGTCCTCTAAGTTTGCCCGTCGGTTTGCGGGTGATAAGCGGAGCTGAAATCCAGTCATGTACCCATAGCTTCATGCAGCTTCTTCCAGAACCTAGAGGTAAATTGGGTACCCCTATCTGAAACTATCCTCTTCGGAACTCCATGACGGCACACGATTTGCTCCATGTACAGCTCGGCTAGTTCTGCACCACGGTACGTGGTTCTAACAGGAAGAAAATGGGCTGTTTTCATCAATCGGTCCACAATAACCCAGATGGAGTCGTAACCCGACCGAGTACATGGTAATCCGACAATGAAATCCATGCTAATGTCTTCCCACTTCCACTCGGGTACTTTCAATGGTTGCAGCAGTCCAGCGGGTCTTTGATGTTCGGCCTTCACCCATTGGCATGTGTCGCATAAGGCAACATACTTAGGTATGTCCCTTTTCATACCATCCCACCAATAGCAAGTTTTCAAGTCCTTGTACATCTTTGTACAGCCGGGATGTATGGAATAAGGTGAGTCATGTACCTCCTTTAATATCGTGTCACGGATGTGCTTCACGTTAGGAACACAAATCCTTTTCCCTAACCAAAGAGTACCCTTCCCGTCTTCCTTGAAATCCTTTTCTATGCCTTGTCAGATTCTTTTCTTGATTTCCTTGATTTCCTCATCCGTTGCTTGGCCATCTCGTATCTCTTGTTCCAGCGAGGAGTTGAGTTCTATCACTTCCATCTTGTTCAAGAACTCGAGATGTAACCGTTCGAACTCCTTGCGCAGATCGGGCGGTAGCTCCCGAACCATGAGTTGGTGACATGCTCCCTTTCGGCTCAACGCATCAGCTACTACATTGGCCTTTTGTAACACCCCAAATTTTGATTTAAAACCCTAAACCATGTTCAGAGGGGAATTTAAAAATTTTTGGACGTGTTGCATGTTTTGCAAAAATTCAAATTCAAACTGGAATTCAAATTATACTCAAAACAGAAAAGAAATGGAAAAAGAAAAAGAGAAACGGGAAAAAAACCGGCCAGTGGGCCGAAACCCGCCAGCCGGCCCAGTTTTCCCCGCGCCAGCCCGCCCTCGCGCGCGCCGCGCTGTCTCTCACAGACAGGTGGGACCCACCTGTCATCCCCAACCTCGCTCGCGCCGACCCCGGACTTTTTCCCCCGAGCGCGCGCGATCTTAACCGATCGAAAAACCGCGTTCCTCAGCCGAATTTCGGTCCCAGAAGAGTCCAACTCGATCACAACTGACCCACCGCCCACCCCCGGCTATAAAAACCCCAGCCCCGATCGGTTTTTCCCACGCGATCGCCGATTTTTACTCCGGTGAGCACTGAAACTTCGCCGGTGAATTCTGGCCGATCTAAGCTCGGAAACTCTGATCTAACTCGCTGGTCTTGATCCACCGCCTCCGGGGATCTTTGCAGGTGCAGAAAACTCGGAGACTTACGGTGTAAATCCAGCGCCGACGAGCTTCGCCGTGGTTTTGCCTCGGACCTCGCCGCCGATCACTTTCCAGGACCCCCGAGCTCGAGAAAACCCCCGACGTGAGATCCCTGACCTCCCCTCTACCGATCTATGACATAAGATCACAGTTTTAGGCAGAATTCTCGAGGATCCGAAACTTTCCGGCGAGATCGCCGCTTCCCGCTGCCGTGCGCCGCCGGCAGCGCCGCCCGCGCTCGATCAGAGCAACGTGGCCGCTTGTGCGCCGTTTATTTTAAATCGCACGGTAGGGTTTAAAACCCCGCGTACCGGTTCGATGTTATAATCTCAGCCGTCGGTTTAAAATCGGACGGTCCACGTCAACCCCGCGTTATAAAGACTGGAATTCTTATGTGCTACCCCCTGGGGTTCTCTGGAATTGAGAGCTAGCCCCGGAAACTTTAGATCTAGCCCCTGGAACTCCAGAAAATCATGTAAATTCATTTAAAAATCAGTTTTAGCCCCTGGACTTAATAAAAATTAGGAAAAACACCTCTGATAAGTGTAGCTAGACCCCTGGAAATTATGAAAATAATATTATAGACCCTGTAATGGGGTGAATTCATTATTTTAGCCCTGTTTAGTATTTAATTTAGAAAATTGAATATGTAACTAGTGTTTAAAAATTAAAAAGGGGGACAAACATAATTGTCAAAATTAATTAAAAACTTTCTCAGTACTTAGAAAACTTTGGAGTGAGATAAAAATATATTTTTGGGCTGAAATGAATCTGTTTCATCTATTGTTCACATTTATTAGTATAGGGACACATTTTTAAGTAAAGAATAGTTATAGAAAAATAGGGAAAATAATTATGAAACAGTCTACATCAGAAGCCAAGGTCAAAAAATGTTATTAAATAATTTAGGACCAGAACCTATACTGTTTAGATGATGTGTATTACTAATTTCATAATAAAATACACAATTATGCATAGGAATATAAATCTGAAAATATAGCAACTAGTAAATGATAAATGGAGTTTGTAAAATACAAAGAATTCAGTTTAGGGTTGGTAGAAATTCTGAAGGCACATATGGAGAAGAAAAATACTTTTCATACATACTTGGTAGTGAAAAGGTGTAGTAGTTTAATATAAGGAATTTATTTAAAACTGAAACACACACACACATATATATATATATAGTATGTAAGTGTAAATATGAACACCAAAGTAGGAATCATATACATATAAATAAAAGTGTGTGCAAGCCACAGATCAACACACAAAGTGACCACAACACATATAATGGTGAATGAATTTCATAAATATGAATGTGTGGTTTGTATGAAGTAAGAAGTGTGAACTATGTCTTATGATTGTTGTTTTTCTTTTGCTATGTGTGATGGTATGAAGTAGAACCTGTTCAAGAGCAAGTAATTCCTTTCCAAGATCAGGACTACCCATTTCAAGAGCAGCAAGAAGGAGGCAAGTGTCCTTGACCACTTTGATCCTATGCTAGGATGTGTAGCTAGAATTATTTGCATTGTCAATTGAAATATGAAACCCATGATAGGAAGTTTCCCTAGAATTGCATTACCTTGTTTCCTTGTAGCTTGGGTTGGGACTTATTTTACCATGTCATTTATTATTATGCATATGCTTAGCCATGCTTAGAATGGGATATTTGGGACATGAGATCATCAGTTTATATTACCATACTCTTGAATGAGACATTGTGAGTTATGTAGAGGTAGGGATCAAGGCAAGTTGGATGTTTTGGTTGTGTGCTGGGTGCACGAGACTTGGGTTTGTGTTTAGTACTTGCCTGGATCCTAAGGACCGGTTCATGTTGCATGTAACCCGGCTTTACAGTGCCAACCACATGCTGAGATGGGGCAGCTTGGCCAATTAATTAGGTGTATCCCCGGCGTAGTATGGGTGTGTTGGATGGTGCGGGGAGTAGGTGTCAGCTGGACTACCATATGAACCGCAAGGCTCAAGAGGGGGCCACTGCAGCGGGGTTGGAGCCTCTTGTATGCTGTTAGGGGTGAAACCTCAGTGGGCCCATGCTCGTCGGGAATCCCTTTGTAAAGGCTTCGTAGTGATCTCCTGGCTACACACCTGGGAAGTGTGAATGTGGATCGTAGCCACTGGCATAATGGAGGTTCTTTTAGTCCACCCGGCAACGGGGGATGAAATCACTACTTGTGGGTACAGTGGTACAAACTCTGCAGAGTCAAAACTGTCTTGACAGCCGTGCTCACGGTTAAGAGCGGCCTGGACTTATTCATGATTAGAGGATTGATGGTTTTGGAAGTTAAGCGGGGAGCTTAACATTGGAAATGATGTTATGGTTGTTGGATTATGATAATGGGTTGGGAGATTGGGACCATTTCACCCGTGTAGTAATGTAGGTGCTTAATAAGCTAAGGTGATAGGTATTAATTGCGTAGTGCTTTAACCATGAGTTCAACCTCTCCTTGTTCTAGCCATGCATGATATAATTTTCCCACACTTGCTAAGTACCATTGGTACTCAACCTTGCATATTTGTTGGTTTATATTGCTGCTCAAGTCAAGATAATGAGGTGGTGTATAATGACCAAGATTTTGGACCCGAGGAAGGTTTTTAGGTTCATGAAGACCCCCGGGCAACGCCTGTGATGGAGCACTAAAAGAATAATATTCCGCTGCTAGTTTATTTACTTGTGATGAAGCATTAGTGTCCATTGAGACATTTGCGATGTAAGACTTATTTATATTCGACACCTGGCTTGTAATAAATGATGCTTCACTATTTGTCATCACATGTATGAGAAAATGATCCTGGCATACATGTGATATTCACTTGGTTGTTCTTCGGAAAAACCGGGTGTGACAGAGGTGGTATCAGAGCCAAGGTTGCCCGTAGGAACGTGGACCTAGGTAGAAATGGACGTATTTAAGGGCCCTATTTTCTTAAAAACTATTTTCCAAGGTGTGGGTGGAAAAGTGTTATTAAAGGAGTCATTTTCTTCATCTTACCCCAACTTTCATTCAAAATAGGATTTTTGTTTGAGAATTTATCTAACCTAATTTTAAATTCTTTTGTTTTAGATGGTTCGCATGATTCGCACCGCTCGTAAGTCCACAGGAGGGAGAGTTCCCGTAGTTGCCCTTGCCGAAAGAGAGGAGAGTCGTCCAGTGACGTACCTTTCCTATGGATTGGCAGTAGGAGATTTGTTGCGCCGTCTTCGGCGTATGCTCGAAGCCGCCGGCAATACGGGCAAGCTAATCATCCACTATAACTCCACCAGGACCATCCGTGAGAAGAGGGAAGAATGGAGTTCGGAGATGAGGATTATACACGAGAATCAACTGCTTAAGATTCACCACTCTCCAGCTTGTCGAGCAACACAAGTTGACGCGGAGAAAGATGTCACCTGGGAGGCCATCACCTGCCAGAGTCACATCTATCGTCACCACTTGGACAAAACTGAGTACATGTATGTCCTCCAACGTGAGAGTGGTACCACGGAGTACAAGTACCCACCGGTGCAGCAAGGGACTTCCCATGAGCACATGGACTTGTGCTTGGAGGATGCTGCTATGCTCAGCACTCGACTGCAGGAGTGTCAACAAGAGCTTCAGGATGTTCGAGACACCCTGAAGGAAACGGAGGCGTTGCTGCGAGCTTGCTTAAAGGCGAGAGAAAGAGGAGATGGGAATGAACTGTGTGTCACCGTGAATGATACATGGACTCCTGACTCCCCGGATCGCCGAGCAATCAGGCGTCGTCGCACTTCTCCACCAGCAGCCTCCCCACCCAAAGCAGAGTCAGAAGGTAGCCGAAATGAGGAGGAAGATCCCGAGGAGCCAGCTCAAGAGGACGAGTAGTGTAGAGTCTTTCCCCTAGCTAGCAAGAGGTCGAGTAGTCGAGTCGTTACGTAGTTAATGGTGTGATGATGCTTGGTGTGTGACGTGAGTTGTGGAAGCCATGAGCAATTGTCCACAGCCTCGTCTTCAGATTGTTTTGCTTTGGTGTGTGAACCCACAGGAAATAATAGTGCATTTATTTGGTGTGAGATATAAACCCTCATAAAATTTTAACAAAGCCTCAACACCTCAAAGCACCAACAAATGAAAGTAGTAAGATGATACTAAATGATATCAAATTAACATTTGTTGATTCTGCCAGATGGCCGGAAGAGGAAAAGGACGTGCTGCCAACCCCGCCAACAACAATGATGAGGCATGCAACCCTCATCTTTCTGGAGGCCAGGACAGGGGTGGTCGCCGTGAAGAAGTTGATCCTCTCCACCAAATGCTGGAGAATCAAAATCAGCTTATCCAGAACTTGACTCAAGTGGTGGCCAACTTGCATCAAGTTCCACCTCCACAAGCTGCACCACGCCAACCAAGGCTGAGTGAGTTCCTAGGAACTCAACCTCCAAAGTTTGCAAGTGCTGCTGAACCTCTGGAGGCAGATGATTGGCTGAAGACCATTGAAAGTAAGATGAGGATAATACAATGCCAAGGGTATGAGAGGGTGCTGTTTGCCTCTCATCAATTGCATGGACCTGCTGCTGATTGGTGGACCGCCTACGTGGCCGCCCATCATGACCCTGAGAACATCACTTGGGAAGAGTTCAAGCGTAGCTTCCGCAACCACTACATCCCAAGAGGTGAACTCAAAAACAAGAGGAAAGAGTTTCTGGGACTGCAGCAGGGAAACATGACGGTGAGGGAATACCTCACTAAATTTACTCAACTATCCCGTTATGCTCCACGAGACATAGAGGCTGATGAGCAGAAACAAGATTGTTTCGTGGAAGGACTTACCGCAGAGATGCAGTGTGCAATGTCCTCCAATGAGTATGAAAGCTTTCAAAAGATGGTGGACAGAGCGTTTGTGGTGGAAAGGAAGCTAAAGGCCCTGGAAAATGAGAATAAGAGGAAGGCGGGGTGGTCACATCAGGCCTCAGGGAGCAACACCCGCCCACGTATGATGCAGCAACCTACGGGGCAGACAAGCCGTGCTGCGGTACCCTATTCAGCACCAAGAGGGTACAACCCAAACTACAGGCCACCCGCAGCACCTGCACAGCCGCCACGTCAGTTTGTGCAGCAACCTCGCCCCGCATATCCACCTCGACCAGCAGTGCAAGGACCCCCAAACCAACCCCAAGACAACAAGGGCCCAGCATCTAAGATTGGGGTGCAATGTTTCAGCTGTGATGAAGTGGGGCACTACACCCATAAATGCCCAAAGAAGAAGCCTGCGCCGCCACAACAGCAGAATGTAATGAGAGGACGGGTGAACCACGTCACTATGGAGGAAGCACAAGAGGCACCCGACGTGGTAGTTGGTAAGTTTCCTGCCAATTTACACCTTGCAACTCTGCTGTTTGATTCTGGTGCTACCCACTCGTTCATTGCTCAAGGGTTTGTTAAGAAGCATGACCTAGCAACCACACAAATGAACCATATGCTAGCGGTAAACTCTCCAGGTGGAGAAATAAGGACAAGACAAGTGTGTCCCAAAGTGAGCCTAGACATTAATGGGGTAGTATTTACGGCTAACCTCATAGTGATAGATTCACAAGGGATAGATATTATTTTGGGTATGGATTGGTTGACCAAACATAAAGGAATCATCCATTGTTCGACCAGAACGGTGGAACTAACTCACCCCAATGGCACAAGAGTAAAGTTCATAACGATACACGAGCCTAGGAGGGACATTAAATTAAATCAAGTGGAGGTGAAAGTTGAGGAAATCAGGACTATCAGGGAATATCCAGATGTTTTTCCGGAGGAATTGCCAGGTATGCCTCCCGACCGTGACGTGGAATTCGCAATTGAGCTAGTACCGGGAACAGCCCCGATATACAAGAGACCTTATCGAATGGACTCCAAGCAGCTAGAAGAGCTCAAGGATCATTTGAGAGAATTGACGGAGAAGGGGTATATTCGCCCTAGTTCCTCACCATGGGGAGCTCCGGTGATATTTGTGCCCAAGAAAGACGGAACCTAAAGGTTATGCGTGGATTACCGTGCCTTGAATGAGGTAACCATCAAAAACAAGTACCCATTACCCCGCATTGAAGACTTGTTTGATCAGTTGAGGGGAGCTTGTGTGTTCTCGAAAATTGATCTCAGGCCGGGGTACCACCAACTCAAGATAAGGCAATCAGATATTCCCAAGACAGCTTTCGTATCTCGGTACGGACTGTATGAATACACTGTCATGCCTTTTGGGCTAACCAATGCCCCGGCATATTTCATGTACCTCATGAACAAGGTATTCATGGAATATCTGGACAAATTTGTGGTGGTTTTCATAGATGATATTCTCGTCTTCTCCAAAGATGAAGAAGAACATGAGAAACATCTAAGGTTGGTGTTACAGAGGCTGAGAGAACACCAACTATATGCCAAGTTGAGCAAGTGTGAGTTTTGGCTGAAGAGAGTTCCCTTTTTAGGACATATAATCTCGGAGGGAGGAATCTCCGTAGATCCCGCCAAAATCGAGGATATCCAGAAGTGGAAAACCCCTGAAAATGTCGGGGAAGTTCGAAGCTTTTTGGGATTGGCTGGATACTATCGACGGTTTATTGAGGGATTCTCCAAGATCTCGAGACCTCTCACCAAACTGTTGGAGAAGGGAATCACATTCACCTGGACGCCACAGTGCGAGACGAGCTTTCAGGAGTTAAAGAAGAGATTGACAACAGCCCCAGTGTTGGTTATGCCAGATATGCAGAAGAATTTCACAGTGTACTGCGATGCCTCTGGAAATGGGTTGGGATGTGTTCTCATGCAAGAAGGACATGTCGTGGCATATGTATCCCGACAGCTTCGGAAGCACGAGAAGAACTATCCTACACATGATCTAGAACTAGCTGCAGTGGTACACGCGTTGAAAATTTGGCGGCACTATTTGATGGGGAAGAGGACAGAGATATATACGGATCATAAGAGTTTGAAGTACATATTCACACAGCCAGATCTCAATCTCCGACAAAGGAGATGGTTAGAGCTAATCAATGACTTTGATGTGGGCATCAACTATCATCCCGGGAAAGCAAACGTCGTGGCCGATGCTTTGAGTCGGAAAGTGCAGGTCAATAAGTTGAGCTTGAAGGACATGCCTGCAGAATTGAAGAACGAGGTTATAAGACTCAATCTATGTCTAGTAAATAGTGGTGAAGCCATCGCCATGGAAGTGGACTCCACACTCGAGCAACACATACGCGAGGGCCAAAAGAATGATGAGAAGATACAAGAGATCAGACAGCTCATTAAGGAAAATAAAGCTCCTGGTTTTAGAGAGGATGAACAAGGAACGGTGTGGCACGGGAAAAGGATCTGTGTGCCAGAAGTAAAGGAGATTCGTGAATTGATTTTGAAGGAGGCTCACGATTCTGACTATTCCATTCATCCTGGGAGTACGAAGATGTACCAGGACCTCAAAGGCGGGTATTGGTGGTATGGCATGAAGCGAGATGTCGCGGAACATGTTGCCCTATGTGACACATGTCAGTTGGTAAAAGCAGAACATCAACGACCCGCGGGATTATTGCAACCACTCAAAGTGCCTGAATGGAAGTGGGAAGAAATCAGCATGGATTTTGTCGTGGGATTGCCTAGGACCCAATCCGGGTATGATTCAATATGGGTCATTATTGATCGGCTAACCAAGGTAGCTCATTTCATTCCTGTGAAAGAAAGCTACAGTGGATCCAAATTGGTAGAATTGTACATGTCAAGGATTGTGTGTTACCATGGAGTGCCAAAAAAGATGTGTCGGACCGAGGGACACAGTTCACCTCGAGGTTTTGGCAGAAGTTGCATGAAACCATGGGAACCCATCTGAATTTCAGCTCTGCCTATCATCCCCAAACTGACGGGCAGACGGAGAGAACCAATCAGATCCTTGAAGATATGTTAAGGGCATGTGCACTCAAAAACAATAGGAGTTGGGACAAGAACTTACCGTATGCGGAGTTTTCCTATAACAACAGCTATCAAGCTAGTATGAAAATGTCACCGTTTGAAGCTTTGTATGGAAGGAAGTGCAGAACTCCTCTATTCTGGAACCAAACAGGAGAAAGTAAAGTGTTTGGTCCAGAAGTGCTACAAGAAGCCGAAGCGAAGGTGAGGGAGATTCGCAACAATTTGAGGATAGCACAAACACGCCAAAAGAGCTATGCCGATGTACGAAGAAGAGAGCTCGTTTTCAACGTGGGAGACTATGTTTATCTCAAGGTGTCCCCTATCAGAGGGCTTCGTCGGTTCAAGGTGAAAGGGAAGTTGTCACCTCGATACATCGGACCCTTTCAGGTTTTGGAAAGGAAAGGCGAAGTGGCGTACCAACTAGAGTTACCGGTTCATCTATCGGATGTGCACAATGTATTCCATGTGTCACAACTCAAGAAATGTCTGAGGACGACTGAAGAGGTGTTACCCATGAATGAAGTGGATGTAGCTGGGGATTTGTCTTATGCCGAGCAACCATACAAGATTTTGGAGACGATGGAACGCCTCACCAGAAACAAGAGAATCCGGATGTGCAAGGTGCAGTGGAAGCATCACTCAGAAGAGGAAGCCACTTGGGAACGGGAAGATGAGCTCAAGGCACAATTTCCGGAATTGTTTTCTTAGAAACACCAATCTCGAGGACGAGATTTCTTTTAAGGGGGGTAGAGCTGTAACACCCCAAATTTTGATTTAAAACCCTAAACCATGTTCAGAGGGGAATTTAAAATTTTTTGGACGTGTTGCATGTTTTGCAAAAATTCAAATTCAAACTGGAATTCAAATTATACTCAAAACAGAAAAGAAATGGAAAAAGAAAAAGAGAAACGGGAAAAAAACCGGCCAGTGGGCCGAAACCCGCCAGCCGGCCCAGTTTTCCCCGCGCCAGCCCACCCCCGCGCGCGCCGCGCTGTCTCTCACAGACAGGTGGGACCCACCTGTCATCCCCAACCTCGCTCGCGCCGACCCCGGACTTTTTCCCCCGAGCGCGCGCGATCTTAACCGATCGAAAAACCGCGTTCCTCAGCCGAATTTCGGTCCCAGAAGAGTCCAACTCGATCACAACTGACCCACCGCCCACCCCCGGCTATAAAAACCCCAGCCCCGATCGGTTTTTCCCACGCGATCGCTGATTTTTACTCCGGTGAGCACCGAGACTTCGCCGGTGAATTCTGGCCGATCTAAGCTCGGAAACTCTGATCTAACTCGCTGGTCTTGATCCACCGCCTCCGGGGAGCTTTGCAGGTGCAGAAAACTCGGAGACTTACGGTGTAAATCCAGCGCCGACGAGCTTCGCCGTGGTTTTGCCTCGGACCTCGCCGCCGATCACTTTCCAGGACCCCCGAGCTCGAGAAAACCCCCGACGTGAGATCCCTGACCTCCCCTCTACCGATCTATGACATAAGATCACAGTTTTAGGCAGAATTCTCGAGGATCCGAAACTTTCCGGCGAGATCGCCGCTTCCCGCCGCCGTGCGCAGCCGGCAGCGCCGCCCGTGCTCGATCAGAGCGACGTGGCCGCTTGTGCGCCGTTTATTTTAAATCGCACGGTAGGGTTTAAAACCCCGCGTACCGGTTCGATGTTATAATCTCAGCCGTCGGTTTAAAATCGGACGGTCCACGTCAACCCCGCGTTATAAAGACTGGAATTCTTACGTGCTACCCCCTAGGGTTCTCTAGAATTGAGAGCTAGCCCCGGAAACTTTAGATCTAGCCCCTGGAACTCCAGAAAATCATGTAAATTCATTTAAAAATCAGTTTTAGCCCCTGGACTTAATAAAAATTAGGAAAAACACCTCTGATAAGTGTAGCTAGACCCCTGGAAATTATGAAAATAATATTATAGACCCTGTAATGGGGTGAATTCATTATTTTAGCCCTGTTTAGTATTTAATTTAGAAAATTGAATATGTAACTAGTGTTTAAAAATTAAAAAGGGGGACAAACATAATTGTCAAAATTAATTAAAAACTTTCTCAGTACTTAGAAAACTTTGGAGTGAGATAAAAATATATTTTTGGGCTGAAATGAATCTGTTTCATCTATTGTTCACATTTATTAGTATAGGGACACATTTTTAAGTAAAGAATAGTTATAGAAAAATAGGGAAAATAATTATGAAACAGTCTACATCAGAAGCCAAGGTCAAAATATGTTATTAAATAATTTAGGACCAGAACCTATACTGTTTAGATGATGTGTATTACTAATTTCATAATAAAATACACAATTATGCATAGGAATATAAATCTGAAAATATAGCAACTAGTAAATGATAAATGGAGTTTGTAAAATACAAAGAATTCAGTTTAGGGTTGGTAGAAATTCTGAAGGCACATATGGAGAAGAAAAATACTTTTCATACATACTTGGTAGTGAAAAGGTGTAGTAGTTTAATATAAGGAATTTATTTAAAACTGAAACACACACATATATATATATATATATATAGTATGTAAGTGTAAATATGAACACCAAAGTAGGAATCATATACATATAAATAAAAGTGTGTGCAAGCCACAGATCAACACACAAAGTGACCACAACACATATAATGGTGAATGAATTTCATAAATATGAATGTGTGGTTTGTATGAAGTAAGAAGTGTGAACTATGTCTTATGATTGTTGTTTTTCTTTTGCTATGTGTGATGGTATGAAGTAGAACCTGTTCAAGAGCAAGTAATTCCTTTCCAAGATCAGGACTACCCATTTCAAGAGCAGCAAGAAGGAGGCAAGTGTCCTTGACCACTTTGATCCTATGCTAGGATGTGTAGCTAGAATTATTTGCATTGTCAATTGAAATATGAAACCCATGATAGGAAGTTTCCCTAGAATTGCATTACCTTGTTTCCTTGTAGCTTGGGTTGGGACTTATTTTACCATGTCATTTATTATTATGCATATGCTTAGCCATGCTTAGAATGGGATATTTGGGACATGAGATCATCAGTTTATATTACCATACTCTTGAATGAGACATTGTGAGTTATGTAGAGGTAGGGATCAAGGCAAGTTGGATGTTTTGGTTGTGTGCTGGGTGCACGAGACTTGGGTTTGTGTTTAGTACTTGCCTGGATCCTAAGGACCGGTTCATGGAGCATGTAACCCGGCTTCACAGTGCCAACCACATGCTGAGATGGGGCAGCTTGGCCAATTAATTAGGTGTATCCCCGGCGTAGTATGGGTGTGTTGGATGGTGCGGGGAGTAGGTGTCAGCTGGACTACCATATGAACCGCAAGGCTCAAGAGGGGGCCACTGCAGCGGGGTTGGAGCCTCTTGTATGCTGTTAGGGGTGAAACCTCAGTGGGCCCACGCTCGTCGGGAATCCCTTTGTAAAGGCTTCGTAGTGATCTCCTGGCTACACACCTGGGAAGTGTGAATGTGGATCGTAGCCACTGGCATAATGGAGGTTCTTTTAGTCCACCCGGCAACGGGGGATGAAATCACTACTTGTGGGTACAGTGGTACAAACTCTGCAGAGTCAAAACTGTCTTGACAGCCGTGCTCACGGTTAAGAGCGGCCTGGACTTATTCATGATTAGAGGATTGATGGTTTTGGAAGTTAAGCGGGGAGCTTAACATTGGAAATGATGTTATGGTTGTTGGATTATGATAATGGGTTGGGAGATTGGGACCATTTCACCTGTGTAGTAATGTAGGTGCTTAATAAGCTAAGGTGATAGGTATTAATTGCGTAGTGCTTTAACCATGAGTTCAACCTCTCCTTGTTCTAGCCATGCATGATATAATTTTCCCACACTTGCTGAGTACCATTGGTACTCAACCTTGCATATTTGTTGGTTTATATTGCTGCTCAGGTCAAGATAATGAGGTGGTGTATAATGACCAAGATTTTGGACCCGAGGAAGGTTTTTAGGTTCATGAAGACCCCCGGGCAACGCCTATGATGGAGCCCTAAAAGAATAATATTCCGCTGCTAGTTTATTTACTTGTGATGAAGCATTAGTGTCCATTGAGACATTTGCGATGTAAGACTTATTTATATTCGACACCTGGCTTGTAATAAATGATGCTTCACTATTTGTCATCACATGTATGAGAAAATGATCCTGGCATACATGTGATATTCACTTGGTTGTTCTTCGGAAAAACCGGGTGTGACACCTTTCCAGGGTGATAGTTGATTCCAACATCATAATCCTTGATGAGTTCCAACCATCGATGTTGCCTCAAATTCAAATCCGTTTGCGTGAATATGTACTTGAGGCTTTTGTGATCCGTATAGATCTCACATCGGTGGCCAGGGATATAATGCCTCCAAATATTCAAGGCATGTACCACGGCTGCGAGTTCCAAGTCATGTGTGGGGTAATCCAGCTCGTGTTTCTTTAGTTGTCTCGACGCATAGTCTACCACTTGTCCTTCTTGCATGAGCACACATCCAAGCCCTTGTCTTGATGCGTCACAATATATGTCGAAACTCTTGCTCACGTCCGGCAATACCAAAACCGGCGCTGTGGTTAGCCTTTTCTTGAGTTCCTCAAAGCTTTCTTGACACGCTGGTGTCCACTGAAATGCTTTTACCTTCATTAGCAATTCAGTCATAGGCTTCGCTATTTTGGAGAAATCCTTGATGAACCGGCGATAGTATCCAGCCATTCCAAGGAAACTCCGAATATCCCTCACGTTCTGCGATTGGTTCCACTTTAGAACATCTCCCACTTTTCCGGGATCAACCGATACTCCTCTCTCGGAGATGATGTGGCCTAGGAACGATATCTCCTTTAGCCAAAATTGACATTTGCTGAACTTGGCATACAATTGATGCTCTCACAGTTTCTGCAATGTCAATCTCAAATGTTCTTCATGTTCTTCCTCACTTTTCGAATACACCATGATATTGTTGATGAAAACCACGACGAATTTGTCCAAGTACTCCATGAAGACCTTATTCATGAGGTACATAAAATATGCGGGTGCATTTGTTAACCCAAAAGACATAACGGTATATTCATACGAACCATACCGTGTTCGAAATGCAGTGTTGGGTATGTCGGAGGGCTTAATCTTCAGCTGGAAGTATCCCGACCGAAGATCAATCTTGGAGAAAATTCGGGCACCTTTCATTTGGTCGAATAGGTCCTCTATACGGGGCAGCTGGTATTTATTCTTGATCGTCACCTCATTGAGAGACCTATAATCCACACACATCCTTTGGGTCCCATCCTTCTTGTCTATGAAGAGCACGGGGGCTCCCCATGGTGACGAGCTCGGGCGTATAAAACCCTTTTCTAGCTGCTCCTGAATTTGCTTCTTAAGTTCCACTAGTTCATTAACGGGCATCCTATATGGCCTCTTTGCTATAGGTGCAGTTCCAGGTACTAAGTCAATGGCGAACTCAATGTCCCGGTCAGGTGGCATACCTGGAAGTTCTTCCGGGAATACGTCCGAATATTCTTGAACCACCAGAATGGTTTCCAATGTGACTTCTTCGACGTGGTTCAATGTTGCCTTCTCGGTTGCCAGTTGGGCTGATTCGAACTCAGTATGAGTTCCGTGCTCATTTGTCAACTGCACGCTCCTCTCAGCACATTGAATTACGCTGGTGTGCTTGCTTAACCAATCCATTCCAAGTATTATATCAATCCCTTGGGAATCTAAGACAATAAGGTTGGAAAGAAAGTCTACCCCCTTATTTTAAGGTTTACTTTTGGACATACTATATTAGTCCTCATCTCTCCACCGGGAGAATTAACCAACATAGTATATTTCATGTGTGATATGGGCAGATTATACTTGGCAACATACTTGGATGATATGAATGAATGCGATGCTCCGGAATCAAATAAAACAGTAGCTGGGTTGGAGTTGGCAAGGAACATACCAATCACGACGTCCTCAGCCTGTTGCGCCTCCTCAGCGGAGACATGATTCACGTTGCCACGAGCGTAGTTCTGCTGTCCACGGTTACCTTGATTAGCTCCTCCATTCGGCCGTGGGTTCTGCTTGGGCATGTTGGTCGGCTGTCCAAGGCCTTTCCTCAGGCACTGACTTGCAAAGTGTCCCGCCTCTCCGCATGCAAAGCATGCCTTGTTGCCCAAGACAGCAGGAACGTTGGGGCGAGGGTGGTTTTGAGCATATGCGCCCATGTTGGGACGGGGCGCAGAAGGCAAAGGCACACGAGGAGCTTGCACAAAAAGACGTCGCTGGGGTGGTGGATTAGGGCGAGGTGGGTTTGCAGGGCGCAAAGTAGAAGTGGACGAGCCATACTGTGGTGCAGCTAGGGGCATGAAACGGGGACGTACATTGCTCCCTTGTGTCTGGTATGGAATCTTTCTCTTTCCCTCTTGCTCGATCTCACGGATCTTGCTCTCAACCACTATAGCTTTGTCAACAAGTTTCTGGAAGTTTGCATAGTCGTTGTTGAGCAGCTGAACTTGAATCTCATTGTTCAACCCTCTCATGAACATGTATTGCTTCGTTTGATCCGAATTGACGTCTTCTGGAGCATACCTTGAAAGCTGTGTGAACTTGTTGAGGTACTCATTCACGCTCTTCTTTCCTTGGTGGAGACCTTCGAACTCTTGCCTTTTATGCATCATGACTCCAGTAGGGACATAATGAGAGCGGAAACTCTCTTTGAACTCAGCCCAAGTGATAGTCTCCTGGTTGTCATGAGCATTGCAAAGAGCGTCCCACCAGTCAGCGGCTGCTCCCATAAGTTGGTGCGATGCGAAGAGAACTTTCTCCCGATCATTGCACTGAACAATAGCAAGCTTCTTCTCCATGGACTTCAACCAATCATCAGTCTCCATGGGATTATTATCTTGTGCAAAAGTAGGTGGTCGAGTCCTCATGAACTTTCCCAATCTGTTGTGAGCTGGCGGTGGTGGTGGTGGAGGGGTTAGGATTGTTAAGGTTGTTGGCTTGCAGCTGTCCCAAAGTTTGGATCATAGTTTGCATGAGCTGGTTCTGCACAGCCATCAACCGTTCAAGATTGTTTGCATCAGCCCCGGGGTTAACATTTTCAGGAACTTCATCGTGGCCATCTGATTGTGGTTCATGGTTACCACGAACGTTCCTCCTTTGACGGCAGACATTTTCCCTCACCATCTGTGAGAGAGAGTTGAGTAGAATAGAAAAGAGAAGTTTAGGTTGATACCCCAGCTATATGCATCAAGGTGTATGAACTAAATATCTTCTTCTATGAATATCAGCCTATACAAGGTTGTGAACACATGCCGAAATATCTCACATCTCTCTACTATGTGTGGATGTGGATATTCGTAGAAGTGTCCCACAACTCACACTCAAGCACACAAACACAAGCAATCGTCATAAAAATTCAACACGCCACTCCTATTCAAGCTACTACGTTTTAAACGTTCCTATTACAGCTTATTCGATGGGAATCCTAAACTTAAGCATGTGAACTGGTGCTGTTCCTACCGTGTGATGGGGGTGGTCCATACATGCATGCCATGGTGAGTCGGCAGTCCATGTAGGGTTAGATGGCGTTGATCGGGAACACCAGCGCCATCTATAAATGGGACATGAGAAAACTTTGAGAAGGAAGAATTGACTCCAAAACTTCAGAAGTTATGGAGCAAGAAAGCAAAGGTGTGGTTGTCCAAAAGAAGAGAAAAGAGGGGCTGAAAATAACACTTTGTGGTGGCTGAATTGACAAGGAAGTGCAGCAGCAAGCAATTTTCGAAAATAGAAGCTTAGAGGAGTGTTCCTATGTGTTCTAGAGTGTCCATTCTACCTAGGCTTGCGTCCTACGGTCAACGTGGCTCTGATAACAATCTGTGATGCCCGGTCCCGTGAAAACGGAACCCAGCTAATGCATATGTGTGACCAGGATGTTCATCACATATATACATGTAATCCACAAACCGAATTCAGAATATAACCACGAATAAATAGGATTTAGGTATTTTATTACAATGACTCATGAATCTCTAACTTATTCTAGCAGCGGAAGTCTCTAAACGATAGCGGAAACAAAAGTAAACAGCAGCGGCTCCATCTTCAAATCCACAGGCAAGTTGACGGTAGTTCGCACGCCTAGTACTCCACATGATCTTCGAAGTACTCCTCTCCTGTTGCTGATGGTTGTATAATAATGCAAGGGTGAGTACATGTCGTATTCAGCAAATGCGGGAAAAGTATGACATGTAGCTTACAGCAAGTTAGGGAATAAAAAGGCTCATTGCAAAAGCAAAGTTTATTTCACAAACATGATAATAACAGCAACTATCTTTAAGTGAATTTAATCCCAACATATACTTAAGTAAAACAGCAACATACCTCCTTCATAATTCACCACTTTTCATGTCTCAACCAACCATTAATCTTTCTCAACTTTATCTCATGCTCATAATAACCATCTCATGTTCATATCCATCTCATAATCATATAACCGAAAACCAAACTCATTGTCATGACTCAACAGTCCCGAAACCAATCCCAATAACCATACCATAACCATAACCAAATAACCATCCCAAGTTTCCATCCCAAGTTTCCCTCTAATCATGTGAGTTGGCTAGGCACTTGTGACCGTAAGCACGGCTATCATAATAGTTTTACACTCTTAAGAGGTGGCACCACTTTACCCACAAGTTTGTGATTTCGTCACCCGTCGGCGACTGCAGAACCTCCATTATACCAGTACAACCGTTGGTGTATGGCCAATAGATCACAAAATAGCCTTTACAAAGGGGCTACTAGATGTATGGACTCACTAAGGTTTCACCAGCAGGCTCGAATCACCATTCTCCCTCCTACAGGCCCCCTCTTGTGCCATGCAGTTGTCAGGACAGTTCTCTTTCGACTCCCATTCCCCGCGCCTTTTACGGTCCATAACAATCTAGCAACTTACCTAATTAATCAGCTAAGCCGCACCCATATTTGGCCTTGTGGTGACACTGTTTTCCTGGCATGTGCTGGCATGAACCGGTCCTTAGATCTAAACCACCATCTCATTCTACTACATCCACGAACCAAGCTTGCCTAGATCTCCGCCGAATCTATGCTTATTATTATCATCAAGTTCTCATCATCATTATTCATATGAGTGCAGTACTTAGACATGTTCTGTCTCGGCTTCCCATATCCCGTAGATTAGCGGAGCAAAAAGGAAAAATGACCATACCCGACTCATCAACTTCCCCGGCGACAAGGGTGGTTAACAAACTAGTAAACTACTATAAAAGGGTGTCCCATCAAGTTGACTCAAGCATACATGTTTTCGCAAACAAAACAGTTTAAAAACATGGGATCAATATGGTCAAGGGGCACTTGCCTTGCTCCTGTGGCTCTTGTTGCTCACATGTCTCGAAGTCGCGGTGCTGTAGTTCTTCGTAGATGGCTTCCTGAGATTGTTCTTCTACTCACGACCACACACATACAAAATTATAGTAATCAAACATCATGCACAAACTTTACTCAAGATGCAATGGTGCAAATCCTATGATGCTGTTTTATTAGACCAGTTTGTACGTGTTCTTCCATGTTTTACTGGCCTTGCATGGGGTTTTATGGTGAACAAGGGTGTAAGGATCAAGTGTGGTCGTGGTGATGATCTTGACTCAAGATCTAGATCAATTCCACCGTCAAAAAACCGATCAATACGTGATCTGTCCGCATGAAACAGCTTCTGTTCGAAGGGAACGAAGAAAACAGATGCGAAGAAACCGCGACGAGGTCGTAAGATGGGTACGAAGACCTACCTCACTTGTCTTTGGTGGTGGGGCCTTCCAACTAGCAATGGCAGCAGCGACGGTGAGGCGCGATGGCGCTTGTCGGCGGGCTCACCGGTGGGGCTCACCGGTGACTGAACTCTGGCAGGGGGTTTGTCGGTACCCTCAATACCGGGTACCCCCGCGCACAGGAGAAAACCGCCTAAGGACCTCGCCCCCTCCGTGGGGGTGACCTCCGAAGGCACCACATGTCCAGCAGGGCCGGGGCTCCCCTCTCCTCAAAGGTAAGCTCCGGGCCTGCCACGTGGCCAGAAGAGCCGGACCTCGCCCCCTCCACGGGGGTGATCTCCGAAGGCGCCACGTGTCCAGCAGGGCCGGGGCTCCCCTCTCCTCAGAGGAGAGCTCCGGGCCTGCCACATGGCCAGGAGAGCCGGACCTCGCCCCCTCCGTGGGGGTGAGCTCCAAAGGCGCCACGTGTCCTGCAAGGCCGGGGCTCCCCTCTCCTCAGAGGGGAGCTCCGGGTCTGCCACGTGGCCAGGAGAGCCGAACCTCGCCCCCTCCGCGGGGGTGAGCTCCGAAGGTGCCACGTGTCCAGCAGGGCCGGGGCTCCCCTCTCCTCAGAGGATAGCTCCGGGCCTGCCACGTGGCCAGAAAAACCGGACCTCGCCCCCTCCACGGGGGTGAGCTCCGAAGGCGCCACGTGTCGAGCAGGGCCGGGCCTCCCCTCTCTTCAGAGGGGAGCTCCGGGCCTGCCACGTGGCCAGGAGAGCCGGACCTCACACCCCACAGGGGTGAGCTCCGAAGGTGCCACGTGTCCATCGGGGCCGAGCCTCCCCTAACCTCAGAGCCGAGGCCCGGGCCTGCCACGTGGCCAGAAGAGTCACGCTGCCAACCCCGGCTCGGTAGGCAGCAAGAGTAAAGGCACGCCATGCCTTGTCCAA
Source organism: Neostapfia colusana (assembly GCA_030760725.1). Taxonomy (NCBI): domain Eukaryota; kingdom Viridiplantae; phylum Streptophyta; class Magnoliopsida; order Poales; family Poaceae; genus Neostapfia; species Neostapfia colusana. The sequence continues at coordinate 13,455,213 of JASWHV010000012.1, read as the reverse complement.
TCAAGGCATTCAAGACCCGCACCTTCCCAAGACACAGAGGCGCGACGCACACCTGTCAGGAGGCACTGTGACCAGTCACAGTCAAGACAGGTGCATCATGTCAGGAGCTGTAGACCAATAAACACAGCGACAAGACATGTCCTGCCATCCCTGCCATCATCAACCACTACGCCTAGCTTGCGGCATGGGCAGGATGGCAGGACGACGACCAAGGAGCCATCGCCAGAAGGCAGCTGCCAGCATTCACGGCAAGATGTGGTAGATGGCAGGAAATCACCCCGAGGCCACCTGTCGGGCCCCGGGGCCAACCTTGTAAGCCGCCCGAGCCTTGAAGTATAAAAGGCTCGGGTAGGCAACATTGCAAAGGGTTAGCCACCTTGCGGGTTCGCCACCTTGCAAGTTCGCCATTCGGGCAACTCAACTCAGATCATCACCAAGCTTAGAACTCCGGTTCTAAGCCCCGAGCAATACAGCTCCCGTGGAATTACGCTCCGGCGGCCCGAACCATGTAAAAACCCTCGTGTCAATCCTCTCACAGCTCACGCGACCTTCCGAGAGAACTAGCCCCTTCGAAAAAGAACCTCCGCGGGCTGCTCCAGGAGCAGGCCCGGGGGAAGTGTCGACCGCAACACTTCGACATTTGGCGCGCCAGGTAGGGGGATTTTATCTCTCGAGATGGGTCTGCGCCAACAAAGATGACCAAGCTTCTGCCAGCGGCAAGCTCTTTGTGCCCTCATTCCCGGCGAACGATGACCAGTGAGCGTCGGACTCCAACAACACGGACTCCTACAGCCTCAAGATCCCCGGCGGCGCAGAGTGCAACTCAAGCAAGTGCACTAGCTGCCGCACGAGCGTTCCTGCGCAATCCGTCCGCTGCGGACGCTCCATAGGGGGCCACCCAGCAGTGGATCCGCGACGTCGACCACCTCGTCGCTGCTGCCTTCAACCCTCCGCTGCGACGGAGAGGACGCCCCGGTCAACCAGATGTGTCACTGTCGCGCATGCCAACGGTTGACAGGCAAACGGCAGACTCCCGTTCTACTAGGCTCTCAAAGGTAGACCTGATGATAGAGCTGGAGCCACGTCGCTTGGGGGAAGATGCTCGCATGACCATCGAGCGGCAGCGGCAAAGGCGTCGCAACCACGAGGCCGACTACAGTGTGTCGACTGCCTCAACTCAACCTGAGCCTCAGACGTTCACCATGCGACCTCTGCCCCAGACGTACGCCATGCAGCATATGCAGCAGCCATATGCCCTGCAGTCAGCGCCCCGGTATACGGTGCACCATTGCCCGTGCCGGGGTACATCGTGCCAGCAGCGGACCAAGGGCTCGCGGCACTAGGATCTGCAGCAGCAGGGATGGGGTGTGCAACCCTGGCGCCACACCTCCAGTTGTTCGCAGTGTGGCCACGCAAGTTCCGGCCACACCTGCCGGAGAAGTACGACAGAAGCGTGAACCATGCAGAGTTCCTACAGAACTACTCTACTGCCATCCTCGCGGCAGGCGGGGATGAGGCCACCATGGCCAACTACATCCCCATCGCCTTGACCGGCCCAGCACGGTCATGGCTCATGAAACTGCCTCAGGGTTCCATAACTTCCTAGGTGGAGCTATGCCGACAGTTCACGGCGAACTTCAGCAGCCCCTACACACGTCCCGGCACGGAGCTAGACCTCCACGCCGTGCGACAGCAACCAGGGAAATCACTGCACTCCTTCATCCAGCGATTCTCCCAAGTACGGAACACCATCCCTCACATCCAGAACGCATCAGTCGTGGTCACATTTCAACAGGGTGTGAGGGACAAGAAGATGCTCGAGAAGTTGGCCACCAGGGAGGTGCGAGACGTCTCGGAGCTCTTCAGCCTGGCGGACAAGTGCGCCAGAGCAGCAGAAGGGCGTAATTGGCACTCTCGGCCAGCCTCCGAAGCAGGAGGGCAGCCCGGAGCTCCTGTTGCTGCAGCTGAAACACCCGGCAGAGCTCGGGGGCCACGCCCCGACAAGAGACCATGGCAGTCTCCCGAGTCATGCAGCCTAGAGCCAAGCACTGGCTGACTTCGTGGCCAAGTGGATGCCATCACCAAGCAACCCAGGGGGCCCTGAAGGTGGAGAACCAGAGCCCCGGGCACCGGTCTGCACCGAGCCTCACTGGACGATCTACTTCGATGGCCCCTCTCCTCAGAGGCAAGCCCTAGAGCCATTGGGGGATACCGGCTCCTCTACGTCGGGGCCAGCCGGACATCCCCGAGCCGGGCCATGGGAATCACCCTTCTTCATGGTATGCGGGGCCAAAGCCGTGCTCCCCCCCCCCCCCCCGAGATCACCATGGGGGTCCCCCCGTGTCCGAGCGTATGACGAAGCCACGCAGGACCAGCTCCTGCGTGAGGACATCTACCTCATCGATGAGGCAAGATAGCAAGCAACGCTCCGAAGCGCATGGTATCGGCAGACGCTCCGGCGCTACCACCAGAGGCCCGTGCATGGGAGCTCAAGACAGGCGCTCCAGCGCTACCTCCGTAAGTTCTACCCCTAGAGCAGTGGTACGACAGGTTTATTCTTTCTATAACAGATCTCATAGAGCCCAGGAGCAGCGCTCGGAGTAACTAAGCACCAGGGGGTGGTCCAGCACTGCGTCCGGCTTAGCCTGGTCCTGTACCCTAAGCGCGTATGCTCTGCCCCCCTTCACAATGGGGTGGGTCGCTGCCTCCATGTACGGCCTGTCTTCCTCCTATGGACTTACATGAATGAAAAGAACCCTGTCCTACCACGTCTCTGTAAAAGCCCAAGAAAGGGACTTGCAAAAATTGTTCATCACCTCACAACACCACAGCTCTGGTGATGGATATCTCATGAACACTTGTGAAGAGCAAGTAACCACCATAAAAAAGGTGATTAGAGGGGAAATCCCTAACTTCTAAAAAGTAGGATTTCTACACATGAACATGAAAGGTTGAGCTTACCCCTAGACCCTAAATAGTCTTGGGAAGGCTCAGGCCAAATTTCATGCAAATCCAATGCTTTTTGAGGCACTTTTGGAGACATTTGTGAAATGGGCCACTTTGAATGCAAATTCAAATTGCAGCAACTTTCATCACTTAAATTCAAAAGTTGGCTTCATATTCAAACTCATCACATTTTTCTGAGTTATTCCACCAATTTTCATCCTCAATTGAGTTCAGCTTGGCAGGACTTAATTTGAGCAAATTCAAACTGAATTTGAATTTCAGCCTCACTTATACTCAAATTCCTTCAAACCCAATGTCAATTTGAATTATTCAAATTCAGAGACCCAAACATAATGTTTGATCAAATTACCAGGGGCAAGGGGGTCACACAAATTAAGAGCAGTAAGAAGTTAAATTTGTAGGACAATTAGGAGCCTGTGGGGCTCTCCTGTCAGCCACATGAGTGCAACCGACTGAACTCAGTCCACTCGGTTCCCACGCGCGCAGTGAGAAGGGGGGCGGGGTGACTTCGCGCCGAAGGCCACCGAGCGGCGCCGGCCAGCTCCTGCTTCAGTGGGGGAGGTGGCTCAACAGGTGTTGCACCCTCCACTGCCCTCGGTTGGCTAAAAAAGGCACGAACTCGGCCGGCGAGCTCTTCTTTCGCGCACTTCAGTAAACGGCCGCCTAGCCGCCCGAGCTCCGTTCCCGTGCCAACCGAGCTGCGATCGTCCTCTGCCCTCGACATCCATAGAAAAGTGGAACGCTAGCTTGTCCTCGAGCCCACCCCGCAAACCGTTCCAAGGTTCGACCTTTGTGCGCAGAGAATTTTCCAGTTTAGGGTGGGGAGCTCATTTCGGGACCCGAATAGGTTTAGGAGAAATTCGGGAGGATCGGCGTGTGGGATGGCAAACAGAGCTGGGAAATAGCATCTAGAGGTTCTTGCGCCCCTCCTCGATCAAAAACCGGAAAGAAACCACCGCCGGAACCATAGGTTCACCATGGAACAGCTCTACGGAAGAGGGGGTCGCCGGTGAGGTCCGGTGCGCCGGCTGTTTCGGTCCCAACCGAGGTCATGCCGAGCTTTCCGAGGTCTCCCTGAACGTGGTGACGCGATTAGCACGCGAAGGGGGTGGTCAGGAGGACGGGAACGCGTTGCCGATGTTGCACAGAGACATAGCGCTCGTCGCCGGCGAGCTATGGCAGTTAGCCGGCGGCGGCATGATGTCCAACGTGTTCAGCATCCAAAGTTCTGTGGGGACGGCAAGTCTCAACGTCGCCGGCGAGCTAGGTCGTCGGGAACGCCGACCTCACCGGAGCCCGGCGGCTCGGGGCGGCGGCGTCGGGAGGTAGACGAAGGCGTGGGTCCCACGTGTCAGCCGCTGTGTTAAGCGCGCGAGCGCGCGGTTAGTTTAAATTAAACGGGCGGGCCCGCTGTCAGCCTCCGGTTTAGCGCGGGAGGCGATTTTCTGTAGGAAAATAATTCAGGGATCGGCCCAAACTTTAGAAATTCATAACTTTGGCTAGAAGTGTCCAAATCCAGGGAAACAAATTTTTCTGGATTCATCTCTTTGAGTACTTTCCAGCAACACAAATTTCAGCTCATGAAACTTAATGGTTTTCCAGAATTAATTCCCTAAAATGTAAACGGTTAGGAATTTTATCTGGAGAATTACTTTATGAAGAATTCTGAAATTTGGCTGGGAGGTTCATTGGAAAACCCTTGAGTCACAGTAAAATTTTCAGAACCATCCAAGTTTATTTATTCACCCTAATGGTGTGGTTAAGTGAACTTCCCAGAGAAAATAGAAAAATGTACAGAAACATTTTTCAGATTTTCGAAATTCTTGTTTAGGGCATAACTTCAGCTAGAGTTCTTCAAATGACATGAAACCAATTCCATTAGAACCATCTCAAGTTCTACTTTCCAAAAGTAATGGTTGAAGCCATGAAAACCCCTGGAATTCCTTAGAGGTTCTAATATTATCCAAATAGGCTTTTATTTGTACAAGGCTCAAATGAACTTTGTTTCAAATGAAACTTGGTCAAGACTCTGGTTAGGACCCTACCAAGCCACCATAAAAGTTTCAGAACCAAAGGGGAGGGCTAGCTAGAGTTATAGTAATTACTTATTCAGTTTTAAACATTGCATTTGAATTGACATATAGTATATCGTTGACGTGTAGTCGCTGAAGGCGAGGAAACTCCGGAAGTGCTCGACTTCCTTCTTCCGGACGAAGCCCTAACCACTGACCAGCAGCAACAAGGCAAGCCCCGGTTTGCATTAACCAAATTTATAAAGTTTTGCTTTGTTTACATACTTAGTGTGAGGTGAATATATGTGCATCAGGTGTAGGATGGTTGAGACCCCAAATGCCTAACCAGATTTTCCTATAAGAGTGAGGGTAGTGTCTAAGACCTCGAGTAGACAGGCTAGGCTTAATAATTCCTAGAACTTCGGTACAAGTCAGGTAGTTGGAATCTACTCGCGAGTTTAGGCTTGGGACACACGGGATTGGTTCGAGTGATGTGAGATCACTTTAGTAATGAAAATGAGACTAGGCAGGGGCTAGGGCGCAGCAAGAGAAAGTATTGTGTGCGTGGCCCTGTCCGTGTTGATTGAGGACCGATCCGTGTGCGGCCCTGCTGAACAAGTATTGAACGTACCGAAGGCATATCGGATCAACGGGCCCCGATAAACCGATGTAACCTGTACCTCCGGGTGTCGAGCCATAACGCACCGATTTATAGGTGTAGGCTGAGGGCAGCAAGGTGGAAATCTGCTAACGGGCATAGAGAGATGCTCCGTGTAGGGAACCTCCTGCTCATTTTGGTGCGACCGGTTTGACGGTTGGGCTGTTGCGCGAAAGGTTGTCCCGTACGACACCGAGTGAGCGTGCTGTGCACCTCCATGGGTGGACGTACGTGACGTGCTCTTTGGGTATCCCTGCAGGTGTATATCGAGTCGATTTGTTGTCCCTCACGGTGACGAGTACCGCTTGTTCACTGCGTCATAACGTAGATAAACTATGGAATGTCATGATTCAATTCTGCTGATATGTATAATTGTATTGCTACATGTGTGCCACCAAATATTGCTCACTAAATTTCCTATTCATGAACTATTAACTTGTGGCTAAAAGATGAAATAAGGATGAACTTGTAGGCGTGTCCATTTGCTGCTACTTACCACCCCGTGTCCGTTGTACACTACATGTAGAGTTTCAGGCCTAGGTGAGTCGGTTAAGTCTTGTTGAGCCATCGTGCTCACGGTTGCTGCTATAAGTGTTTTTCAGGTGAGGAGCATCACACGGACTCGGGTTACGAGTCCACCGGCGAGGGCTACCCTCCATCGGGGACCACGGCTGAGTGGGAGCCGTACACGCCGCGCTGAGCTGAGGAGTGCAGCTAGTGTGGGTTGCCCTAGGGCTGGGCAACCGACTTTTGCTAGATAGACGGGCGTGAGTTGTACAAATTTAGTTTCCGCTGTGTAATATAAACACTAGTTTGTAACTGGAGTATTGTACGACTTTGTATATTTCAGTTGGTTTTCTTTGTAATACAATGTGTCCTTATGATGTGTGCTGTCGGGTGTCGCATTGTGCTGCACCACCCTCTGTGATCCTGGATGAGCGGATTCCGGTCCGCCACAGGCTGGTATCAGAGCCGCATTGGGGATAGCACATTAATTAAGGGTTGTATTACGAGAAAACTTAGGTTTACGGTGAGGATTCGCTAGTTTGCCTAAGTAAGGACTATATTAGCATAGTTACTTAAAGTGGCAAGACTAACATAGGTGCTATAATTCTGAATTTTAATTATGTAACGACGAACCTACGCTCAGGTAAGAATGGTTAGGAACGCCACCGAAAGCGGTTCAATTTCGGTTAGCTCCCCTGACGAGGAATATGGTTCAGGGATAGGTCTCACAGCTTGGTGTGAGATGTCAATATGAAGCTCTTGGACTCTTCATGTTCCTGAGTTCATATGAAACGCTGATCCCTAGCGTGCATTAGGCAAGTAAGTGGAGACCCCATCGCGTGGTCAGTAACGCGAAAGTGTGTTCGTCTGGAAATAGCTCAGGAGGACATACGCAGCGCTTGCCATCGGTGTGCCCTGCAGGGCTGTAGGTGGTATCTGTTGGGTTGATAAAATTCCCAACCGTGACGACCCATTCACGCGCTACTCGGGTTCCCTGTCGTGTGGTGTTAAAACACGATCACGTACCTTGAGACGTGGCTTAACTCAAGGACGGCCGTATGGAAATGATACGGGCGTTTGTATTTACTTTCAAATATGGCCCTGCCTGAAATGGAAAATACCCTTTGAGTGCATCATTATTGTGTGGTCTTCTGCAGGTACTAACCACGTATGTATGCTGTGTAGTATACGTGTGCGAGAGCCCGTTTAGTGCCACAATTGAGACGTGTATGCTGGTATAATCCGGTTAGGATTTTCTTTTTGTGAGGAACGTAGTACCGACATATCATAGGCATGTGCATGAGAGATAATGATAACAAGGAATTAAAATCACTAAGTTTCAACATTTAGGACCCTGGTTGGGTAGAAAAATTTAATAGTTGATCAGTGTGGTCAAAGGGATGGAAAAACAGAGTGCTCTGTTTTGAGCAGCAAGTTTGGTGAGCTTTGACAGAGCATAACTCACAGATCATTTAGCTAATGGAGGTGTGGGATATAGTTCTAGAAAGGTGTTTAAGCACTCTACAACTTTGTTGTAGACTCCCAGAGCTGAATCACACCTTAAGATGGCTTAAATCCCAGAGGATTGTAAACTGTCCAGAACCAGGACAGATTTAAAACACTCTCTGGACTGTTCTGTTTTTCAAGCATAACTTCCTGTAGAAAAATCTGAAATTATCATATGATACATCTTTGGAAAGGGTTGGAGATGTGTTACATCTTTGTAAAGTTTCTGCAATTGCAGCATGGAATTAAGCTGAAATCAGAGTTGAAAACAGCAACTTCCAAAGGAGGTGCTGTTGAAATTCTTCCAGAAATTCTGTTGACTTTGAATTACCATAACTTTTAAACCAGAGCTGATCTGAGGGAAAATAAATACTCGTTGGATATATGCTGAAGTTAACTTTAACTTTGGTATTCAGCTTGAGTCATGAAAATGCCCAGCACCAGATCAAAATCTGGAATATGTAGAAACTGGTCATTCTGGCAGAGAGATGAAAGTTGAACTCATTTGAGAAATTGTTGTACCCCAAGGGGGTTTAAGTACTTCCAATGGGTTAGAATATACTCATGAGTAATTATATTCAACTAGTGAAAGATTCGAGTGTATGTCTTGCTCAAGCTTCTTTTGCTAAAGACCATGTTTGTGTCGTATTGAAGATAAAAGGGTAGTATACGTGATGGCAAAGCGATATTAACGTCTCGTAGTGACCAAACCTAGTTGAGATGAACTTCCAAAGAGGGAGTCCGTCAAATTGGATTTAACTAGCTTGTATTTGATCTGGTAATGGTGTAGCTTGTGCAAAGTTATTACATTATCTGTATATGAGATGTATCGCATGTTTTTACTGTCATTATGTTTTATGCCATTTTATTGGACTGCATGAAGTATGTTGCGGCACTGATGTTTATTGTCGTATGGTTGCAGATGGTTCGCACTTGGACCATGCATGAGATTGGTGGCTCTAGCCAGCAGGAGGGTGATGACTCCCAGCCACCTGCCTACGACAGCACCCCGCAGCAACAACCACCACCGCCGCCTCCGCTTACGCTAGCGGATGTGATTGCGGCACTGGTGGGTAGTCGTGAGGAGCAGACCGACCTGCTCCGCATGATTGTGCAGAACACGTCCCAGGTGGGGGGGACGTCAAGAGAGGGGGCCTCGTGAGCCCCATGTTGTGACGTACTCGTATTTCATGAGTACACACCCTATGGTGTTCACAGAAGCAGCAGAACCTCTGGAGGCCGACAACTGGCTGCGGACAATTGAGTCCAAGTTCGGGCTGCTCCAATGTGCGGAGCGGCAGAAGACTCTATTCACGGCGCAGAAGCTTCACGGTGCCACTGGTGCGTGGTGGGCGAATTATGTCGCCTCACGTCCGGCTGGCCATGCCGTGGAGTGAGAAGAATTCCGGGAGGCATTCCGCGCCTACCATATCCCTCCCGGGATAATGAAGCGGAAGTTCCAAGAGTTCTTGGAGCTGAAGCAGGGCGGGAGGAGTGCCCACGACTACTCCCGTGCCTTCAACCATCTGGTGCAATATGTGTCGGATTATGTCTCCACCGAGGAGAAGAAGTGGGAGCACTTCTATCGGGGATTACATCCCGAGATGAAGACACATCTCGTCCAATGCAATCGCGGCACGTTCAATGATCTAGTCAACGCCGCGATCATGCAAGAAGATGCTCAGCGGGAGTTGGCAGCTGAGCAGCGGAAGCGCAGTATGCCACCCAGCAGTGAGGGAGGAGCTCCCCAGAAGTACCGCATGGTGTACCGGACACCATCCGGTCAGCAGTGGCATCCACCGGCGCGACCTCAACAGTTTGGGGGGTCATTTTTTCCAGTCACCCCCGTTCCGACCGCCGATGCAACCACCGCGACCGCAACAGCAGCAGCAGCAGACGGTACCCCGGGCGTTTCCACCACCACAACGTGCCCCGGGTTTCCGTCCACCAATCAGCGGAGGACCGCCTCGCTACACATGCTTTACGTGTGGCCAGGCGGGCCATTTCTTGAAGGACTGTCCCCAGGGGCAGCAGAGTATCGGGCAAGCCCAGTTCCAGGGCGGTGCTCGAGGCCGACCTCCGGTCAAGAACGTTGGTCAGAGGACTGGGGGCATTCGCAACCTCGACACTGAGGACGCCCCAGAGGGAGACAACGTGCTGGCGGGTACGTTCACTCTCAACGATCAAGCGATCATCATATTATCTGATTCGGGTGCAACCCACATCTTCATAAGTGCATCATATGTGGTTAAGCATCAACTGGAAGTCTTTCCCACCGAGTGCTCTTATATGATCTGCTCACCGGGAGGAAAGATTTCAGCAACTATGACGATCCCGAAAGCACCACTGTGCTTAGTTGGGAGGATATATCCCACCACTATGATTATTCTTGAGGGGCAGAAGATTGATGCAATCTTAGGGATATCATGGCTAAGCTACCATGGCGCTGTCCTGGAAACATTATCATGGACGGTTCACCTCAACTCCCTACTACACCATCCGCAGTCCCTCATATTAGAAGATCCAGTTCGGGAGGTTTCAGCAATTAATAATACTGAAGCTCTCAAGTTAGAGGACATCCCCGTAGTCCGGGAATACCCCGACGTGTTTCCGGATGATCTTTCGGGCATGCCACCTGAGTGGGATGTCGAGTTCAAGATTGAGCTTGCACCCGGGACTACGCCCATATCACGGAGACCATACAAAATGGCTCCCAACAAGCTGGCTGAACTGAAAGAACAGCTCAATGATTTGTTGAGCAAAGGTTTCATTAGACCGAGTTCCTCGCCTTGGGGATGCTCGGTGCTATTCGTAAAAAAAAAAGATGAAACCTTGAGGTTGTTTGTGGATTACCGGCCGCTCAACGCCGTCACCATCAAGAACAAATACCAACTGCCCCGCATTGAAATCCTGTTTGATCAGCTTGTGGGTGCAAGTGTGTTCTCCAAGATAGACCTTCGCTCCGGGCATCATCAAATAAAAATCCGGGCGGAGGATATCCCGAAGACGGCCTTTTCGACGAGATATGGCTTATATGAGTATCTCGTCATGTCTTTTGGTCTCACCAATGCTATGGCACATTTCATGTATCTCATGAACTCGGTGTTCATGCCGGAGCTGGATAAGTTTGTTGTAGTGTTCATCGATGATATCTTGGTTTACTCCAAGACAGAAGCAGAACACGCCGAACACTTGAGGATCGTTCTTCAACCACTGAGGGACCATAAGCTATATGCCAAGTTCAGCAAATGTGAGTTTTGGATCAGCCAAGTGTCATTTTTGGGACATATCATCTCAGCAGAAGGCATTGCGGTTGATCCAGGCAAAATTGAGCAAGTGCTGAAATGGAAAGCCCCTACTTCTGTCCATGAAGTCAGAAGCTTCCTCGGCTTAGCGGGATATTACCGGAGATTCATTCCAAGTTTCTCCAAGCTTGCTAAGCCATGACAGAATTATTGAAGAAGGGAACAAAATATGTTTGGAACAGGGCATGTGAAGGAGCGTTCCAAGCATTAGTGAAGCATCTCACAACAGCCCCAGTTTTAGCTCAACCGGATACAACTAAGCCCTTCGACGTATATTGTGATGCATCCGGTATTGGGCTCGGCTGCGTGTTGATGCAGGAAGGACGTGTAGTCGCATATGTCTCACGCCAACTTCAAAACCATGAGCAGCATTATCCGACTCATGATCTTGAACTCGCTGCTGTGGTTTTGGCGCTGAAAATGTGGAGGCACTATCTCCTGGGGAATTTGGTGCATCTCTACACCGACCACAAGAGCTTGAAGTATATTTTCACCCAGAAAGAGCTGAATATGAGGCAAAGGAGGTGGTTAGAACTAATCAAGGATTATGAGATTGAGATTCATTACCACCCCGGCAAGGCGAATGTGGTTGCCGACACGTTGAGTCGGACATCACATGTCCATAACCTCACCATTACACTGGTGGAGGAGGAAGAGCCGAGTTTATACTTGGTTCCTTATGGATCGCTCTACAATCTTGCCCTCATCCCTACCATTAGGGAGTAAATCATTGCAGCTCAGAAGATTGATAAGGGTATGGAACATCTCCGGAGACGGATAGACAATGGGGAAATCAAATGTTTCTAGAAAGATGATGAGGGGATGCTATGGTTCAATGACCGCATAGTCGTACCCCAGAATATGGAGCTGAGGAACAAGATTCTTGATGAAGCTCACTTGTCTAAATACTCCATTCATCTGGGCAGCAACAAAATGTACCAAGATTTGAAAAAGAAATTTTGGTGGACACGGATGAAGCGGGAAGTGGCTAAGTACGTATCCGAATGTGATACGTGTAAGCGAGTGAAAGCTGATCATATGAGGAAATCAGGGCTGCTGCAACCCCTGAAAATCCCAGCATGGAAATGGGAAGATGTGAGCATAGATTTCATTGTGGGATTACCCCTGACTTCCAACAAGTATGATTCCATTTGGGTAATCGTTGACCGATTAACCAAGTCGGATCACTTCATTCCTGTGCATACACGTTACAATGCTGGCAAGTATGTGGAGCTGTACATAGCGAGAATCCTATGCTTATATGGGGTACCCAAGACCATAGTCTCAGATCGAGGTGCATTATTCGTGTCTCGTTTTTGGGAGCAGTTGCACGCTGAATTGGGTACTAAGTTGATTAGAAGCTCCGCCTATCATCCTCAGACAGATGGCCAAACAGAGAAGGTGAACCAAATACTGGAAGACATGTTGAGAGCATGTGCCATCCACCACGGTAGGAACTGGGATGATCACCTACCGTTGGCGGAATTCTCGTACAATAATGGCTATCAAGCGAGTATCAAGATGGCACCCTATGAAGCTCTCTACGGTCGTAAATGCCGCACCCCATTAAACTGGTGTGAGTCCGGTGAAAGGGTCACATTCGGGGTTGATGTGGTGAACGACGCCGAAGAGCGTGTTCAGATGATTCAAGCCAACTTGAAGGCCGCTCAATCCCGGCAGAAAAGCTACGCTGATAAGAGGCGTAGGCCACTGCACTTTGACGTCGGGGAACATGTGTATCTCCGATGAAAGGCGTGCACCGGTTCGGCGTGAAGGGGAAACATGCTCCCCGATTCATTGGACCCTATGCCATCACTGAGAAGTATGGACCAGTGGCGTATAGACTGGAACTACCGGCATCTCTTGCTGGTGTTCACGACGTTTTCCATGTTTCACAACTGCGAAAATGTCTGAAGTATACCGCTGCTTTTCCCACCGAAGACATCGGCGAGCTGCAACCGGATTTGACGTATGATGAATATCCGGTGGCAATTATTGATGAGAAGGTTTAGCCCAACGTAGCCAAACGTTGTGGTTCTACAAGATACTCTGGAGTAACCACACCGCCGAAGAAGCGACGTGGGAGAGCGAGGAATTTCTTCGCTCAAACTACCCGGAGTTCATGGCGTCTCAGCACGGGTGAGTTCCTATTACATCGCTGTCTCTTCTTTTGTATTCTCGGGACGAGATTCTTTTAAGGGAGGAGGGATGTAAAAGCCCAAGAAAGGGACTTGCAAAAATTGTTCATCACCTCACAACACCACAGCTCTGGTGATGGATATCTCATGAACACTTGTGAAGAGCAAGTAACCACCATCAAAAAGGTGATTAGAAGGGAAAGCCCTAACTTCTAAAAAGTAGGATTTCTACACATGAACATGAAAGGTTGAGCTCACCCCTAGACCATAAATAGTCTTGGGAAGGCTCAGGCCAAATTTCATGCAAATCCAATGCTTTTTGAGGCACTTTTGGAGACATTTGTGTAATGGGCCAATTTGAATGCAAATTCAAATTGCAGCAACTTTCATCACTTGAATTCAAAAGTTGGTTTCATATTCAAACTCATCACATTTTTCTGAGTTATTCCACCAATTTTCATCCTCAATTGAGTTCATCTCGGCAGGAGTTAATTTGAGCAAATTCAAACTGAATTTGAATTTCAGCCTCACATATACTCAAATTCCTTCAAACCCAAACATGTTGTTTGATCAAATTACCAGGGGCAAGGGGGTCACACAAATTAAGAGCAGTAAGAAGTTCATTTTGTAGGACAATTTGGAGCCTGTGGGGCCCTCCTGTCAGCCACACCGGAGTGCAACCGACTGAACTCAGTCCACTTGGTTCCCACGCATGCAGTGAGAAGGGGGGCGGGGTGACTTCGCGACGAAGGTCACAGAGTGGCGCTGGCCAGCTCCTGCTTCGGTGGGGGAGGTGGCTCAACAGTTGTTGTGCCCTCCACTGTCCTCGGTTGGCTATAAAAGGCACGAACTCGGCCGGCGAGCTCTTCTTTCGCGCACTTCAGTAAACAGCCGCCTAGCCGCCCGAGCTCCGGTCCCGTGCCAACCGAGCTGCGATCGTCCTCTGCCCTCGACGTCCATAGAAAAGTGGAGCGCTAGCTTGTCCTCGAGCCCACCGCACAAACCGTTCCAAGGTTTGACCTTTGTGCACAGAGAATTTCCCAGTTTAGGGTGGGGAGCTCATTTCGGGACCCAAATAGGTTTAGGAGAAATTCGGGAGGATCGGCGTGTGGGAGGGCAAACAGAGCTGAGAAATAGCATCTAGAGGTTCTTGCGCCCCTCCTCGATAAAAAACCGGAAAGAAACCACCGCCGGAACCATAGGTTCACCATGGAACAGCTCGGCGGAAGAGGGGGTCACCAATGAGGTCCGGTGCGCCGGCTGTTTCGGTCCCAACCGAGGTCATGCCGAGCTTCCCGAGGTCTCCCTGAACGTGGTGACGCGTTTAGCATGCGAAGGGGGTGGTCAGGAGGACGGGAACGCGTTGCCGATGTTGCACAGAGACATAGCGCTCGTCGCCGGCGAGCTACGGCGGTTAGCCGGCGGCGGCATGATGTCCAACGTGTTCAGCGTCTAAAGTTGTGTGGGGGCGGCAAGTATCACCGTCGCCGGCGAGCTAGGTCGCCGGGAACGCCGACCTCGCCGGAGCCCGGCGGCTCGGGGTGGCGGCGTCGGGAGGTAGACGAAGGCGCGGGTCCCATGTGTCAGCCGCTGTGTTAAGCGTGCACGAGCGCGCGGTTAGTTTAAATTAAACGGGCGGGCCCCGCTGTCAGCCTCCGGTTTAGCGCGGGAGGCGATTTTCTGTAGGAAAATAATTCAGGAATCGGCCCAAACTTTAGAAATTCATAACTTTGGCTAGAAGTGTCCAAATCCAGGGAAACAAATTTTTCTGGATTCATCACTTTGAGTACTTTCCAGCAACAAAAATATCAGCTCATGAAACTTAATGGTTTTCCAGAATTAATTCCCTATATTTAAACTGTTAGGAATTTTATCTAGAGAATTACTTTATGAAAAATTCTGAAATTTGGCTGGGAGGTTCATTGGAAAATCCTGGAGTCACAGTAAAATTTTCAGAACCATCCAAGTTGATTTAGTCACACTAATGGTGTGATTAAGTGAACTGCCCAGAGAAAATAGAAAAATGTACAGAAACATTTTTTAGATTTTCTAAATTCTTGTTTAGGGCCTAACTTCAGCTAGAGTTTTTCAAATGACATGAAACCAATTCCATTAGAACCATCTCAAGTTCTAGTTTCCAAAAGTAATGGTTGAAGCCATGAAAACCCCTGGAATTCCTTAGAGGTTTTAATATTGACCAAATAGGCTTTTATTTGTACAAGGCTCAAATGAACTTTGTTTCAAATGAAACTTGGTCAAGACTCTGGTTAGGACCCTACCAAGCCACCATAAAAGTTTCAGAACCAAAGGGGAGGGCTAGCTAGAGTTATAGTAATTACTTATTCAGTTTTAAACATTGCATTTGAATTGACATATAGTATATCGTTAACGTGTAGTCGCTGAAGGCGAGGAAACTCCAGAAGTGCTCTACTTCCTTCTTCCGAATGAAGCCCTAACCACTGACCAGCAGCAACAAGGCAAGCCCCGGTTTGCATTAACCAAATTTATAAAGTTTTGCTTTGTTTACATACTTGTGTGAGGTGTATATATGTGCATTAGGTGTAGGATGGTTGAGACCCCAAATGCATAACCAGATTTTCCTATAAGAGTGAGGGTAGTGTCTAAGACCTCGAGTAGATAGGCTAGGCTTAATGATTCCTAGAACTTCGGTACAAGTCGGGTAGTTGGAACCTACTCGTGAGTTTAGGCTTGGGACACACGGGATTGGTTCGAGTGATGTGAGATCACTTTAGTAATGAAAATGAGACTAGGCAGGGGCTAGGGCGCAGCAAGAGGAAGTCTTGTGTGCGCGGCCATGTCCGTGTCGATTGAGGACCGATCCGTGTGCGGCGCTGCTGAACAAGTATTGAACGTACCGAAGGCATATCAGATATATGGGCCCCGATAAACCAATGTAACCTGTACCTCCGGGTGTCGAGGCATAACGCACCAATTTATAGGTGTAGGCTGAGGGCAGCAAGGTGGAAATCTGCTAACGGGCATAGAGAGATGCTCCATGTAGGGAACCTCCTGCTCGTTTCGGTGCGACCGGTTTGACGGTTGGGCTATTGGGTGAAAGGTTGTCCCGCATGAGCATGCTGTGCAGCTCCACGGGTGGGCGTACGTGACATGCTCTTTGGGTACCCCTGCAGGTGTATATCGAGTCGATTCGCCATCCCTCGCGGTGACGAGTACCGCTTGTTCACTGCGTCATAACGTAGATAAACTAGAATGTCATGATTTAATTCTGCTGATATGTATAATTGTATTGCTACATGTGTGCCACCAAATATTGCTCACTAAATTTCCTATTCATGAACTGTTAACTTGTGGCTAAAAGATGAAATAAGGATGAACTTATAGGCGTGTCCATTTGCTGCTACTTACCACCACATGTACGTTGTGCACTACATGTAGAGTTTCAGGCCTAGGTGAGTCGGTTAAGTCTTGTTGAGCCATCGTGCTCACGGTTGCTGCTATAAGTGTTTTTCAGGTGAGGAGCATCCCACGGACTCGGGTTATGAGTCCACCGGCGAGGGCCACCCTCCGTCGGGGACCACGGCTGAGTGGGAGCCGTACACGCCGCGCTGAGCTGAGGAGTGCAGCTAGTGTGGGTTGCCCTAGGGCTGGGCAACCGACTTTTGCTAGATAGACGGGCGTGAGTTGTACAAATTTAGTTTCTGCTGTGTAATATAAATACTAGTTTGTAACGGGAGTATTGTACGACTTTGTACATTTCAGTTGGTTTTCTATGTCATACAATGTGTCCTTATGATGTGTGCTGTCGGGTGTCGCATCGTGCGGCACCACCCTCTGTGATCCTGGATGAGCGGATTCCGGTCCGCCACACTACCTATGTGTTCATTTAAATTACGCATTAATTTTTATGATCACCTCCTCGTGCTCTAGACAGTGTACGCCCATCGTACACTCGGCTCTCCTTTCCCAATCTCATGCCTAGTCAGCATTTGCCATCCTGCCGAAGGCGGTCGTGCTTGAAGTACCTGCCAAAGGCCCAGGGGCCTCTTGGACCTCCCCCTGTTAGGGTCCTGTGACGCCAGTTGGTCTCCTCCAGGAAAGACCTACGCCAGAGTGGGAGGTCTAGGGTGTGCAGCCTGCTTTGCCTGGTCTTGTACCCAAAGCGTGCGCACTCTGCCCCCCGGGAGGTCCAAGGTGTGCAGCCTGCTTTGCCTGGTGCTGTACCCAAAGCGTGCGCACTCTGCCTCCCCAACGCTACGGTCTAGTACTAGGGGCCGGACGGTTACACCCTGACCAAGGAGGAAGCCGGACCTCTGGTACTGAGTGCACTGAATTACCTAAGCCCCGTATACCGGCCCAGGACAGTAAGCCAAATAGGACTAAGAGACAGGGAAGGAAAGACCTCTGGGCAGGATTACCGTTTCCTACTCAGTGCCGGACCTAATCCCCTCAGCAGGGGTGACCTCCGATGCCGGACCTCTCTCTCTCCTCAGAGGCGAGCTCCGAAGCCGGACCTCTCCCTCTCCTCAGAGGTGAGCTCCGATGCCGGACCTCACCCCCTCCGCAGGGGTGAGCTCTAAAGCCGGTCATCACCCCCTCCACAGGGGTGAGCGCCGCAGCCGGACCTTGTGCCCTCCACAGGGCTGAGGTCCGAAGCCGGACAATACCCCCTCCGCAGGGGTGAGCTCCGAAGCCGGTCATCACCCCCTCCGCAGGGGTGAGCACCGAAGCCGGACCTTGCGCCCTCCACTGGGCTGAGGTCCGGAGCTGGACAACACCCCCTCCGCAGGGGTGAGCTCCGAAGCCGGCCATCACCCCCTCCGCAGGGGTGAGCACCGAAGTGTAAAAGCCCAAGAAAGTGACTTGCAAAAATTTGTTCACCACAACACCACAGCTCATCTTGTGGATATCTTGTGAACACTTGTGAAGAGCAAGTAACCACCACCAAAAGGGTGATTAGAGGGGAAAGCCCTAACTTCCAAAATGTGGGATTGCTACACATGAACATGAAAGGTTGAGCTCACCCCTAGACCTTATATATTATTGGGAAGGCTCAGGCCAAATTTCATGCAAATCCAACACTTTTTGAGGCACTTCTGGAGACAATTCAAAAAGGGGCCAATTTGAATGCAAATTCAAATTTCAGCAACTTTCATCACTTGAATTCAAAAGTTGACTTCATATTCAAACTCTGCACATTTTCTGAGTTAGCCCACCAATTTTCATCCCCATTGGACTTCATCTTGTCGGGAGCTAAATTTGCATTTATTCAAAACTGAATTTGAATTTCAGTTCAAATGTGAAGCAAATTTAGGCAAACCAATTTCAAACTTAGGAAACCAAATTCAAACTGTGACTTGGTGCTTGAATCTCACATTCAATTGTGAGTATCTGGGATATTTTCAGTGCAAACAGAAATGAAAATTTTGAAAAAGAATTAGAGGGGAGGTCCCACTTGTCAGCAGCCTTAAAACAGAAGCATCCTCAGTTGATTTTTTTCCCTCGGCCGAGAGCGCGCGCCAGCCGCTGCCGACGTCGGTGCCCGACCGCCTCGCCTCTTCCACCTCCTTCTGGGTGACCGAGGGCGCCGGGTGCAACACGCGGTTAAAACGCCAGCCCACGTGAATCCGGCCTCATCCTCTTCGCTCTGCCCGCACACAGACAAAACGAAACACTTCGCCGGCCGCTCTCCTCGGGTCCTCGGTGAGCCGCTGATCCAGACGTTCTCGCGACTGAAGATCAACAGCAAAGAGACGCGCCGGAGGCTGCTCGAACTCACGGTGAAGACCCTACCCTCTTTCATGCTCTGTAGGGAGAGTATTTCCACGTTTAGTCCTCAGTGTTCAAAGAACCGAGCTAGCAAAGAATCTGAAATTCATGGGGATCGGTCCTCCACCACGTAAACCCAGCTAAGCACATGTTCTACACGTCCCCACGGCCACCTAGGATCAAAGACCATCGAAAACCATCGAGTCTTGGCGCCGCTATTCAAGTTTTTCGAGCATCCGCCGTTTTAGCCCTAGGTCGACGGTGAGATCATAGTTGCGGCCATTTTCACAAGGATCAGTGCTCATATCTGTGATCAGCCAGTCTCAACGGAGCTCTCCGAGCAAACCACGTCGAAAAAGGTGCAGAGGACACCGAGTTCGACGTCGCCGATGAGCTTCCGGCCGCTGTCACCGTGGCAAGCACTATTCCGGCCGTCGCTGAGCTCCGTTGAGGGCACCACCGTGTTCCCCAGGCCGAAATATGCACAGGCGGCGAGTTTCGTCAAAGGTCGGGCAGCAGAACGCCCGGCGGCGAGCTCTCTGGCGAAGAAGGCGGCGGGGAACCGCGGACGCGCGAGGTAGACGAAGCCCCGCGGGTCCCACGTGTCAGCCTCGGGTTAAACAGCGCCGGATCTGCTGTGGCACCGGGATCCCGTGCGACTGCACGGGAGACTCTGCAGAACCCCGTGTGGGTTAGCTGCAGTGCTGACACGTAGCCCGGGGACCCGACCAGTCGGTTTAAAATTTATTTGAATTTTCAGATTTGGTTCAAACTCCAAATGCATAGAACTTTTGCTAGGAAGCTCCAAATTCAATGAACCAAATTTTGGTGAACTCAGCTTTTTGAGTACTTTCCAGCAACACAAAGTTCAGCTCATGAAACTTAATAGTTTTCCAGAATTAATTCCCTAAAGTTTAAACTGTTAGGAATTTTATCTGGAGAATTACTTTATGAAAAATTCTGAAATTTTGCTGGGAGGTTCATTGAAAATCCTTGAGTCACACTAAAAATTTAAGACCCATCCAAGTTCATTTAGTTCCCCAAATGGTGTGATTAGATGAACTGCCCCGAGAAAATAGAAAAATGTACAGAAACATTTTTCAGATTTTCTCAAATCTTGTTTAGGGCATAACTTCCTCTAGAATTCTTCAAATGACATGAAACCAATTCCATTACAACCATCTCAAATTCTAGTTTCCAGAAAGTAATGGTTGGAGCCATGAAAACCCCTGTAATTCCTTAGAAGCTCTAATATTGACCAAATAGGTATTTATTTGTACAAGGCTCAAATGAACTTTGTTTCAAATGAAACTTGGTTAAGACTCTGGTTAGGACCCTACCAAGCCACCAAAAATTTCAGAACCAAATGGGAGGGCTAGCTAGAGTTATGGTAATTACTTACTCAGTTCTAAACATTGCATTTAAATTGACATATAGTATATCGTGTATGTGTAGTCGCTGAAGGCGAGGAAACTCCGGAAGTGCTCGGCTTCCTTCTTCCGGACGAAGCCCTAACAACTGACCAGCAGCAACAAGACAAACCCCGGTTTGCATTAACCCATTTCTGGGGGAAATTCCCCCTAAGGGAATTTTGGGGAATTTGGGGAAAATTAGGAAAATTGGGGAAAAATTGGAAAGATTGGGGAAGGGGGGAATTTGGGGAAAAATTGGGGTGGCTCAATTGGGCTATTTCATTTTCATTCTCTTCCATTTTTATTTCATTTTATCATTTTAGTAGCTTCTATTGTCCTTTGTTCATTTCTTCTTCTTTTTAAATGCTTCTCTACATGAAAAATGTATGCAATGCATGGTCATGAAATTGAGGGTGTTACACCCCCCCCCCCCGTCGTGCGACAAGAGAAACGCCCTCTTACGCTGGTGTAGGGTGTCGAGGCCGCCCTCCCCCTAGAACACACCAAGGGCTCATCGACGAAGCCACGTAGAACCAGCTTCTGCGAGAAGAAATTGACCTCGTCGACGAGGTAACGTGGCTAGAGGCTGCTTGAAACGCACTACACTGGTAGGCGCTCTGGCGATATAAGCAACGGTATGTGTAGAGTAGACAGCCCAAGGCAGGGCCACCTGGTGCCTCATCTAAACACTTTCTCAGAAGGGATGACAAACCCTCCCCCAGCTGGGAAGGTCCCTTTTGAGCAACACAAGTGAGCAGCCCCAGGTGCACCCACCTAGCTACGGATGATGGGTACCTCTACCCAATCCACGAAACATAGATAAACTATGTAAGTTCTACCCTTAGCGCAGTGGTAGGGTATTTTTTCTTTTTCTCTTTCTTTGTAAAGGTGTCATAGTGTCTAGGAACAGCACTTAGAACAGCTAAGCCCTAGAGGGGTCCTGCTACTCTTGTCATCCGGGACAGGTCGCTGCCTACTTACACGGCCTTTTTCCTCCTATCACCCGAAGGAAGCTAGTAATAAGAGAAATTTATCCTACCCTGCATACCTTATTTATAGTTTGTGCTTACTCATGCATATCAACTGTACATGGCATGTCCGGAGCCTGTCCTACACACTTGTCCAAGGTCCAGTGGCACTGGAAGGTCTCCTCGCTGAAAGGTTAATGCCCGTGAAAGGTCCAGGGTGTGTAGCCTGCTATGCCTGGTTCCGTACCCCTAGCGTGCACATCCTGCCTCCCCTGCGCTACAACTGAGTACTTGGGGGCCAGAAAGAACACGCCTACGGACAAGAGAAGTAACCGGACACCGGACATGGCCCTCATACTCTTCGTGCTTTCTTTCCATACCGCTCCTGCTGTAGCAAGGGTTGTGCTATCCTTCTGCTGGCGGGCCTGCTTGAGGTACATGTGGTGTACCCGGGGTCCTGTGGTTGTCTCATTGTTCGGGGGCCCTATGGCACCGAATGGTCCCTCCCCCGAAAGGCTTACGCCAGCCGTAGGTATAGTGTGCGTAGCCTGCTATACCTGGTTCCGTACCCCTAGCGTGCGCATCCTGCCTCTCCAGCGCTACGACTCGATACAGGGGAGTCGGACGACTCATACTCCTAATCAAAGTCCTAACCGTAACTTGGGGACCTTTGGTTGTCCCGTTGCCTGGGGTCCTTTGGTGCCGAATGGCCCTCCCCCAAAAGGCTTACGCCAGCGGGAGGTCCAGGGTGTGTAGCTTGCTATGCCTGGTTCCGTACCCCATGCACACCATGCCTTTGCAGCGCTACAGCCAGGTTCGGGGGAACCGGACGGCTCATACCTCTTGGCAACGTTTTAACCATAGCCCCAATGACCCACATCGAATTACCCAAGCCTGGTAGCTCAACTGAGGATCGTAAGCCACAATAAAGCTACCAAACAAGGAAGAGTGACCAGAGAGCATGACTACTCCCTCTTTCTGCTATGACTGCAGGTCCACAGAAGTCCTTGGCGTTTTGGACCGCTCAAGGGGCCCGATACAGACGTCCTGCCTCATCCAGTGGTAGGTGCGCCCCAACACAAGGGCCACACCTACTAGGGGGCCATCACGGTTAACTACGTGGGCAGGACGTCGGACCACTGCAGCAGCGAGCAGAAGACTCGGAATGCTAACTACAACAAGCTGAAGACAAGGGCCAAACTTCCCTCGGGTCCTTATGCCGTCGAGGACCCGGAAGGAGTGGTAGCCACACTTCTAGAGCACCCTAGGTCTTTACGCTGCTAAGGACCCAGAGGAACACGCTCGAGACATCGGCAAAGAGCTACCCATGTCGGCTAAGTCATTCCGGACCTTTGCGCTGCCAAGGGTCCGAAGGCTACATCAACAACTCGAGACAACATAAGACTTGGAACAAAAAGTCTTCAATAACAACAGAGCCCCGGCATACACAGGAGGATACAAGGCAAGAAGGAGACCTAGGAGCTATCTACGCTGGAACCTAGCAGCTACAAGTCGGGCGACCTCCTCCACGGAAGACTTCGCCGCCCCCAACAGCTCTACGCTGTGGCCCTGCACCACAGGTTCCAGGGAGATGCTGGTGTCGCAGCTCCGAAGGCAAGTGAGCACATGCCCTGCCACCATCTGAGCCAGAGCTTTGCCTTCGGCTTCCAGATGCTCCCCCATGACATTCTCCAACGTCAGAAGCTTCTCACCGACTGAGTCTAGGGCAGGGAGCACCTGTCTCACCTCCTGGACCGACCCTCCAAGGCGCAAGGGGCTGAAGCCGAAGGGTTCCAGAGCCGCCTCTGCGCTGCCAAGGAAGTCTTATACCTTCTCTGCCTCAGCGGCATGAGAAGCCCGGAGATCTTCGGCCCCCTTGGTGGAAGAAGCTAGCTCCCCCACCGTACTCCTCCTCGCCAGCTCCTGTTCTCGGATGGCTAGCCCCTTCTCCAGAGCAACCAGGGCCTGCTCCCTGGTGGCCAGCCGCATGGCCTGTTCCTCCAGGTCAGACTCCCTGGATGCAGTGGTGAGCTCCCAGTCACGGACGCCCTGAAGCTGCTCCTTCAGACGCCCCTGCTCCGCCTCATAGGCAGCCATACAGTCAAAGAGCTCCCTCTCCCTCACCTCCGCCGCCTCCTCCCGACAAAGGGATGTCTCTCGGAGCTCTGTAAGGGCTGTGAGACGTGCATCGGTGGAGGCATGGAGGCTCTCGGCCTCAGCCTGGAGGTTCACCGCATTCCTTTGGAGGGCCGCGAAGGCGGCCTCTATCTCCTCCATCACCTCCTCCCGAGCCTCGGGCTGCTCCTCCCGAGCCAAAGCCTTCGCCCTGGCGGACTAAACCCACGCTGTCAGCAGGTTATCCTAGTCTTGGAGGCGCTCCCGCTTGGACCTATGTTCGGCCCACTCTTGCTCGAGTGCATCCTACATCTGGTCCAGACTAGAGCGGACGGCCCTTGCAGCCCTGGGGATCGGGATAGCATTCGACATTGTCAGGCGAGGTACTGCCACGACACCCTCCGGCTCTTCGCCCACCGGTGGGGTGGCCACCACGGCAACTTGTGAAGGGAGAGGAGGAGGACTAGCAGCCCGCCCAGCAGCGGCTGTACTGCTACCAGTGGCGTCCGCGCCCGCCGGATGGCTGGCCTCGGGAGCCCAGGTGCTGACATCCGGAGCTGACCCAGGCACAGACTCAGGCACTGCCGCCGGTGTTGGAGCTCCAGAGGAAAGGGAGCTCCGGCTCCCGGACTGTTGCGGCGGAGGAGGAACAGGGGTGCTATACTGAGGAGCCCTACAAAAAGAAGTACCAAACATCAACTACGCCATCCAGCGTCTCAGTACAAACCCCCCGAGGTTGAGCCATACCTGGAGTCCTAGAAGTTCCACTCTGCGCGGAGATTCTTAAGCGGGGGTCTCCAAAGTACAGGTTCAAAACCACCACGCAGGAGAGATGGGGGCCCCACCTACGGGCCTGATGTCTCCTCCGAGATGGGCCCGGGGGCCACTGTCGGTACTTTGCAGACCGGGTACCCCCGCGTAGTGGGTAAAAGACAGCCTGGGCCCCGCCTCCCGTTGAGGCGGACCCCAGCGTAGCCACGTGCCCTTGGCCCCATGGTCAGCCCTGGGCTTCCACGTGCGCTTGAGCTCTAGAGCCGACACATTCCTTGGGCTCCAGTCCGAGTCTCCCCGTTGAGGTGAGGTCTGGGCCTGCCACGTGTCCCCCGCCTCAGAGCCACCTCCCTGCTGAGGACAGCACCAGAGCTGACACGTGCCCTAGGCTCCGGTCCGAGCCTCCCCGCTGAGGTGAGGTCCGGGGCTGCCACGTGTCCCCTGGCTCCGAGCCACCTCCATGCTGAGGACAGATCCGGTTCTGACACGTGTCCTGGGCTCCGGTCCGAGCCTCCCCACTGAGGTGAGGTCCGGGGCTGCCACGTGTCCCCTGGCTCTGAGCCACCTCCCTGCTGAGGACACCTCCGACGCTGACACGTGCCCTAGGCTCCGGTCCGAGCCTCCCCGCTGAGGTGAGGTCCGGGGCTGCCACGTGCCCCTTAGCACCAAACCCGTCGATGAGAGCTCCAGAGCCACCACGTGCCCCACGATCCGTTGTGGGCCGTGGGTCGATGAAGTCAAGAAGGAAGTGCGTTGTCAGGCTTCGCATTCAAGGCTCTCGCCTTCCCTAGAACCATGGCGCTGCACATGCCTTTGTCCTCTGCCCGTTCGCCATTACGGTGACAAGACAGGACGGCAACGCGTGACAGCAGTACAGTCCCGCCCAACGGCACGAAGCCGCCCAAGTAGGACGAGAAGAAGCGGTGACAAGACGGCATCTTTGTCATCACTTGACACGCGGTCAGGGGCGCTCAGCGCGCTGGACGGCAGGACTTAACTCCCCCGCTGGCCACTCTACTCAGAGGACGAAGCACTAGATCATGTATAGGGTTCACATAGCTCTCGGGCCACCTGTCGAGCCCCAAGCTTCATTGTAACCACCCGGGCCTTAATCTATAAGAGGACCGGGGTGATCACCCGGCAAGGGGTTCAAATTATATATACCGCAACGCACAAGAACTCACGCTCAAGCAATAGAACAAGCACTCCCGTGGACGTAGGGTAT
This sequence comes from Neostapfia colusana, assembly GCA_030760725.1. NCBI lineage: Eukaryota > Viridiplantae > Streptophyta > Magnoliopsida > Poales > Poaceae > Neostapfia > Neostapfia colusana. Next base: position 13,429,881 of record JASWHV010000012.1, on the reverse strand, counting down.
TACGCTCCGGCGGTCCGAACCACGTAAATCTCGGTATTCATCCACTCCCTTGAGTCCAGATCGCGTAGGGCGCCAAGCCCCCTCTGAAAAAATAGCCTCACAGGCAGCTTCCGAGCAGGCCGGGAGGGGTGTCGCAGCTAACGCACTCCGACAATGACGGCCCGGTACCGGTCATCATAAGTAACATAGTCTTATTTACAAGGGCTTGTCTCGACCGTCGTAAATAAGCCTATATTATTTACAAACAAGGGATTTAATTTAAAAAAAAAATTGAAAACTACTAACCTGGCATGATGACAAGCTCACAGACAGATACGTAACAATATAAATAAGATCATAAGCAGTTCAGATAACAAAAATATCAACACATGACACTAGACCCTCCCACGTCCGCTACCTCAGAGCCCGGAAAGGCGTCCTCACGTCATGCTCCAGGTCCCGGTAGCAGCGGCGATGGAGTCTGAGCCTCCGTCGCCGATCCCTGTGATGTACAAGTGTAGTTAGATATGTTTGAGCTTCAAAAGTGTATGTTTCACTAACTTTGCTTATCACTAGCTAGAATTGAGCAATTGTGGCTAAGGTTGGCTATATTTTACTTAAATATCCTAGATGTAGCTACATTTGACGATGTCTGGCTATGTTTGACTAATGTTGGCTCAGTTTGCTATAGTAATCAAATTCATGTTGATTTCAAGTAGTATTGCTTACCTGTGCCTCTGAAGAAGGTATCTGTGGATCCACCGGCACCTGTGGCTCCATCGGCGGCTGCCATGAGGGAATGGTAACTTGTTTTCCATGCTGCTGGGCTAAGGACTGTGGTAGCAAAGCATTAGCACATGAATAGTAAGGAAACGATATGATTGTTTAGTATTTTTAAGTTATTACCTATATTACAGCTAGCATTTGTGCATGGTAGTTAGCTTGATACTCCTCTCTGGTCTTCGCTAGCGCTTCTTGCTTCTGTAACTTCTCCGATGTCAGACGTAGCTCCTCCTGGACACTTTGGAGCTCCAGGTCCCTCTGCGACATCCGCCAACTGGGTCCAGCGGACGATGTAACACTCTTAATTTTACTACCATGCATTGCATACATTTTTCATATAGAGAAGCATTTAAAAAGAAAAAGAAATAAAGAGAGGAATATAGAAACAAATAAAATAATAAAATAAAATAAAAATAGAAAATAATGAAAATAAATAGAAAATAAAAAGAAATAAAAAGAAAAGAATAAATAAATAAAATAGCCAAATTTGGCCACCCCAATTTTTCCCCAAAATTCCCCAATTTTCCTCCAAATTTTCCTCTCACCTAATTTCCCTAATTTTTCCCAATTTTCCTGATTTTCTCAAATTCCCCAAAATTCCCCATAGGGAATTTTTCCCCACATTTGGGGGGAATTTCCCCCCAATTTTGGCCACCTCAGTTAGGGGGTGAAACCCTAATTAAGGGGGGGGAACCTTAGCCGCCCCCCCTTTTGGATTTTTGTGGGCTTTTATTTTTCAATTACTCTCAGCCATTGGTGGAAAATAGATAATAAAATTCCAGCCCCTAGCTCCCACCTCTTTTAAAATTAAATCTCAGCCATTGGATAATTGGGTTGCTAAAATCCTAGCCATCCTAGCTCTTTTTCCCTTATAAATAAAACCCTCCCCCATGCCGCCACCCCACCCCTCTATTTTGGCCGCCGCCCTCCCTTGTTGCCATCCAAGTTGCTGCCCCCCCCTAGCTGGAGTTTGGCTACCTTCGAGCTCCGTCACGCCTCGCCGTCGTCAGAGAAGAAGCCCCGACGTTCTGCCCTAGCCGCAGCCTCATAATTCTCCATAGAAAACCTCCCGCTGCTGCAATCGCAAGGAAAGAAGGTTCTGCCGCCAGGAAGAGAGGAGGAACAAGTGAGGTAGTGTCTGTTACCCCTCTTACCACGTCGCCGCTGTTTCTACGCACCCGTTTTCTCCACCCCATGCAAGCAGAAATTTCTGCAAGTGGACAGACCATGTTTTGGTCGATTTTTGACGGTGGAATTGATCTACAAAGTGTGTCAAGATCATAACCACGTCCACATTTGACCCCAGCAGCTTTGTTCATCATAAAACCCCATGGAAGCCTACTAAAACATGCAAGAACACGTACAAACTGATTTTTATAAACTGCACCATAGGAATTACATTCATCCACCTCATTGCATCTTGAGTAAAGTTTGTGTATGATAATTGATTGCTGTAAATTTTGTATGTGTGTGGTCATGAGTAGAAGGGCACACTCAAGAGGCCGTCTACGAGGAGCTACAGCACCAAGACTTCGAGACGCTTGAGCAACACGAGCCACGGGAGCAACGCAAGTGCCCCTTGACCATATGGATCCCATGTTTTTGAAACTGTTTTGCTTGCAAAAACTCGTATGCTTGGGTCAATCTGATGGGACACCGTTTTATAAGAGTTCTCTAGTTTTGTTAACCATCCTTGTCGCCAGGAAAGTTGAAGAGTCGGGTATGGTCGTTTTTCCTTTTTGCTTCGCTATATTTACGGGATACGGGAAGCTGAAACAAAACTTGTTAGCTACTGCACTCATATGAATAAAGATGATGAGAACTTGATGATGATAATCAGCATGGAATCGGGGAGATCTATGCAAGCTTGGTTCGTGGATGTTTCTGAATGAGATGGTGGTTTACTTGTCGTAGATCTAAGGACCGGTTCATGCGAGCACATGCCAGGAAAACAGTGCCACCACAAGGCCAAATATGGGTGCGGCTCAGCTAACTAATTAGGTGTGTTGCTAGATTGTTATGGACCGGTGGATGGTGCGGGGAATGGGAGTCGATGAGGACTGCCCTGGAAACTGCATGGCACAAGAGGGGGCCCGTGGGTGGGAGAATGGAGGTTCGAGACTGCCGGTGAAACCTCAGTGGGTCCGTACATTTTAGTAGCCCCTTTGTTAAAGCTATTTTGTGATCTCTTGGCCATACACCGATGGTTGTGTACTGGTATAATGGAGGTTCTCTCTAGTCGCTGACGGGTGACGAAATCACAAACTTGTGGATAAAGTGGTGCCACCTTTGAAGAGTGTAAAACTATCATGATAGTCGTACTTCCGGTTACAAGCACCTGGCCAACTTCCATGATTAGAGGCAAAACTTGGGATTGTATTCGGGTATGGTGATTGGGATTGGTTTTGGGACTGTTTGGATCATAACAATGAGTTTGGTTTCGGCTATATGAAAATGAGATGGTTATGAATAGTTATGAGTATGAGATGAACTTGAGAAGATTATTGGCTGGTTGAGTCTTGATAAATGGTGAATTATGATGAAGGAATGTTGATGAATTACTTGGTTATCATGGTATTTAAGTCACCTAGAAATAGTTGTTATTTTTATCATGTTTGTGAAATAAAATTTGCTTGCTGCAATGAACCTCTTTATTTCCTGCCTTGTTGTAAGCTACATGTCATACTTTTCCCGCACTTGCTGAGTACGACATGTACTCACCCTTGCATTCCCACATATACATCAGCTACAGGAGAAGAATACTTTGAGGAACGGGTGGAGTACTAGGCGTGCGCACTACCGTCAACATGCCTATGGAGTTGAAGTTGGAGCCTACTTTCTTAGCCATTTTCCGCTCTCATTAGAGTCTTCCACTGCAAGAATAAGATAGACATTCATGAGTAAGACAATGAGTCAATGAAATAAAGTACTTAAACATCATTTGTACATGGTTATATTCTGAGTTCAGTTTGTGATAAAGCTGTGTATGTGGGATGAACATCCTGGGCACACATATGCATTCACTTGGTTCATTTTCGGAACCGGGTGTCCCAAGTTGGCATAAGAGCCATGTTGCCCGTAGGACACAAGCCTAGGTAGAATGGACACTCTAAAACACATAGGAACACCCCTCTAAACTGTTATTTTCGAAAATAGCTTGCTGCTGCACTTTACTTGTCAATTCAGCCACCGCAAAGTGCTATTTTCAGCTTCTCTTTCTTATTTTCTTTTGGACAGCCATACCTCCTGTTTTAAATGCTTCATAGATTCTGAAATTTTGGAGTTATTTACTTCTTCTCTAAAGTTTCTCATGTCTTATTTATAGATGCCGGTCACTAGGAGAACAGCACAAATGAGAACTCGTCCACCACCACTTGGCAGTGCACTTAACCCCATCGAGGTTTCCGATGGACCATATTGGGAGGAGGTGAAGATGGAACCTCATGAGGAAGATGAAGTCAGAAGCTCTATGCATGAGGAAGAAGACCCGGAAGAAGTGAAACCAACTGAAGATGGCATGGAAGATGATCCACAAGAAGAACAACATTGGTATGCACCCCAGGAGGAATTTCACGCGGGATTACACCCAGTGGAGCCTCATGAAGCTATGTCGGAAGGAGAAGAATTCGAAGAGGAGCCACCCACTGCCGAGGCCACGAATGAAGGTGATGAACAGGCCAACCGTTCAGTTCAAGAGTTCCGGTCCGATGGGATAGAAGGAGGACACATATCCAAGGAGCTTAGAGAGCTCCTGAATTGCTGCAGCTTATACCCGGAGTATCTCCTCAAGAAAGTCCCTCGTTTCGGACATGAAGAGTGGAAGGCCGAGGTAACCATCCTATAATGGTAGGGTTGCCACACGGCACTTCACATCCACATGGAGAGCTACAAGGGCAGAAGCTATTGATGATGTTGCATGGGATGCACTCACTGGACTGTGCTACGCTTTCCGTGAGCAGCTTGAGAACACTACTTTTGAGCTGCACCCGTATAGGAAGAGTGGTACAAGGAGGATAATTGGACCCCATGGAGGAGCTCTATCCAACCCACAAGCTGCTGACAAATCTCAGAGTTTGCTCATGGAGTTGGGAAACCGCTATGCAAGCGCACAAGAAGAGATCCGTTACCTCCGCAAGAAGCTGTACTTGCTGGAAAAACAAGAGGAGACTCGTGCCAACGTTGGAGCAAATGGAGCACCAGCGTCATCTATCCCTACATGGTCTGCCGACTCACCATGGCGTGCGCCCATGTATGGACCACCACCGCCACACGGCGAGAACAGCACCGGTTCTCACGATTAAGTTTAGGTTTCCCATTGAATAAAGTTGTAATAGGAACGTTTAGATCGCAGTAGATCAAATAAGAGAGGTGTGCAGAAACTTTTATGATGATTGCTTGTGTTTGTGTGCTGGTGTGAGTGGTGGGACGCCTCGGCGAATGTCCACATCCACACATAGTGGAGAGATGTGAGATGATTTGGCACTTGTTCACATCCTCATATAGGCTGAAATTAACAAAACAAGTTGCTTAGTTCATACACCTTGATGCATATAGTTGGGGGATCAATCTAAATTTCTATTTCCTACTCTACTCTCTCACAGATGGCAAGGGAAAATTCCAGCCGCCAACGAAAGAACGCTCGTGGTAACAATGAACCACAGGAGGATGGCAGTGTGGGAGTTTCTGAAAATACCAACCCTGGGGCTGATGCAAACAACCTTGAAAGGTTGATGGCTATGCAGAACCAGCTCATTCAAACTATGATACAAATGTTGGGACAGCTGCAGGCCAACAACAACAACAACCCTAACCCCGTTCCTGCGCCCCCACCGGCGCCACCGCCACCACAGCCGGCTCACAATGGATTGGGAGAGTTCATGAGGACTAGGCCGCCAACTTTTGCACAATCCAATGATCCTATGGAGGCTGAAGATTGGCTGAAGTCTATGGAGAAGAAGCTTGCTATTGTTCAGTGCAATGATCGGGAGAAAGTTCTCTTAGCATCACACCAGCTTATGGGAGCAGCCGCTGATTGGTGGGACACTCTTTGCAATGCTCATGTCAATCAGAAGACAATCACTTGGGATGAATTCAAGGAGAGTTTCTGCTCTCACTATGTCCCTGAAGAAGTCATGATGCTTAAAAGGAAAGAGTTTAAAGGTCTCTGTCAAGGAAGGAAGAGCGTGAATGAGTACCTCAACAAGTTCACGCGGCTGTCAAGGTATGCTCCAGAAGATGTCAAATGGGATCATAGAAAGCAGTACTTGTTCATGAGAGGATTGAACAATTAAATTCAAGTTCAACTACTCAACAATGATTATGCAAACTTCCAAAAACTCATCGACAAAGCTATAGTGATGGAGAGCAAGATCCGAGAGATTGAACAAGAGGGCAAGAGAAAGATGCCATATCAAGGACAGTCATAAGGAAGCAATGTACGTCCCCGCTTCATGCCACCAGCTGCACCACACTATGGCTCGCCCGCTTCTACTTTCCGCCCTGCAAATCCACCTCGCTCTAATCAGCCACCGCAGCAACGCCCTGTTATGCAAGCACCTCGTATGCCTATGCCTTATGCGCCCCGTCCCAACATTGGTGCCTATGCTCAAAACCAGCCTCGCCCCAACGTTCCTGCTGTTATGAGCAACAAGGCATGTTTTTCATGCGGAGAGGTGGGACACTTTGCAAGTCAGTGCCTGAAGAAAGGCCTTGGACAGCCGAGCAACGCACCTAAACAGAACCCACGGCCGAATGGAGAAGCTATGCAAGGTAACCGTGGACAGCAGAACTAGGCTCATGGCAATGTGAATCACGTCTCCGCTGAGGAAGCACAACAAGTTGAGGACATCGTGATTGGTATGTTTCTTGCCAACTCCAATCCAGCCACTGTTTTATTTGATTCCAGATCATCGCATTCATTCATCTCATCCAAGTATGTTGCCAAGTATAACCTGCCCATATCCCACATGAAACAAACTATGTTGGTTAATTCTCCCAGTGGAGAGATGAGGACTAATATAGTATGTCCGAAAGTAAGCCTTAAAATAAGTGGGTAGACTTTCTTGCCAACCTTATCATTTTGGATTCCCAAGGGATTGACATAATACTTGGAATGGACTGGTTAAGCAAGTACAACGGAGTAATACAATGTGCTCAAAGGATCATGCAGTTGACAAGTGAGCACAGTACTCGTATCGAGTTTGAGTCAGCCTAACCTGCAATCGAGAAGGCAGTGCTGAACCACATCGAAGAAGCGACATTGGAAAACATTCGGGTGGTTTGAGAATATTCAGATGTGTTCCCGGAAGAACTTCCAGGTATGCCACCTGACCGGGACATTGAATTTGCCATTGATTTAGTACCTAGGACTGCACCTATAGCAAAGAGGCCATATAGGATGCCCGCTAATGAATTAGTAGAGCTCAAGAAGCAAACTCAGGAGCAGCTAGATAAGGGTTTTATATGCCCAAGCGCGTCACCCTGGGGAGCCTCTGTGCTCTTCGTAGACAAGAAGGATGGGACCAAAAGGATGTGTGTGGACTATAGATCTCTCAACGATGTGAGGATCAAGAATAAATACCCGCTGCCCCGCATAGAGGGCTTATTCGATCACATGAAAGGTGCCCGGATTTTCTCCAAGATTGATATTCGGTCAGGATACTACCAGCTGAAGATTAAGCCATCTGACATACCCAAGACTGCATTGCGAACACGTTATGGTTCGTATGAATATACCTTTATGTCATTTGGGTTGACGAATGCACCTGCATAGTTTATGTACCTCATGAATAAGGTCTTCATGGAGTACTTGGACAAGTTCGTCGTGGTTTTCATCGACGACATCATGGTGTATTCGAAAAGCGAGGAAGAACATGAAGAACACTTGAGATTGACATTGCAGAAACTGCGAGAGCATCAATTGTATGCTAAGCTCACCAAGTGTCAATTTTGGATGAAGGAGATATCATTCTTAGGCCACATCATCTCCGAAGGAGGAGTATCGGTTGATCCCAGAAAAGTGGGAGATTTTTTGAAGTGGAACCAACCGCAGAATGTGAGGGATATTCAGAGTTTCCTTGGGATGGCTAGATACTACCGCCGGTTCATCAATGATTTCTCCAAAATAGCGAAGCCTATGACTGAATTGCTGATGAAAGGGGAAGCATTTCAGTGGACACAAGTGTGTCAAGACAGCTTTGAGGAGTTAAAGAAGAGATTAACAACAGCGCCGGTTTTGGTATTGCCGGACGTGAGCAAGAGCTTCGACATATATTGTGACGCCTCAAGACAAGGGCTTGGATGTGTGCTCATGCAAGGAGGCCAAGTGGTAGCCTATGCGTCAAGGCAATTAAAGAAACATGAGCTTAACTACCCTACACATTACCTGGAACTTGCAGTCGTAGTACATGCCTTGAAGATTTGGAGGCATTATATCCTCGGTCACCGATGTGAGATCTACACGGATCACAAAAGCCTCAAGAATATATTCACGTAAACGGATCTGAATTTGAGGCAACATCGATGGTTGGAACTCATCAAGGATTACGATGTTGGAATCAACTATCATCCCGGAAAGGCCAATGTAGTACCTGATGTGTTGAGCCGAAAGGGAGCATGTCACCAACTCACGGTTCGGGAGCTGCCACCCGAGTTGCGTAAGGAGTTCGAACGATTACATGTCGGATTCTTGAACGAGATAGAGGTGGTAGAACTGAACTCAACGCTGGAACAAGAGATATGAGATGGCCAAGCAACGGATGAGGAAATCAAGGAAATCAATGAAAGAATCCAACAAGGGATAGAAAAGGATTTCAAGGAAGACGAGAATGGCACGCTTTGGTTAGGGAAAAGGATTTGTGTGCCTAACGTGAAGCACATCCGCGACACGATACTAAAGGAGGCACATGACTCACCTTATTACATACACCCCGGCTGTACAAAGATGTACAGGGACCTAAAAACTTGCTATTGGTGGGATGGTATGAAAAGAGATATCGCTGAATATGTTGCCTTATGCGATACGTGCCAACATGTGAAGGCCGAACATCAAAGACCCGCTGGACTATTACAACCATTGAAAGTACCCAAGTGGAAGTGGGAAGACATCAGCATGGATTTCATAGTCGGATTACCGCGTACTCAGTCCAGCTATGACTCTATTTGGGTTATCGTGGACCGATTGACGAAATCAGCCCACTTTATTCCTGTTAGGACCAAGTACACCGTCGCGCAATTAGCCGAGCTGTACATGGAGCAAATCGTGTGTCATCATGGAGTTCCGAAGAGATAGTTTCAGATCGAGGTTTTTAATTTACCTCTAGGTTCTAGAAGAAGTTGCATGAAGTCATGGGTACATGGTTGAATTTCAGCTCCGCATATCACCCGCAAACCGACGGGCAAACTGAGAGGACAAATCAGATTTTGGAATACATGATGAGAGCTTGCACCTTGAAACATGGGCGTAGTTGGGATAAGAGCTTGCCATATGCTGAATTGTCATACAACAAAAGTTACCAAGCCAGCTTGAAGATGTTACCTTTCGAAGCATTGTATGGTAGACGGTGTAGAACACCGCAGTTCTGGAATGAGACCGGAGAAAGCCAAGTATTTGGACCCGTAGTGTTGCAAGACACCGAAAAGCAAGTCCAAACGATATGTAAAAACTTAAAGGTCGCTCAGTCCCGACAAAAAGGCTATGTGGACAATAGGCAAAGGAGTTTGACATTCGAAGTTGGAGACTTCGTATATCTCAAGGTGTCGCCTATCCGAGACCAACGACGGTTCAACGTCAAAGGCAAGTTAGCACCTCGCTACATCGGGCTATTCAAGCTTCTGAGCAAGCGAGGAGAAGTAGCCTATCAACTAGAGCTGCCAACGCACCTTTCCGACGTGCACGACGTATTTTACGTATCCCAGCTCAAGAAGTGCCTAAGAGTACCGGAAGAACAAGTACCGATAGATGAGCTAGAGCTTCAAGAGGAGGAACACCCCGTCAAAATCTTGGACGTTAAGGAAAGGGTCACGAGGAACAAAGTAATCTGTTGGTACAAGGTACAATAGAGCCATCACATGGAAGCCAAAACTACATGGGAACGTGAGGAAGATCTCAAGGCAGAATTCCCTCATCTTTTCTCCACTCTATCGAATCTCTAGGGCGAGATTCATTTTAAGGGGGTTAGGTTTGTAACACTCAATTTTACTACCATGCATTGCATATATTTTTCATATAGAGAAGCATTTAAAAAGAAGAAGAAATAAAGAGAGAAATATAGAAACAAATAAAATAATAATAGAAATAAAAATAGAAAATAATGAAAATAAATTTAAAAGAAAAAGAAATAAAAAGAAAAAGAAAAAGAAATAAAATAGCCAAATTTGGCCACCCCCAATTTTTCCCCGAAATTCCCCAATTTCCCCCCAAATTTCCCTCTCCCCTAATTTCCCTAATTTTTTCCAATTTTCCTGATTTTTCCCAAATTCCCCAAAATTCCCCTAGGGAATATTTCCCACATTTGGGGGGAATTTACCCCAATTTTGGCCGCCCAAATTAGGGGTGGGGAACCCTAATGGGCCCCACCCCTTGGCCGCACCCCATTAAGGCGGGGGAGAAACCCTAGCTGCCCCCCACCTTTTTGATTTTTGTGGGCTTTTATTTTTCAATTAATCTCAGCCATTGGTGGAAAATAAAAAATAAAATCCTAGCCCCTAGCTCCCACCCCTTTTAAAATTAAATCTCAGACATTGGATAATTGGGTTAATAAAATCCTAGCCATCCTAGCTCTTTTTCCGCCTTTTAAATAAAACCCTCCCCTAGCCGCCACACCCACCCCTCTATTTTGGCCGCCGCCCTCCCTTGCTGCCAGCCAAGTCGCCGTCCCCCACCTAGCTGGAGTTTGGCCGCCGTCGAGCTCCGTCACGCCTCGCCGTCGCCGGAGAAGAAGCCCCAACGTTCTTCCCTAGCCGCAGCCTCGTAATTCTCCATAGAAAATCTCCCGCTGCTGCCATTGCAAGGAAGAAGGTTCGACCGCCAGGAAGAGAGGAGGAACAAGTGAGGTAGGTTTCTGTTACCCCTCTTACCACGTCGCCGCTGTTTCTACACACCCGTTTTCTTTACCCCCTGCGAGCAGAAATTTCTGCATGTGGACATACCATGTTTTGGTCGATTTTTGACGGTGGAATTGATCTACAAAGTGTGTCAAGATCATAACCACGTCCACATTTGATCCCAGCAGCCTTGTTCATCATAAAACCCCATGGAAGCCTACTAAAACATGCAAGAACACGTACAAACTGATTTTTATAAACTGCACCATAGGAATTGCATTCATCCACCTCATTGCATCTTGAGTAAAGTTTGTGCATGATAATTGATTGTTGTAAATTTTGTATGTGTGTGGTTGTGAGTAGAAGGACACGCTCAAGAGACCGTCTACGAGGAGCTACAGCACCAAGACTTCGAGATGCTTGAGTAACATGAGCCACGGGAGCAAAGCAATTGCCCCTTGACCATATTGATCCCATGTTTTTGAAATTGTTTTGCTTGCGAAAACTCGTATGCTTGTATCAAATTGATGGGACACCCTTTTATAAGAGTTCACTAGTTTTGTTAACCATCCTTGTCGCCGGGAAAGTTGAAGAGTCAGGTATGGTCTTTTTCCTTTTTGCTTCGCTCAATTTACGGGATACGGGAAGCTGAAATAAAACTTGTTAGCTACTGCACTCATATGAATAAAGACGATGAGAACTTGATGATGATAATCAACATGGAATCGGGGAGATCTAGGCGAGCTTGGTTCATGGATGTTGCTGAATGAGATGGTGGTTTACTTGCCATAGATCTAAGGACCGGTTCATGCGAGCACATGCCAGAAAAATAGTGCCACCACGAGGCTAAATATGGGTGCGGCTTAGCTGACAAACTAGGTGTGTTGCTAGATTTTTATGGACCGTTGGATGGCGCGGGGAATGGGGGTCGATGAGGACTGCCCTCGGAACTGCATGGCACAAGAGGGAGCTCGTGGGTGGGAGAATAGAGATTCGAGCCTACCGGTGAAACCTCAGTGGGTCCGTACATTCTAGTAGCCCCTTTGTAAATGCTATTTTGTGATCTCTTGGCCATACACCGATGGTTGTGTACTGTCATAATGGAGGTTCTCTCTAGTCGCCAACGGGTGACGAAATCACAAACTTGTGGGTAAAGTGGTGCCACCTTTGCAGAGTGTAAAACTATTATGATAGCCATGCTTCCGGTTATAAGCACTTGGCCAACTTCCATGATTAGAGGCAAAATTTGGGATGTTGATTCGAGTATGCGTGATGAACATCCTGGGGACACATATGTATTCACTTGGTTCATTTTACGATATCTGGTGTCACAGACGAAGACTGCGAGGAGAAGCCCCTCGAAGGTCTTGCCTCCCGCGAGTCAGCCACTCTATCGAAAATAGCAAAACTATAAAAAAGAATAAGAGTAAGATTATGTAGCTTGAACTGACAGAAATAAAAAACACCTACCATCTCACCGTCCATGGTTTTCCACCACTACTCACATACACGGCGTTGACGTCGATTGGCGTTTTGCCACTCATAGTATTCTTAATGAATCTTCACTGCCTCCTCCCCATACTTCTGCTACAAATACAAGCAAAACATGAAAATGTGTCAATAGCAATATTAGTTACAAATAACTTAAAGTAACTCGAAGACAAACCAGTCGAGTTGTTGCCACCGGAGTGCACAGCTAGCTGGACTGTGAAGGGTCACTTGCCCTGTGACCTCTCTTCCGCACCTGAACATCACTTAGTCGTTCACCGGGCTCGTTTTCCTTTAAGTACGAGTTAGTAGCATAAATATACTATAAATATAGTTTCGTAGATATTTTCCTTACCATTCCTTTAGCCAGATGTAGATGTCCATCAGGACCATACATATGCCCTCTGACATACCCTCTGCACTATTAGGTTCAAAACGGGTGACCCATGTCCCAATTGACCAAAGTCCCGTACTCCTTCCTCTGCTCGCCAGCCCTGTTGCTCTAGCTTTCAGCAACGCTTTCCTTGGTCGCTCGGGAGTGGGGATGGTTACTCTGTAGGCCAAGAACACTAGTTAGAAAAAACATTCAAGCATTCTAAAATTAGGTCCAGCTTAATAGCATAGGGATCAATCAAGCAAGACTAGTATATTACCTCGTCGCAAACTTGGTAACTCGTGTCTCCTGTTATTATTGTAACCGTCTATGTGTAGGTACCCATATAATATCCCCTCGATTATATCCATAAATTATATTGTCGCCACACTGAAAGTAGCCTAGAGGGGGGGAATAGGCTAATAAAACCTGAAACTATTGCAAACAGCGGATTAAACTTGAAGAAGGCTGGACTAGTCCGGTCTGAGGGCGGACTAGTCTGGTCTAGGTATAAAATTGTGTTTTAGGTTTTCCTTTTAAGTTCGTTTAAGCGTAAGATGTATGGTAGTCAAACAATCTCACTAATAAGTTGTGAATGATTAGATTGCAAGATAGTGGAACAATTCACAAGTGTTAACAAAATGAAAGCTTAACAAGTAATTCTAGTGAGCGAGCGAGAAGGTAAAGGAACCAAGAGACATGATTTATCCCGAGGTTCGATTCCACAAAGGAATCTACGTCCTCGTTGAGGATTCCACAAAGGACCAGGTCTTTTCCAACCCTTCCATCACCGAGCGATCACCAAGATCAAGCCCGGGCTCTTTCACTATTAATCAAATGAATACAATGCTCTTAGGGGCTACTCACAACTTGAGGCTCCCTTCAACAACCTAGCAGTTCTAGGAATCAAAATACAACAATCAAGAACTCAAATTATCAATCAGAGTGCAAGAGAGTCAAACCGAGAGCTCAAACATTGATCACCATGTCTTTCCTCTCACAAAACCACAAACTCCTTAAGATCCAATCTTAGGGGATCTATAAGGTGAGGAAAGAGGCTTAGAAGAGCTCTAGGAATGAGTTTTCAGTGCTAGGGTTGTTCTTTTTCTAATTCTCAGCCGGGGGTTCTCCTTTTATAGAAATCCCGACATCTAGCTGTTACCAACTAAAGTCCGAACTAGTCCGGTCCCAACTCTGGACTAGCCCGTTCTTGAGGGACCACTCACGTCACCAGGCTACCAACTAAAGTCTAGTGACCGTTGGACTCAAACGGTCATAAAACCCCGGATTAGTCCGGCCAAGAGTGGACTAGTCCGATCTCAGTCAGGAACCTTTGTTCCATATGAGAACGGACTAGTCCGGTCTTACCAGACTTGGTCTAAAAACTCTCTAATCTAGGGCTGCGGACTAGTCCCGCCAACTTCGGACTAGTCCGAGCTCACATAGGAACCTTTGTTCCGTCCTAAATCGGACTAGTCTGAAGGGACCGGACTAGTCCGGCCTATGGAGCGGACTAGTCCGAAGTCACTCAGATACTCCTTCTCCGGACCCAAACGGCTTAGTCCGCTTAGCGGACTAGTCCGGCCGACTAGGCGGACTAGTCCGGCCTTCCGAGACTTAGTCTCATAAAGGCTCAGACTCACTTGACAACGGACTAGTCCGGCCTAAAACGGACAAGTCCGAACTCACTCAAAGACTTCTTGTCCGGTCTAAAATGGAGTAGTCTGGGTTGGAACGGACTAGTCCGGCCTGTAGTCCGGACAAGTCCGGTCTTCCTTTTTCAGCCATACCTATGACTACTTCCTCTCACGATTCTAACTTTCTAACCTTAGTTTAAGCTCTCTAATGATTCTCAAGCACTCTAAAAGAGAAGATCCTTTACACAACTCAAAGATGTAAATCTCAATAGAAAAATTTTATTTTCTACTCTTTCAAGTCTTCTTCTTTTCCTTTTTGCTTCTTGAGAGACTCCACATGCATTCCTTTGATAAGCACCTGTGCTCATACTCAGTAAAATTCATTAGTATCTTAATTGTCGTCATCAATCATCCAAAACGCATGGGGATTACCTAGATGCACTTTCAATCTCCCCCTTTTTGGTGATTGATGACAACACATTAGGATTCTCAATAAATAGATATGATAGATTGTTTTCATAACACATGTGTATGGTTCACTCCCCCTGAATGTGTGCACAAAAGATTGTCAAGAAAAAACTATGCACAAGAGTGAGTTCTTTGGGGATTTCATTCATACACATATTATAATTTTTATGAACACAAACATCTCAATGTGGCATAATATGAAGACATAAAATGGCATAGTCAATAACATAACGCATAATGTGGCATAGTTATTACAAAACGACATAAAGTGAGTGTTTAAAGAGCAAGACTAAAGACTAAAGAGCTAGACTAGACTACGACTACGATTAGACTACTCCCCCTTATTCTCTCCCCCTTTGGCATCAAGGCACCAAAAAGGGAAAGAAAAGAGGGAAAGACCTAATCGTTATCATCTCCATCTTGATATTCGTCTTGGTCACTTTGAGTTTCCTCGTCCTCGTCTTCATTGTCATCCTCTTGATGAGCGCGGGAGGTAGGAGGAGCAGCGGAGGAGGAGCCAAAGTAGGCAAGCTCGTCCTCGGTGAGAGCGGGAAACTCTGTCACTTCGTCATCATCTGATGACGTTGGAGACATAGGTATATCCATCTTGTTGCACATGGCCTTGGGATACTTCTCTTGGCGTTTCTTCATGTTCTACGTGTGAATTTCTACTTTCCGACATGAGGAGAATATAACCTTGAATATTTTGAGCAGCCCACTAGAGGAGCCACTCGATGATGGAGGGACGGATGGTCCAGCTGAGGAGGACGGAGCTGCAGAGGAGCTCCTGCCCAAAGACGAGGAGGGCGAGGAAGGGGAATCGGCATCTGAGGACGTAGCTTCCTGTGCTTCACATCCTTTGCAAATTCTGGGCCTGTGACTTTTTCGATCATGCACATGATGTATGGTGCACATCCACAGGACCTGTTCGGGGTGTGGGAGATGTTGAAGATATCATTGTATATGTAGTCGAAGATATTGAATCTCTCTTCTTCATTGAGCAGCTTCAACAAGTTCCTGAGGTACCCCTGTATCATCCCCGCATCCCCATATTTTGGAGCTAGAGTCTTCCTCAGAATTCTGTTTAGCACTCCAAAGAAGGGTTTGACGTTGTGGGTTGAGGATGGCTCATAAGTGAGATATGAGGGATACATGAAATCCAAGTCATCCTTTCCCAAGGTCTTCTCATTGTGAACTATGATCTCGTAGTTCAAATGCTCCTCAAGTCCAAGAATCCTAGCAAATTCATCATATAACACCGAGTAGACCACACCATTTGTCATCCAAGTGATTTTTCTGTCTCCATAGGTGTGGAAATAGCAGGTGATGTAGAATTGGACTATCACCTCGATGTTCCAATCATACTGAAAAGCCATTAGATCCTTGATCCCATGGCGTTCTGCTGCTTCAATTACTGCATCAAAAGATTGATGCCTCTTGTTTGTTATGTACGGCCAGTCCACCCACTGAGCATCAACTACAGGTGTCTTCATTGGGAGATATACGAGTCGGTAGTAGTCACATTGGAAGTCGCACCAGAAGCGAGGGTCTGGTGTGGACTTCTCGTACTTGTAAACCTCCTCTTCTCTGAACCTTCGGGCTTTGTCAGCTCCTTTCCCTTTGAAGTTTGCACTTGCAAAATTGGGTTGGCAGTTTGGATTGTGCATAGGAGGTGCCCTATAAAGGGGCCTAATAGGTCCTTGTGGGGGATTCTCCCTTCCCCGTCTAGGGTTGTCACGAATGACGAGTCCCCTGTTGGAAAAGGCCTTTTTTCTGGGAGGATTAGCTGCTTTGCCTTTTCCTTTGTCTTGGGTTGAACTTTGGGACTTGGCATGTTGTTTTTCCTTCAGGGTCACTAGCCTCTTCCTCCTTGGAGGATCAACGGACTGAGAGGCTTGTGCTTCCCTGTCAGCCCGTTTCTTTGTCCGAGCCTCCCTTGCTGCAGCCTCTTGTGCCTCTGCCTCGGCTGCCGCATGATAAGCGGCTTGGCGAGCCGCTTCGGCCTCGGGGTTTGGAAGAGGACTGTCTCTGGGTCCTGACATGATCTGGTGAGAAAAAGGACTTAGATGCTAGAGCATTGCGTTTGAACTAGTTTACAGCCACAAAGTTAGGGGCTAAGACTGTATCAGTCGGACTTGTCCGGCCCAGTGGCGGACTGGTCTGCTCTGGCCGGACTTTGTTGTGAGGACCACCCCGTGGTTCACCCGCTCCAGGATCGCATAGGGTGGTGCCGTGCGATGCGGCACCCAACAGCACACACGAAAAGATTAGAGAACAACATACAAACTTTTATTTAATATAAAATAGCGGAAGTATTTTTACAAAACCTATTCATACAGCGGAAGTAATATACATATACGGCCTCTCATCCTAGCTATGCAAAAGTGCAGCCGTCCAGCCCGGGGACGCTACACGCTAGCAGCATGGAACCGGAGAAATCACGGCGGCATGCAGGGCTCCATCTCGGCCGTGTACCCTGATGGGGGCATCGCCTCATCCTCGGAACCCTCCTCATAGCTCTCACCTGCATACAGCTCAAATATTGCAACCGTGAGCACGATGGCTCAGCAAGGCTTAACCGTCTGACCTAGGCATGGAACTCTACATGCAGGGAGGTGTATGATAGGAAAAGGAATTTGCGACAAAGACACGCCTATAAGTTGATCCTTACTTTCAGTTTTATAGCAGCCAATTCATGTGCCTTAGGCAGCCCTCACATCGAAAGTCCACAATCAAACAAGAAACGCTTTCCTCCGATGTGGCGATGCCCAAAGCGGAAAGTAAACTTAATTAGCTCTACATCTACAGCAAACATGGTTTCCAAAACATTACTCTATCATCACAGCATATTATAATTCAACTGGCTTACTTTACTTCTTACTACGTCACGAAACAGTGAACAAGCGGTACTCAAATAACCGCGAGGGACGGTGATTGCAATCAGGAGACACCCGGACAACACGTTGCATACACCCACTTTCAGAAGTGTGATTCCAAACCCCTTCCTACTCTGTTGTATGCAACCACCTTTCAAAGGCAATCCAAATGCCGAACCGGTCCATCCGTAACGGGTAGGAGGTCCCCGCGTGGAGCGTGACTGTGCCCACCGACAGATTTACACCTTGCTACCCTCAACCCACTCCTGTTTACGGTTGGGTAAGCCTCGGCACCCAGGTTAACCATTTACATCGGTTTCCTGCTTATGTCAGTGTGCCATCCGGTACTGTTCGATACTTGTTCAGCAGGCCCGCACACGACTCGGTCCTCAATCGACACCAACAGGGCTACGCACGTGAGACCTCCGCTCACTGCTTTATATCCCCCCTGCTGGGTCTCATTTTCACCACTCTTAAGCCATTTTCTATTCTGACCAAACCGTGTGATAAACCTTACCTCGCAAGTAGATTCCAACTACTCGACTTCTACCGAGGTCCTAAGCATATTAGCAGTGCCTTGTCTACTCGTAGGCTCTGTAAGCTACCCAACCCTTCATAGGATTTAAAAGGTTATGCAAGTGGGGTTTCAAACACCTTAACTCTAATGCAAACATTCACCCTAGACATAAGTGATACAAATAAAAAGCTTTATAAAAGGTACTTCAGTACAAACTGGGGCTTGCATGGTTGCGAGTCAGAGAAGAAGTTAGCTTCCGGTGGGAGGACGTCCAAGGGCTCCGGTGCGTCCTCAACTTCAGTCACTATTATGAAATGTAATAAAATACATGTGTAAGTATTAAGGATTTATAAGAATTGAACTTCTATTCATAGATACTGCTATTTAGGATCCTTAATTGGCTTTGGGACTTTTACAGTGGATACTAGACTCTCTAAGGATGATTTGAGTCAAATTTGGAGATATGTCATTGCACAATGTAGTATTTAAAATTCCTACAAGTACAATGCTTCTCTGAATTTTGATCTCAATTCAGGAGCTTTGACATAGTTAATAGTGGAATATCTAATTAGGGTAAGTCTCCATGGTTGTAACAAAATTTGTTTCACCATTTTTGGAGCTATCATCAGAGATATATGAATTTTTGAACTTGGACAGGAGTTCTGAAAAAGCTTCTGTTTAAATTGGAATTTCTAATTAAGCTGAACTTGGGAAGGTAGTTTAGCCTAGCAAATGAACTCCAATGAAGCCCAAATTTTTACTGAAGATCAGTAACTATGGAATGGATTTTCTGCCCAAATTTGGGACTATTTCATAAAGAGTTGCTCCTGTAATAAATCCCTAAAAGATTTATTAAAAACAATTCTACAGAATTTCCTGGGCATTTTCATAGCCTATAATTGGTTTCTCTGGGAAGTACTCCTCATGAGGATTCCAACAAAATTGGTCTCACTCTTTTTGGAGTCTTCTACACAAAGTTATGGGCTTGCAAAGATCAGCTAATTCCTGGAAGTATTTCCCTAATAGAAACTTCAAATAATTGGAACTGGGCCCACTGTTTTAAAGCGCACCAGTGAGATTTCGGCAACACTGAGGGCTACGGGGTTATTCCCGCGCAGCCGCACCGGATCCAGCGCCACAGACCGATCCCCGCGCGTATACGGAGGCTGACCGGTGGGACCCGGCCCTCCTTCGTCTTCCTCGCGCTGCCCGCGCCTCCCGCGGCGGCGCACGCCGGCGAGGCTCGCCGGGACGGGGTTCCCGTGGTCTAAACTTCGTCAAACTCGCCGCTCCCCCATATTTAACCGTGCTGAGCACTTTGGTTGGGTCGCCGGCGGCCGTAGTTCACCGGAAACCACCGCGCACCGGCGACAGCAATGTTTTACACTCCGGTGAAATCGGGAGCCCTCATACCTCCACCAAATGATCGGTTCTCGGGCTCTAGAGCACCAGTGATGAGAGTAGAAGCTCGACATGGGGTATAAACTGATCGAGGATCGCTGGAACCCTATCGGCATCGTGCGCCCGAGGTGGTCCGGCGGTGCGCCATGACCAAGACGTGGAAATTCTACCTCTACACCCCATGTCTAGGTCTAAAATCGAGGGAGGAAGTGTGCCAAGTAGTTAGGAAGCTTCGTGCACAGTTTTAATCAATGAGA
This sequence comes from Neostapfia colusana, assembly GCA_030760725.1. Classification (NCBI taxonomy): domain Eukaryota; kingdom Viridiplantae; phylum Streptophyta; class Magnoliopsida; order Poales; family Poaceae; genus Neostapfia; species Neostapfia colusana. Next base: position 13,410,058 of record JASWHV010000012.1, on the reverse strand, counting down.
ACACGAATTAACGACGAATTTGGCAATTTCCTACCTCGGGGTCAGTTTGTACCGTCCGGGAGAAAAACCTGGAATTCTTCTGCTGTGATCAACGTCCATGGCTGAGCTTTGGGCTCGAGCAGCTGGGATCGAGGATGCACTGAGGGGCTGACCTGCCTTGCCGTGATCTTGCTCGGTGTGAGCTGTCCACGGTGACCTCCCTCGGTTCTTCCACGTTCACCCGAGGATCAAGGCTAATTTGCCAATTTCTGGAGCAATCACGCTCAGGGCAGGAAAGGGGAGGTGCTGGATGGCTGGTGGGCGCAGCTCTCCGCTGTGGGGCGCTCGAGCAACCGAGCTCAGTAGCTGCGGCGTGATCGGGAGGAACGGCGGCGGTGTTCTGGGCGAAAGAAACGGCGGAGGCCCGAGTTATAGCAGGGGAAGAAGTGAAACAGCTCCAGCACACCCCTTGCTGTGATCCAACCGAGCCACCGAGGCAGCAGGAGGTGGCGCAGGCTCTCCCTCGGGCGCGGGTTCAACCGGGAGCTGACGCGCTCCCGCTGTTCGACCGCCATCGGCTGAAGCGGTAACTCCAGTGGGTGGCTGACAATTGGGCCCCACCTCCCTCTTTTGTTTAGTCAAACTTTTCTGATACTTTTCCATCCAGCAACTCAACATTAAAGGCTTTACTTCATCCCAAAGTTAAGTTTGAATTTTCAGAATTCAAATGGTTTGAGTTCTGGTGTAGAATTTGAATGGGGTTTGATCATTTGAATTTGAAAAGGAGTTTGAATTCTCCATTTTGTATTGCCTCAAAAATATAGCAAACCAGCTCCAAAATTTGCAATTTTCGGCATGGCTGCTCAATCAAAGGTGGAGAACACAACTGTGAAACCACATTTTCAAATTGAGGGAATTGGAATTTGAAACTGAATTTGAAATTCAGATTAGAGGGCTTTTCCTTTTAATCCCAAACAAATATGAAAACTCCTCCAAATGAGCTGACATTTGGAAGGTTAAATATTTGGACTATGAAGATCCAAGTTGTGCATTCAGATCTCCATGTATGGAAATTTTTGGGAATTCTAAACCCTCACTTTGAACTCACCCCCTTATAATTCGAAGTTTTAATTCCCCTCATTTTTCATAAGTGTATATGAACAGAATTTTCTTGCTACCACTTTTGGGGATTTTACATCCCTCCCCCCTTAAAAAGAATCTCGTCCCGAGATTCCAAAGAAAAGCAAAATGGGGGAAATTTTACCGGGTAAATGATGATAGCAAGTCCGGATAGTATGTTCGTAGATAGTCCTCGCTTTCCCATGTCGCTTCATCAGCGGTATGGTTACTCCACAAGACCTTGTAGAACCATAAGGTCCGGTTTCTTGTGGCACGAGTCTTTTCATCGATGATCCGGATTGGATACTCCGTGTACGTGAGGTCCGGTTGAAGAACTTCTATGTCTTCAGTGCGGATTTCAGCTGAGGGTTTGAGGCATTTCCTCAGCTAAGAGATATGGAAGACATTGTGAATCCCTGCGAGCGATGCCGGTAACTCCAAGCGATAGGCCACGGGTCCGAATTTTTCAATGACGGCGAACGGACCAATGAACCGCGGCGCGAGCTTGCCCTTCACTCCAAAACGGTGGACTCCCTTCATCGGGGACACACGGACATAGACATGGTCTCAGATGTCGAAGTGGAGAGGGCGGCGTCTTTTATCTGCATAGCTTTTCTGACGAGATTGAGCAGCCTTGAGATTGGCTTGTATTACTCGCACTCGTTCTTCAGCTTCATTCACAAGTTCAATGCCGTAGATAACTCGCTCGCCAGACTCGCACCAGTTGAGAGGTGTGCAACATTTCCGGCCGTAGAGAGCTTCATACGGCGCCATCTTGATGCTAGCTTGATAGCCATTATTGTAAGAAAACTCCGCCAACGGCAAATGACCGTCCCAATTCTTGCCGTGGTGGATGGCACAAGCGCGTAGCATGTCCTCCAACACTTGGTTCACCCATTCAGTTTGACCATCCGTCTGCGTGTGATACGCGGAACTTCGGATCAGTTTGGTCCCCAAGGATGCGTGCAACTGTTCCCAAAACCGAGAAACGAACAGCGCACCGTGATCTGAATTAATGGAGCGGGGAACACCGTGCAAGCATAAAATTCTTGCAATGTAAAGTTCCGCATATTGCTTGGCCACGTAACTGGTATGTACAGGAATGAAATGAGCCGACTTGGTTAGTCGATCGACTATCACCCAAATCGAGTCATGTTTGTGAGACGTGAGAGGTAATCCGACTATGAAGTCCATGCTGATATCCTCCCACTTCCACACCAGAATGTTCAATGGTTGCAGCTGTCCGGCTTTACGCATATGGCCGGCTTTCACCCGCCGACACGTATCACATTCGGATACGTACTTTGCGATTTCTCTTTTCATCCGTGTCCACCAAAACCTTGTTTTTAGATCTTGGTACATCTTGTTGCTGCCCGGATGAATAGAATACTTGGACAAATGAGCTTCGTCCAAGATTTTTCTCCGAAGCTTCATGTCACGGGGTACCACTATACGGTCTTTAAACCATAGTGTACCGTTATAATCTCTTCGGAAGCATTTCATTTCGCCATTCTTCATCCTTCTCCGAATGTGCGACATTCCCACGTCTTTCTTCTGCGCGTCCATAATCTCCTCTCGTATTGTAGGGACGAGGGCAAGATTATACAATGCCCCATATGGAACCAAGTACAGACTCGGCTCCTCCTCTTCAAGTGGGGTGATGGACAGACTGTTGACATGGGATTTTCAGCTTAAGGCATCGGCAACCACGTTTGCCTTCCCGGGATGGTAGTGAATCTCGATCTCATAGTCTTTGATCAGTTCTAGCCATCTCCGTTGCCGCATATTCAACTCCTTTTGAGTGAATATATATTTCAGACTTTTGTGGTCGGTGTAGAGGTGCACTAAGTTCCCAAGCAAATAGTGCCTCCACATCTTCAATGCCAACACCACAGCAGCAAGCTCAAGATCATGAGTCGGATAGTGCTGCTCGTGGTTACGAAGTTGACATGAGCCATAGGCGACCACTCTTCCTCCTTGCATCAATACACAGCCAAGCCCAATACCGGACGCATCACAATATACGTCGAAGGGCTTGGTTGTATCCGGTTGAGCTAACACCGGGGCTGTTGTAAGATGCTTCACTAATGCTTGGAAAGCTTCTTCACAAGCTGAGCTCCAAACATATTTGATCCCCTTTTTCAAAAGTTCAGTCATCGGCTTAGCAAGCTTGGAGAAGTTGGGTATGAATCTCCGATAATATCCTGCTAACCCGAGGAAACTTCTGACTTCATGGACTGATGTGGGGGATTTCCATTTCAGCACTTGTTCGATTTTGCTTGGATCAACTGCAATACCTTCTGCAGAAATAATGTGACCAAGGAATGGCACTTGGCTGATCCAAAACTCGCACTTGCTGAACTTGGCATAAAGCTTATGGTCTCGCAATCGTTGAAGCACGATATGCAAGTGCTTGGCGTGTTCTTCTTCAGACTTGGAGTAAACCAAGATGTCGTCTATGAACGCCACCACAAACTTGTCCAACTCCGGCATGAACACTGAGTTCATGAGATACATGAAGTGTGCCGGGGCGTTGGTGAGACCAAAGGACATGACGAGGTATTCATACAATCCATATCTTGTCGAGAAGGCCGTCTTTGGAATATCTTCCGCCCGGATCTTGATTTGATGATATCCGGAGCGAAGATCCATATTTGAAAACACACTTGCACCCATAAGTTGATCGAATAATATATCGATGCGGGGCAGTGGATATTTATTCTTGATGGTGTCGGCGTTGAGAGGTCGGTAGTCCACACACAACCTCAAGGTTTCATCCTTCTTCTTCACAAACAGCGCCGAGCATCCCCATGGTGAGGAACTCGGTCGAATGAAACCCTTCTTCATTAAGTCATAGAGCTGCTCCTTCAATTCATCCAGCTCATTCGGAGCCATCTTGTACGGTCTCAGTGAGATCGGTGTCGTCCCAGGTACGAGTTCGATCTTGAACTCGACATCCCTTTCAGGTGGCATGCCCGAGAGATCATCCGGAAAGACATCCGGGTATTCACGGACCACACGAATATCCTCAAGTTTTGTGGCTTCCGTATTATATGTGGCTGGAGCTTCTTGAACCGAATGGTCAAGAATAAGAACATGTGGTTCATGGAGTGGAGAGTTTAGACGAACCACACGTGGAATGATGTCAAGAACAGCACCATGGCGATGTGGCCATGACATTCCTAAAATGACATCAAGTTTTTGACTCTCTAACATGATCAGAGAAGTCGGATATAGATTCCCACCCAACTGTAATGGTGCTCTATAGACCATTCTATCAGCTGTTATTTTCCCACCCGGAGAACATATAAAATATGAATTATTTATGGGAATGATAGGCAGTTGATATTTAATAACATAAGACTGACTTATGAAATTATGGGTGGCACCGGATTCAAAAAGTATGACTACGGGATGATCTAGGTAATAGAACGTACCCGCGAGGACGGGTTCGCCTTCCGGCACGTCTTCGATAGCTAAGTGGTGGACGTTTCCGGGTTTTGGTGCAGGTTTCTTGGGCTGGTTGCGGGGCTGATTAACACCCTGATATGGTGCTGCACCCCTGCCCTGTCGCGGCTCGGGGCAGTCCCTCGAAATGTGCCCGACACGGCCACACGTATAGCACGTGTAAGGTGTCGGGGTCCTGCCGACTTGAGGATGGAATCCCGGTGCACGCTGTTGAAACTGAGGTGCACGCGGGACCATCCTTTGCTGCTGCTGTTGTTGTGCTGGATACATCGGTCAGAAGCCCGGCCCATTATATTGCCGACCACGAAACTGAGGCGGTCGCATCGGTGGCTGCCACCTCTGACCGGATGGTGAGCGATACACCACGCGGTATTTCTGTGACGTCCCATCACTGCTGCTCGTCAGCATGCTGCGTTTCCTCTTATCAGACCCGCGCTCGCGCTGAGCATTCTCTTGTAGAATCGCGGCATTAACTAGGTCGTTGAATGTGCCACGATTGCTCTAGGAGAGATGGACCTTCATCTTTGAATTCAGGCCCCGGAAGAAAGCGTTGCGCTTATTATCTTCCGTCCCCACAAATCCTGGCGCATACTGCACCAGCCGGTTGAATAACCTGGAGTACTCATGAGCACTCCTCTCGCCTTGTCGTAGCGCCAGAAACTCCTGGAGCTTCATTTCCATCACACCGGGAGGTATGTGATAGGCGCGGAACGCCTCCCGGAACTCAGCCCATGTGACGGCATGGCCAGCCGGTAAGGAGGCAGTATAATTGGCCCACCATGTACCGGCTTCTCCTTGAAGCTGTTGCGCTGCATACAGCGCCTTCTGATGTTCGGTACACCGTAGCAGCCCGAACTTCACCTCCAGAGTGCGGATAAAGCTGTCTGCCTCCAATGGTTCTTCGGCCTCCATGAAGACCGGTCGATGGATCGCCATGAACTCTGAATACAAACTTTGTTGGGGCTGGCGTTGCCCATTATCTTGGCGTCCACCCTGATGGGACGCATTTTTCTGGACTAGCATCCGCAGCAACTCGGTTTGCTCGTCGCGCGAGCCGAGCACTGCAGCGAGAACCTCCGCAAGACTCCTTGGAAGTTCTGGCGGTGGAGAAGGTGGTTGCTGCGTCGTGGTCTGCTCCGGAGGTGGAGACTCATCACCACGAACCTGACTCGGACCTCCCTCCTCTTGCATTGAACGTGTCCGCACCATTCTGCATTCAGACCATTCAAACGATCAGCACATGTTTATTTCATCCAGTCTATACAATAGTGATGCGAGAACGGAATAAATAGTACGCATAATGTAAAAGCCCAAGAAAAGGGACTTGCAAAAACTTTTTATCACCACACAACACCACCGTTTTGTTGTGGATAGACGGTGAAAAATTGTGAAGAGCATGTAACCTCCATCAAAAGAGTGATTAGAAGGGAAAGTCTTCCTTTTCACAAAGTGGGATTTGGACACATGAACATGATAGGTTGAGATCACCCCTAGAACTTAAAAAGTCTTGGGAAGGTTCAGTCCAAGTTTCATAGAAATCCAACACTTTTTGAGGCACTTTTGGAGGTAATTGAAAAAGAGGCCAATTTGAATGTAAATTCAAATTGTAGCAACTTTCATCACTCAAATTCAAAAGTTAGCTTCATATTCAAACTCAGCACATTTTTCTGAGTAAGCCCACCAATATTCATCCCTATTGGAGTTCATCATGTCGGGAGCTAAATTTGCAATAATTCAAAACTGAATTTGAACTTCAGTTTATACATGAAGCAAATTTAACCAAACAAAGTTTGAATTTGAAAACTCAAATTCAAACCAAGACTTGGGGGCTAAGTCTCCCATTCAATGTTCAGTAGCTGGGGTAATTGCAACAGAGAGGGGGAGAAGGAATTAGAGGGGAGAAGAGGGCCCACTGGTCAGCCACCCTGAGAACCAAACCGACTCAGGCACGAGGTCGAACACTCCCGCGGGCGACAATGCACGGGGTCGACCCCGTCCCAACGCGGCCACCGCACGGTGAAAGCGCGGAGTCACCACGCCAGCGCGACGCTCGCTCGGCTGTTTTCACGGTGCCCCGGCTGTCCCAGCGTTCTCCCTCCCACAATCGCCCCCGCGCGCAAACTTGTTCCTCGCAGCTCTCTGGTCGCCGGCGTCTGAGCAACCCAGGCACTCTCGTGCCCGGCAAGCAACACAAGAAAGAACCGCCTTGACGTACTGATCACCACCGTACTGACCTCGCCCTCTCTCTCGCACGGTCGGCAAAGAATTTGGGGGATTAGTGTGTCGTGGTGTTTAGAACCGAACCATGCGAAATCCGGAAATTCGCAGCAAGTAGGCCACCACTCATTAGGCCGAGCTAAAGACATGATCTAGACTCGCCCACGCGTCTCTGAGATCAGAAATCATCGAGTTTCATCGAGTATGGGCGATGTTCTTCGAGCTCTTTGCATCGGCGCCGATTTCCGGTCTAGGTCACCGGTGAGGTCGTAGTTGCAGTTGTTTTCACAGAGATCAGTGCCCATATTCATGATCAGAGGGTGTCAGCGGAGCTCCCCGAGCAAACCCCATCGAAAAAGGTGCAGGGGATGCTGAGTTTGACGTCGCCGGTAAGCTCCCGGCCACTGTTGCCGTCGGGAGCACTGTTCCGGCCGTTGTCAAGCTCCGGTGAGGGCACCAGCGTGTTCTCCGAGTCGAGTTAGGCACAGGCGGAGAGAATCAGCAAGCTCCGAAAGCCGGAACCCCTCTCCGGCGAGAGCTCGGGCGAGCTCGGCGGCGGGATTGCGCGGGTGGCCGGAGGAAGAAGAAGGGGGGAGGCCCCACGCGTCAGCGGCTGGAGGTAGCGAGCGGGATTCTCTGTGGTCTAGGATCCAGTGCGGCCGCGCGGGAAGGAGTCTGTGGCCCCGTGTGGCTCGGCTCCAGCGGTCGACACGTGTGCGTGGACCCACCCTCAGGATTTAAACATTTTTGGAATTTCCAGTTTTAGTTCAAACTTCTAATGCATAGAACTTTGGCTAGGAAACTCCAAATTCGATGAACCAAATTTTTCTGAACTCAGAATTCTGAGTACTTTCCAGCAATACCAAATTCGGCTCATGAAAGTGAATAGTTTTCCAGAATTAAATCCCTAAAGTTTAAAGTGTTGGGAATTTTATCTGGAGAAATACTTTATGAAAAATTCTGAAATTTGGCTGAGAGGTTCTTTAGAAAATCCCTGAATCCCAGTAAAATTTTCAGGCTCATCCAAGTTCATTTAGTTACCCTAATGGGGTGATTAAGAGAACTGCCCTGAGAAAATAGAAAAATGTACAGAAACATTTTTCATATTTTCTCAAATCTTAATTAGGGCATAATTTTCTGTAGAATTCTTCAAATGACATGAAACCAACTCCATTAGAACCATCTTAAATTCTAGTTTCCAGAAAGTAATGGTGGGGGCCATGAAAACCCCTGGAATTATTTAGAGGCTCAAATATTGACCAAATAGGCTTTTATTTGTACAAGATTCAATTGAACTTTGTTTCAAATAAAACTTGGTCACAACTCTGGTTAGGACCCTACCAGTTCACCATAAAAGTTTCAGAACCAAAGGGAAGGTCTAGCTAGAGTTATTAGCAATTATGTATTCCAGGTCCCACATTGCATTCAAATTAACATGTAGTATTTCATAAACGTGCATGAAAATAATGATAACAAGGAATTAAAATATATAGGTTCAACATTTAGGACCCTGGTTGGGTATAAGAATGGGATAGTGATGAGTGTAGTTCCCAGGGGCAGCAGAGCAGCGGGCAAGCCCAGTTTCAGGGCGGTGCTCGAGACCGACCTCCGGTGAAGAAGGTTGGTCAGCGGACTGGAGGCATCCGCAACCTCGACAATGAGGACGCCCTAGAGGGAGACAACGTGCTGGCGGGTACGTTTAATCTCAACAATCAAGCCATCGTCATATTGTTCGATTCTGGTGCAACCCACAACTTCATAAGTGCATCATATGTGGTTAAGCATCAGCTGGAAGTCTTTCCAACCGAGTGTTCGTATATGATCTGCTCACCGGGAGGAAAGATTTCGGCAACGATGATGGTTCCAAAAGCACCACTGTGCTTAGGTGGGAAGATATATCCCACCACTATGATTATCCTTGAGGGGCAAAAGATTGATGCAATCTTAGGAATGTCATGGCTAAGCTACCATGGCGCTGTCCTGGAAACCCCATCACGGACAGTTCACCTCAACTCCCCATTACACCGTCCGCAGTCCCTCCTATTAGATAATCCAGTCCGGGAAGTTTCAGTGATCCACAATACTGAAGCTCTCAAGTTGGAGGACATCCCCGTAGTCCGGGAATATCCCGACGTGTTCCCGGATGATCTTCCGGGCATGCCACCTGAGCGGGATGTCGAGTTCAAGATCGAGCTCGCACCCGGGACTACGCCTATATCACGGAGACCATACAAAATGGCTCCAAATGAGCTGGCTGAACTGAAAGAACAGCTCAATGATCTGTTGAGCAAGGGTTTCATTAGGCCGAGTTCCTCGCCTTGGGGATGCTCGGCGCTGTTCGTGAAGAAGAAGGATGAAACCCTGAGGCTGTGTGTGGACTACCGGCCGCTCAACGCCGTCACCATCAAGAATAAGTGCCCACTGCCCCGCATCGACATATTGTTCGATCAACTTGTGGATGCAAGTGTGTTCTCGAAGATGGACCTTCGCTCGGGATATCACCAGATAAAGATCCGGGCAGAGGATATCCTGAAGACGGCTTTCTCGACGAGATACGGCTTATATGAATATCTCGTCATGTCCTTTGGTCTCACAAATGCTCCAGCCCATTTCATGTATCTCGTGAACTCGGTGTTCATGCCAGAGCTGGACAAGTTCGTGGTAGTGTTTATCGACGATATCTTGGTTTACTCCAAGACAGAAGCCGAACATGCCGAACACTTGCGGATCGTTCTTCAATGATTACGAGACCACAAGCTCTACGCCAAGTTCAGTAAATGCGAGTTTTGGATCAGCCAAGTGCCATTCTTGGGACATATCATCTCAGCTGAAGGCATTGCGGTTGACCCAAGCAAAATAGAGCAAGTGCTGAAATGGAAAGCTCCCACTTCAGTTCATGAAGTCAGAAGTTTCCTCGGGTTAGCAGGATACTATAGGAGATTCATTCCAAGCTTCTCCTAGCTCGCTAAGCCGATGACAGAATTGCTGAAGAAAGGGACGAAGTATGTTTGGAACACGGCGTGTGAAGGAGCGTTCCAAGCATTGGTGAAGCATCTCGCAACAGCCCCGGTCTTAGCTCAGCCAGATACAACAAAGCCCTTCGACGTGTACTGTGACGCGTCCGGTATTGGGCTCGGCTGCGTGTTGATGCAGGAAGGACGTGTGGTCGCATATGGCTCACGCCAACTTCGGAACCATGAGCAGCATTATCCTACTCATGATCTTGAGCTTGCTGCAGTGGTTTTGGCGCTGAAAATGTGGAGGCACTATCTCCTGGGGAACTTGGTGCACCTCTACACCGACCACAAGAGCTTGAAATACATTTTCACCCAGAAGGAGCTGAATATGAGACAAAGGAGGTGGTTAGAATTAATCAAAGATTATGAGATTGAGATCCATTACCACCCTGGCAAGGCGAATGTGGTTGCCAATGCGCTGAGTCAGAAATCACATGTCCATCACCTCACCATTACACCGGTGGAGGAGGAGGAGCCGAGTTTATACTTGGTTCCTTATGGATCGCTGTACAACCTTGCCCTCATCCCTACCATCAGGGAGGACATCATTGCAGCTCAGAAAGAGGATAAAGGCATGGCACATCTCCGGAGACGGATAGACAATGGAGAGATCAAGTGTTTCCGGAAAGATGATGAGGGGACGCTGTGGTTCAATGACCGCATAGTCGTACCCCGAGATATGGAGTTGAGGAAAAAGATCCTCGATGAAGCTCACTTGTCTAAATACTCCATTCATCCGGGCAGCAACAAGATGTACCAAGATTTGAAAAAGAAATTTTGGTGGACACGGATGAAGCGGGAAGTAGCGAAGTACGTATCCGAGTGTGATACGTGCCGATGAGCGAAGGCGGATCACATGAAGAAATCAGGGCTGTTGCAACCCCTGAAGATCCCGGCATGGAAATGGGAAGATGTGAGCATGGATTTCATTGTGGGATTACCCCTAATATCCAACAAGCATGATTCCATATGGGTAATCGTTGATCAGTTAACCAAAACGGCTCACTTCATCCCGGTGAATACACGTTACAATGCCGGCAAATATGCGGAGCTGTACATAGCAAAGATTCTATGCCTATACGGGGTACCCAAGACCATCGTCTCAGATCGAGGTGCATTATTTGTATCTCGCTTTTGGGAGCAGCTACACGCTGCATTGGGTACTAAGTTGATCAGGAGCTCCGCCTATCACCCTCAGACAGATGACCAGACAGAGAGGGTGAATCAAGTTCTAGAAGACATGTTGAGGGCATGTGCCATCCACCATGGTAGGAACTGGGATGATCACCTACCATTGGTGGAATTCTCGTACAACAACGGCTATCAGGCGAGTATCAAGATGGCACCCTACGAAGCTCTCTACGGTCGCAAATGCCGCACCCCATTAAATTGGTGCGAGTCCGGTGAAAGGGTCACATTCGGGGTTGATGTGGTGAACGACGCCGAAGAGCGCGTTCGGGTGATTCAAGCTAACTTGAAGGCCGCTCAATCCCGACAAAAGAGCTACGCTGATAAGAGGCGTAGACCGTTGCACTTTGACGCTGGGGAACACGTGTACCTCCGCGTGTCTCCGATGAAGGGCGTGCACCGGTTCGGTGTGAAGGGGAAGCTCGCTCCCCGTTTCATTGGACCCTATGCTATCACCGAGAAGTGTGGACCAGCAGCGTATCGATTGGAGCTACCGGCATCCCTTGCTGGTGTCCATGATATCTTCCATGTTTCGCAACTGTGAATATGTTTGAAGCATACAGCTGCTGTTCCTATCGAAGACATTGGCGAGTTGAAACTGGAAATAACATATGATGAATATCCGGTGGAAATTCTTAATGAGAAAGCCCGAACCACGCGTAGCAGAACGTTGTGGTTCTACAAAATACTCTGGAGCAACCACACCGCCGAAGAAGCGACGTGGGAGAGCGAGGAATTCCTTCGCTCAAATTACCCGGAGTTCATGGCATCTCAGTACGGGTAAGTCCCTGTTACATCGCTATCTCTTCTTTTATAATCTCGGGACGAGATTCTTTTAAGGGGGGAGGGATGTAAAAGCCCAAGAAAAGGGACTTGCAAAAACTTTTTATCACCACACAACACCACCGTTTTGTTGTGGATAGATGGTGAAAAATTGTGAAGAGCAAGTAACCTCCATCAAAAGAGTGATTAGAATGGAAAGTCTTCCTTTTCACAAAGTGGGATTTGGACACATGAACATGATAGGTTGAGATCACCCCTAGAACTTATAAAGTCTTGGGAAGGTTCAGTCCAAGTTTCATAGAAATCCAACACTTTTTGAGGCACTTTTGGAGGTAATTGAAAAAGAGGCCAATTTGAATGTAAATTAAAATTGTAGCAACTTTCATCACTCAAATTCAAAAGTTAGCTTCATATTCAAACTCAGCACATTTTTCTGAGTAAGCCCACCAATTTTCATCCCTATTGGAGTTCATCATGTCGGGAGCTAAATTTGCAATAATTCAAAACTGAATTTGAACTTCAGTTTATACATGAAGCAAATTTAACCAAACAAAGTTTGAATTTGAAAACTCAAATTCAAACCAAGACTTGGGGGCTAAGTCTCCCATTCAATGTTCAGTAGCTGGGGTAATTGCAACAGAGAGGGGGAGAAGGAATTAGAGGGGAGAAGAGGGCCCACTGGTCAGCCACCCTGAGAACCAAACCGACTCAGGCACGAGGTCGAACACTCCCGCGGGCGACAACGCACGGGGTCGACCCCGTCCCAACGCGGCCACCGCACGGTGAAAGCGTGGAGTCACCACGCCAGTGTGACGCTCGCTCGGCTGTTTTCACGGTGCCCCGGCTGTCCCAGCGTTCTCCCTCCCACAATCGCCCCCGCGCGCAAACTTGTTCCTCGCCGCTCTCTGGTCGCCGGCGTCCGAGCAACCCAGGCACTCTCGTGCCCGGCAAGCAACACAAGAAAGAACCACCTTGAGGTACTGATCACCACCGTACTGACCTCGCCCTCTCTCTCGCACGGTCGGCAAAGAATTTGGGGGATTAGTGTGTCGGGGTGTTTAGAACCGAACCATGCGAAATCCGGAAATTCGCAGCAAGTAGGCCACCACTCCTTATACCGAGCTAAAGACATGATCTAGACTCGCCCACGCGTCTCTGAGATCAGAAATCATCGAGTTTCATCGAGTATGGGCGATGTTCTTCGAGCTCTTTGCATCGGCGCCGATTTCCGGTCTAGGTCACCGGTGAGGTCGTAGTTGCAGTTGTTTTCACAGAGATCAGTGCCCATATTCATGATCAGCGGGTGTCAGTGGAGCTCCCCGAGCAAACCGCATCGAAAAAGGTGCAGGGGATGCTGAGTTTGACGTCGCCGGTAAGCTCCCGGCCACTGTTGCCATCGGGAGCACTATTCCGGCCGTTGTCAAGCTCCGGTGAGGGCACCAGCGTGTTCTCCGAGTCGAGTTAGGCACAGGCAGCGAGAATCAGCAACCTCTGAAAGTCGGAACCCCTCTCCGGTGAGAGCTCCGGTGAGCTCGGCGGCGGGATTGCGCGGGTGGCCGGAGGAAGAAGAAGGGGGGAGGCCCCACGCGTCACCGGCTGGAGGTAGCGAGCGGGATTCTCTGTGGTCCAGGATCCAGTGCGGCCGCGCGGGAAGGAGTCTGTGGCCCCGTGTGGCTTGGCTCCAGCGGTCGACACGTGTGCGTGGACTCACCCGCAGGATTTAAACATTTTTGGAATTTCCAGTTTTAGTTCAAACTTCTAATGCATAGAACTTTGGCTAGGAAACTCCAAATTCGATGAACCAAATTTTTTTGAACTCAGAATTCTGAGTACTTTCCAGCAATACCAAATTCGGCTCATGAAAGTGAATAGTTTTCCAGAATTAAATCCCTAAAATTTAAACTGTTGGGAATTTTATCTGGAGAAATACTTTATGAAAAATTCTGAAATTTGGCTGAGAGGTTCATTAGAAAATCCCTAAATCCCAGTAAAATTTTCAGACTCATCCAAGTTCATTTAGTTACCCTAATGGGGTGATTAAGAGAACTGCCCTGATAAAATAGAAAAATGTACAGAAACATTTTTCATATTTTCTCAAATCTTAATTAGGGCATAATTTTCTGTAGAATTCTTCAAATGACATGAAACCAACTCCATTAGAACCATCCTAAATTCTAGTTTCCAGAAAGTAATGGTGGGAGCCATGAAAACCCCTGGAATTATTTAGAGGCTCAAATATTGACCAAATAGGCTTTTATTTGTACAAGGTTCAATTGAACTTTGTTTCAAATAAAACTTGGTCACAACTCTGTTTAGGACCCTACCAGTCCACCATAAAAGTTTCAGAACCAAAGGGAAGGGCTAGCTAGAGTTATTAGCAATTATGTATTCCAGTTCCCACATTGCATTCAAATTAACATGTAGTATTTCATAAACGTGTAGTCACTGAAGAAGAGACTCCGGAAGTGCTGGACTTCCTCCTTCCGGAAGAAGAGCTAACTACTGACCAGCAGCAACAAGGCAAGCCCCGGTTTGCATTAACCTTTTTATAAGTTTTTACTTTGTTTACATGTGTCATATGAAGTATGTATGTGCATTAGGTATAGGATGAATGAAACCCCACTTGCATAACCAAAGGTTCCTAAAAGAGTGAGGGTAGTGTCAAGGACCTCGAGTAGACAGGCTATGCTTAATGATTCATAGGACTTCGGTACAAGTCGAGTAGTTGGAATCTACTCGCGAGATAGGCATTGGGACACACGGGTTCGGTTGAGTGACGTGAGATCACTTTAGTAATGAAAATGAGACTAGGCAGGGACTAGGGTGCAGCAAGAGTGAGTCTTGTGTGCGCAGCCCTGCCCATGTCGATTGAGGACCGATCCGTGTGCGGCCCTGCTGAACAAGTATTGAACGTACCGAAGGCATATCGGATATATGGGCCCCGATAAACCGATGTAGCCTAAACCTCCAGGCGTCGAGGCATAACGCACCGATTTATAGGTGTAGTCTGAGGGCAGCAAGGTGGAAATCTGCCAACGGGCATAGAGAGATGCTCCGTGTGGGGAACCTCCTGCTCGTTTCGGTGCGACCGGTTCGACGTTTGGGCTGTTGGGTGAAAGGTTGTCCCGTACGACATCGAGTGAGCGTGCTGTGCAGCTCCACGGGGTGGGCGTACGTGACGTGCTCTTTGGGTTTCCCTGCAGGTGTATATCGAGTCGATTCGCCGTCCCTCGCGGTGACGAGTACCGCTTGTTCACTGCATCGTAACGTAGACTAATGAATGAAATGTTATGATTCCATATGGCTGATATGATATAATTGTATTGCCACATGTGTGCCACCAAATATTGCTCACTAAATTTCAGCTTCATGAACTGTTAACTTGTTGCTAAAAGATGAACTAAGGATGAACTTGTAGGCATGTCCATTTGCTGCAACATTGCTATCCTATGTCATGGTACACCTCATGTAGAGTTTCATGCTTAGGTGAGTCGGTTAAGCCTTGCTGTGCCTTCGTGCTCACGGTTGCTGCTTAAGTGTTTTTCAGGTGAGGAGCCACCCACGGACTCGGAGTACGAGTCCACCGGCGAGGGTTACCCTCCGTCGGGGACCACGGCTGAGTGGGATCTGTACACGCCGCGCGGAGCTGAGGAGTGCAGCTAGTGTGGGTTGCCCTAGGGCTGGGCAACCACTTTTGCTAGATAGGCGGGCGTGAGTTGTATAAAAGAAACTTCCGCTGTGTAATAAAGACCCTAGTTTGTAACTGACAAGTGTACTATTTTGTACATTCAGTTGGTTTTCCCATGTAATATAATGTGTTCTTATGACGTGTGCTGTCGGGTGTCGCATCGTGCGGCACCACCCTCTGCGATCCTGGATGAGCGGATTCCGGTCCGCCACACATAACAGTCACACATATGGATAAAGTATGAACTTTATACAACATATACATCCCTGGACCGTGTCACACGATCGAGTTTAAAAGTATTGAACTTTATGGGTTAAAAGTTCATTTCGACTATCGGGGTCACCACGGGATGTTAAGTGTGTTAGCATGCGTAATTCCTCGCTATTGTATTGGACCCAAACATGTACTAACTCAAAGTGATGTGTCAAATGCATAAACCCTTCGACTCCAACTCGCTGTTTTACAACAGCCACTGGACGTCAAACGGTGAAACTAAGTGTTTTGGTTGAAATACAGAAAATTCCAGAGAGCATTTGGTCTGCTCTGTTTCTTGACAGCACCTACGCATCTGAGATTTTCATCCTTTTGGAGGAGATTTTGTTCTGGAACTCTACAGAAAAATTGTAGAGGACTTCAAAACCTTTCCAGAATGGTATCCCATACCTCCATTGGTTCAACCAATCTTAAGTTATGCCCTGTTCAAGATCAGCAAAATTTCTGCCGAAAACAGGGGAGATTATTCCTAAGTTTTTTAGACTGAATCTATACTCCCAATTGACTCTTAGTTCAATATAGGAGTTTACTAACCTCTAAATGAAATCCTAAGCTTCATTGTGACTCTTTTCTTTGAAAATATACTTTTATGCAGTCGGTACTACGTTTCCTCACCAAAGAAAAATTCCTAAACCGGTATTCCGGCATATACGTGTCAAATGGTGGAACTAAAGACGTCACTCACAAACGGTTTTCTACACGTCATGCACTAACATGGTTAATGTACCTGCAGAAGAACACACAATAATTGTGCACCCAAAGGTTTTGACATTGCAGGCAGTTCCATATCATAGTAAAAATATACGGTCCGTATCATTGCCATACGGATCGTCCTTGAGTCAATCCACGTCTCAAGGTACATGGTCGTGTTTTCACACCACACGACGGGGAACCCGAGTAAAGCGCGAACGGGTCGTCACGGTTGGGAATTTTATCAACCCAATGGATACCACCTACTGCCTCATGACCGTTGACGCACGCCGATGGCGAGCGCTGCGTATGGCCCTTTGAACATTGAACGTTCAAGAGTTGCATACTATCGTGTTGCTTACCACACGATGGGGTATTCTCACTTTTGCCTAAAGCACGCTGGAGATCAGCGTTTTCATATGCTCTCAGAACCATGAAGAGGTTCAGAGACTCATATTCACTACCGTGCCAAGCCACGGTATATCCTCCCATACTATTACTCGTATTGGGAGTTACCGCAATTGATCCGCCTGCGGTGGCGTACCTTACCTCTTACCTGACGTCGGAGCGTCGTTACAGAATGTATAACAAATATGTTAGCTTTTCCACCATAATATCTACTACTATCATAGACCTTATGTGGGCTTAGCGACTAATCCTCACTCGACTACTTCTAAGTTTTCAAAATAGGCTCTTTTCGAGCGTGCTATTCCCAATGCGGCTCTGATACCACGACTACGGGGACCACCCCGTGGTTCACCCACTCCAGGATCGCATAGGGTGGTGTCGTGCGATGCGGCACCCAACAGCACACACGAAAAGATTAGAGAACAACATACAAACTTTTATTTAATATAAATCAGCGGAAGTCTTTTTACAAAACCTATTCATACAGCGGAAGTAATATACATATACAGCCTCTCATCCTAGCTATGCAAAAGTGCAGCCGTCCAGCCCGGGGACGCTACACGCTAGCAGCATGGAACCGGAGAAATCACGGCGGCGTGCAGGGCTCCATCTCGGCCGTGTACCCTAACGGGGGCATTGCCTCATCCTCGGAACCCTCCTCATAGCTCTCACCTGCATACAGCTCAAATATTGCAACCGTGAACACGATGGCTCAGCAAGGCTTAACCGTCTGACCTAGGCATGGAACTCTACATGCAGGGAGGTGTATGATAGGAAAAGGAATTTGCGACAAAGACACGCCGATAAGTTGATCCTTACTTTCAGTTTTATAGCAGCCAATTCATGTGCCTTAGGCAGCCCTCACATCGAAAGTCAACAATCAAACAAGAAACGCTTTCCTCCAATGTGGTGATGTCCAAAGCGGAAAGTAAACTTAATTAGCTCTACATCTACAGCAAACATGGTTTCCAAAACATTACTCTATCATCACAGCATATTATCATTCAACTGGCTTACTTTACTTCTTACTACGTCACGAAACAGTGAACAAGCGGTACTCAAATAACCGTGAGGGACGGTGATTGCAATCAGGAGACACCCGGACAACACGTTGCATACACCCACTTTTAGAAGTGTGATTCCACACCCCTTCCTACTCTGTTGTATGCAACCACCTTTCAAAGGCAATCCAAATGCCGAACCGGTCCATCCGTAACGAGTAGGAGGTCCCCGCGTGGAGCGTGACTGTGCCCACCGGCAGATTTACACCTTGCTATCCTCAACCCACTCCTAATTACGGTTGGGTAAGCCTCGGCACCCAGGTTAACCATTTACATCGGTTTCCTGCTTATGTCAGTATGCCATCCGGTACTGTTCGATACTTGTTCAGCAGGCCCGCACACGACTCGGTCCTCAATCGACACCAACAGGGCTACGCACGTGAGACCTCCACTCACTGCTTCCTATCCCCCCTGCTGGGTCTCATTTTCACCACTCTTAAGCCATTTTCTATTCTGACCAAACCGTGTGATAAACCTTACCTCGCGAGTAGATTCCAACTACTCAACTTCTACCGAGGTCATAGGATTTAAAAGGTTATGCAAGTGGGGTTTCAAACACCTTAACTCTACTGCAAACATTCACCCTAGACATAAGTGATACAAATAAAAAGCTTTATAAAAGGTACTTAAGTGCAAACCGGGGCTTGCCTGGTTCCAAGTCAGAGAAGAAGTTAGCTTCTGGTGGGAGGACGTCTAAGGGCTCCGGTGCGTCCTCAACTTCGGTCACTATTATGAAATGTAATAAAATACATGTGTAAGTATTAAGGATTTATAAGAATTGAACTTCTATTCATAGCTACTGCTATTTAGGATCCTTAATTGGCTTTGGGACTTTTACAGTGGATACTAGACTCTCTAAGGGTGATTTGAGTCAAATTTGGAGATATGTCATTGCACAATGTAGTATTTAAAATTCCTACAAGTACAATGCTTCTCTGGATTTTGATCTCAATTCAGGAGCTTTGACATAGTTAATAGTGGAAGATCTGATTAGGGTAAGTCTCCATGGTTGTAACAAAATTTGTTTCACCATTTTTGGAGCTATCATCAGAGATATATGAATTTTTGAACTTGGACAGGAGTTCTGAAAAAGCTTCTGTTTAAATTGGAATTTCTAATTAAGGCTGAACTTGGGAAGGTAGTTTAACCTAGAAAATGAACTCCAATGAAGCCCAAATTTTTACTGAAGATCAGTAACTATGGAAAGGATTTTCTGCCCAAATTTGGGACTATTTCATAAAGAGTTGCTCCTGTAGTAAATCCCTAAAGGATTTACTAAAAACAATTCTACAGAATTTCCTGGGCATTTTCATAGCCTAAAATTGGTTTCTCTGGGAAGTACTCCTCATGAGGATTCCAACAAAATTGGTATCACTCTTTTTGGAGTCTTCTACACAAAGTTATGGGCTTGCAAAGATCAGCTAATTCCTGGAATTATTTCCCTAATAAAAACTTCAAATAATTGGAACTGGGCCCACTGTTTTAAAGCGCACCAGTGAGATTTCGGCAACACTGGGGGCTACGGGGTTATTCCCACGCAGCCGCACCGGATCCGGCGCCACAGATCGATCCCCACGCGTATACGGAGGCTGACCGGTGGGACCCGGCCCTCCTTCGTCTTCCTCGCGCTGCCCGCGCCTCCCGCCGCGGCGCACGCCGGCGAGGCTCGCCGGGACGGGGTTCCCGTGGTCTAAACTTCGTCAAACTCGCCGCTCCCCCATATTTAACCGTGCTGAGCACTTTGGTTGGGTCACCGGCGGCCGTAGTTCACCGGAAACCACCGCGCACCGGCGACAGCAATGTTTTGCACTCCTGTGAAATCGGGAGCCCTCATACCTCCACCAAATGATCGGTTCTCGGGCTCTAGAGCACCAGTGACGGGAGTAGAAGCTCGACATGGGGTCTAAACTGATCGAGGATCGCTGGAACCCTATCGGCACCGTGCGCTCGAGATGGTCCGGCGGTGCGCCATGACCAAGACGTGGAAATTCTACCTCTACACCCCATGTCTAGGTCTAAAATCGAGGGAGGAAGTGCGCCAAGTAGTTAGGAAGCTTCGTGCACAGTTTTAATCAATGAGAACACGAATTAACGATGAATTTATTAATTTCCTACCTCGGGGTCAGTTTGTACCGTCCGGGAGAAAAACCCGGAATTCTTCTGCTGTGATCAACGTCCAGGGCTGAGCTTTGGGCTCGAGCAGCTGGGGTCGAGGATGCACCGAGGGGCTGACCTGCCTTGCCATGATCTCGCTCGGTGTTAGCTGTCCACGGTGACCTCCCTCGGTTCTTCCACGTTCACCCGAGGATCAAGGCTAATTTGCCAATTTCTGGAGCAATCACGCTCGGGGCAGGAAAGGGAAGGTGCTGGATGGCTAGAGCACTGGTGGGCGCAGCTCTCCGCTGTGGGGCGCTCGAGCAACCGAGCTCAGTAGCTACGGCGTGATCAGGAGGAACGGTAGTGGTGTTCTGGGCGAAAGAAACGGCGGAGGCCCGAGTTATAGCAGGGGAAGAAGTGAAACAGCTCCAGCGCACCCCTTGCCATGATCCAACCGAGCCACCGAGGCAGCAGGAGGTGGCGCAGGCTCTCCCTCGGGCGCGGGTTCAACCGGGAGCTGACGCGCTCCCGCTGTTCGACCGCCATCGGCTGAAGCGGTAACTCCAGTGGGTGGCTGACAATTGGGCCCCACCTCCCTCTTTTGTTTAGTCAAAATTTTCTGATATTTTTCCATCCAGCAACTCAACATTAAAGGCTTTACTTCATCCCAAAGTTAAGTTTGAATTTGCAGAATTCAAATGGTTTGAATTCTGGTGTAGAATTTGAATGGGGTTTGATCATTTGAATTTGAAAAGGAGTTTGAATTCTCTATTTTGTATTGCCTCAAAAATATAGCAAACCAGCTCCAAAATTTCCAATTTTTGGCATGGCTGCTCATTCAAAGGTGGAGAACACAATTGTGAAACCACATTTTCAAATTGAGGGAATTGGAATTTGAAACTGAATTTGAAATTCAGATTAGAGGGCTTTTCCTTTTAATCCCAAACAAATATGAAAACTCCTCCAAATGAGCTGAAATTTGGAAGGTTAAATATTTGGACTATGAAGATCCAAGTTGTGCATTCAGATCTCCATGTTTGGAAATTTTTGGGAATTCTAAACCCTCACTTTGAACTCACCCCCTTATAATTCAAAGTTTTAATTCCCCTCATTTTTCATAAGTGTATATGAACAGAATTTTCTTGCTACCACTTTTGGGGATTTTACACTTGTCTGGTGGGGGTCTGGACTAGTCCGGACTCTATAGTTTTAAACCCTAACTTAGGTGATTTGATCACTAATTCAGTAAAGTAGTCGCAATACTATGAGGGATTGCAACAATATGGTGTAGGAACATCAGAGAAGGCCTAAGGAACTAAAGATATAACCTAGAAATAAGATTTTCGTGAAAAATCAAGGCTAGGTCAAAAAGTACCTTAGAGTGAAGAAATTTGATGAAATTCGAGGATCGAAGGAGTGGAGATGGTCGGAGAAGGATTCCCCGCACTCCACAAGCCTTGAATTGAGAATTCCTTCGAGAGATTTGAGGGAGGACTCCAAAATCGCTAATGGGGGCGAGTTTTGGAGGAGAGGAGTGGAGTGGAGGTGAATGAGAGACAGGGAAGGGTTCAGCCCAACCCTTGGAAGTTAAGTCTCCAGGGGCCAGACTAGTCCGGTCGGTCGAACTAGGTCCGGACTAGTCTGCTGTCCGGACTTGTCCGGATGCAGGCTGGACCAGTCTGCTGTGGACTTGTCTGCTGCATCCCGGACTATTCAAGATACCCGGACTTGTCCATCCTCTAGGGCGGACTAGTCTGACCTGAAGGGCTGAGAAATTCTTATATATTAGGATTTCGCCCGTGATTGCGGTGAATTTACTTTGCACCTTCTATCAGGTAGCTATGGTCCAGCTATATATATATATATATATATATATATATATATATATATATATATATATATATATATATATATATATATATATATATATATATATATATATATATCAAACACACAATTACATGATGACCACAATATAGCCAAAAATAATATGAGAGAAGAATTAGAGAAGGAACAAGTTTTTCACAATCGTGCACATTTTTGAAATTTGTGAAAATTTTTGAAGATTTCTATTTGTTATCATTCAAATGCATAACTTTTCAACTCACATTCGTAGAGTCTAGGATATTTAGCTCATTTCGATGTTCACAAAATCATTTTTCATCTAGTGGTTTTGTGAAAATATCGGGTAGTTGTTTTTCGGTTCTTACATGTGAGATAGCTATGTCCCCCTTTATAGAATGATCTCTCAAAAAGTGATGTCGGATGTCTATATGTTTGGTCCTAGAGTGCTCAACGGGATTATGGGCTATCTTAATAGCACTCTCATTGTCACATAGGAGTGGAATGTGGTTCATATTGTTACCATAATCCCTTAGAGTTTGTCGCATCCAAAGAAGTTGAGCACAACAACTTCCGGCTGCAACATACTCCGCCTCGGCTGTGGAGAGAGCAATGGAGTTGTGTTTCTTGGATGACCATGATACTAGGGACCTACCCAAAAATTGACAAGTCCCTGAGGTGCTTTTTCTATCTATTTTACATCCGGCGTAATCCGCATCGGAGTATCCGATGAGATTAAACTTAGATCCCTTTGGATACCATAATCCTATGTTAGGTGTGTGAACTAGATACCTTAGGATCCTTTTAACGGCTGTTAAATGACATTCTTTGGGTGATGCTTGAAATCTTGCACACAAACAGACACTAAGCATGATATCGGGCCTAGATGCACAAAGATAAAGCAATGAACCAATCATAGAGCAATATACCTTTTGATCCACGCTTGGTCCATCTTCATTGAGGTCAAGGTGCTCGTTTGTTGCCATTGGCGTCTTGATGGGTTTGGCTTTGTCCATGTCAAACTTCTTGAGTATGTGTTGTATGTACTTTGTTTGACTAATGAACGTGCCTTCCTTGAGTTGCTTGACTTGAAATCCTAGGAAGAACTTCAACTCTCCCATCATGGACATCTCAAACCTATTCGTCATTATCTTACTAAACTCATTACAAAAAGATTTGTTAGTAGAACCAAATATAATGTCATCGACATATATTTGGCACACAAAGAGATCATTATCTACATTCTTTGTGAAGAGTGTATAATCTGACTTGCCTATCTTAAAGTCATTATCAATGAGAAAGTCTCTAAGACACTCATACCAAGCTCTAGGAGCTTGTTTGAGGCCATAGAGAGCTTTATGCAATTTAAACATATAGTTAGGATATTCTTGATCTTCAAAGCCGGGTGGATGCTCCACGTACACCTCCTCCTTGATTGGACCATTTAGGAAGGCACTTTTCACATCCATTTGATAGAGTTTAAAATCATGGTGAGTAGCATAGGCTAATAGAATTCGAATTGACTCAAGCCTAGCTACGGGAGCAGAGGTTTCATTGAATTCCAAACCTTCGACTTGAGGATATCCCTTTGCCACAAGTCGGGCCTTGTTTCTTGTCACCACTCCATGTTCATCTTGCTTGTTGCGGAATACCCACTTGGTGCCTACCACATTTGCATTTGGTCTTTTCACTAGCTCCCATACTTGGTTTCTTGTGAAGTTGTTCAACTCTCTTGCATGGCCATCACCTAGTCCGGATCTTTGAGTGCATCTTCCACCTTAAATGGTTCCAAGGACGACACAAAAGA
Organism: Neostapfia colusana; assembly: GCA_030760725.1. Taxonomy (NCBI): domain Eukaryota; kingdom Viridiplantae; phylum Streptophyta; class Magnoliopsida; order Poales; family Poaceae; genus Neostapfia; species Neostapfia colusana. The sequence continues at coordinate 13,386,421 of JASWHV010000012.1, read as the reverse complement.
GTAATGTGCACAAAAGTTAGCTATTCGAGAACGTGTTGTTACCCCTTTTGTGATATCTCCAAGGATGTTGTCAACGGGGTGATTTCGTTGAATACTTTGATGAACCCTTGGGTGAGGCACTTGATTTCTTGAGTGGTCTTCTTCTTCTTCTCCCCCTTGATCAACATCATGGTTTCGATTTTCTCCTTCTTGAAATTGACCGTCTTGATCTTGAGGTTCTTGAGTTTGATCTTGAATGAGAGGTGTCAATTGTGATGATCTTGTAGCATCTTGTCCTACATTTTCTTGGGGACGGACTTCTCCAAGCCCCATTCTTCTTAGTGCTTCACACGGTGCTTCTTCTTCATCTAGCACACATTGATCAACTTGCTCCACTTGGGAGCCATTAGTTTCATCAAACACCACGTCACCTGCAATTTCAACACACCCGGAGGTCTTGTTGAAAACACGATAAGCGTAGGTGTTTGACTCATAACCAAGTAGGAACCCTTCATCGGATTTTGAAGCAAACTTCAAAGTCCTGGGCTTCTTGTTGAGAATGTAGAATTTACTTCCAAAAACTCGAAAGTAAGATATGTTGGGTTTGTTACCTGTTAGGAGCTCGTATGGGGTTTTCTTCAACAGTTGATAGAGGTAGAGGCGGTTTGTAGCATGACAAGCGGTGTTGACCGCCTCCGCTCAAAATTGATCTGAGGTCTTGTATTCATCAAGCATGGTTCTTGCCATCTCTATGAGTGTTCGGTTCTTTCTTTCAGCCACCCCATTTTGTTCTGGAGAATAGGGGGCCAAAAACTCATGCTTGATGCCCTCTTCATCCAAATATTCTTCTACTTGAGTGTTCTTGAATTCGGAGCCGTTGTCGCTCCTTATCTTCTTGATTTTTGAGGAAAACTCATTTTGAGCTCTCCTCAAGAACTTCTTGAGGACACTTTGAGTTTCTCCTTTATCATGCAAGAAAAACACCCAAGTGAAACGAGAATAGTCATCAACAATTACTAGACCATATTTGTTACCGCCAATGCTTATGTAGGTGACAGGGCCGAAAAGGTCCATGTGAAGCATCTCCAATGGTCTTGTTGTCGTCATCACATTCTTGGCGGGATGAGCTGCTCCAATTTGTTTTCCTGCTTGACACGCGCTACATGGCCTATCTTTTTCAAAAACAACATCATTTAGTCCACGGATGTGATCCCCCTTCATAAGTTTTTGTAAATTCCTCATTCCAACATGGGCTAGTCTTCTATGCCACAACCATCCCATGTTGGTTTTTGCTATTAAGCATGTGTCAAGTTAAGCTTTATCTGTGGAAAAGTCCACTAAGTAAAGCTTTCCCTTTAACACACCCTTAAAGGCAATTGAGTTGTCACTTCTTCTAGAGACGGTCACACCCTCGTTAGTAAACAAGCAATTATAACCTCTCTCACATAGTTGAGATATGGACAATAGGTTATAATCTAGTGATTCAACATGTAGAATATGTAAAAGAAGGTGTTGAGAAGAGATTGCAATTTTACCAATACCGAGCACCCTTCCTTGGCTGTTGTCGCCGAAGTAGATGCCTTCACTTGGATCATCATTTTCTTCATACTCAACGAACATCTTTCTCTCTCCGGTCATATGGTTAGTGCACCCACTATCTAGCACCCATTTAGTGCCACCGGAGAAGTAGGCCTGCAAAACAATTTAAATCTTGCCTTTTGGTAACCAAATTTGTTTGGATCCTTTCACATTAGCAACAAGAGATTTAGGCACCCACATACAAGTTTTGGGATTCTTGGGATGTGGTCCAACACATTTAGCCACAACCGTACCATGCTTATCTTTCAATAAGACATAAGTGGTATCAAAATCATGATAAGTCATGGTAAGTCTATGATGAGCAAGGCCACGCATAAATGAAGGATGATCACTGTTGTTCTTAATTTTATAGAAACCCTCCTTGATGTTTTTGGTGACCCTATCATTTTTCTTGCCACCTCTAGCGCAGCTAACATCATCCTTAAACAGAGAAGACTTAGTGTTCAAGTATGCATTTGTTTCATACTTGATATTCTTCTTATCAAGGACTATCCTCTCATGTTGAGTTTGACATTTTGCTTTCCTATGTTGTTCTTTTAAGTCAATAATCAAAGCACAAGCATCAACATCAATGTTTTGGCACTTAGCACATTTTACACTCATAGAACCATTGGTCGATTTAGGAGAACTATTGGAGTGTGATGTGTTAGACTTAAGAGTGTCAAATTGCACTTTAAGAGTTTTGTGAGCCTTGTTCATGTCATCACATTTTTCTTGAAGAGCAACATTTGAACTCTCGAGGCTTGTGAGAGCCTCCTTGCATGTAGCAAGTTCAAAGTCTAGCTTCTTATTCTTCTCCTTTTCTAGTTCTAGGAGCTTCTCAAGTTCAAGATTTTTCTCCTTCTCATAAATGAGCAAGTCTTCTTGTTTCTCGATAAGCTCCTCCCTTTCAACCAATTTCTCTATAAGCTTTTCAATCTTAACTATAGCATTTTTACTTAGGCCTTTGAGAAAGTCTTTAATTTTATTATCATTCTCACTATCGCTATCACTATCAGTGTCATCATCACTACTTACAAATCTAGGAGAGAGTTTTGATTTTACCTTGTGCTTCATCTCCGTTGCCATAAGGCAAGTGTAGTTGCTGCACTTAATATTATTGTTGTTGGGTAAGAAGCTCTTTCTTGTTGAACAACTGCAACATTTTGAGATTGAGGATATACTCTCTTCTTCATGGTTGCTTTGACTCATCAAGCTTGATATCTTTCTTCTTCCTCTTTGTCTCTACATCTCCTCTCCAAACGGTTAAGATTTAATGGAGAGTTAGGCTCTGATACCAATTGAAAGTCGCCTAGAGGGGGTGAATAGGCTAATAAAATCTGAAACTATTGCAAACAGCGGATCAAACTTGAAGAAGGCCAGACTAGTCCGGTCTAAGGGCGGACTAGTCTGGTCTGGGTATAAAATTCTGTTTTAGGTTTTCCTTTTAAGTTCTTTTAAGCGTAATATGTATGGTAGTCAAACAATCCCACTAATAAGTTGTGAATGATTATATTGCAAGATAGTGGAACAATTCACAAGTGTTAACAAAATGAAAGCTTAACAAGTAATTCTAGTGAGCGAGCGAGAAGGTAAATGAACCAAGAGACACGATTTATCCCGAGGTTCGATTCCACATAGGAATCTACGTCCTCGTTGAGGAGTCCACAAAGGATCGGGTCTTTTCCAACCCTTCCCTCACCGAGCGATCACCAAGATCAAGCCCAGGCTCTTTCACTATTAATCAAATGAATACAATGCTCTTAGGGGCTACTCACAACTTGAGGCTCCCTTCAACAACCTAGCAGGTCTAGGAAACAAAATACAACAATCAAGAACTCAAATTATCAATCAGAGTGCAAGAGAGTCAAACCGAGAGCTCAAACGTTGATCACCACGTCTTTCCTCTCACAAAACCACAAACTCCTTAAGATCCAATCTTAGGGGTCTAGAAGGTGAGGAAAGAGGCTTAGAAGAGCTCTAGGAATGAGTTTTTAGTGCTAGGGTTGTTCTTTTTCTAATTCTCAGCCGGGGGGGTCTCCTTTTATAGAAATCCCGGCATCTAGCCGTTACCAACTAAAGTCCGGACTAGTCCGGTCCCAACCCCGGACTAGTCCGTTCTTGAGGGACTACTCACGTCACCAGGCTACCAACTAAAGTCTAGTGACCATTGGACTCAAACGGTCATAAAACCCCGGACTAGTCCGGCCAAGAGCGGACTAGTCCGATCTCAGTCAGGAACCTTTGTTCCGTATGAGAACGGACTAGTCTGGTAAGGGCGGACTAGTCCGGCCCCAAGGGCGGACTAGTCCGGTCTTACCAGACTTGGTCTAAAAAATTTTTAATCTGGGGCTGCGGACTAGTCCCGCCAACTTTGGACTAGTCCGAGCTCACACAGGAACCTTTGTTCCGTCCTAAATCGGACTAGTCTGAAGGGACCGGACTAGTCTAGCCTATGGAGCGGACTAGTCCGAAGTCACTCAGATACTCCTTCTCCGGACCCAAACGGCTTAGTCCGCTTAGCGGACTAGTCCGTCCGACTAGGCGGACTAGTACGGCCTTCCGAGACTTAGTCTCATAAAGGCTCAGACTCACTTGACAACGGACTAGTCCGGCCTAAAACGGACAAGTCCGAACTCACTCAGAGACTTCTTGTCTAGTCTAAAACGGAGTAGTCCGGGTTGGAACGGACTAGTCCGGTCTGTAGTCCGGACAAGTCCGGTCTTCCTTTTTCAGCCATACCTATGACTACTTCTTCTCACGATTCTAACTTTCTAATCTTAGTTTGAGCTCTCTAATGATTCTCAAACACTCTAAAAGAGAAGATCCTTTACACAACTCAAAGATGTAAATTTCAATAGAAAAATTTTATTTTCTACTCTTTCAAGTTTTCTTCTTTTCCTTTTTGCTTCTCGAGAGACTCCATATGTATTCATTTGATAAGCACATGTGCTCATACTCAGTAAAATTTATTAGTATTTTAATTATCATCATCAATCATCCGAAACCCACGGGGATTACCTAGATGCACTTTCATACACCCAATTGGCTGGATCATTTTATATAGGAGGTTTGGGCGGGCCATAGGCCACGTGTGGCTTGCTGACATTAGAACGCCACCAAACCCAACTCTCTTGGACGGTCATTTATTTAGGGAAAGCCCATGTGGAATTGTGTCAAACATTGCATTTAGCTAGGATGGATCATATATAGTGAGACAAAGTTGGAGTTTGCAAATAATAAAAACATTTAATGTAACATTAAGATAATATCTATAATTTAAAATTGAGATATATATAGTGTCAAATACTATAACTTCTGACAATATTTAATGAAAAAAGAGACATATATTGTAAAAGTTAGAGGGGGGCATATGTCTTTTGCCAGCCCCCTTCGGCTACACCATCTGGTCTGAGTGGCGCTCATTAGCATGTTTGCAAAAAGCTAAGTGCATAACTTAGCTGGTCCCCAGTAGTTGAACCTTTAATTTCATCTCTTTTTTCTCATATACCATGCTGAAAGGGAAGGTAATTTTTCTTAATCGCCTTTTGATTTACATGCCAATATATGGTGCTTGTACAAAGTGATAGTACATATTCTAACTCTATGTTTATGATGCCCCATATTCATATGGACTTATATATTTAAGCATGATTTGTAAACATATTTTGCAATATTTATGAAGTGGCTAGTCCCGCTTTTTCAAACCCATGCAAATAGTCTTGCTTAGAACGTTGAAGAGAGCATAAAACCAGAAGTTTCCCTTCCCCTTTTTAATAGAAATAGGATATTTGTTCTTGATTTCTTCTATCAAGGAACTGAAACATTGTCAACAATGAAATCTTCTTGGTGTCCAAATGCATTAAGCTAGATGAATACGGACATGATCCTGTCCCTTGTTCGTGCCATATTTTCTGTCCATTGAGCTGTATTTTCTGACAGCCCTAAGCAGGTGTATCACTTATTTAATTAAATATTATCAAATAATAAACAATGAAGGGTGCTGCTCTTAAGAAAGTGCGATAATATTGAGTATTAATTGTGACATACGAGGACGAAGTTCATGAGCACAAGTTGCAGGTTACAAACATTGATCTATGCATTAATCTCTTCTAGGATACAGCTTGTGTCACCACGTCTTCATAGATGCAAATTTTATGAATTTATCCGTAAATGAAGCATCAACCCAGAAACATATATTAATATGATTTTATTGGTTGAATTTGCAAATCTAGCACAGCAACCAGAGTGGTCAAGAGTCTCAAAATAGTTGAATAAATAAAACAATTTAAAAAGACAGTTCATGCTAATAAAATGAACAATCCTTTTCCCTGGCAAGCAGCTAGCAGATCTGACCCTACTATACTTAATATAATTCGTATTACTCAAAACAAATATTGGTCAAATAATTAAATACAGAAGATAGCTTGCGAGCTATTAAGTGCAAAAAATTAAGAAACTGGCGACATGGACTCGCTCTCGATCATCATGGCAAGAGGGTAGAACGCTTATGCCTATATAAGCTCACGAACACCCCCTCGAAATGGAGAAACGGATAAGAAACCGGCGAGCAGAATATCGGCGCAGAGATGGCGAGCGGTAACGGTGTGAAGGTGAAGCACGGGACGCGGCCGCCGTGGGTGGGGCTGGCGGCGGCGGTGTGGGTGCAGATGGCGGCGGGCAACGCGTACACGTTCCCGCTCTACTCGCCGGCGCTCAAGTCGGTGCTCGGCTACGACCAGCGGCAGCTCGCCATGCTCGGCGTCGCCAACGACGTCGGCGAGAACTTTGGGGTCGTCGCCGGCGTGCTCTGCAACAGCCTCCCGCCATGGCTCGTGCTGCTCGTCGGCGCGGCGTTCTGCTTCCTCGGCTTCGGCACGCTCTGGCTCGCTGTCAGTAGGACCGTCCTCGGCATGCCGTACTGGCTGGTAATTAAGAACTTTTATCTTGTCAATTTCCTGGTCTAGTACTAATTTTTTATAAATTTCTGCAAAATGTTTTATCGTACTAGTGCAGCAACAACAATGCGGCATTGCTCTTCAAAGATAGTGTTTTAGACTTCTCTAAGAAAACCATGTCGAAACATCTATGATAAGCCTCACCTCAAAACATTTTGCTGCTTGTTCTCATATTATGGTAAATTTATTCGATATCGAAACTGCACTTTCTCAAAGAATCCATTGTCGAAGTCATTATGAATGCAGTTGATAATCAGTGGATGAACAGTCGTCTCAAGGCATAGTTTCTGGAATTAAAACTGATATCTTGACATATACTGGTCACCATAAATGCAATCGAGGGTTGGACCAAAAGATTTTGAAAATTAGTTAAAGCAAACAGACGATGTTAGTATGAATTGAAACATAAGTGTTCCGGAGATTACGTGGCAGCTATGGGTCGCGCTGGCGGTCGGGACCAACAGCAACGCGTGGTTCGTGACGGCCGTGCTGGTGACCAACATGCGCAACTTCCCGCTCCGCCGCGGCGTGGTCGCCGGCCTCCTGAAGGGCTACGTCGGCCTGAGCGCCGCGCTCTTCACCCAGATCTTCTCCGGCGTGCTCCACCGCTCGCCCACGAGCCTCCTCCTCCTCCTCTCCGTCGGGCTTCCCGTGATCTGCCTCGCCACCATGTACTGCGTCCGGCCGTGCACGCCGGCCCTCGGCGCCGCCGGCGAGGAGGAGGACTCCATGCAGGACAGCCACTTCGCCTTCGCGCAGCTCGCGAGCATCGTCCTCGGCGCGTACCTCGTCGGGACCACGGTCCTGGGCAACGTCGTCGAGCTCTCCGACGCCACCAGCTACGCGCTGTTCAGCGTCACCGTGCTGCTGCTCCTTGCTCCCCTCGCGATCCCCGTGAAGATGACGCTCTTCAGGAAGAAGAAGCCGGAGTCGGCGATCGTCGACGTCGAGCCGTTGCTGGTTCCTTCGGACGCGCCGCCGGCCGACGAGGACTCCGCCAACGAGAAGGTGCACGTGCTGCTGGCGGAAGGGGAGGGCGCGGTGGTGAAGAGGAAGAGGCGGCCGAGGCGGGGAGAAGACTTCGAGTTCACGGAAGCGCTCGTCAAGGCCGACTTCTGGCTGCTGTGGGTCGGCTACTTCATTGGCGTCGGGACCGGGGTCACGGTGCTCAACAACCTGGCGCAGATCGGCGCCGCAGCCGGCATCGTCGACACCACCGTCCTGCTCTCCCTGTTCGGGCTCGGCAACTTCCTCGGCCGGCTCGGCGGAGGCGCGATCACGGAGAAGTTTGTGAGGTATGCGCAAGCACCACCTCAAGGACTTTTCGAAACATTATCAAACAAAATTATTTAACCTTTGCGACATACAGGTCAATGCTGGTGGTTCCCCGGCCCATCTGGATGGCGGTGACGCAGGTGATCCTCGCCGCGGCCTACCTCTGCCTGGCCTACGCCCTCGGCCCCGGCGTCGTCTACGCCTGCGCCGCCGTCATCGGCGTCTGCTACGGCGCGCAGTTCGCCGTGATGATCCCGACGACGTCCGAGCTGTTCGGGCTCAAGAACTTCGGCCTCTTTTACAACCTCATGTCCGTGGCGAACCCGCTGGGCGCAGTGCTCTTCTCCGAGGAGCTCGCCGGGCGGCTGTACGACGACGAGGCGGCCAGGCAGCGACGGCCCGGACACGGGCCGCACGCGTGCGTCGGCCCGGAGTGCTTCCGTGTCGCGTTCGTGGTGCTGGCCGGGTGCTGCGCGCTGGGGACGGCGGTGAGCCTGATCCTGTCGGCCAGGATACGGTCGGTGTACCGCTCCCTCTACTCCGGCGGCTCCTTCAGGCTGCCCAACAGCGATCAGCAGCGTTGAGAATTCCTTCCCAAGATTTCTGATGCCAAGACATACTCACTCCGTTCTTAAATTATTATCGTTTGAACAAGAATTCTAGTTCGAATCCGAACTAAAATCATTGTCCTTACAAGAACGGTTTAAGAACGGAATGATTATATCACATTATCCTGATTTATTTTTTATATTTGATGAGAAGATTCACTGGTGTTTGGGTGTCTACGAAATGGCTTTTCTGCAAGGTGTTGTCAAGGTGATAGAGACCTGGCCAGGAGATATGGTCCGGCATTTGATTTTTACTAGAGGAAAATGAAGGAGTTGACCTACTTTCAAATATTTATTTATTTATCTGTGTAGTATAAAGAAAATACATATTTTTTCTCGATCTAAGATTTTGTATGGAATGGGACCTTTTTCTTTTAAAGAGGGAAATTCATGTACCTGTATTAAGTTGATATAATGTCATATATTTTACTAGTATTTATGAAGTATAAAAAGCTTATGAAATTCTATTGCTCCATGTGATCCATGATGATTCGCAACTGTCACCAAAATTTTGCATAATGCTACTGTGGTAGAGGGAAAAAACAAGGACAAAAAGAAAAGAGAAAATTCCAAACTCGGAGGGCGCAAATCTAGAGGTTGATTTGATCTAGGAGATACTCAAACGACTTATTAAGCTGATTTATAACTGAAGGAGACGGGTTTGACACAAAGTTAGGTGATGGGTGAGAGAACAACTTGATTTTACTTTCTCAAACTAAAATTGTATAAGGGCAACAAAGTAAGGAGGAGCAGTTTTTTTTTGGAAAAATTGATTTTACTACCCTCAAGAATCTATGTTGTCCACTTAATACCCTAAATAAATTTTTTGTCCAAGTTAGTCTCCTAAACTATTTGGGTTTATTGTGTTTATACACTTGGTTGAAAGTCTAATTGTGACTTTACCCTCTAAAATTAGAGTTTGTAATTTTACCCCTGCTTTTTCGAAACCAAGCCAAAGTATACCACTACTCCGTTATGGATGGTTAACGGTGTTAAATATGATGAAAAAAAGATAAAAATATTCTTATAATTTTACTCTAATTTGATCCGTGCTTGAGATTTTACCACTATTTTGCATAAACACAAATAAATCTATGACTATAATAAAATAGGAGCAAAATAATAAACACATAGTAAAAGTAGTGATAAAATCATAAGGGCATTTATGTCTTTTTCATCATAATTTAACACCATTAACAACGCTAACAGAATAGTGGTATATTTTGGCTTCGTTTAAAAAAAGCGGGGGTAAAATCACAAACTCTAATTTTAGAGGATAATATCACAACAGGAGTTTCAACCAAGGGTATAAACATAATACCCCAAACTATTTAGATTAGTTTGATTCACTCCCTAATAGAATCTTTTTATGTCATGTTTGAGGATGAAGTTTTATAAGATTATAAGTTACACCATACCATATGTTAGAACAATATTTTAAAAGGCGAGGTCCGGGGCTGCCACATGTCCCCGGCTCCGAGCCACCTCCCTGATGAGGACAGCTCTGATGCTGACATGTGCCATGGGCTCCGATCCGAGCCTCCCCACTGAGGTGAGGTCCGGAGCTGCCACGTGTCCCCTGGCTTCGAGCCACCTCCCCGCTGAGGACAGCTCCGGTGTAGACACGTGCCCTAGGCTCCGGTCCAAGCCTCCCCGCTGAGGTGAGGTCCGGGGCTGCCACGTGTCCCCTAGCACCAAACCTGTCGATGAGAGCTCCAGAGCCGCCACGTGCACCACGATCCGTCGTGGACCGTGGGTTGACGAAGTCAAGGAGGAAGTGCGCTGTCAGACTTCGCATTCAAGGCTCGCGCCTTCCCAAAAGCATGGCGCGCTGCACACGACTTCGTCCTCTACCCGTTCACCATTACGGTTACAAGACAGGACGACAAGGCATGACAATAGTACAGCCCAATGGCATGAAGCCGCCCAAGCAGGGCGAGAAGACGCGGCGACAAGACGGCGTCTTCATCATCACCTAACACACAGTAAGGGGCGCTCAGCGCGCCGAACGGCAGGACTTAACTCCCCCGCCGACCACTCTACTCAGAGGATGAAGCCCTATATCATGTATAGGGTTCACATAGCTCTGGGCCACCTGTCGGGCCCCAAGCCTCATTATAACCGCCCCGGCCTTGAACTATAAGAGGACCGGGGTGACCACTCGGCAAGGGGTTCGCACTCTAGATCCCGCAACGCACAATCACTCACGCTCAAGCAATAGAACAAGCAATCCCTTCGACGTAGGGTATTACGCTCCGACGGCCTGAACCATGTAATTCTCGGTGTTCATCCACTCCCTCAAGTCCAGGTCGCATAGGGCTCCAAGCCCCCTCTGAAAAAAGAACCTCGCGGGATGCTTTGGAGCAGGCCGGAAAGAGTGTCGCAGCTCACGCACTCCAACATTTGGCGCGCCAGGTAGGGGGCTTTCCACGCTCTCCACGCGACCATGGTGAACATCACCTCCTCTGGCAAGCCTTCTCGCCCAGCTCGACGTCGTCTCCAGGTGGAAGACGACGAGGCTACCTCGCGCTTCAGAGCTGGAAGGTCTAGCCACACCGGCAGCCAAACGGCTGGCGCACTCTGTGTGATGTACAGGGGTTCTTCCGACGTCTCGTCGAGGCGAGCCGTCAAGACCCTCCATCGAGCAGTGGCAGTGGCCGCCCCAGTTCCGGGGCCAGCGCAACATCGCAAGTGGATGGAGATGCCGATCAACTTCGACGCCTCCGACTACCCCAAGAACATGGCAGGCGTCAGGCAGCTGCCTCTCTTCATCGCCCCGACCATCTCCAACATGACGCTTTTCCATGTGTTGATCGCTGGCGGGGTGTCCCTCAGCGTTATCAGCCTTGCAGCTTTCAAGAATCTGCAAATCCCTATGTCCCAGCTTACCCCCTCGAGACCATTCTCGAGGGTAGGTCGGGACCCAATCTTCCCGTGCAGTAGCATCTCCCTCCCGGTGATGTTCAGGACGCCTGAGAACTACCGTACAGAGAGCGTTGTCTTCGACGTTGCAGAGGTCAGCCTCCCCTTCAATGCCATAATCGGTAGACCAGCTCTGTACTGGTTCATGGCAGTAGCCTACTATGGCTACTTGGTCTTGAAGATGCCAACCCTGAGTGGCGTCCTCAAGATCTACGGTGACCGCACCGCGGCTGTCTCAGCGCTGGAAAAGTTGTAAGCGCTGGCAGCAGCACAGGAGGTCGTTTCTGGTCACGCTGAAGCTAGCCGACCACCTCCAAGCATGCATCAGCGAGGGGTAACATCTGCACCCTGTGTGCAGCCCTCAAACGGCGAGGAGGTACCAGTCAAGGTCATCCAAGTCAGTCCTGATGTCGCCCAGACCACCCGAATCACCGGGGGCCTAGGAGGCAAAAAGGAATATGCGCTCGACACCTTCCTCCGGGCCAATGTCGACGTGTTTGCCTGGCAACCATCAGAAATGCCTGGGATCCCCAGGGAGGTGATTGAGCACCAACTGAAGATCCATCCTGACGCCAGGCCGGTCCAACAGAAGCCTCGGAAGCAATCCATCGAGCGGCAAGACTTCACCCATGAAGAAATCAAGAAGCTGCTCGATGTTGGCTTCTTCCGAGAGGTCCACCATCCACAATGGTTGGCCAAACCTGTTGTTGTCCCCAAGGCTGGCGGGAAGCTACGTATGTGCATCGACTATACCATCCTCAATAAGGCATATCCGAAGGATCCGTTCCCTCTCCCCCGTATAGACCAAAAAGTCGACTCTACATCCTGTTGTGATCTACTATGTTTCTTAGACGCATATTCAGGTTTCCACCAAATACCTATGTCTAGGGAAGATGAAGAATATACCGCCTTCATCATAGTAGATGGTCTATACTGCTATGTGTCCATGCCTTATGGTATTAAGAATGCCCTTCCCACTTTTGTGTGTGCAATGCACAAGACGTTTGGGAACCTCATTCGGGACCTGGTCGAGGTTTATGTCAATGACATCGTAGTGAAGGTTACATCGCAAGCATCTCTGCTCGACAACCTAGCCCTAGTCTTCGACAGACTGCGTTCCACATGCACGAAGTTGAATCCACACAAATGTGTCTTTGGGGTCTCTGTCGGGAAGATGCTCGGTTTCTTGGTCTCACACTGAGGGATTGAAGCTAACCTAGAGAAGATTAAGGCGGTAGAACTGATGCATCCCTGTCGGTACCCTCAATACCGGGTACCCCCGCGCACAGGATGAAACCGCCTAAGGACCTCGCCCCTCCGCAGGGGCAAGCTCCGAAGGCGCCACGTGTCTAGTAGGGCCGGAGGCCCCTCTCCTCAGAGGATAGCTCCGGGCCGGCCACGTGGCTCGCAAGGCCGGACCTCGCCCCCTTCGTAGGGGCGAGCTCCGAAGGCGCCATGTGTCCAGCAGGGCCGGAGCTCCCCTCTCCTCAGAGGATAGCTCCGGGCCTGCCACGTGGCCCAGAAGGTCGGACCTCGCCCCCTCCGCAGGGGCGAGCTCCGAAGGCGCCACGTGTCCAGCAGGGCCGGAGCTCCCCTCTCCTCAGAGGATAGCTCCGGGTCTGCCACGTGGACCAGAAGGCCAGACCTCGCCCCCTCCGTAGGGGCGAGCTCCGAAGGCACCACGTGTCCAGCAGGGCCGGAGCTCCCCTCTCCTCAGAGGATAGCTCGGGGCCTGCCACGTGGCCACGTGCAGCGCTGCCCAGCCTGGCGCGGTAGGCAGCAGGAGTAAAGGCGTGCCATGCCTTTACCGTACAAGGCATTCAAGACCTTTACCTTCCCAAGACGCGGAGGCACAGCGCACGCCTGCCAGGTGCCACTGTGACCAGTCACAGTCAAGACAGGCGCCCAGTGTCAGGAGCAGCAGACCAATAAATGATGCGACAAGACATGCCCTACCGTCCCTGCCATCATCAACCACTACGTCTGGCATGTGGCGAGGGCAGGGAGGCAGGACGACAACCTCGAAGCCAGTGCCAAGACATAGTAGCTGGTAGGAAATCACCCCGGGGACACATGTCGGGCCCCAGGGCCCACCTTGTAAGCGTTACATTATAAAAGGCCAGGGTAGGCAACGTTACAAGGGGTTCGCGACCTTGCGGGTTCGAGCATTTTAGGTTCAAACTCCCGTGAGTTCAGCTCCCTCTAGGACAAGGGTTCGACAGTTCGCCACCCATCCTCATACTCAAGGAAACAACTGCTCCAAGCAATCCCGTGAACGTTGGGTTTTACGCTCCAGCGGCCCGAACCACGTAAAATCCCGGTGTCAATCCACCTTCATCTCCTTCCTTCGTCCAACCAACGTGTAGACCCTCCGAGAGGACTAGTCCCTCCAAAAAAGAACGTCCGCGGGCTGCCCTGAGCAGGACCGGGGGAAGTGTCAACCACAGACGCTTCGACATTTGGCGCGCCAGGTAGGGGGTTTTCCCTCTCGCGATGAGTCTACGCCGACGAAGATGTCCAGGCTTCCTTCAGAGGCAAGCTCTTCGCGCCAACGTTCGCGACGAACTCCATCAACTTCAAGATCTGCCACGACGCAGAGTGCCACTCAAGCAAGTGCACTAGCCACCGTAGAAGTGCTCCTGGACAATCCACCTGCTGCAGACGCTCCTCAGGGGGCCGCCCAGCAGTGGATCCGCGACATCAACTACCTCGTCGCTACTGCCGTCAACCCTCCGTTGCGGTGGGGCCGACGCCCAGGTCAATGAGCTATGTCGCTGTCGCGCACACCAACGGTTGACGGGCAGGCGGCAGACTCCCGCTGTACCAGGCTCCCAACGGCGGACCTGAGGTTAGAGATGGAGCAACGCCGCTCGGGAGAAGACACTCGCGTCACCATAGAACGACAGCGGCAAAGGCGTCGCATCCAAGAGGTCGGCTACACACGCCAACTGCCTCAACTCAGCCAGGGCCGCAGATGTTTGCCACGCAACCTCTGCTCCAATCGTACGCCATGCAGCATATGCAACAACCATATGTCCAGTAGTCGGCGCCCCCGGTATATGGTGCACCAATGCCCATGCCGGGGTACACCGTGCCAGCAGCCGTCCAAGGGTTCGCGGCACCAGGATCTGCAGCAGCGGGGACGGGGTGTGCGGCCCTGGCGCCACACCTCCGCTTGGCAGTGTGGCCCCGCAAATTCTGGCCACACCTGCCGTAGAAGTACGATGGAAGCATCAACCCGGTGGAGTACCTACATATCTATTCAACTGCCATCCTCGCAGCAGGAGGGGATGAAGCCGTCATGGCCAACTACTTCCCCGTCGCCTTGAACGGCCCAGCGAGGTCATGGTTCATGAACCTGCCCTAGGGTTCCATAACCTCCTGCGGGGAGCTATGCAGACAGTTCACGTGAACTTCAACAGCTCCTACACGCGACCCGGCACGGAGCTAGACCTCCACGCCATACGACAACAACCGGGAGAATCACTGCGATCCTTCACCCAGCAGTTCTCCCAAGTACGGAACGCCATCCCCCACATCTCGGATGCATCAGTGGTGGTCGCATTCCGACAGGGTGTGAGGGACAAGAAGATGCTCGAGAAGTTGGCCACCAGGGAGGTGCGAGACGTCTCGGAGCTCTTCAGCCTGGCGGACAAGTGCGCCAGAGCAGCAGAAGGGCGTCACTGGCACTCACAGCCAGCCTCTGAAGCAGGGGGCGGTCCGAAGATGGCGGGGTTCAAGACTGAACCTCCTTCCACGTCAAGCAGCCAAGAGCCAAGTACTGGCTGACTTCGTGGACGCCACCACCAAGCAACCGAGGGGGCCCTGAAGGTGGAGAACCGGAGCTCCGAGCATCAGCCTTCACTGAGCCTCACTGGACGTTCTACTCCGACGGCGTGCTGCTCCTCATGCCAACGGGGGAGCGGTTTGGGTACCTTGGACCTGTGCCATGTACCGCGCGGCGACGACACCGTCGCCAACAACCTGTCAACGAAGACCTCCACCGGAGTCCCGGAGCCCCATGGAGCCTTGGAAGGGACGTTGCCGCAACTCACAGCCCGGAGTGCCGAACCGGGCGAAGGGGGCGAGACCAGCACCTCGAAGCTGGCGGTCCCGGCGGCCCTGCAGCCATGGTGCCCGCCAAAGGATTGTATGCGCCCCTGGGGACTCCGTGCTACCCAGCGCCCAAGATCCAGAAGCTCATGTAGCCCCGATGCATGGACCACGGAGGTCCGGGACTTCTTGAAAGACATCCTTCCTGATGAACGTGCACTCGCTGAACGGATTGTGCGGATGGCTAAGTGCTACGCGCTTGTATCTTTACTGGCGTGGCGCACGGCATCCTATTGCGGTGCATAACCTAGGAGGAAGGCTGCGACCAGCTCGCAGTAATCCACGAAGGCGAGTGCCGGGAATGCTCATCGTCCTGCACGCTGGTCAGTTAAGCCTTCCGGCATGGCTTCTACTGGCCAAGAGCCACCTGGACGCTGTCAAGCCAGTTAGGTGATGCAAGGCGTGCCAGATCCATGCCGAGCAGACCCACACAACCGGTGCAGACGCTGCAGATGATCCCACCCTCCAGGCCGTTCGCGGCATGGAGGTTGGACATGTTGGGGCCCTCTCCTTAGAGGCGAGCCCAGGAGCCGTCGTGGGGTACTGGCTCCTCTACATCGGGGGCCAGCTGGACATCCCTAAGCCTGGTCATAGGAATTACCCTTCTTCATGGTATGCGGGGCAGAAGCCATGCTTCTCCCCGAGATCACCATGCCCCCCCCCCCCCCCGTCCGAGCGTACGACGAAGCCACGCAAGACCCGCTCCTGCGTGAGGACATCTACCTCGTCGACGAGGCAAGATGGCAAGCAACGCTCTAGATCGCATAGTACCGGCGGGAGCTCCAGCGCTACCACCGCGGGTCCATGCATGGGAGCTCGAGGCAGGCGCTCCGGCCCTACCTCTGTAAGTCCTACCACACCTACTTAGGTGTTCATTTAAATTACGCATTAATTTATATGATCACCTCCCCGCGCTCTAGACAGTGTACACTCATCGTACACTCGGCCCTCCTTACCTGCTCCCATAACTAGTCGACATTTGCTATCCCGCCGAGTGCGGTCGTGCTTGAGGCACCTGCCAAAGGCCCGGGGGCCTCTTGGACCTCCCCCAGTTAGGGTACTATGATGCCAGTTGGTATCCTCCAGGAAAAGACCTATGCCAGAGCGTGAGGTCCAGGATCCTTGCTTTGCCCGGTCCTGCACCCAAAGCATGCGCACTCTGCCGCCCTAGTGCTACGGTCTGAGTACTAGGGGCCGGACGGTTACACCCTGACTACGGCGGGAGCCAGGCCTCCGGGACCAAGGGCACTAGATTGCCCAAGCCCCAAACACCGGCCCGGGATTGTAAGCCCAATAAGACTAAGAGACAGGGAAAGGAGGACCTCTGAGTAGTGTCGGACCTCACCCCCTCAGCATTGGTGAGCTCCGAAGCCGGACCTCGCCCCCCTCTCCTCAGAGGTGAGCTTCGAAGCCGGACCTTGTTTCCCCCTCCTCAGAAGTGAGCTCTGATGTCAAACCTCATGCGCCCCTTAGGCCTGAGCTCCGATGCCGAACCTCACGCCCTCCGCTGGCCTGAGCTTCGATGACCTCCGGACCTCACACCCTCCGCTGGCCTAAGCTCCGATGGCTTTCGGACCTCCGCCCCCACAGCAGGGCCGAGATCCGATGCTAGCCCTCGCCCTCTTATCAGAGGCGAGCCCTGATGCCAGACCTCACACCCTCCGCTGGCCTGAGCTCCGATGACCTCTGGACCTCACGCCCTCCGCTGGCCTGAGCTCCGATGAGATCCGGACCTCACGCCCTCTGCTGGCCTGAGCTCCGATGACCTCCGGACCTCACGCCCTCCGCTGGCCTGAGCTCCGATGCCTTCCAGACCTCTGCCCCCACAGCAGGGCCGAGCTCCGATGCCAGCCCTCGCCCTCTTCTCAGAGGTGAGCCCTGATGCCGGACCTCACACCATCCACTGGCTTAAGCTCCGATGACCTCTGGACCTCACGCCCTCCGTTAGCCTGAGCTCCGATGACCTCCGGACCTCACGCCCTCCACTGGCCTGAGCTTTGATGCCTTCCGGATCTCCGCCCCCATAGCAGGGCCGAGCTCCGATGCCAGCCCTTGCACTCTTCTCAGAGGCAAGCCCTGATGCCGTACCTCACGCCCTCCACTGGCTTGAGCTCCGATGACCTCCGGACCTCATGCCCTCCACTGGCCTGAGCTCCGATGACCTCCGGACCTCACGCCCTCCGCTGGCCTAAACTCCGATGACCTCCGGACCTCACGCCTTCCACAGGGCTGAGCTCCGATGCTAGACCTCACCCCCTCAGCAGGGGTGACCTCTGATGCCGATCTTCACCCCCTCCGTAGGGGTGAACACCGAAGCCGGACCTTTGGCTCTCCTTAGAGGCAAGCTATGAAGTCGGACCCCTCCCTCTCTCCAGAGGCGGGCTCCGATGCCGTACCTCACCCCTCCATAGGGTTGAGCTCCGAAGAGGGCAAGACCATACAAACACACGGAGCACACAAGGAAGTGCACGAGGAAGACAAGGGGAAGGCCCCACCCCGAGATCGTTACCTCCCCCGAGATGGGCCCGGGGGCCACTGTCGGTACCCTCAATACCGGGAACCCCCGCGCACAGGGTGAGACCGCCTAAGGACCTCGCCCCTCTTCAGGGGCGAGCTCCGAAGGCGCCACGTGTCCAGTAGGGCCGGAGCTCCCCTCTCCTCAGAGGATAGCTCCGGGCCTGCCATGTGGCCCAGAATGCCGGACATCGCCCCCTCCGCAGGGGCGAGCTCCGAAGGCACCACGTGTCAAGAAGGGCCGGAGATCCCCTCTTCTCATAGGATAGCACCGGGCCTGCCACGTGGACCAGAAGGCCAGACCTCGCCCCCTCCGCAAGGGCGAGCTCCAAAGGCGCCACGTGTCCAGTAGGGCCGGAGCTCCCCTCCCCTCAGAGGATAGCTCCGGCTCTGCCACGTGGCCCAGAAGGCCGGACCTCGCCCCCTCCGCAGGGGCAAGCTCCGAAGGCGCCACGTGTCTAGCAGGGCTGGAGCTCCCCTCTCCTCAGAGGATAGCTCCGGGCCTGCCACGTGGCCACGTGCAGCGCTGCCCAGCCTAGCGCGGTAGGCAACACGAGTAAAGGCACACCATGCCTTTACCGTACAAGGCATTCAAGACCCGCACCTTCCCAAGACGCGGAGGCGCGCCTGCCAAGTGCCACTATGACCAGTCACAGTCAAGACATGCGCCCAGTGTCAGGACCAGTAGACCAATAAATGCTGCGACAAGACATGCCCTGCCGCCCTGCCATCATCAACCACTACGCCTGGCATGTGGTGAGGGCAGGGCGGCAGGACTACGACCTCGAAGCCAGCACCAAGACATAGTAGCTGGTAGGAAATCACCCCGGGGCCACATGTCGGGCCCCAGGGCCCACGTTGTAAGCCGCCCGAGCCTTGGATTATAAAAGGCCCGGGTAGGCAACGTTACAAGGGGTTCGCGACCTTGCGGGTTCGAGCATTTTAGGTTTGAACTCCTGTGAGTTTAGCTCCCTCTAGGCCAAGGGTTCGGCAGTTCGCCACCCATCCTCATACTCAAGGAAACAAGTGCTCCAAGCACTCCCGTGGACGTAGGGTTTTACGCTCCGGCGGCCCGAACCACGTAAAATCCCAGTGTCAATCCGCCTTCATCTCCTTCCTTCGTCCAACCAACGCGTAGACCCTCCGAGAGGACTAGCCCCTCTGAAAAAGAACCTTCGTGGGCTGCCCAGAGCAGGCCCGGGGGAAGTGTCGACTGCAGACGCTTCGACAATCCCCCTGCCCGCATCAAGGACGTGCAGAAGCTTACCGGATGCTTGGCTGCGCTCAGTCGGTCTATCTCTAGACTGGCCGAGCGGGCTCTTCCATTCTTCAAGCTTTTGCGCAAATCTGGTCCATTCTTATGGACCGAGGAGGCGGATGAGGTGTTCTAGGAGCTAAAGAAGTTCCTCACAACGCTGCCAAATATGGTGTCCCGTGAACAAGGCGAGCCGCTACTCCTCTACGTTGCTGCCACAACCGAGGACGTGAGCATGGTTCGAGTCGCGGAGCGGCCAGAACTCCATCGACCTCAAGTCCCAGAAAAGGCTCCGGCTGCCATTGGTCTAAAGCCCTAGGGCTCATACTCCGTAGGAAACCCTTGGGATGGGGAGGTAATCAGGTCCCAAATAGGCGGACCTGATGATCTATGTGTATCCGGGTCCAAGCTCTCAGAATGCAGTCCCGGACCCGGGGGCCTGGGGCCTCGAGTCTAGGACCTCCCCAGGAAGAACTAGACGGGTCTCAGCCATCTAGACCCGACAACCGGTGTGCATCTGGGTCCGAGCTCCC
Source organism: Neostapfia colusana (assembly GCA_030760725.1). Taxonomy (NCBI): domain Eukaryota; kingdom Viridiplantae; phylum Streptophyta; class Magnoliopsida; order Poales; family Poaceae; genus Neostapfia; species Neostapfia colusana. The sequence continues at coordinate 13,366,686 of JASWHV010000012.1, read as the reverse complement.
GAAAGGCAGTCCCGGATCCGGGGGTCGGGAGACCCCGAGTCCTGGACCTCTACAAGAAGACGCTTCGGACCCCTTCGGGAATGTCCGAATCATCCAGCGTTGTAACACCCCAAAATCCTGTTAAGAGGGAAATTTAAAAAAATTTGGACGTGTTGCATGTGTTGCAAAAATTCAAATTCAAACTGGAATTCAATTTAAACTCAAAACAGAAAAGGAATAGAAAAAGAAAAAGGAAAACAGAAAAAACTGGCCAGTGGGCCGAAACCCACCAGCCGGCCCATCGATTCCGCGCCAGCCCGCAGCCGCGCGCGCCCCCCTTCTTCCCACTGACATGCGGGGCCCGCCAACCTTTCTTCCTCCTCGCGCCCGCGCCCGCGCTCGGCCGGACTCTCTCACCCAAATCAAAACCGACCGGAAAATCTCGCGTATCCCAGCCGACTTCCGGACCCCGAAGACTCCAGCTCGATCTAAACCAACCCGCCGCCCTTCCCCCGTCTATAAAACCCCGGCATCGTCCAGTTTTTCCCCACGATCCGCCGATTTTCTCTCCGGTGAGAACCCGAGCCCCTCCGGCGAATTCTGCCCGATCTACGCTCGGGAATTCCGATCTAACTCGCTGGTCTTGATCCACCGCCTCCGGGGAACCTCCGAGCTCAAGAAAACCCCCGAGGTGAGATCCCCGACCTCCCCTCCACCGATCTATGCCATAAAATCACAGTTTTAGTAAGAATTGACGAAGATCCGAAACTCTCCGGCGAGATCGCCGCCTCCGGCCGCCGTGCGCCGCCGGGCAGCGCCGCCCTCGCTCGATCAGAGCGACGTGGCCGCTTGTGCGCCGTTTATTTTAAATCACACGGTAGAGTTTAAATCCCCGCGTACTGGTTCGATGTTATAATCTCAGCCGTCAGTTTTAAATCGGACGGTCCACGTCAGCCCCGCGTTATAAAGACTGGAATTCTTACGTGCTACCCCCTGGGGTTCTCGGGAAATAAGAGCTAGCCCCGGAAACTTCTGATCTAGCCCCTGGAACTTCAGAAAATCATGTAAATTCATTTAAAAATCAGTTTTAGCCCCTGGACTTAATAAAAATTAGAAAAAACCCCTCTGTTAAGTGTAGTTAGACCCCTGGAAATTCTTAAAATAAATTAATGGACCCTGTAGTGGGGTGAGTTTACCTTTTTAACCCTATTTGATATAAAAGTTAGGAATTTGAATATGTGGCTAGTATTTAAAATTTAAAAGGTGGGACAAACATAGGGTCAAATTCAAATTAAAAACTTTCCCAGTACTTAGAAAATCTTGGAGTGAGATAAAAATAGATTTTTGGCTGAAATGAATCTGTATAATTGATTATTCACATTTATTAGTTAGAGGGACACATTTTTAAGTAAGAGAATAATTCTGAAAATTAGAAAAATAAATGTAAAATAGTTTACATCAGAGGAAAAGATTAAAAAAATATATTATTAACTATTTTGGATCAGAACCTATTCTGTTTAGATGATGTGTCTTACTATTTTCATAATAAAGTACATATTTAGGCATAGGAGGTAAATTTGAAAATACAGCAAGCTAGGTATAAATAATTAGAAAATGATAAATGAAGTTTCCAAAATCCAAAGAATTCAGTTTAGGGTTGGAAGAAGTTATGAAGACACATATGGAGCAAGAAAATACCTTTCATGCATACTTGGTAGCTAAAAGGTGTAGTAATTGAATATAAGGAATTTATTTAAATTGGAAACTCATATATATAGTATGCAAGCATAAATGTGAATACAAAAGTAGGAATCATATACACATGATTAAAAGTGCATGAAGGCCACAAATCAACACCCATAGAGTAATCCACAACACATATAATTGTGAATGACTTTCATAAATGTGAATGTGTGGTTTGTATGAAGTGGAAGTGTGAACTATGTCTTATGGATTGTTGTTTTTCTTTTGCTATGTGTGATGGTATGATGTAGAACCTGCTCCAGAGCAAGTTCTTCCTTTCCAAGATCAGGACTACCCATTCCAAGAGCAGCAGGAAGGAGGCAAGTGTCCTTGACCACTTTGATCCTATGCTAGGATGTGTAGATAGAATTATTTGCATTGTCAAATGAAATATGAAACCCCTGCTAGGAAGTTTCCCTAGAATTGCATTATCTTGTTTCCTTGTAGCTTGGGTTGGGATTTATTTTATCATGACATTTATTTACATGCTTATGCTTAGCCATGCTTAGAATGGGATATTTGGGATGTGAGATCATCAGTTTATTTTACCATACTCTTGAATGAGATATTGTGAGTTATGTAGAGGTAGGGATCAAGGCAAGTTGGATGTTTTGGTTGGTGCTGGGTGCACGAGACTCGGGTTTGTGTTTAGTACTTGCCTGGATCCTAAGGACCGGTTCATGGAGCATGTAACCTGGCTTTACCGTGCCAACCACATGCTGAGATGGGGCAGCTTGGCCAATTAATTAGGTGTATCCCCAGCGTAGTATGGGTGTGTTGGATGGTGCGGGGAATAGGTGTCAGCTGGACTACCATATAAACCGCAAGGCTCAAGAGAGGGCCACTACAGCGGGGTTGGAGCCTCTTATATGCTGTTAGGGGTGAAACCTCAGTGGGCCCACGCTCGTCAGGAATCCCTTTGTAAAGGCTTCGTAGTGTTCTCCTGGCTACACACCTGGGAAGTGTGAATGTGGTTCGTAGCCACTGGCATAATGGAGGTTCTTTTAGTCCACTCGGCAACGGGGGATGAAATCACTACATGTGGGTATAGTGGTGCAAACTCTGCAGAGTCAAAACTGTCATGACAGTCGTGCTCACGGTCAAGAGCCGCTTGGACTTATTCATGATTAGAGGATTGATGGTTTTGGAATTTGTGGATGTTAAGCGGGGAGCTTAACATTGGAAATGATGTTATGGTTATTTGATGATGGGATGGGAGATTGAGACCATTTCACCTGCGTAGTAATGTAGGCGCTTAATAAGCTAAGGTAATAGGTATTAATGGCATAGTTCTTTAACCATGAGTTCAACCTCCCCTTGTTCTAGCCATGCATGACATAACTTTCCCACACTTGCTGAGTACTATCGGTACTCAACCTTGCATATTTGTTGGTTTATATTGCTGCACAGGTCAAGATAATGAGGTGGTGTATAATGACCAAGACTTTGGACCCGAAGAAGGTTTCTAGGTTCATGGAGACCCCCGGGCAACGCCTGTAACGGAGCCCACAAGAATAATTTTCCGCTGCTAGTTTATTTACTTGTGATGAACTTATTATTGTCCATCGAGACATTTGCTATGTAAGACTTATTTATATTCGACACCTGGCTTGTAATAAATGATGCTTCACTATTTGTCATCACATGTATGAGAAAATGATCCTGGCATACATGTGATATTCACTTGGTTGTTCTTCGGAAAAACCGGGTGTGACAGAAGTGGTATCAGAGCCAAGGTTGCCCGTAGGAACGTGGACCTAGGTAGAAATGGACGTGTTTAAGGGCCCTATTTTCTTAAAAACTATTTTACAAGGTGTGTGTTGAAAAGTGTTATTTAGTGGAGTCACTTTCTTCATCTTACCTCAACTTTCATTCAAAATAGGATTTTTATTTAAAAGTTTATCTAACCTAAATTTAAATGCTTTTTCTTTTAGATGGTTCGCGCGATTCGCACCGCTCGCAAGTCCACAGGAGGGAGAGTTCCCGTAGTTGCCCTCGCCCAAAGAGAGGAGAGCCGTCCGGTGACGTACCTTTCCTACGGATTGGCTGTAGGAGGTTTGCTGCGCCGTCTTCGACATATGCTCCAAGCCGCCGGCAATACGGGCAAGCTAATCATACATATAGCTCCCCCAGGACGATCCGTGAAAAGAGGGAAGAATGGAGTTCAGAGATGAGGATTATCCATGAAAATCAGCTGCTTAAGATCCACCGCTCTCCAGCTTGTCGAGCGACATAGGTCGATGCGGAGAAGGATGTCACCTAGGAGGCCATCACCTGCCAGAGTCACATCTATCGTCGCCACCTGGACAGGACTGAGTACATGTATGTCCTCTAGCGTGAGAGTGGTACCACGGAGTACAAGTACCCGTCAGTGCAGCAGGGGACTTCCCATGAGCACATGGACCTGTGCTTAGAGGATGCTGCTATGCTTAGCACTCGACTGCAGGAGTGTCAGCAGGAGCTTCAGGATGTTCGGAACACCCTGAAGGAAACCGAGGCGTTGCTTCGAGCCTGCTTGAGGGCGAGAGAAAGAGGAGATGGGAATGAACTGTGTGTCACCGTGAATGATACATGGACTCCTGACTCCCCAGATCGCCGGGCGATCAGGCGTCGTCGCACTTCTCCACCAGCAGCCTCCCCACCCAAAGCAGAGTTAGAAGGTAGCCGCAATAATGAGGAAGATCCCGAGGAGCCAGCTCAGGAATCCGAGTAGGGTAGAGTTTTTCCCTCAGTTAGCAAGATGTCGAATAGTCGAGTCGTTACCTTAGTAAATGGTGTGTTAATGCTTGGGGTGCGTGTGACGTGAGTTGTGGAAGCCATGAGCAATTGTCAACAACCTCGTCTTCAGATTGTTTTGCTTTGATGTGTGAACCCACATGAAATAATAGTGCATTTATTTTTGTATGAGACATGAACCCTCAGAAAGTATAACAAAGCCGCAACACTTCAAAGTAAAAACGAGTGAAAGTAGTAAGATGATATGTAATGCTTTAAATTAACATTGGTTGATCATGCCAGATGGCCAGAAGAGGAAAGGGTCGTGCTGCCAACCCCGCCAACAACAACGATGAGGCCTGCAACCCTCATCTTTCTGGAGGCCAAGACAGGGGTGGTCGCCGTGAAGGAGTTGATCCCCTCCACCAAATGCTTGAGAATCAAAATCAGCTCATCCAGAACTTGACTCAAGTGGTGGCCAACTTGCATCACGTTCCACCTCCACAAGCTGCACCACGCCAACCAAGGTTGAGTGAGTTTCTAGGAACTCAACCTCCAAAGTTTGCAAGTGCTGCTGAACCTCTGGAGGCAGATGATTGGCTAAAGACCATTGAGAGCAAGATGAGGATCATACAGTGCCAAGGGTATGAGAGGGTGCTGTTTGCCTCTCACCAATTGCATGGACCTGCTGCTGATTGGTGGACCGCCTACGTGGCCGCCCATCATGACCCTGAGAACATCACCTGGGAAGAGTTCAAGCGTAGCTTCCGCAACCATTACGTCCCAAGGGGTGAACTCAAAAACAAGAGGAAGGGGTTTTTGGGGTTGCAGCAAGGTAACATGACTGTGAGGGAATACCTCACTAAATTTACCCAACTCTCCCGTTATGCTCCACGGGACATAGAGACTGATGAGCAGAAACAGGATTGTTTCGTGGAAGGGCTTACCGCAGAAATGCAGTGCGCAATGTCCTCCAACGAATATGAAAGCTTCCAAAAGATGGTGGACAGAGCGTTTGTGGTAGAACGGAAGCTGAAGGCCTTGGAAAATGAGAACAAGAGGAAGGCCGGGTGGTCACATTAGGCCTCAGGGAGCAACACCCGCCCACGTCTGATGCAGCAACCCGCGGGGCAAACGAACCGTGCTGCGGTACCCTACTCAGCACCAAGAGGGTACAACCCGAACTACAGGCCTCCGGCAGCACCAATACAGCCACAACGTCAGTTCGTACAGCAGCCTCGCCCCGCATATCCACCTCGACCAGCAGTACAAGGACCCCCAAACCCACCCCAAGACAGCAAAGGACAGGCACCTAAGGTTGGGGTGCAATGTTTTAACTGTGGTGAAGTGGGGCACTACGCCCATAAGTGCCCAAAGAAGAAGCCCACGCAGCCACAACAGCAAAATGTAATGAGAGGACGGGTGAACCACGTCACCATGGAGGAAGCGCAAGAGGCACCTGACGTGGTAGTTGGTAAGTTTCCTGCCAATTTACACATTGCAACCCTGTTGTTTGATTCTAGTGCTACCCACTCGTTCATTGCCCAAGGGTTTGTTAAGAAGCATGACCTAGCAACAACACAAATGAATCATATGCTAGCAGTAAACTCTCTAGGTGGAGAAATAAGGACAAGACAAGTGTGTCCCAAGGTGGATCTAGACATTAATGGTGTAGTGTTTACTGCTAACCTCATAGTGATAGATTCCCAAGGGATCGATATTATCTTGGGTATGGATTGGTTGACCAAACATAAAGGAATCATCCATTGTTTGACCAGAACGGTGGAAATAACGCACCCTAGTGGCACAAGAGTAAAGTTTATAACAATACAAGAGCCTAGGAGGGACGTTAAATTAAATCAAGTTGAGGTGAAAGTGGAGGAGATCAGGATTATCAGGGAATATCTAGATGTTTTTTTGGAGGAGTTTCCAGGTATGCCTCCTGATCGTGAAGTGGAATTTGCAATCGAGCTAGTGCCTGGAACAGCCCCGATATACAAGAGACCTTATCGGATGGACTCCAAGCAGCTGGGAGAACTCAAGGATCATTTGAGAGAATTGTCGGAGAAGGGGTATATTCGTCCTAGTTCCTCACCTTGGGCAGCTCCGGTCATATTTGTGCCCAAGAAGGACGGAACCCAAAGGTTATGCGTGGATTACCGTGCCTTGAATGAGGTAACCATCAAGAACAAGTACCCATTACCCCGCATTGAAGACTTGTTTGATCAGTTGAGGGGAGCTTGTGTGTTCTCGAAAATTGATCTCAGGTCGGGATACCACCAACTCAAGATAAGGCAATCTGATATTCCCAAGACAGCTTTCGTATCTCGGTACGGACTGTATGAATACACTGTCATGCCTTTCGGGCTAACTAATGCCCCGGCATACTTCATGTATCTCATGAACAAGGTCTTCATGGAATATCTGGACAAAATTGTGGTGGTTTTCATAGATGACATTCTCGTCTTCTCCAAAGATGAAGAAGAACATGAGAAACATCTAAGGTTGGTGTTGCAGAGGCTGAGAGAACACCAACTGTATGCCAAGTTGAGCAAGTGTGAGTTTTGGCTGAAGAGAGTCCCCTTCTTAGGACATATAATCTCGGAGGGAGGAATCTCCATAGATCCCGCCAAAAACGAGGATATACAGAAGTGGAAGACCCCTGAAAATGTTGGGGAAGTTCGAAGCTTCTTGGGATTGGCTGGATACTATCGACAGTTTATTGAGGGATTCTCTAAGATCTCGAGACCCCTCACCAAACTGTTGGAGAAGGGAATCACATTCACATGGACACCACAGTGCGAGACGAGTTTTCAGGAGTTAAAGGAAAGATTGACAACAGCCCCAGTGCTGGTTATGCCAGATATGCAAAAGAACTTTACGGTGTACTGTGATGCCTCTGGAAACGGGTTGGGATGTGTTCTCATGCAAGAAGGGCATGTCGTGGCTTATGCATCTCGACAGCTCCAGAGGCATGAGAAGAACTATCCTACACATGACCTAGAACTAGCCGCAGTGGTACATGCATTGATAATTTGGCGACACTATTTGATGGGGAAGAGGACAGAGATATATACAGATCATAAGAGTTTGAAGTACATTTTCACACAGCCAGATCTCAACCTTAGACAAAGGAGATGGTTAGAGCTAATCAATGACTTCGATGTGGGCATCAACTATCATCCTGGGAAAGCAAACGTCGTGGCCGATGCTCTAAGTCAGAAAGTGCAGGTCAATAAGTTGAGCTTGAAGGACATACCTGCAGAATTGAAGGACGAGGTTATAAGGCTCAATCTATGCCTGGTAAATAGTGGTGAAGCCATCGCCATGGAAGTGGACTCCACACTCGAGCGAGACATACGCGAGGGTCAAAAGAATGACGAGAAGATACAAGAGATCAGACAACTCATCAAGGAAAATAAAGCCCCTGGTTTCAGAAAGGATGAACAAGGTACGGTGTGGCACGGGAAAAGGATCTGTGTGCCTGAAGTAAAGGAGATCCGTGAATTGATTTTGGAGGCTCACGATTCCGACTATTCCATTCATCCTGGGAGTACGAAGATGTACCAAGACCTCAAGAGCAGGTATTGGTGGTATGGCATGAAGCGAGATGTCGCGGAACATGTTGCCCTATGTGACACATGTCAGTTGGTGAGAGCAGAACATCAACGACCCGCGGGATTATTGCAACCACTCAAAGTGCCTGAATGGAAATGGGAAGAAATCGGTATGGATTTCATAGTGGGATTGCCTAGGACCCAATCAGGATATGATTCAATATGGGTCATCATCGACAGGATAACCAAGGTAGCTCACTTCATCCCCGTGAAGGAAAGCTACAGCGGATCCAAATTGGCGGAGTTGTACATGTCAAGGATCGTGTGTTACCATGGGGTGCCGAAGAAGATAGTGTCGGATCGAGGGACACAGTTCACCTCGAGGTTCTGGCAGAAGTTGCATGAAACCATGGGAACCCATCTGAACTTTAGTTTTGCCTATCATCCCCAAACTGATGGGCAGACGGAAAGAACTAATCAGATTCTTGAGGATATGCTGAGGGCATGTGCACTCAAAAACAATCAGAGTTGGGACAAGAACTTACCGTATGCAGAATTCTCCTATAACAACAGCTACCAGGCCAGTATGAAGATGTCACCGTTCGAAGCTTTGTATGGGAGGAAGTGCAGAACTCCCCTATTTTGGAACCAAACAGGGGAAAGTAAAGTGTTTGGTCCCGAAGTACTACAAGAAGTCGAGGCGAAGGTGAGAGAAATTCGCAACAACTTGAGGATAGCATAGACACGCCAAAAGAGCTATGCCGATGTACGAAGAAGAGAGCTCATTTTCAACGTGGGAGACTATGTCTATCTCAAGGTGTCCCCTATCTGAGGACTTCGTCGATTCAAGGTAAAAGGGAAGTTGTCACCTCGATACATCGGACCCTTTCAAGTTCTGGAGAGGAAAGGCGAAGTGGCGTATCAACTAGAATTACCGGCTCGCCTATCGGATGTGCACGATGTATTCCATGTGTCACAACTCAAGAAATGTCTGAGAACGCCTGAAGAGGTGTTACCCATGAATGAAGTGGACGTAGCTAAGGATTTGTCTTATGCCGAGCAACCATCCAAGATTTTGGAGAAAATGGAATGCCTCACCAGAAATAAAAGAATCCGGATGTGCAAGGTGCAGTGGAAGCATCACTCAGAAGAGGAAGCCACCTGGGAGCGAGAAGATGAGCTTAAGGCACAATTTCCAGAATTGTTTTCTTAGAACCACCAATCTCGAGGACGAGATTTCTTTTAAGGGGGGTAGAGCTGTAACACCCCAAAATCCTGTTAAGAGGGAAATTTAAAAAATTTTGGACGTGTTGCATGTGTTGCAAAAAATCAAATTCAAACTGGAATTCAATTTAAACTCAAAACAGAAAAGAAATAGAAAAAGAAAAAGGAAAACAGAAAAAAAACCGGCCAGTGGGCCGAAACCCACCAGCCGGCCCACCGATCCCGCGCCAGCCCGCAGCCACGCGCGCCCCCCTTCTTCCCACTGACATGCGGGGCCCGCCAACCTTTCTTCCTCCTCGCGCCCGCGCTCGCGCTCGGCCGGACTCTCTCACCCGAATCAAAACCGACCGGAAAATCTCGCGTATCCCAGCCGACTTCCAGACCCCGAAGACTCCAGCTCGATCTAAACCAACCCGCCGCCCTTCCCCCGTCTATAAAAACCCCGGCATCGTCCCGTTTTTCCCACGTTCCGCCGATTTTCTCTCCGGTGAGAACCCGAGCCCCTTCGGCGAATTCTGCCCGATCTATGCTCGGGAATTCCGATCTAACTCGCTGGTCTTGATCCACCGCCTCTGGGGAACCTCGCAGGTGCAGAAAACGCGGTGGTTTGCGGTTCAAACACAGCGCCGACGAGCCTCGCCGTGAATTCACCTCGGACCTCGTCGCCGACCGCCTTCTAGGACCTCCGAGCTCAAGAAAACCCCCGAGGTGAGATCCCCGACCTCCCCTCCACCGATCTATGCCATAAAATCACAGTTTTAGGAACAATTGACGAAGATCCGAAACTCTCCGGCGAGATCGCCGCCGGGCAGCGCCGCCCGCGCTCGATTAGAGCGACGTGGCCGCTTGTGCGCGGTTTATTTTAAATCGCACGGTAGAGTTTAAATCCCCACGTACCGGTTCGATGATATAATCTCAGCCGTCTGTTTTAAATCGGACGGTCCACGTCAGCCCCGCGTTATAAAGACTGGAATTCTTACGCGGTACCCCCTGGGGTTCTCGGGAAATAAGAGCTAGCCCCGGAAACCTCTGATCTAGCCCCTGGAACTTCAGAAAATCATGTAAATTCATTTAAAAATCAGTTTTAGCCCCTGGACTTAATAAAAATTAGGAAAAACCCCTTTGTTAAGTGTAGTTAGACCCCTAGAAATTCTTAAAATAAATTAATGGACCCTGTAGTGGGGTGAGTTTACCTTTTTAACCCTATTTGATATAAAAGTTAGGAATTTGAATATGTGGCTAGTATTTAAAATTTAAAAGGTGGGACAAACATAGGGTCAAATTCAAATTAAAAACTTTCCCAGTACTTAGAAAACCTTGGAGTGAGATAAAAATAGGTTTTTGGCTGAAATGAATCTGTATAATTGATTATTCACATTAATTAGTTAGAGGGACACATTTTTAAGTAAGAGAATAATTCTGAAAATTAGAAAAATAAATGTAAATAGTTTACATCAGAGGAAAAGATTAAAAAAATGTATTATTAACTATTTTGGATCAGAACCTATTCTGTTTAGATGATGTGTCTTACTATTTTCATAATAAAGTACATATTTAGGCATAGGAGGTAAATTTGAAAATACAGCAAGCTAGGTATAAATAATTAGAAAATGATAAATGAAGTTTCCAAAATCCAAAGAATTCAGTTTAGCGTTGGAAGAAGTTCTGAAGACACATATGGAGTAGGAAAATACCTTTCATGCATACTTGGTAGCTAAAAGGTGTAGTAATTGAATATAAGGAATTTATTTAAATTGGAAACTCATATATATAGTATGCAAGCATAAATGTGAATACAAAAGTAGGAATCATATACACATGATTAAAAGTGCATGAAGGCCACAAATCAACACCCATAGAGTAATCCACAACACATATAATTGTGAATGACTTTCATAAATGTGAATGTGTGGTTTGTATGAAGTGGAAGTGTGAACTATGTCTTATGGATTGTTGTTTTTCTTTTGCTATGTGTGATGGTATGATGTAGAACCTGCTCCAGAGCAAGTTCTTCCTTTCCAAGATCAGGACTACCCATTCCAAGAGCAGCAGGAAGGAGGCAAGTGTCCTTGACCACTTTGATCCTATGCTAGGATGTGTAGATAGAATTATATGCATTGTCAAATGAAATATGAAACCCCTGCTAGGAAGTTTCCCTAGAATTGCATTATCTTGTTTCCTTGTAGCTTGGGTTGGGATATATTTTATCATGACATTTATTTACATGCTTATGCTTATCCATGCTTAGAATGGGATATTTGGGATGTGAGATCATCAGTTTATTTTACCATACTCTTGAATGAGATATTGTGAGTTATGTAGAGGTAGGGATCAAGGCAAGTTGGATGTTTTGGTTGGTGCTGGGTGCACGAGACTCGGGTTTGTGTTTAGTACTTGCCTGGATCCTAAGGACCGGTTCATGGAGCATGTAACCTGGCTTTACCGTGCCAACCACATGCTGAGATGGGGCAGCTTGGCCAATTAATTAGGTGTATCCCCGGCGTAGTATGGGTGTGTTGGATGGTGCGGGGAATAGGTGTCAGCTGGACTACCATATGAACCGCAAGGCTCAAGAGGGGGCCACTGCAGCGGGGTTGGAGCCTCTTGTATGCTGTTAGGGGTGAAACCTCAGTGGGCCCACGCTCGTCAGGAATCCCTTTGTAAAGGCTTCGTAGTGTTCTCCTGGCTACACACCTGGGAAGTGTGAATGTGGTTCGTAGCCACTGGCATAATGGAGGTTCTTTTAGTCCACCCGGCAACGGGGGATAAAATCACTACATGTGGGTACAGTGGTGCAAACTCTGTAGAGTCAAAACTGTCATGACAGCCGTGCTCACGGTCAAGAGCGGCTTGGACTTATTCATGATTAGAGGATTGATGGTTTTGGAAGTTGTGGATGTTAAGCGGGGAGCTTAACATTGGAAATGATGTTATGGTTATTTGATGATGGGATGGGAGATTGGGACCATTTCACCTGTGTAGTAATGTAGGCGCTTAATAAACTAAGGTAATAGGTATTAATGGCATAGTGCTTTAACCATGAGTTCAACCTCCCCTTGTTCTAGCCATGCATGACATAACTTTCCCACTCTTGCTGAGTACCATCAGTACTCAACCTTGCATATTTGTTGGTTTATATTGCTGCACAGGTCAAGATAATGAGGTGGTGTATAATGACCAAGACTTTGGACCCGAAGAAGGTTTCTAGGTTCATGGAGACCCCCGGGCAACGCCTGTAACGGAGCCCACAAGAATAATTTTCCGCTGCTAGTTTATTTACTTGTGATAAACTTATTATTGTCCATCGAGACATTTGCTATGTAAGACTTATTTATATTCGACACCTGGCTTGTAATAAATGATGCTTCACTATTTGTCATCACATGTATGAGAAAATGATCCTGGCATACATGTGATATTCACTTGGTTGTTCTTCGGAAAAACCGGGTGTGACAAGCGTCCAGTCTACTTCATCAGCGAGGTCCTCCACGATGCCAAGACAAGATATCTCGAGGTGCACAAACTGCTCTATGCAGTCCTCGTTGCATCAAGGAAGTTGCGCCATAACTTCCAAGCTCACAAGATCTCGGTGGTTACCTCATACCCGCTGAGAAACATCCTCCACAGCCCCAACGCCATTGGAAACATAGCTAAATGGGCTGCGGAGTTGGCGGAGTTCGAGCTGGACTTCTTACCACGCCATGCGGTGAAAAGCCAGGCGTTAGCTGACTTTGTGGCAGAGTGGACTCCACCAACATGCCAGCCAGGGGGCCAGGACATCGGTGAGCCAGAGCCCAAAGCTCCGGTCTTCATTGGGCCCTACTGGACTCTCTTCTTTGACGACTCCTTGCGAAAGCAAGGCGTCGGAGCGGGGGTTCTGCTCATTGCACCAACCGGAGAGCAGTTCAAGTACATGGTGCGACTTGAATTCAAGGTGACCAACAATATGGTGGAGTATGAGGCTCTCAGCTTCGGGTTAAAGACCGTGCTGTCCCTCGGCATCCAGCAGTTGTTGGTCAAGGGTTATTCTCAGTTGATCATCAAGCAAGTCAAGGGAGAGTGCTGCTGCAATGACCCACAGCTTGCAGCATATCTCCTCCAAGTACAGAAGTTGGAGAAGGACTTCTTATCCTTCGACTTGTGCCATGTTCCCCGTGCCAATAATACATGACACGACCCCACGATCTTGTCGAGCCAGGATCACGCTGAGGGGTGCTGCGTTGCACAGCACCGGATAACACACATCAAAGGCGTAAAGCGGAAGCAAAGTTTTATTACATAAAGTGGTTTATGAACATTTTTACATCAAAATATGTCCAGTCTACACTCACGGCCGTATACTACGCATCAAGTTCACGTTCAGCCCGTGAACGTGTCCTTGCTAGCACACACACACACTAACACGGCGGCGTGCACGACTCCCACTCGACGGGGTTCCCCTCCTGGGGTTCCGTCTCCTCCTCGGGAGTCCCTTCCTCATAGAACCCTGCAAAAGCTTCAAACACAAGCAGTGAGCACGAAGGCTCAGCAAGACTGACTCGTCTCTCCTAAACATGGAACTTCTACATGAGGGGTGATGGGTACATGAGATAAAACAATTTGCAAAGGACTCGCCTAATTATTGGAACCTTACTTTCAGGTTTTAGCAGCAGGTTGTGGAGAACCTTACGCTAAGGCACATGAGAGAGCCGCAATCAAACAAGAAACGCATTTCTCCCATGTACTTTGCCCAAAGTTGAAAAGAACTTTAGTTAGCTCTAAACTACAACAAATCATTAACAATCAAACTCCATCTTTCAATAAGCAACATTTTAAAATGTAACTAGCCTGTTCTTTCTACGTCACGGTACAGTGAACAAGTGGTACTCACTGACCGCGAGGGACGGCGATTATAATCGATTTACACCTGCAGGGTTACCCGAATAACCCGTCACGTATGCCCGTACTCGATGTTGCCTACAGCAACCATCACGGACGCCGTACGCAACCACCTTTCACCCGTTAGCCAAATATTGAACCGGTCCCATCGTCCCGAGCAAGAGGTCTCTGCACGTGCATCTCAGTGCCGCCAGCCGATTTACACCTCAAGCTCTCAACCTACCCTCTGAACGACGGGCAATGAGTCAATACCCAGCTACACGAGTTACATCAGTTTCCCGGTTCCCATATAGCCGGTAGGTCTTCGGTACTGTTCTAGCTTGTTCAACAGGCCCGCACACGGCTCGGTCCTCAATCGACACAAACAGAGCTATAGCACACATGCCCCAAAGTCCTGCTGCCCTTACTCTCCGCTCGGTCTCATTTTTCTTGCCATGTGTATCATGTGCTATCTCTACCCGAGACGAGTGCCTCTAGCCTATGCTCGCGAGTAGTTCCAACAACTCGTCTTGTACCGAATCCTACCCTATCTTAGCATTGCAGTAGCTAAATGGGGTTTTCAATCCTAATCCCAACCCATGGTTTTCTCGGCTATGCAATTGGGTTTTCAAACAAGACTCCAATGCAAGAAATAATGATACTCAAGTAAGTGCTCAAAACAATAAAAATTTGTAAAAAGGTTAATGCAAAATGGAGCTTGCCTTACTGCTCTTGGTCATAGGCTAGCTGCTCCACAGGAGTAACGAAGTCTAGGACTTCGGGTTCCTCCTCGACCTTAGCGACTACATGATATAAGAAGTATATGTATTAATTTGAATGCATCTGAATTGAATTTAAACTTGTGAAGGTCGTAAGTCTTACTAGACAGACCCAATCACTCTGAAATTTTTACTGTGGCTTGGTTACAACCTAAACAGAGACTTGGTCAAGTTTTAGTTGCAGCAAAGCTCATTTGAGCCCTCCACAAATAATTATATACTTGACCTTACATGGAGGCTTTAGGGTGTTCTAAGTATTTTCATGAAACAAGCTATGACTTTCTGAAAACTAGATTTTTAGAGGGTTCTAATGGAATTGGTCTCACTTAATTTGAAGGTTCCTAGCTAAAGATATGAGCTAAACAATTTCAGAGAAATTCTGAAAATGTTTCTGAACATTTTCTATTTTCTCTGGAACAGTTTTATTAATCACACCATTAGGTGGATCAAATAATCTCAAATGGATCTGAAGTTTTTATGGTAGTTCAGGGATATTTTGGTGAACATCCCAGCAAAATTTCAGAATTTTACTCCAAAGGATTCTCCAGTTAAAATTCCAAACAGTTTAAACTTTGAAGAATTAATTCTGGAGAAATAAGGATTTTCATGAAGTGAAACTTGATTTACTGGAAAGTACTCAGAGATCTGAATCCAACAAAATTTGGTTCACTCGATTTGGAGTTTCCTAGCCCAAAGTTATGAGGATTTGAAGTTTGAATGAGTTCTGAAAATCGGGGAAAAGTTCAAATCTGCCGGTGGGTCCACGGTACACGTGTCGGACGCGGGACCAATGGCACACCGGGGTCTACGGGGTTTTTGCGCGCCAGCACACCGGATCCGAGCCGCAGCCCGATCCCGATTTAAAATACGAGCCGGTGACAGCCGGGTCCCACCCCCTTCGTCTACCTCTCGCCGCCCGCGCTCTGCCGCCGCGACAGCTCGCCGGAGAGCTCACCGGCAGCCTCTGTGGAGCTCCAAATTTCATGATTCTGGCCGTCCCTGCCTACTTTCACTCGGGGAACATGATTCTGGGCCCAGTTCGTCATGAAAATGGCCAGCACCTGGTCAGCGACGAGCGGCAGCCTCGGGAGGACTTCGGCCGTGCCGACCGACCTCCTTAGCACCCCAACGGATCAAGCAAACGGTCAGGAAGCAGCAGTGGACCTTAAGAAAGGTCGACATGAGCTCCACGGAGCTCGGAAAGGGCTGTGTTGGGCTGTCACCGTGCGACCTAGGCTGGAAATCAGGATTTCTACTAAAACTCGAAGAACAGCGGTTTCCCTCGACGGTTCTTCATGGTTCCTGCTCCTATGGACTCGTACGGGCACTTAGAAGTGATCCTCTCCACGAGAGGATGAGTGGTGCAGTGTGGATTATGAATTTCGCGGATTGGTGCAGACTCCACTTTTGCACACCGTCGCGAAAGCATGAAATTCCGGCGTGAGCAGTCTTTGTCACGCCGCCGGAGCTCGCGGGAATGAAAGAGGGACTGAAGGCGAACCTCTTTGCTGTTCACAGCTCGGTGAATGGTGGGCTGTGGTGGCCGGACGGATCGTTCCCGCGGTGGCGGCTCGAGCTGAACCTGCAGAGGAAAGATCGTCGCGGTGGAGCTTGGGAATGACTGCTCCAAGCCTGGAACCGACGCGAGGGTGTCGAAGAGGTCTTGGCGCACCTGGTGCTGGTCTCAGATCGCCGGGAGGATCACTGGATCGGCCGGGCGATGAGGAACCGAGAGTTCAACCGGGAGGCGAGGAGCTTCAGTTTTCTGGACGGGGACGCGTCGGGGCAGCGGTGAAAACCCCCTGCGACCGCTCGGGCACGTAGATAAGAGCCCCAAGAGGCGGTTCATCGGCCGAGGGCGGCAAGCAGCTGCTGTCCTCGCCATTTCTTTGCCGTGGCGGCAGCTCGGTCGGGCGCGAGTAACCGGGTTGAGTCTTCAGTCGGTTGAATCCTCTCCAGTGGCTGACATGTGGGTCACATTTTCCTTTTAACCTCTGAAATTAACTTTGCTCTACTTCTCTAAACAGTAGAGACCAAATTAACCTCAAGTGTTTGAATTATCTGCCCCTGGGCCATTTGAATGGGGTAGAATTCAAATTGGTTTGGGTTTGACTAAATTTCAGCACACATGTAGTTTGAAATTCAAATAAGGTTTGAATTTGCTACACTTAGCTCATGTCAAGATCAACTCCAAATGGAGTGAAAATTGGTGTGTGAGCTCATAAAAATGTGCTGAGTAAGAATATGTTTCCTACTTTCGAATTCATGGGGTAAAAACAGTTTGAATTTGAATTTGGGTTCAAACCACCCTCTTTCTAGCTATACCCAAAAATACCTCAAAAAGGTTTTTAATTTGGGTGAAACTTGGCATGGACATCCCTAGCAAGGTGTAGGAGTTTTCATATGCCCAGCCCCTAGATGATGCATGTGGGAAATACCACTTTTGCATTTTGTGAGTTTATTCTCTAATGAGCATGTTGATAATGGTTACTTGCTCTTCAAATGTGTTCATCAACTTTCTTCAAATGAGGTGTGCTGTGTGGTGATGAACACTTCAAACATGTGTCAAAAACTGAGGCCTTTACATTCCTCCCCCGTAAAAGAATCTCGTCCCGAGATTATAAGGTGAAAATGAGAGAGAGGACGGTGAAAAATTACCGGATATGCGACGTGAAAAAGTTGGGGTAGTTAGCGCGAAGAAATCCTTCACTCTCCCATGTCGCTCCGTCCATGGAGTGATTACTCCACAGAACTTTGTAGAACCACAACGTACGGTTGCATGTGGTTCGGGCCGTTTCATATACAATCTGAACCGGTTCCTCCCGATATGTCAGATCCAGTTGTAGTTCTTCAATATCCTCCAGCTGGATGGTAGTTGATAGCTTGAAACACTTCCTCAGCTGGGAAATGTGAAAGACGTCGTGCACACCGGAAAGTGCTTCTGGTAATTTCAGCCGGTATGCTACTGATCCACATCTTTCGGTAATCTGGAATGGACCGATGAATCGGGGTGCCAACTTTCCTCTCACCCCAACTCTGTTTACGCCCTTCATTGGAGACACACGTAGGTATACGTGATCCCCAACTTCAAATTGTAATGGGCGTCTTCTCTGGTCCGCATACTGTTTCTGTCGGGATTGGGCGGCTTTTAGGTTCGCTTGAATCAGCCGAACCTTTTCCTCCGCGTTGTTGACAAGGTCAATCCCGAAGGTAACCCTTTCGCCAAACTCACACCAATTCAATGGTTTGTGGCATTTTCTTCTGTATAGCGCCTCGTAAGGCGCCATCTTGATGTTGGCTTGGTACCCATTGTTGTACGAGAACTCGGCTAACGGCAAGTGATCATCCCAGTTCTTGTCGTGGTTGATAGCGCAAGCTCGTAGCATATCTTCTAAGATTTGGTTTACCCGCTCGGTCTGCCCATCCGTTTGCGGGTGGTATGCTGAACTTTGGATCAGCTTCGTCCCCAATGCAGCGTGCAGCTGCTCCCAAAAACGGGACACAAATAAAGTGCCCCGATCTGATATGATGGTACGAGGTACGCCGTATAAGCATAGGATCCGTGAGATGTACATTTTAGCGTACTTCTTGGCATTGTAGTTGGTGTTGACCGGGATGAAATGGGCAACTTTGGTGAGCCGGTCGACGATTACCCACACAGAATCATGTTTCTGAAAAGTGGTGGGTAAACCGACGATGAAGTCCATGCTCACATCTTCCCACTTTTAGGCAGGAACGCCCAGTAGTTGTAGCAGTCCCGGTTTCCGCATATGATCTGCCTTCACCCTTTAACATGTATCGCACTCGGACACATACTTTGCTATCTCCCGCTTCATCCGTGTCCACCAAAACTTGCTTCTGAGTTCTTGATACATTTTGTTGCTGCCGGGGTGAATAGAAAACTTCGATAAGTGAGCCTCATCAAAGATTTTCTTCCGTAACTCCGGGTTATGGGGTACGACGATCCGGTCCTTGAACCATAGGACGCCGTCTCCATCCTTCCGGAAACATTTCAGCTCCCCATGTCTACACGTCTCCGCAAATGCGACATGCCCTTGTCATGTTTCTGAGCTGCCGCTATCTCTTCACGGATGGTGGGGATCAAAGCTAGGTTGTAGAGAGCCCCATGTGGAATCACATGCAGTGGTGATTCGCTCTCTTCCAACAGTGTGATGGTCAGATTGTTGACGTGTGACTTGCGGCTCAGCGCATCCGCCACTACATTTGCCTTGCCGGGGTGATAATGGATCTCTATTTCATAATCCTTTATCAACTCTAACCATCTTCGCTGCCTCATGTTCAGCTCCTTCTGAGTGAATATGTACTTGAGGCTCTTGTAGTTGGTATATAAATGTACGAGGTTACCGAGTAGGTAGTGCCTCCACATTTTAAGTGCGAGTACCACGGCAGCGAGCTCCAAATTGTGAGTTGGATAATTCTGCTCATGGTTTCTAAGCTGCCGTGACCCATACGCGACCACTTTTCGGTCTTGCATCAGCACACATCGAGCCCAATGCCGGATGCATCGCAGTACACATCGAACGGTTTTGTTGCGTCTGGCTGCGCCAAAACCGGTGCTGATGTCAAGTGCTTGACTAAAGCCTTGAATGCTGCTTCACATGCTGGACTCCAAACATATTTGGTAGCCTTCTTCAGCAGCTCCGTCATAGGCTTGGCAATCTTCGAGAAGTTTGGAATTAACCTCCGATAATATCCCGCGAGTCCGAGGAAACTCCGTACCTCGTGAACCGTTCTCGGAGATTTCTAGTTCAGCACTTGTGTGATCTTACTCGGGTCTACAGCGATGCCCTCCGCTGAGATGATATGCCCGAGAAAAGGCACTTCCGATATCCAGAATTCGCACTTGCTGAATTTCGCGTATAGCTTGTGATCCCGCAGCCGTTGCAAGACTATACGCAGATGCTTCTTGTCATCTTCCTCCGACTTGGAATATACCAGGATGTCGTCGATGAAGACCACGACAAACTTGTCCAGCTCCGGCATGAATACCGAGTTCATCAAATACATAAAGTGAGCTGGAGCATTGGTGAGGCCGAAGGACATGACCAGGTACTCATAAAGTCCGTACATCATAGAGAAAGCCGTCTTTGGAATATCCTCAGCCCGTATCTTAATCTGATGGTACCCGGATCTTAAGTCCATCTTGGAAAAGATGTTTGCTTCGACCAACTGATCAAACAACATGTCGATCCGTGGCAACGGGTACTTGTTCTTGATGGTTACGGTGTTTAATGGACGATAGTCCACGCAAAGTCGTAACGTCTCATCCTTCTTCTTCACAAATAATGCCGAACAGCCCCATGGCGAGGAGCTCGGCCTAATAAAACCCTTCTCTAGCAAGTCCGTTAGCTGAGTCTTCAGTTCAGCCAATTCCTTGGGCGCCATCTTGTACGGCCTTCGGGATATTGGCATGGTTCCCGGTGCAAGTTCAATCTTGAACTCCACCTCTCTATCGGGCGGCATTCCCGGTAAATCATCCGGGAACACGTCAGGGAACTCTCGGACCACTGGAATATCTTCCAATCTGATGGTTGTGGATTGATAGACACTTGGAAGTTTTATTTCTGGACTGTCCAGAAATAAGGAGTGAGATCCGTGCACTTCTGAGTTTAAGTGCACGACTCGAAGGACGGTGTCTAAAACAGCGTCATGGTGGGTTAACCACGACATCCCTAGGATGACATCGACCTTCTGTCCCTCTAAGATTATGAGAGACGTAGGGTACACTCTACCCGCTAAGCATAATGGTGCTTTGGAAACCATTACGCTTGCTGAAATCTTCCCACCCGGTGAACAAATCAAATATGGACTATCGGTGGGTAGTATTTGCAAGCTGTGTTTAGCAATGAAAGCTTGGCTAATAAAATTATGCGTGGCGCCTGAATCAAACAATACTATGGCGGGATGTTGGTGGAGTTGGAACATACCCGCAAGGATTGGCTCACCCTACGGCACGTCATCTATGGCAAGCTGGTGGGCAGTGCCGGGCCTAGGGTTTGCCCGCCGCACATTAGTAGGGTTCCGGGGCTGATTCCTCCCCGGAAACTACGGTGCCACTCTGCCTCCTTGCCTCTCCGGACAACTGCTGGCGAAGTGTCCTGGCCGGCCATATTTGTAGCATGTGGTCGCTGCTTGTGCGGTGCTCGGGGGACGAAAGCCCGGCATGCGCTGCTGAGGTGCATACGCACGCGGCATCGCCCGCTGCTGCTGTTGTTGTTGCGGAGGTGGTACTGGCAGTGCCGGCCTGAATGCCGGTGCAGGATACGGCCGACTGTGGAATGACATCGACCTCTGTGGTGGCTGCCAGCGTGGACCTGATGGTGGGCGATTCACCATCTGAAACTTCTGAGAAGGACCGCCTCCTTCTCCACTGCTTTGCGGCACGCTTCGCTTTCTCTCTGTCGCTGCTAACTCCTTGCCTGAGTCCTCCTGAACAATCGCAGCATCAATTATGTCATTGAGGCTGCCGTGATTGAACATCGTCAGTTTGTCCTTCAGGGGCGGGTTAAGCCCCTGGTAGAAGTGGTCCCGCCGCTTCTCGTCAGTATCGGCGTGATACGACGCATAGAGCGCGAGATCGTTGAACGCCCTGGAATATTCCAGCGCGTTCCGGCTCCCTTGTTGCAGGTGTAAAAATTCCTGCGTCTTCCTCTTCATCAGACCCGACGGTATGTGATAGGCCCTGAAGGCCGTCCGGAACTCCGCCCAGGTCATAACTCGGTCGGTGGGCTGTGAAGCACTGTAGTTTGCCCACCACGCGCTCGTGGATCCCTGGAGCTGTTGGACCGTGAATTGAATCTTGCGCTGCTCACTTAGTTGGAGCAGCCCGAACTTCATCTCTATCGTGCGGAGCCACTTGTCTGCATCGAGGGGTTCATCCGCCCTTGAAAATACCGGGGGATGAGTTGCTAGGAAGTCGGAGTAGGAGCTCTGTTGGCGCTCCTCACGATCTTGACGCCTCTCTGGTCGAGACGTATTGGCAATAAGAGTTTGCAGCAACTCCGTGTGCTGCTGATGAGAACCCGCCATTACCGCAACGATGTCAGCCAACGTAACCGTTGGTGGTGGCGGTGGCGGTGGCGGTGTTTGCTGTTGCTGTCTCGAGGAGTCCTCGGGAGGCTGTTGGGAGGTTTCTCACCCTTGACTAGAACCCCCAACGTCCTGGTTGGCACGAGTACGAGTCATTCTGAAATTCAAAACATCAGCGATCAGCACATGTCATACTTAAAAATTCCATATAAAACAGTAGGTATTGAAGTGACGCATGTATAATTTGCACAACATTCACATATATTGATAAAGCATAAACTTTATACAAGATACATTATTCTCGGGCCTCCGAGAAGTCATGCTCATGTCGTCACTATCTATACATACCCTACTGCCTACATGACATGTCACGGATTACAAAAGTTTGGGTTACACTACTCTAGTTGCCCTACTTGGCAACCATAACCCCCTACTCAGAGTAGAACTCAACCTCCTGTGGGTCGTCCTCCTTCGGTACCTCTGCTGGTGGTTCCGGATCTACAACCTCTTCTCCCATCTCAGGCCCTCCCATTGCCGGAAGACCCAAGACCACCGGTATGCCCAATACCGGAGGTACGAGGTCCTGCAACGCGTGCACCTCGTCCGTGGCCTGGTTGTAGTCTTCTTCCCAGCCTTGCCCTTCCTCAATGGTGTCGTCTCGCTCTTGAGAAAGGTCCTCATTCTGCTGGGTTAGAGTCTGCACCAGTTCTTGCAACGCCGCGATGTCGACACAGCTCTTCTTCTTCGCCGTCTTCAGACGATGCAACTGATTGTGTTGTTCATTCAGTCGCTTGATCGTCGGGAGGAGCACATTGCGGAGTGCGCTGTGAGCACTCTCGAAATGGTCTCCACGGCTTGTGCTCTCCTTTAGCTTTGCAGCGAGATGCTCCGTATGAACAGCTTGGCTGTCCATCACGGCCTTTCCCGCCCTCATTTGGAGGCTGAGGTTTGCCTCCGCGGGGCTGTACCTTGGGCAACCCGGATCAGTTGCCTCCCGGTACCTCCCTTCCCACACATGATGAGCCCGTCCCTCCACCGGAACGAGCACGTATGGAGTGCCCTCCATCGCTCTCACGTGTAGCTGGCAGAAACGTGACATGGTGTCACGGGCTGCCACTTGCCACATTCCCTCGGGTTGTCTACCTCTCACCGTAACGGTGAACGGCGCCCACCCGGGTGGCGTAGGTCCTGCAGGAACCTCGACATGGATTGTCCACGTCTTGTTCCCCTCCTCGCCTTCTTCCTTGGCGAAGTACTGTGGCATCTAGTGGTACCCGAAATATTGAAGCATCTGCCTTAATGCTTTCGGATAGCCGCTGTGGTGAGAACAGTGAGACTCCACCCACCCGTTCTCGAACTGTTTATCCGCTATCATCTGTAAAAATATATTTGAGAAATGTCAAATCTTTATTTGAACAGTAAACCATTGAGTCATAACACAAAACATGTTATTGAACCCATAAAATTTGGAAACATAGTTCAAATTTAAACAAATTTGACTGCTGATCTGCTGTCCAACATGACAGCCCTGACCAGTTTCCATTTCAACCTGATTTAGGCCATGCTTCAGGCAAAACCAATTCTGGAGGTCAACATCAAAGTTAAAGCTAACTTTAATAGATTTCCAGAAAGTATTTTCTTGGCCTAATATCTGTCCTGGTTCAAGAGTTATGAGATGTCAAAGTTAACAGAATTTCTGGAGAAAATTGGACAGTACCTCCCTGCTTTAGGTACTGATTTGATCCAAGAATTCCAGTTAATTCAACTCCCAATCTCACAAAACTTTATGTTACAAAGTTGTAACCTATCTCATAAGATTTCCAGAACTACCTCATTTTCTATTTTTGGATTTTTATGTAGGAAGTTATGCTCAATATACAGAGAGTTTACAGAGAGTCTTTGCTCTGCCCTGTTTTCTGGACAGTTTCAACTATGCTGCATTTTTCGATTGGTTAAGGGATGAAACACCTCTGGACCTTAACATAAGAGTTGTAAAGCTCTTCCAAAGCTTTCCATAAATGTATCATATGACCCCAACCTCGAAATAACTCAATCTCTAACCTCTGATTAACTTCAGCCTTAATTCAGCTGAAAACAGAGTGCTCTGTCCTTAGCAACCTATAAGTTGAAAACTTGTTAACTTTGAATATATTGATTAAGGGAAGAGGTTACAGCAAAGTTTTAATACTCCAGACTAAAACTTTCAAGTTTTACAATGAAGTTGTTCATTTAGTGGGGTGTGACATCGATACGTCACCAGATCATGTCGGTACTACGTCCTCACAAAGAAAAACCTATACCGAACTTAGCCGGCTTCTTTAGTTCAGTGGCACAAAGCATCTCTCGCACACGGATGCTACACGTCTACCGTTTCGTGGTTAGACTACCTGCAAATAACTCAAGCAATCATCAGACTCAGATGCACACCGAGCCCGGTATCCATACAGTTCGTACACCCGGCCGTCATCACTCGCCCGGATGTTCTCAAGCCAAACACGCCTTGAGTTATGTGTTCACGTTTCAGACCACGTGACGGGGTCTCCCAAATTGCACCACGCATGCCAGGGACAGACGTTGCTCGAATACCCCGAACGACATGAAGAGTCGTAGAGGATATTAAAGCGGGTCGGGTTACCTGCCACCCGTGGGGCTCCACCCTTCAGCTTGTGCGCACTGGTGGACAGCGCTTACGTGCACCCCCCAAGACATACACGTCCCAAAATGCACGATTTTCCGACATAATCAAATAGGTTAGTATGCCACTTTCTATATGCTAATAACATCCTTATACGGGCTACTAACTCGTTCCTCACTGGATTTTTGAAAAAGATGACCGTTGTAGTGCATTAAACCTCAAGCGAGCTCTGATACCAACGCTGACACGACCCCACGGTCTTGTCGAGCCAGGATCATGTGCTATCTCTACCCGAGACGAGTGCCTCTACCCGAGACGAGTGCCTCTAGCCTATGCTCGCGAGTAGTTTCAACTACTCGTCTTGTACCGAATCCTACCCTATCTTAGCATCGCAGTAGCTAAACGGGGTTTTCAATCCTAATCCCAACCCATGGTTTTCTCGGCTATGCAATTGGGTTTTCAAACAAGACTCCAATGCAAGAAATAATGATACTCAAGTAAGTGCTCAAAACAA
Organism: Neostapfia colusana; assembly: GCA_030760725.1. Classification (NCBI taxonomy): domain Eukaryota; kingdom Viridiplantae; phylum Streptophyta; class Magnoliopsida; order Poales; family Poaceae; genus Neostapfia; species Neostapfia colusana. The sequence goes on along the minus strand of JASWHV010000012.1, from coordinate 13,341,633 downwards.
TAAAAATTTGTAAAAAGGTTAATGCAAACCGGAGCTTGGCTTGCTGCTCTTGGTCGTAGGCTAGCTGCTCCTCAGGAGTAACAAAGTCTAGGACTTCGGGTTCCTCCTCAACCTTAGCGACTACATGATATAAGAAGTATATGTATTAATTTGAATGCATCTGAATTGAATTTAAACTTGTGAAGGTTGTAAGTCTTACTAGATAGACCAATGACTCTGAAATTTTTACTGTGGCTTGGATACAACCTAAACAGAGACTTGGTCAAGTTTTAGTTGCAGCAAAGCTCATTTGAGCCCTCCACAAATAATTATGTACTTGACCTTACTTGGAGGCTTTAGGGTGTTCTAAGGATTTTCATGAAACAAGCTATGAATTTTTTAAAACTAGATTTTTAGAGGGTTCTAATGGAGTTGGTCTCACTTAATTTGAAGGTTCCTAGCTAAAGATATGAGCTAAACAATTTCAGAGAAATTCTGAAAATGTTTCTGAACATTTTCTATTTTCTCTAGAACAGTTTTATTAATCACACCATTAGGTGGATCAAATAAGCTCAAATGGATCTGGAATTTTTATGGTAGTTTAGGAATATTTTGGTGAATATCCCAGCAAAATTTCAGAATTTTTCTCCAAAGGATTCTCCAGTTAAAATTCCAAACAGTTTAAACTTTGAAGAATTAATTCTGGGGAAATAAGGATTTTCATGAAGTGAAACTTGATTTGCTGGAAAGTACTCAGAGATCTGAATCCAACAAAATTTGGTTCACTCGATTTGGAGTTTCCTAGCCCAAAGTTATGAGGATTTGAAGTTTGAATGAATTCTGAAAATCGGGGAAAAGTTCAAATCTGCCGGTGGATCCACGGTACACGTGTCGGACGCGGGAGCAATGGCACACCGGGGTCTACGGGGTTTTTGTGCGCCAGCACACCGGATCCGAGCCGCATACCGATCCCAATTTAAAATACGAGCCGCTGACAGCCGGGTCCCACCCCTTTCGTCTACGTCTCGCCGCCCGCGCTCTGCCGCCGCGACACCTCGCCGGAGAGCTCGCCGGCACCCTCTGTGGAGCTCCAAACTTCATGATTCTGGCCGCCCCTGCCTACTTTCACTCGGGGAACATGATTCCGGTCCCAGTTCGTCATGAAAATGGCCAGCACCTGGTCGGCGATGAGCGGCAGCCTCAGGAGGACTTCGGCCGTGTCGGCCGACCTTCCTAGCACCCCAACGGATCAAGCAAACGGTCAGGAAGCAGCAGCGGACCTTAAGAAAGGTCGACATGAGCTCCACAGAGCACGGAAAGGGCTGTGTTGGGCTGTCACCGTGCGACCTAGGCCGGAAATCGGGATTTCTACTAAAACTCGAAGAACAGCGGTTTCCCTCGACGGTTCTTCGTGGTTCCTGCTCCTATGGACTAGTACGGGCACCTAGAAGTGATCCTGTCCACGAGAGGATGAGTGGTGCAGTGTGGATTACGAATTTCAGGATCAGTGCAGACTCCACTTTTGCACACCGTCGCGAAAGCATGAAATTCTGGCGTGAGCAGTCTTTGTCACGCCGCCGGAGCTCGCGGGAATGAAAGAGGGACTGAAGGCGAACCTCTTTGCTGTTCACAGCTCGGTGAACGGTGGGCTGTGGTGGCCGGACGGATCGTTCCCGCGATGGCGGCTCGAGCTGAACCGGCAGAGGAAAGATCATCGCAGTGGAGCTCGGGAAGGACTGCTCCAAGCCTGGAACCGACGCGAGGGTGTCGAAGAGGTCTTGGCGCACCTGGTGCTGGTCTCAGATCGCCAGGAGGATCACTGGATCGGCCGGGCGATGAGGAACCGAGAGTTCAACCGGGCGGCGAGGAGCTTCAGTTTTCTGGACGGGGACGCGTCGGGGCAGCGGTGAAAACCCCCTGCAACCGCTCGGGCGCGTAGATAAGGGCCCCGAGAGGCGGTTCATCGGCCGAGGGCGGCAAGCAGCTGCTGTCCTCGCCGTTTCTTCGCCATGGCGGCAGCTGAGTCGGGCGCGAGTAACCGGGTTGAGTCTTCAGTCGGTTGAATCCTCTCCAGTGGCTGACATGTGGGTCCCATTTTCCTTTTAACCTCAGAAATTAACTTTGCTCTACTGCCCTAAACAGTAGAGACCAAATTAACCTCAAGTATTTGAATTATCTGCCCCTGGGCCATTTGAATGGGGTAGAATTCAAATTGGTTTGGGTTTGACTAAATTTCAGCACACATGTAGTTTGAAATTCAAATAAGGTTTGAATTTGATACACTTAGCTCATGTCAAGATCAACTCCAAATTTAGTGAAAATTGGTGTGTGAGCTCACAAAAATGTGCTGAGTAAGAATATGTTTCCTACTTTTGAATTCATGGGGTAAAAACAGTTTGAATTTGAATTTGGGTTCAAACCACCCTCTTTCTAGCTATACCCAAAAATACCTCACGAAGGTTTTGAATTTGGGTGAAACTTGGCATGGACATCCCTAGCAAGGTGTAGGAGTTTTCATATGCCCAGCCCCTAGATGATGCATGTGGGAAATACCACTTTTGCATTTTGTGAGTTTATTCTCTAATGAGCATGTTAATAATGGTTACTTGCTCTTCAAATGTGTTCATCAACTTTCTTCAAATGAGGTGTGCTGTGTGGTGATGAACACTTCAAACATGTGTCAAAAACTGAGGCCTTTACAATACAATAGCCGACGACCCGTCAACAAAGGCTTCCACTTGGCCTTCGGTGCCTGAGGGGATCTTTAAAAGGAAGTTGTCGCGACCTACCGCTTGGGCGGCCGAACCAGGCGAAGGGGGTGGGACTAGCACCTCGAAGCTGGCGGTCCTGGTGGCCATGTTACTATGGCGCCCACCAAGGATCGTAAGCGTCACCGGGGACTCCGTGCAACCCGGCACTCAAGATCCAAGTGCTCAAGTAGGTCCCGACGCATGGATCATGGAGATCCGGGACTACTTGAAAGACAATTTCCTTCCCGATGAACGTGTATCCGCTAAACGGATCGCTCGGTTGGCTAAGAGATACATGCTAGTAGAAGGGGATCTCTAACGTCGTTGCGCTAATGGCGTCTGTCAAATCGTCTGCGGTCGACACTTCCCCCAGGCCTGCTCTGGGCAGCCCGCGGAGGTTCTTTTTCGGAGGGGCTAGTCCTCTCGCGAGGGTCTCGCTGGAGTGGACGAAGGAAGGAGATGAAAGTGGATTGACACGGGGATTTACGTGGTTCAGGCCGCTGAAGCGTAAAACCCTACGTCCACGGGAGTGCTCGGAGCACTGGTTTCCTTGAGTGTGTGGATGACCTAGAGGGAGCTGGGCAAAAGTGCCAAACCCCTGGAGTCCGAAGCCTGAGATGCCCGAACCCCCTGTAATGTTGCCTACCCGAGCCTTTTATAGTCCAAGGCTTGGGCGGCTTACAAGGTGGGCCCCAGGTCTCGACAGGTGGCCTCGGGGTGATTTCCTACCAGCTATGAAGTCTTGGCGCTGGCTTCGAGGTCATCCTGCCACCCTGCCCCTGCCGCAGGCTAGGTGTAGCGTGTAGCCGTTTGGCGATGGCAGGGGCGGTAGGGCATGTCTTGTCCGTGTCTTGTCGCTACCTTCAATGGTCTGCAGCTTCAGACACTGTACGCCTGTCTTGACTATGACTGGTCACAGCGCCTCCTGACAGGCGTGCGCCACGCCTCTTTGTCTTGGGAAAGCGCAGGTCTTGAATGCTTTGTACGGTAAAGGCATGACGCGCCTTTACTCTCGTTGCCTACCGCGTCGGGCGGGCGACGCTGCTCTGCTGGCCACGTGTCGGGCCCGGAGCTCTCCTCTAAGGAGAGGGCGAGCTCCGGCCCCGCTGGACACGTGGAGCCTTCGGAGCTCACCCCCACGGAGGGGGGGAGGTCCGGCTCTGCTCGCCACGTGGAGGGCCCGGAGCTATCCTCCGAGGGGAGGGGAGCTCCGGCCCCGCTGGACACGTGGCTCCTTCGGAGCTCGCCCCTGCGGGGGGGCGAGGTCCGGCCTCCTGGGCCACGTGGGAGGCTCGGAGCTATCCTCCTAGGGGAGGAGAGCTCCGGCCCCGCTGAACACGTGGCTCCTTCGAAGGTCGGCCCTGCGGAGGGGGCGAGATCCGGCCTTCTGGGCCACGTGGCAGGCCCGGAGCTATCCTCTGAGGAGTGGGGAGCTCCGGCCCTACTGGACATGTGGCGCCTTCGGAGCTCGCCCCTACGGAGGGGGCGAGGTCCTTAGGTGGTTTCACCCTATGCGCGGGGTACCCGGTATTGAGGGTACCGACAGTGGCCCGTGGGCCCATCTCGGGGGAGGTAACGAGCCCGAGGTGGGGCCTTCTTCTTCCCGTGCACCTTCTTGTCTTGAGTACTCCCTGTGCTGGCAGGGTCTTGACGGCTTCGGAGCTCAGCCTTTGAGGAGAGGGTGAGGCCTGGCATCGGAGCTCATCCCCGTGAAAGGGGGAGGTCCGGCTTCAGAGATCGCCTCTGAGGAGAGGTAGAGGTCTGGCTTTGGTGTTCACCCCTGTGGTGGGGGTGAAGACCAGCATCAGAGGTCACCCGTGCTGAGGGGGTGAGGTCTGGCATTAGAGCTCAGCCCTGCGGAAGGGGGAGGTCTGGCTTCGAAGCTCACTTCTGAGGAGAGGTAGAGGTCCGGCTTCGGTGTTCACCCTTGTGGAGGGGGTGAAGACCGGCATCAGAGGTCACCCCTGCTGAGGGGCGAGGTCTGGCATCGGAGCTCAGCCCTGTGGAAGGGGGAGGTCCGGCTTCGGAGCTCACCTCTGAGGAGAGGTAGAGGTCCGGCTTCGGTGTTCACCCCTATGGAGGGGGTGAAGACCGGCATCAGAGGTCACCCCTGCTGAGGGGGTGAGGTCTGGCATCGGAGCTCAGCTCTGTGGAAGGGGGAGGTCCGGCTTCGGAGCATGCCTCTGGGAAGAGGTAGAGGTCCGACATCGGAGCTCAGGCCAGCGGGGGGCGTGAGGTCCGGAGGTAATCGGAGCTCAGCCTCTGAGAGGGTGAGGTCCGGCATCGGGGCTCGCCTCTGAGGAGAGGGCGAGGGCCGGCATCGAAGCTCAGGCCAGCGAAGGGCGTGAGGTCCGGAGGTCATCGGAGCTCAGCCTCTGAGGAGAGGGTGAGGTCCGGCATTGGGCCTCGCCTCTGAGGAGAGGGCGAGGGCCGGCATCGGAGCTCAGGCCAGCGGAGGGCGTGAGGTCCGGAGGTCATCGGAGCTTAGCCTCTGAGAAGAGGGTGAGGTCCGGCATCGGGGCTCGCCTCTGAGGAGAGGGCAAGGGCCGGCATCAGAGCTCCGGCCAGCTGAGGGCGTGAGGTCCGGAGGTCATCGAAGCTCAGCCTCTAAGTAGAGGGTGAGGTCTGGCATCGGGGCTTGCCTTTGAGGAGAGGGCGAGGGCCGGCATCGGAGCTCAGGTCAGCGAAGGGCGTGAGGTTCGAAGGTCATCAGAGCTCAGCCTCTAAGGAGAGGGAGACGAGGTTCGGCTTCGGAACTCACCCCTGCTCAGGGGGTGAGGTCCGATACTGCTCAGGGTCCTCCTTTCCCTGCCTCTTAGTCTTATTTGGCTTACAGTCCCGGGCCAGAGTACGGGGCTCAGGGCAATCCGGTGCCCTTGGTCTCGGAGGTCTGGCTCCCGCCGTAGTTAGGGTGTAACCGTCCGGCCCCTACTACTCAGACCGTAGCACTGGGAAGGAAGAGTGCGCATGCTTTGGGTACAGGACCGGACTATGCAAGGCTCCTGGACCTCACGCTCTAGCGTAGGTCTTTTCCTGGAGGAGACCGACTGGCGTCAAAGTACCCTGACTGGGGGAGGTCCGAGAGGCCCCCGGGCCTTTGGCAGGTACCCCAAGCATGACCGCACTCGGCAGGATAGAAAATGTCGACTAGGCATGAGAGCAGGGAAGAAGAGCCGAGTGTACGGAGGGCGTACACTATCTAGAGCTCAGGGAGGTGATCATATAAATTAATGCATAATTTAAATGAACACCTGAGTAAGTGTGGTAGGACTTACAGAGGTAGGGCCGGAGCGCCTGCCTCGAGCTCCCATGCATGGACCGGCGGTGGTAGCGCTGGGGCTCCCGCCGGGGCCGTGCGATCTGGAGCGTTGTTTGCCATCTTGCCTCATCGACGAGGTAGATGTCCTCACGCAGAGCGGGTCATGCGTGGCTTCGTCGTACGCTCGGACACGGGGGACACCCATGGCGATCTCGGGGGGAAGCATGGCTTCGGCTTCGCATACCATGTAGAAGGGTAATTCCCGTGACCCAGCTCTGGGATGTCCGGCTGGCCCCCGACGTAGAGGAGCCGATATCCCCCGACGGATCTGGGTACAACGTCTGCACCGGTCGCGTGGGTCTGCTCGGCATGGACCTGGCACGCCTTGCATCTCCTAACCGGCTTAACAGCGTCTAGGTGGCTCTCGGTCGGTAGAAGCCATGCCGGATGGCTTAACCGACCAGCGTGTGGGAAGATGAGCATTCCCAGCACTCGCCACCGTGGATTACTGCGAACTGGTCGCAGCCTTCCTCCTGCGTTATGCACCACAATTGGATGTCGTGGCGCCACGCTAGTAAAGATACTAGCACGTAGCACTTAGCCATCCGCACAATCCGTTCAGCGAGTGCACATTCATCAGGAAGGATGTCTTTCAAGGAGTCTCGGACCTCCGTGGTCCATGCATCGGGACTACTTGAGCTTCTGGATCTTGGGCGCTGGGTTGCACGGAGTCCTCAAGGCGCATACGATCCTTTGGCTGGCACCATGGTTGCATGGCCGCCGGGACCGCCAGCTTCGAGGTGCTGGTCTTGCCCCCTTCACCCGGTCGGCACTCCGGGTTGTGAGTCGCGGCAACGTCCCTTCGAAGGCTCCTTGGGGCTCCAGGGCTCCAGTGGAGGCCTTCGTTGACAGGTTATTGGCGACGGTGTCGTCGACGCGCGGTACATGGCACAGGTCCAAGGTAACCAAACCGCTCCCCCGTTGGCATGAGGAGCAGCACGCAGTCGAGGTAGAACGTCCAATGAGGCTCGGTGAAGGCCGGTGCTCGGGGCTACAGTTCTACACCTTTGGGCCCCCCTGGGATGCATGGTGGTGGCGACCACCTGACCACGAAGTTAGTCGGTGCTTGGCTCTTGACTGTCTGACGTGGTCGGGAGTACAGCTTGAACTCCGCCACCTTCGGGTTGTCTTCCGGCTTCGGAGGCTGGCTATGCGTGCCAGTGACGCCCTTCTTCTGCTCTGGCGCACTTGTCTGCCAGGCCGAAGAGCTCTAAGATGTCTTGCAAGTCTCTGGTGGCCAACTTCTCAAGCATCTTCTTGTCCCTCACACCCTGTCAAAATGCGACCACCAATGATGCATCCGGGATGTGGGGGATGGTGTTGTGTACTTGGGAGAACTGCTAGATGAAGAAGCGCAGAGATTCTCCCGATTGTTGCTGCACGGTGTGGAGGTCCAGCTCCATGCCGGGGCGCGTGTAGGAGCAGCTGAAGTTCATCGTGAACTGTCTGCATAGCTCCGCCCAGGAGGTTATGGAACCCTGGGGCAGGTTCATGAACCATGACCGCGCCGGGCCGGTCAAGACGACGGGGAAGTAGTTGGCCATGACGGCCTCATCCCCTCCTGCCGCTAGGATGGCAGTAGAGTAGACCTGCAGGAACTCCACCGGGTTGATGCTTCCATCGTACTTCTCCGGCAGGTGTGGCCGGAACTTGCATGGCCACACTGCGAAGAGGAGGTGTGGCGCCAGGGCCACACATCCGGTCGCTATTGTTGCAGGTCTTGGTGCCGTGAACCCTTGGACGGCTGCTGGCACGGTGTACCCCGGCATGGGCAAAGGTGCGCCATACACCGGGGGCGCCGTCTGCAGGACAAATGGTTGTTGCATATGCTGCATGGCGTATGCCCTGGGACAGAGGTTGCGTGGCGAACATCTGCAGCCCAGGTTGAGTCGAGGCGGTCGACATGCGGTAGTCGGCCTCTTGCATGCGACGCCTTTGCCGCTGTCGCTCGATGGTGACGCGAGCGTCTTCTCCCGAGCGGCGTCGTTCCAGCTCTAACCTCAGGTCCGCCGTTGGGAACCAAATAGAGCGGGAGTCTGCCGTCTGCCTGTCAACCGTTGGTGTGCATGACAGCGAGACACCAGGTTGAGCAGGGCGTCGTCCCCGCTGCAGCGGAGGGTTGACGACGGTAGCGACGAGGTAGTTGATGTCACGGATCCACTGCTGGGTGGCCCCCTGGGGAGCGTCTTCAGCAGGTGGACTGTCTAGGAGCGCTTCAGCGGTTGCTAGCGCACTTGCTTGAGTGGCGCTGTGCGCCGCGGCAGATCTTGAGATTGATGGAGTTCGCCGGGAATGTCGACGCGAAGAGCTTGCCGCTGACGGAGGCTTGGTCATCTTTGTTGGCAAAAACTCATCGCAAGAGGGAAAAGCCCCCTACCTGGCGTGCCAAATGTTGAAGCGTCTGCGGTCGACACTTCCCCCGGGCCTACTCTGGGCAGCCCACGGAGGTTCTTCTTCGGAGGGGCTAGTCCTCTCGCGAGGGTCTCGCCGGAGTGGACGAAGGAAGGAGATGAAAGTGGATTGACACGGGGATTTACGTGGTTCGGGCCGCCGGAGCGTAAAACCCTACGTCCACGGGAGTGCTCGAAGCACTGGTTTCCTTGAGTGTGTGGATGACCTAGAGGGAGCTGGGTAAAAGTGTCGAACCCCTAGAGTCCGAAGCCTGAAATGCCCAAACCCCCTGTAACATTGCCTACCCGAGCCTTTTATGGTCCAAGGCTTGGGCGGCTTACAAGGTGGGCCCCAGGTCCCGATAGGTGGCCCCAGGGTGATTTCCTACCAGCTACGCAGTCTTGGTGTTGGCTTCGAGATCGTCCTACCACCCTGCCCCTGCCGCAGGCTAGGTGTAGCATGTAGCCGTTTGGTGATGGCAGGGGCGGTAGGGCATGTCTTGTCCATGTGTTGTCGCTGCCTTCAATGGTCTGCAGCTTCAGACACTATACGCCTGTCTTGACTGTGACTGGTCACAACGCCTCCTAACAGGCGTGCGCCGCGCCTCTTCGTCTTGGGAAGGCGCGGGTCATGAATGCTTTGTACGGTAAAGGCATGGCGCGCCTTTACTCCCGTTGCCTACCGCGTCGGGCGGGCAGCGCTGCTCTGCTGGACACGTGTCGGGCCCGGAGCTCTCCTCTGAGGAGAGGGGAGCTTCGGCCCCGCTGGACACGTGGAGCCTTCGAAGCTCACCCCCACGGAGGGGTGGAGATCCGGCTCTGCTCGCCATGTGGCGTGCCCGGAGCTATCCTCCGAGGGGAGGGGAGCTCCGGCCCTGCTGGGCACGTGGCTCCTTCGGAGCTCGCCCCTGCGGAGGGGGGGGCGAGGTCCGGCCTCCTGGACCACGTGGCAGGCCCGGAGCTATCCTCCGAGGGGAGGGGAGGGGAGCTCCGGCCCCGCTGGACATGTGGCTCCTTCAGAGCTCGCCCCTGCAGAGGGGGCGAGGTCCGGCCTTCTAGGCCACGTGGCACGCCCGGAGCTATCCTCTGAGGAGAGGGGAGCTCCGGCCCTACTGGACACGTGGCGCCTTTAGAGCTCGCCCCTGTGGAGGGGGCGAGGTCCTTAGGCGGTTTCACCCTGTGCGTGGGGGTACCCGGTATTAAGGGTACCGACAGCGTCCTATTGTGGTGCATAACCCGGGAGGAGGGCTGCGACCTGCTCGTAGAGATCCATGGAGGCGAGTGTGGGAATCATGCATCTTCCTGCACGTTGGTCGGTAAGGCTTTTCAGCATGGCTTTTACTGGCCGACAGCTCTCCAGGATGTTGTCGACCTGGTTAAGAGATGCAAGTGCGCTTGAGATCCGGAGCCAACACGTGCCCTGGGCTCTAGTCCGAAGTCTCCCTGCCGAGGTGAAACCCGGTGCTGCCACGCATCACCTAGCTCAAAGCCTCCTCCCTGCTGAGGATAGCTCCAGAGCTCACATGTGCCCTGTGCATTCTCCCTTTACAGTTTGTGCTTCCTCAAACATATCAACTGTAAAATGGCAAGCCACGTGCCCTTGGCCCTAAGGTCAGCCCTGGGGCTGCCATGTGCGCTTGAGATCCGGAGTCGACGCGTGCCCTGCGCTCCGGTCCGAAGCCTCCCTGCCGAGGTGGAACCCGGAGCTGCCACGCATCACCTGGCTTACAGCCTCCTCCCCGTTGAGGATAGCTCCAGAGCTCACATGTGCCCTGCGCATTCTCCCTTTACAATTAGTGCTTCCTCAAGCATATCAACTGTAAACGGGCAAGCCACGTGCCCTTGGCCCTAAGGTCAGCCCTGGGGCTGCCACGTGCGCTTGAGTTCTGGAGCCGATGCGTGCCCTGGGCTCCGGTCCGAAGCCTCCCAGCTGAGGTGGAACCCGGAACTGCCACGCATCACCTGGCTCAGAGCCTCCTCCCACGGAGCATAGCCCCAGAGCTCACACGTGCCTTGCACATTCTCCCTTTACAGTTTGTGCTTCCTCAATCATATCAACTGTAAACGAGCAAGCCACGTGCCCTTGACCCTAAGGTCAGCCCTGGGGCTGCCACGTGCGCTTGAGTTTCGGAGCCGATGCGCGCCCTGGGCTCCGGTCCAAAGCCTCCCAGCTAAGGTGGAACCCAGAGCTACCACGCATCACCTGGCTCGGAGCCTCCTCCCCGTTGAGGATAGCTCTGGAGCTCACACGTGCCCTGTGCATTCTCCCTCTACAGTTTGTGCTTTCTCAAGCATATCAACTGTAAACGGGCAAGCCACGTGCCCTTGGCCCTAAGGTCAGCCCTGGGGCTGCCACATGCGCTTGAGTTCTAGAGCCAACGCGTGCCCTGGGCTCCGGTCCGAAGCCTCCATTCTGAGGTGGAACCCGGAGCTGCCACGCATCACCTAGCTCATAGCCTCATCCATGCTGAGCAAAGCTCCAGAGCTCACACGTGCCCTAGGCTCCGGTCCAAAGTCTCCCTGCTGAGGTGAGGTCCGGAGCTGCCACGTGTCACCTGGATCTAGAGCCTACACCCTACAAGAAGAGTTTCGGAGCTGACATATGCCCGTGGCTCCGGTCCAGAGCCTCCCCGCAGAAGAGAGGTCCGGAGCTTCCGCGTGTCTCCCTGGGACAAGCCGAAGACAAGGGTCGAACTTCCCTTGGGTCCTTACGCCGTCGAGGACCCGGAAGGAATGGTAGCCACACCGTCGGGGTGCCCTGGGTCCTTACGTTGCTAAGGACCCGGAGGAACAAGCTCGAGACATCGGCCATGAGCTATCCACGTCGACTAAGTCGTTCCGGACCCTTGCGCTGCTAAGGGTCCGAATCTACATCAACAATTCAAGACAATACAAGAATTGAAACAAAGAGTTTCCATCAATGACAGAGTTCGGGCATACAAAAGGGGATACAAGACAACTAAGGAACTCAACAGCTACAAGTCAATCAACCTACTGCTCCATGGCATACATGGTTGTCCCCCAAGCCAATCTCTATGTAGAGAGACGGTCGCCTGCTATAAGACCAAGGACGGCAGCAACTTATGCTGGACCGAGGCAACGGTGAAATCCAATATCGTGTGGGCCAAACGCCATCTATGGGGGATTTAGTTGTCCACAGCAGTACCTGGAGGAAGGTTTGATCACTCTGGACTTAACCTTCCTTTAGTGCCGGCAGGTAGCCCCTCTTCGGCGAGGTGCCTAGAGGACATGTCCCACACGACACTGGCGTAGGGACTTCGTGCGAGTCGAGGATCCTGTCCCCGACGGCCTCCCTTACCATTGGCGTGCCATCAGGATGGCTTGTGCTTCTATCCGGGACCGTCAAGGAGAGAGACGCCTCAGAGAGCCGCACCGAAGGCCGTACACACTCAAACATCTCGCAAAAGTGGACGAAGATGGCTACCGATGTAAGAGCATCAGGTGGGCAAGAGTGCTGAGAAGTGGAAGCTTCCAGCGTGCAAGAGGAGAACAAAGGCCACATTGTGAGGGAGGGTGCCATCCAACACTAGAAGGCCTCCTTTTATACACAACTGCGACCTCTGGCAGGACAACAGGTGCGATGATCAGGCTTCCACCTCTGCACGCGGTGGGTTATTCGCCCCCCCAACGATGGGTTAGACCTAGGTCCACCCGTCAGACACTGGGGTCGGGCGAGTAACATCTCGGGAACGTCCGGCGGTTCTCGAGAAGAGCGACTCGGTGGAACTGTGGCAACCAACCCATTGGTTGCCACAGTAAGTGCCCCGAGGCAACCCCTCGGGCACGTCGCCGTGAGTTATTTGCCTCCCCCAACGATGGGTAGGATCCAGGTCCACCCGTGAGACACTGGGGGCCAGGCGAGTAACATCTTGGGAACGTCTGGCGGTTCCCGAGAAGAGTGGCACGGTGGAACTGTGGCGACCAACCCATTGGTTGCCGCAGTAAGTGCCCCGAGACAACCCCTCGGGCATGTCGCCTTGGCACTCGCCCCCCTCCCCCCAATGACGGGTAGGACCCAGGTCCACCGGTCAGACACTAGGGACCAGGCGAGTAACATCTCGGGAACGTTCGACAGTTCATGAGCAGAGCAGCGCGGTAGACCTGTGACCCATGGGCTGCCGCAGTAACTACCCCGAGGCACCCCCTCGAGTGCGTCATCGTGACCTGTCAATAAAGAGTAGACACGACGACACGCTGCTGCTTTTATTGACTGTTACGCCCACTACGCCAAGGACGTGCAACCCTTACGTCTCCTAGGTACGACCACTCGTCCACTACGCATAAGTCTCGCCACCGCTTCGGTTTCCAAAGTGCAGGTTCAAAACCACCACGCGGGAGAGATGGGAGCCCCACCTACGGGATTGATGCCTCCCCCAAGATGGGCCCGGGGGCCACTGTCGGTACCCTATAGACCGGTACCCTCGCGTAGTGGGTAAAAGACAGCCTGGACCCCGCGTCCTGGCTGAGGCGGGCCCCAACGTAGCCACGTGCCCATGGCCCCATGGTCAGCCCTGGGGCTGCCACGTGCGCTTGAGCTCCGGAGCTGACACGTGCCCTGGGCTCCGGACTGAGCCTCCCAGCTGAGGTGAGTTCCGAGGCTGCCACGTGTCCCCTTGTTCTGAGCCACCTCCCTGCTGAGGACAACACCGGGGCTGACACGTGCCCTGGGCTCCGGTCCGAGCCTCCCCGTTGAGGTGAGGTCTGCAGCTGCCACGTGTCCCCTGGCTCCGAGCCACTTCCCTGCCGAGGACAGCTCCGGTGCTGACACGTGCCCTGAGCTCCGGTCCGAGCCTCCTCGCTGAGGTGAGGTCTGGAGCTGCCACATGTCCCCTAGCTCCGAGCCACCTCCCCGCTGAGGACAACTCCGGTGCAGGCACGTTCCCTGGGCTCCGGTCCGAGCCTCCCTGCTGAAGTGAGGTCTGGGGCTGCCACGTGTCCCCTAGCACCAAACCCGTCGATGAGACTCCAGAGCCGCCACGTGCCCCACGATCCGTCGTGGGTCGTGGGTCGACGAAGTCAAGGAGGAAGTGCACTGTCAAGCTTTGCATTCAAGGCTCGCGCCTTCCCTAGAAGCATGGCGCGTTGCACACGCCTTCGTCCTCTGCACGTTTGCGATTACGGTGACAAGACAGGACGACAAGGCGTCATAGTAGTACAGTGCCGCCCAATGGCATGAAGCCCCCCGAGAAGGGCAAGAAGACGCGGTGACAAGACGACGCCTTCATCATCACCTGACACGCGGTCAGGGGCGCTCAGCACGCCGGATGGCAGTACTTAACTCCCCCGCCGGCCACTCTACTTAGAGGTCGAAGCCCTAGATCATATATAGGGTTCAAATAGCTTTGAGGCCACCTGTCGGGCCCCAAGCCTCATTGTAACCACCGCGGCCTTGATCTATAAGAGGACCGGGGTGACCACCCGACAAGGGGTTCGCACTCCAGATTACGCCACGCAGAAGCACCCACGCTCAAGCAATAGAACATGCACTCCCGTTGACGTAGGGTATTACGCTCCGACGGCCCGAACCACGTAAATCTCGGTGCTCATCCACTCCCTTGAGTCCAGGTCGTGTGGGGCGCTAAGCCCCCTTCGAAAAAAGAACCTCGCGGACTGCTTCTGAGCAGTCTGGGAGGAGTGTTGTAGCTCACGCACTCCGAGAAATGTTATATACCATAGTATAAAATTAGAACTTCAAACATAACACATACAAGTGAAAAAAAAACACTAGGATATAAACTGAACAAATCTAAACACTTTAATATAGTAAATTGGACCAAAATTTTGTTTTGAGATTTAAGTGAACAATGTAGATATTTTTTAGAAGTCTCTCTATCGTGTACAGTTGTGCTATCTATCTGTCCATGTATATACACACTCACTTGCACCACTCACGCACACCCACACACCCACACATATTCAATCCTACAACTACATACAACTTATAAGATCACGTACTTCAAAAGATCAATAGAATTCACCGGAGATGCGTGATAGAGAGGTTGTACTACTATTGTAGCTGCAAAGAGACATCTAGAATATTATTTTAAGGATAAATTGCGATGAGACACCCTGGGTTCAAAATGAATCGAAGAGTGGGCTGCCCTCACAACGTAGGCGCTAACTATACTGACCAGTTCTAAACAACGTAGGTACTTAGGGTTAGTAAAATGGACTTTAAAGGAAGCACATATCAATTTTAAGTCGCCGAGTTGTGGTCACCCAATCCGAAATTACCTTGTCTGGGCCTCTGAACCCAAAACACACTAGAGCGAGAGCAGCCCAAATAAGCATTTAACAACCCTCGAGCCCATCATAGGCCCACCAGGCGAGGGCCCCGATGCCTTCATCCCCCTCCTCCACTTCTTCCTAGCGCTTATCACCTCCCAAAACCACTCATCTTCTCCAATGGCGACCACCGCCACGCCGCGGCAATGCTGGCTCCCCGCCGCCGGGCGGCTCCCACCTCATCCTCGCCTCATCCCTCTCCTACGGCGCCCCTTTGCCACGTCCGCCGCCTCCTCCTGGCTCCCTAGGTGCCGTGCCGGCATGGCGGCGAGAGGGAGGGTAGCCCGCGTCGTGTGCTCCCCCAGGTACCGGAATCACGGCTCTATGCTTCTGTATTTGCAGACTTATAGTGTTGTCGGTGTCTTGATTAGGTTCGTTTGTGCTTGGTTCCTGCAGGTGCACGCTGGAGACCGCCGGCACTGGCTTCGACCCGCTAGGGCTGTACAGGGAGCGCCCTTCGGGAACTGATTCGTCGCAGTCCCCACTGTTGACCTTCTTGGGCGTCCTGTCTCCGGTGTTTGGGAGCTCCAGTGGAGGTGGTGGCGCCAGGCGAGGAGTAGCAGGTTGCCAATTCCGGGATAACCCCTTCATTTCTGTCCTTTATTAAGTGTTTCTTCAAGGTTGTTGTACATTATCTTGTGTGAAATCGATAATCCTATAACATTGCACCAGTGGATTGAGCTGTTAGGGAAGTGCTTAGTTGGGTTGATTTCAAAATGTATATCGTTTTATATTTTATAACATGGTAGAAGTGGGTTGAGCATTAGGGCAGTGCTTAGTTAGGTTAATATATTGTTACAAAAAATAACTAGACTGTTGCTTGTGATGAAAAATTAGTGAGGTTCACGTTACTATTGAAGTCCATTTGCACTTGATCTGCCCGAGAACCATAAGCCCATGAAAATTGATTTGTTCTTTGTCTCAATGAGTGATGCAGGGGTCGGACCCTTCCCCGGACCCTGCGCAAGCGGGAGCTACATGCACCGGGCTGCCCCTCAATGAGTGATGCAGGACCCATATTCCATAAGAATATTGAAACTAGGACAGCATCTTAGTTTATGATAGTTTGTATTAACTTTTGCTCACTAGTTATCACAAATCATGGTTAGATTTCCTGGTTATCATGAAAGATTATTTGATGTAGCATCCTAGACTGCCATTTTTCAACTATTGAACATAGATGACCTATTTGTGATGGATTTGTTTGAACGTACATACTTTTGCTAATAAGGTTTTGATATTTGAAATGTGACTTAATCAAAGTAGCTACCTTTTGAGCAGCTGCAATCGAGGATAGCTCCATTGACATTGGTGACTTCTTCAAGGGTTCTCTACCTGGAAAGTTCCTGAAACTCCTTGGATATTTGGCCCTGTCCCGGCTTGGTGTGTATATACCCTTGGGCGGAGTGAACCGGGAAGCATTTGCTGGGAATCTAGATCAGAACAGCCTTCTAGGCACTTTAGATTCTTTCTCTGGTGGTGGTATTGGTCGGCTTGGAGTATGCTCGCTTGGCATCATTCCATTTATCAATGCATCAATAGTGTTCCAACTTCTTACCCAACTTTACCCAAAGTTGCAAGACCTTCAGAGGAAAGAAGGGGAAGCAGGAAGAAAGAAGGTTCTTCAGTATACAAGATACGCTTCTGTTGCTTTTGCCATTGTTCAGGTTAGGTTCCGTGGAATATTTTCAGTGCCAAGATAGATACTATATTGCGGTGATTGATGCCTCTTAGAACTTTAATGTCACAATATTAGCTGATGGCATAAGTTGTCAAGAATATTTCCTTTCTTTTATTATTGTCTAGGCAAGTGAATAAACAGTCACATGAAGAGTGCACTTGGAATTATATGATTTTTCATCTGTCTAAAACCTTCATAATCATGCATTTTGAATGTGGCTGGAGCTTGTCTTCAATTCAAAAAATTACGACTCCTGTACTGTTGTGAAATGATTTCAAAAACGCGTTACAACTCTTATACTACTGTCAAACATCCCAAAGAACTAATTACGTAACATAAAACAGAGAAGCCGGCGATTGTTTACAGATGCTAATATGCTTTGGCGAACTATCTGTCCTGTTGAAGTACATTAAAAGTAATAAGAAAATTTTGTAGTACACAGTTAACTTTAATTGTCAGTTTTATTAGAACCTCATACTTAACTCCGCCTATGCCTTTCTAGGTATAGCCGGTCCCAAGCCCGGATAATAGGAGGGTTGTGATAGGCTTGGCGAGCCGGCGATCAAAACCAGCCATTCCTATGGATATGAAACCCAGTTTGGGTTTCATATCTAGCCTACCTCAACGTGCTTGAGACAAAGGCTTTGTTGTTGTTGTATTAGAACCTCATACTTCTGTTTCTATATTTTCTTGTGGTATATATCATATAATAGTGTTTTTTGGTATCTGTATAATGTCACCCCCACCCAAAAAAAAGAATAGAAAAGCGACTGGATCTTGTCAGTACATGATAGCTGTCTGTCGTGGATTGAATGCAAGTTCTTTGTGTTATTTATGTCTTGGGATGCATCAATAATTAAATATCCATACTCTTTTTGTAGGCAATCGGACAAGTTCTTTATCTCCGTCCATATGTTAACGATTTCAGCACAGAATGGGTTCTAACATCGGTGACTTTATTGACTCTTGGATCTGTTTTCACCACTTTCATTGGTGAAAGAATATCTGATCTGAAGCTTGGAAATGGAACGTCTCTTCTGATATTTACGAGTATAGTTTCGTACCTGCCTGCATCATTTGGCAGGACAGTTGCACAGGCATTTCAAGATGGGAATTATGTTGGCCTCCTCACAATCATATTGTCATTCTTTTCTTTAGTTCTTGGGATTGTTTATGTCCAAGTAAGCGAATTTTCACTATAAGATATATTGGCAGGCTGTCTTCTAGTGTGCTGTCTAATTCAGATTCAGAACATTTGGATGATTTCAGGAAGCTGAGCGGAAAATACCTCTCAACTATGCTTCTCGATACAGCAGTCGAACTGGAGGGCTTCAGAGATCTGCATATCTACCATTTAAGGTTTGATACCTTATAAATGCTTGCTCACTTGTGATTTTTAATAATTCTCCATGTGGAATTTGAGTTTATTTAACAATTTTGTGTTTTTTGATGAGAAATTCTTTATATGTAACATCTGTCAACTTAGAGGTGATTAAATTTGTAATATGGTGGAAATTTTCTCTAGTAGCCTACCCTAAAGTGCTTGGGACAAAGGCTTGGTTGTTATTGTTGTGTAATTTTTCTCTAGTACATTATATGATGCAGAACTCCGCCTATGCTTCTCTAGGTATAGCCGGTCCCAAGTCCGGATAAAGGAGGAGGGTTGTGATAGGCTTGGCGAGCCAGCATCGAAATGAGCCATTACTATGGATATGAAACCCGGTTTGGGTTCCATGTCCTACCTCAACATGCTTGAGACAAAGGCTTTGTAAAAGAAAGAAAGACATTATATATTTATATGATGCAGGAAAGACTTTCTATATTACCCATTTGGACCCTGTTCGGTTACATGGGGATTGGAGGGGATTGACAGAGATTAAATCCCTACCTTGCTTGTGAAGGATTGTATCCCTGTCCCTGCCATTCCCCTCTAAATTCGCTTGGTTTGGGGAATAACTGAACAAGCCCTTGATAGGTTAGTTTTGTGCTGAAGAAGTGTAGTCATGAAATTGGTATGTGAAATGCTGTAGCCTGTTTGAAAGCTCCTGAATCAAAACATTAATTGACTGCATTTCAATCTCTTCTAGGCCCATATGATGTTTGAGAGGACGAATTGAAAATCTAAATTTGTTCTCATTGTAATATACAGGAATAGAGCAATTCAACCAATTGTTCTTTTAGATGTTACCAGAAATGAATTGGATCCTGTTACGCTTCACATAATGTACCATATTTTTCAGTCAAACAAGATGTCTGAAGAATGGAGAAAAAGTATATTAGTACCTATCTTCAAAAATAAAGGAGATATTCAAAATTGTACTAATTATCGAGGGATTAAGCGTATGAGTCATACTATGAAGTTTTGGGAGAGAGTGATTGAACACCGCCTGAGGAAAGTGACCAATGTCACTAAAAACCAGTTTGGTTTTATGCCTGGGAGGTCTACTATGGAGACAATTTTTTTTGCTTCGTCAGCTTATGGAGAGATATAGGGAGCAGAAGGACCTACATATGGTGTTCATTGACTTGGAGAAGGCGTACGACAAGATACCAAGGCCAGTCATATGGTGGGCACTAGAGAAACATAAAGTGCCAACAAAATATATTACCGTTATCAAGGATATGTACAATAATGTTAGGACAAGTGTGCGCGTAAGTGATAGTGAGACCGATACATTTCCTATCACGGTAGGACTACATCAAGGATCAGCTGAGCCCATACATCTTTTCCTTCGTGATGGATGAGGTGTCGAAGGACATACAAGAGGATATCCCTTGGTGCATGCTTTTTGCCGATGATGTAGTGCTAGTAGATGAAATTAGGGATGGTGTTGATAAGAAATTAGAGTTATAGAGACAAACCTTAGAGTTCAAGGGGTTTAGACTTAGTAGGACTAAGGCCGAGTATATAAGGTGTGACTTTAGTGGTGTTGGTCGTGAAGAGGAAAATGTTAGTCTACAAGGACAAATAGCACCTAGAAGGGTCTCTTTCCGATATCTAGGATCAATATTACAAAGCAATGGCGATATTGATGAGGGTGTTCGCCATAGGATCTGTTGCAACTCCGGTCCTGTTTCCTGCTGAAACAGCGTCTGATCTTGCTTTATAATCAGATCTGAACTAGCAGATCAATCTGCCCTCCAAGGAGACAGACCAGAATTAATCTACAACAAGAACAAAGGCTAGAACAGAAGAAAAACAGAAGCTTCTCGTTCTGTCCTGGACAGAACAGAAGCAGAGAGAGAGATACTTCTAATCTGGGCGATCAGAACAGGGAGAGAGAAGAGCTGCCGACCTGTTCCTGAGCTGTGGAGGCGCTGAACAGGGAGGTCAAGGGGGCGGCAGCAGCTAGGGTTTAGCCTCCTGGTGGTGGCGGCTGTAGAGAGGGAGGCGCTGACTTGGGAGAGATGAGAGGGGGCGGCGGCTGCAGCAGGGGAGAGAGGCGGCTAGGGCAGAAAAGTGGAGGAAAATTTCTTTATTCAACTCTCTCACAATTTGGGGTGTTTTTGGCTTGTATATATAGCCCCCCTTACAAGAGTCCTAATCTATTACAAAAGGATCTTTTAGTCTATCTCTAAAAAGATTAAACTCAGATTCCTTCTAGAAAGGGGGCCCGGCCTGGGCCAGGGCTGACCAGCCCACTTGGCCCAGTTTAGGCCGCCCTGGGCCAAGGGCAGATCAGCCCACATTCTCCTCCTGATCCTGACACTGGCCCACGTCTAGGATCCCGATCCTTCTCCTCATCTTCACGAACTTTTGTCTTCTATGAGCCTTGGTCAAGATGTCCGCCATCTGGTCTTGAGTAGAGATTTGCTCAAGCACAATAGTACCGCTGTCCACACACTCCCGTATGTAGTGGTACTTGACGTCGATGTGCTTGCTCCTGTCATGGTGTACCGGGTTCTTGCTCAAGTCTATAGCTGACTTGTTATCAACCCGCATCACCGGCGCCTTCGATTTTTCAGCTAAGTCCTCCATCAGCCGTGCCATCCATACACCTTGACATGCCCCTTGAGCTGCTGCGATATACTCTGCTTCACATGAGGACAAGGCTACCACCTTTTGCTTGCAGGACTGCCATGAAACGGGGTTGTTTCCAAGACAAAACGGCACCCCGCTTGTGCTCTTGCGGTCCTCCACGTCTCCCACATAGTCACTATCCGAGTACCCAATAAGCTCCATGTCTCCTCCTCTTGCATAGAAGACTCCATAGTTGATTGTACCCGCTATGTAACGTACAATGCATTTGACTGCAGCAAAGTGATCCTCCTTGGGCTCTTCCAGAAACCGACTCACGTACCCGACCGAGTAGGCGAGATCGAGACGTGTGTTCACCAAGTATCGCAGCCCTCCAACCAAGCTCCTATAGTCCGTTGCATGCACCAACGGGTTATCACTTGTCTTGCAAAGCTTGAGGCGGGTTATCACTTGTTTTGCAAAGCTTGAGGCCTTGCTCCATGAGAAATGCACAGGGATTGCATCCTTCCAGGCCAGCTTTAGAGACAAGTTTGGAAGCGTAGGTCGCCTGCCCAATGCTTATCCCTGCATCAGTTTGCCGCACCTCCAGGCCAAGATAATATGACAAGAGACCCAAGTTGCTCATCTTGAACCTCTTCATCATCTCCCCTTTGAACTTCTTGAGATCGCCTCCTCCTGCGATCACAAGATCGTCGACGTACACGCTAACGATGAGCTTCTCATCTTTAGCTCCACGGAAATAGATCCCGTGCTCACTCGTACTCTTCTCGAAACCAAGGGATAGCAAGCTATCGTTGAGCTTGGCATTCCAGGCCCTGGGCGCCTGACGAAATCCATATAAAGCTTTCTTGAGCCGATACACCTTGTGTTCGGCTCCGTCGATGATGAAGCCAACGGGTTGGGAGACGTACACCTCCTCCATCAAGTCACCATTCAGGAAGGCGCTCTTCACGTCCATGTGGTGTACCTCCCACCCCTTGTGTGCAACAACTGCAAGGAGCAAGCGAACAGATTCGAGACGAGCTATAGGAGCAAATACCTCGTCAAAATCTATTCCTTGCCGTTGGACATAGTCTTTTGTCACCAGTCGAGTCTTGTGCTTCACCACCTCCCCATGCTCGTCCTTCTTCACCTTAAACACCCATTTGAGACCAATGGGCTTGTGTCCTGCAGGAAGATCAACAAGTTTTCAAGTCTTGTTTTCTTCTATGGACTCCATCTCCTCGAGCATGGCCCGTCTCCAGCACGGCTGTTCCTCAGCATCGGCGAAGGACGTGGGCTCCTCCGCGGTGGTGAACATGAGCTCCCCCTCCTCCAAGCTTGGTGGGCGCTCAGCCCGACCAGGAGGGGTGAGGGTTCCAAGTATGTTGCGCATTGTGTGGAACCGTAGTTTCGCGTCATCGTCGTAGTAGGCGTCGACGACGTTGCTGCCGGGGTCCGACAGCGGTGTGGCGAAGCGGATGGGCCGTGAAGGATTCCGGGGCGTGACGAAGGTGCTGGAATCTTCAAGTCCGGAACCCCCCGCTGCTGCTGATCCCCGTGCAGGACTGTCCCAGCCCTGATTTGCGCTGGATAGCCCCTGCAAGGGCCCTTGGGGCGACGCTGCAGGTGCTGGACTCTCTCCAGCAGGTCTGGAGGCTGGCTCAGGAACTCCTAGTGTCTATACAGACCCTTCTGTGCCCCTCCTGGGCACTGCAGGGGTGTTGTTCGGCCCCTCCGGACCCTGCAACACCTCTCCGGGTGCTGAAACAACAGGTCCAGCACCTGCTGGACCTAAGGAGTCGACGTGGAAGGTGGTGTAGTCCTCTTCTCCTGCTCCTTCTCCCCAGTCCCACTTGGCCGCCTCGTCGAATATCACGTCACGTGATATGCGTGTGCGCCCATCATTCGGATTATACATCCGATAGCCCTTCGTCCCTGCAGCATAGCCAAGAAAAATCATCGGAGTACTCCGGTCTTCCAACTTTTTCAGGTGGGGGCGCGTGTTCTTAACATGCACCACACACCCAAAAGTTCGGAAATAATTGACGGCTGGTCACTCTCCATGCCAAGCTTCATATGGCGTCTTCCCGTCAAGGCCGCGGGTAGGGGATCAATTCAAGATATAGACAGCCGTGATAACTGCCTCACCCCAAAATATCTCGGGCATACCCTTCGCCTTCAACATGCTCCTCGCCATGCCGACCACCGTCTGGTTGCGCCGCTCCACAACCCCGTTTTGCTGTGGTGTATACGGGGCTGTGAGCTGACGTTGTACTCCGTGCTGAGCGTAGTACTCGTCGAACTCCTGTGAGGTGAACTCCCCTCCGTGATCAGTACGGAGTAGCGTCAGCCTCCTCCCAGACTCTAATTCAGCTGTCGCCTTGAATTGCTGAATTAAGTCGGTCGCCTTGTCCTTGGTTGCTAGAAGATAGAGCCACATATAGCGGCTCATGTCATCCACTAGCAACAAGAACATCTTCTTGCCGCCTGGAGTCGTCAGTGTGATAGGCCCACAGATGTCGCCATGGACAAGGTCGAGTGCGCCCTTCGCGCGCCGTCGAGCTTGCTTGGGGAAGCTGGAGCGCCTCTGCTTCCTGACCAAGCAAGCTTCGCACAATTGATCGATATGATCAATTTACGGAAGACCGAACACCATCTCCTATCGTGCCAACTTTCGAAGCGCCTGGAAGCCGACGTGTCCGTAGCGTTCGTGCCAACGCCACGCAACATCATCACGCCTCGCAGTTAGGCAAACCGGACGTGTGATGTTGAGCCTGACGGAGTACAACTTGCTGTCGTCGCGCTGAACTCGTGTGAGGAGACGCTGCTGCTCATCCCGTATGTGCATCACTCCTCCTTGCACCGTGATGTTGTTGCCATCCTCATCCAGCTGGTCGACGCTGATGAGGTTGGTGGTGAGGCGTGGGATGAGGTAGACGCCGGTGAGCCTCCTGTGCTCACCCGTCTTGGCGGCGAATAGGACCGTACCCTTCCCCTGGATACGCACGACGGAATTATCACCGAACTTCATGGTTTCGACGACGTTTTCGTCGAGCTCGGAGAAGACGGCGCGCGAACCCGTCATGTGGGTGGTCGCGCCCGTGTCGAGGTACCAACGAGTGTCGTCAAAGTCATCGTCGTTGCTGCGGGGTGAGTGAAGATACGTCCCTCCACTATCTCCAGTGGGCGCATAGGACGTTCCTGTACATGCTCCTCCTGTACTGAGGCCACCCTTGTCATAAACAAGGCGCCCTCCTCCTTCGCCTTTGCCACGAAAGCCTGCTGCTGCGGGTCCTCCTTAGGCTTCGACCGACACTCCCTGGCCCAGTGACCCTTCTTCCCGCACTTCCTGCACTGGTCCCACGGAATATCCTTCCCGGAACCTCCCTCCTTGCCTCCGTTCTTCTTGGGCGGTCCCTTTCGGCCGCTCCTCTTAGAAGAACCTGCGGACTGGGTAGACCGCTCCTCCTTCAGCTGTGCCTCCCACTCCTCCCGAGTGAGGTACAGCTGGCCGTTGTGTACTCCTCCCTTCCGCTGCGTCGAGTCAAAGGCGTTCTCAGCCGCCCTGAGACGCCCCGTCACCTCAGACAAGGTGAGGGTCGACACGTACAACAATGTCGTGATCGCCACCACGATCTGTTGGAAGCGTTCTAGAACGCTTCGCAGGAGCTTCTCCACGGCCCTCTCTTCTCCTATCTCCTCCCCTAGCGACGCAAGCCGTGATAGCATGCTGCTCAGGCGGAGGGAGAAGTCCTCCACGCTTTCGCCATCCTTGAAGACAACGTCTTCAAACTCCTTTCGGAGTTGCTGTGTTGTTGTCTTCTTCACGCGTTCGGCCCCAATCCGCATGATGGCGATCGTGTCCCATGCCTCCTTCGCCGTCCTCTTTTCTCCTATCGTCGTGATCATCTCCGGCGGGATAGCGCTGACCAAGATGTCAAGCGCCATCATGTCTTCCTGCTCGCTCACGTTCCCCTCCTCCACGGCTTTCCAAAGCAGTCGTGCCTTCAGCTTGATCTTCATCATGACAGCCCACTCCGCGTAGTTGGTCTTGGTGAGCACGGGGAACCCCGTCCCGGTGTTCACCTCACGAGCTGCTGGTGAGGGTGTGCCATGGCTGATGGCGCTGCCGCTGCTTGTAGGTGTAGACGAAATCTTACAGAATTCAACCTAGCGTTGAAACCGGCTTTGATACCACGATTGTTGCAACTCCGGTCCTGTTTCCTGCTGAAACAGCGTCTGATCTTGCTTTATAATCAGATCTGAACTAGCAGATCAATCTGCCCTCAGAGAGACCAGAATTAATCTACAGCAAGAACAGAGACTAGAACAGAAGAAAAACAGAAGCTTCTCGTTTTGTCCTGGATAGAACAGAAGCAGGGAGAGAGATACTTCTGATCTGGGCGATCAGAATAGGGAGAGAGGAGAGTTGCCGGCCTGTTCCTGAGCTGTGGAGGCGCTGAACAGGGAGATCAAGGGGGCGGCAGCAGCTAGGGTTTAGCCTCCTGGTGGTGGCGGCTGGAGAGAGGGAGGCGCCGACTTGGGAGAGATGAGAGGAGGCGGCGGCTGCAGCAGGGGAGAGAGGCGGCTAGGGCAGAAAAGTGAAGGAAAATTTCTTTATTCAACTCTCTCACAATTTGGGGTGTTTTTGGCTTGTATATATAGCCCCCCTTACAAGAGTCCTAATCTATTATAAAAAGATCTTTTAGTCTATCTCTAAGAAGATTAAACTCAGATTCCTTCTAGAAAGGGGGCTCGGCCTGGGCCAGTGCTGAGCAGCCCACTTGGCCCAGTTCTGGCCGCCCTGGGCCAGGGCCAGATCAGCCCACAGGATCAAGGTAGGGTGGATGAAATGGCGTCAAGCCTCTGGAATCCTATGTGATAGGGTGGTCCCACAAAAGCTAAAAGGGAAGTTCTATAGGACGATGATGAGACCTGCGATGCTATATGGGGCGGAATGTTGGCCAACTAAACGGCAACATGTCCAACAAATGAATGTCACAGAGATGCGCATGTTACGGTGGATGTGCGGGCACACGAGAAGAGACCGAATAAGGAATGAGGCGATTCGTGATAGGGTAGGGGTGGCGCCTATTGAAGAGAAGTTAGTCCAACATCGACTAAGGTGGTTTCGACATATCCAGCGGGACCTCCAGAAGCACCGGTGAACAACAGGATTTTAAGAGGTAGAGAAAATATTAGGAGGGGTAGAGGACGACCAAGGTTGACCTGGGAGGAGGCGGTAAGACGAGATTTGAGAGATTGGAATGAATCCAGAGACTTAATTCATGATAGGACCGCATGGAAAGTAGCAATTCATGTGCCAGAATCTTAGTCTTTTTCTCTTGTTACTTTTATATCTCTTCCTCTCTTTTACTTCATTGAAATATTTATTTATTTATTTATTGGGTTTCATGTCTAGCCAACCCCAACATGCTTGGGATAAAGGTTTGGTTGTTGTTGTCGTTGTTGTAGATGAATGATGTTGACCCCACAGGACTTCTGTTTGTTCCTTGCCTTTGTGCTATCATCAAAACTCATAGTTCCCCCCATTTGAACTTTGTTTTTTGTGCAACCTTATGAACTACCAGGGGATGTAATACTTACTCCTATCCTATACAATTATGAACAGGTTAACAGTTCTGGGGTCATGCCTATCATATTTTCTACATCTTCACTGGCTTTGCCTGGTACTTTGGCACGGTTTACTGGCTTAGAGTTTCTTAAGAAGGCTTCCATTGGCCTTAATCCAGGAGGTAAACTGTCTAGATTCCTAATTCATTGAAAACCACTGTTTTATCCAGGAATGCGACACCCATGGAGTGCTTGTTCATGAATTAATCAAATTATATTATTTCTGCTGCAGGTGCTCTGTATCTTCCTACCAATGTATTACTAATAGCCTTTTTCAATTACTATTATACGTTTCTCCAATTGGATCCTGATGATCTTAGTGAGCAATTGAAGCGACAAGGTGCTTCAATACCACTTGTGAGGCCTGGAAAAAGCACAGCTGTTTTTATAAAAACAGTAAGTTTCTAATTCTCAATTCTGATGAACGTATCCCAACTTGTTACCTAATTCATATGATGTCTAGAACCAGCCTCTCTGCAAAACAGGGGTAAGGTTGTAGAAATAATCCTTCCCCAGACCCCACAATCTGTAGGGAGCCTTCAGCACTAGGTACACCCTTTTACCTAATTCATATGATGTCCAAGCTTTCCCTATACAACTTGCGCTGTGGAACTGTTCCCTTCAACAAGTAATCCCTTGGGCTAATAATATCCTATCTAGTGGAGACTAGGGAAGTCCTTGGTGGCCTGGTGGGGTCCCAATTCCTTTGGTAATAATTATGCCAGCCAAACCGGTGAACCAGAACAAGATGTGTGCTTTTGGAAGTTTTTGAGTGAGCAAGCTGAAATCGAGAGCAAGATGCCGGCTGGATTTTGTTGATTCCCATGTGCGAAGATACTGAATGGGATACATCAAACTTTCATTTCACTATCGTAGCGCCTGGAAGATTTTCATAAGACTAAGCTAATTTAATGAAACTGCTGTGTGGGAATTCACATTTTTTTAATAGTAGCTGTAACTTTAGGTTGGTGGTCCTTAATTCTCATGCTTGACTGAACAGTATGACAACTATAGCATGCCAATCTTCTCGTAGTTTTTAACAGTGCATATTTAGGGCTTAGGGGGAAATAATTATGCTATTACTGTTAAGTTGGTAGTCCTTATTTTTTCTGTGGTAACTGTTCTCGTGCTTGATTACAGTATGGCACCTATAGCATACCAATTTTTCTTATAATTTTTCAATGTGCATATTTAGGGCAAAAATAATTATGGGAGCATCAATTCAATTCAGTAAGATACTCAATACACATATTTTAGCTATGTCTAACATAGCAGACCAATAAGCCAAAAAATGGTAGATCTGTTGTGCACAGTCAAGCATGCACAATAATAGGGGATAAGAACTAATTAATCTATGAATTGCCAAAATCCACACTGAAATAATTATCTCATTGCAGGTCCTTAGTCGCATATCTGTCCTGGGATCTGCCTTTCTGGCTGCGCTAGCTGCCGGGCCATCGGTGGTTGAGCAAATAAGTCATTTGACGGCATTCCGGGGATTTGCTGGTACATCAGTGCTTATCCTTGTTGGATGTGCAACTGACACAGCTAGGAAAGTTCAAGCAGAAATAATTTCCCAGAAATATAAGAATATTGAGTTCTATGATGTCAACCGTTTTGATCAATGAGGATCTAATTGGTCATTCTTTCCAACCTGTACTTAATGTTTCCATCGTATAATCGAGTATTGGGTCTTTTACTAAGAAATTTATTATTAGGGGCACTTGTGTTCTTACCCTACATTGGAGTGCAGTTGTGTGTCTCTTTTTCAGTTTCGTGATTTTGGTTTTGGCCCCATTTGTTTTCGCATTGAAGTTATATCTGGTTAGCAGTTTCTGAAAATAGACATTTCTTCTTTTAATTTGTACTGAAGGTACCTATTATAAATGACAAAACAGAGAATCACAAAGGTTAGAAAAGGAGGAAAAATCACAATTGCACTCCAAAGACGGGCAATAAGCCAATAACACAATTGGCCTTTATTATTTAATTGACTTGGATCTTTTTTTTTCTGTTGTGTATAACGCCTAGATTTGTACTGGAAGTGCAGAAATCATACATCTTAAGGCTGGTTGATCTAACATTCAATTCTTAAAGCTTTTGATACTCATTATTATGCAACATTCATGTTTCTGGTTGATCTGACATGATTTTTTGTACTTACAATTCCATTCCATATTCTTCCCTTTTATTTTATTGGAGCATTTGATGGAGTTGCTGAGTGGTCAAGACTTCATAGGTAGGATGCTATATACACGGGGAACGAAACGGGTTGGAACATGTTTTTTTTTTCATATCTACAACAACAAAGCCTTTTAACTTTTTTTGCACGTCTTTCATTATTGGCATCAACACATTAGCTGAAATGCTTTGAACATTTGCATTTCATTCTCATTTTCTTATCTGGACACGTCTTTTCGTGTACTTTTAGGTTTCTTCATTGTGAGATTTTACTAGTATGTATTTCTTTTGTTTAAGTCTATGTTCGACTCATGTTAACCGTTAATAGATCACCATGTTTCACTCATTTTACACCTAGAGGTGAAATCACAGTTAGTAATATTGTTTATGTTTGCAGTATTCATTAAATTGAACCAGTGTTCTAGTTCCAAGTTAAGTGAATACGAAAACCAAGAAAGAACGATTTACGATTTAGAGGAATATGAAAATTTAGGAGCTATATCTATAACAGAGACTAGATCATCGGTTACCACTCATATATTTGGACTATAATATGACTGCAGTATATTCTCTGTTGTGAGTCATCTCTGCGGAATCAGATTTTTCTGACTTCTTATTTCGTGTTATTTCTAAAAATTAAGGCAATTTGTGACAGTGATGGGAGGCAGCTTGCCCCCGTTTTTTCCTATCTCCAGCCTGGCTTGACCTTTTGGGCCTATTGGACTGATGGAATTCCAGAATGCAGAAATCAACAATGATGAGGGGATTGATTTATTCCAATGATATGCTGCCCTTATATATCCGGTTACACCTTGATTTTGTTCTCATCTAGAATTCTCCTTTCCTAGAAAGATTGGAATGTATCTAAAGATTTAGCTAGTGATAGAACTGCATGGAAAGTAGCAATTCATGTGCCAGAATCTTAGTCTTTTTTTTTTCTTTTTTTTTTCTTTTTACTCTTATATCTCTTCCTCTCTTTTATGTCATTTCAAAAAAATATAAAAAAATGTTAGGTTTCATGTCTAGCCTACCTCAACATGTTTGAGATAAAGGCTTGGTTGTTGTCGTCATAGTTATTAAGGCGGGAAGACGACATAAGGCGACCTACCCTTTTTTATCTTTTAAGCGATAAGGCGTAAGGCGAGACCTTAGTAATATTAATATATATATATAGGAAAATTCTAAATAAATAAGAATAAAAGTAGTAATTAGTAAATAGAAAATCAATTTATATCTCAGCTCAGCCCACTTTGGCCTCTTCTCTACCTCAGCCTTAGCCCAGCCCATTTACCTTTTTTTGCCTCATGCATAAGGGTTACCTCCACACCACGCTGCCCTCTGCTCGCCCCTTCCCCGTCGCGCTCTCCTCGCCCCCCCCCCCCCCGCCCCCAGACCGTCTCGCCCTCTGCCCGGCCGGCGCGGGCGAATCTTCTTGCTGGTGGCACCTCCCCTGACCGCACACCGCCGCCCGACACCCCCCCCCCCCCCCGCCACGGCGGGCGGCGGCGCTCGGGCTCACCGGATTTGCTCCCCTCCCCTGGCACTCGAGTCACCTGCTGGATCTGCCCCCTCCCCCCGCCGCCTCCCTGTGCGTGGGCGCTGCCGCCTTCCCCCGCCTTACGCTAGGATGTAAGGCGACCGGACGCCTTATCCTCCGTCGGTGCCTTACCGCTTAAGCGAGGCCTTAAAAACCTAGGTTGTCGTTGTTACTAGAACTCTCCTTTCCTAATCTATTAGGACTCCCCTTACCTAATCTAAATGGCAACAACCTCTCCATCTCTAGGACCTGTTTTATCTTTGAATTTTTCTGCCTTATTTATGGAGTCCTATGCTAATATGACTCCCAAGTGCCCCCAAGCCCAACCGGCCTGCAGCCCAGCTTGGCCCATGCCCCGCTTTTACATAACATTCTCTCCTAATCCTGATGTTTGTGCTTGTCTCGTGTTGACAACCTATAACGTCGTCGAAAGCCTTGTCCACCATGCGCACATGCCTAGCCGTCATGTCTTCGGGCACTGTGTCCTTGTTGCCACTCCTCCACATGCGGAGCCTTCGTTGCACCGAGCCTTCCATGCGCGTTCGAGCCGCCATTGGGGAAGGCTGCCCGATCTTGCTGCGTCGCTCTAGATCCTCCCAATCCTAGTCGTCGTCTCACCTTCTATCGACCACTGCCGAGTGCTTGCAGTCACGGGTCTCCTCGCGCTTCCTCTCACACAACCCCACTCGCCTGGCCTGCCCAAGTGAACCGTGTTTGCTTGCACCCACGTGTGACGCCCCGGCCTCCACACGGCAGCCTAGAGCCGTAGTCTGCTGCCGCGTCGAGCCACCTCGCCTTGAGATGTCGCGACTGGGATCCGGAGATGTCCGCCCAAACCTTGGTCATCCTCCACAGGCCTGGTCTGCAGCACCCGCTACTCGTGCTCGCCACGCCTGCACCTAGGCACGCTGTTGTAACGTCTCCTCACCGAGATCCTCTCCCTTCGGAGCCATGATATGCGTGCCCTCGCAGACAGGCTTGCGTCGTCGACATCCCTTGTGTCGGTCCATGCCTGCGCAACTGCTGTAGCTCGCCCAGGCACTGCCGCGTGTTGCAAACCTTTGGCTTTTGCACACTCGCCCGAGCACCTGTGAGATCCGTGCGCGTTCGTCGGGGTCATGCCCGATCTGTGTCGACATGCCCCAATACGGAGCCACCTCGATCTCGATCCACGCTGCTGCATGCCGTCGAGGTCCGTCGCCTTGACCGCGACTGGATCCGCCCAAAGCCGTGACCCCCGTCTTGAGCTACGTCATGATCTGCTAAGCTCATGCGATCCGATTCCAGCGCGGCAATCTGCTGAACTCGCGGGATCTGCCTCCAACCGCGTCACGCTGTCGTGCTCGCCCCGAGCCTTCTCCCCCCCTTCGTGATTGAGCGCCTGCCCGGTCGTGCCAGGCGCTCGCACACAGCTCGAGTCCTGGCGGCCAGCCCCTCGTTTGCCCTTGGCGCCCGTGTGTCCCTACCTCTGGGCGGATTGGCCGCCACTGCGAGCACGTCCTCTCGGAGAAAACTGGATCTTGAACATAAAGCTGTGGCTACCAGATTGATGGAATTCCAGGCTGAGGTAATTCAGAAATAATGAGGTGATCGGTTTATACCAATGATATGCCGGGCTTATATAGTCGGTTACACACTGATTTTGTTTCCATCTTGAACTCTCCTTTCCTAATCTATTAGCACTTTCCTTTCTTAATCTAAATGACAGCTACCTTTACATATCTAGGACCTGTATTATCTATGAATTTCCTGCCTTATTTATGGAGTGCTATCCTAATACGATTCTCAAGTGCCCCAGGCCTAACCAGCCTGCAGCCCACGCTTGGCCCATGCCACATAACATCAGGATTACGCAACATGGACTACATTGAGAAATATATAAATGATATATTTACATATTGTTGCTTATACAACGCTAAAATTTCTAATATATTCTTAAAATGACAAATATTAATATTTGTATAAAATAGTTAAAAACATTTCTTGGTGCTGGGTTATCTTGGGCCTGCCCATTGGAGATTGGACTTTCCACACCCCGCCTTATCCTCTGCCTGGTTTTTTGAGAATGTACAGTAGGAGAGGCCCCTACGATCTTCTGCCTTATCTTGAGTTTGAACAGGTATAATGAAATTATAATCCATGTGCCAGAAAGAAACATTGGAGCCGTTGATGTGTCAAACGACCAATATATGTACTGCAGGTGCTTAAAATGTGACATCCTGGATGTGTCAGGGTAAGATTTCTTCAGACTTTGTTACTATTCTGATGGTTCATGTTGATAATGGTTTGCAGCTGAGCTTGGAACCAATGGGCATGTGATTTGAGCAACTCCTTGCTGTGTGCATCTCATGATTGTTGAATTAAGTCTCACGATTTTTGGATGTTGGAGACCTGGAGTTATAGAACATTGTCTTTGTTGCAACTCCGGTCCTGTTTTCTGCTGAAACAGCATCTGATCTTGCTGTATAATCAGATCTGAACTAGCAGATCAATCTACCCTCCAATGAGACAGGCCAGAATTGATCTACAGTAAGAACGGAGGTTAGAACAGAAGAAAAAACAGAAGCTTCTGGTTCTGTCCTGGACAAAACAGAAGCAGGGAGAGAGATACTTCTGATCTGGGCGATCGGAACAGGGAGAGAGGAGAGCTGCCGGCCTGTTCCTGAGCCGTGGAGGCGCAGAACAGGGAGATCAGGGGGGCGGCGGCAGCTAGGGTTTGGCCTCCTGGTGGTGGCGGCTGCTCCATGGAGAGAGGAAGGTGGCGGTTAGGGCTAGAGAGGTGGAGGGATTATTTTTCTATATTGATCTGATCTAAAACTGGGGTGTTTTGGTTTCTTTTTATATAGCCTCCTTACAAGATTCCTGATCTATTACAACTTAATCTTTTAGTCTATCTTTAATTTCATCTATAGGAAGACTAAACTCTAATCTCTTCGAGAAGGAGGATCCGACCCAGTTCTGGCTGCCCTGGGCCAGGGCCAGATCAGCCCACATTCTCCTCCTAATTCTGATGCTGGCCCACGTCTAAGATCCCAATCCTTCTTCTCATCTCCATGAACTTTTGTCTTCCAAGGGCCTTGGTCAAGATGTCCGCCATCTTGTCATGGGTGGAGATTTGCTCAAGCACAATAGTACCGCTGTCCACACACTCTTATATGTAGTGATACTTGACATCGATATGCTTGCTTCTGTCATGGTGTATCGGGTTCTTGATCAAGTCTATAGCTGACTTGTTGTCAACCCGTAGCACCGGCGCCTTCGATTTTTTAGCTAAGTCTTCCATCAGCCATGCTATCCATACACCTTGAGCTGCTGCGATATATTCTGCTTCACACGAGGATAAGGCCACCACCTTCTGCTTGTAGGACTGCCATGAAACGGGGCTGTTTCCAAGATAGAACAACACCCCGCTTGTGCTCTTGCAATCCTCTACGTCTCCCGCATAGTCACTATCCGAATACCTAATAAGCTCCATGTATCCTCCTCTTGCATAGAAGACTCCATAGTTTATTGTACCCACTATATAGCGTACAATGCGCTTGACTGCAGCAAAGCGTTCCTCCTTGGGCTCCTCCAGAAACCGACTCACGTACCCGACCGAGTAGGTGAGATCGGGACGTGTGTTCACCAAGTATCGCAGCCCTCCCACCAAGCTCCTATAGTCTGTTGCATGCACCAACGGACTATCACTTGTCTTGTAAAGCTTTAGGCCTTGCTCCATGGGGAATGCACAGGGGTTGCATCCCTCCAGGCCAGCTTTAGAGACAAGTTTAGAAGCGTAGGTCACCTGCCCAACGCTTATCCCTGCATCAACTTGCCGCACCTCCAGGCCAAGATAATATGACAAGAGACCCAAGTCGCTCATCTTGAACCTCTTCATCATCTCCCCCTTGAACTTCTTGAGATCGCCCCCTCCTGTGATCACGAGATCGTCGACATACACACCGACGATGAGCTTCTCATCTTCAGCTCCACGGAAATAGGTTCCTTGCTCGCTCGTACTCTTCTAGAAACCAAGCGATAGCAAGCTATCGTTGAGCTTGGCATTCTAGGCCCTGAGCGCCTGACGAAGTCCATATAAAGCCTTCTTGAGCCGATACACCTTGTGTTCGGCTCTATTGATGACGAATCCAGCGGGCTGGGAGACGTACACATCCTCCATCAAGTCGCCATTCAGAAAGGCGCTCTTCACGTCCATGTGGTGTACCTCCCACCCCTTGTGCGCAACAACTACAAGGAGCAAGCGAACAGATTCGAGACAAGCTACAGGAGCAAATACCTCGTCAAAATCTATTCCTTGCCATTGACATAGCCTTTTGCCACCAATCGAGTCTTGTGCTTCACCACCTCCCCATGCTCGTCCCTCTTCACCTTGAACACCCATTTGAGTCCAATGGACTTGTGTCCTATAAGAAGATCAACAAGTTGCCAAGTCTTGTTTTCTTCTGGACTCCATCTCCTCGAGCATGGCCCGTTTCCAGCATGGGTGTTCCTCTGCATCGGCGAAGGACGTGGGCTCCTCTGCGGTGGTGAACATGAGCTCCCCCTCCTCCAAGCTTGGTGGGCGCTCAACCCGACCAGGAGGGGTGAGAGTTCCAAACACGTTGCGCATCATGCGGAACCGTAGTTTCGCGCCGTCGTCGTAGTAGGCGTCGACGATGTTGCTGCCGGGGTCCGACAGCGGTGTGGCGAAGCGAATGGGCCGTGGAGGATTCCGGGGCGTGACGAAGGTGCTGGAATCTTCAAGTCTGGAACCCCCACTGCTGCTGACCCCCGTGCAAGACTGTCCCTACCCTGATCTGCGCTGGACAGTCCCTGCAGGAGCCTTTAGCGGGACGTCGTGGCTGCTGGACCCCCTCCAGCAGGTCTGGAGGCTGGCGCAAGAACTCCTAGGGTCTGGACAGACCCTTCTGTGCCCCTCCTGGCCACTGCAGGGGTGCTGTTCGGCCCCTCCGGACCCTGCAGCACTTCTCCGGGTGCTGGAACAGCAGGTCCAGCAGGTGCTGGACCTAAGGAGTCGATGTGGAAGGCGGTCTAGTCCTCTTCTCATGCTCCTTCTCCCCAGTCCCACTTGGCCGCCTCGTCGAATATCACGTCACGTGATATATGTGTGCGCCCATCAGCCGGATTATACATCTGATAGCCCTCGTCCCTATAGCATAGCCAAGAAAAATCATCGGAGTACTCCGGTCTTCCAACTTTTTCAGGTGGGAGCACGTGTTCTTGACATGCCCCACACACCCAAAAGTTCGGAAGTAATTGACTGATGGTCGCTCTCCATGCCAAGCTTCATATGGCGTCTTCCCGTCGAGGCCGCGAGTGGGGGATCGATTCAAGATGTAGACAACCGTGATAACTGCCTCACTCCAACAAATCCCGGGCATACCCTTCGCCTTCAACATACTCCTCGCCATACTAACCACTATCTGGTTGCGCCGCTCGACAACCCCGTTTTGCTGCGGCTTATACGAGGTTGTGAGCTGACGTTGTACTCCGTGCTGAGCGCAGTACTCGGTACTCGCCGAACTTCTGTGAGGTGAACTCCCCTCCTCGATCAGTACGGAGTAGCTTCAACCTCCTCCCGGACTCTAATTCAGCCGTCGCTTGGAATTGCTGAATTAAGTCGGGCACCTGGTCCTTGGTTGCTAGAAGATATAGCCACATATAGCGGCTCATGTCATCCACTAGCAACAAGAACATCTTCTTGCCGCCTGGAGTTGACGACGTCATAGGCCCGCAGATGTCGCCGTGGACGAGGTCGAGCGCGCCCTCCGTGCGCCGTCGAACTTGCTTGGGGAAGCTGGAGCGCCTCTGCTTCCCGACCAAGCAAGCTTCGCACAATTGATCGACGTGATCAATTTGCGGAAGCCCGAGCACCATCTCCTCTCGTGCCAACTTCCGAAGCGCCTGGAAGCCGACGTGTCCGTAGCGTTCGTGCCAACTCCACGCAACATCATCATGCCTCACGGTTAGGCAAACCGGACGTGTGATGTTGAGCCTGATGGAGTACAGCTTGCTGTCGTCGCGCTAAACCTGTGTGAGTTGATGCTGATGCTCATCCCGTATGTGCATCATTCCTCCATGCAACGTGATGCTGTAGCCATCCTCATCCAGCTGGCCGACGCTGATGAGGTTGGTGGTGAGGCGCGGGTTGAGGTAGACGCCGGTGAGCCTCCTGTGCTCACCCTTCTTGGCGGCGAATAGGACCGTACCCTTCCCCTGGATATGCACGACGGAGTTATCGCCAAACTTGATGGTTCCGACGATGTTTTCGTCGAGCTTGGAGAAGACGACGTGCGAACCCGTCATGTGGTTGGTCGCGCCCGTGTCGAGGTACCAACGAGTGTCGTCAAAGTCATCGTCGTTGCCGCGGTGAGCGAAGACTCGTCCCTCCACTATCTCCAGTGGGCGCGTGGGACGTTCCTGTACAGGCTCCTCCTGTACTGAGGCCACCCTTGTCATGAACAAGGCACCCTCCTCCTCTGCCTTCGCCACGAAAGCCTGCTGCTGTGGCTCCTCCTGCTTAGGCTTCAACCGGCACTCCCTGGCCTAGTGGTCCTTCTTCCCGCACTTCCTGCACTGGTCCCGCAGAATATCCTTCCCAGAACCTCCCTTCTTGCCTCCGTTCTTCTTGGACGGGCCCTTTCGGTCACCCCTCTTAGAAGAACCCACGGACTGGGTAGACTGTTCCTCCTTCTACTGTGCCTCCCACTCCTCTAGAGTGAGGTACAGCTGGCTGTCGTGTACTCCTCCCTTCCGATGCGTCGAGTCGAAAGCGTTCTCCGTCGCCCTGAGACGCCCCGTCACCTCCAACAAGGTGAGGGTCGACACGTCCAACAGTGTCGTGATCGCCACCACGATATGTTGGAAGGGTTTTGGAACGCTTCGCAGGAGCTTCTCCACGGCTTCTGCTGAAGCAACGTCTGATCTTAATGTATAATCAGATCTGAACTAGCAGATCAATCTGCCCTCCAAGGAGATAGACCAGAATTGATCTACAACAAGAACAAAGACTAGAACAGAAGAAAAACAGAAACTTCTGGTACTGTCCTAGACAGAACAGAAGCAGGGAGAGAGATACTTCTGATCTGGACGATCGGAACAGGGAGAGAGGAGAGCTGCCGGCATGTTCCTGAGCTTTGGAGGCGCAGAACATGGAGATCAGGGGGGCGGCGGAAGCTAGGGTTTGGCCTCGTGATGGTGGCGGCTGCTCCAAGGAGAGAGGAAGGTGGCGGCTAGGGATAGAAAGGTGGAGGGATTATTTTTCTATATTGATCTGATCTGAGAAGGGCAGGCCTCACGCAGTGGTAGAGTCTCTCCACTTGTGTCCTAGAGGTCCTGGGTTCGAATCAGCCTCCTTGCAAAATAAGCAAGGGAAAGGCTGCCTAGAAATTCCCTTCGCCAGACCCCACAACGTGTGGGAGCTTTCAGCACTGGGTATGCCCTTTTTTTTATTGATCTGATATGAAACTGGGGTGTTTTTGCTTCTTTATATCGTCCTCCTTACAAGAGTCCTAATCTATTACAACTCAATCTTTTAGTCTCTTTAATTCTATCTCTAGAAAGACTAAACTTTAATCTCTTCTAGAAGGAGGATCCAGCTCGGTTCTGGCCGCTGTGGGCCAGAGGCAGATCAGCCCACGGTCTTGCAGCTCTTGCCAGCAGCCACCATCTATTGTGGATCTTTCTTGTGGCTCTCAAATGATCACAAAAGTTTTGTTGGCTGGTTCCATGCCTCACAGATAGGGGCACTTCCCTCAGCATGCTGGAAAGCATGTCCTCTGAGATTCATCTGGTACCTGCTGATTTATTTATCAAATCAACAGTGCCTTACGTAATCAACATTAACAGGGGTAGACTCTTCATCACATGATAAAATTAGTGTTTATAAGTAATGTTTTTCTCCTCATATTTAGAGTATGAAGAATTAGGAAGCACTGGTGTTTGTCACTGCAGAATATATTAACAGTAGTTTTGAAGTTACTTGCACATGAAACAATATTAAGATCCGAGTCCTGTATTATCTTTACTAGGTCTGCTACTAATTGGATCAGTGTTGAATATTCCTCAACAAACCCTTTGCTGTGCATTTTGTTGAGATAAACCCGTTTTTCTAGATTAATTAGTGTTAGAGATAGAATCCAAGTCTATATCTCAGGTTAGAGTAGGAGTCTAGGATAGTATTAAACTAGAACTCTTGTAATTTGGGGCTATATATACAACCACGCTAATTGAGAAATAATGAATAAGAGGAGATAATTAGAGAAAAATTAACAGAGATTATTCCCGGATTTACAACAATTGGTATCTAGATTAGAGTTTTAGATCTGCTCTCGGGAGGAGTGCTCCTGGGGTGGCCAACAACGGCACCACGAATCGAGTGGAAATCCTGCTGGGATTGAGAGGATTCGGCGTTAATCGCTTAAGGTGGCTTAGATCGGGACCTGACTGGGCGTGATTCGGCGCGCTCGAGGCTGGACAAGAACCGACAGGGTCGAGGGGGATGGGGGTTTAGCGCTAGGCGGTGGAAACCCTAGCTAGCCAGCTCGCTAGCTACGTACGCCGTGATGTGTAAGAGATGGGGCGAAATGCAGAGCAGCAGCCGAGTTCAAAGGGGAAAAGCACCCAGAAAACAGTTCAGACTCTGAACTCAGAAAACACCAACAACACGAGGAGAAAACCGATTTAGGCGAGCGTCCCTGAGATCGGGAGCTTCGCTTTCTCCCCATTCTTGTTGGAATTTGGCCTACATGAGCAACACCCCAGTCCTGGGCTGAATTATTTGGGCCAAATCCATTGGTATAAAGGTAAGGTGTGGTGTGGAGAGGTGGCTGGGATGTTTAGTCCCACCTTGCCTATCTAGATGGGTGTTTCCCAATATATATAGTGGCCTTTGGAGTGTTTCTTAACATGAGAATAATGAGGGAGATAAGGCTGCTGCTATGGACACACACACGCACGCGCGCGCGCGTTTCGCGATTTTACGCGTGTTTATCGCGTGACTTGTGACTTGTGACTTGCGCGTTCGCGTCGTGATGAGTTGTGTTCAACTGAGCCTTTATTTTCTGCCACTTATATAATTTGAAATATCTCATCACACCTAGACTGCGAGGTCAACTTGAGGAGTAATTGTGGCATAACTGCAGACACACGTTTAATGTGTATAATGACGCGTAAATGCAGACACACATTTAATGTGTGTAATATCGCGTAAATGCAGACACACGTTTAATGTGCGTAATGATGCATAAATGCAGGCACACGTTTAACGTGCGTAATGGTGCATAAATGCAGGCACACGTTTAATGTGCGTAATGATGCATAAATGCCGACACACGTTTAATGTGTGTAATGACCATAATTGCTCCATTAGTTGCACGTTGAAGGATTTCAGTGGGCGGTTTACTGAAATTATGGCAGATCGAATTTGAGAGGGTTGTCAGCCTCGAGTATAAAAGAGACGTCCTGGGTACTGGAGAAGACACACAAACTCAACCCTCTCAGAAACTGCTCTGCGCCGCCGATTTTTTGCCTGTCGTCCCTCCATTCGTCGTGCAACGGATTGAGAGAGAGCGGTGTCTCCGAACCGACGACCGGTGATCTGAAGACCTGCACGGGTGCCGGCGATCAGGTTTCTGGGAAGTGCGCTCGCACGGCCGCTCGCAGCACTTCCATCGTCCTCAACATCTTCGTCATCTAATCCCCTACTTCCTTAGCGGGATTCTTTGTAAGTAATTACTCGATCCATGGCTGATTCGATATTTTTGATAAGCGGTCTATTCGTATATGTCTTAATTCATTTTCGTCTAATACTAGCACTATTCATGTTGACTGCTAGTATATTTGTTTTTCTTATTTCTCTGTTCTGGTTTGTCAAATTAATTGCATGCCATGTGAATTTTCCAACAATCCAGAAACCTGATAGAATTAACATGGCTGGACTTACTGACGCGCTAAAACCTGAACGGTTTGCCGGGGGTGACAATTTTAAGATGGCAGACACGGGTCAAGTTCTGGCTCATGTCGATGAAGATCTGGTGGGTGATTTCCCCAGTTCTTCCTCTCACTGAGGAGCAGAACCGTGACTATGAACTGGACAATTCAACTTGTCTTGGTTGCTTGTTGTCACTTGTGTCTGATCAACTCTGTGATATTTACATGAACCATACATCGGCTAAAGAATTATGGGAGGCACTAGACCGCAAATATGCGGAATCAGATGCTGGACGTGAATTATATGTTAATGACCAGTACCACGAATATAAGATGGTCGATGATCGATCTATCGTGGAACAGGCTCATGAGATCCAGCTTCTCGTGGGGGAACTTGCACATTTTGATACTGTCTTGCCTGACAAATTCGTGGTTGGTGGAATTATTTCCAAACTGCATCCATCTTGGAGAAGTTTTTCCACGAGTCTTAAACACAAGAAAGAGGTTATGACTGTTGAAAGTCTGATCTCAACTCTTGATGTTGAGGAAAAGGCAAGATCCAAGTATGTGCCTCGTTCTGTTCCGCGAGAAGGAACTCCTTCTAATGCCAATGTGGTTGAAGGTAAATCGGGCAGTGGCAATAAGAACAACAAGAACTGGAAAGGAAAGACCAAACAAAACACTAGCTTTAAGAAGAAGAAGAAAGAAGACCTCACTTGCTTTGTATGCGGCGAACTTGGCCACATAGCTAGGAAATGCCGCAATAGAAAAGGCAAGAAAGGTGGTGGTCAGAAATCGGTGAATGTCACTATTAGCGAGGCTGGAGGAACGTCTGGATCAGGGTATGTTCCAGAAGTTTTTCTAACATGTCTTTCTACCGATTGGTGGTTAGAAACAGGAGCTAATGTGCATGTGTGTTCTGACTATAATTTGTTTTCTTCTTATTAGGCTACCGACAATTGCTCCGTGTTGATGGGCAATGGGTCTAGGACTGCTGTACATGGAATTGGAAGAGTCGATCTGAAGTTGACCTCCGGAAAGACTCTTTCTTTAAAGAATGTGCAGCACGTCTCTGGAATAAATAGGAACCTGATTAGTGGTTCTCTTTTATGTCGTGATGGCTATAAGTTAGTGTTTGAGTCGAACAAATTTATTGTTTCGAAGTTTGGTTTATTTATCGGAAAAGGCTATGATAGCGGAGGTCTGTTCCGCCTTTCAGTTGTTGAAGATTGTAATAATCTTGTGAACACAGTTGCTTGTTCTAAGTCTGAATGCAATGGAAGAGGGGCTACTGTTTGGCACTCTCGGCTTTGTCACATTAATTACAATCGCATCATTAAACTGTCCAAACTTAATTTGATTCCGAAAATTCCTGTTGAAAGAAGATCTAAGTGTCATGCGTGTGTGCAAGCTAAGCAGCCACGTAAACCTTTTAAAAGCGTGGAAGAGAAGAGCTTATCACCACTAAATCTTATTCACTCGGATTTGTGTGAAATGAATGGAATTTTAACTAGAGCAGGGAAGAAATATTTTATATCTTTTATTGATGATGCTACAAGATATTGTCAACTCTATCTTATTAAAACGAAAGATGAGGCACTAGATTGTTTTAAAATCTATAAGGCTGAGGTAGAAAATC
This sequence comes from Neostapfia colusana, assembly GCA_030760725.1. Classification (NCBI taxonomy): domain Eukaryota; kingdom Viridiplantae; phylum Streptophyta; class Magnoliopsida; order Poales; family Poaceae; genus Neostapfia; species Neostapfia colusana. The sequence continues at coordinate 13,300,323 of JASWHV010000012.1, read as the reverse complement.
AACTAGAAAGGAAAATCAAACGAGTTAGGTCCGATAGAGGAGGGGAGTATCTTTCTAATGATTTCAGCGAATATTGTGTGGAACATGGAATTATCCATGAGACAACGGCTCCCTACTCACCCCAATCTAATGGGGTGGCTGAGCGGAAAAACCGAACACTTACGGACTTGGTTAATGCCATGCTGGACAGTTCGGGTTTATCCAACTCATGGTGGGGGGAAGCCATTTTGACCGTATGTTTTGTGCTGAATCGAGTTCCATCATCTAAGGGTGAAATAACCCCATATGAAGGATGGAAAGGAAGAAAGCCTGCTCTCGGTTTCTTACGTGCATGGGGCTGTTTGGCCAAAGTTAATGTGCCTGCGTTTAAGAAACGAAAATTGGGACAAAAAACTGTGGACTGTGTCTTTCTAGGATACGCACAACACAGTGCAGCTTATAGATTTTTAGTGATTAAATCCGAGATTCCTGATGTGCACGTTAACACCGTGACTGAATCTCGTGATGCCACATTTTTCGAGAATATTTTCCCAATGAAGGATAGAGTTGCAGGTCGTAGCGAGACATCTACTAGTTTTACTCCTGATCCTTCTCCATTATTCGTACCTTGTTCTTACACTGAAAAACCCATTGAGGATGATAGTACAAATATTGCTCCTCGAAGGAGCAAGAGACAAAGGACTGAAAAATCCTTTGGTGATGATTTTACTGTCTACCTTATTGATGATACACCCGAAACACTTTCAGAAGCATATGCATCGCCAGATGCAGAGAGATGGAAGGAGGCAGTACATATCGAAATGGAGTCCATTTTAACAAATGGAACTTGGGAAATATGTGACTGTCCAGTTGGGTGTAAACCTGTTGGGTGTAAGTGGATATTTAAAAAGAAACTCAAACCAGATGGTACAGTCGATAAGTATAAGGCTAGACTTGTAGCCAAGGGATTTACCCAAAAGGAAGGCGAGGATTTTTTCGATACTTATTCACCTGTTGCTAGGTTAACCACAATTCGTGTGCTTGTTGCACTTGCTGCGTGTAATGATCTCCTCATTCATCAAATGGATGTGAAGACGGCTTTCCTAAATGGCGAGCTCGATGAGGAGATATATATGAAGCAACCTGATGGTTTTTTGGTGCCTGGGCAAGAGAACAAAGTGTGTAAGTTACGAAAATCCTTGTATGGTCTCAAGCAGGCACCAAAGCAGTGGCATGAGAAGTTTGATAGAACTATGATCTCAGCAGGTTTTGTGGTAAATGACGCTGACACGTGTGTGTACTATCGGTTTGGTGGGGGTAAAGGAGTAATACTATGCTTATATGTTGATGACATATTAATTTTTGGAACTAGTATCGATGTGATAAATGATGTAAAATCATTTTTGTCCCAAAACTTTGATATGAAGGATTTGGGAGAGTCTGATGTTATTCTAAACATCAAACTGATTAAGTGTGAGAATGAGATTACTTTGAAACAATCTCATTATGTGGAGAATATTCTGAGTCGATTTGGATACTCAGATTCTAAACCTTCTCCAACGCCATATGATCCTAGTCTAAAACTTCGCAAGAACAGAGGACCAGGGATTAATCAGTTGAGATATTCCCAGATTATTGGTTCTCTCATGTATCTTGCTGGTGCAACCAGACCTGACATCTCATTTGCAGTAAGCAAATTGAGCAGATTTGCTTCCAATCCTAGAAGAGATCACTGGTGTGCACTAGAACGTGTAATGAGATACTTGAGAGGTACTTCAACATATGGGCTTCACTATACGGGGTACCTAGCTGTACTTGAAGGGTATAGTGATTCAAATTGGATCTCAGATGCTGATGAGATTAAGGCCACTAGTGGATACATATTCACTATTGGTGGTGCTGCAGTTTCATGGAGGTCTCGTAAGCAGACTATATTGACAAAGTCTACTATGGAGGCGGAACTTGTAGCGCTTGAGACAGCCACATGTGAGGCGGAGTGGCTGAAACAACTCTTGATGGACTTGCCTTTGGTCGATAAACCTGTGCCGGCCATTCTTTTGCATTGTGATAATCAAAGTGTCATCACAACTGTTGGCAATGCAAAAGAAAATTTAAAGTCATCAAGACATGTGAAACGGCGAATCAAATCCGTGAGACATTTGAGAAATACGGGAGAGATTGCCATTAAGTATATTAATACTAAAAGAAATCTAGCAGACCCTTTTACTAAGGGATTAGCACGTGCTGTAATTGATGAAGCATCAAGGGAAATGGGTTTGAAACCCACGTGATGTTATCATACAATAGTAACCCAAACTATTTGATCAGAGATCCCGTGAAGTAGATCTTGGGAAAAAACAAGTTGTATAGATAACTAGAGAGTACTATTCGTTATTCATTTCCGTTAGAAGATGCGTACTCTCAGTACTGCATGGAAGGTTGACTTTAATGTCTTAATGTGTTCTGAGGCCTATTTTGGTAAGATACAATCCTGCAGGGTATACTTGTAAGAACACACCTATATGAGTTTGACTGTGAGGTCGCAGTCTATGAGATATGGGTAATCTCAAATAAACTCATGAACAGACACGGGAGCAAGACCGTAATGCTCCAACCATAGGCATGGCTTTAGTCGGCCTAGTATCAGCGATGCTTTCATTTAAAACTTACTTACACAAAACTAGCAATTCAAGGCTGTGTCCATTGCAAAGTTGTGAGTATGTGAATCATGGAATGCTAGGTGTAGCTCAACCCGTTATGGGTCTGCACCGGAAAGCTGATATATGAAAGCGCAGAAATGTTACTTGTAGACCTTGGCTTTTGGTGGGAAATGTTGGAATTTGGCCTACATGAGCAGCACCCCAGTCCTGGGCTGAATTATTTGGGCCAAATCCATTGGTATAAAGCCAAGGTGTGGTGTGGAGAGGTGGCTGGGATGTTTAGTCCCACCTTGCCTACCTAGATGGGTGTTTCCCAATATATATAGTGGCCTTTGGAGTGTTTCTTAACATGAGAATAATGAGGGAGATAAGGCTGCTGCTATGGACACACGCACGCGCGCGCGCGTTTCGCGATTTTACGCGTGTTTATCGCGTGACTTGTGACTTGCGACGTTGCGCGTTCGCGTCGTGACGAGTTGTGTTCAACTGAGCCTTTATTTTCTGCCACTTATATAATTTGAAATATCTCATCACACCTAGACTGCCAGGTCAACTTGAGGAGTAATTGTGGCATAACTGCAGACACACGTTTAATGTGTATAATGACGCGTAAATGCAGACACACATTTAATGTGTGTAATATCGCGTAAATGCAGACACACGTTTAATGTGCGTAATGATGCATAAATGCAGGCACACGTTTAACGTGCGTAATGGTGCATAAATGCAGGCACACGTTTAATGTGCGTAATGATGCATAAATGCCGACACACGTTTAATGTGTGTAATGACCATAATTGCTCCATTAGTTGCACGTTGAAGGATTTCAGCGGGCGGTTTACTGAAATTATGACAGATCGAATTTGAGAGGGTTGTCAGCCTCGAGTATAAAAGAGACGTCCTGGGTACTGGAGAAGACACACAAACTCAACCCTCTCAGAAACTGCTCTGCGCCGCCGATTTTTTGCCTGCCGTCCCTCCATTCGTCGTGCAACGGATTGAGGGAGAGCGGTGTCTCCGAACCGACGACCGGTGATCTGAAGACCTGCACGGGTGCAGGCGATCAGGTTTCTGGGAAGTGCCATCGCACGGCCGCTCGCAGCACTTCCATCGTCCTAAACATCTTCGTCATCTAATCCCCTACTTCCTTAGCGGGATTCTTTGTAAGTAATTACTCGATCCATGGCTGATTCGATATTTTTGATAAGAGGTCTATTCGTATATGTCTTAATTCATTTTCGTCTAATACTAGCACTATTCATGTTGACTGCTAGTATATTTGTTTTTCTTATTTCTCTGTTCTGGTTTGTCAAATTAATTGCATGCCATGTGAATTTTCCAACAATTCTCTCCCACAAACATCTCACGATGGAATTGTTCAGGGACAGGAGGAGAACAGGAGAGGGAGAGAGAGAAAGGTAGAGGGAGAGAAACAGAATTCAGTTACAGGCAACAGCATGCCGTGCTCCTCTTTCTCACTGTCTATATAGTTCATACAGCTGGGCCTTGGGCCAAAATATTCAAAAAGAAACGATGGGCTTGCACTCCGGAGCGTGAAGAGCCGCTTCCGACGCGTGAAACACTTCAGGCTGTCGTTCCCCCGTCCTGTAGCCGGTTCGACAAAATGCCTTTGCCGGTAGTGGCGCCTCCATCAGTGACAGTGCCCCCCTCTGAAGAGTCAGCTTGTCCCCAAGCTGCAGCCGATGGAAACCAATTTTTGAGAACATGATAATCTTCCCAAGTAGCTGCTGAAACTGGTAGAGCAGACCATTGTTTTGAGTGACAACAGCATTTCCCTTCTTCACCAATCTTCGGTCCAGAATTGACAGGTGAAAGGTTCTTCACATCCAATTCAGGAATAGCCGGCAGAGAAGCAAAAACAGGTTTGTGATCAGGGGTGAACTGTTTAAGTTGTGACACATGGAAAACTGGATGAATTAAACTGTCATCAGGTAATGCTAGTTTGTAAGCTGCCGAGCCCACTTTTTCAATAATATCAAAAGGACCATAATACTTGTATGCCAATTTAAACACATGGTCGATAAGCCACAGAGTTTTGAACATATGGTTGTAACTTTAGCAGCACTTTTTCACCAACCTGAAGGTAGTGCTCTGACCTTTTTTTGTCTGCATAAGTTTTCATTTTGTTCTGAGCACGGTGGAGCTGCTCTTTCAAAAGTTCAGAAAAAGCCTGCCTTTCAAGCAGTAAGGAAGCCACATCCACATTATCAGTATTTCCCAGTGTAGGAATAAACCCAGTTGGTGGATCAACACCATATAAAGCTTTGTAAGGAGAGCACTGTAAGGAATGATGTGTTGCACCAAAGTTCAGCTAATGGGAGCCACTTAATCCATTTAGTTGGAATTGCATGAACAGAGCATCTAAGAAACATCTCGAGACATTGATTGACACGCTCAGTCTAACCATCTGTTTGTGGATGGTAAGCAGACGCAAGCTGAAGCCCAGTGTTCAACAACTTGAACAGTTCAGTCCAAAAGGAGCTAGTGAATATTTTATCTCTGTCAGAGACTATGCTCTCAGGAATTCCATGCAGCTTAACTATGTTATCAAGGAAGATTTGTGCCACCATAGCTGCATTAAAAGGATGTTTAAGTGGAAAGAAATGAGCATATTTTGTGAACCTGTCCACAACAACCATAATAACTGAATAATCGGCTGAAGTAGAAAGTCCTTCTATGAAGTCCATAGAAATGTCAGTCCAAGAAGATTTGGGTATAGGTAGTGGCTGAAGCATCCCTGGGTACTTACATAGTTCATGTTTTGCTCTTTGGCACACCAAACATTGTTTCACAAATGACTCAACGTCTGTTTGCAAACCCTGCCAATGAAACAATTTCCTGATTCTCAAAAAGGTGGTCTGCATGCCAGAATGTTCACCCAATGCTGAGGAATGAAATGTAGATATCAGTTTGGTTTGCAAAGCAGAGTTGTTACCTATCCAAATCTTTTTCTTGTATCTGATAATACCATCCTTTAAAGAAAATCCTTGATCATTAAGGCTGGGGATTGCTAATTCCTGTAATAGCTTCTGTGCTTTGTCATCATTGCAATAAGAATTAACCACTTCTTGTATCCATACTGGAAGCACCGCTGAAACTGCTGATAATGACAATAAATGACCAATTCTTGTTAAGGCATCTGCAGCTTTATTCTCAGAACCCTTTTTGTAAGCGAATTTAAAAGTCAGGCCAGCTAATTTCTCATATCTTTTCTCTGGAGATCAGTAGACATTCTGGTCCTGCAGATGGCAAAGACTTTGATGATCAGTCCTGATCACAAAGGGCTTTCTCTGAAGATAACTTCGCCATTTATCAACCGCCATCATCACAGCAATGAACTCCTCATATGTAGATAATTTTTGATGGTTCACACTCAACCTTTTGCTGAAATAAGCAATTGGATGATCCTCCTGTGAAAGAACAGAACCTACCCCTGAGTCACAAGCATCCGTTTCAATGACAAATTCTTTAGAGAAGTCCGGGAAGGCCAACACTGGTGTAGTTGCCATTGCTTTTTTTCAGTTTCTCAAAGGCAGCTTGAGCTATATTGGACCACTGAAATTACTTATGATGGAGCAGATTAGTAAGGGGCCTTGCTATAATACCATAGTGACAAACAAATTTTCTATAATACCCAGTGAGCCCCAAAAATCCTCTCAACTCAGTAAAGTTCGTGGGAACTGGCCATTTTAGCATAGCCTCAGTTTTTGTTAGGTCTGTTGCCATCCCATCTTTAGAAATGATAAGTCCCAAATATGACAATCTTTGCTGTGCGAAAACACATTTTTTGAATTTAATGAACAACTGCTGTTCTTTTAAAGACTGAAAAACCAATCTTATGTGCTGCAGATGATCCTCCATAGATTTACTGTATATAAGTATATCATCCATGAGCAAGGGTCTTTGCATCTTACTCGACGGGTGCAAAGTGTAAGGAAGCTAGCCGAGGAACATAGATTTCGGGTGGGTAGTTGGAATGTAGGATCCTTGACGGAGAAGCTACGTGAGTTAGTAGATGTTGCCATTAGGAGACGAGTAAATATCCTTTGTGTACAAGAGACTAGATGGGCGGGTCAAAAGGCGAGAGAAGTCGATAATACCGGTTTCAAGCTTTGGTATTCTGGTTCGGCTGGGACTAGGAATGGCGTAGGTGTTCTAATAGATAAGAGTCTTAAGGATGGAGTAGTGGATGTTCGAAGACGAGGGGATAGGATCATCTTAATCAAGATAGTAATTGGGGACATTGTCTTGAACGTCATTAGTGCTTATGCCCCACAAGTTGGGCTCAACATGAGTGCCAAGAGGCAATTTTGGGAGGACTTGGAGGATATGGTTAGTAGTGTACCGATAACCGAGAAACTCCTCATAGGGGGAGCTCTCAATGGTCATGTGGGTGCAACTAATTTAGGATTTGAGGGAGTACATGGAGGTTTTGGATGCGGCGATAGAAATCAAGAGGGTAAGGACATCCTAGACTTTACCGTAGCCTATGATCTGTTGATAGCTAACACCCTCTTTAGGAAGAGGCAATCTCACCTAGTGACCTTTAGTAGTGCCCAACACTCTAGCCAGATTGACTTTGTCCTCACTAGGAGAAAGGATAGACGGAAGTGTCTTGATTGTAAGGTGATCCCGGGGGAGTGTGTTGTGACACAACATAAGCTTGTGGTAGCTGACTTTCGCTTCCATACATGCTCTTTGTGGGACAAAGGTGTCAAAATCACAAGAACAAAGTGGTGGAAGTTGAAGAGAGAATCACAAGAATCCTTTAAAAATAGGGTGATCACAGAAGGACCCTGGGCAGAAAATGGAGATGCAGATAGTATGTGGATGAAGATGGCAACTTGCATTAGGAAGGTAGCTAGTGAGGTGTTCGGTGTGACAAAGGGAAAGAAACTTGTAGATAAAGACACTTGGTGGTGGAATGAGGATGTACAAAAGTCCATTAAGGAGAAGAAGGAGTGTTACAAGAGTTGGCATAATGATAGAAGCGCAAGCAACATGCTTAAGTACAAAGAGGCGAAGAAGAATGCAAAGCGGGCTGTGAGTAAGGCAAGAGGACATGCCTATGATAAATTATATGAGAGACTAGAGACAAAAGAAGGTGAAAAGGACATATACAAGGTAGCAAAAATCCGCGAGAGAAAGATGAGGGATCTCAATCAATTTAAATGCATCAAAGATGAGACTGACCGCATTCTAGTGAAGGATGAAGAGATTAAGAATAGATGGCGTGATTACTTTAATGGGCTATTCAATGATGGGAATGAGAGCACTATGGTTGAGTTGGATGACTCCTTTGATGACTCCAACAGGCGGTTCGTGCGGAGGATACAAGAGTTTGAGGTTAAGGAGGCCTTAAAAAGGATGAAAGGAGGAAAGGCCCTCGGCCCTGACGATGTCCCTATTGAGGTGTGGAGATGTCTTGGGGACGTGGCAATAGTATGGCTCACAAAGCTATTCAACCACATTTTTCGGTCAAACAAGATGCCTGAAGAATGGAGGAAAAGTATATTAGTACCTATCTTCAAAAATAAAGGAGATATTCAAAGTTGTACTAATTATCGAGGCATTAAGCTTATGAGTCATACTATGAAGCTTTGGAAGAGAGTGATTGAACACCGTCTGAGGAAAGTGACCAATGTCACTAAAAACCAGTTTGGTTTTATGCCTGGGAGGTCTACAATGGAGGCGATTTTCTTGCTTCGTCAGCTTATGGAGAGATATAGGGAGCAGAAGAAGGACTTGCATATAGTGTTCATCGACTTGGAGAAGGCGTACGACAAGATACCAAGGTCAGTCATGTGGTGGGCACTAGAGAAACATAAAGTGCCAACAAAGTACATTACCCTTATCAAGGATATGTACAATAATGTTAGGACAAGTGTGCGCGTAAGTGATAGTGAGACTGATGCATTTTCTATCACGGTAGGACTACATCAAGGATCAGATTTGAGCCCATACATCTTTTCCTTGGTGATGGATGAGGTGTCGAAGGATATACAAGGGGATATCCCTTGGTGCATGCTCTTTGCTGATGATGTAGTGCTGGTAGATGGAACTAGAGATGGTGTTGATAAGAAATTAGAGTTATGGAGACAAACCTTAGAGTCCAAGGGGTTTAGACTTAGTAGGACCAAAACCGAGTATATGAAGTGTGACTTTAGTGGTGTTGGTCGTGAAGAGGGAAATGTTAGTCTACAAGGACAAATAGTACCTAGAAGGGACTCTTTCCGATACTTAGGATCAATGTTACAAAGCAATGGCAATATTGATGAGGATGTTTGCCACAGGATCAAGGTAGGGTGGATGAAATGGCGACAAGCCTCTGGAATCCTATGTGATAGGAAAGTCCCACAAAAGATAAAAGGGAAGTTCTATAGGACGGTGATCAGACCCGCGATGCTCTATGGGGCGGAATGTTGGCCAACTAAACGGCAACATGTCCAACAAGTGAGTGTCGCAGAGATGCGCATGCTACGGTGGATGTGCGGGCATGTGCGGGCACACGAGAAGAGACCGAATAAGGAATGAGGTGATTCGAGATAAGGTAGGGGTGGCGCCGATTGAAGAGAAGTTAGTCCAACATCGACTTAGGTGGTTTGGACATATCCAACGGAGACCTCCAGAAGCACCGGTTAACAGTGGGATTTTAAGAGGTAGAGAAAATATTAGGAGGGGTAGAGGACGACCAAGGTTGATCTGGGAGGAGGCGGTAAAACGAGATTTGAGAGATTGGAATGTATCCACAGACTTAGCTCATGATAGGACCGCATGGAAAGTAGCAATCCATGTGCCAGAATCGTAGTTTTTTTTTTTTTTTTCTTTTTTCTTTTTTCTTTTCTCTGTTCTCTTTTCTTTTTTTTTCTTTTTCTTTTTTCTTTTCTCTTTTCTCTTTTTCTTTCTTTTTTCTTTTTTTTTCTTTTCTTTTTTTTTCTTTTTTTTCTTTTTTTCTTTTTCCTTTTTTTCTTTTTTCCTTGTTCTTATAACTCTTCCTCTCTTTTACTTCATTGATATTGGGTTTCATGTCTAGCCGACCCCAACAGGCTTGGGATAAAGGCTTGGTTGTTGTTGTTGTTGTTGTTGTAAGTATATCATCCATGAACACTAAGACAAACTTCCTCATATAATTTGCAAACACTGCATTCATTAGGCACTGAAAAGTTGCAGGTGCATTTGTTAACCCAAATGGCATCACTCTGAATTGAAAGTGCCCATGATGTGTTTTAAAAGCAGTTTTAAACTCATCAGATGGAGCCATTCTAATCTGATGAAAGCCTGAAGCTAAGTCAATTGTGGAGAAATATTTTGCACCTGCTATTTCATCCAAAAATTCATCAATGACAGGCATGGGGAACTTGTTTTTAATTGTGATGAAATTTAACTTCCTATATATAGTCCACACAAAACCTCCAGGGTCCATCCTTTTTTTTACTAAGAGCACTGGTGAAGCAAAAAGGCTTAAGCTTGGAACGATAGTACCTGACTGTAACATTGCAGTTACTTGTTTTGCAATCTCGTCCTTCTGTTCTGAAGAGTACCTGTAAGGTCGACAATTAATTGGTACTGCATCAGGTAATAAGGATATAGAATGGTCATACACCCTTGCTGGAGGTAAAGATTTCTGCTCTGCAAATATACAGTCAAATTCTTTGATTATTTTTTGGAGTTCAGAAAGAATGTCAGAAAACTTCTGATGCGCTTCTGATGATGAGTTTATATGCACCGGTTCCATCAATATAGTAGCCCATAGCTTGTTTGCTTTATGCCATTTCAACAGTTGCTCCCCTGATGGTTCTTTTAGTTCATGGACAGCAGACTGTAAGACACCTTGCAACTTAACATGCTTGTTAAGATATGGAAATGCTATCCACTTTTACTGCCAGTTACAATGCATAGGGCTACACTTTTCAAACCAGTCCATACCCAAAATAAGGTCATAAGCACCAACATCCAACACCTTAACAGTATGAGTAAATGTATGACCCTGAATGTACCAACTAAAATCCTTGACCTCGAAAGAACATGTCAGTGTATTTCCATTTGCCACTCTAATGTTCATTGTAGGGATAGAAGTTAAAGAACAATTCAGCCTATTAGCTGTTACTGAACTGATGAAAGTATTAGAGCTCCCAGAGTCAACCAAAATCAGTAATGCTTGATTATGAGCCAAGGCATGTAACTGAATAACCTTATGTTGTAACTGACCTGACAGAGCATATAATGAGAGATGACCTTCTTTATCAGTTTCTTTAGCTTGTGACAGCTCAAGAGTGTTCAATATCTCATCTGACAATAATACTCTCCCATCTGCCGGTTCCGGCTCCAAACAATGAATCTGTCCCACTGTTGATGTAGAACAAATATGGGTTGGACTATATTTTTCACTACACTTATAACTGTTGTGGATGCGTTTGTGGGCCGCCAATATGGTCGGCGTGGGGCCCACAAAGCCCACAACTAGGCCGGCCAGGCTCTGCAGCCGCACCAGGAGGATATTTAGAAGAATTAATTAGATAATGTTTAGGAATAAAAGGGAGTTATAGATTGAGTCAGTTTAGATAGAAAGAACTAGACTAAAAAAGGGGAAGAAAAGAATCCTAGTCAGTTTGGGGGATTATCCCCAAACTGACTAGGAGTAGGGTGCGGCCAAGGGGGGGGGGGGTCCTGTCCCCCCTTTATAAGCAGCCCCCCTCCCTCATGTTTTGAGCATCCAGGAAAAAAATAAGAATCTCCGTTGAGGGCTGTTCTTCTCCTTGGATCACGGTGGCTTCGAACCCTAACCCTAGCCGCCGTGACCAGCTACTTTGTCCCCCACGTTACGTACTGCACAGCTGCCCCCATGCCTCCTCGCTGCTGGTTTCTCCCCTGCGCAGCCCTAAGCGCAGCCAAGGGGTCTCCCCCCTCCCTGTTTCTCAGCATTTGGTATCAAGAGACTCCGGGGCAGCGACCATGTCCGGCCCCGTGGACGATTCTGGGACTTTCACCCTCCAAGATCTCGGCAACATGATGAGCAAGATGATGGGGCAGATAGACACCATCAACAAGCGCTTGGACCGCCACGATATGCGCCTTGCGCGCGTTGAGAAGGCACCGGAGCGGGAGCTCTCCGGTGACGAGGACTTGCAACAAAACTCACCGCAGGGCAGCAACCTTCCCCGCAGCTGCGGCAGCGGCAAGGGCGGCGGCGGTGGCAGCGGCGGCCATGGCGGCAACGACGACCACTACAGTACCAGGCGTCCACCGGGACGCCCGACCTTCAACGACAGCGGGCTGCGTCGTCACAAGGTCAATTTTCCCAAATTCGACGGGAAACAGATCCGCTGCCCTGGCTCACCAAGTGTGAGACATACTTCCGAGGGACACGTACGATGCCAGAAGAAAAGGTGTGGCTCGCGTCTCTCCACTTGGAGGGTGTTGCGGCCGAGTGGTACACTGCTCTAGAACGTGACTGTGGCATCGTGTCCTGGGAGTGGTTCGCGGACTTCGTCAACATGCGCTTCAGGCCTCCACTCCGCTCCAACGACCTGGCGGAAATTAAAGATCTCCGTCGTACTGGCACGGTTGAGGAATATCAGCGTCAATTTCTGGTCCTTCTTTGTCGTTGCGAGGACCTCAGCCAGCGCCAGCAGATCAACCTCTTCACAGCTGGCCTCGGCGAGCCACTTAGAACGGATGTGGAGCTGCAGTTTTCCACTAATCTACAAATCGCCATGAGTCTGGCCAGAGCCTTTGAACGTCGACTTGCGGCAATAACAGATAGCGGAATACAGAAGGGCGCCGCCTCTCAACGCTCCACGCGCTCTTCTATTGTGTCCCGCGCCTCTACTACGGCCTCAAGTGGCAGTTCTACAGCACCCGCCCCGACATCGTCAACAACGGCATCTTCTCGCCCGCGCTTCAAACGCCTTACACCCGATGAGATGGCTGCTAAGCGGGCAAGCGGCGAGTGCTATCACTGCCCTGAGCAGTACACACCGGACCATAAGTGCGCCGGCAAAGGAATCTTCCTTCTGGAGCTTGACGACAATGATGACGTTGACGCGACCGTAGCTGATATGGGCATCTTCTTACACGCCCTGACCGGCATCGACTTCGCCAACACAATGAAGCTCCAGGTCTACGTCCACGGCAACCTACTGACAACATTGGTCGACACAGGGTCCACTCACACCTTCATCAGGGAACCACTCATCAAGGAGCTCGGCCTGATGATGTTGCCACGATCAGGCGTCGGCGTCCGAGTCGCCAACGGCGACTCTATCTCCTGTACAGGCATCTGTCCACGTGTACCCTTGATGATTGCAGGGGATCGCTTCGACGTCACATGCTACGCACTCCCACTGGACGGCTTCGACTTTGTTCTAGGAGTCCAGTGGCTGCGATCTTTGGGACCCATTCTCTGGAACCTTGAGGACCTCACGATGAAATTGTGGCGCGGGGACCGTGAGGTGATCTGGATGGGGCTGCGAAGTTCAGCCCCGGTATGTGCCTCTCTAGCACCACCTACTGATATGATGGGCGCCCTCCTGGATGACTTCCAGGACCTCTTCGACGAGCCACGCGGGCTTCCTCCTGCACGACGCCACGACCACCAAATCAGGCTCCTGTCGGGCACAACTCCAGTAGCTGTCCGGCCGTACCGCTACCCCCAGCTTCTTAAAGACGAGATTGAGAAGCAATGCGCCGAGATGTTTCGCCAAGGCATCATCCGAGAATGCACATCTGCATTTTCCTCGCCAGTACTGTTGGTCTGAAAAGCCGACGGCACGTGGCGCTTCTGCATCGACTACCGCGAGCTCAACGCCAGAACTTTGAAAGACAAGTTCCCGATCCCGGTGGTTGACGAGCTAGTAGACGAGCTTCGCGGCGCAAGGTTCTTCACCAAGCTTGACCTCCGCAGCGGCTACTTTCAAGTGCGCATGCACTCGGACGACATTGAAAAGACAGCATTCCGAACTCATCGAGGCCACTATGAGTTCTTGGTGATGCCATTCGGCCTCACCAATGCGCCGTCCACGTTCTAGTCGTTGATGAACGACGTCCTCGACCCCTACATCAGAAAATTTGTGCTTGTCTTCTTTGATGACATATTGGTGTATAGCAGGTCCTGGGTCGAACACCTTCAGCACGTCAAGCAGGTGTTCCAGACACTACGGACAAACAAGCTGTTCCTGAAGAAATCTAAGTGCTTCTTCGGCCAGGAGACCGTGTCCTACTTAGGACACATCATATCCGCTCACGGCGTGGCAATGGGTCTGACCAAGGTGGAGGCCGTGGAACGTTGGCCTACACCTCGGTCCTTACGAGCCTTGCGAGGTTTCCTCGGGCTCACCGGCTACTACCGCAAGTTCATTGCGGGGTATGGTGCGGTGGCCGCACCCCTCACCGTCCTCCTAAACCGGGAAGCATTCCGCTGGACTGATGATGCGCATGACGCCTTCTCCCAACTCAAGCAGGCGCTGATGACAGCGCCTCTACTTCAAATGCCGGACTTCGACAAGCGCTTCATCGTCGACTGCGACGCGTCCGGCGCCGGCTTTGGGGCGGTTCTACACCAGGGCAACGGCGCCATAGCATTCTTCAGCCGCGCTGTAGCGACTCACCATCACAAGCTACCGGCATACGAGCGTGAGCTAATCGGTCTTGTGAAGGCCGTACGTCATTGGCGGCCTTACTTGTGGGGTCGTCCCTTCACTGTTCGGACTAATCACTTCAGTCTGAAATATATCCTGGATCAGCGACTCACGACGATTTCCCAACATGCTTGGGTGAGCAAATTTTTTGGTTATGATCTGCAGGTTGAGTACCGACCGGGGCGCTTGAATGGGGCAGCTGACGCCCTGTCCCGCCGCGACGAGGAAGACATAGCTATTCACGCCATATCCGTGCCAGTCTTTCCACTCTTCGACTCGCTCCACGCGGAGATCGCTACAGACCAGCAGGCGCAGCAGCTATGTGCCCAACTTCGGGAGGGAGTCGCGCCTGCTGACTGGGCCGAACGCGACGGCCTTCTACTTCACAAGGGGAAGCTCTTCGTTCCCGACAAGTCCTCCTTGTGGCCCTCTCTCCTAGCTGAGGCGCATGATGGGGGCCACGAAGGCATCCAGAAGACAGTGCATCGGCTACGCCTCTCCTTATACAACCCGTCCTTGCTACGGCGGGTGCGTGAGTATGTCCGCGGGTGTGCTACGTGCCAACGCAACAAGACTGATCATCTTCATCCAGTCGGCCTGCTACAACCGCTGCCTATACCGTCGGAAGTCTGGAGTGATATCTCCATGGACTTCATTGAAGGTTTTCCAAAAGTTGGTGGGAAATCAGTGATCTTGACAGTGGTAGATCGCTTCTCCAAGTATGCCCACTTCATTCCCCTAAGCCACCCTTACAGTGCTGCATCAGTGGCACGGGCATTCTTCGACGACATTGTACGACTACACGGCTTTCCCTGCTCCATCGTCAGTGATCGTGATACCGTCTTCACCAGCCTCTTCTGGTCAGATTTATTCCGGCTAGCCGGTGTCCAACTTCAGCTCAGCTCGGCCTTCCACCCACAGTCTGACGGCCAATCTGAGGTCGTCAACAAGATCATCACTGTGTACCTCCGCTGCTTGGCTGGTGACCGACCAAAGACTTGATTGCAGTGGCTTCCTTGGGCTGAGTATTGCTACAACACTTCCTACCAGACGGCCCTCAAATGCTCGCCCTTCAGAGTGGTCTATGGCAGGGACCCTCCGGCTCTTGTTGGTTACCAACCGGGCGTATCTAGAGTAGCAGCAGTGGATAAACAGCTAAAAGATAGAGATGAATTCTTAGCTGAAATCAAGAACAGGCTGGTACAAGCACAAGTCACCATGGAAAGCTATGAAGATAAGTTCCGCCGAGAGGTGGAATTTCAGATCGGTGATTGGGTTTGGCTGCGGCTTCATCAGGGGACAACTGTGGGAGTAATGACGACGCATTCTTCAAAGATTGGACCAAAATATTTTGGACCATATCAGATCATTTAACGCATTGGGACTGTATCATATAAACTTCAGCTGTCTCCTCAAGCAAAGATACATGATGTTTTTCATGTGTCCCTGTTAAAGAAATTTGAAGGTCCTACTCCCATACAGGTGGTGCCTTTACCACCACTTCTCCATGGACGTGTTGTACCTACGCCTGAAAAAGTACAAAGGGCGCGTTTGACGGAGGTGTCTGGGAGCTACTCGTCAAATGGGCAGGACATTCTGAAGCTGATTCATCATGGGAGCAACTAGAAGATTTCAGGATGAAGCACCCCTCCTTTAAGCTCGAGGACGAGCTCTTTGTCGGGAAGGGGGAAAATGTTGTGGATGCGTTTGTGGGCCGCCAATATGGTCGGCGTGGGGCCCACAAAGCCCACAATTAGGCCGGTCAGGCCCTGCAGCCGCACCAGAAGGATATTTAGAAGAATTAATTAGATAATGTTTAGGAATAAAAGGGAGTTATAGATTGAGTCAGTTTAGATAGAAAGAAATAGACTAAAAAAGGGGAAGAAAAGAATCCTAGTCAGTTTGGGGGATTATCCCCAAACCGACTAGGAGTAGGGTGGGGCCAAGGGGGGGGTCCTGTCCCCCCTTTATAAGCAGCCCCCCTCCCTCATGTTTTGAGCATCCAGGAAAAAAATAAGAATCCCCGTTGAGGGCTGTTCTTCTCCTTGGATCACGGTGTCTTCGAACCCTAACCCTAGCCGCCGTGACCAGCTACTTTGTCCCCCACGTTACGTACTGCGCAGCTGCCCCCACGCCTCCTCGCTGCTGGTTTCTCCCCTGCGCAGCCCTAAGCGCAGCCAAGGGGTTTCCCCCCTCCCTGTTTCTCAGCAATAACAAAGATTATTAGCACGACGATAGTCTTTGAGCTGTCTTGCTTTCCACAATTCAGTTGTTGGAAATGACTGTTTGCTGTCCATTTTACCCAGGGAAACAGATGCTTGTTTAGGCCTGTACGCCCTCCATGGCTTCCATTTCAGTTTATCAACTAAATTTTCCTTTATAGATGCAAGTGATGCTGCCTGTGACACCGTGTTTGGGAGATGCATTTCCACCACCAAGCGTAATTCATCTTTTAATCCTAGCAGAAACTGAGAGACCAACATAGTTTCACTGAGAGAAGAATTATATAAGCGAATATAATACACCAGCTCTTCAAATTTCTGACGGTATTCAGTAACTGAACTCGTTTGCTTAAGATTAAGCAGCTCCATAGTTTTAGCTCTATGATTGTTCACATCAAATTCAGCAATCACAGCCACTGCAAATTTCTCCCAATCATCTAACTGAATGTTATGCTTGTAAGATTGAAACCAGTGGGAAGCTCTGTCGAGCATGTGCAACGAAGCAGCAATAACTTGAAATGCAGCAGGGATATCATAAAGGCTAAAATATGACGCACACTTATCTAGCCAAATACGTACATCCGATCCATCAAACTTTGGAAATTCCATTTTAGGCATAATATGATTTCTGTGTCTATGAACAGATGGATCACTAACCTCATATCCTCCATTTACAGAACTAGAGCGCAAGTTAGAGTTGTCACGCACTACCGGATTTGGAGAGGAGCCAATAATTCCAGCAGCGTCCACTGAGGCTGATGTGCCAGCCACTGAAGATTTCATAGATTTCACCAAATGAACTTGCTCTTGCTGCAGCACTGCAATAGATTTCAATGACAACTCAACTTGTGACTGCACTTTCGTCAGTTCTGAACGCATCGTTGATACCCGCTTGTCCACTGCTTCCAAAGTAGCAGTGAGCTTTTGAACTGCCTCCAACAAATGGGACTCGAACTCAGCCATCCGATCAACGAGGAATCTCGCTTGTGGCCCGGGGTTGTATTGGCGCGCCGTTGCTGCACTACTTGACCGATCCAACCAGAGTTTCTAGCGATCACCGAAGCGATCACTTAGGGATTTTACGGATCGAATCAATAGAACAGCGGTGGCCTGAATCTAATACCAGTGTAAGAGATGGGGCGGAATGCAGAGCAGCAGCCGAGTTCAAAGGAGAAAACACCCAGAAAACAGTTCAGACTCCGAACTCAGATAACACCAACAACAACAAGAGGAGAAAACCGATTTAGGAGAGCGTTCCTGAGATCGGGAGCTTCACTTTCTCTCCATTTTCTCCCACAAACATCTCACGATGGAATTGTTCAGGGGCAGGAGAAAGAACAAGAGGGGGAGAGAGAGAAAGGTAGAGGGAGAGAAACAGAATTCAGTTACAGGCAACAGCATGCTGTGCTCCTCTTTCTCACTGTCTATATAGTTCATACAGCTGGGCCTTGGGCTAAAATATTTAAAAAGAAACGATGGGCTTGCACTCCGAAGCGCGAAGAGTCGCTTCCGACGCGCGAAACACTTCAGGCTGTCGTTCCCGCGTCGTGTAGCCGGTCCGACAAACTGCCTTTGCCGGTAGTGGCGCCTCCATCAGTGACATGATGGCCAACCTCTTCGACCTGCTGGACATTGCCGACGGCGAGTCCGGCGCCGCCACGGTGTCCGTCCTCGTCACCAAGAAGAAGCACGAGGCGGAGGCGACGAGGCTGCTGTCCGCGAGGGCCGCCCACGAAAGCCCCTACGCGATCGACGAGATCAACAAGGGGAGGGAGGAGCCGGACGAGGAGAAAGCCCCCCACAAAGCTGTGCTTCGCCTCCACAGTGCCAAGAAGGAAAAATTCAGTGGTGCCTGGTAGATGGACGACGAGGCGCCGCAGCCGAAGCCTGCTCCAAAGCAGGAGGAACACTAAGCAGCCGGGTGAGGCGGGCGCGAGTGTGGATCCGCGGCGACAGCTTTGCATCGTGTGACCGGGCAGCGTGGAAGATCGTGGGCGGTGCGAGGAGGAGGCGAGTTTCGGCGTCTGGAGGCCTTAGCGTGGTGCTGGTGTCGGCGGCTGCTGCTAGGGTTTGGAGGAGGCTAGGCCGGCTGGGTTAAACTGGGCCAAAAAGTCAAGAGAGTTCAGTGGAATGGACCTAATAATTGAATTGGGCTGGATTTTTTGATATTGGTCATGGACAAGAGAGACAAGGGGTGGAGAGAAGCTTCTTTTGACAAGGGAGGAGTGGAAAGTGCAAGATGGTGGTCACAAGAAGAAGAAACTTGAAAAATCAAAGATCCAATGATTTAATTGTCAAAAACTTGGGCACTTTGCTAAAGAATGCTCCAGGAATGAAAAGGAAGATGAGATGGCGCTTCTTGCATCAAAAGGAACTTTATTTTGATTTCACAAGTGAGGTGTGCTTGAGATGAAGATGTGACCATCTCGAGTGTGTGATCGAAATGAAGATGCGCCCATTCCGAGATCAAGTGCAGGATGAAGATGAGCTCATCCCGGCGTTGAAGATGTACCCAACCCGAATTTGTGTGCAGGGTGAAGATGTGACCATCCTGGGGGTGTAGATGTGTCCACCCTAAATTAAGTCGTGCAAGGTGAAGATGTGTCCATCCTGAGGATGTAGTTGTGTCCATCCCAAAAGTGTGTGTAGGGTGCAAGTGTGTCTTCATCCTAATTAGTGTGAGTGTGATCTAGAAAAAGTAGATCAGGGGGTGATTGTTAGAGATAATCCCGTTTTCTAGATTACTTAATGTTAGAGATAGAATCCAAGCCTATCTCTTGTAATTTGGGACTATATATACAATCACCGTAATTGAGAAATAATGAATAAGAGGAGATAATTAGAGAAAAATTAACATAGATTGTTCCTGGATTTGCAACACAGTTATCTTTAAAGAACTTAGAAATGGATTCTCTATATTTATCAGGTCATTCATCATCATTCCTTTTACTCCCCTGTTCTGTTTGGTTGGTTGCCTTCTTCTGCATTTACAGAAATATCTAATCTCATGTTTGTTTGAATTAAAATATCTTTTATCATTTCATGAATCACGTAGTAAAAACCCAGGATCTGAGCTGTTGGAAATCTGGGGCATTTCATTCCTTAGAAATACCTAGCTATTTATAGTCTTTTATAGATCATATTGAATCCTTTAAATTAGTGATTCTATGTCGAGGACTCTATCTACTAGAGATGTAAACTAATTCTATCTGTTGAACCAACTAACTTAAACTGATCTGGTCTTAAACAGATCAGACCAACCGAATAAAACTGATTTGTTCTCCCCCTCCCCTCAGGTGCACACACCCCCTGGGCCTAGACCAAGCTGGTTGGGTCTAGGTGCACCTAGGCCGCCGCAGGGGAAAAGATCAACCCACACACTCTAAACTAACTAGAAAGCAAGATTAATTCTCACAGTCTCCTCTTTAATTCCTAGAACGCTTTACTCATGATGATGAACACTCTTTTCATCGTCCCACACACACCACACTCACACTAGTTTATAATGACAACACTGTTAAGTTACTATGCACCGACCGGTTGACCCGAAAAGCTTAAGCCAATAGGGAAAGGTGGGCAATTCACTTATATTTCAACACTCCCCCTCACGTGCAGGCTCTTTTGGGCCGCAAAGTGGAATAAGAGTCGGCTGCAATTTATTTTAATAAATCGCGCCCACCAGCATTCGAACTGGAGACCTCTGGCTCTGATACCATGTTAAGTTACTATGCACTGACCAGTTGCACCCAAAAGCTTAAGCTTTTCGGGTCAACCGGTCGGTGCATAGTAACTTAACACTCCTATTCCACTTTGCGGCCCAAAAGAGCCTGCACGTGAGGGGGAGTGTTGAAATATAAGTGAATTGCCCACCTTTTCCTATCAGCTTAAGTTTTTCGGGTCAACCGATCGGTGCATAGTAGCTTAACAAACACAACTTTTTCATCTTTCACTCGAACCCGAGACAGACACATCTGCATCTCGAGCACACCTCGGTTTTAGATGCTCACAACCATCCCTGTTGCTATGAACGAAGAGTACACCTTTGACGAATCCACCTCTATCACGCCTCCGCTCTGTGAAACGACCTCCACGCCGCTGCCTTGAGCCATGGCACGATGTCGTGCTGGAGACCAGACTGAGCAGGCCTTCTCGTGCCTTGGTGGAGCTGCCATCCATGCAGCAGGTACGCCTGTTGAACCAAGTTGTCGCGTTGCCACCCTCAAGAGATCCACCGGCAGCCACCTTGCCCGTGTCATGACCGTGCCCGCCGCGGCCAAACCCGCGTCTAAGATCCGTGTCGAGCCTCCTTCCTCGCGCGATGCCAACACATCCACAACAAGCACCATGGACAAGCGCACCACATGATGCTCCAGCCACTCCCTTCTTTTGCCTTTTCCTCTTTTTCTTTATGTATGGAGCAATTCAGTATTGTATTTGCCGCCCCCAGAAGCACAACCTAAGAGCACATCCTCCCGGGGACAACGGATTGGATCTTGAACCTAAATCTCTGATACCAAATATTGGAAATCTGGGACCATTTTATTCCTTAGAAATACCTAACCATTTATAGTCTTATTTATAACATTTTACGGATCAGATTAAATCTAACCAGGACTTCTTTAAACTAGCAATTCTATCTCTAGGACTCTATCTACTAGAGATATAAACTAACTCTATCTGCTAGACCCAACTAATATAAACTGATCTGATGTAAACAGAATCAGATCAGACCAACCTAACAAAACTGATCTGTTCTCCCCCCTCCCCTCAGGTGCGCACACCTTTCTGGGCGAACCTGGCCTGCCACAGGGAAAAAATCAGCCCACACACTCTAAACTAACTAGAAAACAAGATTAATTCTCACATGAACCTAGCTTTGTTGATTAAATGTGTGGGTGTACACCCTGGCTACCCTGGTCCGGGTCCTCTTTGACATGAATTTTGATGCATATTGTTCTTAATTAAAAAGCCACATCATTCCTCCTAGGTTGGTTAGTTTCATTATGAGTAAAACCCAGGGATTGTTACGACTTTATGTACATTCTACAATTGAAAGAACTAAGCACAAGGGCTGAGAAAATTCTATGGCAGATAAGTTCTCACCAAAAACATGCCCAAAGAATAAATACCTATTTCGAACCCAAAATATTATTCTGTGATTTCGAGATGAATGTTTACACAAATTTCCTTATATGCATCCTCATTTTAAGGATCCATTTCTATTTTAAGATCATTTGCTGATATGGGGCTTCGGCAGGTATGTCTTTTAATGAGGCCTATCTAGGAAAGTAGGATGTATTTTTTTCTTCTGAAAAGTGACAATCAATAGATCTTCTGTAGGCTTGATATTAGTTTCACAGATTGCCATATGTGTTACAGTCCTAGTGGGACTCTGTGGGGTACGACTTATGACCTATACCCCTATATATGTAAGTCATATTTATGCAGTACAATCATCTAATTCCAGCATAATCTGTCTATCATTACCCGTTTGCTCAGGTAAAGGAAGCACCATTCTGTCCTAAGACTTCTAGTAAATTGATTTTAGCTGACATGCTAACACCTAATTTTTACGTTTTTATGTTAAACAAATATTACTAGATTCATTGTGAAAAATATACTTCCATACACATATTCACTGATGTATGTTTGCAATTGGAATTCATAAGTGTCAATCTAGAGCCATGTATCCTGATTTTTCTTTCCTATTGTTAAAAATTAACATATGCTAAACCTCTGTTGTCCTACCTCTCTGCCTTATTTGGTTACAGACCCAGAATGTTGTACCCAAGTGATAAAAATAAGGAAACAAAAAAGAGTGAAAGATCAACTTATTAGATTAAAGAGATTGCTATTCCTGACAATTTGTTTACATCGGTATGTATGATATGCTAATTTTTGAGCCATCATCCATGGAGAAGTCACCTGAGGGAGCTACATAGTTGATACTGAAGCCTACCTGAGGGTGTAGATGTGTTCATGTAGCTCCCGGATAGGTCGGACCCTTCCTCGGACCCTGCGCACGCGAGAGCTACATGCACCGGGCTGCCCTCTCTTTTTTATCCATGGAGAAGTCAGGCTCCTCAGGCCGGTCCTTACTGTGCTTTTGTGAAGATTGTGGCAATCTTTGAGAAAGTAAATTCTGCTTCGCTGTGTGACTTCGAGCTAGAGGCACCATCAACATTCTGACACTGCATCTCGTGGCCATCGATCAGTGAGAAAAATGACTTCCACCTGTAGCTCAGACTTTCTCCTGCCATTTTCTGTCGATTGCTGTGCCTCCGCCATGCTGACTGGATGAGGCAGGCTGCCCATGTTCTCCACTGTTGCGAGTGGAACCGAAGCATGTGCTGCAAATGCTTGGAATGTGGTGGCCACAAACTTCAGGTCATCTGCTTGCAGGGAGAATGCCTCAATCTCACTGATTGTTCTAATAGTTCTTGTTGATGAGGGGTAGCTGTTACTAGAGCTGGGAAGCAATGCCCATGTAACCAGCTCCTCACCACAGAAGTCACCTGGTTTTAGGATGATGGAGTTGAAGAAACCTATCCTTCTACCATCAGTCGTGGAGCTCTCCAGCTTCCCACGTACTATAGAGAGCATCATTTTGACAGGGTCTCCTTCATGGATAATGCAGGTGCCCTCAGTACCAAGGAAATAGGTCATACGCTCACAGATGGCATCCAATAGTTTCTGGTCCATTGCAGAGATGAGTGGCACCTGCAAGTTCAATTGGAGGAGCACGATTTGATTAATCAATTTTCATAATTTATGTTTGTTGTTCACCAGTAAATATCTCTCTTCTTTCACCAAAGACGTTATGTTGGAGATATGGTTGCTGTTCGTGGGATATTAGCATAGACATGAAGCCACTTACACGTTGAACAAGATCAAGACATAGGTACCGCTTTATCTCTTGATGAAGATCCACAGGTAGTTGTCTCAGGATTGAGTCCTTGAACACCCTGTGTTGAGATCCACTTGTATTCCAAGAAGTGATGAACGCGATTCCTCAAATCATCAGGTATTTGTTGATCTGTCATCCAATCCTCTATTTCTGTTTTCTGTATCCTCCAATCTTCAGCATTTGTAGAAAGAGATCTCAGATCTAATGTATATCTGTGGAGGATTTTTTGTTACATCAACTGCATATCACTATTCACTAGTAAGATGTCTCATTAGTTCTGTTAAGATAGCTTACCATCATGCTGCCAATTATCTGGGCAAACAATCCAATGCTGAGAAGTGTTAGTCCTATGGCAAATAAGTTTTCACCAATGAAGGAACTTGTCACCAAAGGATTCCCAAATGTGCTGATAGCAAAACATACAAAAGAAACATTCATTTCCAGGAACTATGTGAACTCTTATCTTGCCACACATAGTAAATTTTAAGAAGTCATTGGTTACACCAAGCTATTGCATGGTACTACTACAATACAATGATTATATGAGATAATACTATAATACAATGATTATATGAGATAATGTTGAAATGAAACTATTAACATGCATAAGGTTGGTGTTGAGATATACGAACGTTAGCTGTTGTAATCCCCACCACAGGGAGAAGTATTTTTCAGAAAAAGGATGCCACGAGCACTCCATTTTGCATTGCTAGAATGAATATGCCACAGTTGATACTGACACTACTACTCTCGACATTGCATTTTGTGAAGGCGTTTGTGTTATTTGCCCAATTCCAGCTCTCGATTGATGTGGCATATTGACAATCAAGAAACCTGGGATCACATGGTAATTTGTTCATCCTGTCTTCAATAGAGCATTGTGTCTCCCAGCATGTCTTCTGCCTATCCACTGCTAGTAGATATTATGTTGCTCCGACTACCTGATGGGCAGTGGGCACGTGTCATATTAATTAGTTTTTTACATAAGAGAGCATAAATTTTATCACAGAAATGTTATTTGTGAGAGCGATATTTTTACATGAAGTGCTTGAAATGCATGTCAAACTAGACAGCAATAGCAATAATCAGGTCTGTTGGACTCTAGCTAATAATTTTGAAATGGTTCATATGATCAAAGCAAAATTTTACTTCGTTCAGAGCATGATTTCTGTATTCCTAGTATTAAGAAAAGGTGAAGGCACTAGGTGGGCAGTCGGCTCCACCTAGTGCTTAGGCGTGTCTAGGAGAGGCTATTAGAGGGGAAAAGTGAATTGTATTGATCCCGGTGTTAAGCGGTACATTATATAGAGTTGTCAACGGGTGCAAAAGGACTAATCTACTGCTAACCCTAATCATATCCAAAAGACCAAAATACTTTCTAAGCACACCTCTAATTACATAGTCTAACACCCCCGCAGTCCCAACATCTAGCCACAGCAGATGTTGAGACTGATTCGAAACTCGGAGAACAGCGACGACAGGAGGCCCTTCGTGAAGATGTCGGTGAACCGTGACGTCGCCGGGACGTGGTTGTAACGCCCCATTTTTCGTAAAGCTAATAAATCAGAATTATAGAATTAATCACCAGACAAATTACGCACATTACTGGCCGATCTCAGATATGTCTTTCATCGAAATTGGTGCAGCCACCCCCCTACTTTTGCCTAAAGGCAAACTCTTTTCCTCTTCCTCCCTCATCCTCATCCACTCCACAAGAAGCTTCCGGAACCACCCCTCATATATATCTCCCCCCATCCTTATCCACTCCACGAGAAGCTCCCGGAACCACCCCTCATATACATATCTCCCCCCCATCCTTATCCACTCCACAAGAAGCTTCCGACACCACCCCTCATATATATCTCCCCCATCCTTATCCACTCCACGAGAAGCTCCCAAAACCACCCCTCATATACATATCTCCCCCCATCCTTATCCACTCCACGAGAAGCTTCCGGAACCACCCCTCACATATATCTCCCCCCATCCTTATCCACTCCACGAGAAGCCCCCGGAACATGCATTAATTACACCTCACCTACCTCTCCTCCCTCCATCCCTATCCATTTCCCCCTTCATCTATAAAAGGGGCTCGGGGGCTCACTTTCTCCCCCGCCCCATTGAGCACCGGCGCTCGCGTCTCCTCTCCCCCCCCCTCCAACATCGATCTCCGACGAGGAACCCTCCCCGTCGAGCCCCGCCAAGCCACGGCCAAGGTGAGCACCCCAACCTCCACTCTCTTCCCCGAGTCATCCCCCCCTTCCCCCTCTCCTCGGGTTTGGCCGCGACCACCCCGTGGCATGGATGCCCTTCCATGAAGTTGCTCTACTTCCTACCCAAAATCGGCAGCTTAATCGAGTGATTCATAGCCTCGGCGTTCGATTTCTTACTCTCTGGCCATCCTCCCCCGTTTACTCTTGCTGATTTGAGCCCAACCTTAAGCAACCCCTTGATTGGCCTTAGAGCAGATCTCACCCACACACAAAAGGATCACTTAATCCGATTCTTCTTATAAAAATCATCTAATATCATAATATAGTTAGTGTAAGAAAGTCTGAATGATGTATGTTTGCTTTGTTTGTATGTTTGCTTGTGCGCGGTGTAGAAGCAGTGCCGGAAGAGAACCCAAGGGAGCCAAGTGACCAAGAGCACGACGCTGCAGACGGTAGCGAAGGCAAGTTCCATCACCCCCTTTTTGATCATATTGCTCCTATGTGAGGTTTATCCATTGTGGCCAGTAGATTAGGCATTTGCATTGTTGAGCATGAGTTATTCGAGTGATAGAGGGTAAACATACTAGTTTCTCTTTTTGCAGCATATTGATAGGATGAGATTATGCATGATAATGTTGTCTTGTTTATGTTGCATGGTTGGGGAGAGCATGAGTTGAGACCGGGGCAGAAGGGTTAGTGTTGGTGTAAGCGCTACCGTGGTGGTAGACTTACAGTGAGTACTATCAAGATGATAGGCTCGTGGTTTGAGTATGGAGGCTGCCCTGGTGAGCCTTAAGGACCGAGTTGTTTTGACATCTCACCTAACTTTCTTCAGTACGACCACATGACCCTGTATGGGCGGGGCTTAGCCTAACCCCGATGGCTAGCCCGACAGTCGTCCACGGTGGAGAGAGAGAGAGAGATGCATTTATGAAAATTGAGATGATATTGAGATAAGTCATGACACTGGGTTGGGGACGACTAGTTTGGGTGATGTTTCGACTGGGTGTCGGTTATGACGGGCTGTCGTGGATGGTCCGTGCGTGTGGGTAAAGCGTACAACCTCTGCAGAGTGTAGAACCCGTTCGGACGGCCGTGTCCTCGGTATAGGACAGGTTATGGTGTGGTCCTAACAACTAGGAAGCCACCTGTTGTGAGAATGAGGTGAGGAATGTCTCTGGATGGGTTATTTGGTTGCATTTAGATGCATTAGGTTGCATCACTCTTATTGTTGTGTATTGCATCTATGTTTGTTTCATTCCCCTCCCGAAGGGCGAGGTGGAGCTTGCTGAGTACTTTTGTACTCAACCGTTGTTGATATCTTCAGAGGATCCTGACTTCGACCCGGAGGACTTTGAGTAGGGTCGCATCCACACCCAAGGTGTTACCATGGAACCATGTATGAGGAGGAGCTAGTGGTCCATGTTTTTATGTCGTTAATCATCCTTATGTTAGTCCTCATTATTGTTGTACTAAAGTGTATGCCGTTGTAATAAAGCTCTGTATGGTTGTGGTTCCACTTGTGTTGTAATATTATGTACCGAACTCTGTTTCTGGCATAATATTACATGTTTAGTTCCGATCTTATGGGTTGGGACACTTCAAGTGGTATCAGAGCCATACTTGGCTGTAGGATGCGTACCCTAGTACTTAGGTGACCCTAGGAGACCATAGAATAGTTGGCCGGTAGGAAACCTGGACCGTAGAGCCTTGGTGATAGGTTTTGCTCTCATCTAATCCTTGTGCCCTGTTCTAAGCCAGATGGCGGACGACCGTATCACCACCTTCTGCATCAACGAAGACGGCTTTCCCAAGGTGCTCTATGCCGCCACGACACGACTAGGTATTCCAGACCGTCCGGAGTACGTGGGTCATGAGTTCGTGGAGCATGGCACCGAAAGCTGCGAGGTCACTGTGCATATCGGCGCCAGTGAGAGGTTCCTGGACATGAAGCCATGGAATGTCTCCGCCACTGGATGCCGCATGAAAGATACGTGCCAATTGGTGGCCCGCAAAGCTTTGAAGTACCTCTGCCACATGTTTGACTGGCATTTGGGTTCCACACCCATGAAGTACTTCCCACCACTGGACCGTAGTCGTCCCGCATGGATGGCGAGGATTCGCAACTTGGAAGGCCTCGGGTCGACCGAAGACGACCCCACCATTGTCGCCATGTCCGGTTATTTATTGAGCCTGGACGACTTGTGCAACCAGCTGAACCAGCGCGTGAAGACCCTCGTCCAGCGTGCTGAGACATTGGAGACCCACTGGCGAAAGGCTAAGCTAGCACTAGCGCAGGCTGAAGCCCGGGTTGCCAGCGCCGAAAGTCGAGTCGCCTTGGCCGAGGAGAACCTTAGGGAGCAGGCCGACCGTCACAGCCAGCTGCTTAGGGGTGTCTACCTTGTAGACCGGGCCAAGCGGAAGGACCGTCAAGCTGGTGCAATGATGGAGCCACTTGTCCTAGAAGGAACCCCAGTGTATCACCTATCCAACCCCCGAAGGAGGATTTGTGAGCCTGTTCCACCTACTCCTCCGACCTCACCTCGCGGGACCAACGAAGACCCTGAAGATCAGGATGTAGGACCCAGTAGCCAGGCAGAGGTCCCGGCTGACCCTTAAGGGAATAGACCCAGCGACGACATGCACTATGTATCTTGTACCCGCTTGCCCGAATGAATGAATGAATGCTTGGTGTGTTGCTTGCAATGTTTGATGTTTGTGTGAATTGTGTGGTATAAAACTATATATATGTGATTAGATACACATAGTAAAATAGAAAAAAAATATAGGAAAAAAATAATAATAACAATAATAAAAGACGGTAAGCCTAACTAATTATGATGCACCATAGTAATAATAATAGGTAGAAAATCTAAACCCATCGATTGCCTTGTCACAGATGCCTCGCCGCTTGAGCCGAGTCACTAATGGACACGAGGCGGACCAAGGACTACGAGAGATTCCGCCTGCACCTCACGAGCATGAGACAGCGGAGAGTGCACCTGTCCGACCACATCCCCAAGCACCTAACTACGATCTGACTGCCATTCTGGACCGCCAGAATCGACTCCTAGAGCTACTGACGAACACCCTGGCTGCCCGGAACAACGATGGTCTCAACAACCATCATCCCGTGCCGCAAAACAATCACCAGATCGCAGACTTCAACAGGATGAACCCGCCCAAGTTTTCTGGATCTGAGGACCCCATTGAGGCAGATGACTGGCTAAGAGAGATTGAGATGAAACTCGAGGTTGTGCATGCAAACGAGCAGGATAAGGTTCTGCTTGCAGTCCAACAACTGAGGGGATCTGCCTTAGCCTGGTGGCACAACTACAGAGAGATGCATCCACATGCTAGGACCATAATATGGGACGAGTTTGTGAAGTTGTTTAGAGAGCAACACATCCCAAGTAGCATTATGAAGCTAAAGAGGGAAGAGTTTATGAACCTTAAGCAGAAGGGACTAACTGTGACGGAGTATCTACACAAGTTTACCGGGTTATCCCGCTATGACCCCCACGCTGTGGATACAGAAGAGAAGAAGCAAGAAGCCTTTTTGCGTGGGTTAAACACTGAAATCAGGAAATTTCTTGAAGCATCTGTTTATCCAGATTTCAGTACCCTGGTTAACAAGGCCATCACTACAGAAAAGAACATAGAGGATGAGCTACGGGAGAAGAAAAGAAAATTCGAGGACAAGAAGGGGTTCCAGCAGGTGAAACTTCATAGGACTAATCAACCTGTCTATTCACTACAGAGGACTCAACAACCAACCTACTTTGTGCAGAAGACGCAACAACCTATTTACTCTGGGCAGATGGCTCATAGTGGTGTATCCTATAAAGCACCAACCACCACTTTCAAGCAACCGGTACAGCCTGCTAAATCACATGGCTCATTCCATCCTCAGCAGTCTGGGGTCAATCAAACTGTTGGCCAGAGGATCTGTTTCAGCTGCCGTGAGCCTGGGCATATCGCCGTTAACTGCCCTTACAAGGTTAAGCCAGCACCATCAGTCGTCTCCAACTCAGTTAACGGACCAAGGCAACCAGCTGGAGGCAGCCGCGGAGCACCGTCAAGGACTCAACACTCCTTTGGAAAGGCCATAGTAAACCACGTCTACGCCGAAGAGGCAGATGCAGCACCAGGAGTTCTACTTGGTGAGTTCTTGGTTCAGTCAGTTTTGGCTTCAGTACTATTTGATTCTGGCGCATTGCATTCTTTTATATCATCACACTTCGTAGAGACACATGATATATCTACGGTAGCCCTTAAGAGGCCCTTAATGACTCGATCACCGGGAGGTTATATACCTTGCCACCTAGGAGTTAACAACATCCCTTTAAACTTAAGTGGGGTAGAGTTCTTGGTTAATCTAGTAGTGCTTGACTCCCATGGGATAGATGTGATTCTCGGTATGGATTGGTTAGCCAAGTGCAATGGGAGTATAGCTTGTGCACAGAGGACTGTGACAGTGACAAACCATGAAGGGAAGACTGTCACATGTCATGTCAACTCCAGCCTGTCTGAGCCAGTAGTAAATCACTTGAAGGCGGAAACACCTCAGGAAGTGCCAGTGAATAAAGAGTATGTTGATGTGTTCCCTGAGGAGTTGCCAGGCATGCCGCCAGAAAGAGAAGTGGAGTTCTCCATTGATCTAGTTCCCGGAACAGCCCCAATAGCCAAGAGGCCTTATAGAATGGCAGCGCCAGAACTAGCCGAGTTAAAGAAACAGTTAGATGAGTTGCAAGAGAAAGGGTTGCATCACCATGGGGCGCACCAGTCCTCTTCGTAGAGAAAAAGGATGGAAGTAAGAGACTCTGTGTAGATTACCGAGCTCTTAATGCGGTGACCATCAAGAATAAATACCCTCTACCCCGGATAGATGATCTATTCGACCAGCTAAAGGGGGCCAAGTTTTTCTCAAAGATTGACCTGAGGTCTGGGTATCATCAAGTGAGGATTAAGCCCGAAGATATACCTAAGACGGCATTTGTGACTCGCTACGGTCAGTTCGAGTTCACAGTGATGTCTTTTGGATTAACCAATGCCCCTGCCTACTTCATGAACCTAATGAACCGGGTGTTCATGCAAGAGTTGGACAAGTTTGTTGTTGTCTTCATCGACGACATTCTAGTCTATTCCCGAAGTGAAGCAGAGCACGCGCAACATCTGCGTGTTGTTTTGGACCGGCTCAGGAGCCATCAACTTTATGCCAAGTTCAGCAAATGTGAGTTTTGGTTACAGAAAGTTAGTTTCCTTGGGCATGTGCTAACAGCCGAGGGGATTGCAGTTGATCCAGAGAAGGTCAAAGCCGTATCATCTTGGAAGCAACCAACTTCGGTCTCGGAGATTCGTAGTTTTCTAGGTATGGCTGGTTATTATCGGAGGTTCATCGAAGGATTTTCCAAGCTAGCCCGACCAATGACGGAACTACTAAAGAAGGATAAGAAGTTTGTGTGGACTGAAGCATGTGAGCGAAGTTTTCGTGAGTTGAAGGGAAGACTAACCACGGCCCCAGTCTTAGTCTTACCGGATATTCACAAGAACTTTGTTATTTATTGTGATGCTTCTAGACACGGCATAGGATGTGTGCTAATGCAAGAAGGACGAGTGGTATCCTATGCCTCCCGTCAGTTAAGGCCGCACGAGCAGAACTACCCAACCCATGACTTGGAATTGGCTGCGGTAGTGCATGCTCTTAAGATTTGGAGACACTATCTGATCGGTAACATGTGTGAAATATACACAGATCACAAGAGCCTCAAGTATATCTTTACCCAGCCTGATCTGAACCTAAGACAACGAAGATGGTTGGAACTAATTAAGGATTATGATGTGGAGATCCACTACCACCCGGGTAAAGCAAATGTTGTGGCAAACGCTCTTAGCAGGAAAGCATACTGTCATCACTTGGTGACTCAAGTACCACAACTGTGCGAGGAGATGCTGAAGTTGAACCTAAGTATTGTACCTCACTCCTACAACTACAACCTTAGTGTTCACCCTGTGCTGGATGACCAGATTAAGAAGGCTCAGCAGGAAGATGAAAAGTTAATGAAGATCAAGGAACAAACCGGTGAAGGCAAGGCACCAGACTTTAGAGTTGATAGAGATGGAATATTGTGGTTCAAGAAACGGTTGTGTGTGCCTTCACAAGGTCACTATCGGAATACGATCATGGATGAAGCTCATAACTCTGCCTACTCCATCCACCCTGGAGCCACAAAGATGTATGTGGATATTAAGCAAAAATATTGGTGGGTTGGCATGAAGGGTGACATAGCCAAATTCGTGGCTTATTGTGATGTGTGTAGAAGGGTCAAAGCTGAGCATCAAAAGCCGAGTGGCCTATTACAGCCCTTACCGATTCCCGTTTGGAAATGGGATGAGGTAGGAATGGATTTCATCACTGGCCTACCAAGGACCAAGAATGGTAATGACTCCGTATGGGTAGTGGTCGACCGTCTGACTAAAGTTGCACACTTTATTCCTGTGCGCACTACCTACAATGGGAGTAAGCTGGCCATGTTGTACATAGACCGTATTGTGAAACTACATGGAGTACCCTCGAGGATAGTCTCAGATCGAGGTACTCAGTTTACGTCAAGGTTTTGGAGGAGTCTTCAAAAGGCGCTTGGTACCAAGTTAGACTTTAGTTCAGCATATCACCCTGAGACAGATGGTCATACAGAGAGGATCAACCAAATCTTGGAAGACTTGTTGAGGGCCGCTGTTCTAACCTACGACAAGGATTGGGAAGACAGTTTACCGTATGCCGAGTTCTCATACAACAACAGTTATCAGGCCAGCATCAAGATGTCACCGTATGAAGCCCTCTATGGAAGGAAGTGTCGAACCCCACTCATGTGGTCAGAAGTTGGGGACCGCATTGTGGAGCAACCAAACTTCATCTTGGCAGCAGAGGACAAGGTAGCGGAGATTCGAGCGAATCTCAAGGCCGCCCAATCACGTCAGAAAAGCTACGCAGACAAGAGGAGGCGTGAACTCAGTTTCCAAGCTGGAGATCATGTGTACCTTAAAGTATCTCCTATCCGTGGCACGCGCAGATTCCATGTACGTGGAAAGTTGGCACCACGGTACATTGGCCCTTTCTCAGTCCTAAAAAGGGTAGGATCAGTAGCGTATGAGATTCAGCTACCCGAAGAAATGTCAGGCGTGCACAACGTCTTCCACGTGTCACAGCTAAGAAAATGCCTACGGGTTCCCGAGGAACAGGTGGCACAAGAAACTCTAGACCTGCAAGATGATCTGCGCTACCAGGAGGTGCCAGTAAAGATCTTGGAAACAGTCACCCGAAGGACACGGAGAAACACCGTCACACTTTGTCGGGTCCAGTGGAGCAGACACTCGGAGGCCGAAGCTACTTGGGAAAGAGAAGATGCATTGCGGACAGAGTTCCCCCATCTCTTTGCAGACCACTCGAATCTCGAGGACGAGATTCATCCTAAGTGGGGTAGGTTTGTAACGCCCCATTTTTCATAAAGCTAATAAATCAGAATTATAGAATTAATCACCAGACAAATTACGCACATTACTGGCCGATCTCAGATATGTCTTTCATCAAAACTGGTGCAGCCACCCCCTACTTTTGCCTAAAGGCAAACTCTTTTCCTCTTCCTCCCTCATCCTCATCCACTCCACAAGAAGCTTCCGGAACTACCCCTCATATATATCTCCCCCCATCCTTATCCACTCCACGAGAAGCTCCCGGAACCACCCCTCATATACATATCTCCCCCCCATCCTTATCCACTCCACAAGAAGCTTCCGGCACCACCCCTCATATATATCTCCCCCATCCTTATCCACTCCACGAGAAGCTCCCAAAACCACCCCTCATATACATATCTCCCCCCATCCTTATCCACTCCACGAGAATCTTCCGGAACCACCCCTCACATATATCTCCCCCCATCCTTATCCACTCCACAAGAAGCCCCCGGAACATGCATTAATTACACCTCACCTACCTCTCCTCCCTCCATCCCTATCCATTTCCCCCTTCATCTATAAAAGGGGCTCGGGGGCTCACTTTCTCCCCCGCCCCATTGAGCACCGGCGCTCGCGTCTCCTCTCCCCCCCCTCCAACATCGATCTCCGACGAGGAACCCTCCCCATCGAGCCCCACCAAGCCACGGCCAAGGTGAGCACCCCAACCTCCACTCTCTTCCCCGAGTCATCCCCCCCTTCCCCCTCTCCTCGGGTTTGGCCGCGACCACCCTGTGGCATGGCTGCCCTTCCATGAAATTGCTCTACTTCCTACCCAAAATCGGCAGCTTAATCGAGTGATTCATAGCCTCGGCGTTCGATTTCTTACTCTCTGGCCATCCTCCCCCGTTTACTCTTGCTGATTTGAGCCCAACCTTAAGCAACCCCTTGATTGGCCTTAGAGCAGATCTCACCCACACACAAAAGGATCACTTAATCCGATTCTTCTTATAAAAATCATCTAATATCATAATATAGTTAGTGTAAGAAAGTCTGAATGATGTATGTTTGCTTTGTTTGTATGTTTGCTTGTGCGCGGTGTAGAAGCAGTGCCGGAAGAGAACCCAAGGGAGCCAAGTGACCAAGAGCACGACGCTGCAGACGGTAGCGAAGGCAAGTTCCATCACCCCCTTTTTGATCATATTGCTCCTATGTGAGGTTTATCCATTGTGGCCAGTAGATTAGGCATTTGCATTGTTGAGCATGAGTTATTCGAGTGATAGAGGGTAAACATACTAGTTTCTCTTTTTGCAGCATATTGATAGGATGAGATTATGCATGATAATGTTGTCTTGTTTATGTTGCATGGTTGGGGAGAGCATGAGTTGAGACTGGGGCAGAAGGGTTAGTGTTGGTGTAAGCGCTACCGTGGTGGTAGACTTACAGTGAGTACTATCAAGATGATAGGCTCGTGGTTTGAGTATGGAGGCTGCCCTGGTGAGCCTTAAGGACCGAGTTGTTTTGACATCTCACCTAACTTTCTTCAGTACGACCACATGACCCTGTATGGGCGGGGCTTAGCCTAACCCCGGTGGCTAGCCCGACAGTCGTCCACGGTGGAGAGAGAGAGAGAGAGATGCATTTATGAAAATTGAGATGATATTGAGATAAGTCATGACACTGGGTTGGGGACGACTGGTTTGGGTGATGTTCCGACTGGGTGTCGGTTATGACGGGATGTCGTGGATGGTCCGTGCGTGTGGGTAAAGCGTACAACCTCTGCAGAGTGTAGAACCCGTTCGGACGGCCGTGTCCTCGGTATAGGACAGGTTATGGTGTGGTCCTAACAACTAGGAAGCCACCTGTTGTGAGAATGAGGTGAGGAATGTCTCTGGATGGGTTATTTGGTTGCATTTAGATGCATTAGGTTGCATCACTCTTATTGTTGTGCATTGCATCTATGTTTGTTTCATTCCCCCCCCGAAGGGCGAGGTGGAGCTTGCTGAGTACTTTTGTACTCAACCGTTGTTGATATCTTCAGAGGATCCTGACTTCGACCCGGAGGACTTTGAGTAGGGTCGCATCCACACCCAACGTGTTACCGTGGAACCATGTATGAGGAGGAGCTAGTGGTCCATGTTTTTATGTCGTTAATCATCCTTATGTTAGTCCTCATTATTGTTGTACTAAAGTGTATGCCGTTGTAATAAAGCTCTGTATGGTTGTGGTTCCACTTGTGTTGTAATATTATGTACCGAACTCTGTTTCTGGCATAATATTACATGTTTAGTTCCGATCTTATGGGTCGGGACGCTTCAGTGGTGCACCCGAACGTCGCCACGCGCAACCCGCTCACGAACAAAGTGGGGGTAAATCTTCACATGCTTCATGCGCTGATGCTGGACAGGGTTGGCGGAGAGGTAGACGACGTTGACGTTGTCGCAGTAAATCAAAGTACTCTGGGCGACGGGAGAGTGGAGCTCCTAATGTAGTCGCTGAAGCCAGGAATCCTGAGCCACACTGTTAGCCACGGCACGGTACTCAGCCTCAGCACTCGAGCGCGACACCACGTGCTGCCGCTTCGAGGACCAAGAGCCGAGGTTGCCGCGCAGGAAGATGGCGTAACCAGAGGTGGACCGACGAGTGTCTGGGCAACCTACCCAGTTAGTGTCGGTGTACACGATTAACTTGGAGGCCAAGTCACGCCGAAGGAGGAGGCCGTAGTCGAGGGTGCCGCGCAGGCACCGAAGAATCCGCTTCACAGCGGTGAGGTGCGGCTACCGCGAGTCATGCATGTGGAGGCACACCTTCTGAACCGCGTAGGAGATTTCTGGCCTGGTGAAGGTGAGGTACTGAAGGGCACCTGCAAGACTCTTGTAAGTAGTGGGGTTAGTGACGGATGTCCCGTCGGAAGCGGAGACCTTCACCTGGGTATCCACTGAGTGGAGCACGGCTTGCGCTCAGCCATGCCCGCTCGTTGGAGGATGTCCAGGCAGTACTGTCGCTGGTGATGAAACAGGCCACCTGGTCGGTCCTCGACCGCAATACCAAGGAAGTGGTGAAGGCGGCCCAAGTCCTTCATAGCGAACTCCCGCTGTAAGGTAGAGATAGTACGCCGAAGGAGAGCCGGACTGGACGCTGTCAGTACAATGTCATCGATGTACAATAATAGGTAGGAAGTGTCACTGTCACGTTGATAGACAAACAGCGAAGTGTCCAATTTGGCCTCGACGAAGTCCAATGAGACCAAGAAAGAGACGAACTGGCTATACCAGGCTCGCGGTGCCTGCTTCAGACCATACAGGGACTTGTACAGCTTACAGACCATGTGTGGATGAGCTGAGTCAATGAACCCTGTCGGCTGACTGTAGTACACCATCTCTGTCAGTGTGCCGTTGAGGAAGACGCTCTTGACGTCCAACTGGTGGATGGGCCAAGAATGCTAGAGAGCTAGAGACAGAACGGTGCGAACCGTCAGCGGCTTCACTACAGGACCGAAGGTCTCATCGTAGTCGACTCCAGGGCGCTGAGTGAAGCCCCAAAGTACCCTCCGAGCCTTGTACCTCTCCATGGTACCATCCGCCTTTTTCTTATGTGTGAATACCCACTTGCCCGTGACAACATTACCACGACCGGGGCGGGGAACCAGGTCCCAGGTCCGGTTGGCAAGCAGGGCCGAATACTCTTCATAGCGCGACGCCAGTGAGGGTCGGCGAGGGCGTTACGGACGGAAGTTGGTATGGGCGAGATCAAAGAAGAGTCGGACGGTGGAGACGTCGTCACGAGAAGACGGCCCCGGAGAAGCGCTCAACCAGCCGGAGAGCCCCAGCAGCACGTCGAGTCACCATCGGGTGAACGTGACCCGGGTCCTTGTGGAGCAGAGGAGGATGGTACACCGGGGGCTCGGAGCGAGCAGGAGCCGGAGCACCACCATGCTCCCATCGCTGATAGACAAGAGTGGGTTTCGTGACCGCACGTGGCGCAGCTAGAGCTGGGGCACCAACCCGCGCTCGTCGCTGGTAGACAAGTGCGGGTTGGTGAAACAAGAAGTCGGAGTTGCAGGAGACGCGACCGGTGAAGGCGGGGACGCCGAAGCCTCGTGTGGCGCAGCTGGTGATGCCAGGGACGTCGGGCTCGCAGCAGGTGACGTCAGGGACGCCGAGGCCGCGCGTGGCGCAGCTGGTGACGTCGGGGCCACCCGAGGTGCAGCGGGAGACGTCGGAGACACTGATGCCGCACGTGGCGCAGCAGGTGACGTCGGGGGCTCCTGGGCCGCGCATGGCGCAACGCGTGTCATGCCTACAGAAGAAAGAGGCCAAGGCAGCTGGGGAGGAGAAGCCTCATAGTCAGTAGGAAAAAGAGAATCCAACTCTGTGGTGGAACCGGAAGAGGAGGTGGAAAAGGGAAAGGAGGACTCGTCGAATATGATGTGTCGAGAGGTCAATAGGCGTTGAGTGGTGAGATCTAGGCACCGGTAACCCTTATGATCAAGGGAATACCGGAGAAAAACACAACGTGTTGAGCGAGGCGCAAACTTATGTGGGGCGGTGGTGAAAAGATTAGGGTAGCAAGCGCACCCAAAAACTCGAAGATGATCGTGAAGAGGAGCGGTGTCGTATAAAGAGAAGTAGGGGGTGGAGACACTAATCGCCTTGGTGGGAAGGCGATTAATCAGAATAGTGGCAGTGTGAAGGGCCTCTACCCAGTACCGGGAAGGAATGGATGCCTGAAACATTAGTGAGCGCATGACATCGTTGGTGGTACGAATCATGCGCTCAACCTTGCCGTTCTGAGGAGAGGTGTACGGACAAGACATGTGCAACTGGACTCCATGTGCGAAGAGAAAGTTACGAAACACCGAGTTATCAAACTCGCATCCGTTATTGTACTGAATAGCTCGGATAGTGCACCCAAGCTGAGTGGATATCCAAACGAAGAAGTGAGAAAGAGTAACGAATGTCTCAGACTTCAGTCGTAATGGAAATGTCCACGAAAATTGAGAAAAACCATCAATTATCACCAAGTAATAATTAGAGCCCGACACACTGGTAGTAGATGTCCACAAATCACAATCAATAAGATCAAAAATGTGCTCAACATGAGTCACAAAATTCAGAAACGGGAGCCGAACATGGTGACCAAGCTGACAAGCATGACATAAAGAATCATGTGTGCCCCTAGTACACGAGATAACCGAGCTACTGGACAACTTCGACATAGCATCTGCACCAGGATGGCCAAGCCGGCGATACCAAGTGGTGGATGAAGTTGTCGTAGTCAAGGAAAAAGGTGGTGATGCAGCAGAAGTAGGAAGTCAAAGAGTGTACAGGGCCCTGAGCTATCACATCGAAAAAGAATTCGTCGGGTAGAAAGATCCTTCACAAATAAACCAAAATGCTCAAACTCAATGGAAACATTGTTATCAGTGGTAAAACGATGAACATAAAGCAAATTCTAAATAATATCCGGAGCAACAAGAATGTTCTTGAGCTGGAAAGAACCCGGGACCCTAGAGTCACCTACTGAGGTGACCTGAAGAACAGACCTGTCGGAGTGCAAGCTGCGACACTCCTCCCGACCTGCTCAGAAGCAGCCCTTGAGGTTCTTTTTTTCCAGAGGGGGCTTGGCGCCCTTCGTGATCTGGGCTCAAAAGAGTGGACGAACACGAGGATTTACGTGGTCCGGGCCGCCGAAGCGTAATAACCTATGTCCACGGGTGTGCTTGTTCTATTGCTTTAGCGTGAGCGCTTGTGTGTTGTGTTGTCTCGAGTGTGGGGAAACGGAACCCTTTCCAGGGTGGTCACCCCAGTCCTTTTATAGTTCAAGTCCGGGGTGGTTACATTGAGGATTGGGGCCCGACAGGTGGCCCCAAAGCTTTGAGTGTCCTATACACGATCTAGGGCTTCGTCCTCTCAGTAGAGTGGCCGACGCGGGAGTTAAATCCCTCCGTCCGGCCCCTGACCGCTTGTCAAGTGATGATGAAGACGCCGTCTTGTCGTCGTGTCTCCTCGCCCTGTTTGGGCGGCTTAGTGCTAGAGAATGAGTGGAGAGAAGTGTTTTTGTGCTCTTGGAACGTATGACGACGCTAGGGTTCGTGTTTTTTAAAATGTGTGGCCGCGCACCTCTATTTATACAAAGATTCCAAAAGTTACCGTTAAATTTTCCTTGCAGCCAGACTAGTCCGCTCTGTTGACCGGACTAGTTCAGTGTGCTGTGTAAAATTCACGTGAGGCATGCGGCACAGTGGAAACCCTAATTTAAAGTGGTTACAGAAAGTTGGATGGACTAGTCCAGTCCACGAGCGGACTAGTCCGGTGCAAGCTGAATGGCCGAATTCAGAGAGTTGAACGGACTAGTTCGATGCGTGAGCGGACTAGTCCAGTTCCTTGTGTTAAGCCGGTTCCAGAGAGTTGAACGGACTAGTCCAGTCCACGAGAAGACTAGTCCGGTGCACTGTGTAAAAGCGGTTCCAGAGAGTTGAACTGACTAGTCCGGTCCATGAGCGGACAAGTCTGGTGCACAGTGTTGTGAAGCAACATAGAGTTAAACGGACTAGTCCGGTTTCTTGAGGGGACTAGTCCGGTGCACAGTGAGTGATTAGGATATGTTTTAAGCCCTTACCCCTATGCAAAGATTTTGAGCTCTTGGGATGTGTCTCGCACACATCCTATACAAGTAAGTCTACATTGCACTTTGTTCATGGATTGGTCCTTTTCCTTTTTCTTCATCACTTCATTTTTCACTTTTTGAGTGCATCAATCCTACCTTACACGAGTTAATCTGCATTCATCACAACAAGTTCATTAGGATCTCAATTCGTTTGTCATCAATAGTCCGAAACCCACAAGGGAATGCCTAGATGCACTTTCAATCTCCCCCTTTTTAGTTATTGATGACAACCAACTGAGATTAAATAATTAATAATAAAATTTGATTTTCATAAAATGTGCATATATGAGAATGACAAATGAGTAACAAGAACTTCTCACATATATGCACCCTTTATGGTGGGATGCCTAAAGAGTATGTGATAAAAGAATTTGACATGCCACAAGATAAGAACATATCAATAATAACGATAATCATCACATCAATATACATTAAGCATCACACATCCAAAGGAGTTTCAAATAAAAAAGTACATGAAACTTAAAATACATGTCCATGATCACTAGTCCTTAAGGCTCACAAGAAGATAAAGCAAATAAGACTAATCTTAATCTCCCCCCCCCTTTGGCATCAAGGCACCAAAAAGGAAAAAAATTGAGTGGAATCACTCATCGCCACTCCCTCACTCACTCTCCGTCCTATCTCCATCTTTGTCTTCATGACCATGCTGGGAGGAGGAGCGGAGACACCTGCAAGCCCAAAATAACTAAACTCTTGTTCAGTGAGTGGAGTCATCTCAATGAAGTTTTCTTCAGAGTCTTCCGAAATCTGTGGTGATCCAACTGGCTCAATATCTAGCTTCTCACAGATGTCTTTGATGTTGGCCTTCATGTATCTTTGATGTCTCTTCCGGGCCAAGCTCTCCTTGTGTTGCTTAACTTCAACTTTGTGACAACAGCCAAAGATATAGGAGAGCATCTTGAGCACACCACTGGAGGACTCTATAGAGGGTGGAGGAACAAGAGTAGGTGTAGAATCTGACGCCCTTGAGCCTTCATGAGTATGCTTGGATCTCCGTTCCACTGCAGGTGAGGCAGGAGCAGAGGGAACAGTGTAGACTGTAGGCTTCTGGGGCTTGAGACTCGTGTGAGAGACATCTTTGACAAACTCAAGTCCTGTCAACTTCTCAATCATGTACATGATAT
The DNA here is from genome assembly GCA_030760725.1 of Neostapfia colusana. Taxonomy (NCBI): domain Eukaryota; kingdom Viridiplantae; phylum Streptophyta; class Magnoliopsida; order Poales; family Poaceae; genus Neostapfia; species Neostapfia colusana. The sequence goes on along the minus strand of JASWHV010000012.1, from coordinate 13,259,416 downwards.
AAGGTGCATAGCCAAAGGACCTATTGGGAGTGATAGAGATGTTCATAATGTCATTGTAGATGTACTCAAAGACATTGAAGATCCTTTTCTTGCTCATCACTTTCATCAAGGTCCTTAGGGTCCCTTGGATTGTCCCTGCATCTCCATCCTTTGGAGCTATGGTCTTTCTCAAAATTCTGTTGAGCACGGCAAAGAATGGCTTCAAGTACTTGGTAGTAGGAGGTACGTATGGCATTCTTGTATGATACAAGAATTCCAGCTCATTCTTCTCCAATGGCTTCAAGTTGTGAATGACAAGCTCATTTCCAATGTATGTTCAAGGTAAAGTATCTTGGCAAATTCCTCATAGGTGACACTGCATTTGGATCCATGTGTCATCCAATTCATCTCATCCCCATCATCGCGGGCAAAGTAAAGAGTTGAGTAGAACTGTGTGATGACCTCACTGTTCTAGTCATATTAAAAGGATAGAATCCTTCAAGCCATGCCTCTCTAATGCCTCTAAGACCTCATGATAGGCCTGACATCTCTTAGACTGCAAGTAAACAATGTTGAGCCACTGACTCTCAACAACAAGATTCTTCATCTTTATGTATATATGCTAATAGTAGTCAGCATGGAAGTTGCTCCAAAATCTTGGGTCAGCACATTGCTTTGGCTGCTCATAAACTTGAATTTTTTCTGAACTTGTCAACAAGTTCACTTCCCCTTCCGGTAAAGTCATCACTTGATGGTTGCCTATTGCGGTGAATGGGGGCCTTCTTCTTCAATGGACCAATAGGACCACTAGCAAGTCCTTTGCCCTTGCTAACACTTCTTCTAGGAGCCGTTGAGCTTCCAATAATATCTTTGCTTTGTGCTGTCTTAACAACCACTCTCCTCCTTTTAGGAAGAGAATCATCGGGAGGAGAGGATTGAGCAATGTGGTCATGTCTCTTCTTCGTGACCTCAGAGGCTGACGACATCGTGCCTGACAGGAAAATCAAGGTTTGATTGATGAGATGGATTGTAGATTTTGTGGAAATAAGAAGTTAGAGGTTCAATTGACAGGTAATCGGACTTGTCCGTTTTTAGAGTGCGGAATTGTCCGCACCCGATACCGGACTAGTTCGGACCTACTGAAGAACCCTAATTTCCTATTTTCAATAAATCTAGCACAAATTGATGCAAAACAAGGAGGGATACACTAGGAATGCATCGAGAAAGGTAATGCATGACCTAGGAATTAGGAAAATTGAGCAAAAGTAGAGGGAAGATGAGAACTCAAATTGAGAGAGATTTTTACCGAAAAGTGAAGATTTGAGTCGAAACGCGAAGTTTGATCTGGATGAGTCCGGAGAGAGGAATCCATGCGTCGAGGAGAAGATTTCCCATGGAGAGGACTTCGATTTCGTTGGCCAAAATCGAAAATCACGTTGGGGGCTAGGGTTTGAGGAGTGAGAAGCCAAAAGTGTTTGTGAGGGGAAGAGAGCACTGGTTGGCGTGGGTATAGACTTTTTAAACCTGGACATACGGACTAGTCCGGTGTAGCCAGACAAGTCTGGTATGGCAGATCTATCCGGACTAGTCTGAGGGAGCGGACTAGTCCGATGTCGACACCGGACTAGTCCGGGTCAACTGGACAGATAAGAGTATATATTAGGAAAATATTGGGATTTTGATGTAATAGTGATCTAAGGACATAATTTTCACAAATAATTTTGATTAACATTCCCAGTAAGCAATCAACAATTAGACAATGGTCATTATTCATCAAGATTCACTAATTTAAATAGTTTTCAAGAGAAAATCAAGATAAGGGATAGTTTTTCGCAAAGTAAGATTTTGAGGATTCAAGCAGGTATGCAGTGTTTCAAGCCACGTTCCGAGAGTCAAGTATATTTATTTCATTTCTAAGCTCACAAAAGCATTTTTCATCAAGTGGCTTGGTGAATATATCGGCTAGTTGTTTCTCAGTTTTAACATGGGAAATGGCTATGTCACCTTTGATTGAATGATCTCTCAAAAAATGATGCCAGATATCAATATGTTTGGTCCTAGAGTGCTCAATAGGGTTATGTGCAATCTTAATCGCACTCTCATTGTCAGAAAGGAGGGGAATACAGTTCATATTCTAACCGTAGTCCCTTAGAGTTTATCGCATCCAAAGGAGCTGTGCACAACAACTCCCGGCTGCAACATACTTCGCTTCGGCTGTGGACAAGGCAATGAAGTTTTCCTTCTTGGAGGACCAAGAAACTAGGGACCTACCGAAGAATTGGCAAGTCCCGTAGGTATTTTTTCTATCCACTTTGCATCCAACATAATTTGCATCGGAGTATCCAATGAGATTGAACTTTGAATCTTTAGGATACAAAAGGCCTAGGTTGGGTGTATGAACTAAATATCGCAAGATCCTCTTTACGGCTGTCAAATGACATTCCTTAGGATTGGCTTGAGACCTTGTGTAAAATTCCCAAAAAGTGGTAGCAATAAAAAATTTAGCTCATGTACACTTACGAAAAATGAGGGGAATTAAAACTTTGAATTATAACGGTGTAAGTTCAAAGTGAGGATTCAAACTTCCCAAAACTTCCAAATATGGAGATCTATAGGCATAACTTGGATCTTCATATTCCAAATATTCACCTTTCCAAATTTCAGCTCATTTGGAGGAGTTTCAATATTTGTTTGAGATTAAAAGGAGAAGCCCTCTAATCTGAATTTCAAATTCAGTTCCAAATTCCATTTTCCTCAATTTGCAAATTTGGTTCCACAAATGTGTTCTCCACATTTGATTTAGCAGCCATGCCAAAAATCAGAAATTTTGGAGTTGGATTGCTAGGTTTTGGAACAATGCAAAAGGAAGAAATTCAAATTCCATTTCAAATTCATATGACCAAACACAATTCAAAATTCACACCAGAATTCAAACAATTTGAATTCAGCAAATTCATACCTTAACTTTGGAGTGAAGTAAGGTATTTAAGTCTGAGTAGCTGGGTGAAAATATCAGAGAAAAGTCTGATTAAAAGAGGGGGAGGTGGGACCCAACAGTCAGCCTCATAAATCCACTTTTCCCTCTCTCTGTTTTCCCCAGGTGATCACAGCGCGCCAGCACCCGATTAAATCCGCCGGCCGACGTTCCACCGAGCTGCTTCACGTGTTGCGTCCGATGTCAGTTCCACACGCGTGGGCGTTCAAAGCGGCAGCCGAGTGCCGGTTCCCACTTCACCACGTTACACCGCAGCTTCTCCACGCTCTGCTCGCACGCTCGCGGACACAACCCCGCCCCCCCCCCCCCCCCCCCCCGGCGGAAGAACCTTTCGGCTCATCGACGCCCGGCGAGCTCGGCGTGCCTCTTGCATGACTGAGCCACGGGAACGTTGCGCCAGGTTCCTCTCCTGTTCTCTGAAGCCTCAAGTGGACGCCAGCACCGATGGTTGGCTCCTACGAGCTGGAATTGCCTTCGGAGCCCCGGTGTTGATCATCTCTGTGCCGCACCGTCGCCCGATGGATTTATAGCCTCTTCCTCAGACAAAAGGTCCCTGAGGTGCGTCACGAACCCTTCTTCTTTCCCTCCAACCAGTTCCTGCCTTCTTAGCTCCGACACCGAGTATTTTGAAGTTTGGCGCCGGCGGTTCTTTAGAAACCCGAGGACTCTTCGGGGAAATTCGTCATGCTCCGGGTAGCTCCATGCTAGATGAGCTTAGAGTATCTCCATCACACGCTTGCGCATCTCTCCGAAGTCCTAGCAGCTCAAATGATCAAGTAGAGATACCGGGCACCAAGTTTTTGTCGCCGCCGTCGTTTTGCGGGCTCGGGTCGCCGGTGAGGTCCCCTCTCCGGTGTTTTCCCTAGAGGGCAGGCTATGGGTCAACGTTGTCCATGTGACACTGGTGCTTTTAGAGCAAACCCTAGCCCGAAAGACCCACTGTCGAGTGAGAACAAGGTCGCCGAAGTGAGGTTTGACATGGTCGCCGGTGCGAGCACCGTTCCGGCCGTTGTCATCCGGTCCCGACCCCACCATCGTGTTCAGAACAGTGTAGAACTCACATGCGGCGAGTTTGGGGAAGTTCGGACCACGGGAACCCCGTCCTGGCGAGCCTCGCCGGCGTGCGTCGCCACAGGAGGCGCGGGCAGCGCGAGGAAGAAGGAGGACCGGGTCCCACCGGTCAGCCTCTGTGTACTCGCGGAGATCGGTCTGTGGCACCGGATCTGGTGCGGCTGCACGGGGAATAACCCCGTGGCCTTGGTGTTGCTGTCATCTGAGTGGATAGCGCCACGGGTGGGGGCCACAGCCAGGATTTAAACATTTCCAGATTTTCCTAATTCAGTTCAAACTTTAGAGACCCATAACTTTGTGTAGAAAACTCCAAAAAGGGTGAGACCAATTTTGTTGGAATCCACATAAGGAGTACTTCACAGAGAAACAAATTGTTTACTATAAAAATACCCAGGAATTTTTATAGAATTAGTTTTAGTAAATCATTTAGAGATTTATTTCAGGAGAAATTCTTTATGAAACATTCCCAAATTTGGGCAGAAAATCCTTTTCATAGTGACTGATCTCCAGTAAAAATTTGATCTTCACTGGAGTTCATTTTCTAGGCTAAATTGCCTTCCAAAGTTCAGCCTTTATTTGAAAATTCAAATTTAAACAGAATTTTTTTTCTGAACTTCTATCCAACTTCCAAAATTCATATATCTCTGTTGGTAGCTCCAAAAATGGTGAAACAAATTTTGTTAGAACCATGGAGACTTACCCTGAGCAGATCTTCCACTGTTAGCTATGTCAAAACTCCTGATTTGGGCTCAAAATTCAGAGAAGCATTGTATCTGTAGGAATTTTGAAGACTACATTGTTAAATGACATTTCTCCAAATTTTGCTCAAATCGTCCTTAGAGAGTCTAGTCTCCACTGTAAAAATCCCAAAGCCAAATAAGGATCCTAAATAGCAGTAGCTATGAATAGAAGTTCAATTCTTATAAGTCCTTAATACTTATGCATATATTTTGTTACATTTCATTTAGTGACCGAAGTTGAGGATGCACCGGAGCCTTTGTACGTCCTCCCACCAGATGTTGACTTCCCATCTAACTCACAACCAAGCAAGCCCCGGTTCGTATTTAAGTACTTTTTGCAATTTCTTTATTTGTATGACTTATGTCTAGGGTGAATGCTTGCATTAGAGTTAGGGTGATTGAAACCCCACTTGCATAGCCTTTTAAATCTTATGAAGGGTTTGGTAGTTTACAAACTCGACGAGTAGAGAATGCCGTTCTAATGTTCTTAGGATCTCGGTAGAAGTCGAGTGGTTCAAAGGTACTCGTGAGATAGAATTTATCACATGGGATGAGAAGAGGTAGAAAATGGCTTAAGTTGTGAAACTGAGACCCAACAGGGGGATAGGATGCAGTGAGCAGAGGTCTCACATGCTTAGCCCTGTTGGTGTCGATTGAGGACCGCGCCGTGTGCAGCCCTGCTGGACATGTATCGAACAGTACCGGATGCATACTAGCATATGGGAACCAGGAAACCGATGTAATTGGTTAACCTGGGTGCCGAGGCTTACCCAACCGTTTTATAGGAGTGGGTTTAGGGTAGCAAGGTGTAAATCTGCTGGTGGGCACAGTCGCGCTCCACGCGGGGACCTCCTGCCCGTTACGGATGGACCGGTTCGACATTTGGGTTGCCTTTGAAAGGTTGTTGCATACAACCGAGTAGGAAGGGGTGTGGAATCACGCTTCTGAAAGTGGGTGTATGCAACGTGTTATCTGGGTGTCTCCTGATTGCAATCACCGTCCTCGCGGTTATTTTAGTACCCGCTTGTTCACTATGCTGTGACGTAGTAAGAAGTGAAATAAGCCAACTGAATATGCTGTATTAAACTATTAATGTCTTGAAACCTTGTATGCTGTAGTTATAGAGCTAATTAAGTTTATATTCCACTTTGGGCATCACCACATCGGAGGAAAGCGTTTCTTGTTTGATTGTGGACTTCCGATGTGAGGGCTGCCTAAGGCTCATTAAACTGTTGCTATAAATCTGAAAGTAAGGATCAACATGTAGGCGTGTCTTTATTGCAAAATCCTTTTTCCTATCTTACACATCCTTGCATGTAGAGTTCCATGCCTAGGATTGTCGGTTAAGACTTGCTGAGCCTTCGTGCTCACGGTTGCAATATTTGAGCTGTGTGCAGGTGAGAGCTATGAGGAGGGGTCCGAGGACGAGGCGATACCCCCGTCGGGGTACACGGCCGAGCTGGAGCCCTGCACGCCACCGTGATCTCCGGTTTGATGTTGCTAGTGTGTAGCGTCCCCGGGCTGGACCGCTACACTTTTGCTTAGTTAGGATGAGAGAGTAGCTATGTATAATACTTCCGCTGTATAATTAAGTTTTTGTAAACAGACTTCCGCTGTTTTGTATCAAATAAAAGTTTGTATGTTGTTCTTAATTCTTTTTGTGTGTACTGTTGGGTGCCGCATCGCACGGCACCACCCTCTGCGATCCAGGAGTGGGTGAACCATGGGGTGGTCCCCACAGACGTGGTATCAGAGCCGTATTGGAAATAGCACGCTCGAAAAGAGCCTATTTTGAAAGCTTAGAAGTAGTCGAGTGAGGATTAGTCACTATGCCCACATAAGGTCTATGATAGTAGTAGATATTAAGGTGGAAATGCTAACATACTTGTTATACATTCTGTAACGACGCTCCGACGTCAGGTAAGAGGTAAGGTACGCCACCGCAGGCGGATCAATTACGGTAACTTGCCATACGAGCAATAATATGTAAGTATATACCGTGACTTGGCACGGTAGTTAATATGAGTCTATGAACCTCTCCATGGTTCTGAGAGCATATGAAAATGCTGATCTCCAGCGTGCTTTAGGCAAAAGTGAGAATACCCCATCGTGTGGTAAGCAACACGATAGTATGCAACTCTTGAACGTTCAATGTTCAAAGGGCCATATGCAGCGCTCGCCATCGGTGTGCCTCAATGGTCATGAGGTAGTAGGTGGTATCCGTTGGGTTGATAAAATTCCCAACCGTGACGACCCGTTCGCGCTCTACTCAGGTTCCCCGTCGTGTGGTGTGAAAACACGACCATGTACCTTGAGACGTGGCTTGACTCAAGGACGATCCATATGGCAATGATACGGACCGTATGTTTTTACTACGATATAGAACTGCCTGCAATGTTTAAAAACCTTTGTGTGCACCATTATTATGTGTTCTTCTGCAGGTACAATAACCACGTTAGTGCATGACGTTTAGAAACCGTTTGTGAGTGACGTTCTTAGTTCCACCATTGGACACGTATATGCCGGAATACCGACTTAGGATTTTTTGTTGGTGAGGAAACGTAGTACCGAGACTGCATAAAAGGATATGTTTAAAGAAAAGAGTTAAAATAAATTTTAGGATTCCATTTAGGGGTTATTAAACTCCCATATTGAACTGAGAGTCAATTGGGAATATAGATTCAATCTCTATGACTTAGGAACAACCTCCACTGTTTCGGCAGAAACTTTGCTGAAATTAAACAGGGTATAACATAGGATTGGTTGAACCAATGGGGGTGTGGGATACCATTCTGTAAAGGTTTTGAAGTCCTCTACAACTTTTCTGTAGAGCTCCAGAACATAATCTCCCTCCAAATGGATGAATATCTCAGATGAGTATACACTGTCCAGAAACAGGGCAGACCAAAATGCTCCCTGGAGTTTTCTGTATTTCGACCACAACTTTCTGTAGCGAAATTTCTAAGAGTCAAGTAAGACATCGTTGGAAAGTATAGGAAATTTGGTACAACTTTTTAGTTCAGTGTTTTCCAAGATTGAGGACAGAATTAGTTGGAATTTTGTGAACAATACAGCCCCTTGCAAAGGAGGTGCTGTCAAAATTCCTGAGAAAATTCTGTCAAATTGTAGAGATCATAACTCACAAATTAGGGAGGCTATGGAGGCAAATAAATACAATCTGAATTCCTTTGAGAGTTTACTACAACTTTTTTGTTGAACTCTAGTCCAGATTTTGCCTGCAAGGAGGCCAAAACAGTTAAAATTCTTCCAACTGGTCTGCTGGACCAGAAGTGGACAGTGAACACCATGTTGAGGTGTTCCAATTAAAACCCTTAGTTTCACCTTTTGATATCCAGCGGCTGTCGTAAAATAGCGAATTGGAGTCGAAAATTTTATGCATTTGACATATCACTTCGAGCTAAGACATGTTTGGGTCCAGTACAATAGCGAGGAATTACGTATGCTAACACACTTAACATCCAGTGGCGACCCACGATGGTCGAAATGAACTTTTAACCCATAAAGTTCATCATTTTGGAACTCGATCGTGTGACCTGGTCCAGGGATGTATATGTTGTATAAAGTTCATATTTATCCATATGTGTGATTGTTATGCGCATTATTTATTCCATTCTCGCAACTATTGTATAGACTGGATGAGCTAAACCGACATGTGCTGATCATTTGAATGGTATGAATGCAGAATGGTGCGTACACGGTCCACGCAAGAGGAGGGAGGTCCGAGTGAGGTTCGTGGTGATAATTCTCCACCTCCGGAGCAAACCACGATGCAACAGCAACCACCTCCTCCACTGCCAGAACTTCCAAGAAATCTTGCGGAGGTTCTCGCTGCAGTGCTCGGCTCGCGCGACGAGCAAACCGAGTTGCTGGGATGCTAGTTCAGCAGAATGCGTCCCGTCCAGGAGGACGCCAAGACAATGGGCAACACCAGCCCCAACAAAGTTCCTATTCAGAATTCCTGGTGACCCATCCACCGGTCTTCACGGAAGCCTAAGAGCCTTTAGAGGCGGACAGCTTTATCCGCACTCTGGAGGCAAAGTTCGGGCTGCTACAGTGCACCAAACACCAGAAGGCGCTGTACGCAGCGCAACAGCTTCAAGGCGAAGCCAGTACATGGTGGGCGAACTACATTGCCTCATTACCGGCTGGCCATGCTGTCACATGGACGGAGTTCCGGGAGGCGTTCCGCGCCTACCACATACCTCCCGGTGTTATCAGTTATGGAAAGGAAGCTCCAGGAGTTCCTGGCGCTAAAACAAGGCAAGAGGAGTGCTCATGAGTACTCCAGGTCATTCAACCGGCTGGCGCAGTATGCGCCAGGATTTGTGAGAACGGAGGAAGACAAGCGCAATGCATTCTTCCGGGGCCTGAATTCAAAAATGAAGGTCCATCTCGCCCAAAGTAATCGCGGCACCTTCAACGACCTCGTTAATGCTGCGATTTTACAAGAGAATGCTCAGCGCGAGCGCGGTTCCGATAAGAGGAAACGCAGCACGCTGACAAGCAGCAGTGGCGGGGCACCACAAAAATACCGCATGGTGTATCGCTCACCATCCGGTCAGAGATGGCAGCCACCGGCGCGACCGCCTCAGTTCCACGGTCGATAATATAATGCGCCCGGCTTCCGACCGACGTATCCAACACAGCAACAGCAGCAGCAAAGGATGGTTCCACGTGCGCCTCAGTTTCAACAGCGTGCACCGGGATTCCATCCTCAAATCGGCGGGACCCCGACACCTTACACGTGCTGTCACACCAGGTTTCTCCGAAGACAACCGAGTGAATATCACATGTATGCCAGGATCATTTTCTCATAGATGTGATGACAAATAGTGAAGCATCATTTATTACAAGCCAGGTGTCGAATATAAAAAAGTCTTACATAGCATATGTCTCGATGGACGACAATAAGTTCATAACATGTAAATAAAATAGCAGCGGAATATATTCTTGTGGGGTCCGTCACAGGCGTTGCCCAGGGGACTCCATGATCCTAGAATCCTTCTTCGGGTCCGAAGTCTTGATCATTAAACACCACATCATTTTCTTGACCTGAGCAGCAATATAAACCAACAAATTTGCAAGGTTGAGTACCGATGGTACTCAGCAAGTGTGGGAAAGTTATGTCATGCATGGCTAGAACAAGGAGAGGTTGAACTCATGATTAAAGCACTACGCAATTAATATCTATCACCTTAGCTTATTAAGCACCTACATTACTACATAGATGAAATGGTCCCAAACTCCCAACCCATCATCATAATCAAATAACCATCACATCATTTCCAATGTTAAGCTTCCCGCTTAACATCCTCAACTTCCAAAGCCATCCATCCTCTAATCATGAATAAGTCCAAGCCGCTCTTGACCATGAGCACGGCTGTCATGACAGTTTTGACTCTGCAGAGTTTGCACCACTGTACCCACATGTAGTGATTTCATCCCCCGTTGCTGGGTGGACTAAAAGAACCTCCATTATGCTAGTGGCCACGAACCACATTCACACTTCCCAGGTGTGTAGCCAGGAGATCACTACGAAGCCTTTACAAAGGGATTCCCGACGAGCGTGGGCCCACTGAGGTTTCACCCCTAACAGCATACAAGAGGCTCCAACCCCGCTGCAGTGGCCCCCTCTTGAGCCTTGCGGTTCATATGGTAGTCCAGCTGACATCTACTCCCCGCACCATCCAACACACCCATTCTACGCCGGGGATACACCTAATTAATTGGCCAAGCTGCCCCATCTCAGCATGTGGTTGGCACGGTAAAGCCAGGTTACATGCTCCATGAACCGGTCCTTAGGATCCAGGCAAGTACTAAACACAAACCCGAGTCTCGTGCACCCAGCACCAACCAAATCATCCAACTTGCCTCGATCCCTACCTCTACATAACTCATAATATCTCATTCAAGAGTAAGGTAAATAAATTGATAATCTCATATCCCAATTATCCCATTCTAAGCATGGCTAAGCATAAGCATATAAATAAATGACATGATAAAATAAATCCCAACCCAAGCTACAAGGAAAGAAGGTAATGCAATTCTAGGGAAACTTCCTAGAATGGGTTTCATATTTCAATTGACAATGCAAATAATTCTATCTACACATCCTAGCATAGGATCAAAGTGGTCAAGGACACTTGCCTTCTTCTTGCTGCTCTGGGAATGGAAAGTCCTGATCTTGGAAGGGGAGAACTTGCTCTGGAGCAGGTTCTACTCATACCATCACACATAGCAAAAGAAAACAACAATCCATAAGACATAGTTCACACTTTCACTTCATACAAACCACACATTCACATTTATGAAAGTCATTCACATTTCTATCTGTTGTGGTTGCTCTATGTGTGTTGATTTTGGGCTTACATGCACTAACATGTGCATATGATTTCTTACTTTTGTATTCAGATTTATTGTTTGCACACTATATATGAATTTCTAATTTAAACAAATTCCTTATATTTAATTGATACACATCTTAGCTACCAAGTATGCATGGAAGGTATTTTCCTACTCCAAATGGGTTTTCAGATCTTCTACCAGATCCTAAACCGAAATCTTTGGGTTTTGGAGATTTCATTTATCATTTTCTAGTTATGCATACCTATTTTCCTATATTTTAAGATTTATTTTCTATACCTAATTGTGAACTTTATTATGAAAATAGTAAGACACATCATCTAAACAGAATAGGTTCTGATCTAAAATAGTAAATAATATATTTTTGAACTTCTCCTATGATGTGAACTATTTTACATTTATTTTACAAATTTTCAGAATTATTTCCTAGCCTAAAATGTGTTTCTAGATCAAATAAACATGAACACACCCAAACAGATTTCATTTCAGCCTAGAATTTATTTTTAGCTCATTCTAAAGTTTTCCAATTGTTAGTGGAGTTTAAACTTGAATTTACAATGTGTGTGCCTCACCCTTTTAAATTTAAATCTTAATTACATATTCAATTTCCTAAATTTAATATTATATAAGGTTAAAAAGTAAACTCACCCCACTACAGGGTCTATTATATTATTTCATAAATTTCTAGGGGTCTATCTAAACATAAAAGAGGGGTTTTCCTAATTTTTATTAAGTCCAGGGGCTAAAACTGATTTTTAATTGAATTTACATGAATTTCTGAAGTTCCAGGGGCTAGATCAGAAGTTTCCGAGGCTAGCTCGTATTTTCCGAGATCCCCAGGGGGCAGCGCGTAAGAATACCGGCCTTTATAACGCGGGGCTGACGTGGACCGTCCGATTTAAAATAGACGGCTGAGATTATAACGTCGAATCGGTACGCGGGGATTTAAATTCTACCGTGCGATTTAAAATAGACGGCGCACAAGCGGCCACGTCGCTCTGATCGAGCGCGGGCGGCGCTGCCCGGCGGTGCGCGGCGGCGGGAGGCGGTGATCTCGCTGGAAAACTTGGATCTTCGTCAATTCTTCCTAAAACTGGAATTTCATGGCATAGATCGGTAGAGGGAGGTCGGGGATCTCACCTCGGGGGTTTTCTTGAGCTCGGAGGTTCTGGAAGGCGGTTGGCGACGAGGTCCGAGGTGAATTCACGGCGAGGCTCGTCGGCGCTGTGTTTTAAGCGCAAACCACCGAGTTTTCTGCACCTGCGTGATTCCCCGGAGGCGGTGGATCAAGATCAGCACGTTAGATCAGAAATCCCGAGCGAAGATCGAGCGAAATTGGCCGGAGAAACTCGGGTTCTCACCCGAAGGAAAATCGGCTGATCGTGGGTGAAAATCAGGAAGATGCCGGTGTTTATATAGCCGGGGGAGGACGGCGGGTTTGTTTAGATCGAGTTTGAGTCTTCTGGGACCGAGATTCAGGCTGAGGGACGCGAAAATCCGGGTTGGTTACGATCGCGCGCGCGAGGAAGAGTCCGGGGTCGGCGCGAGCGGGAGGTCGGGGATGACAAGCGGGCCCCGCATGTCAGTGAGAGAGAAGCGGGCGCGCGGCTGCGGGCTGGCGCGGGGGTGAGGTGGGCCGGCTGGTGGGTTTCGGCCCACTGGCCGGGGAGGTTTGTTTTTTCTTTTTCTTTTTCTTTTTCTTTTTCTTTTCTGTTTTGAGTTTAATTTGAATTCCAATTTGAATTTGAATTTCTGCACCACATGCAATACGTCCAAAATTTTTTAAATTCTCCTCTTAACAGGTTTTGGGGTGTTACAACTCTATCCCCCTTAAAAGAAATCTCGTCCTCGAGATTGGTAGTTCTAAGAAAACAATTCTGGAAACTGTGCCTTAAGCTCGTCTTCTCGCTCCCATGTGGCTTCCTCTTCCGAGTGATACTTCCACTGCACCTTGCACATCCGGATTCTTTTATTTCTTGTGAGGCGTTCCATTGTCCCCAAAATCTTGGATGGTTGCTCGGCATAAGACAGATCCTCAGCTACGTCAACCTCATTCATGGGTAACATCTCTTCAGGTGTTCTCAGACATTTCTTGAGGTGTGACACATGGAATACGTCATGCACATCCGATAGGCGAGCCGGTAATTCTAGTTGATACGCCACTTCGCCTTTCCTCTCCAGGACTTGAAAGGGTCCGATGTATCGAGGTGATAACTTCCCTTTCACCTTGAACCGACGAAGTCCTCGGATAGGGGACACCTTGAGATAGACATAGTCCCCCACGTTGAAAACGAGCTCTCTTCTTCGTACATCGGCATAGCTCTTTTGTCGTGTCTGTGCTATCCTCAAGTTGTTGCGAATTTCCCTCACTTTCGCCTCGGCTTCTTGTAGTACTTCGGGTCCAAACACTTTGCTTTCCCCCGTTTGGTTCCCAAATAGTGGAGTTCTACACTTCCTCCCGTACAAAGCTTCAAACGGTGACATCTTCATACTAGCCTGATAGCTGTTGTTATAGGAGAACTCCGCATACGGTAAGTTCTTATCCCAACTCCGATTGTTTTTGAGTGCACACGCTCTCAGCATATCCTCAAGGATCTGATTGGTTCTTTCCATCTGCCCGTCAGTTTGGGGATGATAGGCAGAGCTAAAATTCAGATGGGTTCCCATGGTTTCATGCAACTTCTGCCAGAACCTTGAGGTGAACTGTGTCCCTCGATCCGACACTATCTTCTTGGGCACTCCATGGTAACACAAGATCCTTGACATGTACAACTCCGCCAATTTGGATCCGCTGTAGCTTTCTTTCACGGGGATGAAATGAGCTACCTTGGTTAGCCTGTCGATGTTGACTCATATCGAATCATATCCTGATTGGGTCCTAGGCAATCCCACTATGAAATCCATACCGATTTCTTCCCATTTCCATTCAGGCACTTTGAGTGGTTGCAATAATCCCGCGGCTCGTTGATGTTCCGCTTTCACCAACTGACATGTGTCACATAGGGCAACATGTTCCGCGACATCTCGCTTCATGCCATACCACCAATACCTGCTCTTGAGGTCCTGGTACATCTTCGTACTCCCAGGATGAATGGAATAGTCAGAATCGTGAGCCTCCTTCAAAATCAATTCACGGATCTCCTTTATTTCAGGCACACAGATTCTTTTCCCATGCCACACCGTACCTTGTTCATCCTCTCTGAAACCAGGGGCTTTATTTTACTTGATGAGTTGTCGGATTTCTTGTATCTTCTCGTCATTCTTTTGACCATCGCGTATTTCTTGCTCTAGTGTGGAGTCCACTTCCATGGCGATGGCTTCACCACTATTCACCAGGCATAGATTTAGTCTTATAACATCGTCCTCCAATTCTGCAGGCATGTCCTTCAAGCTCAACCTATTGACCAGCACTTTCCGGCTTAAAGCATCCGCCACGACATTCGCTTTCCCAGGATGATAGTTGATTCCCACATCAAAGTCGTTAATTAGCTCTAACCATCTCCTTTGTCTGAGGTTGAGATCTGGCTGTGTGAAAATGTATTTTAAACTCTTATGATCCGTATATATTTCTGTCCTCTTCCCCATCAAGTAGTGCCACCAAATTTTCAACGTGTGTACCACTACGGCTAGTTCTAGGTCATGTGTAGGATAGTTCTTCTCGTTTTTTCGGAGCTGCCGGGACGCATAAGCCACGACATGCCCTTCTTGCATGAGAACACATCCCAACCTATTTCCAGAGGCATCGCAGTACACTGAAAAGTTCTTCTGCATATCTGGCATAACTAGCACTAGGGCTATTGTCAATCTTTTCTTTAGCTCCTGAAAACTCGTCTCGCATTGCGGCGTCCATGTGAATGTGATTCCCTTCTCCAACAGTTTGGTGAGGGGTCTCGAGATCTTGGAGAATCCCTCAATGAACCGTCGATAGTATCCAGCCAATCCCAAGAAGCTTCGAACGTCCCTGACATTCTCAGGGGTCTTCCACTTCTCTATATCCTCGATCTTGGCGGGATCTACGGAGATTCCTCCCTCCGAGATTATATGTCCTAAGAAGAGAACTCTCTTCAGCCAAAACTCACATTTGCTCAATTTGGCATATAATTGGTGTTCCCTCAGCTTTTGCAACACCAACCTTAGATGTTTCTCATGTTCCTCTTCATCTTTGGAGAAGACAAGAATGTCATCTATGAAAACCACCACAAATTTGTCCAGATATTCCATGAATACCTTGTTCATGAGATACATGAAGTATGCCGGGGCATTAGTTAGCCCAAAAGGCATGACGGTGTATTCATACAGTCCGTACCGAGATACGAAAGCTGTCTTTGGAATATCGGTTTGCCTTATCTTAAGTTGGTGGTATCCCGACCTGAGATCAATTTTCGAGAACACACAAGCTCCCCTCAACTGATCAAACAAGTCTTCAATGCGGAGTAATGGGTACTTGTTCTTGATGGTTACTTCGTTCAAGGCACGGTAGTCTACGCATAGCCTTTGGGTTCCGTCCTTCTTCGGCACAAATATCACTGGAGCTCCCCATGGTGAGGAACTAGGACGAATATACCCCTTCTCCGTCAATTCTCTTAAATGATCCTTGAGTTCTCCCAGCTGCTTGGAGTCCATCCGATAAGGTCTCTTGTATATCGGAGCTGTTCCAGGCACTAGCTCAATCGCGAATTCCACTTCACGATCGGGAGGCATACCTGGCAACTCCTCCGGAAAAATGTCTGGGTATTCCCTGATAATCCTGATCTCCTCAACTTTCACCTCAACTTGATTTAATTTAATGTCCCTCCTAGGCTCTTGTATTGTTATGAACTTTACTTTTGTGTCACTAGGGTGAGTTAGTTCCACCGTTCTGGTCAAACAATGGATGATTCCCTTATGTTTGGTCAACCAATCGATACCCAAAATAATATCTATCCCTTGTGAATCTATCACTATGAGGTTAGCAGTAAATACTACCCCATTAATGTCTAGGTTCACCTTGGGACACACTTGTATTGTCCTTATTTCTCCACCTGGAGAGTTTACTGCTAGCACATGGTTCATTTGTGTTGTTGCTAGGTCATGCTTCTTAACAAACCCTTGAGCAATGAACAAGTGGGTAGCACCAGAATCAAACAGCAGGGTTGCAATGTGTAAATTGGCAGGAAACTTACCAACTACCACGTCGGGTGCCTCTTGCGCTTCTTCCATGGTCATGTGGTTCACCCGTCCTCGCATCACATTCTGCTGTTGCGGCTGCACGGGCTTCTTCTTCATTATTGTGGCTGCGTTTTGACTCCGCTTTGGGTGGGGAGTCTGCTGGTGGAGAAGTGCGACGAGGTCTGATCGCCCGGTGATCTGGGGAGTCAGGAGTCCATGTGCCATTCACGCTGACACACAGTTCATTCCCATCTCCTCTTTCTCTCGCCCTCAAGCAGGCTCGAAGCAACGCCTCGGTTTCCTTCAGGGTGTCACGAACACCCTGAAGCTCCTGCTGACACTCCTGCAATCGAGTGCTGAGCATAGCAGCATCCTCCAAGCACAAGTCCATGTGCTCATGGGAAGTCCCCTGCTGCACTGGTGGGTACTTGTACTCCGTGGTACCACTCTCGCGCTAGAGGACATACATGTACTCAGTCCTGTCCAGGTGACGACGATAGATGTGACTCTGACAGGTGATTGCCTCCCAGGTGACATCCTTCTCCGCATCGACCTGTGTCGCTCGACAAGCTGGAGAGCGGTGGATCTTGAGCAGCTGATTTTCGTGGATAATCCTCATTTCTGAACTCCACTCTTCCCGCTTCTCACGGATGGTCCTGGTGGAGCTATAGTGTATGATTAGCTTGCCCGTATTGCCAGCCGCTTGGAGCATGCGTCGAAGACGGCGCAACAATCCTCCTACTGCCAATCCGTAGGAGAGATACGTCACCGGACGGTTCTCCTCTCTTAGGGCAAGGGCAACTACGGGAACTCTCCCTCCGGTGGACTTGCGGGCGGTGCGGATCATGCGAACCATCTAGAACATAAAGCATTTAAAATTAAGTTAGATAAGATTTTAAACAAAAATCCTATTTTGAATAAAAGATGGGGGAAGATGAATAAAGTGGCCCATTAAATAACACTTTTCAACCCACACCTTTGTAAAATAGTTTTTAAGAAAATAGGGTCCCTATCTACGTCCATTTCTACCTAGGTCCACGTTCCTACGGGCAACCTTGGCTCTGATACCACTTCTGTCACACCCGGTTTCTCCGAAGACAACCTAGTGAATATCACATGTATGCCAGGATCATTTTCTCATACATGTGATGACAAATAGTGAAGCATCATTTATTACAAGCTAGGTGTCGAATATAAATAAGTCTTACATAGCATATGTCTCGATGGACGACAATAAGTTCATAACATGTAAATAAAATAGCAGCGGAATATTATTCTTGTGGGGTCCGTCACAGGCGTTGCCCGGGGGACTCCATGAACCTAGAATCCTTCTTCGGGTCCGAAGTCTTGATCATTAAACACCACATCATTTTCTTGACCTGAGCAGCAATATAAACCAACAAATAAG
This sequence comes from Neostapfia colusana, assembly GCA_030760725.1. NCBI lineage: Eukaryota > Viridiplantae > Streptophyta > Magnoliopsida > Poales > Poaceae > Neostapfia > Neostapfia colusana. The sequence goes on along the minus strand of JASWHV010000012.1, from coordinate 13,241,691 downwards.
CAAGGTTGAGTACCGATGGTACTCAGCAAGTGTGGGAAAGTTATGTCATGCATGGCTAGGACAAGGAGAGGTTGAGCTCATGGTTAAAACACTACACAATTAATACCTATCACCTTATCTTATTAAGCACCTACATTACTACATAGATGAAATGGTCCCAAACTCCCAACCCATCATCATAATCAAATAACCATAACATCATTTCCAATGTTAAGCTCCCCGCTTAACATCCTCAACTTCCAAAGCCATCCATCCTCTAATCATGAATAAGTCCAAGCCGCTCTTGACCGTGAGCACGGCTGTCATGACAGTTTTGACTCTGCAGAGTTTGCACCACTGTACCCACATGTAGTGATTTCATCCCCCGTTGCCGGGTGGACTAAAAGAACCTCCATTATGCCAGTGGCCACGAACCACATTCACACTTCCCAGGTGTGTAGCCAGGAGATCACTACGAAGCCTTTACAAAGGGATTCCCAACGAGCGTGGGCCCACTGAGGTTTCACCCCTAACAGCATACAAGAGGCTCCAACCCCGCTGCAGTGGCCCCCTCTTGAGCCTTGTGGTTCATATGGTAGTCCAGCTGACACCTACTCCCCGCACCATCCAACATACCCATTCTACGCCGGGGATACACCTAATTAATTGGCCAAGCTGCCCCATCTCAGCATGTGGTTGGCACGGTAAAGCCAGGTTACATGCTCCATGAACCGGTCCTTAGGATCCAGGCAAGTACTAAACACAAACCCGAGTCTCGTGCACCCAGCACCAACCAAATCATCCAACTTGCCTCGATCCCTACCTCTACATAACTCATAATATCTCATTCAAGAGTAAGGTAAATAAATTGATGATCTCATATCCCAATTATCCCATTCTAAGCATGGCTAAGCATAAGCATATAAATAAATGACATGATAAAATAAATCCCAACCCAAGCTACAAGGAAAGAAGGTAATGCAATTCTAGGGAAACTTCCTAGCATGGGTTTCATATTTCAATTGACAATGCAAATAATTCTATCTACACATCCTAGCATAGGATCAAAGTGGTCAAGGACACTTGCCTTCTTCCTGCTGCTCTAGGAATGGAAAGTCCTGATCTTGGAAGGGGAGAACTTGCTCTGGAGCAGGTTCTACTCATACCATCACACATAGCAAAAGAAAACAACAATCCATAAGACATAGTTCACACTTTCACTTCATACAAACAACACATTCACATTTATGAAAGTCATTCAAATTTCTATGTGTTGTGGTTACTCTATGTGTGTTGATTTTGGGCTTACATGCACTTTTAAACATGTGCATATGATTTCTTACTTTTGTATTCAGATTTATTGTTTGCACACTATATATGAATTTCTAATTTAAACCAATTCCTTATATTCAATTGATACACATCTTAGCTACCAAGTATGCATGGAAGGTATTTTCCTACAAATGGGTTTTCAGATCTTCTACCAAATCCTAAACCGAAATCTTTGGGTTTTGGAGATTTCATTTATCATTTTCTAGTTATGCATACCTATTTTCCTATATTTTAAGATTTATTTTCTATACCTAATTGTGAACTTTATTATGAAAATAGTAAGACACATCATCTAAACAGAATAGGTTCTGATCTAAAATAGTAAATAATATATTTTTGAACTTCTCCTCTGATGTGAACTATTTTACATTTATTTTACAAATTTTCAGAATTATTTCCTAGCCTAAAATGTGTTTCTAGATCAAATAAACATGAACACACCCAAACAGATTTCATTTCAGCCTAAAATTTATTTTTAGCTCATTCTAAAGTTTTCCAATTGTTAGTGGAGTTTAAACTTGAAATTACAATGTGTGTGCCTCACCCTTTTAAATTTAAATCATAATTACATATTCAAATTCCTAAATTTAATATTATATAAGGTTAAAAAAAGTAAACTCACCCCACTACAGGGTCTATTATATTATTTCATAAATTTCTAGGGGTCTATCTACACATAACAGAGGGGTTTTCCTAATTTTTATTAAGTCCAGGGGCTAAAACTGATTTTTAATTGAATTTACATGAATTTCTGAAGTTCCAGGGGCTAGATCAAAAGTTTTTCCGGGGCTAGCTCGTATTTTCTGAGATCCCCAGGGGGTAGCGCGTAAGAATCCCGGCCTTTATAACGCGGGGCTGACATGGACCGTCCGATTTAAAACAGACGGCTGAGATTATAACGTCGAACCGGTACGCGGGGATTTAAATTGTACCGTGCGATTTAAAATAGACGGCGCACAAGCGGCCACGTCGCTCTGATCGAGCGCGGGCGGCGCTGCCCAGCGGCGCGGCGGCGGAAGGCGGCGATCTCGCCGGAAAACTTCGGATCTTCGTCAATTCTTCCTAAAACTGGAATTTCATGGCATAGAGGGGAGGTCGGGGATCTCACCTCGGGGGTTTTCTTGAGCTCGGAGATCCTGGAAGGCGGTCGGCGACAAGGTCCGAGGTGAATTCACGGCGAGGCTCGTCGGCCCTGTGTTTTAAGCGCAAACCACCGAGTTTTCTGCTCCTGCGTGATTCCCCGGAGGCGGTGGATCAATATCAGCGCGTTAGATCAGAAATCCCGAGCGAAGATCGAGCGAAATTGGCCGGAGAAACTCGGGTTCTCACCGGGAGGAAAATTGGCTGATCGTGGGTGAAAATCAGGAAGATGCCGGTGTTTATATAGCCGGGGGAGGGCGGTGGGTTTGTTTAGATCGAGTTTGAGTCTTCTGGGACCGAGAGTCAGGCTGAGGGACGCGGAAATCCGGGTTGGTTACGATCGTGCGCGCGCGGAAGAGTCCGGGGTCGGCGCGAGCGGGAGGTCGGGGAGGACAGGCGGGCCCCGCATGTCAGTGAGAGGGAAGCGGGCACGCGGCTGCGGGCTGGCGCGGGGGTGAGGTGGGCCGGCTGGTGGGTTTTGGCCCACTGGCTGGGGAGGTTTGTTTTTTCTTTTTCTTTTCTGTTTTGAGTTTAATTTGAATTCCAATTTGAATTTGAATTTCTGCACCACATGCAATACGTCCAAAATTTTTTAAATTCTCCTCTTAACAGGTTTTGGGGTGTTACACGTGCTTCACGTGTGGCCGTGTCAGGCATATTTAGAGGGACTGCCCCGATCCGCGACAGCGCAGGGGTGCAGCACCGTATAAGGGTGCTAATCAGCCCCGCAATCAGCCCAAGAAACCAGCACCAAAGCCCGGCAACGTCCACCACTTAGCCATCGAAGACGTGCTGGAAGGTGAAGCCGTCCTCGCGGGTATGTTTTCTTACTTAGATCATACCGTAGTCATACTTTTTGACTCTGGTGCCTACCATAATTTCATAAGTCAGTCTTATGTTATTAAATATCAACTGCCTATCATTCCCACAAATAGTTTATACTTGATATGCTCTCCGGGTGGGAAAATAACAGCTGATAGAATGGTCTATAGAGCACCATTACAATTGGGTGGGAAGCTATACCCGACTTCTCTAATCATGTTAGAGAGTCAAAAACTTGATGTCATTTTAGGGATGTCATGGCTACATCGCCATGGTGCTGTTCTTGACATCATTCCACGTGTGGTTCATTTAAACTCTCTACTTCATGAACCACATGTTCTTATTCTTGACCGTTCGGTTCAAGAAGCTCCAGCCACATATAACACGGAAGCCACAAAACTTGAGGATATTTGTGTGGTCCGTGAATACCCGGATGTCTTTCCGGATGATATTCCGGGCATGCTACCCGAAAGAGATGTCGAGTTCAAGATTGAACTTGTACCTGGGACGATGATATCACGGAGACTGTACAACATGGCTCCGAATGAGCTGGCTGAACTGAAGGAGCAGCTCAACGATTTAATGAAGAAGGGTTTCATTCGACCGAGTTCCTCGCCATGGGGATGCTCGGGGCTGTTTGTGAAAAAGAAGGATGAAACCTTGAGGTTGTGTGTGGACTACCGACCTCTCAACGCCGTCACCATCAAGAATAAATATCCACTGCCCCGCATCGACATATTATTCGATCAACTTGTGGGGGCAAGTGTATTTTCAAAGATGGATCTTCGCTCCGGATATCACCAAATCAAGATCCGAGCGGAGGATATTCTGAAGACGGCTTTCTCAACGAGATATGGGCTATATGAATACCTCGTCATGTCCTTTGGTCTCACCAACGCCGTGACACACTTCATGTATCTCATGAACTCAGTGTTCATGCCGGAGTTGGACAAATATGTGGTGGTGTTCATAGACGACAACTTGGTTTACTCCAAGTCTGAAGAGGAACACGCCAAACATCTGCATATCGTGCTTCAATGATTGTGAGACCATACACTTTATGCCAAGCTCAGCAAGTGCGAGTTTTGGATCAGCCAAGTGCCATTTCTTGGTCATATTATTTCTGCAGAAGGCATTGCAGTTGATCCAAGCAAAATCGAACAAGTGCTAAAATGGAAATCCCCCACATCAGTCCACGAAGTCAGGAGTTTCCTCGGGTTAGCAGGATATTACCGGAGATTCATACCGAACTTCTCCAAAGCCGATGACTGAACTGTTGAAGAAGGGAATCAAATATGTTTGGAGCTCAGCTTGTGAAGAAGCTTTCCAAGCATTAGTGAAGCATCTTACGACATCCCCGGTGTTAGCTCAACCGGATACAACTAAGCCCTTCGACGTATATTGTGATGCATCCGGTATTGGGCTTGGCTGTGTATTGATGCAAGGAGGAAGAGTGGTCGCCCATGGCTCACGTCAACTTCGTAACCACGAGCAGCACTATCCTACTCACGATCTTGAGCTTGCTTCTGTGGTGTTAGCCTTGAAAATGTGGAGGCACTATTTACTTGGGAATTTAGTGCACCTCTACCCCCGACCACAAAAGTCTGAAATATATATTCACTCAAAAGGAGTTGAATATGCGGCAACGGAGATGGTTAGAGTTGATCAAAGACTATGAGATCGAGATTCACTACCATCCCGGGAAGGCAAACATGGTTGCCGACGCCTTAAGCCGCAGATCTCATGTCAACAATCTGTCCATCACCCCACTTGAAGAGGAGGAGCGAGTCTGTACTTGGTTCCATATGGGGCATTGTATAATCTTGCTCTCGTCCCTACAATATGAGAGAAGATTATAGAAGCTCAGAAGAAAGACATGGGAATGTCGCACATTCGGAGAAGGATGGAGAATGGCGAGATGAAATGCTTCCGAAAGGATGAACACAACACTCTATGGTTTAAAGACCGTATAGTGGTACCCTGTAATATGAAGCTTCGGAAGAAAATCTTGGATGAAGCTCATTTATCCAAGTATTCTATTCATCCGGGCAGCAACAAGATGTACCAGGATCTGAAAACCAGGTTTTGGTGGACACGGATGAAAAGAGAAATCGCAAAGTACGTATCCAAATGTGATACGTGTCGGCGTGTGAAAGCCGACCATATGCATAAAGCCGGACAGCTGCAACCATTGAACATTCCGGCGTGGAAGTGGGAGGATATCAGCATGGACTTCATTGTTGGTTTACCTCTCACATCTCACAAGCATGACGCAATTTGGGTAATAGTCGATCGACTAACCAAGTCGGCTTATTTTATCCCCGTACATACAAAGTACGTGGCCAAGCAATATGCGGAGCTGTATATTGCAAGGATTTTCACGGTGTTCCCTGCTCCATTGTTTCAGATCGTGGTGCGCTGTTCGTCGCTCGGTTTTGGGAACAGATGCACGCGTTGTTGGGGACCACGCTGATCCGAAGCTCCGCATATCACCCGCAGACAGATGGTCAAACTGAACGGGTGAATCAAGTGCTTGAAGACATGCTACGCACTTGTGCCATCCACCACGGCAAGAATTGGGACGATCATTTGCCGCTGGCGGAGTTTTCTTACAACAATGGCTATCAAGCTAGCATCAAGATGGCGCCGTATGAAGCTCTCTACGGCCGGAAATGTCGCACACCCCTCAACTGGTGTGAGTCCGGCGAGCGAGTCATCTACGACATTGAACTTGTGAATGAGGCTGAAGAACGAGTGCGATTAATACAAGCCAATCTCAAGGCTGCTCAATCTCATTAGAAGAGCTATGCGGATAAAAGACTCCACCCTCTCCACTTCGACATCGGGGACCATGTTTATGTCCGCGTGTCTCCGATGAAGGGAGTTCATCGTTTCGGAGTGAAGGGTAAACTTGCACCACAGTTCATTGGTCCGTTCGCCGTCATTGAAAGATGCAGAACCGTGGCCTATCGCTTGGATTTACCGGCGTCACTCGCAGGAATTCACAATGTCTTCCACATCTCTCAGCTGAGGAAGTGCCTCAAACCCTCCGCTGAAATCCGCACTGAAGACATAGTTCTTCAACCGGACCTCACGTACACGGAATATCCAATACGGATTATCGATGAAAAGACTCACGCCACAAGAAACCGGACCTTATGGTTCTACAAGGTCTTGTGGCGTAATCATACCGCTGATGAGGCGACATGGGAACGCGAGGACTATCTACGAACATATTATCCGGACTTGCTATCATCGTATACCCGGTAAAGTTTCCCCACTTTGCATGTCTTTTGGAATCTCGGGACGAGATTCTTTTTAAGGGGGGAGGGATGTAAAAACCCCAAAAAGTGGTAGCAAGAAAAAATTCAGCTCATGTACACTTAGGAAAAATGAGGGGAATTAAAACTTTGAATTATAACGGTGAGTTCAAAGTGAGGATTCAAACTTCCCAAAAACTTCCAAACATGGAGATCTAAAGGCATAACTTGGATCTTCATATTCCAAATATTCACCTTTCCAAATTTCAGCTCATTTGGAGGAGTTTCAATATTTGTTTGGGATTAAAAGGAGAAGCCCTCTAATCTGAATTTCAAATTCAGTTTCAAATTCCTATTTCCTCAATTTGCAAATTTAGTTCCACAAATGTGTTCTCCACATTTGATTTTGAAGCCATGCCATAAATCAGAAATTTTGGAGTTGGTTTGCTAGGTTTTGGAAAAATGCAAAAGTAAAAAATTCAAATTCCATTACAAATTCATATGACCAAACACAATTCAAACTTCACACCAGAATTAAACCATTTGAATTCAGCAAATTCAAACATTAACTTTGGAGTGAAGTAAGGTATTTAAGTCTGAGTAGCTGGGTGAAAATATCAGAGAAAAGTTTGATTAAAAGAGAGGGAGGTGGGACCCAACAGTCAGCCTCACAAATCCACTTTTTCCCTCTCTGTTTTCCCCGGGCGATCACAGCGCGCCAGCTCCCGATTAAACCCGCCGGCCGATGTTCCTGAGCTGCTTCACGCGTTGCGTCCAACGTTGGTTCCATGCGTGTGGGCTTTCAAAGCGGCAGCCGAGTGCCGGTTCCCTCTTCTCCATGTTACACCGCAGCTTCTCCACACTCTGCTTGCACGCTCGCAGACACAACCCCCCCTCGCCGGAAGAACCTTTCGGCTCATCGATGCCCAGCGAACTCGGCGTTCCTCTTGCGCGACTGAGCCACGGGAACGTTGCGCCAGGTTCCTCTACTGCTCTCCGAAGCCTCAAGTAGACGCCAGCGTCGGTGGTTGGCTCCTACGAGCTGGAATTTCCTTCGGAGCCCTGGTGTTGATCATCTCTGCGCCGCACCGTCGCACGATGGATTTACGGCCTTTTCCGATCAGACAAAAGGTCCCTGAGGTGCATCAGGAACCCTTCTTCTTTCCCTCCAACCAGTTCCTGCCTTCTTAGCTCCGGCACCGAGTATTTTGAAGTTTGGCGCCCGGCGGTTCTTTAGAAACCCGAGGACTCTTCAGGGAAATTCGTCGTGCTCCGGGTAGCTCCACGTTAGATGAGCTTAGAGTATCTCCAGTACATGCTTGCGCATCTCTCCGAAGTCCTAGCAGCTCAAATGATCAAGTCGAGATACTGGGCACCGAGTTTTTGTCGCCGCCGTTGTTTTGCAGGCTCGGGTCGCCAGTGAGGTCCCCTCTCCGGTGTTTTTCATGGAGAGCGGGCTATGGGTCGACGTTGTCCATGTGACACTGGTGCTTTTAGAGCAAACCCTAGCCTGAAAGACCCACTGTCGAGTGAGAACGAGGTCGCCGAAGTGAGGTTCGACATGGTCGCCAGTGCGAGCACCGTTCCGGCCGTTGTCATCCGCTCCCGGCCCCACCATCGTGTTCAGCACGGTGTAGAACTCACAGGCGGCGAGTTTGGGGAAGTTTGGACCACGGGAACCCCGTCCTGGCGAGCCTCGCCGGCGTGCGCCGCCGCGGGAGGCACGGGCAGCGCGAGGAAGAAGGAGGACCGGGTCCCACCGGTCAGCCTCTGTGTACGCGCGGGGATCGGTCTGTGGCACCGGATCCGGTGCGGCTGCGCGGGAAATAACCCCGTGGCCTCGGTGTTACTGTCATCTGAGTGGATAGTGCCACGGGTGGGGCCCACAGCCAGGATTTAAACATTTCCAGATTTTCCTAATTCAGTTCAAACTTTGGAGACCCATAACTTTGTGTAGAAAACTCCGAAAAGGGTGAGACCAATTTTGTTGGAATCCTCATAAGGAGTACTTCACAGAGAAACAAATTATTTACGATAAAAATGCCCAGGAATTTCTGTAGAATTGGTTTAACTAAATCTTTAGAGATTTATTTCAGGAGCAATTCTTTATGAAACATTCCCAAATATGGGCAGCAAATCCTTTTCATAGTGACTGATCTCCAGTAAAAATTTGAGCTTCATTGGAGTTCATTTGCTAGGCTAAAGTGCCTTCCAAAGTTCAGCCTTTATTTGAAAATTCAAATTTAAACAGAAACTTTTTCAGAACTTCTATCCAACTTCAAAAATTCATATCTCTCTGTTGGTAGCTACAAAAATGGTGAAACAAATTTTTTTAGAACCATGGAGACTTACCCTAAGCAGATCTTCCACTGTTAGCTATGTCAAAACTCCTGATTTGGGCTCAAAATTCAGAGAAGCATTGTACCTGTAGGAATTTTGAAGACTACATTGTGCAATGACATTTCTCCAAATTTTGCTCAAATCATCCTTAGAGAGTCTAGTCTCCACTGTAAAAATCCTAAAGCCAAATAAGGATCCTAAATAGCAGTAGCTATGAATAGAAGTTCAATTCTTATAAGTCCTTAATACTTATACATATATTTTGCTACATTTCATTTAGTGACCGAAGTTGAGGATGCACCGGAGCCTTTGCACATCCTCCCACCAGAAGTTAACTTCCCATCTAACTCGCAACCAGGCAAGCCCCGGTTTGCATTTAAGTACTTTTTGCAAATTCTTTATTTGTATGACTTATGTCTAGGGTGAATGCTTGCATTAGAGTTAGGGTGATTGAAACCCCACTTGCATAGCCTTTTAAATCCTATGAAGGGTTGGGTAGTTTACAAACTCGACGAGTAGAGAATGCCGTGCTAATGTTCTTAGGATCTCGGTAGAATTCGAGTGGTTGGAAGCTACTCGCGAGATAGAATTTATCACACAGGATGAGAAGAGGTAGAAAATGGCTTAAGTTGTGAAACTGAGACCCAGCAGGGGGGATAGGACGCAGTGTGCGGAGTTCTCACATGCTTAGCCCTGTTGGTGTCGATTGAGGACCGCGCTGTGTGTGGCCCTGCTGGACATGTATCGAACAGTACCGGATGCATACTAGCATATGGGAACCAGGAAACCGATGTAATTGGTTAACCTGGGTGCTGAGGCTTACCCAACCGTTTTATAGGAGTGGGTTTAGGGTAGCGAGGTGTAAATCTGCTGGTGGGCACAGTCACGCTCCACGCGGGGACCTCCTACTCGTTACGGATGGACCGGTTCGGCATTTGGGTTGCCTTTGAAATGTTGTTGCATACAACAGAGTAGGAAGGGGTGTGGAATCACGCTTCTGAAATGGGTGTATGCAACGTGTTATCTGGGTGTCTCCTGATTGCAATCACCGTCCCTCACGGTTATTTAAGTACCCGCTTGTTCACTGTGCTGTGACGTAGTAAGAAGTGAAATAAGCCAACTGAATATGCTGTATTAAACTATTAATGTCTTAAAACCTTGTATGCTGTAGTTACAGAGCTAATTAAGTTTATATTCCACTTTGGGCATCACCACATCGGAGGAAAGCGTTTCTTGTTTGATTGTGGACCTCCGATGTGAGAGCTGCCTAAGGCTCATTAAACTGTTGCTATAAATCTGAAAGTAAGGATCAACATGTAGGCGTGTCTTTATTGCAAAATCCTTTTTCCTATCTTACACATCCTTGCATGTAGAGTTCCATGCCTAGGGTTGTCGGTTAAGACTTGCTGAGCCTTCGTGCTCATGGTTGCAATATTTGAGCTGTGTGCAGGTGAGAGCTATGAGGAGGGGTCCGAGGACGAGGCGATACCCCCGTCGGGGTACACGGCCGAGCTGGAGCCCTGCACGCCGCCATGATCTCCGGTTTGATGTTGCTAGTGTGTAGCGTCCCCGGGCTGGACCGCTACACTTTTGCTTAGTTAGGATGAGAGAGTAGCTATGTATAATACTTCCACTGTATAATTAAGTTTTTGTAAACAGACTTCCGCTGTTTTATATCAAATAAAAGTTTGTATGTTGTTCTTAATTCTTTTTGTGTGTGCTGTTGGGTGCCGCATCGCATGGCACCACCCTCTGCTATCCTGGAGTGGGTGAACCACGGGGTGGTCCCCACACCTTGCACACATACAAACACTCAACATAATATCAGGCCTAGATGCACAAAGATAAAGTAGAGAGCCAATCATGGAACGATATAACTTTTGATCCATATTAGGTCCATCTTCATTAAGGTCTAAATGTCCATTTGTTGCCATGGGAGTCATTATGGGCTTCGCTTTGTCGATGCCAAATTTATTGAGAATTTCTTGGGTGTACTTTGTTTGGCTTATAAACGTTCCTTCCTTTAGTTGTTTCCCGACGTGTTCCCGGATGATCTTCCGGGCATGCCACCTGAGCGGGATGTCGAGTTCAAGATCGAGCTCGCACCCGGGACTACGCCCATATCACGGAGACCATACAAGATGGCTCCAAATGAGCTGGCAGAACTGAAAGAACAGCTCAATGATCTGTTGAGCAGGGTTTCATTAGGCCGAGTTCCTCGCCTTGGGGATGCTCGGCGTTGTTCGTGAAGAAGAAGGATGAAACCCTGAGGCTGTGTGTGGATTAGCGGCCGCTCAACGCCGTCACCATCAAGAATAAGTACCCACTGCCCCGCATCGACAGATTGTTTGATCAACTTGTGGGTGCAAGTGTATTCTCCAAGATGGACCTTCGCTCTGGATATCACCAGATTAAAATCCGGGCGGAGGATATTCCTAAGACGGCCTTCTCGACGAGATATGGACTATATGAATATCTCGTCATGTCCTTTGGTCTCACAAACGTTCCAGCCCATTTCATGTATCTCATGAACTCGGTGTTCATGCCGGAGCTGGACAAGTTCGTGGTAGTGTTCATCGACGATATCTTGGTTTACTCCAAGACAGAAGCCGAACATGCCGAACACTTGCGGATCGTTCTTCAACGATTGCGATACCACAAGCTCTACGCCAAGTTCAGTAAATGCGAGTTTTGGATCAGCCAAGTGCCATTCTTGGGACATATCATCTCAGCGGAAGGCATTGCAGTTGACCCAAGTAAAATAGAGCAAGTGCTGAAATGGAAAGCTCCCACTTCAGTTCATGAAGTCAGAAGCTTACTTGGGTTAGCGGGATACTATTGGAGATTTATTCCAAGTTTCTCCAAGCTCGCTAAGCCAATGACAGAGTTGCTGAAGAAGGGGACGGAATATGCTTGGAACACGGCGTGTGAAGGAGTATTCCGAGCATTGGTGAAGCATCTCACAACAGCCCCAGTCTTAGCTCAGCCGGATACAACAAAGCCCTTCGACGTGTATTGTGACGCGTCCGGTATTGGGCTTGGCTGCGTGTTGATGCAGGAAGGACGTGTGGTCGCATATGGCTCACGCCAACTTCGAAACCATGAGCAGCACTATCCGACTCATGATCTTGAGCTTGCTGCAGTGGTGTTGGCGCTAAAAATGTGGAGGCACTATCTTCTGGGGAATCTGGTGCATCTCTACACCGACCACAAGAGCTTGAAATATATTTTCACCTAGAAGGAGCTGAACATGAGGCAAAGGAGGTGGTTAGAACTGATCAAGTATTATGAAATTGAGATCCATTACCACCCCAGCAAGGCAAATGTGGTTGCCGACGCGTTGAGTCGGAAATCACATGTACATAACCTCACCATTACACCGGTGGCGGAGGAAGAGCCGAGTTTATACTTGGTTCCTTATGGATCGCTGTACAACCTTGCCCTCATCCCTACTATTAGGGAGGACATCATTGCAGCTCAGAAGACTGATAAAGGCATGGCACATCTCCGGAGACGGATAGACAACGGGGAGATCAAATGTTTCCGGAAGGATGATGAGGGGATGCTATGGTTCAATGACCGCATAGTCGTACCCCGGGATATGGAGCTGAGGAAGAAGATCCTTGATGAAGCCCACTTGTCTAAATACTCCATTCATCCGGGCAGAAACAAAATGTACCAAGATTTGAAAAAGAAATTTTGGTGGACACGGATGAAACGGGAGGTAGCGAAGTACGTATCCGAGTGTGATACGTGTAGACGAGTGAAGGCTGATCACATGAAGAATTCAGGGCTGCTGCAACCCCTGAAAATTACAGCATGGAAATGGGAAGATGTGAGCATGGATTTCATTGTGGGATTACCCTTAACATCCAACAAACATGATTCCATTTGGGTGATCGTTGACCGACTAACCAAGTCAGCTCACTTCATCCCCATGCATACACATTTCCATGCCAACAGATATGCGGAGTTATATATTGCCAGGATTCTATGCCTGCATGGTGTACCCAAGACCATAGTCTCAGACCGAGGTGCATTGTTTGTATCTCGCTTTTGGAAGCAGTTACATGCTGCTTTGGGTACTAAACTGATTAGAAGCTCCGCTTACCACCCTCAGATAGATGGCCAGACAGAGAGGGTGAATCAAGTATTAGAAGACATATTGAGAGCATGTGCCATCCACCATGGTAGGAACTGGGATGATCACCTACCATTGGCGGAATTCTCGTACAACAACGGCTATTAGGCGAGTATCAAGATGGCACCCTACGAAGCTCTCTACGGTCGTAAATGCCGCACCCCATTAAACTGGTGCGAGTCCGGTGAAAGGGT